>OZ018320.1:36634122-38069724 GCA_963969495.1 Ceratothoa steindachneri
GTTATGTACCCTCAAAATGGAATGTCAAGTTGAAAGAAAGGGTCATTTTCGACACTTGTTGTTATTAATTTTCAATCGAGACGGGAACAATGCAAACACAGCCAAAGCTCGTCGCGATATTTGTGCTGTGTACGGAGAAAATTCTTTATCAGAAAGGACAGCTCAATGATGGTTTTCACGTTTCAAAAACGGTCATTTGAATCTTAATGACGAAGAACGTTCTGGTCACCCCATTAAGTTGGATGAAGATCGATTCAACGACCTTCTTCATGAAAATCCTCTTCAATCGACTAGAGAATGGCTGTACAATTGGCGTGTGATCAGAAAACTCTAGTGAATCACCTTCATTCGATGGGGGAAGTTCAAAAACTCGGTGCATGGGTTCCGCACGCTTTGAGCGAAAGCAACAAACTTCAACGCTTCACGATTGCCGCAGGTTTGCTTGCTCGTCACAAGACTACTCCTGAATATGAGGACAGATTTCTTCTCCGCTTCATCAGTGGCGACGAAAAGTGGTGTGTTTATGTCAACATGAACCATCGAAGATAATGGCTTAGCCCCAATAAAAAAAACACTTCTGCGATTAAAGCAAGGACTTTATCCACGAAAAACGATGCTGTGTGTGTGGTGGGATAGTGAAGACATCATTCTCTATGAGCTCCTCCGAACAACGAGATTGTCAATGCAGAACTCTACGTTCAACAAATGTATCGAATCGCCGAAGCTATTCGTGAAAAGCGACCTCATCAACGTTATGGAGGCCTCCTTCAACACGACAATGCTCGTCCTCACATTGCCAACATGACAAAAGACACCATCCAAACGCTTAATTGGAAAATCCGGCCGCATCCTTCATATTCACCAGACTTGGCTCCATCGGATTTCCATCTGTTCCGATCGCTCGCCAACAATTTGCGCAGCGTTTCGTTCAATACTGATGTGGAATTAAGAACCTGGTTAGACGAATTCTTGGAGTCAAAATCCAGAGATTTTTATTGCAGAGACATCGAAAAACTAGTTGAACGTTGGGAGAATACATTATTGATTAAATGGCATTTTGTTATCAATTTCAAACGAAATTTTTCTAAAATTGTTAATGGTAATGAATAAATTTGAGAAAACCGCAAGAACTTATTCTTCAACCCAATATTTGACCGACGCCTCACCTGGCAGGGTCATATTTCGAGCCTTAGTCTCATGTACCTGCGCCTTGAATATTCTTTGTTCCGTGACGTTCAGCGCCTAGGGCGCTGATAGGGCTACTACCTTACATTTTTATCGATCTTTTGTTCGTTCAAAGTTCCACTACGGATGCGAGTTGTATGCAACTGTAGCCGAGCGTGTATTACGGCGACTAGTGCCTTCCGCCTGTCCACGATTGAGAGCCTACTTGTCCATGTTGTGAAGATGTCACTCGCTCGGCGCCGTGCATTACTCGCCTGCGCGCGCGAGCTCCGTGGCCCCTTCAGTCGCCAATAGCTCTCACTGTATCCGCAGCTGATCGCGACGGAGACTATGTGCCAAGAGACGGCAGTCATACCCTAAGCGCCCCTGGTTCTGCCCAAGACGCCACCCTGGAGCGTACCCCTTTTTACTATTTTTCGCCACGCCTCTGCTCCCAAAACTTCTACAGCGCTGGGAGTACTGCGTTAGGCTTTTTTTTTTTAGTACACTTCGTGTCACGCTGGAACCGTGCCAGCGTATACGGATGGCTCCAAGTACATACCAAGTCCTATCCCCTCTGTTTGAAGTCAGTGGGGCTCTTCCAGGCGCTGCGTCTGTCTTCACGGCCGAGCTGGTTGCAATACACCGCTCGGTATGGGAGATAACGCGACGTTCCGGGTTGGGAGACCAGATCGTGATCTATAGCGACTCACAAAGCGCCCTGATTGCTCTCGAAGCATCGGAATCTCTGCATCGCCTGGTTCGCGATATCTGTGACACCATGGTTTTGCGAGCCGAGCGGATGTCTTGATTATCTTCTGTTGGGTTCCTGGACATTTAGGAATTGCGGGGAATGAGGGTGCCAAAGAATCTGCGAGGACTGGGCAACCGGTCTTCCTCGCACCGATTACATGGCAGAAAAACGGGCTGCTTGGCAAAGATGGGAGACGGTCAAGGGACACTTAAAGTTGCGTGCCATTGCGTCGCGACTGTTCCCATGGACCTACCCCCCAATGCCGCGACGGCTTCAGGTTGCTTTCTGTCGTCTCCGAATTGGACATACACCGCCATTTGATGGAAAGCCCACCGGTACTTTAATGCGACGACCGAGTTGTCTCCCAGAATGTTTGGCACATTTTTGTGGAATTTCCCATTCTGGGTAATCTTCGCCCACATTACCTGTCCCGGTACCGGTATGAGCGGGCTCGCTACTACTTGTCCCTTGTACTCTGGACTGATTCGTTCGCACAGACTTGCGGACAATATAACTTTTTGGAGGAGGCTGGTTTCCTCCACTTTATTTGACTGTCGCCAGATGGGCTCTTAAAAAAGAAATTCCTTGGTTTACGGATACCGCGACCCAGGTGGCTGTCGATCTTCTGATAGGTTCCTGGACACGAGGGATGCAGGGAATGAGGGCGCCAGAGTCCGCGAGGACTGGGCGATCAAACCAGCATTTCGCTCTTCCTCACACTTGACTATATGGCAGGAATCAGGGCAGGCAAGCAAAGATGGGAGACGGCTAGAGGGCAATGCAAAGTTGCGCGGCATTGCGCCTCGCACCCAATACCGAAACGGCTTCTTGTTGCTTTCTGTCTTCGTATTGGGCTCTCTCGCGGGCGCACCGCCATTTAATGGAAAGTTCACCCACACCGTAGTGATGACTCTGTAGTCCCCCAGTCTGGGTGATCTTCGCGCACGTTACATTTTCCTGTACCGGGACAAAATGGGTCGCTACATTTGCACTAGGGACGAGTTTGTGCAGAGACTTGTGGACAATTTGATTTTTGGGTAGAGGCTGGACTCCTCGATTCTTTTTACTCTCTTTGATGCTGGTCGCATGCTCCTGCGCCGGCGAGATTCAACCCCAAAATTCGTCAATAATTTGAGATATATCGTACACAAATAGACATACACGGATGATCTGAGCACGTACATCTTTGAGAGTTGGGATAAATTAAGGCATTTATGGCATTATAATTATCACTCATGACCACGATCCCAATTCTCGTGCTTTTACCACACACCTGGCATGGTGGCATTATAGGATAGAAATAAAAAAAAACAAAAGTACCAACAAAATATAATTGTATATACTTACCTTGGTCATTTAACATAAATACGCAGGCATAAAAAATGCTTGCTGGGGAAATATAAAAAAAAGTCTAATATTTAGATGTAATGTGGTAGTTAAAGGGGAGGGGGTCTCCTTAAGGCGGTATGTTGGCATAGATTAGTAATTTAATTTTGTAAATATGCATAGGATACTTATAAATGGTCAAAACTTTATTCTCTGTGTAACCGCGTTGCAAGACAGTAGCAAACGTTGAAACAGCATGAAAGGGGGGGGGGGACGTTTCATTTCTATTTCTTACTATAATCTTAAAACTAATATTTACAGAAATTTTAGTACGACATAATGAGTCCATTGAAGACTTATTTTCCCCAAATGGAAACTACTCCCATGGTTTTTACCCTTCTACCAGAAGGTGTAATCATATAGCCAATTGCAATTTGGTAGTTTATAACCGATGCAATACAAAACACGCCGTTTTACAATGATTATTAAATAGCGACATATTATCACAGCTCACATAACGATATTAAAGGTGTTACAATAATGAACGCAGGCGAAAAATCTAGAGTTAAACAAATCTGGTTAGTTATTGCTGAGTGAAACTATTACACTTTTGCTAATAAATAGTTTCCAATAAGCATAGAAAAACTCATTTGTTTACCACGAAAAGTCTATTTCAGTTTTCTTTAGTAAAATTAAAAGAAAAATGACACTTTAATTCAAAATAGTTTCATAAAAAAAACTTATCACAGCTGAAAATAAAACTGCATAGCTTTCGTTCCGCTACTAAGTACTTATTACACGATGGCGAACTACTGAACTAAAAAGTATACGAAATGCCTAGGAATCTAATTTAGTCTTCACCCGATATGTTTTACACTACTTCGAAAATAAAAAGGTTTAGTATGAATAATTCTTCTCATCTTTATCCGGTCGGGAAAAGGCATCTTATGGTACACACATGTGCAGAAGCGACACAAAAATTAGCTTCCGTCCTGCGAGGGAGTAAAATGTTAAGAAATCGACATTAGAATATTGTCGCTATTCAAACTATTATTATCACATGTGGGCAGATGTTTTAAGGACAATGCTCTCAACTTTGTCTTTATTTCATATAAAACTTCATCCTCGCTTTCTTTATTGGGTCTAAAAACACTGGCGAAGCGCCGATGTAGTAACGCTATATTAACGTTACTAGTGATAGTTCGTGGAAATGAGTCGCGCCTAGAGAGCGAGATAAGGGAGAATGGCGGTAGGAACGAGCATGGAATTAGAGAGGACCGAGGGTAGGAGGGTGATGGACTTTGAAAAGGCGCGCGGCGTAGGGACGAGTCGCGCTCTCTCGACCGAGAAGAGATCCTGGATATTAGAGTGAACCTTTCCTCCTTTTCCTATCTTGGGCAGCGGAGCGAAATTACAAGTCTGACCGACGATGATTATGATGGTGGTAGTCAAGATCATTTCTGCTGCTTCACTTCCAATAATTGTGGGTAATTCTCGACAATGTTGAGCAAGATGCCATCAATGTAAGTCCTAAGGTGATGATTGGCTTCTTGAGTGTCTTTCAAACTCTTCCGCAACTGAAAATAAAGGAGAACCTCAAAGAATTGAGTCTTAACCAGGTAAATAGTTTGCATTTTGTAAAATAATGCATGGAATTCTTGTCGTTGTTGCATTAAGGGAGAAAGCGAATGGAACATTGTCATAGTGTTTAAAACAGTAACAGAACTGTTTTTTTCGAAGGAAAATGCTCTCGATTTCTTTTGTTCAGGTACAGATCATCACCACATACAAAGGATCTACTGCCAAGTAGGCGAATCTTCTTCTTTTTTTTTAACTAGTCACCCTGTAAGGTAGTAGTATTTTCCAAGTGGATATGACACCCCCACCATCTCTCCTCTCCCCCCTGGATGCAATCCTGGTGTGGGACCATTGCACTTGAATGCAATCCCGTTGGGGTTAAGTTGCAATCATACTCTCACTTCCTAGCTGTTCCAAGGAGCGCTAGCGGATGGGGTGGGTGGGTTATAATATTCTCACAGCATGCAACAGCCTCCCTCACAGAAGGCGCGGCCCCGCTTAATAGTGGTAAGGGTGGGGGTCCTACAATGGAGGCTGTAGGATCAAAGGGTTTCTCCCTTAGTCTCCCATTGCTCCTGGGGGAGCAATGCAGCAAGTGATCAAACCAAGTTCCATAGGATGGCAAAGATAAGAATGACACCCTACTTGTGAGAGATGAGGCCAAAAGTATCCCTGAGGGAAGAGATAAGCATGCAAGAGTGCTGTGAGAGCCCCGAAAAATGGGAAGGTAGCTGAGATGCTAAAAAGATGATGATGTGCTATGGAATGGGTGTGGCAGCTGTGCTGTAAGGTATTGGAAAGTGGAAATGTGCCCGAGGACTGGAAGAATACAGAAATAGTGCCGCTGTATAAGTAAGGGTATAAAGGTGAATGTAAGAACAACGGGGGATATTTCTGTTAAGCGTTGTAGGTAATTGCGTATGGAGGATAACCGAAGGATTAATTGGGTGGCTAGTATTTGCACGAGTCAGCTAATTAGCTGAAAAAAACAACACTGGATATATTGTAAAAGGTATGGTGGATTCATGGAGCTAGAGAGCGCTTATAATCTTGTTGGCCAATGTGAGGTGGCGCAAGTCGCAAGATGACGACATCCAAGGTTATTGTAGATTATATACCGGAAAAAGGTAACAAATAGATCAAGACAGAAACCCCAGCTTCTAAAACACGTTTCAGGACATGTCTTATCCATACAGTAATCACACCGGGTATAGTTAATCAGCATGGAGTCCTGATTCGGGAGGAAGGGGGAGTTTACGATGGGTGCCATATGCTATAGCGAACAGTGAGTCGGATCTCAGTTAAGCCATAGGTCCCCATCGAGAAAGGATAAAAAAAAATCAGATCGATGGAAAAACTCATACAAAAACAAAGTATGATCTGGGACATAATTTAAGCTAAGCAGGTTGCTATGGCAACCCACCATAAATGATAAACATGCATGAATTTCAGCTGATCTAAACAAACTCATGTGGGACGATCAAAATGAAATTTGGACCTTTAGCCAATGCAAGCCTCAACTAATAACTACATCTAGAAGGTAAAACAGAGAGAGACCACTGCCGATTTTGTCAGTGAGATAGAAAACCATCGATTCCACAGCATCTAATGTCAGTCAAAATTTCGTGATCGGACACCAAAAGCAAGTACTAAAACCCTTCACAATACAGTTTAAAAAACATGCAAAACACCTTAATATTGAAGTAAAAAGCAGGTGAGAAGGAATATTCTGTATTCACAGAACAAAACACTCAAAGAATTTTCGAAACCTATCGCATTACTGCTTCAGTACAAGAATGTGGACAGTAGTACCATTCCAAACTCAAAGAAAAGTGGAAACTTGATAATGGAGAAAAGGAGGAATCCTTTCTTGTACTGAATTCTCAAAATATTCGTACAATCATTACTAATCATGAGTCTTGTTAAAGAGAAAATACAAATGAAAGTGCATAGCCTCTTAGTCAATAAACAGTTAAAGGAGGGGAGGGGGGTCTACGCGACTTAAAAAAATCGATAGCCCCAATTTTATTAGAGTCCGAAACTGAAGAAGCAGAAACCAAGCAAGCGCACCACAGATGTTCTTAAAAAATTATTCCAAAATTGCTGATGTTTCTTAAGCCTTTAATTTGTACACAAAAGCCTGATTATTTCATGTACCATCGTTAAACTACAATATTATCGGTAAGACGTTAAACAACCACTAACCAATTACTAGTTTTGACTACTCCTTGTAATAAGCTGAGAAACCTTTATAGATCAATTCCAAAAGAGTTTCGTTTAAAGGACTTTAACTTGTAATACAAGGACTTTCGAGACTACTCCAAGTTCTTATACATCATTCAAAATCTAGCAACTTGTTACAAGAAGTTGTCAAAGGCTTAGTCAACACAGTTAATAAGAGGAATGGTTAGTGCGTAACACTGCAAAATTGATTACGATTTTCTTTCTTTTTTTACCTTTTCTAGTTCACCGCTATTTTGTGCGCCCTAAAAAAATAAAAACATTGCCATTATCAAAATCAAACTCTGCGAAGGCATCGAGAAACATCAGATTGAAAATCAATGGCAAAAATACACTAGCATTTCCATAAAACCCTTTGGAAATGTAAAGCACTTTTGCGCTAAAACAAATTAAAGAGCTACTTTAAGTGCTACATGGCTAAATAATACCAACTACATTCTAAAGCAACATGTTGTTTTACTTAGAGAATTTGCGTATCTGCTTCAACAACATAAAGTCCTATACCTACCTAAGTGACTAAAATCCCCTCGCACAAGATAAACATTAGTTAAGCTGTTAAAGCCAAGGGTAAATTTAATTAACATAAAGGAATGGAACGTTTAGGGAATAATAAATTTTGGTTTAGTCTCTAATTTAGCTAGTTAAGCCGTATACCATACTATACTTGTTAAAGATAAACTAATAAACTTAAGCTTCACAAACTTGAATTCCTCAACAATACTTTAAGACAAACATGAAAAATCGTTAGCAGAAATATATAGGAATATACACAAAATGTTGAGAACGACACTTGGTAGTATAGCAGGATTGCTAAAAATTACCAATCTTGGTAAAAGACAGGAGATGCTGATACCTCAAAGATTACCTGCTCAGGGTCAACAAATATTAACAGTGATAAATTATGATGGGTAAATGAGAAGTAATAATTAGGTGTTTTGACCAACAGGAACTCGATTTCTCACCTGTTCGCTCGTCATTTGCTCGAATTCAGCAGCCAGGGAATTAGAGGTCGCGGAAACCAACGTTCGCCCTTCTTCAAGGCGGGAGGTGAGCAACTGAGCTTGCAATTCTTCCACTTGCTCAGACAGATCTGGAAGGAACAGAGGATTAACCGTCCCGAACTGCGTCCGTGCGATAGAAAATCCCAATATAACTAGGGATTAACCAAGTTTAAGAACGTTTGTGGATGAGTGGTAAACAATTAGGATATCAATTGGTGTCAAAACCGGATGTATATGAATTAAATAAAGGGGATTCATGAGGATTTTTTATATTTAGTGGCTGAAACGAAGAATACGATACAAAAACGAGCGGCTCCCACCGGCGGAACCAACAACCCAAGTGGCTAAATACTATGGAAGAACATTGCTTCCTCCAGAAACTCGATCAATCCACAATGGAGGAGTACACGAACCCGGCACCGAGTATAAAGGACAAGCGGTAGCGACCCCGATCATCCAGGTACCGGGACAAATTGAGTGCGCGAAGATACCATAGACTGGGACACTGAAGAAGAATGTACCAGACAGTCTGGGGGACCAAGCAATCGTAACAGTAAAGGTGCATGGGAGCGCTCCGTCGCATGGCTAGTCGTGAGGATGTCAAGGACAACTACAGCACTAGCTTCAACACAAAATCAGGGAGGGGAGGGGGGGGGGCATGAATTTAATAAGGTCAAGGGGAATACACATCTGGAGTAAGAATGCCTCAACCCATGCTTGAAAATAGCGAAGGCGCTTGGGAACCCACTCGCATTTATTTAATTATCTAATGAATGCATTAAATGCCCTCGAGTTGGATCGGTAACTTACTCATCGCAGCTAAATTAATGCCACTTCTTTCTCCTAGTATTTGTGCATAGCAAGATACACACACCACTTAGGGATTCGTCCATTTCAATCAGCAATTGGACAAGGTTTACATACGCTTATTCTGTTCCTTGAGGTATTTGAGCTCCGCTTGCAACTCGGCATTACTTCCAATGGTGGAATCGATGCTCGGGGAACGTTTCTTGTAGGATTCCTCGACTGCTCGCAGTCTCTCCACCTCGCAGCGAAGTTCTTCGATCACCTACAAGGATATTCCGCATTGAGCGCCAAAGCAGGATTTCGAGGTATCGGACAGGTGATTCGAAACCATCAAAGGTCAATGCATAGATACAGTGCTAAGGAGATATCAAAATGCTATTGGTTCAATCCAAATACAAACTAATTTGGAGTTGGGGAAAGAAAAATGACAAGGGTTTTAATGCCGATTTATAGTTGGGAAAGAGCTATAGGAAAATGGCAGGGGGGGGAGGGGGCCCGCACATTTTAGTTGGCATAAAAATAACGTGGGGTTTACCATCGAAATTTGTAGTTGGGAAAGAGCTATAAGAAAAATGGTAAAAAGAGGTGTACCAATGATTTGCAGTTAACAGAAAAATGTCCCGATATGGGACATTAACCGCTTCGTGTAAACTTTTATGCAACATAATTGTTATAGATTTTTTTCAAACATGAGGACTTTCATCTTCATCCGAATACCAAATGGGGTTTGGAGCAATCTGTTCCTAAGGTCAAAATGAAAGTGGCATTTAGCAAAAAGGTGGGGAAAGAGAGATAAAGAGCAAAGGGAAGATGAGGATGAGTGAAAAGGACACAATTAATATTTCACTACAACTCCACGATCTGTTCCAGCATTGTTCCCGACCTTCAACCCTAAAGGCCGAGCTTGGAACCTAAACTAAACACACGAAGTGTGATCGGCGCTCCTCAACGCTCACCCTCTTCCACTTTATTTATGCCATATCAAGTAAAACGCTCCCCCCACCCCGATTATTTTGTCCATGCTGAGTGGCCCTTTAAAGCGATGGAGTTCTAGGTATGACTGTGGCATCTCGTCCAGTAAGGGTTTTTCCCTGGCCAAAAGTCCCTAGGACACCCCCTAACGACCCCCCCCCCCTCATACAAACCTATATCATACACTCATTCCCATAATCAGCCCACTTTTTACGCTTTTATTCAACCCTTCACACACCTTGACATATTTCGCCACAATTCTATTTGCATCCATTCTTCTTACACACCCACACCACCAGAACACACACTAATTGTGCTGAACCCCTCTTGACTACGTCTATTCTTGGACAATTTGACTAACCATTTAAAAAAAATCAAGAGGAAAATGGACACCCGTCAATAAAATTACCTCACAATAAATCAAGTTATCATGAGGTTTTTAGAGGTTGCAATCAGAGGTTCCTAGGATGTCTGAGTTAGGATCCAGATGATGGAGGTGGGGACGAGAAAGGTGTTAAACTTGCATCTTAATATTACCCGGGAAAATAAAGAATTTATTATGGGGTTTTTACCCCCAAATCTTTTGTTATTTAATAGGCCTTTTATTTCTGTTTAGGAGATCTACACTTTAATGTGTGCTCCGAACCACGGGTATCTAGGGTGTATGACGGCCGCCGTCTTACCTGGGAGCCTCTCTCTCTCTCGATTCTCAATTCCTCTCGCTCTCGTCGGGACGTTTCGCCCATTTTAGTGTTCTCTTGCTGGAGGGCCGAGGTGCTGAACTCAGCCTCGGACACCCGGTCTTCCAAGTCACCCTTCACCTTTTGCAATTTCTCCAACTCATTTTTTAATCTCCGGTTGTCTTCGAGGAGGGCATTACGCTCCTTCTCAGTCGTGGTAAATCTGCAAATTGTTAAGTTAGAAGTTTTATGGGTTTATAGCTTATTTTATACACATACACTAAAACTACCCCTTCCCATTTCAACTCGAAATATTCTGTCAAATGTGTAGTCTACGACTTAGAAGGGTAGAAAAAAAAGCTTCGTATTTGGGCGAAATTAAGCCACTTCGGGTGTAGTTAGTGTCGGGATGGAGTACCAACTCGCATGGGCTACCATATGCTGTAACGAGCCTTGGTTCAGATTCCAGTTTAAATAACGGAACACCACTGAAAAAGCCCCCTTCCCTAACTAAAGAGCAGATCGGAGGGAAAACCGTATCAAATACAACACCCCCACGCACCTCAAATTACACCAACTCAACATAAACGGCATAGGCAACAAGCAAATTGACAACAAGGAATACCTCATCCATCCCAATATACATCTGGCTTTCATCCAGCAAATAAAACTCTGGCTCGCTTAACAAAGACAGTCAGGACGGACCCTGAGGAATAATTATATACATCGGAAACCGCAGCCCCTTCAGCAACACCTCAACTTCCATCTCACCCCTTGACTCAATGGAAATCCAAACCATCCGAGCACGCCTAAAAAAAATACACTTTCACCAACCTGCATATACCTTACCTCCGCATCTTGCTCTCCAAACCATGAACCGATTAAACTACCTCCCAAACACAGCAAAATAACGTCCGTGTTGTGGGTGCTTCGAAGCTCACGGCCCTGACTGGCTAGAATCCCAAAAGAGAGAGACAAGAGCTGCAGCATCACAGACCACTTAAACCACATATTCGTTCCAACCCTCATACGGTAATCCTTTAAGAGCGACTCCTAAAAGATCGTTTTATGCTCACCAAAAAAAAGCAAACCACTATCTTCCGACAATTCCCATCATACAAATTACTCTTGAAAATCCCATACTACCAACCCCGCACACTTACACTAACTCCAACCGAACTGACTGGGGCCGCTTCATTAACCATATCTCTTTACAGCAAGCAATAAGTATGTACATCCCTAGGAGAAAACTAAAACACTACAACCCAAACTTCTACCTCGAATTTCAGAGAGCTAGTGAAAACCACCACGCACCCAAAATAGCACGTTGTTAGTATACCAATGAGTAGACACCTTTACACTGCACCGGGCAGGAATGTAGGACGCTCTTCATCCAAACCAAGTAATAGACTATATGCAAAAAAAAAATCTAACAGCCCTAAAAAGAACTGTATCAATCGAGTTGTTAGATTGGTTTATTGGATATAGTAACTTGAATGGCCTGGATGAAGAGCATCCCCCAGTTGTACCCGATGGTGTGAAGGGGGCTCTTCATTGCTATACCAATTGCATACCATCGCTGCGTACAATGTAGCTTTCCTAACATGCAACACATTCAAGCCCTGATTCGACTACAGTAAATTCGACAATGGCAAGCCTTCCTCGACGCTAAACAACAAAACAGACAATAAATTATGAAAAATCAATACACGAGACTTACCAACAAGACACGCCGAAGCCATCTACTCGAACGCAAAACAGGCAAACATCCTCATACACCATAAAAAAACACTAACAGAACATCTGATCTCTCACAGTCACTCACTTGGAATAGACCACGACTTGCCCACATAATTCACCACAGTAATAGTCTCCCAGACGATACCACAGGCAAAATCTTCCCCAGCCTCTGGGCTTGACATTTCAAACATGCACCGAAAACACCCAAGTCCAAAAGGTATCGACACCCTCACACAAATCTTCAACCACTCTTCAACACAATATTCCAAAGTCTGGAAATCTGCCCACATAATATCCATTCGCAAGCCAAACAAACCACTCACCGACCACACAACATACCGCGCTATCTGCCTACCTTGCACCCCTACCAAAATAATGGAACGTCTAGTGCTAAACCAGACCAACGCAAGAGATGCCTCTCAAAGAGCACAGTACTCACCACCAACATCATTTTAAGCTTCAACCAACCCACACACCCACTCAGATCAGTAATTGCAACAATCGACATAAACAAAGCCTTCAACATAGCACCTAGAGACATCACCACCAACAAAATACTAAACAACACACGTGACTACAAAAAAAATGATTTCCAAACTTTTTCACAGGCTAAGTAATATAACATGGCCAGCTCTCACGAACAAATCAAATACACAACGGCGTCATGTAGGGCTCTATTCTCTCTGCCACCCTCAACCTTTTCCTCCATAACATCCCTCCCCGAAATCGCAACATCACACTTCAGCAATGCCAATGACATTACCATCCCCACCCAATCAGCTCGTGATCGATAAATCCCTATCACAAGATTCGAACACTAAGTGGAACAAAAGCTAATAACTATTCACCTTCAAAATTCACTTACCCTCTTCCAAACCTACAAACACCCCCCACTCCACTTAATAAGACAGTCTTCGGCGTCATACTGGACACTAACTTCCGGACAAATACAACAAACAAAGCAGACACAAAGGTGAACACCCTAAGAGTGCTCAGGAACCACATTCGAGTAATCCATCGTCCGCACATAGAAATCGTATCTCCGCTCACACACCTCTGCCTATACAGCCGTTCTCGTATCCACTCACCTCAGCCCACAACAAAGGACTCCAGTTCGCCACAGGATACACCCACAGTACCATAACAAAACCACATGTACTTCCCCCCCCTTCCCCAAAGGTCATGCCCATAGAAGACTACTTTCACCTCTCCGGAACCCAATCCACTCACACAAGGTCCTACTGCAAGTTTGTATCCCTTGGGGGGATTAATGGAAGTTCGTTTTTGCTTCTTTTTTATTCAACAATTTATACTGTAGCTATTTTTTGCCGTAAGAATTAGAACGTTCTTTCATAGCAGCGAGGTATTACTAATCCTTTGAGATTTGAAGCATTATCAACATTGGTTTCGAGATATAGTTGACTATCAAACGTGGTGACGACCAGATTTTCAAGTACCCACCAGTTATACCTCAGTTTTACCATGAATGAATTTCGTAAAGTAGTCCGAGAGCCATTCATTAACGAGACGGGGAGGGGAGGGGGATAGATTGGAGTCTCATCAACGTAGAAACAGAATGATAGATCAAATCAACGCATAGGAATGTCGAGAAGAAATTTTATACGAAACAAAAGCGGACCAAGAATCGACACTTGCGGAACGCCAAAACGAATCACCCCCGATATAAATAGACTGAGTAAGAGATGTTAGATACGAGCGGAGGCAGTCAAAAGTCAGCTCCTGAGACACAGGAGACAAATACCACTTTCTTAAACCTATTAATGACTTACTTTATTGAATAGTTCTCGACAGTGAGCTGTTTTTCTCGCTCCACCCTGGAAATTAGCTCCCTGTTCCTCTTCTGCTCCTCTGTCAGTCGATCTTCATAGCGCATCTCCGTTTCCCGAAGTTGTTCCTCGAGCATCATAACTCTGAGGAAGAGGGATAATCGTAAGGAGGACACAACTACCATCAGACCTACCACTATGGATGGAGAGAAAGACAAAGGTATAAAAAAAGACGAAAGCGAGGGCATAATGGGCAAAAGTTTTAAAAAGAAAGTAGAGAAGTTAAGGAGAAAGAAAATGTTATGTAGAACTAGATGACCGGACAACTCATACCTATGTAGTACATCTCATTTTTTTTAAATGGTTAATTTAGTAATCCCTGGCATGATATGAAATGCCCTAGGTATCAGATATCCCGGGTATGAATAGGCCAGGTATGAAGTGTACTCGATCCGTGACTTTAGTCGCTAAGAAGCGTCATCTTGTGTGTGGCTCTGGAGACAGGTCACTGTGCTAACAGGTAAAAATTAAATTTTAACGTCTCCTTCGGGTGCAAGGCCCCCACCGAAGGCTGATAAACTAGAATAACAATGAATAATAAAGAAACCCGTTAGAAAAAGCAAAAACAAAGGGTTTTAGAATACGAACTAAGAAACCTGTCATAAAAAAAAGGTTTTACAATACGAGCTATGAAAATCCGTTAGAAGAAGCAAGAACAAATGGTCTTAAGAATACAAACTAAGAACATTTCCCTGTGGAGAAGTTCTCAATTATTCCCAAATACTTAACTCTATAAGAACTTAAAACAAAAATATCCCTCCACTCCAATCCACTGACGATGAATTGGGAGCATTAGAGAGATGTGGGGAAATGCATCAAAGTGCAGGTTCTCAGTCCACTGAATCAATTCCAGCGAAATATTTGAAACAGGAACTGGACAAGAAAAAAAACCCGCAAGGCATTTATAGAAAGGTGTATTCTACTGGTACTCCAACCTAAATGGGATTCTAGTACGAGCATCTCCAGTCTTAAACTCATTTACATGAACCCCGACCCTAAACTCACCTCGCTTGCAAAGCAGAATTATCCTGTTTGACCTTCGAGTAGCGATCATCGGTGTTGACCTGATTCTCAGCCAAGACGCCAACTTGTTGCTGGAGCATCTGTACCTGAAATGGCGCCCACGAGTGATCAATGAGCGCCAAATCACTAGTTAGCATTCAACGAATAATACGAGGGCGAAACAACCGCCTTTAAGAAACAGAGACCAACACAATGGAAAAGAAAATTGGTCCAATAGTAACGAAAAAGGACAGAGTATGACAAGAACAGTACAAAAGTAAGCTTTGTCAATCCTTCCTCCTTATTATAGGGGATATTAATTTAAGATGGCTAAATAGATGTAACCTTATTCCTATATCTATAAAACTAAGTCTATTAAGTCTCTGAAATTAATGAAAGATGTTTCACTGAAACGAGTCAATCTTTATTGTTAGGTGACTTGAGCTAATTACAAAATAGTTTAAAACAGTAACTACCAATACATTGACTATCTACGCCGCACAATTCCGGAACACACCATTACACCAATAAAACAACCACTACATCTCATAAACATAAAATCCAACCACTGAACATGCAGAAGGGTGATACAGCAATCTCCGCCAATATCACGAGAAATAAGAGGGCAAACATTTCGAATTTTCTTGGCCATACCAAAGTGCCACCCTAACATGCCCCGTGCCAAATGCCAAGAGAACCAGTCCTCTCCAAATTAGAGCAGAAAACAATATTGAAGAAAGCTTTATGCAACCAGAAACAAAAGTAGGGAAAAGAATGGTAATTACGAGAAAGAGGAAAACGGTTACTGACAATAAGGAAAAAGAATTAAAAAAATATATCTCGTCTAAAAAGCATAAATTTAATATTTACACGGGGCTGCAATCCAAAATTACCAAAAAGAAGCCAACGAGGACATCTCCCTTAGAAAGTTTGTAAGGAACTATAGTGAAGATGGAGGTGATAATTTATATAACCGCAGATCCTCCTGCGATGAGTGAGGTTGGAAGGGCAGCAATTTTCAAAATGTCAGCTAAGCCTGACACCACCTTGTATAATAAACACAAAGGTTACTTCTTGGCAGATACTGAAAGGATATGCAATGAGGCATAGCAGAAGGCAAGGAAGGGGAGAATGAGGAATGTGAAACCTTTTGGAACTTACCTCGTATAGTGCTGGCCAAATATAGTACAAAATGGATAGCGTAATCTTAAATAATAAATAAACTTACCTCCGACCAGTATCAATACTAACATAGGAATGGGCGCCTGCGCGCACATATGTGCGTGAATACACACACGTCTGCGAAACCCATTGTTAACCAAGTCCTTCCCACAAAAACAGACACAACAGAAACTTAGCTTCAAAGACATCACAAATCCCATCCTTTGCGAGTATACTGAAGCATGACCGCCCCCCCCCACCCCAAGACGAAAAGACCACTCGGGAAGGAGACAGACAAGGCCATAAAAGGACAGACTCAAGAACAAGGAAAACTCCAAAGGATCAATTAAGAAGATGCTCCAGTGATCGTTTAAAACACACAATTCACTCATAGAAACAGGCTCCACTGCACCCCCCCCCCGGTCTTTCGTGCTCACTTTCACTCCTTATAGCAAGGTCCTGGGTTATTCCATAAAATAAATGAACAAACCCATCTAATACGTAAACGATTATCCCTAAACCAAACCCATCGAGATGCTACGATGCCTTGATTAAAGAGAGACGAACATGCAACCCCTTGGGATGGAGGGGGAGGGGGGGCAGGGACTCCATGATGAGGGGAAATGGGCGTTACGTCTTACGGAAATGAGCTATGAGAAATTAATTTCCGACTTCGAACGACGGGGTGGACGGAGAACATAAACGCGCAAAATCTCCTAGAGTATCGTCCAAAGCCCCTCGCAGACCAGCTGCGCGTGCAGGGACACACGAAAATGACGTAAAGGGATTCGAGCAGCGTCGAGTTGAGGGTTTGCGGAGCACTTACCGTCTTGATCAAGTCCTTGTAAAAAGGAAGGCCTTTGCGCGTGGTGGCGGTGCCACACGCGAACACGGAGTCGTAAAAGGGGTTCGTGGCACTGAAATCAAATTGGCCCTGCCATAAGTCGAACTCGAGGTCAAGGCTATTGGCGCCGCTCGCCTCGCTCGCCAGACGACCCACATCGTCATCGTTATTTTCGGCGGAATTGACGATGACGTCATGGGGGTCATTTTCATCCCCATCCTCATTATCACTGTCACTCATTAAGGAATCTCGCATAGGATCCTTCTCCTCCGGAGTAGATTTACCCCCTTCCATTGAGGCCCCTGGTTCTTCACTCGAATCCATGGGGAAGGTTGGAAAATTAACCGAGTTCTAGTAACATAGTGAAGAATCTAAACATGTTATGGACCCCCGACATCGTTTAACATGTTCGAAACGAGTTCAATTTGTATTACGGGTTTTCATTTTCACTAATAACAACGAAAGGTAAGAGTCAATGTGATTACATCGCACCTTCACTATCATTTCTTTTATTTTATTCAAGAGGCTCAATTTTGAAAGCAACCGTTCATTATACAATCTGCTTGCTTTGACTTGAAGGGCTAGAATAAAATCGAATACGGAGCAGTAAATAGCCCTATGTTGAATACTGGAGAGAGAAAAAATATATTCTCATGAATAAAAATAAATATTCACAACGGTTGTCAAAACCTAGAGAAAAGATTGGGGGTTTTATTAGCGAGATCTGGGCGTGGCGTATCCTCCCCACCAAAGAGACAGGTTGGAAAAATAAGTCTAGGCGGAAAAACATAAACCAACTGGGAATTTGAAGAGGGAGAACGACCGAAACTAGTGAACCACGGAACGCGCACACCACACCCGCCATCACAAGTGTATGCTCCCTTCGTGTCACGCTGCTAACATCTGGAGTAGATGCACAATTATACTAAGAAATAGAGAAACCAATGGGAAATTATCCCAATAGCCTTCCTTAAGGGGTAGATGTGCTCAAGAGGGAGGTTCCCCGCCCAGTAAGGGGGGTGAGAATACAAGTCCACATTTAGAGTTAGATAAGCGTGATCAAAGGACAGGTTGAGAGGGGCTGACTCAAGGAAACAAAGGCCACTCAACGGGAGAATGGTTCAATGAGGAAAGAGAGAGAAAGAAAGAAAGAGAGAGAGAGAGAGAGAGAGAGAGAGAGAGAGAGAGAGAGAGAGAGAGAAAAAAAATCGAGAGCAGCAAAAAACCCTCACATTTTTAATACCTTGAAGAATGGTAGGAGAGGAGGCATTTCAAATGTCCTCAAAGCAGCAACTACTTACAGGCGAGTACAGGAACTCAACAGCTAGAGTCAGAGAACTTGGGGGGGGGGGGGGAACATATGTGAAAAGGCAGATAGAGTGAACATTACCAAAGGAATGAAAGAAGCACGTTGTTAAGTCTAGAGTTCGATTTGGAAACCGGAGACAGAGACAAGAGCTCTCAAGAAGCAGTTTGAAGATTCATCTAATTAGGCTCAGCTTAGGGGGGAGGGACTCCCATTTTAATGGCAGCCATATGTCGTCGTTAGGACAAACAAGGGTTAAAAATGAAATATGATGATGAACCAAAGGCAACAAAGAATTGCTCACATTGACTGATAGAGGAATGAAGACTAGTATAATCCGACGAGGACAGACTCTTTAGGAAAAAGGGACAAAATACACCGAAGAATAGTAAAGGTGGGAAAAAATTATCCCTAGCTTTCGTGGACCTTAATAGTAGAACCAGGGTGTCTAGAAAATTCCCAAACTAGTTTAACAAGTTCGTATATATGAACAAGATCTCCAAACTACGACACAACGCTTGGGGCGGACTCGCGACCAATGACTGAGAAGGGGAACGGACGGTTTGCATCCTTTTCAACGCGATGGAAATTTGGAGAAAGTAGAAATGAATAAAACAAATGAGGAAAGAGTAAGAATGCGTGAAAGGTGACTAGGACTATAATAGATACTAACCATACAACACGCAGCTAAATTCAATTAGTGTGGGAGTGGGGGGGGAGGTAGCAGACGGGAGCTAGCAATCGGTACGTGGCTCTCAGTTGAGACAAAGGAAAACAAGACGGAGAAAAGTAAAAAAATAGAGGCTGAAACAAAAATGTCCGTTTATTTAGTTTTGTAATGTCTATAAATGATAAACGGCAACTCTCATATTTTAACAACGCCTTAGTTTTCTTTATAAGGGAATATTTCTTATACTCGTAGTTCCTGCGATTTCATTTGTTAAAATAAAAAACATGTAGCCATGTGGAACAGATAATTTTCTCTGTCGGTCTTAGCTCTGGTGTTATGTTGTAGTTTGTGCAAAGTAGATAACACAATTGTATACTGATCGATGTGAGAAAATGTGTTAGCCGACTGTGAAAACTGCTTGCATATTTTACATGCTATAGACGCACAGTTTACAAGTACACGTGTATTTTTTATTTATTTATTTAATCCTAAAATGAGTTGGGAGTATATGACACTTCTAATAAGGTAGTTTCGAGGATAATCAATACTGGACACGGTGAGAAAAAAAAAAGACAGTTCGACAGAAAAGCTTTATTCTGCAAACTAGTTTCGGAAGTGACTGACATCCATTTTCAGGCATTTCCGAAACTAGTTTTGAGAAAAAAGTTTTCTGTTGAACTGCGTCTGAGTGCAAGACCTACTGGACACCCTGTATTTGACAACGCAAGTATAGGTTGAGTCGGAAAGTTTGAACTTAAAAAAATTCTGATAGAAACAAATGCACCATGAATGAAAGAGATCACATGGATTATCAACAGTGGGCAATAGGCATGGTAGAGCCAAAGAACAGCTCTAACAGAAGATTCCAGTTAACTCCTGATCCTAGGGTAGTCAGTGCACATGAACTGGCATGGTAGGGCTAAAGAACAGTGCCAACAGCATACCTCAGTCAACTCCTAATCCTAGGGTAGTCAGTGCATATGAACTCTCATTCAAAGTGTGGGGTGAAAATTGGTATAAAAAAATTACTTCTTTCCTACCTAGGTACTCGTATATCGCTGAATATAACTTAGTGGACAACTGTTTCTACACAGCTATGGGTTTGTATTGGTTTATATTCCCTGTTAGTCTGTGTTAGTTCGCTGGTAAGATTAAGCTCTTTGTCAACAATGAGGCAGTTGCTAAATGTTGCAGGCTGCGGGGGTCGACGACCACCCACCAATAAAGACAACAGTTCCGAATCGGGATTAAAAAAATCGCGTATCAACACATTAAACGGGAGTGATACGATCGCTCTGACGTCAAAATGACGCAATCCCTCTACTTTACGTCTCATTCAGAAACCACTCCTGTGTACACACTTCCTTCTCTCCCGCTGTAAGTCCCCAGCGGCGAGAAAGCCCTATCATATATGTATATCCACAAGGCGACGCACCACACCCATTAAAGGGGGGGAGTATTGGGGGTAAAAATGGGGTTGTTGGCTCTGGTATTATCCTCTTGGGTACACCCCACCCCCATGCCAACTCCCTGAAACGGAAGGGGCAGTCAAGATAAACAGATCAAATGGTTCTTCAAACGCCGCCAACGAAGTACACAGACTGTGATTGCGAGAGGAGGAATTAAGTTGACTCCATCCTCACCTCTTGTCTTTATTTTCGACTTTCTTATTCCTCGTTTACTGACTTCGCACTAAGAGTCCTCTTTTATCTCATCTTTGGCTGATGACTGTCGAGACTTTTCATTTTGGTTTTTATTTTAAGGAGACGAGCCTCTGCGTGTTGGTGCTAGGACGTGGAATCCTGACTCATCTCCGAGATTAGCGCGACATTGAAACACCAGATTATTTCACTGTGGGATTTGAAGATTATATATATTTATATAATAAATACTTCCTTGTAAATCCGTCATTTTCTTCAATGTTCCATCAAACAGAGTTTGTCATGCTGAATTCAACCACGTACGAATATATTTCTAGTTTTGAGTTTGTAACAGAGTATATAATCCACAATCCCTTTTCCACGGCTGTTGTCACATATATTCACTTTTTTCGGGTTCTGCCCGATATTCTTACTCATCACCCTTTCGCAGTAAAGACCTCACAAGCAGTCGATACATAGCATCACACGCTCCTACATGCCTCTGTCGACGAAGGGAGGATTTTGGCAGACCATGGCCGACCAACTACACTTGGAGAGGTCATGGCAGTCATAAAATCCATCAAACAGAAGTCACCAGACGGGACGGCGGGTATCACCAGAAATAACTTGGTACCATCACACACTCGAACAGTATATCTAACGTAACGCAAACTCTCCACTGAGTCTACGTACCACAAACACCAACACACGGCCTATTCACCGCAAACACAAACACAGTCCATATAATGCAAACACGAAACCAGTCCACATACAGTAAACTCGAACATACACAGTACACATGCGGCAAACACACAATCCACATACAGCAAACACATCGAACACAGTTCACCTACCACAAACACAGTCCGCATACCACACACACACCCAGCCCACAAAGCGCAAACATTCGAACAGACTCCACATAACGCAAATTTTCAAACACAGTTCACATACCGCAAGCATAAACATATACTGTCCACATAAACTAAATATTCGAACACAATCCCTATACCAGAAATTCACTAACAGTCCACATACCAGCACACTCAAACACACACAGTGCACATATGGCAACCACTCTAACACATAATATGCACACAGCACTCTATCTACCGCAAACACTTATCGACATATTCGACATACCGCAACTACTTGAACACACACAGTGTACCTACCGCAAACACTCGAACAGTCCACATACTAAAACTTGAACACAATATATCAGCTAAAAATAAATGCATTTTAAAAATTACAAAAACTAGAGTATGGGTGGGAGATTGCAGTTTACTCAAAATAGCCACCTTCAGCTTCCACCACGTCCTCAATATGGCTCCGGAACCTGGCGCATGTGTTCCTCACTGTGTCCCTGGGAAGATCTTCGAACACCTCCTTGATCTTGGTCACCAGCTGGGCCTTTGTGTTGCAGGCAAAGCAGTTGATCTTTCTCAACCGCGTCCAGCGCATAGTAATCTATGGGATTACAATCGGGAGATCTAGGCCAGAAAGTGGGGCTAGTGAGTGGTAGAAATTCTCCGACCACTTCTGACTCTTTCCACTAGTATGGCCTTCCAGCAACAACCTGCTCCAGCCAGGGTTTGACCATAATCTCCAGCAGCTCCACATGACCCTCTGAAGTGAGTCTAAGACACTACTTAAAGCTGTGTTGCGACATGCCGCGCGTGCTTGAACTTGGTTTTCATGATACGTGGAACGTCGGATGGATTATAAGCAAGCCATTTGTTTGGGGGGGGGGGTAATGTGCAACTGACCCTGGCAGAATTTCTTTTCATCTGAGAAGAACCAGATCATCTCTGGCTCATCAGTATGCTTCAGCTTATTTAGGAGCTTTTTGCCTTCGTCAAGCGGTTCTCATTGGCTGTTAGAATTTGTCCCTTGCGCCTCTTACACGAGTGGTAGCGAAGGTCCTCATTTAGGGTCAGCTTCATGTTGATGATTAAATACCCATCTCTCTGGTCAAACTCCGTATTGCCTTGTTCAGGTCTTCCCTCGTCTTGTCCTGTAGTTGTTGGATGAATTCCGGCGTGCGGGCACAGTCAGAACGCTTGTTGTGTTCCTTTCTGGTGACCACGGCTTCGTAGTCTCCGTTGCACGTCTCACAGACTTTACAGAGTATTGAGCACCAGTCATGATGCCGGCATTTTGATACCTGGCGTGAATCATAATAATGCAGTTAACACTCGAACACACAGTCCACATACCGCAAACATTCTAACACAATCTGTATATAGTAAACACTCGAACACACAAAGTCCACCTACCGCGACGACTTGGACAACCAGCATCCACATACACAGGACGTTCGACCACAAACGCCCTACCACTCCACAAAAGCTGCAACGCATGAAAACCCCGGACCACCCATAGGCCAAAAGCAATTTAGTTTCTGGAGGAGAGGCAGACCTACTAAGAAAGGAATGGGGCGGGATAGAACAGACATGAGAAGAAAGGATTAAGGACGAACTGCAGCCTCGTCAATATTTGAACACGTTTGGACTCATGGGGGAGATAAGGGGACATTTTAAAATCACCAGAGGAAACATGTTCACAATATGACTACTCAGTGGAATCAGAAATACGAAGCATACAAAAGAATATCCCCCTCCCCCACACCACACCACTCTCACCCTGTACATTGTTCCTGGGGACTAAAATACCCTTCTTTCTGTCCCCGATATTAATGCTTGAAGAGTTCTACTAGAACATCCCTTCTTATCCTTAATTGTACTTTCTTTATTCGCTCTTCTTCTACCCTCTGCCATTCATCGCCTTCCCTACGCCTGATGAGGGCGTCAAACTGTTTCAAACAAATAAAAACACTTCCTCCTAACCTCCCAAGGTAGGTGGTGCTCTGCAACATCTACAAAGCAAGAACACATATAAGGAACCCCACTTAATTGTGCTAATGTTGGCGGGGGCTAGAGTACAGGTTGTAGGATCGAAGCCTTCTCCCTTAATCACCGAAGCGGTCGGAAGGAGCAGAGACGCCATCTGCTCCCGGGGTGCTATGAAGGATAACGACGTCGGTGCAGAGTCAAACAAGGGAAAAACGCGAGATGAGAACCAAAACGACCACCGGCAGCGATGTACTTATAAAACAGTTGTGTTACCCGTGTAACAAGACTCAACTAATACACAGGTCGCAAAAACAGCACTACCCCCACCCCCACACCCACCCCCTATCGGAGAGGAGAAGGAAACAAAAGGGGTGGATCCCTAACACAATTCCACCACAAGAGTCGTCAAAAAAGCAATGCACCATCTGATCAAACATAACTGGTCTTGTGGATGGATAGATACCCCATCACACCATTCACTTGGCCCCCAAAGCCGAGGTTTTCTGATACTTTTGCCAGGTTTTCGATGCCTAATGGGGAATATCTCGCCTCACTAACAAATGAGATCCTTTTGGAACCCCGAGTTGAGTCAAATGGAGAACCCGCATTAAAATCTTATCGGGAAACGCGCTAAAACATCCTCTCTCCACTAAACACACCCCTGCAAGTTGGACTCTTCGCCACTACTGCCTAGCAAACTTGGCACTCAGTGCCACCAACAGTGAGCCAACAGACTATTAAAAATGCTTTCTGAATTAGGATAACTGCAAACCTGCGTGACAACTCTTCTCTGTGATGCGATGCCATCGGGTATCACATCAGTTCTTTCATTCAGTCTCTTACCACTCTGCCACGCAAACATACCCAGAACTATTAAAACACATTCTAATTTCGGGCTAATTTTAGCCTATGTATCGAGTGAGGAATGACGTTAATTCTATTATAATCTTGGACACTGTCATCTTTTTAGCCACAAAGCGACGCGAGTAGCCCTACAACCATTTCACCAGACCAAGAGTTGATAATTAGTTTTGTTTTGTTGTTTTTTTAATTTAAATCAAAAAGCAACGAGAGCAAATCCCACAGAAAGTTTGTAAAGAGAGATCTATAAAGAAAGTGGTGAAGAGAGAACTCATTAGAGAGAGTTCGAACTTCCGTATTTTAAGCCCCAGACAAACATACACAGACGTTCACAGCAAATTATAGAGGTCGGGAGCGCACACAAGTGAGGAAATAAGCTAAATACAAAAAGATATTGCAGCTTTAATCACTAGAGAGCATAATTGTGTTGTCTCCTATCATACATTACTAAATGAGTACTTACTAATTATTTAGACCGATTTATACTTTTATTAATGAAAAATTAAACTTATGTAAACGGGAAGAGAGAGAAAGGACTCAGGACATGAGACAACAGTAAGTGTGAAAGTGCTCCGACGAGGGGAATTCCGGTTCATACATTGCATTTGTATAATGTCTACGAACGTTGCTATTACAGTATTTGAAATGTTTAACCCCTTTACAATTTCCTTTTTATTTCCTATTTTTATCTCTATCCATCTCCTCATTCTTTTTCCGAAGCCGAATGAACTCAGTTACAAGTATCTTTCCCTAATAATAATGGCAGCAATGGCAAATCTTTAAACCTGATTTGAGAGGGCATAGAAAAGCCTCAAAGAGTCTACATGAGCATGAAATGCATAGAGTATACATGAAAGACACTCAGTAAATTAAGGTAATCAAATCCTACAACCGAAAAGACTACTTCATAATATCAGAAGAAGAGAAGAATTCTGGAGATCTGAGCGTAGGAATCACCACCGTCTCAGGTATTGGTCTCCCACTGTTGAAACTCTGGCATATTTCTGTCAGTCTTGGACATTTTTTTTTTCCAATTTTTAGGATATTTTTGAAGATTATCTCTCCATCTTGCGGAGTCCAATCGGTAATTTTTCTGGTCCATCTAGTCTTGGAATCTTGCCTAACCTTCAGGTTTCTTATAGCTCCCAATATATCCCTAAGTTTGGTTCGTTTGGTATTAGCTAAACTTCGAACGCAGTTAATAATTATAATCTCTACCAGATATTACTGTATTCTCCCCGATGGGATTTAATGGATAGAGGTCCAGCCTCTCTAAGAAATCTAAATGCCTGAATGAAGCCGTAGAGAGTTCTCCACACCGCAAAACAAGGATACTTGACGTACAGGCGTACAGGTGCTCCGCATTCTGGGACAAAATAACAATGGACATATCGGAAATTCTTGAGAGAGGTTTATTGATAAAATTATCAAAGTGCAAGATGAAGCACAAAATAATATATATATATATATATATATATATATATATATATATATATATATATATATATAGGTAGAACATGCTTTCAGTTGGGCTGGCAAATCAAGAAGGAACAGATACCGGGGGTAATAAGGGCGAGTGGGAGGGGATGAGAATAATAGTAAAAGGAACGATGAAAGAACTGCTAATATTCTCAAAACTTTTTCAGGAAGTCAGAATGGACGAAGAACAACACACTTGAAATAGTCTAGAAAACAAAGTTTTTAAAATGGAAAAACGAGTTCACTACATGATAAGCATTCCCAAAACCAATCAGCAACACTACCTCAAAGTGCATAGTCACAGCAGAAAGGTTTCAACTAAACACGGATAAGACCGTCCACAAGATAAGCTTGAAAATGAGCGATGATCCGGTGTTATTGAGATCACACATAAATACCGCGGAGATTCCTATTCGTAATTTTGTCCAGCTTATAACAACATAAAAATAAAGAATGAAAAAGCCATTAGGGTCTATCAAAGTCATCCCAGTCAGTATCCAAAAACCCATTAAGCCATCACGATGGTATAATCTGCATACCTTGGATTGCGTTATCAGCTATCAATCAGTAGGCTCGTTATAATACCAACTACTGAACAGTTGCCACGGTACCCGATGACGACACGCGATGCGCACCCATACATCCTACTAATCTGGCAGGATCAATCAACTGAATTCTTGACTCCCCGAAGAACTCCAAACAGCGGGGGCTGTAACCCCTCGAAATTCTAAACAAAACATCGCATATTTTCCCTATTAACCTATTTTTCCAAGGCGCCAAACCCCCTCCAAATGAAAACAGCTTTGTCCGCCAGTCGAAGTGCAGAAGACGCTAAAAATAGCAAACGGTATTTGCAGAAAATGAGAGTGGGATTGATGGCATGTAAGAGTGCATGCAAAAGAGCACTAATAGGTAACCCCCTTTGTTGGGATGGGGGAACACGCTACACATTCCACTCACCACCTGAAGCATGTTTTCAAAGGACACAACATTCCCGCGCGAATGTCACAATAAGCAAACTTCTCATGATTCACGCCATAATCGCTGTGTGCAGGTAGGCCTGGATGTACGAACGGATCTTTACGGATACGCGCGTGAACGTCTAGGAGCATACACACGATATGGGTGTGTAGACGTGAAAGTGGGTGGGTCAGGGCAAAAAGCACAACCCGACTAATCGATCTACGAACAACACAACACGCAAAATGGCACACTAGTTCAACAACTCTCGCGGAGAAGAGAGGGGGCGGGGTGGGAGGGGGGGGGGGTGCTTGTCACTTTCGCGAGGAACACACGAGACACGCACTTAGATGTGGTGCGTTCTTACATCGCAATTCACTCAATGGAAAACCGAAAAGTATTTCGATATCACAACTATTGAGAACAAGTATGTACTCGAATCTCTTTCCTTCATTGCCACCCACGACCACTTCGCATAATAGTCCACAATAACTGAACTATCCCCAAAGACAAGACTACTATCTCGCATCTCACTAACGATCCAGGCACCGCCCATAACACACGTCACGTCCGCCATCTTCACCCTCCCAAACTTCCCTCCCCGTCCACACATATAGGCCACTTTCTCAGTCAACATACTCCATAAGCCTACATGTAAGAGCCCCCCCCCAACCCCTCTCTAACGAACTAAACGAACCTAGGAGTATATCCTTAGATCTGCACCAAACACCCACCAGTATTAAGTCAATCTCCCTTAGAGCGACAGAGTTGGCACCGACGAACGCGGGCACAAGCAAGAGTGTAGGAAGCAAAATGGGGAAAGAGAAAGATGATAAAAATCATTTCCCTGGCAGCAAACGTCAACATATTTTAGAGGGTCGGAAACCGGGTTGGCATTTGAAAAGGCCAACAGTGACAACGTCTCAGATTTCCCCTCACGGAGTCCCAAATCTGAACCTAGACCGCCTCTCTTTCAATCCAACCTCGCACCGTTCGAAATCTGGTGCCGAGGGTTCATCCTACCACTCCACCCTACTCTTGCCCACCTGCTACTCATTCGCGCAAATCTTCCTTTGTCTCGCATATATCTCAGGTAAAATATAATTTCAACCCACCTTACTCCACGTTGTCCACAAAATTACACAAGTTACGGTTTCTCAGGATGTTAATTTCCCCACTAAGTTTTTCCTACAATTCGTCAAAATCACAAGTTTTTCTTTGGTTTCTCATAACATTTTAATTATGTCAAAGTGATTTGGACCGATTTTCCTGCAACGGAGTTTGCCAGCTTAACGACTTATTAAGTAATGGAAATACAATGAGTACATTTTACATTAATCACGTAATTAATTTCAAAATACATAATCGATAGCAAAATATAAAGGAAGTTGTGTGTAGAAGAGAAAGCGACGAAGTAGGATTATTAAAGCTTCCAGAAGTCAGTAGAAATCATCATATAGTTATTTTAAGATAGTAATCCTAATATATATATATATATATATATATATATATATATATATATATATATATATATATTTAGGGGCGGGGGGAGGGGTTGTAACACGTAGGGAAAAAGAAAGATAGATTGGAGCTAGTACTTTCCTTATCTTAATAACATTTTCCAAATCACAATGGTTTATGAAATAGAGAGACGGTTATAGAACGGTTTTTTTTAGCTTTATACATGATGCAGTTTTCCCCAAAATATTTCGGGTAACATAAATTAAAGGCAATCTCTTCAATTTTTGTGAATTCTTGGTCTATATAGTCAGGACTACATATTCTGAGTGCCCTAAGATACATGGAAGAAAATACAGATGTTTTAATATTTTTAGAACGACCTGAATAAAAATGGACATTGGATAAATTATTTGTCGGTTTCCTGAAAATAGAAAACTTAAACCTGTCTGGTTGTCTAATTATCAGAACGTCTAGGAAACTAAGGCTATTATTTTCTTCTTTTTCTAAAGTAAATTTAATTGACGGAACTAATGAATTAATAAATAAAAGAAAACTATCGAAGTCAAAATCTTCCTTTAGAATTCCCAGGACATTCATTAGTTCCGTCAATTAAATTTACTTTAGAAAAAGAAGAAAATGATGGCCTTCTTTTCCTAGACGTTCTAATAATTAGACAACCAGACAGGTTTAAGTTTTTTTATTTTCAGGAAACCGACAAATAATTTATCCAATGTCCATTTTTATTCAGGTCATTCAAAAAATATTAAAACATCAGTATTTTCTTCCATGTATCTTAGGGCGCTCAGAATATGTAGTCCTGTCTATGTAGATCAAGAATTCACCAAAATCGAAGAGATTGCCTTTAATTTATGTTACCCGAAATACCTTTCGGAAAACTGCATTAATAAAGCTAAAAAAACATTTTATAACCGCAAGTTAAGGAAAACAGAACCTTTACACAACATATCACTTTTACCTTCCCATGATAATTTCTTGTATGTAGTACCAATGAACAACTTGATATAAGTGTAATTTTTAAATAGAATTATGCATCAAAATATATGTAAATAAAACACAGCCCAAGGAAGGTTAATAATGTAATATATAGTATACCCGGTTTGGATTGTAATTTATTCTCTGTAGGTCAAACTTCTAAAAATATCTCTGTAATAATTAAACAACATCAAAATGCAGTATCTAAGGAATATTCAAATAGTGCTTTGGCCGTCCACAGGCTTAAGATGGGTCACCAGATTAACTGGTCAAAAGCAGAGACCATAATGCATATAAATGATTTTATTAGCAGAAATATTTTTGAATCGTTCCTAATCTCCAGCACAAAGGAGGGAAATGTAAATATTAG
The DNA here is from genome assembly GCA_963969495.1 of Ceratothoa steindachneri. Classification (NCBI taxonomy): domain Eukaryota; kingdom Metazoa; phylum Arthropoda; class Malacostraca; order Isopoda; family Cymothoidae; genus Ceratothoa; species Ceratothoa steindachneri. The sequence continues at coordinate 36,663,835 of OZ018320.1, forward strand.
CCCCTGTTTGTTTTCCTTAGATCCAGTCTTATCTTTCTTCCTCAAATCAAACTTATCAGAGGTCATAAAAAATATGACCATGTGATTTTAGAGGGAAAACATTGCTTTGTATAAATACGGTGTCTCTCTATTTCATAAACCATTGTGAGTTTGAAAATGTTATTAATTTAACGAAAGTACTAGCTCCAATCAATCTTTCTTTTTCCCTATGTGGTACAACCAAATCTTTATACTTATTCACGTGTTACCTCCCGTTTAATTTACGAGACTAGTTTCGATATGTAGTTTATCATACACTCTTCAGTCGTATACTGAGAATGCGATTGTTACAAAAGTCTATAAATACTCTACAGATCAGAAAAAAAGGAAAGGAAACAGAAAACGGGGAAAAAAGGTCATTAATCAGGGGGTGTGAGTCTAAGATCGTTGACTAAGCTGTTTACGATGAGGTTACTACATACCGAAACTAGTCTCGTAAATTAAACTTTTAGCTCCTATACAGTTGTTTCACTATCATATACCATAACTCCTATCGAGTTATTTTACTTATATATATATATATATATATATATAAATTTTTATTTATTTTAAAATTAGTCAAGAAAGGTTTATTTACATTCTATTTTTATTATTATTAAGATGTCAGATTTACGCGACTTTATCGTTTTTAATTTAATCTTTTATTTCTAAATGTTTTATATTAATTCACTTTGAATCCGGTCAAAGTTATGCGCGGAAACTTCTAATTCCCGCGTCGGCCACTTTACTGGACGCCTGCCTACCCACAGATGGCGCTGAGTGAGGCCGCGCCGTGTGGATTGTTTACACTACCCTCTTTATGGCTTTAAGTGACAGCCAGTGATGGTGTCAAGGGTAAACACTAGTCCATATCGCTTCTAGAGAAAAATCGAAAAAACTGGCCCCTGGTGTTTCAGCGCGAAAGCTATGTAAAATTGGTCAAAGCTTCAAAGTCGATAATAGTGAAGAATGAATGGATTGATAGAATGGCAAAGGAATTAGATTGTCTTATTGTGACGTAATGGTGGTGAAGATGCAATGGGTTGCGTGTGGCAATCGTTGATGGGCGCCCGTGTGAGAACATCACTAGGATAATTTCTTCCGGCTATGTGACGACTATAATTGATTCATCAACTCTATGATATAAAGAAAGAAAAGCATATTGGAATTTCTATTGATATATAAATGTTCTTGTTATAAAGGCTTGTTTAATTGATCCTGTTTCACTGATACAGCTACCAGTACAGTAGTACACTTGCATCATACTAATGTACTGGAAGGTTGAACCCGCCTCTCATTTAGTGGATTATATGGGGTGCTGCTTAAGGTGGTCACAGTTCGACAAAGCGGTTAATCCGTCGACGTGCTGTTGTGGGTAAAAGCTAATAAAGCAGAGCGCAATTAAAGGCTCCACCCCACACCCGTCTAAGATAGCTTTAATCGCGACTCGGGTGCAATGACACTCTAAGGTGCCACATATCGTGCTCCAAGGCATCGCAAAATAGGTTACCCCCCCCCCCCCTCTCCCGGCTTCACCCCAACTTCTACCAGTTTCCCCCAAACCACTAAAACTACCCCTACCCCCTTAGGTCGCAAGACCCTCACGGTGATGGGGGCTATGCGCTGTAGCATCTCGTCCAGTTAGGGTTCATTCCTGGGCAGAACCCCTCTGACAAACCTCATCCACGCACACCTATCATACACTTCCTCTTCGGTCAGCCCCCCCCCTCTCAATCATTCACATAATCAACTCACCTTTATGGCGGTTTTCACACCCTGACACTCACTCTCCTATATTCTCTTTACACGTCTATTCCATCTATAAGACACCAGAACACTTTCAGTCACACCGTTCTTTACACCATAAACACCTTTTCCCCAGTCATTTCTCACTCAATCCACCTTTTGCACACCCAGCATCCATCTCAAGTTGTCTATTTGTCATATGAACTACTCTCGCTCGAGATCTTTCGTCTCCTTCCACGCCAAAGTCTCACTCCACTACATCAACGTTGGCGCCAGTATACTCTCATGCAACTTCCAGGAACAGCTCACGCCCAAAATCTTCCTTACGATTCACTACCACTCCAATCGCCCTACCATTTAAAACCTCCTGGTCGCAATCTGCTTCACCTGAACCACCATCATTTACAAGCTATCCAAGATACTTAAAATTTTACACTTGTTCACGATAAAGCACCGACTTTAATTTCACATCCCACCCCCACTCTCACGCCACAACACCATCAACTCTTTTCTACATTTACTTTAGCCCGTATCTCACACATACTCTGTAAACATTTCAAAATCCCACTCACTCTTAGCCACCAACACCATGTCTTCATCACATACAAACATAGAACCCATTCTTCATCAATATCTCAATCTTTCCATTCCCATACATCCATAAAGATATTAAAAGGCCATGGCGATATCACACAACCCTGTCTTACCCTCCACCTACGTCAAACCACTCAATCTGGCTTTCACCCTAACGCACGTCTTGCAACATAAATACTCTTCACATCATCTAACAGTTTACCACTCTCTATACACATTCTTGGCACCTTCTATAATGATTCCCTGTTTCCACGATCATAAAGCTTTCTCAGATCAATGAACTCAGCATACACTTTACACATCTTATTCCTTGTTTAAACCTCTCTTGCTCATCCCCTATCAATCTCTATTAGGTATTCTTCCACTTTCAAATGTGTTATAACAGCCACTAGACCCATTCCACAGCAAATTCACCAACACCTTTTAGCACCTCATTGACAATATCATCTACACTAGCCTTCCCATTTTTTTCAAACCTCTCACCTTAAAACTTCTGCTATGCTTATCTTTTCCATGCCTCAATACAACACCCGATTTACACCACCAAGCCAATCATATTTACATTTGCACCATCTTCTATAGCCACATGTTACAACTCAAAGTATTCTCGCCATCTGTTTTTGACCCGATTGCTCACAAATACCCCGTCATCCTTGTCCAGGATATTCTCATAGCTATTTTTCTCCTGGTTCCTCGCACTACCTATTCTTCTCCTGGTTCCTTGCCCTAGCTATTTTGCTGGTTCCTTGCCCAAGCTATTCTGCTGGTTCCTCACCCTAACTATTCTTCTCCAGCTTCGTCACCCTTCTCACTTCCTTACCCAAGCTTAATGTATCAATTATAATTAACAATACACATATTTAAGATAATATTCACTGCATAATTTACTATTAGTAGTGTAATACTACTAAAAAATATTCATTAGCATTATTATTTTATCGAATCTACTTGGATGAATGAATTGAAATCATTGGTTTAAGTGTAAAGCTCGACGCAATACATTTGATTTATCAGTGCACATTTTCAGACTGTGTTCCCCGTCATCCTCAATGTTATTCTATTAAGTAGAGCCAAATTGAAATCCATCCCAAAAGGTTTGGCCATTTTTTAATCTACTTAGAATTTTAAGGCAAAATAAAACCACTTTTATATTAGTCATATTGAGGATTCCAGGTCTTGCTTGCCAAGTGGATTTTGAGGAGTGTAGCCCTCCTTAACTAAGTGGATATTAAGGAATCTAACCCTGCTTAACCAAGTGGTCATCGAGGATTCCAGCACTCCAGATAAGTGGATAGTGAGGATTAAAACTATCCTTAGCCAAATGGTTATTAAGGATTCGAGCTCTCGCTAGCTGCTAAGTGTATTTTGAGGATTGCACAGTTTCACTGCTATCAGCATTTTCCTCTCTAACCAGGACCGGTCCCGGGTGCGAACGAGCTTGCCATTTTGATTTTTATGTGAATTTCATTATCTGGTCGGAGTAGCTGGTCCATGATTGAAAATGGAGAGTGAGGGGGGGGAGGAGAATGTTATTAACTAACGTATTATAGCTACCCGCTCGAGGTATAAAGGCAACTTTTATAAATGATCAGATCATATATTGAGGGCATAGGCCCACGAAGTTTTAAGGTCTATGTTTCATTGGGTCCTTTCCGGCAGTTAGCTCAATTAGACAAGTTCTTCTTGTGGTGCAATCTTCAATGCATTCCTAATTGTCGCGTTCCCGTCAAAGGAACTAATTAATTCCGGTTCAACTACGGGGCTAATTTCCCTCCCCACACCCATTTCCAACTTGCACGAATTTTCTCAAGTGTGAGGTATTATAGTGGTGTTATGTAGCTGGCACGGGGTCATCCAACTAAATGCAAGCTTTACCACCGCTGTCAATAAATTGCCTTGAAATCATAAATAACACACGTTTCAATATTAGATAAGGACACTATCTTCACTATCTTAAGAGACAATCCGCCACACAACTGAACCATGAGGTAAACACTGCTGGGTGCCTGTCGGAGTCCTGACTATTAACACACGGCTCGCAAGAGCCTACCACCAGTGACCTAGATATATTATTGTTAATATCGCGTTTATTCCACTGTTTGTAAACAAAGCACACAAATATCCCTAACGTACGGATTCAGGGAAAGACTGACCTTAGTGAGGGGAAAGCAAACGATATTGCGTGCGATTGGGTGTCAATGCGTCGATAAGGACACGATAAACTGCAGAGATAAGCTATCGATGGAAGACTCCCCCCCCCCCTGATAATAAACAAAATACGTCATCGAAATTACAAACGCAGAAACAGACATGATGATGATGAAAAAAGTTGAGAAATAAGTAAGAGATTTGATAGAGGTGAAAAGATTTGGTTGATTTGGCTCTGGTGAAGAGGGAATCTCTTGCGTTCTTTTCTTTTTTCTTGCCTTCGAGAAACGCAGATAGGCTCAAGTGTAAAAAAGAAACGCTCAACTTACTAGTCTCGTTGGTGTGACATGAAGAACGGGTTCCTTGTTGTTCGCAACATCCGGATGCTTTTCTTCGTGCACGAACAAGGATGAAAAAATATACAGCTTCGCCTTACCTTTCGGAACAGATAATCTGGGTCCGTATCTCGTCTCGAGTCAATGAAGGAGGGGTCCTCTTCAGAGGCATCTTGACTGATCATTGTCTCTCCCCTCAACAGATCACCCGTGCTACTATTGTGCTTCAAATTTGTTTGTTGAACGCCTCTACAAAAAGTGATAAGGGTGGACATGTCCATCAAAGCGGGTTATATGTGACGGTAAAGGGGGGGGGAGATGCAGAATAGTGGGTGAGAATGAAAAGATGAAAAGTGCGTGTCAGCGAATTTCCGATACACACAGGAAAATTTGTTATTTTAAGAGAGAATTAACAGATTAGCGAATTGTTTCTAGCAAAAATGCCTAGAAAGACAAGTTTAGTATTTTAGGGATTTATAAGATAGCTGAAGTCTAAAGATAAAAGGAATTTTAAAATTAGCTGCAAATTAAAGTTTTTTATTTTTTTTCAATCGGATGCATTCTCCACCCACGTACACAAAAGTGAGCCAAGTGAAAAATGTAAAAGAGAAACAAACAAACCCAATTCATTCAAAATTTTCATTTAACTTTTCTAATTTCTCTAAATCTGAAAAATGTAATTCTTTTAAAGGAAGCCCGAAAACAGAAATTGCTACGCATAATTCGAATACAATTAGATTCAATTAGTGGAAAAAGGGGTCAAAATACCCCATAACCACAATTCCAGTGCCATGTGGGTATAAATTTTCCATATCTATGAAGAGAAGTGCATTAACGCAATTAATAAAAGCCAAATGAAACCATGCTCCACCCCAAGAAGTAAAGGACAGAACACAAAAGCAACAATTCCACACGACCACAACCAGGCAGAAAAGAGTAACCACCACGGAAAGCGTCAACATGCGACCGATTGGCCCCTACTTAAAATTACAGCTTCTTCGGGAGGCACCACCACTACACTAATCCACCCAGTGGCATCGGCATGTCAGGGAATGGCCGAGAGACCTCGGAAGGGGTAGCTCTGAAGTTGACCTAACCTTGTGGTTTAGATCTAAGACGTCATCCTCCAGTGAGGCATCCGAGTACATATCGTCTTGGTCGGGGGCAGAGGATCGTCCGGATGAGAAGGACGACGTGCGGTAGAGTTGAGATGCGACGGCAGTGCCGCCCACCCGTTTCGGGGCGCTGTGGACAAGAGGGCAACACACATTTACACCAGGTACGTCCTAGTTCCCTTCCATCCACCACAAACCCAATAATAATAGGTTTATTTTATTTTATGCCAACTTGAACAAACGGCAACCATATCACAAGAATAAACATAGGAAATTACAAAATATATAGATACCAATTACGCTACTAATGATAATCCCAAAGACTAACATCGGAATACAAACTTTCGATTATTTATCCAAATTAACACTCCCCAACTGCAGAAAATAATAACCAGAAGAACCGCTTCGAGCCCTTGTTACCTCAATCGATAAAACGATGGATTAATAACATTTAGATACCAAATTCAATCACAGCGAAGATGAGCACAAAACGTCAGCTTTTTGTTAGGGACTTACCGCATATAGATATAATAACAGCCTTCAAAAATAAATGCTCAACAAATCTCGAGTCAGTTTTGGCGTGAATTGATGCCGAAACTAACTCGAGAAGGCGACAAAATAACCTCCGCCTGCCTTATATAAAACCGCAACAGGGCATTTTATTTCCAAACTATCACAAACATCGATGCGACTAAGGGGGTGGGGGTGGGGATGGGGCTTAAGTCCACTTTCACCGTAAAAGAGGAAGGTGCAGATGCTCAATCGCGACAGATCCAATGATTAGGTTTTTTAGTAGGTGTCCCCACAAAGTTTTTATCAAAGCCCCGCAACACTTCACCATAGGGGGGCACTTAGTTAAGTGAAGCGAAGGGGGAGAGTGGGAAGGCATGAGACAGAGAACCTATACTGACAATTATGTGCCATGGTTCAAGTGGGTTTCGAAGCAGGACAAGCTTAAGAAACGCACGACAGTAAACGTGCTCCGACCACTACACAGAATCCCGAGAAAAAGAAACCACCCGAATATTTCCATGAATTCAACCCAACCTAACACCACCAACCCGCTGTGAAAAAAGAACAGGGTAGGGGTCAATACCGCTCATATAACCCTTCCTGCAAGTGGACCTGCCTTTAATACAAACCAGCGCCCTCCCTCCAGGTCCCTACTACCATAAATTGCCTCCTAGGGCAAAATAACCCCACGTTTTCACACACAACTCCACCATTCCTAAACGACTGTCTCTTCAACAACTTAACAATATCACGCCCACTAACCCAATGACTTCGACCAGAGCCACACGAGAAGGAAAGCTGGAACATAGCAATCGAGCCACGCCAGGGGGCAATTCCAGGAGGAAAAAGAGGCGAAGAGAAGGTACACATAAATACGCTTGCGCTTTCTCTAAACCGCATACCCTAGCACTTATTAACAGAATCAGCTGTTTGTTTCACTCATACATAAATTTCACACAAACAAACGCATATATATGTATATATATATATATATATATATATATATATATATATATATATATATATATATATATATATATATATATATATATATATATATATATATATATATATATATATATATATATATATATATATATATATATATATATATATATATATATATATATATATATATATATATATATATATATATATATACACACGTCCTTGGCCAAAATTATGGGTAGGTATGAAAAAATAGAGAATACGAATGAAACTCATTCAGATAATAATTGAAAACAATATAATAAACAGTCGAGTATATCCCATCTATAATGTTTTCATTTTGTTTTTATAAGCGCTTTAATGCATTTTTGCATATTGTGCATAAGTGGTTGGGGCAACCTTATGCCATTCAATGCCTGATACTAACGTTTATTCCTATTTTTTTCAGTGATTATCTTATTGTTAACTTACAAGAGGTAATTTTTTTTAGTTAAAAATGTCTCCGAAAAAACAGATTCCTGAAACTCAAAGAGCTCAAATCATTGCATTGAAATGCTCAAGAAACTGTGTCCAAACAACCATTAAAAAGTACATGAGACCAATTCTTTCAAAAACCGTGATGGCTAAGGTCGCAAAAGGGGTACAACTCAGAAGGAAGAGAGGTTGCTGAAAAGGACATCTTTGGCCGATAGGGAGAAAAAACTTTAGCTACTGAGTTTCGGGTAGCAACAATCAAGAGGCACAGCGATAAGGTTATTAGAAGCTGGGCTCAAATTATGTAAGGCTAGAGAAAACCGTGGCTGTCTCAGGTGAACAAAACGAAGCGATTGTCTTGGGACAAAGAGCATGAAGATTGGACTGATAATGATTGAGCTATAGTTGTTTGGTCTGATGAAAGCAACTTTGACGTAGGTTCTGCACATTAGTTTCCACCAATTGATTACACGCTTGTACACATTTTTTATTGGATACCAAAAATGATCAGTAAAATTTGTATTTCTCCTCAGATCTTTGGAACCCTTAGAAGTGTTTATGTTTGTCGAAGAGTTGGTGAATCTTATGAACCGAGATGTGTTGTCCCAACAGTCAAATTTGGAAGTGGCGGTGTAATGGTTTGGGGCTGCATGTCGTCTTCAGGTCCAGGATTGTTGTTCACTTGTGAGGTCAGAATGAATTCCAACGCTTACACCAGCATGATAGACCAGGTGTATCAAACTTCCTTAGGTAAAGTTTTCAAAGATAACATACCAGATGGTGTAATCTTCCAACAAGACAATGCTCTATGCCACACGTGTAGCGTCTCAAAGGGTTGGTTTGAAAAGAAAGGTGTGGCATTGATGGAATGGCCCCCTCAATCTCCAGACCTCAACCTCATTGAACATTTGTGGTCACACTTGGGCACAGGTTGAGTGTGCACAAATGTTCCTCAAAAAGTGAATTAACAGCCAAAATTCATGAAGAGGGGCAGAAAATTGAGCCAACAACCTGTACCAACTTAGTCTTAAGGTTGCAAAAACGCATAAAAACGGTTATCAAAGCAAATGGAGGACACATCAAATATTAATTATTGATAAAATATACGCAAAAATGTTTATTTGTATTATGTGAAATATGAAATAAATGAGTTTCAATCATATTCTTCACTTTTTCATACCTGCCCTATAATTCTGTCCAAGGAGATATATATATATATATATATATATATATATATATATATATATATATATATACACACACACACACAAAGTGTCTACTTGTTTGGTGATTTTGAATTCAAGGACTTTTCAGGACTTTTTAAAAAATAATCAAGGACGGGTTTTAGCCATTGTTTTTTTTTCTTTAAATTAAAAAAGTGCAATAAACGTTATGAGACTGATTAAGGTGAGGTATTTAAGGGAAAAATGGGTTATAAGCAAAGCATAACTAAAATCAACTCACCAGTGTAAAAAAAACAAGAACAAGGTATCCAAGCGACAGTCACAAAAGTTTAGCAAGCATCCATTATAAAATACAATGCATCCATTAGTGAGTAGATTAACTCAAATACTACTATTTTCCTAATAGACATTAAAAAGTATATAAATAGCGAATTTGAAAAATCATTTGAACAATCACTCAATGATTTATTTTTTTCAATTCAAGGACTTTTCAAGGATTTCAAGGGCAAATAATAAATAAAATGGCTTTTCAAGGACTTCAAGGATTTCAAGGGCAGTAGACACCCCTGATATATATATATATATATATATATATATATATATATATATATATATATATATATATATATAGTCGAACCTCGGTTTTCGAATTTAATTCGTTCCTGAAGGCCGTTCGAGAACCGAAAAGTTCGAAAACTGAAACAATTTTCTCCATATGAATCAATGTAAAATGGATTAATCCGTTCCTGGACGCCAAATGATTGCTAATTCAAACTTTTACAACAGTACGTTTGGCCGAAAGTTCCGGTTCGTGCGTATGGGAGATCATATTACCTTCAAATTGATATCTAAATATTTTCCGTACGATAAGTAGTAGCGATTTTATATTCAATTACTCGTATGTCTACCGGGTAAGGGTCGTTTTCTCGATTTTGAGCCCTCGAGCGAAGTTTCAGCGTCAATAACTTTGGTAATCTTTGGGAAAGGGTGGATTTTCATACACCGGCCTGAAGAACGTAAGTACCCGCCCCGCGTCTAACCATATTTAATACTCTAAAATTTAGTTTTATTTTACAGGACAAACTTTGCCTTGAAGCTCAAAAATCGGGTCGAACATTTTAGCGCCCAGTCCGACTTAAACCTAATTGTCTCGGGGAAAGTTTCATCGGACACGTAAGGGATTTATACATTAAATAGAGATTAGAATATGCCATCCAACGCTGTATAACACATTATCCATCGCATGGTCGCTCGGGTCGAAAATAAGCGTTATATGGGAAAATCTAAAATTTCCAATTTCTTCTCTCGGCTTATTTTTTGCGAGATATCGTCGAAAACCCGAAAAAAACATGAATAAAAACCAGGACTATGGGATAAGTTGTATATAAATGGATGTGAAATTTCTTCCACCTTCGAATAATCTTGGTTTCGTTCAAATCGGCAGGTTAGTTCCCCGAGATATTCGCTAAAATTTGGCCCAATTTTTTTTAATCGATAATTTCGACCAGAAATTATCGATGGAAATGCACCAAATTACGTAAATGGATATAGTATAGGGGTATTTTAAGGGTTAAATTATTTTTTTAATTTAAATAGGCCTAGGATTTAGTGATCCGAAATCCAACACGGTCTTGGTGGTTCCGAAGAAGCCGGATTTGGGATCTTCATTCAACCTGTACCGTCAAAATCAGACAACAGTTCTTAGCGTGTATACTCCGAGCGCAAGCTGAGGCAAGCTGACGCCACACGCTCAGTCACCAAGTGGTCATGTGCTGCCCGCGTGGTATTCTTGGCTTGTTCAGCAACCGAGTTATGGTACGACAACTGGGGCAATTTTTAGTTCAAAATTTTGTTCGACAACCGAGGTTACACTGTATGTATGTATATATGTATGTGTGTATATATATATATATATATATATATATATATATATATATATATATATATATATATATATATATATATATATATATATATATATATATATATATATATGTGCGTGTGTATATAAGTTGTTACAGGATTTTGTACCCCTTAATTAAGGTTCAGAGGTGGGTAGTCTAATCCCCCCTTCCATTATTTAAGGCACTGTAATGTCCTGCCTCCTGTTCATTCCTTGAAAAGGTCTTTAAGAATAAAGACGAAAGCACTCGAAATCGTTTTTCACTTTTCCTTTGTGGGTGTATCTGCATAACTTTGACTCACGTGCAAAATATATATATATATATATATATATATATATATATATATATATATATATATATATATATATATATATATATATATATATACGTAGGTGAGTCAAAAAGTTCTCAGACAAATGGCATAAAATTTTTATTTGTAATAATACTGTAATCATTTTTCTACATAAGCTCCATTAACATCTATACACTTTCTTAATCTATGAATCCAACGGTAAAGACCATCTTTGTAGAATCACGGGGTTGTCTCTGGCACCAAGTAATGACCTGCTTTTTTGCTTCATCTAATGATTGAAACCGGGTTCCTTTTAGGTGTCCCTTTAAATTTGGTTAGGTTAGGTTAGGTTAGGTTACCTAACCTAACCAAATTTAAAGGGACACCTAAAAGGAACCCGGTTTCAATCATTAGATGAAGCAAAAAAGCAGGTCATTACTTGGTGCCAGAGACAACCCCGTGAATTCTACAAAGATGGTCTTTACCGTTGGATTCATAGATTAAGAAAGTGTATAGATGTTAATGGAGCTTATGTAGAAAAATGATTACAGTATTATTACAAATAAAAATTTTATGCCATTTATCTGAGAACTTTTTGACTCCCCCTCGTATATCCGACTTTACACTTCGCTTCGGTGTTTGTTTGTTGCTTGTCTCGCTGTTCAGTTGTTAACCATTTTTGGTGCTGCATAGCCTTGTATGTGTGGATTAGTTCCTGAATTATTAGTGCCTGCTTATGGTCTGCTGCTAGCTACGCGTTTGTGAGTATTAGTACTTCGTATTTTTCTTTTGCCCCGTGTATTATTTTCTTCCGTGCTCTTTTTACTTCTGTATCCCTATTATTGACTCCTCTCCGTTCTCATCTACATGGGAAGATGCCTCAATGCAGAGAGTGAATGCCTTGAAAGGTACAAAATAAGCGTAATCGGCTTATAAATGCTGCTCTACGTGGGAACTTTTCCACCAAGAGATTGCACGAGTAAAGCAAATACTCGTGAATAATGGTTTCTCAAAAAGCATGATTAACAAACAACTCCACTCATTATTAAATAACAATTACAAACATGCGAATAAAACTGTAAGTAATCATGAAGAAGTCAATAACATCAGTGTATTACAGAAACCAGATGTCCACGGCCTATAAAATAGATGAAAAAAACATCAAGGATATTATTAACCGTAAAATCAAGGTTAAAAATCAAACCGATAAAATCCAACTCATCATCTATTATAAGACCACAAAAGCCAGCAATCTTCTGATGAAAAATAACATCTGCCCAAACTCCTCGAATCTCACGTCAACCAACATAGTTTACGAGTTCATCTGCCCCAATAAAGACTGTAAGCTTTATAAAACTCTAAATATATTGGCATGACAACTACCACACTTTCCGAGGCGGTTAACTATGCATCTATAAAGCGGAGGGCCGAAGAACCATATGGAGAGTGTCCATAATATTAACCTAACGAGAGATATGCTCGTTGATAATACCATTATAAAAAGAAAAGGTTAATAAAACGAGGCTTAACATCTTAGAAGCCATATTAATAAATGAAGATGAGCCGGCCATCAACAGTCAAGCGACAAGTTGGAATCGCACATTAAAACCAGAGCCGAATTAAGGGGTGGGCCCAAGGGGCCGGGGCCTTGGGGCACCTACCAAAAATAAATTTTAATATAAGTAAACAATTTATTTTTAACCCCTTAAGTGTTATTTTTTGGTATTATATATATGTTGATGATGTTTATAAGGTATTTTAGATTAACTGATAAGGGTTTGTAGGGAATTTGGTGTTACTATGACATAATATGCTCAAGTGTTTGATTTGTGGTAAGACTTTGTTTACATAATTTCACTCGTATGTTATGAGAGGCAGGGTCTATAGACCCTGGTGAGAGGTAGGTAGTGTCATAGACCGTATATCTGCGTTTTAACAGTGTTTTTATAAAGTCAAATTGGTGGTGCCTATAGGTGTGAATGGACAATGGTAGCAGTTTATTAAGCTTATGCTCACATAAATGGACCTCATTTTGTTATTTCATGGCAGTTTGCAGCGAGATGGAGAGAGCGCTCAAATAATTATTTGTGTATGACTAAAATAATATTTTTCTATTGTATGGTAATACTGAGGCACATAATTAAATAATCTTTCAGCATTCCATGTTTTTATATCCATTTGGTGGTGCCTATAGGTGGGTATGGACCATGACCCAGGTGTGTATGGACTGTAAAAAAAGGTACCCTTTAAATTCTTTAATTTTTCAATGTATTAAAAGAATAAATCTGATGTCCGAACTATAGCATAAGATGGGGAAATACCACAAGTTTCTTGCATGTCAATATATTTGATTTTCAACCACTTTGATTTTTTATGAATATTTTTCCACTAGTAATACGATCCATAACCCCTCTACCCTGCTAGACAGCTAGATCTTGTGTAATTTTGAGTTCATTTTGTTTTGTTCAATTCTAAGCTCATTTCGTTTATTTTCAGATTACCAGCATTGACAATCGTGAAGGAGACAGACACAGACAGGCATCGCACAAGAATTTGGGAGTCTGGGGCTTCTAAAAGACGTAAAGTAAAGGAAGTAACAATGAAATCAGCAGAAGAACTGGCAAAGATAAGAAAATTAGACCAGTTCTTCACTGTTCAACTAAGACAAGTGTCAGAAAGGAGTGATGACTTTGCAGAACCTGATCAAGCTGAAAATGCTCAGGCAGAAATGACTGATGATCCTGACAAAGAAAATGAAGAAGTAGTAACGGGTCCAATTGAAGAACATATAGAAATGTAGGCTGATAGCGGCACATCTTATGTAGGAGCTGAAGTTGAGGGCCCAACAGGGGGCAATGACATTGGACTTTGCCCATCCATTATTTCGGAGCAGATGCTGGAATACTTGTTGAAAAAGGGTGTATCAACAGTTCGGCACTGTGATGAAAGTTTGTTCTCTGCACACTCGGTGCAGCAACCTAGAAAGGACCGCAATATTCCAAGAATGTGCACGCTTGGACTCTTCTGTCGTCAAAATCATAATGGGGAGGTCATAACTAGGAACTGGTTATGCTTGTCTCCCTCTAATGGATGTGTTTACTGCTTCACGTGCAGATTGATATGCTTAAATACAGCAAAATCTGAGTCTTCTCAGCTTTCGTCTAATGGATTCTGTGATTGGAAACATTACAAGAACGTCTACATAGTCATGAGCAGTCAACGTAACATCTAAAGTCTACGATTGCTTTCAATAGGAGGTTAAAAGCAATTAGGCGAATTGATACGGAGCTGACGCAAGAGGTCGAGCGTCTAGAGCATTATTGGAGAGGAGTGTTGAAACGAATAGTTAGAGTTATTTAGTTTATTGCCGAGCGTGGCTTAGCATTTAGAGGGGACAACGAATTGGTTGGATTATCTAGAAATAGAAACTTTCTAGGTATTCTTGAACTCATTGCCCAGTACGACGACTTTATTGCACAGCATATCGAAACTCAAGCAAATCGCGGCAAAGGACACACAAACTATCTGTCATCTACAATAATGGAAGAACTTATCAGTGTAATGGGTGAACAAGTATTCGGAGAAATCATTTCTCGAGTTAAGAAATCAAAGTACTACTCCATCTCTTTGGACTCCACACACGATACAGCCCACATTGACCAACTGACCCTTGTACTGAGGTACGTGGAGAAAGATGGCCCCGTGGAACGCTTTGTAACATTCATGGCAAACAAAGGCCACGGCGCTCAAGAGATGTTCAAAGCCTTGATGGAATTTTTGAAGATGCATGACCTATACCTGGGAAACTGCCGTGGACAAAGCTACGACAATGCATCTGCAATGAGTGGTAAGTACAATGGTTTACAAGCCAAAGTGAGAAAGAAGAACAGTCTTGCATTCTGGATTCCTTATACAGCACATTCTCTAAACTTGGTTAGTAAAAATGCTGTAGAATGCTGCTCGAGTGCTGTACATTTTTTTGCCTTCTTTGAAAAGCTGTTCGACTTCTTCACAATTTCAACGCATCGGCATCAACTTCTGACTGAGGCTTTGAAACATAATGATTCATCATTGACTCTCAACGTGTCACAACAACGCTTTGGTCCTGCAGAGCTGACGCAACGAAGGCACTTAAGCATGACTATCAGCAGATTAAGGATGTACTGAAACAAGTTGCTGATGGCATTGAAGAAAAAGGGTGTTACGCTGTGAAGCAGAAGGACTGTTAATACAGATAAATCAGCTTGAAACAGGTATTTACACCACCTTCTGGAATGATATCCTGCAAAGAACAGATGCTACTAATAAAAGTCTACAACACGCAAAACTCCATCTAAATACTGCTGTGGCGTCACTGACCAGCTTGAAAATCTATGTCGCATCAAAGCGTGACTCCTTCGACCCTTATGAGAAGCAAGACGAAGAGCTGTCTGGTTCAGCAGACTATGTGCAGACGAAAACTCGACACAAGCGCCGCAATGTGCGTCTTAACCCATTGGATTATGGTCATGCGGAAGTACAACTTAGCCCTTTTGGAAAATACAGAACAGAAACTTTCTTGCTTGTTATTGATCAGTTTATCGCTTCTCTCGACCAACCTCTGCAAGCATATAAACAGATATCAAGCCAATTTAGCTTTTTTAGCCATCTGAAAGAAGTCTTCAGACGAGCTTCAGGCCGCAGCAGAGCAACTCGTCATGTCTTATCCAGATGACTTGGACATTACATTTATTGATGAACTGTGTCAGTTTGTAACATTTGCCAATATCTTCACAGACGAGGAGCCAAAAGATATTAGCACTGAGCTTTCCCTGTACAGACTCATCAGAGACAAGGGTGTGCAGGATACTTTCCCAAACATTGAGATAGCTCTACGGATATACCTTATCTTGATGGTATGAAACTGCAGTGGCGAGCGCTCCTTCTCAAAACTCAAATTTATTGAGAACTGATTACGGACATCCATGAAACAGGAACGACTTGTAAATCTGGTTATCAAGAGCATCGAGTCAGATATACTGCGTGAATTGAACTTCAGTGACATCATCAGCGACTTTGCAACACAAAAATCGAGAAAAGTGTCTGGACTGTAATGGTTATAACTCCATCCATTCTCTGATTTGAACTGTGTACTTGTTAGATGTTAGTTATACTATAATTTTTCATAGAAAATTAAATTATTGTGTGTAAATAAATTTGGTAAGAACAACTTGTGTTCATTTCATTTCGTGTGTATGCATTACATATTATAGCATTGGAAGAATAGTCCCCGTCAGTATTTCCTAAGTAAAAGTATCCTATTTATATATTAGGATTTAGGTTACTAGTCTGTGGTGTATGCAATAGGGCCCCTATTGCCCCCCGCCCTACTGAAACAATCTTGGATCCGCCACTGCCCAACAGCTAACAATGGGCACCCCCACCAAAATGGGCCCCGGGCCACCCACATCCTAAATACGGCCCTGATTAAAACTATTTTTAAAATTCCACACATAGGAGTGGCTCATTTCCTCTAACGTTACGTTTAACCAAGGCGGAATAAATACCCCTTAAAAATCGTTTTCTTTCACTTTTGATAAGAGGAAAAGACTTTTTAGTCAGTTACCATTTGATAGGTCGAAGTCATCATGTCTGGTCGTGGCAAAGGAGGAAAAGTTTAGGGTGAGGTCTGCTAAGACGCCATCACCAGACAATCTCATATTCGAGCCTCTTGATTCGGAACAAGAATATTCTCTAGAAGAAGACGGATTATACGTACATTGAGTAAAAAGCGCGAAGGGGGCCATGGGGCCTCCCAAACGGGACTACAAGAGGGTGCCCCCCCGCACTATCTGTGGAGCGACCAAAGCACTAATTCCAACAGTCATGCAAACCGTCTTCGACATGCTCAATATATCCCTAATTAGGCTTATTGATACCCCCAACGGCTACGCAGCAGTGTGCTGGAAAGAGGAAGAAATCGAGACTGGTATCGGAAGAAGCCAATGAGCCCCTACGTACGATTGGCCTCGAAGCTGTTATCCCCAAGGAAATCCTCGCACGCTAAACCATCATACTTAGGAGACTCGACCCGTTCTTCACGGACAACTCTTGTGAGGACATCAAGGTCGAGCTAACTAAACAACAGAATTGGGCAAAAATCGACAAAGTCGAAAAATTCGGTAAAAACATGGTCAAAGTAATCTTTGCAAACATCGAGATGGCTCAGAGGGCCAGGAAGGAAGGACTCCTGGGATTCTTCCTTCGTATCGCCCCAGAACAAGTTGAAGCGGAGGAGTTTATCCAACTCGAGTTCTGCCAACGCTGCCTGGCCGTGGAACGGCATCCCACTAAAGAATGTATGGCGGCTGACGTCACTTGCTCCATCTGTTCCATACTCGGTCACGGATGGAAAGAGTGAAATTCCGAGAAACAAAGATGCGCTAACTGCGGAGGGGACCACAAGGCCATGGCCATGAGGTGTCCCATCCGCAAGGAAGCCATTCGGGCAAAACGCGAAGTGATGAGGCAGGTAAAGGAGGCAAAATCCAAGACCTACGTCGAGGCAGTGGCAACAACCAAGACCAGCAGCACAGAAAACTCTGCCACAAAACTAGTAATGTCAGGTGAGTACAAGGAGATTATGACCATGATCGTCTTTGCTCACTTGGCGAATCTAGCTAACCCTGGTTAATGCAGAGGAGTTAAATCGCCTCCTGCAAAAAAACGGTTTTCAGAAAAAGCTATGGTTCTCGCCCAACCCCGCATCGCAGGAAATGTTAAGGATATAACTTATCGACGTTTCCCAGCAAAAGAACACTGGAAAAGAAGAAGTTGTGAATCGGCACCATAAAACCTCGGAGGAAGAAGTCACGACGGAAGAAGACTTGGAAAAAGACGGAAACACGAAAAAGTTCACGAAGAAAAAATAAATAAGGAAAAAGAAAAGAGAAGTGGAACAAGAGGCAAAGAAAGAAGAGGAAACAAGACAATCTCAAGAAAGCTCAGACGAAGATGAAATCCTAAAGTATCCGGGATTTCCACTCACGGAGAAAAGGGATATCCTTCTGCGGGGCTGTTTCTTCGACGCCATGGACGTGGTCCCCCTCAATGCCGACCCCCTAAGGGACACAATGAAAAACAGCTCGACGGAATAAACAAAGGCAAATACAAATGGACATACGAAGGACCATGGTCCCCGAAGGAAATAGGTTGACTATTGATGGAGGCGTGATTTACATCCCGGACTCGTGCTTACACACCATCGATTCATCTGTCTTTAACCTTGAAATGGAGAATGGTAACAAGACTTTAGAGTATTACTTAACCTTCAAAAAAGCAACAAGTTTTAGCAATAAGTGAACAAATCAAAGTGATTAAAACAAGTTATCAAAAGTGCGAACAATTGAACAAATTAAAGCGTCTAGAATAAGCAATCTAATGTGCGAAAAGTGAATGAATCGAGTGAATAATAATTAAAATGGTCTAATAGTGTGAAATATAGAATAATAAATTAAGGATTAAGCTAAACGAGAATAAAAATATCAGTACAACTATTTAACAGATTAAATAATAATTTAACGTGTGTAAATAGTAATATCATGAAGTGCTACCAAGATAAAGTGTTAAACGAAACAAGAAATAGTAAAACCAGAACAATTAATATATCTAAATATGACTAAAAGAACAACTCAATTAAAAGTGTAAGTGCTAAAATAAATAAAATCGAATGTAAAATGATTATATCAAAAATTTACTCCAAACATTTTTTTTAGGACAAAAATAAAACAACTAAAATTGTAAGTGCTAAAATTAATTAAATCGAATGTAATGTGATTATATCAAAAATACACATTAAAAAATTAATTCTAAAAATTATACAAGTTTATATAACAAAAATTAAAAGCACTTCATGTATTTTATCAAAGCAATATATGTATAGTACTAATAAGATGACCTCCCCGTTGATTCCGGGAGAATCTGTTTTCCTACTCATACTTAGAGCTTACTCTTATCAGCTTAATTTTCACAAAAATAAACTTCACCACTACACCTATCTATTCTTTCGTTTTACATATATGTATTTAATTTTTTTTTTAATTTTAATATTTGAAAAATGAAAAACTCATTGTATATTTATCGCTTTAATACATCCTGATCCTTTCACTTTACTTTCTGCCAGATCCTCACTCCACTCATTACATCGGTAAAAGAGGCAAGAACATTTCAAAACGCTCCAAAGATGATCGAATAAGATCGAAAGCTTAGGATGACGTGTCCACTTAAAATTTGCTAAATCTATTTCATCTCTCCGCATTAAAGAATCATTCTGTATTAAATACAACCACCCAAATTTAAATGAGGACACGTCATCCTTTCCTCTGTTTATAACTTAACCAAGCTGTATTCATTCTTTGAATTCCTTCCTGTTTTCCCTCGTCATTGTGATCTGACCATGTAAGGTAATGTTTCAGTGTCTATATTTTAGTTTTACCTTTTGTTTGTATACAATTCTCTATTTTTCCATTTCAATTGTTTAATTTTGTAATATTACGTTTACTTTGTTTGTCCTTAATTGATAGTATCTCTTTAGAAATATTTTTCTGCTGTTCTTTACCTCACTCTTTTGTTTGTTCATTAACGTAACGTTCATTTTATATTTTTAACGTCGTTTTTGTGATTTTCTCTGATCTGTGGTTTTTAACTTTGAACTTGTGCTGTTATTTATGTTTTTAGGCTTAGATTACTCATTTGGAATTTGTTTTTAGCTCTTGAAGATGGGTTTTGTAATAACCCGAAACGTTGGAATTAAAGATGGGACCCGCATTCTTCGTTTGTCCTTCTTACTGAATATATATATATATATATATATATATATATATATATATATATATATATATATATATATATATATATATATGTGTGTGTGTGTGTCTGTACGTGTGAAATTTCTGTACATATATGGATGGAAAAAAGCAAAAGCAGAGTTTAAACAAACGCCATAAGTATATCCGCAAAGTCCCAATTTGCGTTTCAATGAAACCAGCGAATAAAGACGCTAGTCGCGTCACGTGGCCACGATCTGCATTGCGACTGCACATGAGCCCAAACGATATACATGCCCCCACCCCCCCTCACTACGCACACAAACGTCCGTTTATTCTTTCGCAACCACTACAAACCCGCAGATAACCAGAAGGCAGCTCCCCCCCCCTCCAATAGAAGTGGGGAGAATATCCATATTCGAGCCCCACTTTCACCTACGCACACACCCCCACCACCTTCCCACACTCAGGGAAGAAGGTAAGTTGGTGATGCGCTATTGTGTGTATACACGACTCTTCCTGGACAAGTCCAATGAAGGAATTTCATGCAACTTCCCACAAGAGATGATGAATTCTAATCAATAAAACATCACTTTTATTATTATTGCAATAGAGCATTGATTTCATTATTATTTAAGTAATATATTAATTTCTTAATAAAAACATTTATGTCATTATTATTATTATCCATAACACTATATTTTAGGAATGCAATTCTTTGGAACAGTTTGAATTTTAATTTGTAAGTCACCTATGTAGGTATATTTGAAGCTTTTATCAAAGTTCTTTCTAAAAATTTCTTTACAATTTCCCCCCCCCAAAAAATAAATGATTATCAAATGTTTGGGATTTTTTTAAAACCTAAAGAAGGACAAATCATGAAGTTCAGAAAATGTTTTAAGAGAAGTACATAAGTGTTTTTTCTCTTATATAAAAGCAAATTTGCATTGGGGGTGGGGGGAACAGAGCGCTGAAGATAGATTTTTTTTTTCGTATATCAAAAGAATTTCGCTAAAAGTTTTTCTTGTCTTTAGAATTAGAAAATAAACATGGATCTGTAAAAAAAAGAAAAAAAGCGAGAGTAAATTATTAGGAAGATATAGACTGGAAAAATGTAAACAAAATTTAGACCAAAACCTCGTTGATAAAGCGATAGGCCGGTGGCCAGACCGAAAGTCTGCCTGCGAAGCTCAAACTCCTCCTGTAAGGGGGGGGGGGGGGGCGATGCCGCTCCTCTTGTTTAAATACAATTATTGGTCGATTTAATGTCCCAATTAGAAGGTGGGTGGAGTAGCTCTGCGTGGAAGAGAGAGGACGCCCCAATATGAGCCGACCCTTTCAAAATAAGCGCAACTCACCGTCCAATATCTATGACGTGGTTAGTAAACGCAGATATCGTCTTAACACACACACATACATACATACACACACACACCAAATAGACAACTCTGTATTACACCTCCCTGGAGCACTTGGGGATTAAAGAAATGTGTCATGGATCCAGTCTCTTTTTGGCACTTTTTTTTTCCTTCTCTGTTACCCCATAATGCTTTCCCCACGCTTGGATAGACAGGAATAAAAGGGAAAGAGGGCGTCAAGCTGATTGGAAGAAAACTTCCGAAATGAAGGGCCACTTAATCACTGCAAAAAGTAAGTGAACAGAAGTGTAGTGTGTGGGTGTGTGTGTTGAAAGGTACCTTATAGAATTATAGACTTACGAATCAGCAAAGACCCTAATATCCACTCGAGGATATTTCTAGAAACAAGGGGAGGGTGGAGGTGAAGGAGATGTAAGTGGAAGAGAGGAGATGGAGAAAGAATCACTTTCACAACTCACTTTTTCTGTAAGGTCATATTTTAAAGTAATATTTATATTCATTTTATTCTTAAATATATTTAATCTAGTTCTTTCAACGATATCCCTAGGCAAGGTATTCCAAGATGGTGTTATTTTATAAGAAAATCAAGCTATGGCTTCGCCACTCCCCCCCCCCCCCCCACACAGGGAGAGCTTGCGCTTCGCTACTAAGATTAAAATTTAAAATCTAAAAAAAAGCAGCCATAGTTAAATTTATATAAATTTTCTGAACTTCGCCAATTATAATAATTTAAAAAGGAACTCTAAACTAAATTTCCCCCCTTTCAAATTATCACGTTGATAAAATATAGTTATAGAAGATATTATAAAAGAATTATTAGAAATAACTTTGATAAAAAAATAAGTCATAACCAAACTAAGATGAAATTATTATTCAAATACTCAAAAAATCCCCTTCTTAAAATATAGTTAGTGATGATGATGATAAATTTTGTGTTATCGCACAAACCGCTATTTCTAGGGGTCATCGACGCACTTGATCACTAAACGGCAACCACATCAAACACACCTCCGCCACTTGGAAATATTCGCCACCAAGTGCCATATACCCGCTTCCAAACAACCCACGCGCAACGATGACTCGGTAGTGTGTCGTGCGATGCAACGAAACCTTTCCCTCGCGATGAACGGCGAACAGTAGTGGTAGAAGGCGATCTCAACCCCACTCACGTCCTTACTAGTACTTTCACCAACGAATTACGGCAACGGGAAGGGGGGGGAGAACGTTAGGGAAGAGAGTTCCCTTATCCCTTGTCAGTGGATCAACAAATGGTCGTAGAAAAAAAACAAGTCTACACATCATAAAGATAAAGGAGGAGCTTCCGTTTCGCACAGACTTTCGGTCTGTGGCCAACGGCCTATTTCGCTCTAACAACGGGGTTTTGGTTAAAAGAAAATACTTCCATTACATATTCCCTAATAATTTACTATTTGTTCATATCCATCTTTATTTCCTATGCTCCAAGGAAAAAATACCGGAATTCTTTTGAAATACGAAAAAAGAATCCTCAGTGCTCATTTTTCCCATCTAAATTCTATCTAATATTTTCACTTTGCTATATTTTTTTACATAGTAGCTATTTTCCCCTGATAAAAGATTAAAATGGATAATCTATTTGAGAAAGTTCGATAAATGATTCGAATACACGAAAAAAACAAAAAATAAATAGCCATCTTAATTTTAATAAATTTCATGAATTTCATTTGTAATTCTTTTTGTTTTTAAAAAATCCAAAACATACAATAATCATATTTAGTTTTTCTGAACTTCAACATTTTCTCTCGGTCAATTCTTTTCGACTTTTCCCTACCTGGGGTCATTTCTCATTAATAGACTTATCCATTAAGGGTTTGGCACTTTTCCCTATCTGGGGTCATTTCTCATTAATAGATTCATTCATTAAGGGTTTGGCAGAGACTTTAGGGACGGATGCCCTCCCTGACTCCAACCATACCCATTTATGTGGGGTTGGGAGCGGCACTGAATTGGACTGGCTTGCTTGCCCCTGCAGTGGCTCCGTACGAGTAAATTATCTGAATTACATGTGTCTGCATTAGAGCTTGATTCGTGTAGTTCCTCAACATTCGTTAACACACGGAAATGTGGCAGAGGCTTCTGTATTTTTTATATTCTTCAAATATAGCCAATTCCTCCATCTAAGTAATTACTCCTGCATGCTGTAAATGTCTTCATTTTCTCAACAATACTCTCATCAGTCTTTTCAAAGTCCTCGTATAAGTTTATGGCTTTTTGCTGTAGCACGATGCCTTTAAGTTGAAAGAGTTTCCTATTCAATATTAATGTATTATCTCTCTTCACTAACAGCTTAATAGACATTTAAGATTTTATGCCGTTTCAAGAGGAGCGGCTTGGCGACTCCTCTTTACAGGAGGAGCTTGGTTTTCAACGTCCTCATTGAGGTACAAGTATTATTTTTATTCAACCTATCCCCAAAATCCCCTTCTTAAAATATAGGGTTAGGGATCCAAAGCCATTCCGGGTGTTTCACTCCGACCAACTTATCGAGACAACATTGCTACAAAGATGTTGCTTCGCATTGTTATTCAATGCTGTGTTTTGACGTCGCCAATAAGTGAGTCGAGGACGATGACTATAAAGTTCCAGATCAGGTTTAAGTTTGTATACGGTTTCTCGAGTGGTAAAAGTATCTCACGCCCTGGAGAAAGGTGGAGAGAACATCAAGGAAACAAAAGAGGGTGGTAATGGCATCCAAACAACCTCTTTAAAGAAAAGAGCCGTGAATTCAATAAAGTCGCCCTCACATTTAAAATCGTAAACATCGCAACTCTCCCTTACCTGTCTTCCACACTGGCAGTGTCCAGACAACAAAGAGCCCTTCGATCGGAAGTACCCTCCTGCTTTCGGTTGCTCTCACACGTCTCTGCTGCATGGGTCTTCTTACCTTCTCTGTAGTTGCCCCTAAGCTGTGGAATGGCCTGCCTGCTGGCATACGCTCCTCTTCTGTCAGGCCTTGGGCATTTGGATCGCAGGTTTGGGGTTTTGAGATGTTCATCTCCGACATTAAACACGCGTTCGTGGTGATTTCCCCGGGCTCGCTCGTCAAACCCAGTCTTGACAAGAACCAGTAAGTTGCAAACACGCACGTTTGCGTGTCGGTCCCCCCCCCCAGTCACATCAGAGCGACTGAGATGATATTTAAGTCACTAATGAACCAGCATTAGTGCTATGAAATTTGTTCTGTTCACACTTATATTTTTTTTCATTTTTTACATTTTATCTGTTCTAACCATTCCTTCATTTCCACTAGTCATGCCTTCATCGGATTCCACAGGTTCCCGTTAGTTGATATTCACCACTAGCAACGTTGGTCCAATCCGCATCCAATCCTACGATTGAATATCTTTTGAATGCTTGTAGTCTACAGACGATCCCTCAACGACTTGAACTGGAGGGGCAATTTCTGTTGAAGGTTTGTACTGTACAGTCAATCTCTTTTGAATGCTTGTACTGGACAGACAATCTCTTTTGAAGGTTTGTATTGTACAGGCAATCTATTTTGAAGGATTGTACTGTACAGACGATCTATTTTGAAAGCTTGTACTTTACAGGCGATCTATTTTGAAGGCTTGTATAGGCAATCTATTTTGAAGGATTGTACTGTACAGGCGATCTATTATGAAAGCTTGTATTGTTCAGGCGATCTATTTTGAAGGCTTTTACTGGACACGCAACCTCTTTTGAAAGCTTGTAATCGAACCACCTTTCATAAAACAATTAAAACCCACTCTTAATATCGATTCAATGGCCTTTCCAGCTCGTAGCCACAATTTAAAGTCAACAACCATTTGATATTATGTCGCGCGATGCAAATAGCATTTGTTTTACCTTTCCAGTTTTGCTCTACGCAGGTTAATTGCGCTCTTTTGTGCTTTACTAATCATTTTACGTTAAACAGAATAAGCCAATTTATTTATGTGATGCCCCCCCCCCCCCACTTTGCAATTATTCCTTTATCATACTTCTTGGTCTTCGAACTCAATTATGCATTTCTAAAAGCATTGCTTATTATCTCTTGTAAATATATATATATATATATATATATATATATATATATATATATATATATATATATATATATATATATATATATATATATATGAAGAGCTTACTAGCTCTTCATAAAATATCTCGGGGAAGCTCTTCTCACATATGTGACACGAGAAGGTAACGAAGGTAACGAATAAAATAAGCTTGGCTCCACAGGTACCCATAATCAAGGACCATTGGTTAACCTTGGCAGCAAACACGATTTCAATGCATCTGGCCTCCCTCTCGATTGTCAAGGCCACCCAAAAACCTGAGGCGTTGTTGCGCAATGGCTTCACGTGAACCGAGTTCGAACCCCACATCTGAACCACTGGCATCAAAACGTGAGACGAACTCCTACTCTCACTGGGTCAAGAAAATCCACGAGCTCTAACTGGATAACTTACCGCTCTTAGACCCCCCTGACGGGCCAACTATCCCCGCCCCCCGTGGAATGAGGACCAAACATGATTCAAACACATCAAGATCAAGGAGCGGGATGGTCCCAGATGGCGAAATCCACCCAATGGATTTTCACGGAGGCCAAATACCAACTGAGGCAGCTGAGACAGCTGGAACTCGGTCGCGAGTGGGAGGGGCGGCTTCTTGGGGGGGGGTAAAGCAAAGAAGTGGAGAGGGAGAGGGGGTTGATTATAAAAAGAGGTAATGGAAGAAATGCTATGAAAATAGGGCAGACATGCGAAGAAGGGAGGGGCTCAAAGAATGCGTAGGAGTGTGGTTGCCTCTGAGAGAAAAAAGACTGGTTATATTTATGGTAAATTTCAAGAACATTCCTACTAATTATTCAGGTATTATGATATATTTTTACTATGGTATTTAGGGGTCAGAAACAAGAATATGATGTCCAATACCGCCGAAATTCAATTATTTTATGGATAAAATGTTTGCTTCATTTATATATAATTGAATCTAATCCGAGTGCCCAGAGCGCGCGATTCCTCCTGACATTACCAAAAAAAAAAAAAAAAAAAAAAGAACATTTGGGCGCCTAACGACGCCTGGCAACTGCATTTGAATTCGAACCCTAGGCTGATTATTTTCGAAAGGCCTCCCACCCTTAATAGCAGGGGTTTGCTACCCCCCGCTATTTTTCATCAACTCGCAATATACACAATTTGAAATCCTAACATTGGGGTATAATTCAAAGGTAAGGTTCCAGACGTCGTTAGGCGTTCCAATGTTCAATCTTTTTTTTTGCACTGTCAAGAGAAGGATACTCGGGCTCTGGGCAATCGGATCGAACTTAATTATGTATAAATAAAGCAAACATTTTATTCAGAAGGTAAGAAAAATACATTTTAATAACTGAAATAATGGTGGGGATGTTTTTAAAATTTATAACCATTTATTACAACCAATAAAGGAAACAAACAAAATGGTAAAGAACAAATAGGCCGAAAAATCGAAACATATGGGAAGAAGCGTCCTTCTGCAAAGGCCGTAAAAGTCAATCCACAAAGACAAATTCGTGTGTGACTACGCAATAATATAATGGAGACATAAAACGATCGATTAGAAAATAAATTCTATACTGCGTCTCGAAACAAAGCCTGATGATATAAAGAAGCTAAAACGGGACGAGGACAACGGTAAAGAAGGGAGGAGTTACCCTACCCTCCGTCACATAAGAAGGGAATTAAGGGGGAGGAGTGAGAAATGAATTGGGTCGATAGGGCGCGCATGTCAAAAGCCTGAAAAAATACCTGATTATGGCGAAGTCTCTCCTAAGAGAAGAAAACGACACCAAAGAAAATGATTAGTTTCAAATCTTTCGAGGGGATTCTAATGTAATTAATTCATTTAGACTCACACGCTGTTGCAAAGGGAAATTTAATCAGTCATATATTAACCACAAATATTAAAAAGAAAATGTTTTTAGTTCCAAGAGAAACTTGTAGCCTTCAATATGTCGTAAAGTGAAAATTCTCTCAACTTCCGTACATATCAAAAAAAAATGCCAGTTCCAAAAGAAACTTGTAACCTCCTCAATATACCAATTAATTACTCTCCTGTCGGTTAAAAAAGGATAACTTCAAAAACTAGGAATAGTTACGAATAGTGAGCTATTCCAATTGTAATGAAATATCATATAAATTATATACGGTTTGTACATCAATTATGGTGGGTGCAGTGTTGGAACATATCCACGCCCCTTATTTTACACTCTTCCACAGCAATCATTGCTCACATACATGCATTGTCACTTCACTCTAGCGGCTTTTGCTTTTATGCTTCTCCACGGGCTTTTTCCCCACTGGGTGACGCACCTAATCAATAATACCCTAACTTATTCAATGATTAGGTCATTTCCGAAACACATGACCCACCAAGAATTGATAAACACCATATATAAAACTAATGAAATTTAATAAAAATCGGATTCGCCCAACATTCGGAACTACAGTCCAAATACTTTTAGATTTTTAATCAAAATTATAACTCATATCAGACATCTGAAATAATAATAAACAAACATCTAAATTCATTTCACCTGCTAATAAATACCGTGGTTAGTTAAATAAAATTCCACTCTATCAGATACTACAGAGTACGATGGAATAAGATATTATTTGATTGAGAAAAGGAAGCAAATGATAGAAACATTAAATAATAACTTTAAAAAGCACAAACCAAAGACTCTAATCTACATGAACAAGCAATGATCAAGATTAGGTGTCCAAAACAACAAAAATACAAAACACCAAATTTCAGATATTACATTAAACCCACACTGAAATCACAGGAAAAAAAAAGGCATGAATCTGATAAAGAAAGATAGGTATTTTTTTATGATAGGAAACGTGTGTGCGCAGAATGTAATGACACTGAGATAAATTAAAGGAATCAGCTGAGAAATCTGGACAATGACAACAAACACCAACGAAAAATGAACTGGGAGCTTGCATTCAAGGCATTTCAAGTTCGTATAAACTCGAAACTACCTACTTGAGGTCTCTTGCTGGGGGGGAAAGGGCGAAACAAAAGTATAAAAAGAACCATGCGAAACTTGTCAGTCTGATTAGTAACCATATAGGGAATTCCGGATCAGTTGACTTTCATGTGTCTCCTTGATTATTGTGATTTTTAGGTGTTTGTAAATTATATGCTAATTAGTTTAGAGCTTGAAATAAAAAATTTAAATGCACCTAACAAAGCAAACTTTGTGACTATCCAAAACTTTCTAAAATAAACAAAAAATCGAATTCAAAGTAGAGGAGGCATCATACGTTTGCTAGCTTATATTTTCCCCATCTCCGGAAGATTGACGAAAGCAAGGGAATAGAGAAGATATTAGATGTCTTATTGGAGAATAGACATATCACAGACATCAGATCAGACAATCATAAGGACACTGCAACGGTGAAAAATGTCAAAAAATGGAAGGAAACCTAAAGTAACACCAAATAATATTCGTACCATTGCTAAGAAGATAAAACTACTATTCCAGAGATCACTAAAGCAGAAATATGTCAAGGTTTATCTCCAGTTGGGATTAATGTTTCAGAGACGAGTGCAAGAATATCCCTACACCTAAATGCCTCGCATTGCCGCCAGGCTAAAAAGAAGCCTTATTTCATAAAACTCATATTTGTGAGAAAGTCACACTTGCAAAGGAGCAAGTTCACATAGATAAAACATTATGCAAATATTATAGAGGGAAAAACTATAAGTAGAAATATTTGATCATAATTGTAAGGCGTTTGGCAGAAAGTTGAAACGGTTCTGAAAAATACCATACCAACAGTAAAGCACAGTGGAGGAAACATAATATTATGGTTCTTAAATGCTAATGATACAGGAACACTTGTTAAAATAAATAGAACAATAAGCAGAGTTTATTTGAATGTTTTGAAATAAAAATTCTACAGTTAGCAAGAAAACTTGTTTTGGTAGGCAGTTTTACTTTTAACGGAGAAACATGCAGCGTCACTAGTGAAGAAATTTTCTCAAGATAACAAATTTAATCTCATGAAATGATTCTCACAAAGCCCAGAGCTGAACTATGCAGAGAATACGCGGATGAAATTAAAAAAGCGCGCCCAGCAAAGAAATCCAACAACGAATAAGGACATGTTGCGGATGTAGTGAAAGGAGGAAGGATGCTAGGTGAGAGTGAACTTAGTGATGGGAACAGGAACTGCTTCATATAGACTAATGTTTAGTCTTTTATAGACTCCTTTTCTTATGTAAGAAAACAAAATTTCTAATGAAGATTGTTGCGCGTTAATAGAAAGCTCTGACGTCATGTGGACGTACAAGTTAACGTGGAATCCGAACCACGGGTATATGGAGTATGGCTACTGCGTAGTAGACCAGAATCGTAAAGGGTGCCCATGAAATTCCAGGTTAAGATACCCGTCTCCAAAGTCATTGGGGACGTTCTTCTTTACCCGATCCGTATTTTTCCTATGAAAACCGATGTTCTCGTGTCAAACACCGTCTCCGATTACAGAGAAGTTAAACTACATCGGGTGCGGTGAATGCCCGGATGAGTACCGATTCGGGATGCCTACACGGTGACTGCCCTACATTGTAGAAACTCGAGGTTCGGAGCCCACGTTAAATTGCAGGCCTCCTAAATAGAAGTTAAAGGAATCTTAAATGAGTACGGACCGGTTGTAAAGCCCCTACAATTTTTGGTGTTCGGTAATGTGGCTTAACTAAATTATTTCGTGGTGCTGAACACACTAGCTTGGATTTCTGTATTACCTACGAAATATGCAACATTACATCAACAAATTATTGAACTATTAATTAGGTAATCACTAAAAAGCCTACTCTAGAGTTGCAAAAATTTTATATGTAAATTGAAAGTTATGTTATCTTTCTATAGACAACACCAAGCAATGGCTTCGCCACTTAGCCCGCCCCCCTACGGGGGGAGCTTGCGCTTCGCTACTAAGATTAAAATTTAAAATCTAAAAAAAAAGCAGCCATGGTTATTTTTTTTTAGAAATTTTCTGAACTTCGCCAATTATAATAATTTTAAAAAGGAACTTTAAACTAAATTTCCCCCCTTTCAAAATATCACATTGCTAAAATATAGAGTTATAGAAGAAGATATATAAAAAAATTTTTTATGAACTTCACTATTTGTATAAAAGAATTATTAGAAATAACTTTGATAAAAAACATAAGTCATAACCAAACTAAGATGAAATTATTATTAAAATACTCAAAAAAATCCCCTTCTTAAATTTTAGTTAGCGATAATGATGATGATGATAACCTTGCCTCGACCTTGAAAAAAAAGTACCTCAGGAGAATGTAAAGGGCGAAGTAACAACCAAGCTTCATCTTTTAGTAGCAATCTTTCGGGTTTAACCCCCACCATTTAGTGTGTTTAATTAATAGGTAATGTACAAACAACGATACACGTGAAAGCCAAGCGAACCGGGAATTCCTTGAGCTACCCGACAAAGCAACCGTTTCCCACACATAAATGACAAGTTCTCTTACTGTCGGAGAGATCCCCATCTTTTGGGAGGAACCAGGCGATCGGTGTAGCTGAGTGGAAGAAAAATAACCATATGTCAGAAATGGGCAGCGCCCATTATTACGGGCATTCCGGGAAAGGTTGGGGGGAGGGGGAAGAGAAGGGACTAAAACAGTAAAATGTGCACCTTTGTGTCAATCAGATTAACTCGGCAACCAGTACACACACCTTGAAATTAACTCTCCAACTAGCACACACACACACACACCTTCAGACATTCTTGCACAGGGGGAAAAGAATTCTTGATCTGACAAGGCCCCCGTAGAGCACAGCGCCTGCTCCCCTGGTAGTTGGCATTAACCACCTCAAATCCTGCAGTGTGGGGGGGGAAGGGGAGTCGAATTAAGGCTATAGAGTACCTATGTCCTTTGCAGCTATTCTTGAAAGCTTTGAGCCTCTCTTGCCCTAGCAGTACTCCCCCCCCCTAACTTGTTGAGGAGAATCAAATAAAATTTTTGCCAGCCTAGATCCTCTTATAGGAGAGAGTCCGTCCCTCAACATGATTTGAACTACACAAATGGTACACCAAAATTTAACGGTTTTCCTTAACAACCCTCGTTATTCCCAACTGTACATACTCTCCCCTATATCTCATTTCCCTTTTTGCCCGCTCTCTCCCCCCACTCGAGGGGTTTCCTTTTAATAAAAAGTTAATTCTTCTGATGTCTGTTCTCCTCCCCGTAGAGCATCACAGCTTAAGGGAACCCAACGATGTTGTTGTTGTCTTCGTTATTATTATTTGAAACTAAAAATCGGAAACCAACGAGGGCATCTCGGCTAAGTTTTGAGAAGTCAAAATGTGCGGTTAATCCATTACTTGTCGCATTCGGAACAGAAAGGTACGCAATTCATGCGATTTAGCCAGGAAGGGGGGGGGGGGTGTTCGTACTTTTGAGTTTCTTGTAGGAACAAGTTCCAGCCTCGAGAAAGATCGGTTTATCTTTATTACCCCAATTCACCTTCTCCCTCGCAATCTCTTTCCCATCGGATTACATCCTCTCTATGTAGGGCCTAGCTATGTGTCCCAAATACCGTCACCCACCCCTGATTAGACGTCATTATCTCTGGTATTTATTGACCTACAATAAAAATAAAGTTATTTCCCAAAAGAACAATGATGGCTGCTTATCATTCATTATATACCCCAAAGTCCGAAACCACCGAGAAAGAGGGTCTAACCTCAGGATGCCATTTTGAGAATCTATCACTATTAGGCATCGTAACCAGGGAGTACTCAATCCCAACCAAACCAGTCGCTTTATACGCCTATATGAAGAGAGGAGGGGTTGGGCTTAATATACTAGGGGGGGGGGCTCTCGGAGGCCTAAAGACCAGGCCTGTCGGGCTCAATGAACAGGAATGGCAAACAGCGATTCATAAGTGCAGTTCACCAATTCCAAGTGGGTCAAAGACGGGGAAACTCAATTAGAAACTTCTAAGAGATTAATAATAAACAAATTCCTAAGGATTTAAGCCTGGGAAAGAGTCACCCATTTGCCCGCCGCGGGAAGTCGAGATTAACCTATACTAGCTCGGGGGCAGAGTTTATCCCGTCCCACAAAAAAAACTCTCCTTGCCCGGCTTTGCCCACATCCTGTCTCCAGTTCCATCCGCCTTCGTCCAAGGTACCCTCAAAAGCGTTCCAATTATCGAAAAGTAGGCCAGCGCTCGGTTCAACTAACACGGAGCAGAGTTTCATGAGTCTCTTCCAGGGCCTACTTGACTCAGCCACTCGCAGTAGGCCTCAAGAAACCTGACAGAATCGCTAGATCTCTCCGTCGCACCCAAGGGAATTTAATGATATACCTTGGGCCTGGATCTAGAGAGTTGCGCGTCTAGAGGACTTCATACTCCTCACAAAATTTTGCACTGGAAATGCCCTTGTCGGTTTACGCCTCTTTTTTTTATTAATTAAGTAACCTCCCTAGCTTTGAGCGCAGTCAATTGGAATCGTTTTCCCAGTACTAGGCCTCGCTCCAAGCAAACCTGAATGACAGCGAGCAATTTCTCGTCATTCTTTGACAACCATAAAAAGGGGGAGGTTGGGGGGGAGGTACGAATTCCCCCTCTCGTACATCCGGGGATGACCCATAAACGTACGTCAACACATGTCGGTTCGCATTAGAATAACGAAGGAAACTTCTTTTGTTAGCGTGTTAGAGGGATGAAAAAAGAAAGGCGAATAAAGGAAATAAAGAATGAGCAAAGAGGTTTATTATGCCTCATAAGGGTGAAGTGCTCCCCGCAAGGATGGGTATAATACACGTGTTACAACTGAAACTTGTAGGAGCGGTACGCACTCCCAATCCGTGCCCCAAGTGACGATTCTGGTCTCTTTCTCGGGCCGTCTTTTGCATTTACTTTTGAATTTCCGTTTTTTTGCGCCTATCTAGACCCAACAAAGGGGAAAAGATGTCGTTAAACATTCTTAAAAAAAAACCGAATTGCTCGAGTGGGGAAAGCACATCCTCCAAAAATAGAGATCTACAAGACCTTGAAACCCTTTGAAAGTCTGTGCGCGTTTGGGGGAGAGGTGGGGAAAGGTTACCCTATTTACACATGACGTGCGGCAAGAAACTCGCCGTGAGCCTACATCTTAAAGTGTGGCGAAACTTTGTTCTTATCGGACTCCTCTACAACGGACCTTTAAAACAATTCCCCCCCCAAAAAATAGGCTTTGTGGCCTACATCTTAGTGTTCCGAACCATTGTCCTTATCGAACAACTCTACTACGGAGGCTCCAAACAGTTCACAAAATATAACTCTGGCCTACATTTAAATGTGTTCAGAACCAGTTCTTATCGGGCTCTTCTACAACGGAGCCTTCAAACGATTCAGGCTGCAAAAATAGGCCTTTCCCTGGCTTTAAAATATCAATCGTTTTGCGCCCAATTCCTCCTTCACATCTATTTTAATTTACCTTAAAACTAACGTGCGCATAGCCAGTTGAAGAGACGCATAAAGCGGTGTTTAAGTCACGTAAAATATGGTTTCATGAGTGTCAGGGCACGTAAATCTGCCCTACCTTCACACTGAACGCATGGCCCATCGCGGTATCCCTCGTCTTCAAAGCAAATCCAGATATATGTAGGTACTGAACCATGCTGCAGCTGACATTTGGAGGGCCGTTCGTCTTCGCGTCCAGGACGCAGAGATCTTCCGCACATTTTCATTTCCTCTTCGCCATTTTACAGATCCCTCGTTACCAGTTTGGTGGAAGCGATGCCCTCGTTGGTTGTCTGCTTCTTAATTCTAAGTAACAAAACTCTTCGCGAGGCTGTTTCAGAATCTCCTTGTTGCCCATGGAGTCTATTGGGTACCCAAGGCGTTGGACTTGCATCATCAATAACACAAACGCCTACCCCCTCCCTCTTTTTACCCACAATAGCATGGGATGCATGTATATCATGGGTAACCTTGCTGCGGCTATCTGGAAGATTTCGTGCCTTCCTTACCCCAGTGTATGTAGGAGGGCCTGCGACTCCATACTTTTAAAGACATTTGTACCAGGCTCTTTACAGATCTCTCCTCACATACTTTCGGTGTGAGATGCCCTCGTTGGTATCGCGCTTTATATTCGAGGAAAAAACACTCACCCACAACACATCACTCTTCGGGCCCGGAACCTACCGAATGGGGTCTATATACCCAGGGAGGAACATGAAGCCCTCCTCTTGGTAGGGTTCTTTGATCGCTAATTGTCAAAACAATATTGACCCCCCTTCCCCCCATCCAAACGTTACCGGACCCTGGTATCTTTGAGGTGCCATCAATCGTCATTCTGATCTTTATGCGAGTTAAATTACGCAGTGGGCCATCTCATCGACGAATGAAAAGGGAAGGGTGGCGTTACGTAAATGCTGACCCTCACTGTGTCGAAAGCCTCGCCTTCAATGTCACCCGCTCCTCCTCAAGGTCGAATTTATAAATTTTCTCCCATGGCCCGATTTTCCTCGTCTTCCACACATCCACTCGCATTTTTCGTTCATGTCTTCACACATGTTTCCATCTCCCGTATGTACTCATCGCTTATGACCCGACTAGTGTTAGTTTTCAACTTCAACCCCTCTCAATTTCCCACAAAGGTGGGAATGCTTCAATGCAACTAAAATTACCCACACCTCCCACCCCATTCATAGCGATGGGGCGTTTATGTAGTGTCCCATCTCCTCCATCCAAGGTTTACCCCTAAGCAGCAGAACCCATACTTGCCTCCCTCGCCAAACCCCTCGATCAACCCTCTCTCTGTCATTAACAAAAACGTGGTCTTCCAAACCTCCTCACACCAAATAACTAGTATATTTCCATCCATTCGTCTTACATGTCCATACCACCTCAGTCAGACCATAAACACCTCAACCAGTGATTCATCCCTCTATCTAACCTTCGCACACCAAGGAACCCTCTCAAGTTGTCGATTTGTACTGTTCTCACACATCTTTTCTTCTGCTTCCAATATCATAGTCACCCCAACGGACATCTTGCAACATATTCTTCACACCAACCCAACAGTTTACCACTCTCTATACACATCCTTGGCACCTTCTATAATGATTCCATATTTACATCATAAAGTTTCTCCATATTAATGAACCCAGAATACACTTTATACCTCTTATCCTTTATTTTCAGCTACAAGGGTGTAGGGAAACCTCAAAGGCCTTAGGGCCGACTCGAGGAGATTTCCACGTTTGTTTACCTATTCCCATACATCCGAGTTGTCTCAATAACTTTATTTCAATCTTCTAAATCAATAGGGTACGTATAATTTTGTCTAACATATTTTTAAATATGGCGACGCTTGTACTTTTCACAACATGCTCGGGCAGTCGATTCCAAGCGTGAATTATACGATACGAACAATAATTTCCACCATTGGATTTTTGTTAATTGTGAATAGCTTCCTGTAAACCAGATCATCGATGCCGTTTAAAATGCTGCAAAGGGAGATTAGTTGCCCTCGTAGTTCTCTCGTCTCCAGGGAAAACACGTTGACGTCCACCAGCCTTGTTTCGTAGCTTTTGGTGTCTGATTGGTGGTATTAATTTAATTGTTCTAGCCTGCACCTTCTAACAGCTTCACGTGTCTTTCCTGAGGAAGGGTGATCAAACATGTGCACAGTATTTCCAAGTGTAGCCGTACTAGTGAGTTATATAGAGAAAGGACCATCTCTCGATTTCGGGATTGAAACTACCGTTTGATATAACCCCAAACTTTCATTGCATTCCTCTCTGTCTATATGCATTCCTAGATGTTTCTCTTTCTCTGTTGTGTAGTGTAACCAATTTACATTCTACTAAAGTGGAGTATTTTCTTTTGATCTCTGTATCCTATATGCATCATCCCACACTTATCCTCATAAATTAGTTGTATCATTGCAAATACTTCATCCACCACACTGTATACCTCGCCCTAAACCCACCTTGTTCATGCCCTACCAATCCCTCAGTCATCCTTCTTATACACCCAATAAGAATTTTTTTATGCACCTTACCTCCAATACTTAGACACCTCCCTGTACCCCTTGCATTCACCTTTCTCCCATTTATCCTTACACAACCCCACTATTACTGCAGTCTTCCAGTCTTCAAGCACTCTTCCACTTTTCAAACGTCTTGTAACACAACAACCGGACTCATTCCATAAACAAACCACCACTTTTTAGGATCTCAGCGACTATCATCTACTCCTTCCCATTTCGCACACCTCTCCTTACACTACCTCTTGCATGTTTCTCTCTCCCATACCCCGATGCAGCACTCAATTTACACCCACGAATTCAATCATTTACATCATCCATACCCACATGACTCAATTCTTTATAACGATGACCAAAACCACACTTCGTCCTATTGTGATTCAACAGGGAATTAACGAGGTGGGTAGTTTTTATTGGCGTTGAAGTGCGCCGACCACACTTTGTGGGGAAACTGGTAGATGTTGAAGTGTCCTTAAGGTTTACAACCCCTCCTTTCCGGCCATATATTCTATGACCGATATCTCTCAGGGAGAACTCGTCTTCATTGGATTACACCAGGTCCCTCCTTGAGACCGGATGGGGTTACCCCCCCAAAAAAATTGCAGGATTGATCAAAGTTGCACTTGTATTGGGTATGTGAAGGGGTCGAAAGATGTTTAGTTCCTGGTGTGCTAGATATCTCGATCAGTCATGGCAGTGTGTTATGCGTGTTGCGGGGTGAGAGCCCTTGAAGTATCTGTGTGTGTTGTGTTTGGAAGAGGATGGATGATAGGGGTATCGCATGTAATGGCGTGGGTGTTTTGTTTCTCATACTATGGAGAAACTGTTCCGCGGAAGTCTAGAAAGTGTTTTATGTGTAAGTAAACTATTAGGGTGGTGTGTGTACATTCTGTAGAGAGGTGGAGTCCTATGTTGTCTTGTGTAGTGTGCGTATGTAAGATTGCGTGCCCAGGTTGTAGAAGCTTAAGTGAGAGTGGGGGGGGGAGACTCGACTCAAGCCATTGTAAAGGTGGAATCGGGGATTACAAGGACCGTCACAACCTCACATATCCCAGATGCTGAAAGAGCGTTTTAAAAGTTCGCATAAGGGAAAACCAAGACTCAATATTACGAACTTCCATGAGTGAGGAGCGACATTCACCGTCCTCGAGCCTTGGCAAATGGATGGAACAACAGGTTGATCATCTTTGCCATGAGATACCGAGACGGATGTTGGTTTCTGATCCTTCAATTTACAAACACCCACCCCATGGGGTATAGCCATCAAGGAGTTCCGTCGGATTAAGTAAAGATAAGCCAATTAAAAATAAAAAGATGGATCTTCTTAACTGTCAACTTAGTTTATCAGTACTAATGATTATGTGAGGAAAGTTGCTTTCATTGATTATTATACTTGGTTGGACTTATGAAAATTAGGTTAGTAAAGATAATCCATTACTAAAATGCCCTCAGGAGAGATATAGTGCGTTCAGTTGCATGATGAGACGTAATTACCCGTTTCCTCTTATTTTTCTTCTTCTAAAATGCTCCCGGGAGATAAGCCATCTCTAAAATGCCCCCAGCAGTATAAGCCATCTATAAAATGTCCCAAGGAGAGAAAGATTCTCTCTAAAATGCCCTCAGCAGATAAACCATCTCTTAGATGCCCCCACTAAAAGATAAGCCATCTATAAACTGACTGAGTAATGATTTACGTGTAAATTGGGGAAAAGAAAACCTAACCCTTTTGGAGGTAATTTGTTTTCTTTTTCCTAATTCGCAAATCTTTACTCCGTCAGTTAATTGGGGCTTATCTTTTCTTGTTCATTTTAGAAATGAGTCATCTTTCCTAGTGATCACCGAGATTATGGCTTATCTTTATTTGATCCGCTCTGCCAAAAGGTTGGAAGAGAGGAACAAAAAGGGAGGTAAGAGAGACGGGAACTATACAGGAATAAACTACACTCGGTCAAAGATTGAAGTCCATATTGTTGACATAAGGAACCTTATTACTTTTTATCGGCTGCCTTGCTCACCCTGTCTACACACCAACCGTGTTAAGGCTCACAAAATCTACACAAACACACCCACGCAAACTCTCCCCAATCGATACTCGTATAGACAGGAGTCGGGCAGTTCTTCACTACCCCCTCCCACCCACTGCATCCAATTCTTATCCCTCCCCAACCCCACCGAAACACAACACTTTAAACATACACGCCCACCTTAAAAGGAGCCGACAAACGCTTCGCTCCCAATCGCCGAACCAGTTTCAGTGGCGCGGCTGCGATCAAGACGAATACACAAATATATTAGCTGCCCCTGAAAACACTGCCCATCTCAGGACTCCTTTCAATATAACCTCTCTACACCCCTAGAGAACACCTGCCGTTGCACCTTCCCGAGCCCTGACAGGGTCGATTGAAGAGCCCACCCCACAGTGGGGGGGTGGGGCAAAGTACAACCCGAAACGGAGGTATCAACTACATAACAAGGACGAGTTAAAGAAAATAAATAAATGGTTGTGATTACACTTTTTCGTCATTACAATTTTTAAAGCATTATAGTTTCAAGGAATCTCAATTGTCTTCGTATTTAGGCAACAATCCACATTTAGATTTCAGGAAGCTTTGCTCTAACTTCTAGTACAAATGAAAAGCGGGGCTAGGTGGGACGGGGTCTCGCATCAAGACCTCTCGTCGTCATAAAAGTACATCTTTCCCCCAATGCGACAAAATTAAAATAAATTCTTTTTCCCTTTTTAACAAACAGAAATATTAAAAATTTTATCCACTTCTATACAAAATTATTTTTCCATCTATATATTCAGAGTGCAATAAGTACTAACATTATTCTCCCTTTTCCAAGGCTAAAAAAAAAATATTCAAT
Source organism: Ceratothoa steindachneri (assembly GCA_963969495.1). NCBI lineage: Eukaryota > Metazoa > Arthropoda > Malacostraca > Isopoda > Cymothoidae > Ceratothoa > Ceratothoa steindachneri. Next base: position 36,703,222 of record OZ018320.1, read on the forward strand.
TAAGGATCTCAGAAAAAGATCCGAGGATAAAAGTATATTACTAAACCCTGGATCACAAATAACATATCTCCTGGGATGAGATAACGAGCCATTATCAAGAGCAATTAACGGGACAAACAATAGCAACATGTTGGTTAAAAATCAAAGAGGGGCTTTGGCCCAAAACACGGGGGTGAAGCAGGTATCCGCAGGCATTCACAGAAGCAGAAGGGTGGGGAGGGCTCTTACCTCGAGGGAGAACCACGCAGAGACCGCCTCATCCAAGAATTTCTTCTCCCCAAATTAGCAGGAGGTAAGGAATTGGGGGGACTTCTCAAGGTGGAGCTATCAACGTCTTCCCTGGAAGAGAAAGAAATATTTGGTCCAATGAAAACCACAAAATATAATGGTATTAAATTATACGAAAAAACAGTGTAATCAAGAGTAGTTAGCAAGTTATCAAAAGACAAATTACCAAAGCTGATTTTGATGTCTCAATAAAATGTGAGCATTAAGAAAAAAAAAGATGATTTCCTGTTAATTAACAATGCAAAAACGGGCATGATTTGTAAAGAAAGTGGTGAAGTTAGGGGAAGACTACCCGTAATACTAGAGAGCAGGGTAGCGCCTACTACTTTCGTGAGTCTGTCCCGTTTCGCAACCAGGGCAGACTCAGAAAAGCGAAAGTCCTGACACCACCAGGTGAAAGGAAACCTGTACAGATGTGTGAATCAACACCACACTGGAGTGCGATTCCGTGTGAAACAAGAGGACAACCACCTAGAAATATGGCTAGGTACTAGAAGAAAGCCGTGGTTCTGGAAGAAATTACTCTTACTCCGTCGGCAAAGTTCGGAACTACGGATAGTGGGTATGTTATGATGTGAAGACAGGGTGGGAATACCTAATAGTGTTGTGATTAGCTACGCATGTGAACACTTAAGCAAGATCTACCTACCCCCGTGAGGGTAAGCAAAGCGCATCCACCAAATGGTAGCTAGACCCATACGTGCGTTGTGTCCGCCCTCGACTGGGATCGAGCCCGGTACCTCGACGTTAGAAAAGCAACGTCGTACCGACTGGGCTCGCGAAAGCTCCTGATGAGGAATGAATCGTGGAATCGAGACTGAACGGTCGCCTTTGGTAAACAAGAATTGCATCGCTTACCCAATCCGGACGGAAATACAATCCGAGTCGCATTCGATATCTTCGGCTTCGCCAAAACATTCGAAGTTTTCTTCTTCCCGATCACTCATGCTAGAACAACCACTACAACGAAAAGAAATTCAGGTAAGATGTGAACATTCACAAGAACGTAAAATCTATAAATTATTAACATCCATAATTCCACACCAACGATCCCACCAGCTAGCTGACAAATGATCTTGGTACTTGATTCTGGTAAATTTCAATTTCCAAAACGAATTAATCTCTCGAGTAAGCATACAATACACGGTGAACGTGTGAAACAACGGCGAGAAATAGAAGTCAGTTTAAACTTCCTTTCTTACGATCATTTATATGAAATTATGAAGCAACTAAAGGTCACGCTGACCTAAACTGAGATCACGTTGGTGTAGAATGTTGGAAAATTCGTGTCCTTCCATTCAAAATTTTCTGCAATGTTGATTAGATATTAACGGCGTGTTTCAAGGTTAGCGTCTTCGCAGAACGCTTAATTTTTTTCACTAAATGCGTGTGTGCACTTAAAGTAGATTTTGTTTTATTTTCCCCTTAACGACATTGAAGAGAGAACTCAGTTATGGAAAGGAGTGAAAAATCAACAGTCAATAGCTAACGAATACTGTTCAACCTCGAATGAGTCTAACGAGGCCAAAGGGGTAAACTAAAAGGACACTGCATTTAACATTACTCAGTCGCAGAAACTCAAGAATAAACAGACTAAACGGATTTTAAGTTAACACTTCAAACGAGAACAAATCCAAGTGTAATTAGTTCAAAACAAATACACCATCTATGAGGTATAAAGATCGAGTATCACAAATGATAGAAAAAGATGCCGTTGATCTTGCAAGTTTAGGTCCAATGAAAACAAGGCTAAAGCACTACCAAAGCAGTGATCACAGTATATAAGCCCCCAGATACATCAAAATGTGGGATTTTCTAAGTATTAAAATAACGTTAATCAAGTAAATTTGAGTAGAAACCTCCATTTTTTTAAAAAAATTTATAGAGCCCATCTGGCGTAGAAACCTCCACTAGTCACTAAGATTTCAACCACAGCTGGCAACACAATTGCCAGCAGGAACCACTCATCAAGTATTGATACAATTAGTTCCCTAGCAAAAATATTCAGGATCAGCAGTGCTTCAACCCATACTGGTAAAGATAATGTCAAGAATGAACGGGTAGCAAAATGCCAATAAACAATGCGAATTGTTTTTTTCCCTCGTTAACCCCTTAAAAAATGGCTTGGTTCACATCACACATTGGAATCTTGTCAGTTCAGTTACTCTCTAATATCGCCTAATCTCCAACCGCCACATCAATTCTAGACCGAGGCGGTATCCCACAGAGAGTATGAAGAAAGTAAGAGTAGACGAAACGAAAATAGTGGAAGATATAGCCACATGTCCTGCAGATATTGGGACTGTAGGGACATTAACATGAGCTATCAATCAATATTGTGGAATTTCGGAAATTTCTAGTTTATGCCAGTCAACCTAATTTAATGTAATCAGTACACTTCACTAATGGAAATAAATCAAGTTGTCTAAAGCAGACTGAATTATATTAATTCGTTCAACAACATAAAACAGAGCCCTTTAAATTAACTATTAGGAATAAACATTCATCACTAATATCGATCAAGTGGAATCCCGCAGTTCCTAGAGTACAAAAAAGGGGAATTTTAATCAAACCCAGTAGCGGATATGAGAAGGTCGTGACCAGAAATGAATTGCTAATCTTACCTATGTGCTTTTCTGCCCGATCCTGGAGAAGCCGTACTGTTTCCCAGAGCCGAATCAAATTCACTCATTGATGAAGGTGAACGACGTTCGTCTACAGGCATTCTTGTCCCAGCTTCCAACGAATCAGTAACGTCGCCGCGCCCTAGGGAATCGCTGAGCCGAAGGGGTGATGAATGGAAGAGGGAGCTTCGAAAGGATGCAGACTTACTAGGAGTAAACTCGTCTTTGGAGATGTCCTACAGAACGAATAAGATATGGACATTACATATATATATACTCCTGTCGTGTTCAAATAACAGCAAAACTTCGATTATCAGTTCTACATACCAGTAGTTTCTATTAGTTCAACACCCAAATAATTACACTTGAATAAAGATTCGTAATTGGAAATTTAAGTCTTTACACTTGAGCAAGTTCTTGTTAAGATTAGGTTTAATTTACACTATCTACATGAAATGAGGCGATTGCAGGAACACTAGAAATCACTAAAATCAGTCGACTCATTGCTAATATCGAATTCTTCATCTTGTTCATCAGTACTGCGATTTTCCTCCTTTATAGGGGGAGGTTCTGGCTGAGTTGAAATCCGCAATACATTCTGTTTATCATCAGCCACAGCATCTTTCAAGACATCGAGGTTTCCGAAAAAGGACTCTCGCGGTTTAATAGGGCCTTTGATCATCTGCTCGAGAACGTGAGGGGAGTTGCAGACCACATTTTTTAATAACGTCGCTCGTATTTCAAAAATGGCCTTTCCTAGTGTATTCGCTTTAAACTTGATCAGAGAAGCGAATAGAGAGACGAGTCCATCAGAGTTGGCGTTGAAAATCTGGTTATCCTCATCACAGAATTGAGACCTGTTCTTGGACAAGTGATAACACATGGAAGAAGTGGCCAACAGTCGAATCAGTTCCCACCGGGCAACATCATATTTATTTTTCAAAGGCGAAGGAATGGAAGGGAGGGAAAACCCCTTTTCGACAAGGTTAGGAGGAATAACAGGGTTCAATTCGTTAAACAGAAAGCACTCGAAATTGCCCAAACGCAGGTCATACGCGCTGATTACACGAGGTGATGAGGACGGTGGTGGTGCTGGCGGTGGTGGTGGTGGTGGTGGCGGCGGCGGCTTGGGCTTAGTGTGTTTAGCAATGACACGTTTGAATAATGGTTTCTTCTTGGAAGGAGAGGACTTAGCTTTCCCACCTTTCCGTTTGCCACTGAAAATGAATGAGCTGGGAGAGGTTCCAGAACGACTCCTACTTTTGCTCCTGTGGTAGGCCGCTTTCTTGTACTCCGCCTCCAAATAAGCCTTCTTTCTCCACTCCTCTTCTTCCATGGCCACACACGCCTGGCAACTCTCCAAACATTTAGCTCTTTCGTCGTGTTTGCGACAGAACGAACAGAACCAGTGCGCCTCCGCTTTCAGAAACCGTCGATTGCACAGCTGACAAGGTGCATCAGAATGCTCGGGCATACGGAGTTCCATGTTTTCACTCATGCTTATTCCGCTTGTATTATTAAGAAGTTTTAAAGAGTTAGGGGAGAAAAATAAACGAAATTTAAATCACGAATCATCAATCCCAGCCCTTATAATCGTCCGAAAGATCCTCCATTAATGGGTAATCACGATTTGGATTTTTCCAACATCAGCTACCCGAAGTAATGAAACGAATCCAACGATATAAGTGTATACGTTTAGTCTGTCTTAGAAATGAACATTAAAACCCTAAGCGACATTATAAATAACGCATTGAGTCAAATAGAAGCAATCGTTTTGCAACGCCCGATTAATTAGGGACCATTCTGTTCATTCCTGCTGACGAATGACACTGATAATAAAAGTTTGCAAGGAAATAACATTCCCAGTGCATCCTTTCATACGCGACCTTCTGATCAATATTGGGAAAACGAAGCACAAACGGTGCATTGATTATCAGCTTATATTCCTAAAAGAGAAAAGGGAGCGGTATGCGAGATACACTTCTAAAACGCAACGTCCCCGCTAGCTGTGCGAGGAATCAAGCTGCGCCCCGCATTGTCACCTCGTATCCAACATGGCCGCCAAACCTTCTCTCGACCGAGAGTCTCTAACGCAACGCGGCAGCAAAGACAGTCACTTCAAAAACAACCGTAATATGAGCGTACGGGGCTCATTATCACTGAACAATTACGAACAAAGACGGTAACAACTAATCGCAATACCGGATATTGTCCAAGGAATTGATTAAAAGAAAAATAAGCGTAATTTGGAACGGTAATCTCAAAACAACAGCCTACAAATGCTCACACGGACAGCGAAACTCAACTGGCAACCGGAGTTAGTGTGTCTCGGCTGCGACTCTCCCCCCCTCTCGTTCGCCTCGGTGCTCGCTAGCACTCGAATAAGAAGCTTTTCACCGTCTGAACGCTGAAACGCCAGGTTTGCTTCTAAATGTTTCGTACTGTTATAGCTCTCGAGATTTACATATAGCTTTGTAAATATATAGGGACTTCTACGCACGGTTACAATTGTTATTATCAGTGTCAGGTATTAATTAAGAGGGATTGTGAAAATTTAAGTTGCTTTCGGAAGTCGACTATTCATTCTCATTCGTTGTAAAAATGTACAGTATGAACAAACGAGATTTGTAGTGGATCTATCTATACACTATGGGGTTCGCTAAATTACTCGTCTTGATGACCTGTGTGTATATACGCATGTGTATGTGTGTACATAACGGTGATAATTATAATAGCCATATTTTAAAATCCTCACGAAATGTATGTGCACACTTGGTATATATAAAAAGGACAAAAAGAGTGTGATATATTGTAGTTTTAATTCGAACTTTTAAATATGTATTCATTCAGCATTACAAAGAATGAAAAATTAAGAATAAATTTATCGCATAACTCGAAAAGGCGAATTACTTTAGTTAGCCCATAGAATTTTTAAGTAAACGAAAACGTACCCTTTTCTAAGAGTGACTAAAAATTGTGTGCTTCAGGGGAAAAAAAAATATTCAGAATCACTCAACAGTACACTAACAAATACACCTAAAAAGTATTATGGCTAACATTAAAAAATAATACAAGCTTACATGATAAAATAAGTATTTGTTTCATACTGAAATATTAAACTACTATAACCTTGCATCAATAAACATTACAATAAAAGCCATTTTATTCGAGTCCAAACAAATTCACTTTCTCTGAAACTTCTAATTCAGAAGAGTCAGACACGAAAGGAGTTGACAATATTTTGACAAAAGGCGTCTTGAGATACCCTATTCATTTTTTTCTCTCCTTTCCCTTCCCATTTAACGAACCCAACTTCCCCAGTGACAGAGTTTGTCTAATCCAACGGAGACACGTTCATTTGTTAAGAAAATGAGAGGGGAGGGGGCGTATAAACGAATACAACAGAAACACTGATAACGCCATAGGGAGACAAATCTACGATAACAAATCACATAGGTACAAAATTGTGGGGCCTGGAAGGTTTATTCACACGATTGCAAGGCTCAAGTTTGTTGCAAGAGGTAAACTGAAAGCCTTTGAATAGGTCCCTAAGATTGGTGGCGTTAGGGTAGGTAATTTTTTATTTTTATTTTAAGAACTCATCTGGCGAGTGCCTACTTGGGCATTATTCGCCGTATTCAATACTGCCTAATATTAGGCATCTTTAAAAGAGGATGCAAATAAATAAATAATAATAAAAAAACATCAGTAAAAATAAAACAAAGAAAAAAGGCAATAAGCAGGAAACAAGCTCCGGCGTCGGGGGAGGTCCGCCTCCCCCCGGCGCAGGAACGTGCGACCTACTAAAATAACAAAAAAAAACCTAATTCAATAAAGGGGAGAAGGCCGGCCTTCCCCCAAAAGTCTATAAGTCCACCAGTCAATGTGCACGAACTAGTCCCAAGTACAAGGGACAGGCGGTAGCGACCCCGCCCATCCCGGTACCGGTAACGTGCGCGGAGATCGCCCAGACTGGGACATTCAACAAGAATGTGCCGAACAGTCTGGGGGACAACGCAGCCTTCACAGTAGGGCGCTGGCGAGCGCTTAGGGTAGGTAAAAATGTGCAGAAAGTTAATACCTCAATCGGTCGATAGGGGAGACTACTTAGTGCGCCTGGGACAGAAGGGGTGTGGGGCGCAACCTCAGTGAACTCGACAGTTTCATAACTGCTTAGTTTGGTGCCAGATGTTGCACGGGCAAACATGCTGCACCTAACATCTGGAGGATTGAGAGCCCTTTTGACCCCAATGCCAGCAGGAGGATCAGCTACTATATGCCTCCCATACATTTACCCTTGATCTTCACTTTGTGTACAGATGTCTTTACAAACTTCTAGATATAGATGCCCTCGTTGGTTTTCGCTTAGTTTTCTAAGAAGCTACTGTTAGAAAGTTTGTAAGGAGAGAGAGAGCTGCAAAAAATGTGGGAAAGACCATCGCAGATCTACCTGCATGCATTGGGGGTAAGGAAAGGCACACATTCCTCCAGATGTCAGCTGCAACAAACTTGCGCAAGTTACACTTGACATCAACTTGCGGCTACCGATTAGATAAAAAAATAGGGAGGTGGGCAGACATGTTAATCACCCAACCAGGGCCAAGAGGGAGGGAGGGAGGATTTTCATCTCTTTATTTTGATTTTAACCCATAACATATACACAAAATCAAGTTGTTTCATTCTTTTTTTTTTACAGGTGATTTGGCAAAAGCGAGGCAGAATAGAGAAGAATGTAGTTGTGTTTGTTGTTTGAAGGCTGTAGTAATAGTTTGCAGTGCTTTATTTGATTTCCACATCTCACTCAGATGTATTCCATGTACCGGAGCAACTGGTGTTCGTCTTGGTGAAGAAACTGGTAGCATTTTTGAGGAATTTACCAGTGTGGAAACCCTCAAAACTCTACTACTTGGCAACAAAAGTACAACCACTACTGGCTCGCATGGGAGATTGAAAATAAAAATTGGTCGTAAATTGCACTCAATCAAAATGATATTCTTTTAAGAGCTGTATTCAAGCACTTGGATGGTAGTACCCAAAGTCCTATTGCCTTTACTGGTCCCATGGGGATGATGTGCGAAATGGATTACCAAGATTTGCCTCAAGTGGTGTTCACCAAAATCAGTGGTGTTCTGGGTGAGATGGAGTTTGCTGATGAGACGTTGAATGAACTCAGTAGTGACCAAAGGATTATCTTGGCGTATGTATGGACATGGAATTTCCATAGGAGTCAATCCAAGGTTCGCTGTCTGGACAATTGGACCAGTAAACCATACTCGCTAGTTGAATTTGGCTATTCGATTAATGCATCTGTAGACAAGAGGAACTTGACTTTCAGACTTGCAAGATAAACTTTATCATTTGATCAATTATATTTGGAAGCATATGCAGTCTTCTGGTTTGAGATTAAAAAGGGGCAATAAGTTCTACCCGAAAGCTGGAGGCCTTGTAAACAGGAAAGCTGGAATTATGTAGGCCTCAAATAAAGCCGAAATGTAGACGCTTTACATCATGATTGTTATTTAAAAATAATGGATTCTAGGATAAAACAAGCTAATATTTAATTCCTTCATTCTATTCACAACTAGAATATGGAACTCCCCCCCCCCTCCTATTTTTCCCGTATCTTATAACCTGCTCTCTTTAAGAGGCAAGTCTGCCTTTACCTGAGGAGATCAGGCTATTAACATTTCTATTTGCTATTTTTTCCGTTTTGTTTTCACAGTCAGTTTGATTTGAACATTTCTTTCTCGCCTCAGTCTCTCCAATATTAAAAATATAACAAAAAAAACTATATCTGTAGACCTTGCAAGGAAATCCGAAATCTGTAGACCTTGTAAGGATACCCAAATTCGGTAGGCCTTGTAAGTAAACCCGAAATCTATAAACCTTGTAAGGATACCAAAATTCGGTAGGCCTGGTAAGTAAACCCGAAATCTCTAGGCCTGGACCATGGAGATGACGAGGATTCTTATAGCCAGCCTCTTTCCTAAATGTTGGACTTTATGGGGGGAGGGTAAGAATATAACTTACAGAAACAAATTCTTGAAAACGAACTTAAACTTGGCCTCACGCAGTCACCACCTAAGCAAAGATTCGTTAATAGCGAAACCCAAGAAGTGGTCTTAAATGCAAAAGCGAGCTTCCTATTACACATATCAGGACATGTCAAATGAGTTGCTAAGACGCCCACCTTGATGCAATAAACGCACGAGCACGTACAGGCCTAGGACACGATACTGTTCGGGGATAGTCAATCGTGTGTCTAATTTCACACAGCGACGGAATTCACTTGTATATAAATCAGGTCCAGGGGTAGGGAAGAACAAAGCAAAATCATCAATCTTATATATCTTAGGGACGGGATGACATGGTGAACGCAGTATTTGAATCAATTTTTAGTTCAAACTTAAAACTTTTTCGGGGAAAATCACTTAAAAAATTTGACTTGAAACAAAATTCTTCACAACGTGTTTCAAGTCTAATCACATATAGGTTTAACATTTTCAAACCTCTTCAGTATTTCGAAAACTTGAAGTAGTTCCTAATTTGATCGTCTCATTCCGAATGAATACAAGTTCAGTTCCTTTAATCCTGCCTTAGTAAGTTAGTTCATCTTGGTAGGGTAAGCACTATATTTTCCCTTTAATGGATAAGTGATTTAAAGTTGTAGTGCACATTTTAAGTGAGTGGGAACTAAGGATTAATAAGCATGTAATTATACCCTTTAATTTATTAGTGAAATTTATGTATATAATTAAATCTGAATGTTTAGTAAGCTTTCTTTGACATTTCGATGCACTTTTTGGTATGGGCCCAGCGACGTGGGTGGAGAAAGCAATAAATACCAGATGGCTGAACAAGAAACTGTCACTTTCCACACAGGAGACAGCGACCTCCAAAGCGAAGCCACTGTATTCCATCATCGTTGAAAGTGTCATCTGCTAACCTACATTTGGAGTTTCCAACTTGAATACTTAAGACCAGATCCCGGTTCACACATCTAACTTGCACTATAGATGGTGAAGAGAACATCACATCGCTCAATTGGGGCAGAACCTCAAACCGCAAATCATATGACTTCAAATCTTTTTACACACGGTTTCCTTTGTTTTCAGTCATTTTCTTTTCTGCTTTTTTCACCTTTCCTTTTCGCTCCTAGATTTTACACTCCAACCCTCTTTTTAGTTTTTACATCCGAGAAAGTTGTCCTTCTTTGGCATTTTTGCTGTCGTAACCCCTCCCTCATGGTTATTCTGAACGTCGATTCGCACATCTGGAGAGAGCTACAAGGCGTGCTGGTGAAGTCAAATCAATTACGAACCCCTCTATCTCATTCCGATTAACTCTTTCAACCCTTTCGAAGTTCTACTCGCTCTCAAAATGGCAATTATTTACCGTCCTCCTGGTTATCCCGCAGCTTCTTTGATGCCTTGGGTGAATCTCTTAACCCGGCTTTCTGCTATACCTCTGCAACTTTGCTTATCTCGGGCAATTTTCTGTTCCTGGCAACAAAACTGAGTTTTCTCGCCCCGGTTTCCCCTCTATACCCTTCGTGGCAGTCACAACACGAGTCTCCCCACCCCCTTTAAGAAAAATATCACTATAGACTCTTTCCCTTCAAGTCTCTACAGTCAGTTCTTCCTTGTTCTCCTTGACCGAATTGGTATCTTTAACAACCACCTCCTTTCGTCGGTTGTGGTACGATATTATTACAAACATACAGTTTGCCCCATTTTTAAGAAAACTATTCTCAACACAAAGGCCACTGCAAGCTACTCCCCAATCTCTCAACTCTCGTCCTTTTCTAGAGCCCTTAAAAGGCTTGTGTCAGTCCTGATTCTAGATCATATGTCCTCCTCCAACATTGATGAAAACTTCCATTTTTGTTTCAATAGAGGTCACAACAATGAATCAATTGAATCAGCTCCGTTATATGTGACAGTGCCTCAAGCTTTCTATTCTGATACTTCTCAATCTCTCGACAACTTTGATACCTTCGATCACAGTTCTTCATCATCATGAATATCTTTGGTGTCTCTGGAACCGCCGTTAACTGGGTTCACTAGTATCTATCACCTCGTACTCACTTTATTCATATCAGGAGTGATATATTTAGGCAGGAGAAGATGCGTTCTGCAAGAGGCGGTTCTTGGCCTGCTCCTGTTCGCATCTTCTGCCCCTTTCTATTTTTAGGCGTCGCATTAAGCTATCATCCCGTTTCTATGCTGGTGACACCCAAATTTCTCTCTCCTTATTGCCAGCCTCGTTTGCTAAGACTCTTTAAAGATTTTCTATACATCATTACTGAATGGCTGTAGAGGACTTTATGAAAATCAATTATGACATAGGGATTACGTCACTCCATTTGAAGTAGTTATCTGCAAAACTATTGCTGCCTGTATTAACCTTGGTGGCTCCCCAGTTTCCTTTTCCGACAGGGGTCTCGCTGTTGATAGTCTGCTATTTCTGAAAATCTTCTCACTGCTTTCTCCGTAATCTTAACCGCATCCGCTCCAATTGCTCTTTTCGTAATCAGGGCCGCATCCGCTCATTCCCTAATCTGCTTGCCCCCGCTCCCACTTTGATCTCAAGGCTTTCGAGATTGACATCCATCATTTCGTTATCTCCCTCCTTGATTACTGTAACTCCATTCTCCCTGGATCATACACTAACACTCATTGACCCCTTCAACTTGCTGGAAATTTTGCTGCCAGTCTTCTTCTGAACCGGGGACGTTTCTCTCGCGCAAACCCCCTTAATCTGCACTGGTTCCCTCATTCTATTCAGAATCGCCTTCAAGTTCCTCCTTACCTAGAACTCAAACACCGCAGCATCCACCCGTCTTCCTTAATGAGCCTATCCCGGCCCCTGACAACTCTACGTTCTGGATCTGCCCACCTTACTGCTTGTTCTTCATGGACTGGATGATCGTGTTTTCTTCATATTTGTTCTTTGGATGTGGATTGATCTGCCTCCCCTTCGTACCATATAGAGACACCTCTTCTATCAAACATTTCCTTAGTTTAAAGAGCCCTAGTTGAAGGTTCGTGGCCTTTAAGGGTGTCATCCCTGATTATTATTATCTGGCGCTATGCCACCCTTGACAACACAGGATGTGCGTGCATCACTAATACCTCAAATGAAAATAGGCCACGGTGTAGCTTATCTCCATTTCCGGGTTGCCTGGAGTTATTAGGCTTCATTCCCGGTACCTTTAGAGTTCGGCAACAAGACATTGAAGAGGTTTCCACGATGGCTTAGACGGCCAATGATCAAACACGTGGAACTAGGGCCCACAATTTGAAAATTAAAAAAAAACAAACAAAAAACAGGTGTGGGTTGGACGTGAGAAAGTATTTTTTCACCAACAGAGTGGTAGATTACTGGAATGGTTTACCACAGCAGACAATAAGCAGTACAAATTTGAATGTTTTTTTTTAAGCGCAGGTTAAACGAGTATATGATGAGGTTAGGTTATAATGGTTTTTGAGTTGTATTGGAGCAAATTACACATTGTAATATCAATATTGTTGTAATTTGGAGGCCATGTTATGAACGTATTCCCGTAGGTGCAAATTTTGGAGGAAGGGAGTTGTTTTTTAATTATGTATATTTTATTGATATTGTGTATTGTAGCTGCATGATTTAGTCTTCGACGAACCATAATGGTGATTACTTTTTAAGCAGTGTTTTGGACGCAATCTTGCGGATGCAGTTTATAGAGCGGGTGTTGATTCGGATGACTTCCGATAGGCCCTTGCTTTTTTGCCATTCATTATGTTATGGTTCCTTTATTAATAAATAACCATTTTTATCCAAATTTAGCAAATATAAGGGCGCATTCTACCATCGGTCTTGATTAGCCCGAAAGAAATGTCAGCATGCATCATCCACGCGTATGGAAAGAAGGCATGGACAAAAACGTCAAAAGCAAGCCTACATATTGGGAAGGCTTAATGCAACTGTTTCCCAACATAAACACATATTGGAACAGAAATTCCGGCGCTCAATCACGCCTCGAAAGAAACCTACATCATCTCGTGAGTTCCACATAGCCTCAAAAATAACGTCACCCGATCAGGTTCGGAATATCGCTGCCAATTTATCTCCGTTATCTATTACACATTATGTTGTAGGATACGTAAACATAAATCACATAGAACTTAAAATCTTCTGCTTTCTAATTATACCAGTATATATTTAGGTACGATTAAAACATTACAAGATATTAGTCTCTTTTGGGTCACATATTTAATGGACAGTTGATGTAATGGATGGGGTATTTTGTTCTCTATGGATTCTTGGGGGATGGGGGGGGCCTTCTGCATGCAATCACGCAGTGTGGTTGATCGGCTTTGTTTTCCCCCCTTTTTCCTGCAGGGGGGAGGGCATGTAGACTTACAACCGGAGGAGCGGGACGTCCTCTTCGTCACAGTGCTCTCGGTAGTATGAAACGGAATTGAAACTACCAGGACACCATGCAACTCCCCCTTTAGCTACTTTCTTTACAATCCCCGCAGCTAATTTATGTAGGCTAGTCGCCGACCAGTTTTCATTCACTCGTCCCTGGGAGGGGCCCGAAGAACAAGTCGCCCCTAGATCTTAGTTCCGGTATGGGAGGGGAGGGGGGGGGGTGAGTAGCATGCTTTCTCCTCTTATTTTTTCTATTACTATCCATCCTCCCCGTGCAGGTCATGGAAACCTTCTGCAGCTAACATCTGGAGGAATGCATGCCATCCCGGCTCCAACGCCCGCAGATGCGTTCCCTCCCGACCCCAATACATGTATATAGAAGGATCTGTGCGTATATATATATATATATATATATATATATATATATATATATATATATATATATATATTCCAGAGATTTTCACTTCATCTTTACACCACGTTCTTGTTAGATCTCGCTTTGAAGGCGATGGACTCGTTGGTTTTCGCGTCAAGCTGAAATTAACTACAAAATAAAGCAATGTGAATGATCCTAAAGCGCCCGCTTTTCCACGAGGTGAGAGTAGTGCAGATCCCGCTCATTACAGCCATTGCTTAACACGCCCGCCGGAGTGGGAGGGACGGATAAAGGTGGATAAGGAGAAAGAACGAAAAGAGTGACCGTGGACAGCAAAGGTGAAAACTACTGTCATCCAACGAGTACAAAGATGGAAGAAGGGAAACTATGCCGAGAGCGGCACATCTTCACGTCGTGTGTCCCAAAAGGAAACTGGTCTCTCTCTCTCTCTCTCTCTCGGGTCGTCCTTTGCACCTATTTTACCCCACCCCCTTATTATTCTTTCTGTCTTCCCCATCTCCCACAAAGGGGGGGGGGTATAGGGGATACTGCCCCTGTTATAAGTAAAACCTGGGTGAGTAGCACACCCTCCGGGTCCCAGAACCAACAGTTATGCACCCACCCGATCAAAAATACCTGCAGGAGGCCCTCCGGATTCTTCCACTATTTCCGCTTACGTCTACATTCGACTCCTTTCTTTACAGATCTCCTTGGTTTCTGCGTGATACGGTCTCGTTTTTATTGCACTTTAAATTACGAATAAAAAAAAACATGCAATGAAGGATAACGGCAAGTAGGTGAGAAAAATAAGGGTAAACGGGCTAGAAAAATGAGCGAATTAAATAGACACCGTTAAGGAGAAGCACGGGGCCATCTGGCGGCAAGGCAGATAAACTTCCTTTCAAGATGAAAGCTACGACGCGCTGCAATAACAATCGAGAGAAAAAACCTAGCTCGGAATTACATTCGGGTGGTGGGGAAAGGAAAGTGGAGACCATCGAGTTTATGAATTCACTGGGAGTGGGATAGAGGCAAAAAGAAAGGGAAAATGAGGTAGAAAGGACTAAAATTTGGCCGTTAAAGGAAGAAAAGTTATTTTGGCTTCAGCCATTCCGAAAGCATCCAGTGCGGATGGGGGGTTAACCCTCAGTTCCTTCCCCACCCCTATAAGTTTGCTCAAGGGTTCTAAATTAAAGCCCTCTTGGGGCAGTAACTAATAAAAGAGGTGGGAGTATCTCAGAACCCTTTCATTGTTTGGAGCTGCAGACACAATACGGCGACCATATTAATCTAGGTTTTATGATAAACCATTCCAATTTTTTTAAAAGAGTTCCAAAATGAACTTTAGAATTATCAACGACACTTAGCATCTTAGGTATTAAAGAGAAAGAAGAGCCATCGCTGGGGCTACCTAACGAGCAATAAATAGGCTTTACGCAAAAATCCGAGGTTGATCAATTGCCCTTACTGCGAGCGACCTCTAGGAGCCAAAGGAAAAAACTGAATTTGATGCAAGAATAAGAAACTGAAGGTAATTTAGGTTGATTAGTCTCGAAGGGGACAAAAACAAACAATTATATAGTCACGATGCAAGTCGATTGATAATGTAAAAAAAAGCGGGAAATTGGAAAGCCAAAGGAGGCAGATTTCAAACGTACATGAACAAATTGGGCGCAAAACGGAGGGGTAATTCGGAACAATTGCCTGTCCTCAATCCCCCAGGCGATCTTCCACATATTTTAAACCTCCTCTACCACTTTTTTTCTTCCCATAAAACCATGTGGTGAACCTCCTGTTGGTCTAAACCCTTTAAAAAAAAAGCTTTCAATTACTCACTTTGAAGTCATTTCCCCACCTCAACAAACGCTCTCTTTCGCATCATCGAACGAATACACAATCGGAGGTTCCGTCCCCGATTCACCAAACAAATGCGCGGGGGAGGGGTGGTTTAAATCACCCCCAAATCTTGTCTTTAATCATTAATAATCGATTGCGAACATTAAATGTTGTTTGTGAGAATGTGATGCTTGGCTGCATTAAACATTCGCCCAATAAGGAAGCGAAGACAGTGGAAGGGAACTAAATTGCGTCTCACAACATGACTACAATTTCTAATATTTGTCTCTGGGAAAATTCCAGTAATGGCGGCGTTCACTTTTTGACCGACAACTAATGAAAGAAAGAAAAAAAAGAGTAATTAGGTTCCGCGAAATGAGAAACGGCAAAATTTGATGACCTTTCAGTAAGCCTTGACTTTTGCACAACTTCTAGGAATATGCACTTGTGGCTTCTCGCTTTTAAATAATAATAACAATAATTTGCGCAAGTTGGAAAGTGTTGTATGATGAAGGAATAATAGTAATAATAAAAGTAATGACAATAAAAATAGTGACTAATAAAAATTAATAATATTAATACTAATATAGTAATAATAAAATAATAATAATAGGGCACGACTTTGTATGGGAATCTTAAAATGCCCCTAAAGGATTATTTATTACAAAAAAGCGAAAATCAACGAGAATCGCCAAACGGGAGTTAATTGAATTTATCTTAATTATGACGCTTGGGATTGATGTGCACTGACCACACTTGTGCGGGAACGCTTTTAAGGACGATGAGAGAAAGAGGGGTCATCAACCTAAGGTACGGCACAAAGGGAACGAAATAAAGGGTTGATGGGGGAAGGGGTTACAAGCCTCATCAGCCCAGGAGGTCACACAATCGTCCATATTTCAGCCGCAGCAAGGTTGGGCATGCTACGACTGTCGTCTTTAGTGGGTTATATAAGAAAAAGAAAGATGGGGGCAGTAGAAGGGGGGAAGGGTGGGATGAAAGGACGAAAGCTGGTCGGCCGACTAGCCTGCGTAATTAACCGCCAGTCATGAGAGGCGAGAGAAAAGACTTGCGAAGAAAGTACAAAAAAAGAAGTTAAAGTGGAAATGTCTAGAAGGAATAAAGCCCAGGTAGGCTCAAGCTAGTTTGAGTCCACGGACATTGGGGGCGAGAGGGCGTGTCACTCCCCCTGGTACAAGCTGTAATATTACAATGAGCACCCCGTTACGGGGGTATATTACGATTAGCCTAGAAAAAAAAACACTTGGAGTTCAGGTCGATACCCCAGAAAAGGGAGGGGGGGGCGACAAAAAATGGTAAATGTTAAAATTAAAACTTAAAGAATGCTTTTATTTTTTTACCTCAAAAAAAACACATTTACTCAATGGATGCCCCCTTCCTTTTCCCGCTTAGAAGAAATCTAAAAATATTCAATAAAATAAACTATCCTTATCAATAATATGTGGGAGGAGACGAATGAATTTAAGCATCGCTGCCACAATTCTCGTCCTTTATTTAGTCCAACCAACCAACTCTCCTCCCGTGCCGCTTGGTGCACCCACTCACCATCGGGCTTATTTGGATCAATCAGTCCAACAATTTTGAGGGTGGCTTTGGTCGCGGCATTTCTGAAGCCTAGATTTACCATGGATTC
The DNA here is from genome assembly GCA_963969495.1 of Ceratothoa steindachneri. Lineage (NCBI taxonomy): Eukaryota > Metazoa > Arthropoda > Malacostraca > Isopoda > Cymothoidae > Ceratothoa > Ceratothoa steindachneri. Next base: position 36,720,413 of record OZ018320.1, read on the forward strand.
TTTGTTGGCTGGTCCAGGAATTTTTAAGGGTCATTTTTTTTTTTTGGGGGGGGGGATTCATACTCATTTATAATAATTTAAACTTAAAAGAGAAAGTGTAATCTGTTACAACTAAGTCGTTCTCCTGCCCCAGTCACCCGAACATAGGGACAGTGATTTATTTAATTAGCAACTATTTGAGCGTCGGATTTTGTACGTAACTTTGTATTCCGGTGTTAATTTTGAATCTTGAGGGGGCGAATTTAGTTCCCTAACACTGTAAATATTATTATTTAATATTTGGGGGGGTGTAGCCAGTGGGCATTTATTAATTTAGTCGTTATTTTCTGGGGCTTGGGTATTTTTTCAATCATTGTAAATTTTTGAGTGAGTGAGAGTAAGGAATAGAGACTCGAATTAAGTCTATTGGAGTTCTTTTCTTTCCAATGCCGCTTGGTAGACCTCACTGTCACATTGGGGCTGAGCCTCTTGTGTCTTCCTTATTTCCTCCCTTGGCGGGGCCTGGTTGCCCCCTTTATAAATTAACTAGCTCTCCACTCTTTCCTCCCCTCTCTGCTCTGCTATCCCTTATTTCCATCTGTAATTTTCTTCACTGTGCTGTGACAATACAATAAAAAGGAAACGGTGACGAACGAATAAAATAACAAGAGGAAGGAGACAAATAGGCAGTGGTATGGAAATGGAGGCGCTGCAACAAACCCTGTGACGTGTCGACCTACGCATGCATTTAGCGTAGGCCACCAAAGGCGAAACGGGAAATGATCACATTCAAAAACAAATGGATCCCGCTGACTCCATTGACAGGGATTGATGCCTTACAAACATTATTGATTGGCGCGTTACTCTCGCTTGCCTGCGATAAACGACTCGCTTCCTCTTATCTGGTCCAGCTGAAGTTCGCTGCGATCTTGGTGCAACAGAGGGCGTCCACGTCGCCCCGCTTGCACAAAAGCGCGCGTTACCGCCGAGATTCCCATTCACGTGACCGAAGCTGACCGCCAAAACCGGTGGATAAGGAGGCAAAGAGGCTCCTGCAGTGGCATAATCCAATTCCTGGCCTTCGGCAGGTCTTGATATGGCTACTCTGCTCACAAGCCAAGGGGATAGGTCCTTCTCCGCTTGAAGTGCCGTTCTCCCCCATCAGTGGACTAAAATTAAATTCCTTAATTAACTGTCGTCACCTCCTCTCGCATGATGAGCGTTGTTTGTTATCTCGAATGACGATGCTTCACAGCAACCCCTGCAAGGGGGTCCGTGTAAACTATTACATCTGGCACTTGGAGGAGCGGCACGTCCTCCCAAGCCGTGTCCCCGGCAGTCTCAAACTAGTTTGAATCTACCTGGGCTTCAGTCCTATACATTTCCATTTTACCGCTTTCCGCTACTTTTTTACAAACTTGTTACTCATGGCTAATATTGCAGGCTAGTCGGCCGACCAGCTTTTGTTCATTCATTCCCGGTTAGGAGGAGGAGGGTTGACCCTTCCTTTAGGTTTCGGTTGGGGGTTGGTTGGTTTTAAGATGTCTGGATTTTCTCCTACTGCACCTCTCAACTTTCTTATCCTTATCGATCCTGTTACCCACCCGAAAGGGGATGGCAGGTGACATATGGAAGCTTGTGGGCCTTCCCGGCCCCAACACTGGCAGTATACCCTCCCGACCACTATGCCTGCAAGATATTAAACGTATCTCTCTCTTCCAGTTATTTTCACTTAGTCTACGATCATTTACTGTAAAGATCTCTCCTTACAAACTTTGTGTGATACGGCCAGGTTGCTATTGCGATTTAAATTCGAGGAAAAATACCGCACCACGGCAAAGTTTCGAACCGACTCAAAAGCAGAATCTGACTGCCTAATCTTCTGCCGCCGATCCACTGACGTCATCAAAGTACATAAGGTTTTCGCTCTCATTTATTCGCCTCGCTCAATCACAGTCACCGATAGATTCTACTCACGATTCTTAATCTCATAATTAATTACTCCGGTTCCAATACTAACTCGTCGTGACGGAAATTAATTCTCGGTCTATTACATAAAGAAAAATTCCGTTGCAAAAGCCGGATAGGCTGTATAGGCCACAGACCGAAGGTCTGCCTACGAAGCGCAAGCTCCTCCTGTAAGGAGTGGCGAAGCTTGTATTTTAATTATCCTTTGACCTTTGATTGAACAGAGGTATAAACAAAGGCCTTTTTAGAGAGGCTTTGCAAAATAATGAAACTGACCAGGAAACATAGCATGGAAACGTTAAATTATTTTAGCCGCACGGGAAAACACTCGTATACGAAAGCCAAGATTATTTCTCACTGTCCAGAGATCCATGATCTTACGCGTTCACTTCAGTGATTCGTCATTTTACTTAGAGGAGAGTGAAGGAATCACTAACTTAGGGATTTTTTTGCCAAGTGAGAAGCAATGCTAACTAAAGTGATTCCAGATGGGAAGCAATGTTAAATTATTCGTTAGGTAAAAATAACTAGGTTAGGTTATTTACACGTTACAATTAATGTAAAATTTTCCCCGCAATATGTAATTTTTTTAAAAAATGGGAAGCACTAAAAGTTCAATTGTTTGGGGAAGCAATAAATTAGTGAGCTGAGTTATCTGCCATGGCCGCATCAAAACAGCTCGATAATTCGACGAGTACAAAAACAAATATTACGTAAGGCTAGACCCTCGCCCGTCACACAAAATGATATGTAGTTGTTGAAATCAAGCTGACAAAACAACTTTACCGTTGGCTTTTGTGCTGAAGGAAGTTTAAAATTAAGATTTCTAGAACAAGACGCGAATAAAACGATTGCCAAATCAAGGAATGGTGGCCAGCCATGAAGCCACAAGACGAACAATACCCTCTTTGCTAACTGAAAGGTAAGTTGGCTAGTAATCGCTGATTCGTGAAAACTAGACGCGATGAAGAAAACAGCCATCATAACCCGAACGTGAACAGTTAGGACACCTCACTTGGCAAGATCGAAGATTGCAAAATCTTGCCAACATTACAACACCACGATTAGATATATTCCGAAATGAACTTTGACCCATGCATCATGACATTTCAATTGCGCAGCTTAACTTCCCTAACTACTAAAACTATACAACCTAGCGACTACTTGTCTTGTTGCATCTTATTTCTTTATGCCTGTGTGATATTTCTTCTGTCCTTCCGTAATTATAATTAATTGATCGAATTATAAAACACTATTCAGTAGACGGGAAAAAAATAGCCCTACCTCAGCCATTTCCGCTCTCGCCACAAAGACGATTTTTTAGTCAATCAATTTTAGAGTAATTACCGAGCCAAGAGGCTTTGGTAACGGTACACCGATCACTCGCATAAAAGCCTGACCGCACTGATTTACCAATATAATCATACACAACGGAATCCAGCCTGACATGTTTTTGTGCACGTGTGTACAAGGGAAGTGAATGAAATCGATTGGTGCAGTTTCAAACAATAGGCGGTTGACCAATCCTAGATCAAATTTTTGTTATGTAACTAAACTGAACATGAACGAGGGTGACCAACGCAGCATTTAGGGAAGACGTAAAAAGAAAACTGGTTTAAATATAATTATTTTGATACGCATAGATTGAACTTAAAATTAAGAAAAACTACCTTCCTTAATTAAAAAGAGGCTTTAGCCTAGAACATGAAGAAACATATAGAGCATTTATAAGTATTAAAAAAGAATATGAAAATTGGACAAATTAGGGGAAATTATAATAGAGGAATCAAAAGACACAAAATACAGGGATTTAGAGAAAGGATAAAAATAAAATAAGAGAACTTGGTGCATCATCAAATACACTGTTCTCGTGAGCATTTCAAACTTCCAGAATATTGCAGGTAACATTTGGAAAATTGTGTCCCCTCCATGCCCTAGTGGATGCAGGATGATCTGCTGTTATATATATTCCACATTTTTTCACCCTCTACATATTCGCCATTTTCTTTACAAATCTCTCCTTACAAACATGCGAAAACTCTTAATAGCCCTGTATAAAGAGTTAAGCCCAGAGAGATGGGTGGTGTTAGGCTTGATGGACATAGAGGTGGTGGGGATAGTTCTAGTGGCGATATTGCACGCCGACCCAACGTTGTGGGTAGATGTTGACGGATAATAATAAATATAGTGTATCATAAACTCCTTCCGGAACAATAGTGGGTCGGCGAGCATCAATGGCAAACAAATAGGCCCACCGTCCTCTATGCCCCATTAAGCGCAAAGGCAGCCAGTCATCAGTTTTTCCCAGTCACAATAGTAATAATCTTAATAATAGTAATAGACTTAACGTAGGCCCGATTTCCCAGACTTCTTGGGCAGTTTGAAAGCCCTCTCTTAGAGAATCTTATTCTCCCTTCATTCAAGGTTCACCATCTATGACCTCGCCGATGGTCATTTTATCTCCCAACTAAATCTCTAATCTCTATTGTATCCCAAGTAGATTCCTTTCACCCATTTTCTCTTTCCCTTATTTCACTACTTAGTCTTTTTCAACGGGTTTCGTGGATAACGGGGGGGGGGGATGCCCTTGTTGATTTTTCTAATAAAACGCTATTCGCTGGCATCTTGTCTTGGCCTACTGCCACTATGATATCCCCAATGATCCCTAAACCGTGACCCTCAATTACCCCCCGTATCCCAAATTAATCAAGAGCACCAAAATATACACAATAAGAGATAACGAGGTAGGCCCGAGTTTTAAAAAGTCCCATTTAACAAAGGGCTACTTCCATCCATCGGTGTATATAACGGTTCGGAGCCTACAGCCGCAACGGGAACTTGCATAGTTTAATAGACCCGTTTCCCCAAGCCTCTTAAACCCCCCATGTTTAACTCTAAAGAAAGCAGAATTCTCGCTTTCTCATCCCTCCCGCCCCACGGTTCAGTAGTCAGCTGTTTTTGTCCATTTTAAGAGGCCCATTCAACCTACGTTGAATGGGGGAGGGAGGTCGAGAACGTGTGATCCCTCTCTCTCACAACTCCCCCCCCACAGACATATTTCAAGGAAATCTACAGTCAATGTGAATGGATTCAAGACGCCTATCTTCCCTAATTCGATAGACTTGTTACTCACCTTACCCCTCCCCCCTTTCCCACGTGTTCACCTACCCTAATTCCACCACTTTTTTCTGAGCCTGCCCTTTTTAAACAGAGATGCTCAATCTGTTGCATTTCCCCCGTAAAAAAAAGCATGTATCCAATGGGAAAAAGTTGTGTGTACAAAGATGATCACACTTATTTTCTTAAAAAACGTTCAACGGATGTAACAGTCCCTCACCCCAATCCACTAAGCCCCTCCTTCCTCAATTAATTGAGCGGATATATAAATTTTGAGGAATTGTGCGGATATTTTCTCTTTTTATCGTCAATATCTTCCAATTAATGGGTTTTGTAAATGCCTCGATACCAAATCCAATTTCTTTAGTTTTACCTCGAAACTTCGGCCGGGGATTTAAAAGCATAACTCTCTCGACTGCGCCAAGGACGCTATTGTTCAAAATGGTTCGAACTGACGGGCCCTTCTTTTCAAATGGGTCAATTTGAAAATAACCATTTAAAATGTGTCGGCCAGCGCCGAGTATCCACTCTTCAGGACTTGTAATATGGGTATTTCAGTATTAGCGTGGTTGATTGGAACACCCCTGGTTTAGGAGTTAGGTATTTTCTATATTAATATAAATTATATGCCTAAACTAGCATACCCAATCACTATAATACTTAAATGCCTTATAATTTCTGAAAGGGGTACGAGACACGAGGCCCACTCATTTTGAAGTTTGAACAATTGGTGAATAGTAGAGTACTAATTCGTTGTTGCCCCCCCCCCTCCCCCTGCAGATTTCAGAGGGGAAATCTCTATGTAGCTTTTACAGTATTCAAGGTTAGAACATAAGAAAAGGAATCTGCAAAAGGCTATTAAATAGCCTATATGAAGCAGCTCCGGTTTCCATCACCTAGTTCACTCACACCTAGCATCCTTATCCATAAATCTAGCCACACTATTCTTAAAACTCCGCAGGGAGGACGCTTCTATCACATGAATACTGAGCCTATTCCATTGATCTAGGTACTACTCGATTTGTAAACCAATTTCTACCAATCGCTTTACTAAATCTATCCTGTTCACTATAAATAATAACCTACTTATGTCTTTCCTATTATAACCTTTTACCCACTTGCAAAATTCAATCAAGTCCCCTTTAAGTCTTTTCCTTTCTAACCTATGAAGATTTAGTTTCCTAAGTCTTTCACCATAAGGTAAGATCCTAAACCTATGAATCATCTTAGTCATCCTTCTTTGCAAAAACTCAAGCAAACCAATATCCATCCTATAATATGGTGACCAAAATTGCACCGGATAAGTCGAGATGAGGCCTACTTACACTCCTCTCCAATATCCATCCTATAATATGGTGACCAAAATTGCACCGGATAAGTCGAGATGAGGCCTACTTACACTCCTCTCCAATATCCATCCTATAATATGGTGACTAAAATTGCACCGGATAAGTCGAGATGAGGCCTACTTACACTCCTCTCAATAAACCCCAATACCCTATTAGGTTTATTCCTCGCAATTATGGACTGCTTTCTAGGCCGGAGGTAAGAACTTACCAGTACACCCAAGTCTCTCTCACATTCTGACCTCCCTAAAACTCCTATTCAGTTTATAATTATTCAGTGGATTACACCTACCAATACTAAGTACACTACATATGCTTATGTTAAATTTTATTTATCATTTGTCTGTCCATTGGGATAGGGATAGTATGGTCAATTCATCTTGTAATACCTCAGCATCAGAGTGGGACTTTTTATCCTACCTAACTTAGTATCATCGGCAAACTTGCTCAGGTCGCTACTTATATTCAAATCAAAATCAAGAACAACAGCTCCAACACCAGCCCCTGAGGAACCGCAAACGTAACATTGCACAACTCAGATATAATCCTATCTATACTAACTCTTTGCTGTCTGTCACTATGCCACGACTGAATCCATCTAAAATTACTTCTTTTGATCCCATGTGCTAAACTTTATTCAAAAGTCCTAAGTGTAGCACCATGTCGAAAGTCTTATTAAAATCCAAATAAACAATATCGTAATTCCCATCCCTATCGACAGCATCGTATACCTTTCTACAAAAAGACAGTAAATTAGGCAAACACGACTTGCCCAAAGTAAAGTAAGATTCGCTAATCAACTTAGGTTTATCTAAGTGTTCCCCAATAGATTTGGCTATTACAGATTCCATCATTTTCCCCACCACTGATATTAAACTCAATGGCCGGTAATTGGACACAATTGTTTTACCCCCCTTCTTAAATATAACTATCACATTAGCTTTCTTCCAAGCCGTTGGCACAATGTTGGTCTCTAACGATTTTCTAAAAAAGCATGCTAGGGGCTCAACACATCTTTACATTCATTCAAATTTCAAGGAAAAATTCGATTAGGGGGCCCGGTGCTTTACTACATTTAATTTTATCTATTTATTCTGAGACTACCGCCATTGTAATTAAAGTATCTTCTAATTTCTCTTCCGAATTATCCCTGAAGATCAAGATCCCCAAAGGTACAATTAGGATATCCTCCAGTGTAAATAATGAAAGAAAATACTTATTTAACATCCTAGCCATTGCATTACTATCACTCAACACCATCTGTAGTTTTAAGTGGGGCTATTTTATCTCTAGTTTTAGTTCTGTATAAGTAAAATAAAGTTTTGCTATCTTCCTTTGCCTTATTTGGCACTATAATCTAATAATTTCCCTTTGCTACCCTAATTAACTTTTTAATGTCTCGAGTTAGCTCATTGTATCTACCTTAATTGACCTACACCATTTATTTTTCCTATAAATGCCCCTTTTAATGCCCATATATGCTTACTTTTATCTGATATCCTTGCTTCTAATTTCCATATATGGAATGTTCATATTTTGCTTTGTCATTGTCTCATATTCTACCTCGATTGCTCTCATTGAGGTCACATTTCCGGACCTGACCTCACTCGCTAGTCCCCAAACAACCGTCTCCAGGTACCTCTCCTCAGATCAGTAGAATCTGTTTTTCTAAAGTCTCGGAATTAAACCTTATTCATTCTAATGATATCCCCGTTCCATTTTAACTTAAATCTAATTTCGCAATGGTCGCTATTTCCCTCAATCTTTAAATCACTAATACCCTCTTACCTAAATGTTCGAACTAAATTCAACATATCACCTTTAGTGGATGATCCTACATCATATTAAAAAATTCCTCTTCCTCCTGATCACCTGCAAGAGTTTTCCAGTCTATATTTATGTAATTAAAATCACCCATTATACATATTTATTTCTACATGCACGTTTTATTTCCTGCCGCAGAGGACACGAGACTTCTTTACCAAGATTTGGTGGTCTATAAAATAACCATATCCTTTCACCTCCTTAACATCTAGCCATAATGACTTATTGTCCGTTTTAATTGTAGTCTTTTCACTACACTCAAGATTATCTTGAATATAAATAATCACCCCTCCTCCTTTCTTCCTGTTCTTATTTCTATAAAACATTATAACCACCAATCTGGACCTCAGGTCTAAGCTCTTTCCAGCCAAATCAAGCCATAAATCTGTTCTCACAATAACATCAAAATTATCTACACTCACTAGCCTTCTTAACGAATCACTCTTAATCCTTATGCTCCTACTATCTGTGTAGTATATTTTCAATTTATCGCTCTTTATGGTTATATCATTACTACACTCTCTCTTCCTAGTCATCTGCTCATTTTCTATCCTGTTGCTCTCTAAATTCATCTGAATGTCTTCACCCCTACTTGCTTCATCCTACTTACCTTGGCAGCCTAAACCTATACTCTCCTTGAGACAACATTTTCACTCTCTTACCACTCAACTGCAACCCATCCATTGCATACAAATTCTCCCTTCCAAAAATTCACTCCATGTATCCAAAAACACTAATCCCACACCATCACACAATACTTTCACTCTCTCATTTATCACAACTGCGCGCGACATCCATTCACTGCCTACTCTAAGCCTAGGTAACATTCCTGACACTGCACACCTCCTACTACTATCCCGAAACTTTCTTAACAAATCCCTATATCTCGACACTAGCTCCTCCAACCTAGTTGTCGCTATGTCATTCACTCCCACATGTAAAACAACAACTGCATCCCTTTTAGCTCCATTCACTATCATTTCAATTCTCTTACACACATCTACTACACGTGAACCTGGAAAACAAATCCTTATCTCCCTCTTGCGCTCACGATCACAAAAAATCCTGTCCAAATGCCCACATACAATACAAGCACTCCCTACCCAAGGAGGACTGAGGGTATAGCCTGTTACACTCCTGGAGGAGCTGCAAATCGATCCGGCCTGAGTGCAAATTAGGGAACCCCTGTCACTGGCTTGATGTGAACTCTGATGGGGCATGGGAAAGTTGCTGGTGCGCTTTCCCCTCGCCCACACTCGAAACTACCTTACCTATTTATTATTAGTTAATATTATTAGCATTATTATTGTTGTTTAGCACTTATTATTATTATTTATTAGTATTATTATTTTATATATATTATTGTGTATTACTATAACTGGGTATTTTATTGTATATAATTATTTATTATTAGTTGCATTATTTATCGTTAGTATAAATTATAATGAGTAGAACTCATTATTTATTGCTATTTAATATTAATTATTATTATTACGGCTATGCCCTCAAACTTTTCTACCCGCAATTTGTACCAAGAGGAGTGTTGCCAACTGGACAGAGTTCGGTCCGCTAGCCATGGTGCTTTGGCGGACTGCATGCCATCCTGGGATAACCTAGTACCAGGGTATGATAAGAATAGGTGATCACCTAACCTACTCGTTAGTGGACCCGTCTATCTCTACTTCTCTTTATTACATACCCTCCTACCCCTTTCCACACTCGCTCTTCTAGCAACAGAGTTTCTGGCTGACAGGCGCACTTTCGTCCTTTAATGAGCCTTAGTCGAGTGCCAGTGTATATAGGGAGGTCCCTACCTGTTGCGAGGGCCCAAAGCACGTTGGCTAGGGCGAGTATTAGGTACGGGGTGTGTTGGACCGTAGACTCTGCTCACCTTCCTCGAGTACACATATAAGGTGGCTACGCCGGCACCGGTAAAAACTACAGACCAATATGGCCTAAATGGCAGGCCGGGTTGGCAAAGCCCATCAACGGTTCCCAGGGACCGATTAAGTGCAAATGATCACGTTCTGAAATTTCTGATCCCATGGAGACTTTTCTCTTAACCACATAAGTCATTAGGAGGACATAGTATCTACTTTCCGTGAGTTCTCCTCTTCTTTCTCAACTAACGTGAAGAGTGATAAGCATAGTGGGAGTGAGCATGGGGATCCGCCTCCAAGTGGGGCCAACCTCCTTAGGGCCGTCAAGGGATACCCAGGGCCAGCCGCTCCGTGCCCCCCCTAGTCCTGCATTTAACTAGCATGGGATCCGTGATGCCTTGTAGTGGGAGGCCTACCCTGAGATGGGCACATGGTCCCAGAGGTGAGCCAGCCCTTGACGGCTGGATCTTCCATGAGGTCGAACCGGGGCTCTGTGCCAAACAACGAACCTAGATCCACCCTGTTCAATCTTCTCTTGAGACGGTTCGGGCCATCGATGAAGCACGAGGAAAGGAGAGACCTCCTTCCCTGGCTGGTAATCCTTTGACAGCCAAAACCTTCTCAATTTAAGTGAAAAACCTTGCTGAGCGCAGCTCAATCCAGACGGTTGAGAGAAGCGAGTTCATTCCCCACTCTCTTATGATAAAATGAAGAGAAGTAAGAGAAAGAAAGAAGACTACAGGTTCCCCCTCCGTGGGAGCTCGTGGGACGGACGGGTCCGCTGCTATTTCAGTAAGCTGAGATCTGCTGGACCAGGCGCGAAGCTCTCTTGGGTGGGGGTGGAGGCCCAGAGCAAGACCAAACTCACAAGTGCACTGAGCGGAGCCTCGATTACGTAGGGGCCCCTGAATGAGTGTACCTGACGTTTTCGAGCCTCGAGCCGACTGGCTTCAAACGCTTTCTGGTTATTCGGTCCACTAGAGACATGTTGGCCAAGGGTAACGTTCCATCAGAGAACATTACCCAACTTTATTGGTAGAGAGGCCAAGGTAAACCGTTTCTGGGACTAGAGCCTACTGGCAAATGTGTTGGATCCCTCTGAGTCGGCTAGGATTCGTGCTCTGCGGACACCTACTTTTTTTCACCGGTGAGTGTGAAGTAGCACTATACAATGAACTTCTGGAAAGGAGTAGCTTACGCGTCAAAATTAGTGGACTACTCCAAAGATGACATCTTAGAGCTGGCCAACCATGGAGCGGTCAAAGTCGAAAATGTGGGGAGAAACCATGGCGGCGCCGCGAGATCAACCATACACTATTTGTCACGTTCGACTGTGACAGGCTCCCTGAGTCGGTGCCTGACAGTTGATATCAGTACTGCGTGAAGGCACTGGGGCTGGCACCGCTTCGGCTATACGAATCGCTCATGTACACGCGCAATATCGGGGTTACCCGAAGTCTGTGTAAGTTGCTCCAAGGTGTCAATTGCGGAGAACCACACAGCTTATTCGAAGTAATGAAGTGCGTATCTCCTGGATAAGGAAATCCCAGCCGTTTAAGCTACTGATTGTCTCTCATTTCGCGAGGACAAGGACTTAGTCCTGGCGCGCCCAGTGCTGCCTGGGACGTCTTGTGAAATTAAAAAAAAGGCACACTTTCGTCTCCTGGCACCTCCAGGCTTACCAGGCTTACACAGTAGCCTCCGCGCCCCTTCGAAACGCTACTGCGTGTTCTACTCACCCCAGGCGCTCTCCTGGTAGAGCTGGCGGGACAAAGGTTTCACATCCACACTGGCTAAAACCAGAGTTCTACCCCCCTTACCCAGCGGCACCATTTTCCATAAGGTGAAACGGCCGCGCGCCTCTACCAAGTCGTTAGACTCACGTGAGGCAACACCCTGAAGGTGGACGCGTGACCGTCTTCCGTGGTTCCTAAAGCTGTCCCCCAAAAGAAGGACAACACCAAAGGAGCTTCGGTTCCTACACACCCTCCCAAGGCTGGGCTCGATTGCTCGGATTCCACATCGCCGGGAATATTGCGTACGCCCTTTTTGCAGCACATTTCGTGTCACGCTGGAACCGTATCAGTGTATACGGATGGCTCCAAGTCCCAGGAAGGGATCGGTTTCCAAGCAGTACTCCCTCTGTTTGAAGTCAGCGGTGCTCTATCAGGAACTGCGTCGGTCTTAACGGTCGAGCTCGTTAACATACATTGCTTGGTACGTAAGATAACGCATCATGCCCGGTTTGGAGAACGGATTGTGATCTTTAGCGGATCACAAATTTCCCCGAGTGCTCTCGGTGCATTTGAAACTCCACACACCCTGGTTCATGGTATCCGTGACTTCGCGGTTGCCGCGAGCTGGGTGTATGTCTAGATTATCTTCTGGTGGGTTCTGGACATGTGGGAGTTTGGGGGAATGAGGGTGCCAAAGATTCCGCGAGGATAGGGCGACCATACAAGCGTTTCGCTCTTCTTCACCCGGACTACATGGCGGCAAAGAAGATGGAATTCTGACCTGACTGTTACCATGGACCTATCCCACAATGCCGCGACGGCTTCAGGACGCTCTATCTCGTCTTCGAACTGGGTACACTCGTGGGACGAACCGCCATTCGATGGAGCGTTCCACTGCGTTGTGCCCCACTGTTCGGCATATTCTTGTTGAATGCCCCAGGGTTATCTTCGCGTACTTTACCTATCCCGGTATCGGGATGAGCGCGGTCTCTATCGCTTGTCCCTTGCACTCGGGACGAGTTCGTGCACACAGACTTGTGGAATATGTGACTTTTTGGAGGAGGCTGGACTCAATTTTATTCAACTCTCTTTGTTGTAGGTCGCGTTCCTGCGCTGCGGGCAGACCTCCCAGAGCGTGTTTCCTTCTTGTTTTGTTTAGTTTTTTGTTGTTTTTTATCTAGGCTCTCATGTGATTACAGCGACTTTTGTCCTCGTAGGCAGTCGCCAGATAACTCTTTAAATTAAAAAAAAAAAACGCCCTCAGTCATCCACCTTTCTCTCAACTCATTGCCCGTAGCCATTCTTACCTAATTAATATTTAAAAAATGAAAAGTCCTTGATGTATATATAAAAAGGAATAAATACATTCACGAAAGTGAAAGAGTAGCATACTAAATAACGCTTTAAAGAGCAGACAAGAACGCTAACTTACTATATGAATTAAATGATCAGCAATTTCCAAGTGGATTTGACACAACATCCCACCTGAATGTAATCCGGGAGTTGGGACACCCCACTTGGATGAACACTAACAACATTACCAATCATTTCCCGTGGCACCCAAGGGGATGCATAGGGCCTCAATAAACTCACGCCACCACGCTCTATCTTGAGCTAATGCGTCAACATTATGCCAACCACAATTTCCTCCTTCGCTTCAGCTTCTCTTTAATTAAAAAATAATACTCAGGTTGTCAAACCTAAAGTTCAGAATTGGTAGATCACATTAAACCCGTCAGGTTTTGCCCCACAAACTGGCTTCAATTCAGTTCTACTTTAGGTAGGTAGTACCATCCATCCCTCGTAACGTGGACGAGAACCCCGGCCGGATAATGAAATTCACATAAAGATTAGAATGGCAATCACTGGTGAGCTCTAATCAGCGATGATTCCTCGCGATCCGAGGGGGAAGGGTACACGTTTTGGGGTATGTGGAAATGAGTGCCCTCATAAGGGAGGGTACTCCATCGGTAAGGTCCCTGAACAGGGGGTATGTTGTGCTGCGAAAGCGGGAAGAGAAACGAGAGCGGGTCTGTGAGTGGCTAAATGCGTGATAATGGGGTGGTTATCAGAGCATCCGCCCAAATAGGCAGCCAAGCCCATGTCGTCACTTTAAATATTGTGTCCGGGCTCCCTGGGATCGAACCCATGCCCCGACGTCAGAAATCTAATGGTGTATCAACGAGGCTAGCAAGAACTCTCGTCCCATTGAGTTCCATGAATGCCTTTGGGTATTAGTTCCTAGGGTGGGGGGTGATTCTTATATGTCCCCAAAACCCGCAGTGTGCCCTCCCGGCCCCAATGGAGAAAGAGCTGCGGCTATATCTTCCTCTATCTTCACTGCATCTACATATCTATCCTTACACACTTTCTGCGTGATAGGGCCTCATTGCTATTGCACTTTAATTTGAATAAGAAAAGAAGGATTCCTTAAGTTTCCCAACCGAATATTACGGCTGGCTATTTCCTGATCATCCTCTATATTTTATAGAAACTACAGATATCCTTCGATTAATATTCTATGTTTTGTTTTTCCATTTCGTTCTTTTTAAAAAGAGTATCAGGCCACTGGTCGACACGATTTTTCTCGATAGCCATCTTATTGTACGGAAGGAGAAGAGTGTTGACCAACGAAAGCACGGTTTAGAGAACAGAAAAAGTGAATGAGAACGAAAAGGGTGAATATGACAGAAAGGTTCAAATACACAAGCAAATTCGTTGGCTTAAGAAAATAACGGCATTTGACTAATCTCTTTGGTAAAAATGAATGGCCTATTTTTCTTACAATAAAACTAATTCAAGGAGAGAATGGTTTATTTCCCAGGAAGATAAGCCTACCTTTGAAAATTGCCCAAATGACAAAAGTAACGAAACCTTTCCGCATCGCCGCAGGATAGGCTTTATATATATATAAAAAAAACCTGGCTTCTCAGTAGCCCGAGCGTGAAATGCCACTATTGTGGAATAGGCTCGATCACCTGAGAAAGAAGTAGGCCGAAGTCGGCGCAGAGACCAACTAATTTTAGGCAAATCATTTTAGAGGTAAGGAACCGTACAACGGCCCTTTTCTACCGTGGGATTTTTACCATTCGGTTAGACATTCGGTTAAAGACAGCGAGCGCACATGCACCTCAAATATTTTTTTACACGAAATGATACTTTAAAATTATATATATATATATATATATATATATATATATATATATATATATATATATATATATATATATATATATATATATATATATATATATATATATGGAAAAGTGATACACAGAAACAAGAGAGAAGAGATCCTACTGGAGGTGACCCCGAGAAAAATCAGAAAAAAAACCATTACCCGACAAGGACTCGAACCTCAGACTTCTACCGACTGAACTAACGGGGCACGTAAGCCATGACAACGCATTTCATCAATATATATATATATATATATATATATATATATATATATATATATATATATATATATATATATATATACATACAGTGGCGGCAACAAAAAAAGTGACATTGAATATTGGCAATAGAAATCGATACATAAAATCGCTTTCACGATTTTACTTGCCAACAAGCCAATGAAAAGGGGCGGGGCTTATGCCACGAGTGGATGACTCTCCTGAGCTAAGACAACAGAACTGCGCTTTATTGGAACTCACTGTCTCGTTTGAGCTCGTACAGTGAGGTTTTGGTGTACAACGCTCCAGCGTGCTGATTTCTTGCATTCGTGCCTACATTTGACGTGCTATAACTTCTGTGCAAGTGGATACAATGGGGCGGAAAAAGCTTTTTATGACAGAGAAAAGCCGTGCCTTGACCCTATTAGAGCAGGGAAAGTCTTTTATTGATGTAGCAGCAGATTTAGGAACCTCAAGAAATACGATTTATCGCTTAAAACGGGCAGCTGAGTTATTGCCACCAGGTACCATACCAAAGAGGAAGGAGGGCACTGGTGCAGCTAGTAAGACATCTCCAAGGACTGATAATATCCTAAGGCGTGAAGTGATGTCAGACCCTTCTGTAACCTCCGCTTCAATCAAGAAAAAACACCCAGACCTTCTCCAGAACGTCGCCCTCAGGACCATCCGTCATCGCTTACAGAAGGACTTAGGCCTACCGGCTCGCCGCGCTGCCAAGAAGCCACTTCTTACCAAGGCTATGAAGATGAAAAGGCTCAATTTTTGCAAGACCTATAAACATTGGACAGCTGCCCATTGGAAGAAGGTGATGTTCAGTGATGAGAGCACCTTGAGGCTGGTCAGAGGAGAGTCAAAGATCGTGCGTCGTCCCAGCAATGTGTCTCGGTATGACCCAAAATATACCGTGAAAACTGTGAAGCACCCTGATAGTGTGATGGTGTGGGGTGCCTTTAGTGGAAACAAGGGCAGAGGAGGTCTGTACTTCCTTCCCAAGAATGTAACCATGAGGGGGACTAACTATCTCGAAGTTTTGAAGCAGCACATGCTGCCATTTTGGGAAATTCATCGGTGTGAATTTTTCATGCATGATGGTGCCCCTGCTCACAGGTCCCAGTTAGTAAAAAGGTTCTTCAATGATAATAATATTAGTGTTTTGGAGTGGCCTGGTAATTCCCCGGACCTAAATCCTATTGAGAATGCTTGGAATCTGATGAAATCCAAAGTTCAAGAGACAGCATCCGGCAGCATCAAGGACCTGATAGAATCACTGAAGAAGATCTGGGTTACGATCGACCCCACCTACTTCGCAAACCTCGCTGAATCAATGCCCAATCGACTCAGAATGGTCATCAAGTGCAAGGGCAACATGAACAAGTATTAACTTTCATGAAATATTCATAATAAAATATGTAAGTTACATTTTTCTGTTTCATTTTCCCCGAATTGTCACATGTCACTTTTTTTGTTGCCGCCACTGTATATATATATATATATATATATATATATATATATATATATATATATATATATATATATATATATATATATATATATATATATATATATATATATATATATATTCTTGACATAATCCATAATTTAATTACAGCATTTCGAACCACTAAAGACCCAAACGTCCACTCAAATAAAGAGGGGAAAGAATAGAAATCAGAGGTTTAGGATAGGTAAATGAAGGGAGGATAGGGATAAAGAATTAATTTCAGGACTCTTTATCTCTGCAAAGTCAGATTTTAAAGCAATATTTATTAATTATATTCAAACATATTTACTATAGTTCTTTAGATGACATTCCTATCCAAGTTATTCCAAGTTTATGTTATTTTATAAAAGATTTTGTTTTATGTTTACTAGGATGAGAAGTGGCAGAAAGGATAATAAAGCAGACTTAAAAAGACTTTTAATTTAAGAGTAAAAAAAAATGTTTCAAAGCCTATCTTAATGATAGAGAAGTAAAAGGGATTAATTTTACAAGCAGAAAGGTTGGACTGGAGACACGTGTCCTCGCGTTTTATTTAGCGATAAATCCATATGAGACAGCTTAATGATGTTCTAAGCCTTCATTTTGCTTTCTTTAGATCTGCACCTATATAAGGTCTAACCTCATCCCCCACCCTCCCCTTAATGTAACGTTTTTATTATTGTTCATAGACTGAAGATGGAAGCCAGTCTGTCGAAACAAGTCTCTTGGATAGTTTGGCGAAGAATTGAGTCTCATTTTCTTATTACAGGCTCGATACCGAGTGAATTACATTTGTGTTTATAAGTGTTGAGTTTAGGTGGAGTGATGTTTGTGTGAGTGAAGGTCATGTCTGGGTCTTGAGTGATGGCCAGTACTGTATGAGTAAGAGTGAGAGGGAGGTCGTGAAACATGATGCATTTGGTGAGGTTAGATTCACATTTGTCGGGGATAAAGAGGGTGACAGTTTTGAGAGGGCGGAGGACAGTTTTTAGTGTGAACTAGGTATGTGCGTGTTTATGTTTCTAGAGGTGTAATGGAGACTGATTGGATAATGGGGGTTAGTATGGCATGCATGTAAAGATTAAATAGGGTGGGGGAGATGATGGAGCCCTGGGGGACCCCGTTCTGAGATTTCGTTTTGGGATTGGGCAGTGTTGGAGGACTTGGCTGTTTCTGTTGGACAGGAAGTTTACTACCCATTCCTTGTCGTTCATGAATAGAATTTTTGTGCATAACGATGTGGTAGGGGACTGTGTCGAAGACTGATGATGTCTATTGCAACCATGACTGTGCTAAGTCGGGAAACGGTCATGGTTAATTCCTTCTGAGATGTTCGTTTGGGTAGTCAGTGGTGTGGTTGTGTCGTTTCTCTGAAGCTGTGTTGGGTATGAGAGAGGATTAGTTTTCTAGTGTTTTGGAGATGATTGAAAGAAGTGAGATGGGTTTTATAGGAAATTTGGATCTTGTTTGGGTTGAAGTTAGGAACAATTTATGCGTGTTTCCAGATGATGACGGCGTAACCAGGAAAATTGGTGAGTTCAATGCATTCATGAATACTGCGAAGTGCTCTACTTCTTCATCTGATCGAGATGTAAGTGCATATAGCTTGGCTTACTTATACCGAATACCTATTAGATAGTTTAATAACTAGTTTCATTAATCTATCGGATAGTCCTGTAAATTCTTTCATATTACCATGCATCGGTGTATTGAAAATTCTTCATTATTATGAATACAGTTTCTACCTTTATAAAAGTATGTGTCTGGTTTTCATTGACATAATCCTCCATCCTTTGTTCCTTCGCTGATAACATTCATGGATAGCAAAAGCCACAAGGGCCTATCAAAGGATATCTGAGTCAATCCCCAACATCCCTCCATAAACTGCCATGATGTTCCATTCTTCTTCAAGTTGAAGGGGCTTAGTGTCCAAAAATTATAAATAGCCGCCTGAAACCAGCACACTTTAAACTTTATAGCCAGGGTGCGGGCATTGGGGCTGGGAGGGCACGAAGATGGTTATAATTAATGTTCGGAGGCAAAATCACTGAAAAAACATCCAATTCGTCTATGTAATAGTTTTGTAAATGCTCATTTGACGCTGTTTGGAAAACAAAGTAGGCCATGAAAGGAGTTATTATTTTAAGCCTATTCACAATGATCGCATATCTAATTCTAACTACACCACTCCCCCCCCCCCCCACACTCCCTTCTCAATAAGTCTAGTTGCCGAAACAATAGGCTTCGCGGTAACAGCGAGAGACAGTTACGAGCCCAAATCGAGATTGGGTCGAACTTTTCTTTTATTTAACTTCTTCACGTTTGTACAGACACACTTGTAGAGAAAGTGAAGATAGAGCGAGATGCCACGCAATTCTCCAGGTGTCAGCTATAGAATGGTTGTCCATGGTAGACCCGACACCCTTATCGGAGCCTGGTCATCTTGCCTCAGGTAAGGTATTCCACAGGTGGATACGACCCGTACCAAATGGGACCTAGGCAACTCCAACGGCAAGCGGACCATTCTCCCCATTCCCAATAAAAATGAAACAAGGAAGCCTAGAAACTATTTGGTAATTTTTTATGGGCATTTTGTTTATTGTTGTGTCTCCCCCACCTAAATTTCTCCCAATATGATGCCTTTTTTAATGGAAACCACCAATGATTGAAGTGGGTGGGCCTTTTCTAGATTTCATTGGAGTCGAATTTAGAAAGCGATAATTGAGGAAACTAAATCCACAAAAAGAGTCGAATGGCGGAGATTTTGCGGATGTGTAAATATTTAATTGACATGGTTAGTGTGACATTTTGTTAACATAGATATGTGTATGTGGAGGCGTCCTACGAGGGTGGCAAAATTTGACAATATTCCAATTTTTTACAAATTTAACCGGATGACAATTCTTTAGTGAAACTCGCACAAAGTTGTCCAAGCTTGGCCTATTAGCCTATTGGTCTGGCAATGCCCGAATATCTTCCCAACTCAAAGATGGCCTACTTTGATCGGAATCGAAGGAATCCTGTCAGTCATTAAGAACATAAAAATTGTGGAACTGTTAAAAATGGAAAATGTATTTCTATGACCAATCGAAATGGCAATTCAATATGGTTCCATGAGCGAAAGAAATAAGTGGGTTGTCCCGGGTCTGTAAGTACAGAAAGTGGTGAAGTAAGGTAGAGCGAAAATTTGACGGTACATAACTTGGACACAAGTGGCCGGGAGGTACGCAGCTCTCCTAAATCTGGCTTTGCAGGGCCTAAACAGTACACTAGGAGAAACAAAAAGCCTATTTGTAGTTGCAATTCCCACCACTTTTTTCAAGTTATCCCGATAAAAGCTTTCTTCTGCAACTGGCAGACATATGGCCCATCTCAAGGGAAAAACGGAAGTTTTCGCAAGATCCACCTAATTGTGTTCCAAAACCTGAATATCTCATGGATGAAGGCCTCCTTCCTAAACGGAGTCCATATCCAAGAGGCTTGGATAATAATCATAGTTCAGTCCAGCAAACAAAAGTGCAGCGACGAAGGCAATTCAAGGATATAACAAAAGGCGGGTTGGGCGAGGGTTGTCATGACGACCGCGAATGCGGGCGAAGCCATTATTCAAGGCTGATCAAACTAAGGGCTTCTTCCTAGTTGACTAAAACAATGGGGAACCTATCTGCTTATTACGAGTGTGAGAGGGATATCTATCTATACTTCGGTTTTAAACAAATACAAACAATTCAGGTAGGCTTTGGATGAATTTTGTATTAAAAATAACTAAAGAATTGTACATGACTTAAAAATTTTGCTCACGTCACAATAACACAAAGAGCAAAGTGAAGTCTGATTATAATTTGATTCCAGGAAGAACTTGGAAGAGGAAAATTATTGCTCAATCGAAGGAAGTTTATTCAATTCACGAATTGATCAGCGAATTGAGGATAAAATAAATAAAATTTGGAAAAGAAAATTGGTGTAAGCATACGACACCATGATGATTCCTGA
The DNA here is from genome assembly GCA_963969495.1 of Ceratothoa steindachneri. Classification (NCBI taxonomy): domain Eukaryota; kingdom Metazoa; phylum Arthropoda; class Malacostraca; order Isopoda; family Cymothoidae; genus Ceratothoa; species Ceratothoa steindachneri. The sequence goes on from OZ018320.1 coordinate 36,741,155, forward strand.
AGGAATAAGAACAAAAATAATAAGTTAACAGGTAGGAACGACAGGAAGAATAAGCATTGACAGGCCCTAGTGATTTTTTCCATCCTTTATGTTATATTTAAAAGTAAATGCCAGGACCAATAAGCTATTCAAGAACGAGCTCAAAAGCAAAAACTCAAAGGTAACTTGACATATATTTGCGGCAATCCCCCCCCCCCACGAAAGCAAAGAGGCTTATTCCAAAATCATAGCAGTAAGTCAGTGAATAAAGAATCATAAATTTTCTGTGGACACTTTCTAAACGTGCGCTGCACATTTTCACAAAAGTCAGTCTCTTAAAAGTGGCCAAGCGCTTATCTATTCGATGATATCAAATACGTCACAATACGTCATAAGTGCAAACAGCCAATCATTAAACAGAAATCAGTCAAAAAATTACTTTCTATATCACGCAACAGGAACTTTCCCTATTTGGGCGTTTGAAGGCAACATATTTTCATTTGTTTTAACCTTTCTAGTAAACAGGAAATGAGGGGGTGGGGAAGGGAGTAGCATCACGTGGGAGCCTTAACACTCCCCCCATTTGCTTGCTCTTACATCTCCTTCCTACGTTCTCCAAATTAAAGCTTTCCCAACTCTTTTTTTTTTTGGCATGGATTTGTCCCTGGAGCTGAACGTATACGTTAGGTTAAGTTATGTTTAGGAGGGAATGAACGTCGAAAAGCAGTTTGTGGGGGGGCCTCGTGGCAGATTATAAGGAACAGCCTGCAGGTTGAAGAAAAAACTAAAACCATCGGTGGTATTTAGGGTCACATTCGTCAATTTGAAAATTTGGTAAGTGCATAACCTTAGTAGACCCGAATTGGGGCAGATGAGGTAGGCAACTCGCCTGAGCCTACGTTTAAAACATAAGCAAAGGAGTCTGCAAAAGGCTAATCAATAGCCTATACGAGGCAGCTCCTGTTACCATCCCCCAGTTCAGTCGCACCTAGCATCAACATCCATAAATCCATTCAGCCGATTCTTAAAACTCAGTAGGGAGGACGCTTCTCTCACATGACTAGTGAGCGTATTCCATTATCTACCAGTCTAATTGTAAACCAATTTCTACCAATCTCTTTTCTAGACCTACAAATAAAAACCTTACATATGTCTCCCCTATTATAAATCTTTGCCACACAAAGAAAACTTAATTGCAGAGAACTGAAAAAGAAGATAATGAAGGACCCCTAACTGAACAGGGACAAAGTTTCCAGCCATGTAGTTGTTGTTCCAAATTTGCCTAATACTACTTCAGGCCCATTTAATTTGGTTGCTTATTTTAAGTGATTGGTAACGATCGGACGTGTTCATTTTGGATTTTTCCGGGTAATTTATTTAAGTTCGGGAAGATAGTTAACTTTGAGCGTTAGACATAATACTAAAGGAATTTATAAATATATTTCAAATTAAATCTTGAAATAGGTCAGTTTGTTTACGTTTCAGAGCAGCCTAATTTTATCCCCGTTTTTGTTTACACTTTTCTTGATTGCTTAATTAAAGAGTTATTAAAAGTTTCTCAGTATGGTTGTTGCTTTGGATGAAGTGAGTATGCCTTTTGATGTAAGCAGTGTGTATGTAGTTTGTGATTTTTGCGGTTTGAAAGAAGAGCAAATGTATCTGAATGCCCGGTGTGTTATGTTACTAGTGCAAATGTGGCTTTGGTAGAGTAGGTGAGTCGGTTGCGTGATGAGTGCAAGAGATTAAGTGAGTTGGTGCATGAAGAATGTAGCTGGGACCAGGAGGGTGGAAGATACGCCTAGATTATGGACTGGGGAGAAAGAAATGATTAATGTAAGTGAAGATGAATGGTGGCTGAACATGGATAGAATAGATAGGTTAGGACAGGTTAGGTCTGTGAGTAAGAGGGACATGAAACCTGTTAGGTTGACTAACAGATTCCATGCCCTGAGAGAGGAAGAGATTGAAAGTGATTTGTCTGATGTGGTTGTGGCAGAAAGTGAAATAAGTGGTAGTTTGAATGAGAACGGGAGGGAGGGTAATGCTAGGGCTAGGGGGATTAGGAGGATGACTGAGGTGCTTGTGATGGGTGACTCTCAGATTAGATATTTAGATAGAAAGTTGAGTGCGAGCAAATGGAAGGGAGTGAGAGTTTGTTTACCAGGTGCTGGTGTAAATGATGTGTCTGAGAGGTATGATATTCTGGTGTCTGGGTGTGAGAGGGATGCAGTTGCGATTACGCATGTGGGAGTAAATGATGTGAAGAAGGTGGGTTCATGTGAGTTACGAGAGGTACAAAAGGTTAGTTGAAAGGATGAGTGAAAGTAGAGTGAAAGCCGTTGTTTCAGGTGTGCTTCCGAGATTGGATGTGGGGATGGAATGGTTGTCTCGTGCAATTGGACTGAATGAGCATGTGAAAGGCCTGTGTGAGGAGTCGGGATTAGTGTTTGTAGATGTTTGGAATGGGTTTATGGAAATAAGGCATTGTATTGACGCGCTATGACAGGAGTTAGATAGTGTTGATGGTTCTTTGCTGGCAGGAAACTAGTTACTGATAGTGGTCACGGAAATACAAGAGTACAGGGTGGGAAAGGAAAAGGAAAGAGATGCAGAGGAGATAGAGCGGAAAGTATACATTCTAAAAGAGGTATTTTAGGGATAGGAGGGCTGAGTTGTCTTTATACCAATGCTCGTAGTCTTAGAAAAAATAAAGATGAGTTATTTAGTTATATTATTGATGAAGATATAGATATAATATGTAAAATAGAATCATGAGTTAATGAAAGTAAATTTAATGACAACGCGAATGAATTTGAACTACAGGGTTATGATATGTACATTAGTCAAAGGAGAGATAGGACGGGTGGTGGGTTGATTATTTATATCAGAAATAGCATTTCTTAGAATCTAAATATTCTATAAAGCAAAAAGAAATTGAGTCACTGTGGATAGATATTAGGGTCAGTAAAAATAGGATAATACACTTGGGAGCCTTTTACAGACCCCCCGGACAGACTGACTGTATTGATGAGCTAACGATCAGGGAAATAAGGAAAGGATGTGAAGTATATACAGTTATTATTTGTGACTTTAATTTAAATTATGTGGACTGGGAAAATATGATAGGAAGGGATAGAACAAGTTGTAAGTTTATAGAATGCTTTGAGGATAATTTTGTGACTCAATTTGTTAATAAGCCAACAAGGGGTACCAATATCTTAGATCTGATTCTTTCAAATAATGATCATTTGGTTCAGGAAATGACTCGGTGAAGCATTGAGAAATAGTGATCATCAGATAGTTCGTTTTAACTTGGGAATAGTGAAAGGTAGAACATCAACAAACTCCACGAAAACTCAAAACAAAATTTAGGGGAGATTACGATAAATTACGAAACTTGCTAAATCAGATTAGGTGGGATATAGAATTCAGGGGAAAGAATACTTATGAGATGTGGGATATTTTTAAGACTATATTAAACATGGTTCAGGAACAGTGTATTCCGATGAAGTATATTAGGAAGAAATGTAGGAAGCCGTTGTGGTGGAATCAGGAGATAGCTAGGAAAATTTCTGAGAAGAAAAGAGCATACCAAAGATTACAGAGAAACTACTTTTGACAATTTAAATCATTATAGGTCGACCAGAAGTGAGCTAAACAAGATTATTAAGGGCAAAAGGGGCGACATAAATTAATTTAGCTCAAAATAATAATAAAGATCCAATAAGATTCTTTAGCTATTATAGAATTAATAACAAATCTAGCAGTGATAAAATAGGGCCTATTAGATATGAAGGGGTTTTGAAAGAATCTGATGAGGAAATAGTAGAGGTTCTTAATGATAATTTTTCTTCAGTATTTACAGAATGGATGGACATTGGCTGAGTTCACTTGAGGATGAGAAGGACTTAGGCGTAGTAGTAGATAGGTCACTGAAGTTTTCAAAGCAGTGCATTGAGGCAAAAAATAGAGCAAATAAGGTGCTAGGATACATTAACAGGAATGTTAGCTACAAGAGTAAGAGGTTATCCTTAAACTCTACAACTCGTATGTGAGGCCACATTTATAGGACTGTATACAAGCATGGTCACCACATTTTAGACATGACATCAACCTGCTAGAGTCAGGACAAAGGAGGGCAACTAAAATAATACCTTCCCTGAAGCACCTTGAATATGAAGATAGAATGAGGGTACTAAATATATTCTCATTTGAAACAAGATGTGTGAGGGGAGATATGATTGAGCTTTTTAAAATCTGTTCTGGGGTGGATAAGTTGGATTTTAGCAAGTTATTTGAATTGGAAGGTAGTAATAGGACTAGGGGCCACCATTTGAAAATTAAAAAAACAGAGGTGCAGGTTGGATGTTAGAAAATATTTTCTCACCAATAGAGTGGTAGATTACTGGAATAATTTGCCACCTGAGACAGTAGACAGTTCAAACTTGAATGTTTTCAAACGAAGATTAGATGATTATATGGGAAGGGAGGGTTAACTTGTGTGTGTGGGGGTATTCTGGACTCATTCCTGTGGATGCAGTTTTCTATCATCATCATCACTAACAATAATTTAAGGTGATTTTTTTTAGTATTTGAATAATAATTTCATCTTAGTTTGGTTAAGACTTATGTTTTTTTATTAAAGTTATTTCTAATAATTATTTTATAATGTCAAAAAACAAAATGGTGAAGCTCAGAAATAAATAAATATCAAAATTTGGTAAAATTATTATAATTGGCGAAGTTCAGAAAATTTATAAAAAAATAACCATGGCTGCTTTTTTTTAGATTTAAAATTTTAAATCTTAGTAGCGGAGCGTAAGCTGAAGACATTGCCTGGTTATTGTATATTATGATTGAAAAAAAAAGAAGCTGAATAAAATAGAACAGAAACATTTCAAAACCACGGAAGGAAGAAGGCCAGATCAAAAAACGTGTAGGTCAATATGTTAAGTAGCAATCCACGTCTTCTTGACAGATCCGAAGTCCACTTTTGAACCCTCAGAACTGTCCTATCCAAAACAGGATCACAATTAATGAGTAAGCCTCGATGTTCGATCCATATTTACAACTTGATAATCGCGCTATAGGCAAGGGGGTAACTTGATCCCATAAAAACCTTACCAACATTAGGATGAAGTCAAATTATTAAACATGCCCTGATGCTTTCAAACTTGCCTTTCCTCTCATCGGACACAATCTTATGAATGCTTTTTGTGGGTGGGTTTTGACAGATGCGGATGACCTTTGATAGGCCCTCGTGGCTTTTTTCATCCGTGAAATTATGTTATGTATGTTAGGTCAGTTCCCACACCCACCGACATACTGACACTAGATGAAAATGCTCTAAATGACCACGGCCAAGTACTCGAACTCAAGGTGTCTCCGTATGACTTCGAGATTGTTTTCGAGTGGGGTACGGGTGCAAGAGAGACCCGGAAAATAAACAAAGGGCCTCGAGGTTCTCTTCGAGTGGGAGACGGGGGCAAAAGGGACAAGGAAAATAAACAAAGGAAGCCCCCAAACAGATGGGATTTCGAGAGCGCACGTAATGATTTATCCTAATTAACTTTAAGTGGACTTGATTAACTTAAATATCCCCCATTTCCATTCTTCTTTACAATATGGCGTCCCTCCCCTACTTAACATCCCAATCAATGGGTGAGGCCTTAAGTTCATTAGTTAGAATCTAAGTAGTAGTAAAATCCTGACATGTGGTTCTGCCTAACCAGGTGTTTCTAGACGCAGAGTAGGTTCACTAGTACTTTACAAACGAACTTATTATCTCCGTTGAAAATGGCGGGATTTTAACATGCCAAGCGCACTTATGTGTGGAGCCATTGCTTTTAACTCACTCGAGTACCATCAACACACACTCGCACCAAAATGTTTCAAGTACCCTTATTTTTTAAACCATTCTAGCAATTGCCGCTAGAGGCATGGTGGCTGAAAATGAACTTTAGCCTAATCGTAGCCTATTTTACAAATTAGAAAACTTGGAAAAACAAACAAAACCAAAATTCAGGGAAAAGAAAAAAACAGGAAAAAAGAAAAAACATAAACAGAGGCTGGATGGAGATTCTATACATGAGCATTGCCGGCCCGTGTAAAGATGGGGACTGGAAAAATTGGAACAAATAAAGATAGGGACGAAGATTAGCACTGAAAACCATGAACAATCCAAGATAAGCCGCCCTCTAAATTTACCAAGGTAACCAATAACTTCACATTGGATGAAATAAAACTGTTATAAACACTTTGACTGCGTCAGTTATAATTCAAGGCATTATTCTCAGTGCTAGAGTTTAAAAAGAAATAATTAAATTATCTTCTACTCAAAATTTTATTTAATACATGTCAACATATATCTATTTGTTATAGAGAGGAACTGACTTGGTATAGGGCAAGAGAGAAGGCAGAACCCATATTTGGATCTGGAGCAGTCAATCGCTGTTTCTGAGAGAGGCCATATAGAGACCAGCAGCAGCCAAAGGGCAACAAGATTACTTCAATGAACGTGATTTGGGTTGATTCCAGTCGCAGCTGCCTACAACTTGTACATCCACACTTCTTTCGAGTGGTAACTGAGAACTTTAAAAGACTGATTCTCGCTGTTATAATTTCTGCATATAGACAAAGGTCCCTTTCAATGTTGGAATGAGTTTTCGAGTGGTCACTACATACGAGTACTTTGTCAATGATTGGCAGGAGTGTATCTGCATTGCATGAGTTCAGTAGGTTCTTGTAAAGCTCTTTTGAGGTTGCATGCTTTCGCAGAGCACGTGTCCGCCAGGAAAGATTCGAACATACATGAGAGTTCTGTGAGGAAAAGGTTCGAGCACGGTGAACTGCACGAAGGAAACAAAGTGGGGGAGGCGTATATTAAACATAGAATAGAAATCAAGTCACGATCAGTCGTAGACTCTTTCGAATTAATTTAAAGCGAAAACCAACGAAGACTCGGGTTAGAGTTCTGGCGAGAGGACAAAAAAAAAAATCGGGGTAAGGAGTTCTCGCCAATCACTGCAGAGTGCCCAGTCTGACGTATACGGGCAGGCAATTTCATCCATATACGTCATCACAATAGCCACCCACAACCCTGCTCTCTTCCTTCCTCGCACCCATTACTTTTGCGTTTACGATACCCACCTTCGGGGTTTCGAATAGACAACACCCCCATATGGAATGGATGTCTCTTTCTTAAGCCACAAGCTCGCTTGTCGGTTTCCCCCCTACCCTTTCCAAAGAGGACAAACCGTTGGTGCACACAATTTTAATCGTGACTGTCCTATGATCTTTATGTGAATTTCATTATTACGAAAACAATTTTCCTCACTTTTACAAAATTTCCCATACTGTATACACAAATATCAATCACGTTTACTTGCTAAAGATACATTTCGCCCACTAGCGACAGTATAAGCGTTCTGGGAGGTTGGGGAGAATGAGAATGGCTTAGAGGGAGAACGGGATCGAAGATAACAAGGACTACTAAACTACAGACCTTGGTAATATTCCAGAATAGCCCCCTTAGAAAAAAAGGGTCAAAAGCCAATAGCATAAATCCAAATATTAATGGCGCTTATTTTTTCTGTGAGTAAAATGGCTAAATTCAAGCAGCAAATTTCTATTACGCGAACCGATATTCCATTTTTCTTTTGCCGATAATAAATAATTATCCGTAATGCACAAAAGAGAGAAAGAAAAACTTTTAAGAGTAGTAGTAACATTATAACGTCACTTGTCAAAATGAATTAAGTGTGCAAGGAAGGTTAAGAGGAGCCGATTAATTTAGGCCCATCTTAAATCGAATATTAGAACTTTTTTTAATGGACATAATCTCGTGAAAGCAACTTGTAAGTGTTCAGTGTGCGACAGATCTCAGGATTAAAGAAAGTTGTTTCGGTGTGATAAAATAACAGGTACGGTGAACTAGTCAATGGCTGCGCTACTGTTCAGTATTTGAATTGGTATTTTCCTTCGTTTCTGTCGTTTTGTATGTTAGGGAATTCATTTTTGTACATTTATTGGCTTTTGACAGTTTTTCCAAGGGGAAAAATAGGGTAAATTCCTCCCTGAAGCTATTCTGGAAGATTACCCAGAGTACCCGGGGCAGGAAATATTATGCTAAAAACCTGGAACGAACAAGGGTAACACTTCAGATTTGGGGCGCACGGTAGATGGCGCTGTTAGTCGGCAACAATTTTGGGCTACAGCATATCTCTTATGACGTCAGACGGTAACTTCAGATGTGACCAATCACGGCGTTATATTTTTTTGTTGTTTTGGGAATTTGTAACTTTTAGTCTGTATTATTTACTAAATATCTGCGCCTCTGCTCGTTTATAGTTTTTTCTAAGTTAGGTAAGGTTTCTTGATGTCTTTTATTGTTTTTTGTTTTCGTATTTTTTGTTTGCTGCGAACGATAACAGCTTCTTAATGGCAACGTCGTAGCTTATAAATAGGACCCGTTTTGCAAATGTTTTTCTTTCGTTATTGCGTTTTCGTGCTCTCCATGTGCTTCTTCGTTATTCGAATTCGGCTTTAGTTTGTATAATCGCGAAAAACTTTTAGATTATGTAGAGGCGCATAAACTAATCAAGAAACCTATAAAAATAAGAATTGTTTGTTATTAGGTTAGGTTTTCCTGCCAGTAAAAAGGTGTTGGGGGGAAAACTCCCAGTAAATTCAAAGGGACTGCTCGTGGGGGAGATATCACTGCGGGAGGACCACCCTGCGATGATCCTGAGTTTCAATCAATTAGGGGGTCTGGGGGGCGCAGCCCCCCAGTATATACTCATATAAAAAAATATAACGCCGTAATTGTTCACATCTGACGCTACCGTCTGACGTCATAAGACATATATTGTAGCCCCAACTTGTAGCCTATAAACAGCGCCATCTATCGTGCGCCCCGAAACTGAAGTGTTACCCGCATACGGAGCACATGAGCTCGCAAGTGCGAACTTAAGAACAATCCTTGAGAATGCAGATAACAGCGTCTGATAACGTATCGTTGGGAGTGGTGACTTGCACCAGCTGAAAAGGGGGGCGTCGCCCCGCAAGGAGACATATTTACATCTCGGCCAGAAAGTTTGTAAAGTTAAGGAGAAATGAAAATCTGTGAAAGATATGTAGCAGGAGAACCTGCGTTTGGGCACGGAGGGCACGCAATCTTCCAGATTACAGTTGCAGCATGATTGCCTATGCTACTATAGATCATCCACTCCTCCCCTTAAGGGGCCTTCATTGGAGAGGGAGGCAGGTTGGAGAGTTGCGTGGCCTTTCGGGGCATTTATTTTCCACAACCTATATTCAAATTAACTGAAATTCCCTCGTTGGTTTTCATTTTAGATAAAAATGATTCGTGAATCTTTACAAAAAATGAGGGAAACGAACGGGTCCACCCACACAATGGAGCCATCTCCCCTCTCTCCCGCAACCTTGCACTTCGACCCCGCCACTGATTTGAATAGATAACCCTGCAGATGACGGGGGCGAAAGTTATATTTAATACATACAGGAAGGCAACCATTAATTAGGGGATCGGGGCATGTGAAAAAGAACTTAAAGAAAAACTGAAAAAGAACAAACTTTAAATATTGAGGAAATATGGAAGAGGAGTTGAAAACTTTTTCTTAGAAAAGTTCGTAAAATAGAGAGGAGAATCAATAGTCCGAACTATGAACCTATTTGCAAGTAGGCCTCAGCCACATAACTAATCCCGAGTCCGTTACAATAGAATTACAATCAACCCATACATATTATCGTTATACTTTTATTTCCATGCCGAGGCGAGACTTTCGAGCCTATTCTAAAAACAAGAAAAATAGGCCCACTGACCTTTTTATTAAAGTCAAAATTCTTTAAAGTCCGAAGGGAATTTTCAGGAATGCAGGGATCGTAACCTGAGCTGTTTCAGCTAAATAATGATAAAGAAGGGGGCAAAAACTCAAAAAGTGGTTTGGAGAGATAAAAGCTCAAAACGAATAAAGGTCAAAATATTGCAGCGCAATTGGACACAACAGACCAACCCAACTTCCAAAGCAACACTAAAATGTAAGAGGCACCTCGCCAAACGCTTAACACCAGGTATATAATTTCCACCTTTTTCTTGCATACCGGCGAACGAACACACGCAAAATAATAATCTTCTGAACAGGTAGATTCCATTTCCCCCTTAGGTCCCTGTAGGGGGAAGAGCCGTCTCCACACTAACCATTGACCCATAACCAACACACGCACCCACATACACTCATTCTACGCATCCCTTTCACCGCGCCCTGAACTCCTTTCATACATATCTCGTACTCCACCCTATTTACTTACCATCGCACTCACGCATACACACTTATTTTTGTGGATTTATCGAGGACAGAGATGGGGAACTTCTTTCTTTTATTTTAGGAGCCTATCTGGCGACTGCCCAGAGATGGGGAACGTGCGCTCCTTAAAGATACGGGGGGAGGGTGGTATTAACTGAAGAAGATGGATTAACGATATAAGTCCCAGAAGGAGAATTACGGCGACGCCAGAACTTTGCACCTCTATACCCCCCCTTCCCCCCTAGAGGAGTAATTGTAATGGGACGTGAAAAAGAAACCAACGAGGGAATTTCCGTGGGAGAATAGAGAGCAGGTCCCCTTCTCCCCTAGCGTGTGGGCGATGATCAAAACCCCACAAACATCTACTTCGGTTGAGTGGTACTTGCCATGCTCCTCCCGAGTAGCCCCCCCGAACTACGACGGTCCCCGCCTCACGATGAACTACTAGTCCCCCTCTCCCCACGATGAACTACTAGGCCCCCTCCTCCCACGTGTACTACTAGGCCCCCCACGATGAAATTTTATTCTCCTACGATTAACTACTAACTCTCCCTCCGATTAACTACCATCCTCTCCCCCAGGATGTACTACTAGGGTCCCCCCAAGATGAACTACTAACCCTCCCCACTCGAGGAAATAAGTCAACCGGGCAGAATTTAGACATCTCGCACTTTGCATATCTGTAATTTATGTATGTGTATTGAATGATGTCTGGTTTATGGTCGCGGTGGAGGCAAATGTCTGTCTCGATCAGGCCGGTGCGGGATTTGTGTGGTTATCGTGACCGCACCGGAGACTTCTCCAGACGACCCGTTCGTCGATATCTGGTCGATATCCAACGGAATGACGCCGAGGAGGTGGTTAGACCCAAAGATTACACGCTTTGTTATGCTATGTGTGTGCGGGTGTGTGGGTGATTGAGGTCTGGGGATTCAGGGTGGAATGTCTAGGTGTAGTGTGTGTGTGAGGAGTTGGGCGCAGTTTATTTATTTTAGAAGGTTTAACGCCCTCTTTCACCCTTTTCTGGGTCTAAGCAGGGGCGAAAAATATCGAGATTTAAAAGAGGCGCAAAAGATGACCCAAAGAGAGACCTACTTTCTCTTGGGCCACCGGGGTCGTGAGGGTGTGCTACTCTTCGTTTCGGGGTATTGCCCCTGCTTTACCGTCCACCCCCTTGCGGGAGAGTTGTGCGCATGCCCCGTGGGAGGAGGTATGGGTGTTGCATGGGACCCGATCGAAGTAGAAATTTGGCTGGTTTGATCACGATAAGTCAATTGGACTTTTAGCGTCGAGGCACGTAGTATCACGCGCATAGCTAGTAGCAACACCGCTGTCATTTCCCCTCCAACCCTACACAACATAACATCCTCACTCTCTTCTATTCCGGAGCTCTGTCCCTGGGGTACTCGTATCTCCCATGGGAGCACTCATACCCAGAGGCCACTGACGCGGAACCACGAAGGGCTCTACCATCGTTCGTGTATTTCATTATCCAGTTGGGGTATTTCGTCCGCGATGCGAGGGAAGGGCAGCACTACAAAGGAGTGAAAGAGAAAAAGAGAGAAAGATAGGGAGAAAGAAAATAAAGAGAAATATAATGATACAGAGAGAAGGAGCGAGAAAGAGAAATATAGAGAGAGGAGAGAGAAAGAAAGAGAAAAAAATATATGAAAGAAAAAGTGAATGAATCGAATGAGCAGAAGAAAAGAAAATCATCTAAATACTGCGACGCGATTATTACTCCTAAAATGATGAGAGTGTATGTTTTCTGTGTACATGTGTTTTTATATAATATGTGCCGTTACATATTTACATATGTATACCTAACTTTGTATGTAGTATGTTTATGCGCTTATGTGGTTTCGCAAGACGGAGGTATATTTTCGCCAGGGTGAACATGTTTATGTATGTGTACGTATGTTTACCTGTACAAATAGGATTTACATGTTTATATGTGTGTATGCGAGACAATAAGTGTGTAAAGGTGGGTGTTGTTTGAAGCGATGATGACGTCATCAAAGGTAAGCGTAAATCACGGCTGTCCTTAAATTATGACAGTGGTCCTATTTTACTCGCCTTGGTTCGAACTCTTCTTCACAACTTTCTGGCAATAAGATTCCTTCACCTCTTCAAATATTTTACACTCTTCGTCTTATCCTTTGTTCTTTTTTATTCCCTTCTTTACTCACCCGCCCTTTTTGGCACATTCTTCGCCATCTGTCCGATCATCAACTCCATAACCATTTCCCTCAGAATATATCGGACAGGGGAATATTTTCATGTGTAAATACAACACGCTCTCATCTTCTATTCCTCAAATGTGTGTGTACAATTCATACATACCAATAGAATCACATGAAAGTGTACACCTAAATTTCCGACAGATATGCCAAACATTTTGCTTTGTATTTGGGACTGTTCAGTTTCCTGAATTCTTGCTCCACCTAGACTTTCAACACACATACACACGAATGTTCACCCATGAGCACAACTATCTAACATAAATCACTCGGGAGGTGGCGTGTAAGTTTGAACTTCGGATCCCTTGTGTTCGTAAGATATCGTGCCCTCTTACCCTCTCACGAGAGGGGGCTTATGTGCGTAATTTGAGCACTCGTATCCTAAGTGCGAACTACGAAGGTTATAATACCCTCTCGTCACATTGCGTGCCCTCCTGTCCCCAACACCACAGGTGGTTCCGCGACTCGCCCCACCATCCATCCCCCCACACTTTGTTTACAGATTTCTCTCCTTACAAAGTGGCCCAGATGGTTTTGCCTTCGGGTTTAAGGGGCTAATAATTACAATGGTTGTCGTTGGATGATGAGAGGAGAGGGGTTCGGCGGATGAGCTCGGGGAGGTTCGGCGGATGAGCTCGGGGAGGTCCGAGCGGCCGTGTCGTTTCAAATGTTGGGTCCTCAACCAACGGCGGTAGTGTAGGAGTGGGCAAGACGTGATGCGATTCATTGATTTATTTAGTTAATTATTATTACTATTCCCCTCTCTGTCTTCCTGTTTTCCTCGCATTGGATGAACTGCTCGTGCCATTTATCATTGACCTTTTAAATGATAGCATTTTTACTACTACTACTTCAACTATTGTAATAATAAAAATAATAATGATAATACTAACATAAAATAGCACAAAATAAAATAATAATTAAAAAATAAATAATAGTAATATTTATCTTTACTTTTTCCCTTGGGGCCCAATCCTTGTGACAACCCCCCCCTTCCTCCCTACCTGCCCCGTGAATACTCACCCTAGAAAGAAAGTGCAACGGCGGGGATTCGATCCGGTCGGGCAGGACTCTCACGGTTTCCGCATTGGGTCGGGGGACCCTCCCGGCATCTGGCAACAAAGAAAACGAGCTGATGTTGGCACAGCAAAAATACATAAATACGTACACATACACGCATACTTATCCATAAATATACATATGTGCATGCATACGCATATGTGCGTGCGTACATGCATACACATACATACAGAGGCAAGTCGGGGAAGAAAAACTCCCGCATTTGACCCTTACCCTAGATGGATATGGAACCCGGAACAGCTGGTACACACAAACACAAAAAGCGCACACATAACTCCAAATTCCCCCCCCCCCCTCCTGTCTCCCTCTCCCCCACAATGAATATCTTCGACGGGGCACGAGCGACCTATGACCTCGACGGTAGGGAGGATGGATGTAAATAAAGCGACCCCCGAAATACCCATCACTGCGGGGCCCCAAATGGGGGGTACCTAACCCAGGAATGATAGGCCCTGAATGGGAAAAAACGATTGATAGGCCCCAAATAGGCCTAGCCAGGTCTGAGGATCCCCATTTACCCAGGACTGCGGGGCCCAAATGTGGATAAGTAGGACTGAAGGCCCCCAAATAGGGTTATCCAGGACTGATGGACCCAAAAAGGGGTTACCCAGGGCTAAGGGCGTCAAATGGGGGGATAGCAAGGACTGACAGGCCCCAAATGGGATTACCATGGACTAAGGAACCCCAAATGGGGCTACGAACAACGCTACCCCGTCTTTTAAGGCGAGGTGATGAGGCCGGGGCGACGAACCACGGCGTGAAGACACGAAAGAGAACGGGTCAACTTAGAGCCCCCATCGTGGGGACTGGAACCCTCTACTTTCCCTCCTCGTATACTAAAGAAGGGGTTGCCCGGAGGCCAATATATATATATATATATATATATATATATATATATATATATATATATATATATATATATAAAACCAACGATGGCATGTATAATCCGAGGAGAAATGATCGGGGAGGGACAGAAATGGAAAGAAGAAAAAAAAATAGAAAAATGAAGGATGAAGAACACCTCCACCATCATCAACCGCCTCACCACGAAACGCTGGGCCGGTAGGGCACGTTCACGAACAACTTCGTGCACAAGCACAGGCACTCAGAAGCACGAATTGGAACGTTTTGGAATAATAAAAAAAGTTCCTGCGAACGCGACACGCAATTTTTCGGTCGTTGATGCACACCAACCCCATGTGTGGGAAAGAGTTTGATGATATAAAAAAAATAAATGCACATTTTTGTTCTCTCTCCGACACATACATAATATACATTCATATTCCCATACATAATCCATACATATTCTACACCCTAATACACATACAAAATCTACATATTTATTCTTATCATTCCTAATCAATCTAATCATACACCCAGACAAAATTCATACAATCATACATGCATAAAAAATCATTACATAACCTAAACATAATTCTCACATTTATGTAACTACATACATAATCCACATATTCATATACGCCTACATCATCCATGCATACACCCATACCTAATCCATACATGCATACACCTATACATCATCAACACATCTATACACAATACACAATCGATTGATTCATGCTCTCATACATAATCCACACATTCATAGACCCATAGATAGTCCATACATTCATACACTCTTACATGATCCACGCATTCATATGTATACACATTCAAAATGCATACATTTATACACCTACAAATAATTCATACATTAACACGCCCAACAAACACTCCAAACTCAAACAGGAGTGTAAATGCATACATATACTACATATGGGACCATACAGACACACGCACACATCCCTATAAACGAAACATAGACGAGTGTACATACGCACCTATACATACACGAATGCTCTTACTTACACACTTCATTGCCATAGAAGCGACGGGGTAGAATAATAAAAGATTTTGCCAATAGAATGACACACAGAGGAAGATAAAGCGCTACGAGGCAGCGACGCTTCGTTACGATATCTGCGACTCTTCAGGCTTTGTTAAGAAAAAGTGATAATTACAATTAAGGAATGAGTGAATGATGGGTAGAGGGGGATTTGGAAATCATAGGACGCAGGGCTTATAAAGCCATGGCGACTAATCCTTGAACCTTCATCTATGCATAGATGTAAACTTACGTACATACATACAGGTATCGAGGTACAAGACGGACAATATCCTTTTGGCATGGAGGGATAGGGAGTAAATGGTGCTAAGCACTGGTACTCTGGTAGGGCTTTGGTACCTGCTTGCCAACTCGACAAGGATTCTGTAGTGACGGAGTAGTGGTTGGCGTTTCCCTCATTATTTGGGGATGAAGTGTGAACAAGATAGACAGAGTGAACATTGAGTAACTGAAGTAGAAGAAAAGGTATGTACGTCCACGCGCGTTTTAGGCTCTGCCCCCCCCCCCCAAAAAAAAAGACTTGGGTAAGGGAGGGTTCTAAACAACGCCACTGTTGCTAAGGAGATCAACGAACGCCCTGGCACGGATCTAAACAACGCCACTGTTGCTAAGTGCATCTAACGAACGCAGGAGTTCCATAAATAACGGAAAAGGTTGCCTAGGAGTTCACGAACACCGAAGGGGGGCTCTAGACAACACCACCTATGCTAAGAACGCCGAGAGGGATTTAAACAACACCACTATTATTAAAGAGATCAACGAGGGCCGATACAGGGTTCTAAACAACGTCTTCGTGCTAAGGAGATCAACAAACGCCGAAGGGAGGATTCTAAACAACGCCACTGTTATTAAAAAGATCAATGAGCGCCGAGTGAGAGTTTTAAACAACGCCTTCGTGCTTAGAAGATCAACAAAAAACATGTGAGATATAAATAACGCCGCTGTTGCTAAGCAGATCAACGAGCGCAGAGGGTGGAATCTAAACAACACCACTGTCGCTAAGGAGATCAACGAATGCCGATTGGGAATTCTATACAACGCCCTTGTGCTAAGGAGATCAACGAACGCCAAGGAAATGTCCTAAACCAGCGGTTCTCAACCTGGGAACTAGTATTTAGGGGGACCATGGCAAGCTGTTAGAAATTATACATTTCTAAATAATGTCAGGAATCTGAATTAAAAAAAATTGCATCACTCATTCTGTCCTGGAAGAAGAAAATTTTTTATTTTTAATTGCTTACATCGATAGTAAAAATTTAACAGTTACATAATTAATGGTACAATTAAAGAAACACGTGACTGAATGGTTAATGGCAAAATTCAACCATCATAGATGGTTGATCCATCGTTTTGCATTGGCGTCGAAAACCCTTCTTGATGAACTTTGCAAGATCCTAAAGGAATAGGTCAAATGTGTCAATTTTGTGAAAGTTGGAGATCGGAAGTCTCGCTTTTTCCAGAACCTTTGTATTCGTAGCATGAAATTCTTCTCTTTTAATCTAAAGTGCGCTGGCTTTCAGAGGGCAATGTTTTGAATTGATTGTTTGAATTTCGGAGGAAAGTTAAATTGTTCCTGGAAATGCAAGGCAGAGATAATCTCTTGACTCGATTCAATGAGGTTTTGTGGGAACCACGTCTTTCATACTTATCAGATATATTTGAGAAGTTAAATAAGTTGCATTTTGGGCTATAGGGTTAGGAAAGAAATGTGTTTCACTTGATGGAATGTCTTCGTGCATTTCTCGCCAAGCTTGATCTCAACAATTTATTTTCCTGAATGCATTCTGAATGCATTCTGGTGTTCATTGTATCAGTCATATCCAAAGGTTAGTGAGATTGCATTTCGACTACTCTTGCCTTTTTCAACTAACTTTTTAAGTAAGTCTCGTTTCTCCATCCTTTTACAAATAAAAAGTAAGAGCAGGAACCGAGTGGATGTAGACTCCAACATGAGCTGTGCATTGTCAGTGACACAACCTCAGATTCGTCAACTGCCTAAAAATAAACAATGTCACCTTTCTCATTGAGATGCGATAAAATTTTTGTGCGGTCAAGTACAAACACTCGATCTTTATATGCGAATATACGATTTCAGATACAAATACTTCCGATTTTCATATGATTAATACATTAATTGATTGATAGGCAAAAATACAATTACAGATAGAAATGCTTTCGATTTTGATATAAGAAAAATATATTAAATGAACTTTTAAGAAGTATTTCACTAATCTATCAAAATATAATAAACAATAAAGCAAAGATTCTCTCTTCATGTGCATTTTTTTTTTTTTACCTTTCAGGCGGGGGATGTTTGGGAGAAAAATGAAGGGGAATGGAATAAAATGTTGAGACCCACTATTCTAAACAATGCCATTCGTGCTAAGGAAATCGATGAACGCCGAGGGCGGGCTTTAAAGAACGTTACTGTTGATAAGGAGTAAGGATATCAACGAACTGCTGTTTTAAGTGTTTTTTTTATAAGACTTGACCAAGTCCTAATAACATTGTGTTGGAATATCTACCCACTTCTGCTTGCACATAGCGTTCAATTGGGTGAGGTTTGCAGGTTTTGTCTTGTTGACTTGTTCTTTCAATATTCGCGACACATTTCCGATCAGTTTCAAGCCTGGAGTTTGACTAGGCCACGGTAGAACATTAATATTGCTCTGCAGAAACCACTCACGTGTTGCTTTGGCCGTGTGCTTCGGATCTCTGTCTTGTAGGAACATCCAATCATCCTGAATCCACAACTTCGCCACAGTTTACGTTAATTTCATTGTTCCATCATTTATATGAACACCAGTTCCATTAAAAGGAAATCAGCCCCAACCCATAATGCTGCAGCCTCCATGTTTAACTGTGGGGATGGTGTTCTCCCCAACATATGCGGTTCCATCGCGGACCAAACATGATGAGCTGCATTCCAGCCAAAGAGTTGAATTTTGGTCTCATGAAACCAGAGCACATTTATCCAAAATTAATCTGGCTTCTTTATCTGCTCCTGAGGAACTTCCATCGTGGTAACAAGTTAGCCTTCTTCAGATAGGGGGTCTTGTTTGCATTGTGCAACATAAAAACAACGAAAAGAGAAAGATTGCAGACAGTGAATGAAGAAATTAGAGGTGCCTTGTCAACTATACCTCCAAATATTAAGTAGTTATGCCATACTTATCCAGCTCAAATTTCCCATTAAACTTGTAAAGGTAAGAGTGAATTATTTTATAATTTTCATGTCTTATTTCGATTAAATTAGGTTTAATGTCAATCGTGGTTAATTTTGAAGTGCTTTTCACGTAAATTATATTGGGGTTACGCGGCTGCTTCTAGATAGCAATTAAGTTACCACTATCATAAAAAAGGTTGTAAATCACTGGTCTACACCAAATAATTCTGTAAATAAGCTAATATAAATATATTTTCTTTTTTTTAACACATCAAAATACATTAGTTGTAGGATTACCATTCATTTTTAAAGGTTGGAATATATAATAAATTACTTATTTAAATATGTCTAAATATTTGTCTCACCTCAATGTACGTATACACACCTATGTACATTTAGTTGGATGATATATAACTTTTCACATGTCCAAATAGGAAGCAGATTCTTTAACATTTCAAATAGTTAAAATAGTTTAAATAGGATCAGTAAACTTCACAATAAACTGATAAAAAATTATGTCAAAACTCTTTCCAAGGACATTTTCTCAAATTTTTATAGAAGGTTTTCACAATATTTGAAAGGTTTTTAGCAGAAGGCGACATAGTATCCAAGGCTATTGAACTTCACACTCAACAATAGGCTTTCTCATGATTAACCAAACGGCGACATAGTATCCAAGGCTATTGGACTTCACACTCAACAATAGGCTTTCTCATGATTAACCAATCAAACGACTTTGCAAAAGATTATGAGACTATCAAGGGCTGGAATAAGTTCTAAGGTTACATAGAACAGGGTGACATACTAATTAGCTCCCTTGAACTATATTTAATCCACCCATTGAAAGCTATGGAAACCATATAAAATAGGCTTTACTATACGCAGGGTCTACTATAAAACAAGGTTAAATATAAAGCAGTGTTTGCTACAAAATAATGTTTACTATAAAACATGGCTTAGTACAAAACAGGGTTTATTATAAAACAGGGTTTGTTATAAAACGGGCTTCAATAAAAGTGTTTACTATAAAACCGAGTTTAGTATATACAGGTTCTACTATAAAACGGTATATTTTAAAATAGGGTTTGCTATAAAAAGGGCTTATTATAAAATTGTCTACTATAAAATATGGCTTGCTATGAACAGGGTTTACTATAAAAGAGTGGGTGCTGTTTTATAGTAAACCATGTTTATAGCAAGCCATGGTTTATAGTAGACTATAAAGCAGAGTTTACTATCAAACAGGGCCTACTAAAGTTCCCGGCAGCTTTACAAAGAGATTTAGAGGGACTCAGGGTGAATCTGGAAAAGTGGTGGGCGAACACATTTACTTATAACCTAAAAGCAAAAACCATCGAGGGCATCTAGGGACAGATAGTTTGTGATAGGTTAGTAGAGATAGTGGTCGAAATGAGGAAGTGAAAATAGTAGGGTTGGGGAACATGTAATCCTTCAGATGTGACCCCGCAGGGAGGGGGGGGGGATCCTGTGATTACCTGTTACACCTAGTACCCGGTGGAGTTGAACGTCCTCCCGGCCTGGGTGCCAATTAGGAAGGCTCCGTCACTGGGTGACGTGAGCACTCTGATGGGGCCTGAAAAAGTTGGTGCGTTTTTCCCTCGCCCCCTCCCAGCATTACAAGATTACCTTTGTATTATTATTATTATTTAGTATGATTTTTATATTATTTGTTATTAGTATTTAGTATGATAATATTTTTATGTTATTACCATTATTTATCATTATTATTATTTAATACTATTAACTTTATTATTACTTAGTTTGCATTTTTATATTATTATTAGTATTTATTATGATATACTATTATTATTTATCAGTATTTATTATTATGTATTATAATTATTTATTATGGTTAGTATTAGTGATATTAGTATAGGTTATTAATATTATTTATTTTAAGTATTATTACTACAGCTTTCCACTCAACGTTTCCTCCCCGTATTTTGCACCAGGAGGACCGTTGCCACCTGGACAGAGTTCGGTTGGGTAGCCCTGGTGCCTTGGTGGACTGCATGCGATCGTGGAATCACTGCACCAGGGTATTATAATAAGAGGTGACCACCCACCCTACTCGTTAGTGGCCCCGCCTATCTCTACTTCTCTTTAGTACATACCCCCCTACCCCATTCCACACTCGCTCTTCTATCCACAGAGGTTCTGATTGCCCGGCGCACTTTCGTCCTCTTATGAGCCTTAGTCGAGTGGCAGTGAATACCTTAAGGTCCCTCCCTACCTGCGGCGAGGGCCAAAAGTCCGTTGGCTCGGGCAAGTATTAGATACGGGGTGTGTTGACGCGTCAACTCTGCGCACCTTCTTCCAGTGCCTATATAAGATGGCTACGCCGACACCATGGCAGGCCGGGTTGGAAAGCCCATCAATTCTGGACCGGGACCGATTATGTGTAAAGGATCACATTCTAGAAATTTATGACTCAATGGAAACTTTTGTCTTAACAGCCCCAGTCCCACTTCGATGGAGGTCATAGTATCTACTTTCCATGACTTCTCCTTTTCTTTTTTACTGTGATTATGGTGACAACAGAAAGTAATAGAGGGCGAAAGCAGGGGCATATAGATCCACCTCCACCATCGCCATGCGGCAAAGGTGTTTCCTCTTTGCCATCTTAGGAGCCGCACTCATGCAGCTCCAGCTCTGAAAAGCAGGTGGCCCTCTCTGTGCTTTCTCGGGGGCCCCTCCAACCATCTCCTACAGAAAGGAGTCTTACTCTTCTCATAGCCCAACCGGTACGGGAATATCCATCTCACCCGCTTCTGAAGAGTTACCCATGGACGACTACCAAGATAGCAAGCAGGCGAGCCAAATTCGACCGCTCAAGGTGGAGCGACTCGATAGTGCCACCCCCTTGAGGAAGCAAAGGAAAGCGGGACGCGTTGGGTCGTGCCCCCTGCACTCCTGCAATCATGGATCTTGACAATGCGGAGAGGCAGTGTGACTGCCCACTCTCTTTATCGAAGGAGGTCGGTTCGCCGGCAAGATACTTGATTTCGACGAAAGATACCTCGAATGGGATCCTTAATGGCGGAGGGAGGGCACACGGAGCCCTCCCTTCTCTGAGATGGACATGGTACCGGAAGTGACCCAGCCCCAGACGCCAGGATCTTCCTTGATGTCGAACCCACCCCGTGCAAGATTATCTTCAGACGGCTCGGGCCCTCCCCCGGTGGTCACCCTTCCCAACTGGGAGAGGTGACTCTTCCTTTATTTAAGCGGTACAAAGGTGGACCATATAGCTGGATCCTTAACAGAATGAAAATTACAAAGTGGACCAGAGAACTGGATTCTTAACATAAGAAAATCTCCGAGGAGGGTACAGAAACCCAACGAGGTTGGGAACATTATACAAACTAAGGTGGAGACGGGGAGGAAGGTGGAAGAGTCGACCCAACTTGATGAGGCGACACGTGAAAAACAACCGTGCTGCAGGCTGAGAGAGCAGTATTTATATACTTATTCCAGCTGCTGCTCCTCAAGCCAGGCTAAATGAAGATTAGGTTCGAAGAGCCTTGAAGCACGGTCCACGGAGTTGTTCTGGCTTTTGACGCTTCGGCCATACGAACCGCTCGTGTAGATGTACAAAGTCGGGTTTACCCAAAGTCTGTGGTAATTGTTCCAAGGCTGCACACGATAAGTCCCTATCTTGTGCGGCCAAGTGTCTCAATTGCGGAGAGCAGCACCCCACTTCTTAGAAGAAATGTGGTGCGTATCTAACTGGAGAAGGAAATCCTGGACGTTCAGGCTACAGATCATCTTCATTTTGCGAGGCTAACGACTTGGTCCTGGCGCTCCCGGCGCTGCCTGGGACGTCTTATGCCTTAAAGTTAGAAAATACACCCTCTGCTCCTGGCCCCTCCAGGCCTACGAGCACAGTTGTTTCTTCCACAACCATTCTGAACTCTCTCCTGGTAGAGCTAGCTGCACAAAGGGCTTACACCCATCCTTGGCTAAAACTAGGGCTCCCTCCCTCCCTGCGCGCGACCGTTTCCTGTAAGACGAAATGGCCGCGCGCCTCCACCGAGTCGTAAGACTCACACGAGGCAACACTCCTGAGGGTGGTCGTGAGGCCGTCTTCCAGGATTCCTAAAACTGCCCCCTGAAAGGACAGCACCAAAGGATAGTCGGCTCCTACGCCCCCACCCAAGGTTTGTCTGGTTGGCTCGGAGACAGTAGATCCTCCAAAGGAGGGATGCTCGCTCCCAAACCACCCCGCACGCCTAAGGCTTCGAGGCGGACAGAGGAAAAGACTCGCATGACGAGCCCAACCTTGCCCGATAAATGGTCGAAGGCGACAGCGCCTTATTTGACCAAAAGCGCCCTGAAATGTGTCTTCGACAAGCGTACGGTCATTCCCGTGAGGGCCTTTTCTTCGAAGTAGGTCCCAGCACCTCATCCGAGCTAGGCCTAGGGGCCATATTCCTTTAATCGATTTGCCGCGGAATTCGGGCCAACTGGGAGGAGCTGCGGAGGCTTGTCTCCTCTCGTTCTCCGTTAGCTATCTTTTTGCAGGAGACCATCATGGCCGCGTGTCCCTACCTACCCTCCCGGGGTATCAGGATTTTGCGAACCCACCACCAAAGGATGGGGGCCGGGCATGAGGATGCGCTATTTACACCTGGCATGATGTCTCCGTTCATCAATTTCCTTTCAGTAAGTTCTTTCAGGTAATGGCAGTGCAACTACACCTGGATAGGAGGTATAGTTATTTCTGTGTACATTCCACCGTCAGTCGACTTCGACGCAGGGGGCTTCTACCGCGTCGTGACACGGTGGCCGAGGCCCTTTCTCATTTTGGGGGATTTGAACGGTAGACACCCCCTCTGGAGAGACTACTCGATTAATCACAGGGGTCAGTTCCTTGCTGACCTGATCAACGAGCTTGAGATAGGTGTCTTAAATGTATATATGAATTTACGCATTACTGTCCGAGAACAGATTCATTTTCCTGCCTTGATCTATCTTTGTGCTCTCCGGATGCAGCCTGATTTTGGGTGGGTAGTCAATGACCTCCATGGTAGTGATCACTTTTCCATTTAACTATCATTTGGGGGGCGGCTGTTGCTTTAAAACCCGCCCCGGTGATGCGTGGGACGTGCGCGGTGTTCTACATTTCACGAAATGACTGATTTATCTGTCCTTGTCGATGATTTTAGATCTGTGGATGACGCCGCTAAGTTTTCATCCGGCAAATTTATCGACTTAGGCCTAATTAATATTCCATCCACTTTTTTGTTTGTCGACCGAATGTGAGACGGGCCCCAGACAGAAGCGATTTGCCTACATGCGCTATAAGCGCCGCCCGAACGATTTCACTGTTGGTGAATTTCCTCGAGCTAGGGCTTAATGCTAGTATAATTTAAAGCCCGCCGCTGCTCTTCCTGAAGGGCATGCGTGTTTTAACTTAACGAGAAGACTCGTCTTGCAGAGAGTTGGAGGCGAGTCAAAAGGATTCGGCGCAAGTTCTCCAACGCCCCCCCCCCCCTCTCGCTTTCTTCGCATTTTCTAGCCGGGATGCTGCTTCGCCAGTATTCATTGCACGTCGTGATGTCGCTGAAGGCCTCCGACTGGACATTACCCCCAGAGTCAAAAATACCTTCAACGACCGTTTTCCATTGGGTAAGTTGCGGTCTGCAACTTATGTCCCGTATGGCATGCTTCGACACATATGGTGAGCGAAGCTTGGCCTTTCTGTTAAATTTGTCCAACAGTATCTGGACAGAGGATATCGTCCTAGAGGGTATCACTCTACCCCGGCCGATTTCCGCAAAATCTTTCTGCCCTCCTGCGTGTGCAAGTTGTTGAAGAAATTGGTAAATGATAGATTAGCCTATGACCTGAACAGCGGATGCCACCCGTTTTTGCAGAGTGAGGCTTCCGCAAGTTCTACTCCACGTTGGATGTCCTGCTCCGATTGGAAAACGCCTCCTGCGAGGCTTTCCTTCGTACACAGCACTAAGCCACGGTATTTTTCGATCTGGAAAAGGCCTATGCTACCGCATGGCAATACGGTATCATGGAAACTTTCTACACGATTGGATCGAGGGGACGCCTCCCAAAGTTTATTTCTGATTTTCTGAGAGTGTTGATTCCTCGTATGAGTTATAGATGCCTTTCTGACCCAATGGAGCTGGAAGAGGGTGTCCCGCAGGAAAGTGTCCTCAGTGTCACACTGTTTGACCTGAGCATCAAAGCTATCGTCTCGGTGCTGCAAGATGTTCTTGCTGTGCTTTACGTAGGCAACCTTTTAATCTCTTTTAGTGCGGTTCAGATGTCAACTCTGGAGCGTCGACCTCAACAGGCATTGAACCGCATCTCTCGCTATCCCGAAGCACACAGGTTTCGGTTTTCCTTTGCCAAGGCTAGGTTGATGCACTTCTACCGCCATTTAAGGCTACACACCGATCGACCCTTGTGCCTAAACCGGAGTCACATTGAAGTAGTGGATACACACTGTTTCCTTGGTCTTGTTTTCGATCGACGCTAAAACTAGGAGGCTCATATTCACAGTCTTAGAATCTCTTGTACCCGCGCCATGGGCATTATTCGTTCCGTGACATTCTGCACTTGGAGACCTGATAGGGCCATTGCTTTACTTTTCTCCTGATCCTTTGTTCGTTTGAAGCTTGACTACAAATGCGAAATTTACGCATCCGCAGCTGAGTGTGTATTGCGAAAAGTGGACTGGATCCACCACACCGGTCTCCGCCTGGCGACCGGTGCTTTCTACACATCCCCCAATTGAGAGCCTAGTTTTTGATGCCGGATAGATGCCACTCACTCTGAGCCGTAAACATTGAATTAAGTGCTTGTACGCGCGAGCCCGGCGTTTCCCTCATTGCCAACGGCTCTCACTGAATCCGCGTTCCTTTGGGTTTAAGAATAAGAAACTCCGAGAGCTCGGTGAAGCTCTCGTGCCGTGCCGATGGTGCCTCTGGTTGTCTCCAGGATGCCACCCTGGAGGGTACCAACTTTGACTATTTGTTCGATTAATTCCAGTGCACAATGATGGCTCTAAGTTCCAGGAGTGATCAACTTCTACGCCGTATCCTCTCTGTTGAAGTCAGCGGGGCTCTACCAGGCATGCATCTGTCTTCATGGCCTAACTGGTTGCAATACACCGCTCGGTACGGAAGATAATGCATCGCGACCGGTTTGGAAACCGGTTTGTGATCTTTAGCGATTCACAAAGCGCCCTGGTTCTCGGTATCCGAGACGCTACGGTTGCCGCGAGCCAGGCGGATGTCTATATTATCTTCTGCTGGGTTTCTCGACATTTGGGAATTGCAGGGATGAACGCACGAAGAAGGGACCAAAGAGTCCGCGAGGACTGTGCGACCAGACCAGCGTTTCGCTCTTTCTCATACCGACTACATGGCAGTTATCAGGGCAAAGAAGATGGGGGACGGCCTCGAGGAACCTAAAGTTGAGTGCCATTGCACCGCAACTGTTCCCAAAGACGTACCTCCCCCAATGCTGCGACAGCTTTAGGTAGCTTCTGCCATCTTTGAATTGGAAACACTCGCGGGACGCACCGCCATTTGATGGAGCTCTCTCCTGTACCTTATCGCGACGACTGCGTTGTCCCCCGGACTGTTTGGCACATTCTCGTTGAATGTCCCATTCTGGGTAATCTTCGCGCACTTTACCTGTCCCATTATCGGGACAATCGGGGTCCTTACAGCTTGTCCCTCTACTTGGGACGAGTTCGTGCACAAATACTTGTGGACTATCTGATTTGGAGGACTCTGGCTTTCTCCACTTTATTTGACTGTTTTTTGTAGGTCGCATGTACCTGCACCGGTAGGAGGCGGGCCTGCCCCCGACACCGTAGCGCGCTTCTTTCTTTTTGTTTTATTGCTTCGTTTTTTTTTGTTATTTGGGTTTTTGGTGTCTTTTGCACTTTTGTTTTTAATCTAGCCTAGTATTAAGGTATGGATAATTATGGCAATTTATACGCTAGTATGCAGTCGCAAGGTTAGCTATGAAAAAATAAACCCCTACAGTATGGTTGCCCACGAAACATCAGACACTCGAGGTTGTAAGCGAAGATACCATTGACAGGGAAAGCGGCTGCAAGTTAAGGTTATCTTAAGGTAAAGTTAACTTTCAGGTTAGGTTGATCTTAGGTTAATGATAGGTTAATGATCTTAGGTCAAGTTAGGTTGATGTAAGTTCCCCAATAAGACCCTTAAGTCGTGGATTTATGGAGTCATCGATGGTAAAAAAAACAGAAGGGTGTATACAGGAAAACGGCTCCTCGGAAAATAAAAAAAAAAATCGGAGGGGGGGGGGCGTGCGAACCACTGAATCCACCTAATAAGACTCAGGTCAAACCAAGCTTATAAGTTGACCGCTTAATTGTCACCACGTCACAGAATCATAATAATACCCATGTGCTAGGAACGCTTGGACGATTAAAGCAACAACCAACGAGTGCATCTCGGCAAGATGGAGGCAGTGAAAATGTGTGAAAGATATATACCCACAGATCCTCCTTCCGGCATTGGAGACGGGCGTTGGGGCATGGAGGGCACATAAATATCCAGATGTCAGCTGCAGCAAGGTTGCTACTTGTCCTGGTATCTTTTGCCCTCTTAAAAGAGCCTCTCGGTCTCCTCCTCTCACCATGATGAAGACCCTTGCACATGCCCGTCGATGGGGTGGGGGGCGAGGCATGGGCAACCCTGCTGCAGCTAACATCTGGGGAAGTGCGTACCTTCCCAACTTCCACGCCCTCTTCACCACTTTCTTTCTCTCTCTTTCCAAACCTCTTGGCGGAGATGCCTTCGTTGGTCTTCGCATTTTGAGCTTTAAGTAACGTCAGCCCTGTTTTTTGTCAGGGTGTTTAACGCCATCTTTCACCCTTTATTGGGTCTAAACAGGCGCGGAACAGAGATTTACAAGATGTGCAAAAAGACGCACCCAGCTTCTCTTGGCTCATTGGGGTAGGGAGGGCGCGCCGCTCTTCCAGGTTTCAGTTATACCCCAAGGGCATTTTGCCCCACCTGCCAAGTGCGATCCTAAGGACACCGAAGAATGTGGCCGCTCACAAATATCGCGAGATAACGAAGAAAACCTTGACCTCTCTGCCCCAGCATCGAGGGAAGGGGGGTGGAGGGATAATGATCATTAAAACACGATAATGAGAGGATGGAAACTACCCTAAAGACATTTACCCTCGACGAAGAAGGAATAAGAGAAGGCCGAGTGAAGGGAACAGAGGGATAAATAGAAAAAATAACAACAAAAGGCTGAAAAAAAGAGAATTCCTAAGCCAGAATAAACACTGTGGCTGGGAGGGAGGGGGGGGTGATAAAATCTCCCTGGGAGCAGATGACCTCTGCTCCCCCTGACCGCTAGGGAGATCAAGGGAGATAGCCTTTGATCCTACAGGCTGTGCGGTAGGCCCTGCCCAAGTTACCACAATTAAGTGGAGCAGCGCCTTCTGTGAGGCTGTCCTGGAGGACCTGAGTAAAGTGGAGAGAAGCTGTTGCATGCTGTAGGAATTGCATGCCCCCCCCCCCTCTGATAGCGATCCATGGAACAGTTAGGATGTGAGAGTATGATTGCAACTTAACCTCACACAGATTACACCCAAGTGGGGTGGTCCCACGGCAGGATTACATCCAGGGGATGGGGGTTGTGTCACATCCCCCCACGGCCTGCTGGTCAGGGGAGGGGGTAAAGGTAATGAGGGAATTTTGTCTATCGGCTTCAACTTCCTTCCTTGGTCGTCCACAGAGCGCTTTTAGACCAACGATGGAGCCTCTTGGCAGTTAGGTCTTCAAGGGGGGCTTGAAGGCACCAAGAGGCAAAGAAGACCTGAAGCGGAGCATTCAACAAAGATCACTTAAGACCTCGAACTTGAAGCCAATCCTTAACGAAAATCGAGGGCGAGTTATGGTCGCATTACCCTATTTTATGCTATTGGTTGGGTATGGGTGTGTTTTAGTTGTGGCGTTGGCCGTGGACAAAGGGGGATTTTGGTGAGTTTTTTAAGATTGTAAATCACATCCGTGGCCACAGTTGCAGCCATGAGTGGGCTTCACGCTGTTTACACGATCGATATAAATACTAGACTTATAGGTTGACAATAAGTTCCTAGTACAATAGTCACTTTTGTTTCGTTTTAATTTAATGACATGACGCAAACTTATAATAAGGCTATGAAACGAATAACACTTGGTCGGAGCATCCGTGGCCACGGAAGAGAATTTCAGCTTTAAATATCGGATATATCTCGGAAACTGCGCTCATAATACTATACCACGTCCATAACTGACCATGTTCTCGGATAATACTTCTAAAAATCTACCTCGATTTTTATTAGAGGGTTGTGGAGTGAAGGAAAGGGTTCGCCGGGAAAAGAATAGCTTTTTTTTTAAATGGGCAAGAAAATCTGTGACCCTATACCCATCGATAATGTGGGAAAAAACAAAAAAAAACCCTGACCAAAACAACAATCCCAAGGGCACTGGAAAATTAAATCATGCTGGAGGATGTCTCAAGTACCTTCAAAGCTTCTAAGAATGTGTCGATAACAAAAACATCTCTTGTATATTCAAAGCTTCTAAGATTTTTCTACTACAGGATTATATACAAATATTGGCCGATAAATAATATTTATCCAATAAATCAAACATAATATTCAGTAGTGGAAAGATAGTAGAATAAAAGCATTAATTTGCAATACATATTTGCCTTCCTCCCGGCAATTTTTTGATGCCGTCTGCAAAAAATGTGTGATTGAGCGGCAATCCAGGCCTCATAATTAACGGAATATAATGTTTATTCACATGACATAACCTTCTATACAATCCCGAATATTCAAAGTTTCTACCAAAGTCGTGTATTCTACCACATAGTCTACCAAAACTGTGAGAAAGTGAAAGTGTGTGACAGTGTGAGAGAACGCGGAAGAGTGTGAGAGAGTGAGAAAGAGACATAGTGTGAGAAGCGCTAATTCACTGAATTCTTTTCAATAAATTCCGGATCTCCTAATAACAATACCTGTATCAATACCCCCCCCCCCTCTTAAAATCCACAAAATGGGGTTAGCCCCCCCACAAGAGCCATTCCCACAATATTGGCATAAACACAAGAATCCCGATACATTGATTAAAGCCCTTACGTGAATCCCCTCGAACAATTGCTCAAATCACTTCATGACTGAGCCAGATTATTGATGATTCGCGGGACACCCTCCATTTTATGGCCTCTTAATAGAGTAGTACCTCATAGTATCATCGAGTTTATGAACGCCAGGTGGGTTACATATCTCCGTTCACAAGTGTTGTTGGGTTAACCAACGTATCGGTAGCGAGGTTCGGTAATTAATTACCCCCAACCCTCCCGTCTCCCTTTAATCGTGGGCGAGATCCCCTGAACGGATAAATTTTTACATAAATGTCAGAATGA
The DNA here is from genome assembly GCA_963969495.1 of Ceratothoa steindachneri. Taxonomy (NCBI): domain Eukaryota; kingdom Metazoa; phylum Arthropoda; class Malacostraca; order Isopoda; family Cymothoidae; genus Ceratothoa; species Ceratothoa steindachneri. The sequence goes on from OZ018320.1 coordinate 36,771,305, forward strand.
TAGCAGCTTACAGTGACAGCCTCTTTGAGAGGGGAGGTGGTAGTAGGTTGTTTTCGCCAACCAGTGACCAGGGTACGTGACTACGACTCGGATTTACCTTGGATGATTCACGACTCCAGCCAATCATGATTGTCCTTATTCTGACCTCATTTTTTTCCTATTTTCGCCGTGACTAAAATCGAATTTTCGCATTTGTTTCTATTTTCGCTGTAACTAGACTCAGATTTCCCTTGGATGACTCACGACTGCAGCCAATCCTGATTTATATTATTCTGACCTCACCTTTTTCTATTTCCGCCGTGACCTGACTCAGATTTTCCCTGGATGACTCACAACTCCAACCATTTCAATGTGGCTTCATTGTTTACGTTAAATAACAAACATTCATAGGTAGGCATAAATATCTATATAAAAATAAACAATGGGAAACTAGAGTTCCTAAAAACGCAAGTCTAGAATTTATCAAGACTATGTTTATGACAGGATGTGTCATCTCACCTTTCAGGATTCCTGCCTAGGTCGAATGCCCACGCGTTGGAACGAGGTCAATGAAATGATAACAAGCTAAATTGACCTCAATTGTCTAGATTAACTTTGATTATTCAAAAAGATTAAATAAACCTTGAATCTATTCCTTGAGGAGTAGATAGACAAGAAGAGTCACAACCCCACTAAATTAGAAGGTACCCGTAAGTCGAAAGAAAAGGAAAAAGAAAGATCGTGAAGGAAGAGGAGTTAAAAGGAAAGGATGTTCTTGCCATCACTTTGGTCATTGTTTTTCTTTGTAGTGAGCAGTGGGGTACTATCGATTGTAAAGACCGTTTAAGAGACGAGGAATAGCATTGACCACCATTGGTTATCTGTAAAACAGACCTTGAACAAGACAAATTTGAATTCAGGTGGTGGCAAACTCAGTTTGATGTCCTGGATTTGTCTTTGGTGCAAAGGCTAGTTTGATCTCGCTCTATGGTTAAAAAATGGAAGTAAAACGAAGGTCCATAGTACGAAATGGACTTAAAGGAAGGTTTATAGTGCAAGATGGACATAAAGGAAGGTGTATAGAGGAAAATAGAAGTAAAACGAAGGTCTATAGTGTTAAATGGACGTAAAACGAAGGTATATATTGCAAAATGGCGTTAAAAGAAAGGTCTATAGGGGAAAAATTGACGTAAAATAAGGGTCTATAGCAGAGGCGGGGGACCTTTTCAGAGTGAAGGCCAGATGAGACTTTTGGGAGCAGGCCACGGGCCGGAGTGACAAACGAAACCCCCAAAGGCCCAGTGACCATATACGTGTATATACATATACCAGAATACATTATACAAGGATTTTATTGAAAAAAAACATACAAATCATTGAGACGGCTGGTGCTGGTTGCCATGAAGAAGTGTTTCAATGTCCGGATCGATAGATGAGGTAGACAACAGAAGAATGTCATTGAGGTGGGGGTTCGAGAGTTGGGAGCGAAGGTGAGACTCCATTTTGGAGAAGAGCTGTTCTTAACAGTAGGTGATGCCAAACATGCCGACGATGCGTTGAACATGCGCAATGTATTTTTGAAAATTGCTAGAAGGGAGGACGAGGTCGCGGAATTCTGTTTGGCAAAATTTATTATTTTTTTTTAGGGGGGGAGGATTCGCTGGCCGGATTGCAATATTAATGCCGAGCAAGGTAGCGGGCCAGACGCAAGGCCTCCGCGGGCCGGAGGTTGCCCGCCCCTGGTCTATAGTCTAAAATGTACGCCAACGAGTCTATAGTGCAAAATGGATGTCTATTTTCATCGCCCATCAATGGGTCCGTAACAAAGTCATAAAATAGTGGCAGTTCCAGTAGAATTACCCACCCTCCAGATACTTAGAATGGCTAATAATCTCATTCTGATACTCGCAGTTTATGCACCCCTAAACTCATTTTCACTCATCCTCACTTCACTATTTTCTGCACACCTCTCTTTTCGAAAATTGCCGTTGTTTTTTTTATGTACTTTAAATAAAGAACTAAGTAAAAAGTAAGTACTTCGAACGTGCTAGGATAAAGAATAATACCTCCATAAATACATGGTCAAGAAAGTAACCCTTGACTTAAGTTAAGATAAGCACATAAACAAAAATTCATTTAAGGTCTTTGTTTTCCTTACCAGTTTTACTTTTTTTACTAGCTTTATATTTTGGGGGGTATTTATTCTTTATTCTCGACAGTTGTGATGTCATCGGTATTCACATACATACAAAAAAGAGATTAATTCTAAAGTTAACTAACCTTTTAATAACCTTGTTGCAGTACTTTTTGTAGGAAAGCGATAAAATGATTTGATCTACAAAATTTGAATTGATTCAGAAGGCCGCACTTAATGGCCTAGAAGGCCAAATGTGGCCTGAAGGCCGAAGGTTCCCTACCCCTGCCTAAGACCCAAGGAACTCACAGCATTTAAATCCTGTAAGACTTAAGTCGCGCCTTTTAATTGAATTCAATGTTGCAGAACAAATTATTTGATTGATTTAAAAAAAAAACTCCGGCTGTAGGTTGGATTTGAGGAAATATTATTTCACTGATGGAATTATTGATTCTTGGACTGCTTTGTCTCGAGATTTGAATAGTTCTAGTTTGAGTTCATTCAAATTAGAGCTGGATCAGCATACGAGGGAAGATTATATACATGAAAACTTAATTTATATGTTTAAATGTATATATATATATATATATATATATATATATATACCATAGCTATGTTGTTATTAGTACTTTGAGAAGTCTTACAGGGTTTAAATGCTGTGGGTTTCTTGGGTCTTGGACAGGGGAGGGGAACCTTCGGCCTTTAGGCCACATTTGGCCTTCTAGGCCATTTAGTGCGGTCTTCTGAATCAATTCAAATTTTGTAGATCAAATCATTTTATCGCTTTCCTACAAAAAGTACTGCAACGAGGTCATTAAAAGGTCAGTTAACTTTAGAATTAATCTTTTTTTTTATTTGTACGCTGAGATATATTAAGCGTACTTAATTCTATACAAAATAAACTGCAGAGAATATCTAATTATAATTTTATGAATGAGGCCTACAGCTAACTTAATGCGGCCTTGAACGCAGGAAAAGTTCCCCACCCGGGTCTAAACAATTTTATCCATAATTAATTGTAATGTCATCGTGTCAGGCATACACTTACATATTTTATTATTTGAACACCTTAAAAGTACCCCTAAATTAACCTAATTGAGCGTCCCTAATCCTAACCAGGTTAAGATTAGCATCGCGTAATCTCTAGGGATGTGTTTATTTGATCCGCTCGAAATAATCAAGCCTTACGGCAGCATAAGACAACCTTGTAAAGACATCGGAACCCCCGATGATTCATCACACATAACAAGTTTCTGTCATCCCAGAACGCAAGTGGTATTCAGTCAAACAATAGATCTCAACGTATTGATAAACTGATAACATTCTGCTTCAATCATGCTATCCATCACACGCAGATTGATAAGAATAGCGCTACGCAGGTTTAAGCATTTCCTCCAATACAATCTTAGATACAAAGTTTTGGCCGGTGAATAGATGAATATAGTCTCGTAATCATGACGTCTCTATGACGCGGGGAATTCGGTCGATGAATATAACGCTATGCATAAACTATGCGGTTTCTATGGCTACGATATTTCGGCTTCCTCACTTAGGAAATTCTGTGCAATAGTAAATTTCTACCACAGATTCATTCCTAGGTAGTTCGGGTCATGCAGCACTTGACCACTGCTGTCGAGAAATGAGATTAATTCTCTTTTCCGAGGCGTGTGAATCTATTTCTCTCACTAAAAAGGGCATTGCATCCACTGTTTGCTTAGCTAAGAATGCCTCTGCTAATCAGAAACCTTCTCTGCCAAATGAGATGGCAGCTTGTTCTCGTGTTTTCGTCCGTTGCTTCCCTGCCAAATGAGATGGCAGCTTGTTCTTGTGTTTTCGTTCGTTGCTTCCCTGCCAATTGAGATGGCAGCTTGTTCTCGTCCGTTGCTTCCCTGCCAATTGAGATGGCAGCTTGTTCTCGTGTTTTCGTCCGTTGCTTCCCTGCCAAATGAGATGGCAGCTTGTTCTCGTGTTTTCGTTCGTTGCTTCCCTGCCAGTGAGATGGCAGCTTGTTCTCGTCCGTTGCTTCCCTGCCAATTGAGATGGCAGCTTGTTCTCGTGTTTTCGTCCGTTGCTTCCCTGCCAAATGAGATGGCAGCTTGTTCTCGTGTTTTCGTTCGTTGCTTTCCTGCCAAATGAGATGGCAGCTTGTTCTCGTGTTTTCGTTCGTTGCTTCCCTGCCAGTGAGATGGCAGCTTGTTCTCCTGTTTTCGTCCGTTGCTTCCCTGCCAATTGAAATGGCAGCTTGTTCTCCTGTTTTCGTCCGTTGCTTCCCTGCCAAATGAGATGGCAGCTTGTTCTCCTGTTTTCGTCCGTTGCTTCCCTGCCAAATGAGATGGCAGCTTGTTCTCGTTCGTTGCGACTCATCAAGCACAAATTTCCAACTGGTGTACGAAAGACCTTCTAACGTCAACTCAAGAAGAGCAAAGGTCTCTGTCCTTCAGCGTGTCACCGAGTAAAATAATGTCACTTTGACCCACCTGAAACCAGCATTCATCGATGCTGTTCAGCCTGAATAGCCCTCGTCACTTTCTCCTTCTACTCATATCATTAATGGTCCAGAGATCCACGAGAATATAATTCCCATTCCTAGTCCAATTCGTAGAATCGTCCCTACCCTTCATACCCAAATGCTGCCGCTTCATCATCTCTTGTAGGAACGCTCGGCCTCAGCGGTAGGCAACTAAGAGCAAGTTACGTTCTTGTTGATGCCCCTCTTTGACAAACCAAGTTTAGAGCGTTTCTGTCTCACCCCTCACCAGTTCAGGAGAACGACCTAACCGGATCATATTCGGACCAGTGCCTTGCCTGCTTCTTAAGGCACTGTTGATACTTTGCTTTTCCCACATGGTAGTCAGTCCTCTAAGTAGTTCAAACGCTTGAGTCATTTGATCAGAAGGCCAGTCGTTACCTGGACAAGGAGATATATATTAAATTCTTAAGGGTTTGAAAAGCTACCTTTTGTAGACATCCTCATATTCTCCCTTTTTTAATACTTGTCTTTACCTTTCCAAAATGTTTCGTGTTTTCTTTTTTAACTTCTCTTTTATCATTCCTTTATCTTGGTCTCTAGATCTTCTTCTTCAGTTAACTTTATATATTTCTAGTTCGCTTTTGTTTTTACTCTTTTTACCTACTCGATAAAATCCTTGAAAACAGGTTTCAATGCACATAAGTTAGTTTTGAAGAATTAAATGAATTATATGAGGGAAATTGTTAAGTGTTGCTTTTGCAATTTATCAAGACAAATTATATGGTAGTATATAATAGTTAGCCATCTAAAAGCATATAGAAAACGACCACAGAAAACTACTTTTGCGTAACTATTTCTATTATTAATATTCATCTGTTTTTCTCATTCTTGAAAATGGAATAGACTATTTCAAACAATTACTTTGTCCATTTAAAATCACAATTCTTCCTAGGTTTATTTCCGTCTAAATGATTGCTAGTTAAAAACAAGTATCATAAAAGGAATAAAATTGAAATCTAAGAAATCTAATATGATTTATGAGATAATGCAACATTGAAAAAAATCTAAACATGTCAGCAATGTTGGGTTTTTTTTCTCGAATATGATTTGGATTTTGACGAGCCTTGATGATGATGCTTTTGTTTTTGACGCAATCCTGTGGATGGTTTAAATTGTATATTGTAGATGCATGATCTGACAGAATCCTATGGATGCTTTTTGTGGGCGGGGTTTGATGGATGCAGATGACCTTTGTTAGGCCCTTGTGGCTTTTGTCATCCGTGAAATTATGTTATGTTATGAGTCAGTGCAGAGGAAGGCAACATAGCTGATACCTTCTCTGCGGCAACTTGAATATGTAGATTGGATGAGGGTGGTTAATATGTTCTCCCTTGAAAAATGTATGTGAGGGTATATGATTGAGCTTTTTAACAAAAATCTACTATAGTTAAATTGCATGTTGACAAGTTCTTTGAGTTAGGGGTACTGATAGCAGTAGGGGTCACCAATTAAATTAAAATATAATTTTGAGTGGTTTAATTTTTGAAAATATTTTTTCAGCAATAAGAATCGTTGATTTCTGGAATAAATTTGTGCCGGAGGTTGTCGGTGATCTAAAATGAAATGCATTCAAGGGCAGGTTAGATGAGTATATGAGGAACAAGCAGATCGGTAGCAACCGCCCCCTGACCCCCCCGGCCTGGGGGGGCCTGGCTCTTGAAGGGGCTCCATTGAAGCCCAAAACTTTTATCTTATTAATGAAAATATAAAATTTTCGAATACACATTTTCTGTAAGTATTCTGCAGCATTGGGACTGCTGAGAATAGTATTTGTCGTGCCTAGCACTACTTGTAAATGTATAATATATTATTATGGGGGCTCCACAATCTTAATTTTTGGGGGTGGAGGGCACTAGACATTGCTACAGCTCTGGGAACAAGATTAGGGTGTTTTTTGAGTTTTGTGTTGAGGCCAATTGTACATATTTTAATATTGATATTAGTATATATTGTAGCTACATGATTTAGCTTTTGAAAAGCCTCGATTGGTGGAAGTGTCAAGTGTAGCATGAGCAAAATTGCTACATATGACATCTGTACGATAAGTTCCTTCTCACTAAAAGCCTCGAAATTGTCTTACTCTCTCCAATTCTTTTCTTTCCCTCCATTTTCATCACTTTGCAAATTTTTTCTTACAAAGTTGTTGCTGAAGATGAATTAGCTGGCTTTTGATTTAAATATATTTTTTAAAAGAATACATTTTAGTTACCCCTACAACTAATCAGTTTTCCTTTGTCTCCTCGACAAAATGATATGGAAGAAAGCGGAAAAATAAAAAGAGAAAAATATTAGAATTCATAGATATTTATCATTATATTTTACTTTTTATGCGAATTATTTTTTCGTGGGTATTAATATAGGACGTAACCAAGTGATTGTACCCAAATTTGATTATTTAATATTAAAAAAGATGGTGGACATCAGTGATATTCCAGAGGGCATAGCATTTAGGGTAACGAGAAAGATAAGGATTCTAAAAACAAACTTCTCATTCCAATTTTCTCCGTCCTTATGTCAAATATCATTATTTTTTATTAATTAAATAAAATAGTTCATACCCCCCATCCCACACACACACACACACACACACGCATAAAACACGCGGAAGCAAATTGAAGAGGGAATTATAAGACAATAGCGTTTTTTCCTGTCTCCCCCTCCCTCATTTCCTCCAATGAATGGCCCCATTCAGAGTTGGAACTCGTTTCTTTAAATCACTTTTCCAATCCCCACCACGCCATAGCCCAGTTAAAAACTTAGATGTGTATTCATCATTATTTATGTCCATGTATGGGTGTATATACGTATGGACCACAAGGTCTGTTGTGGCCTGTTTATCTAAGTGTTCAGACCATGAATTAAATAATAATAATTGTACTTGATCGATAATAACAAGAATCGCTACGGCATCCCGCAACAGGACAGTACCCCAGCCCTCTTCGCCCTTGAATGGTCTAACAGAGTATGCACAAAGAGGACTCCCCCCAGAACGAACTGTCCTCACCCGTAAGCGCCCTGATTCAAAGATACGTCTTAATCGCATCCCTCACCTTTCATGAGACAAATCATTATCATGACCTTGCTCGGTTGGGAGTCGATGAAGGAAGGGGGGCGTAGAAATTGGAGATGTGTGCCAGGAAGGGGATATTCCCGACACATTCTAACCCATCCCCCCATCCTCTAGCGCTACTGACCAAAGTGGCATTAGACCGAAATGTAACACTTGTAAACATGCACAAGGTCTTTATGGGACGAACGAGAATGAGAGGTCCAGATGAAGTCCTGGCGTACCCGGAGCGAGGGCATCGGGGCGCTGGGCGTGGCCAATCTAGCGAACTCTAGGGTAGGTATTTAAAGGATCGGTCACAGGTTTGATTCCATATTTTTCGAGGTCAGAGTAGGTGAGTCAAATGATCCCAAATACAGGATGAAGAAGGGTTGCGGATTGGAACTAAGACCCCTCCCTCTTTTCTATAACCAACAAATACATTAATGGTTGGATGGATTAAACGAATATTAAAGAAGTTGAAAATGCAAACGCGGAGCAAGTCATGGTAAGTACGTCCATTAATTATAAATGGAATCAACCGAACCAACGTCTGAATAATTATTCAGACGTTGAGCTCTGGTGTCGCTCACTAAGCGAGACCACAATGCGGCAAAATAGGGGGTTTCTCATCACTAGGATTAGCCATTCGGAATAATGATTTTCGTAGAATGTCATTGAATTATTGTTAGGTATTTTACTCTCCTGTGTTTCACTCTTCCTATCCCTAACGTTCCAATTCGTCACCTCTCTTGAGTTTTCGGGATATAAGCGCGCACAATTTTACTTATAACTTCCAACGCTTTAACATAATTCAACGGATGACAAAAGCTGCAAGGACCTATCAGAGGTCATCCGAGTTAACACCCGACCCATAAACTGTATCTACAAGATTGCTTCGATAACTAAATCATGTATCTACAATACACAGGTATGCGTTCAGAACATCACATCCATTCTACAAGATTATAATCGATATTACAATATGTAATTTACTCCTATTACAACTCAAATCCATGATAACCTACCCTTCCCATATACTCCTAACCTGCGCTTGAAAGCCTTTATATTTAGGCGGTTTGTTGTCTCTTGTGGTGAACCATTTCGGTAATCTACCACTCTTGGTAAAACAAAAATACCGTCTCACGCCTCCCTCTTAAGAGCTTTCTAGCGGAGTTATCTCGGTTGGTTTAGTATTTATTTCATTTAATAAATAATTGAATACACATCAGTGAAAGTTTACAACATCGCAGTTAGTGAAAAGAAGAACTGCCACTTGTAGTTATGGTTGCCATCTCTGTCAAATTTCCCTAAAGGCAAATAAAAAAGAATATGTATGTATATACATAATTTTTAATTTAATTCGTATATACATATACCCAAATTATATAACCTAAAACTAAAAATACTTCTTTCTTAACTTAGTAAAAGATTTTTATCTTTTAAAATTATATTTGTTCTGGCTTTTTGCGGAGTTGAGTAATTGGGTGTCATTTTGTTTTCTTTTAGCAATTTGAGACAATTATTTTACAAGTTGAAGTATATGAAAAGTTAATTTTTCATTCGTTCTACGGAGCATCTGTTTCTTTTGTTTCGGCATTTAGATGTTTATATAATATTAATCCTTTCACATTAAGCTGATGTTCTAGAAAATGGAAGCATAAATTAAAATATTTTTAAAATATTCACCCAATTAAAATCGCCACTTTTTAAAATCAAGGTCTATTTTGCTGCTTGTTGTTATGCATCTTGTAAAGAGTTCAGAGCTTCGGATAGTGTCAAAGTGTTTTTTTAATTAATGTTACTTCATCAAAGAGGTCATCCATTTTATTCAGATTTTCTTTTAGCTTAAACTCTTTATCAACTTCAACAAATTTCTGGTATTTTGAAGAATGAATTGAATTTCCATCAGAGTTGATGTTTTTTTTCAAAATATGTAATTGCTGAAATAAGAAATAACTTAAAGTCTTCCATAATATTTCTAGCCTCAGCAGTATGGACATTTTTCATAAGTTGGTGAACATGATAGGCAACCAAAAATTCTTCGGCATATCGAGTTTTTAACTTATTTCTTAAATTAACCAAAATAAGAAAACATCTGTAGCTGAAGTTTCATTTTTTTCAAGTCCTTCAAAAGATAGTTTAAATATCTTCATTGTATGTTGCGAGAACAAGTTAATTTCAATAATTTGAGAATTTCTGTTGAATCATCATTAATTGAAAGAAGTTTGAGTAATTGTTTAAAGCGATCAATTTGTCTGCTTATAAAATAAGAATTTAAGCACGGTTGCAGAGAGAGCCACCTGTACATGCCGAAGAATTTTACTAAATTCTGTCTCTACAAATGAATGAAAATCGTCGCGCCTCTCTTTACTGACGTTGAAAAAAGGCCATAAATCTTTAGGACAATATTTTCTATGTCCACATCCAAGTCTCCCAAAGAAAGTTTACTGCATTATGTAAAATGTGCGCATTGCAACTAGCTTTAACAACACTATCATTCAGCGTAAGGGTATTAGTATATAAATAATGCTTTATTCCAAAATTGCAATTTGCGTTATCTGCCCTAAAACAAAGAACTTTTCCAATCAAATTACAAATTGTCCATAGTACTCGTATTTCTTCAAATATTTGAACATTTCATCTACACATTCATCAGCATTCTCGAAAAAATCAATTATATAATTTACTGAGCCAAAATCCACTTTAAAATATTAAACAAATACTGGGAACATTTTCAATTTCTTTGTGGTTTACAGCATCAATTTGAGGACAAAAATAAATATTTGGTTCATGTTGTTTTAAATCGTTCAAAACTATTTCTAATGCCTTTTAACCGATCACATTTGCAACGATTGCCTCTGATTTGGTCTGGCTACAAGATTTCTTTGCTGCTAATTTTGAATCCAGGTAAAGTTTGGAATTTAAATTCAAACTAGAATCGAGTGAGTTGTAGGAATGAATTTGTTTAACTGTATGGTATATTTGAGCTATTTCCCAAGTAAATATATCTTCTTCTTTAAAATTTGATTTAACGATAAATTTATCAATAAAAAAACTGGAAGATAAATCTGATTTATTTTACTCTAAATTTTTATGTTGCTATTGCCAAAACACCCCCCATGAATCCAATTTTAAAAACTCTTTGGTTTATTAGTTGCTGCCAACCATTTATAATCTACCTACGAGTATATATGAACATGAGAAATTGAGGCAGCAAGAAAAGACCACAAGGAACCAGTTATCACCAAGCCACAACCAAACCACCCCATACAAATTGAAGCATATATACAGTAAATTAGGTAGATCAATCCGAAGGACCCATAAAAACTTCCCAATCACAGATTTTACACATAAATCTATCCTCCCGATACAAATGGATTTGTTATCATACAACCTTAAATTTGTATACATCCATTCATTAAGAATGACTTGTATATTAATGCTTAATATATACCCATATGGCCTATCCCTCAATCTCTTGTCCAAGTTTGTCTTAAACCAAGAATGAGTCAACAATTAACCAGTTCTGGAGGCAAATCATCCCAACCATCAACTACCTTACTGCTAAAAAAATATGCCTACATCTGTCCTAACAAATTGCCTCTTAATTTGAAATTGGTGTCGAGTAACACCCCGAGTGTCACTTAAGAAATCTTCGGGATTAATATGCTCCAAACCTGAAAAGAATTTAACTACCTGCATCAGATCCCCCCTCAGCATTCTCTTCTTAACCGAAAAAATATCCCGTTTTTGTAGCTTAATTTTTGGAACCCAGATATAAACTTAGTAGCGCTTCGCTGCACCCCCTCCAACAGTTCTACATCTTACTGATAATGAGTTGCTTATGGTTGAATACAGTACTCAATAACAAATTACAAAGTAAACTTTAGCGCGATAACAGAAACATGCTTTTATAAGGCAGAAAAACACATATATAAAACAGCCACGGCAATTTCTTTCAAAAAAGTCGTCTTTGTTCCTGTTCAAAGTCGCATCAAAAGTCGCGGAAAATTGGCGGTGTAACTTTCTTAGTCCGACTTTTTCAAAACATTTGCCACTTTTGACTTTGCGACTTCGAAATTTACAGTCCGACAAAGTCGCAAAGTAACAACTCTTTGCCGCAACGCACAGCTGTGCTCAATATCTGGTCTAACATAGGCATTATAAAGCTTTGTAATCACTTCCTTGCTTTTATAGCTGGCATTTTTCATAATTTTGCCCAGCATTCTATTTTTTACCCTGTTCCGTGCTTCTAACATTAACTAGAACTTTTAAAACATTACTAATAATTAATTCTTCGTCATTCTCTTGATGAACACATTGTCTTTCACTTCTTAAAATTGAATTCCATCTTCCACTTATGACTTATCGGCCCATGCAATCAGCTATTTCAAGTCTCTCTGTAACTCTATACACCCTTCACCACAGCAATCGTCCCTTCGATAGACTCAGTCATCCTCTATATTTTGTCAAAATATATATTTAATATAAAAATATAAGGGCCTATATCACCTGCTTACAATTAAACAATCCCGGTACTCACCTAAGTTACCAAGATAAATTATCATGATTTTCAAAATAAAGGACATTTAGCTCCTAAACTAAAAAAAGGACAAGGACAGGAAAGCTAAATAAAGGACGGTTGGCAACCATACTTCTAGTACAGTCGTTAGTTTACGTGAAACACTTATCAGGTGCTGAATCATAACACAAGTGTATTATTCTGATGTGACGTAGAAACAGATGTTTTATCCTTTCCGTTAATTACAAATGCAATCAACTCGCCTTTAGTGTAGTGGATTGAATACTTCCATTTGCTTTTCACTCTCCTTCTGAGAACTGTGATCATTAACTTAATCTTCACCTGACTGCATGTCTAGATCTGAACACGAGCCAGTATATTGAAGCTATTTCTTTTCCTCTTTGTTTGAGAGGGGCTTTATTTTTATTAGATCCGAAAGGGGGTTCAATTAGGTACTTTTTAGTATCCAGGTTATTTGTCAGAACTTTTCCTCTATGTTTTTTAGGAAGGCTTCCTTTGTTAAGGGCCTATCTGGCGGCTGCCTACAAGGGCAAAAGTCACTGTATTCACCTTACTGCCTAATGCTAGGCTAAATTAAAGAATAAATATGTAAATGACCCCCAAAAAACAACCCGCCCCCTCCAAAACAAAACAAGAAGCAAAAAACAAGAAGGAAACACGCCTCGGCGAAGGGGGGAGGCCCTCCTCCCCCCCACCCCCGACGCAGGCAGTAACGTGCGATCTACAACAAAGAGACTCAAATAAAGTGGAGGAGGCCAGCCTCCTCAAAAAGTCATATAGTCCGCAAGTTTATGTACACGAGCCCATCGCGAGTACAAAGGACAAGCGGTAGCGATCCTGCTAGTCCCGGTACCGGAAGAGGAAACGTTCGCGAAGATCACTCAGACTGGGACATTCACAGTCTGGGGTACAACGCAGTCGTCGTAGTAAGGCGCAGACGAGCGCTCCATCAAATGGCGGTGGGTCCCGCGAGTGTGTCCAATTCGGAGACGACAGAAAGCAACCTGAAGCCGTCAGGGCATTGGGGGGTAGATCCATGGAAAAAGGCGCGGCGCAATGGCACGCAACTTAAAGTTCCCCTCGACTGTCTCCCATCTTCTTTGCCAAGCAGCCCGGAGAGCTGACCATATTCCTGCCATGTAATCGGTATGAAAAATAGAGAAACGTTGGTCTGGTAGCGCAGTCCTCGCGGACTATTTACCAACCACATCGGCGCGCTGATTCCTCTCAACTACCAAATATCTAGGATCCCAGCAAAAGATAATCTCGACATCCACCCGGCTCGCCAAAACCGTTGCGTCACAGGTACCCCGAACAGGGGAGGGGTGGAATTCCAATGCCCCGAGAGCACTCACGGCGATTTGTGAGTCACTAAAGACCACATTCCGGTCTAAGAACCGGGTACGATGAATTATCTCCCGTACCGAGAGGTTTATTGCAACCAGCTCGGCCGTAAAGACAGACGCAGCGCCTGGTAGATGCCCGTTAACTTCAACCTGAGGGGATACGGCGTGGAAACTGATCCCTTCCTGGGTGTTGGAGCCATCCGTATACACTGACATGGATCCAGCGAGACATGAAGTGAGCTACAATAAAGCCGAACGCAATAATTTCGGCGCTGTAGAAGCTATGGGAACAGAAGAGTGCAACAAATAGTCAAAGGGGGTAACCTCTATGGTGGTGTCCAGGGCAGAACCAGAGAAGCCACCGGACCGAGAGCTACACCGAGTTCTCGAAAAATATTCCTAGCCCTAAATCTAAAGGGCTTAGGGAATGACTGGCGTCTTTCGGTGGCCTAGACACCGTCGAGATCGGCTGCAGATACAGTGAGCGCTGTTGGCGACTGAGCTCGTGCGTACAGGCAAATAGTGCACTGGGCACAGAGCAGAGTGTGTGATATCTCCGCAACATGACAAGTATGCTCTCAATGAGGGATGAGCTGAAGGCACCGGTCGCCAGCTGGAGACCGGTGCGGTGGATGAAGTCCGCCTTCCGCAATACGCGCTCGCCAGCGGATGCATAAAACTCACATCAGTAGTCAAGCTTTGAATGAACATAGGATCGGTAAAAAAGTAAAGCAATAGCCATATGGGCACCGCAGGTGCTGAACGTCACGGAACTAAGAATGTCCATGGCCCGGGTACAAGAGACACTAATGCTGCGAATATGAGCTTTCCAGGTGAGGCGTCGCTCGAAAACAAGACCAAAGAAACGGTGCGAATCAACAACTTCCGGGCGACTCCCTTTTAGGAATAAGTCTGGGTCGGGGTGGAGTCGGGGTGGAACTGGGGATGGGGACAGAAGTGCACCAACTTAGTCATGGCCAAGGACAACCGAAACATGTGCGCTTCGGCATAGCGAGAGATGTGAGGCAATGCCTGTTGTAGCCGACGCTCCAGATTGGCATCTCGAAGGCACCAAAAGGGAACGAAAGGTCTTACACGTAGAGCATAGCCATAAAATCTTCCTGAAGCACCAATGTGATACCGTTGATGCTCAAGGTAAAGAGTGTGACATTGAGGACACTTCCATACGTGATATCTTCTTCCTGCTCCAGAGTGCCGGAGGGGATTTCCGATACCAGTACGCGGAATGGACAATCTCGCAAAAACTCAGAAGTAAAGGTAAGGAGGCCTTCCCTCGCTTCCATCGTGTGGAGAGTCTCCATGATTGCCTATCGCTATGCGGTATCATAGGCCTTCTCCAGATCGAAAATACCGCTGCGTAGTGCTGTCTACGAAGAAAACCCTCGCAGACGGCATTTTCCAGCTGGAGCAGAGCATCCGACGTGGAGTAGAACTTGCGGAAGCCGCACTGTGCAGAAAACAGGTGGCCTCCGCTGTCCAGGAAAAAGGCTACTCTAACATTTGCCAATTTCTCCATCAACTTGCACACGCAGGAGGTTAGAGAGATTGAGCTGAAACCGCCCGGATTAGAGTGGTCTCTTCCCGGTTTGCGAAAAGCAAGCACAGTTGACATTCGCTATGAGTCTGGGAGGATACCCTCTGTCTAGATCCTGTTGAACAAATCTAACAGAAAGTCATGCCTCGCTCACCTAGATGTCAAGGCATAGCGTACGGGACATCGTCCAGACCAGGGACAGTGTCCGCCCACGAATCGAGAGCGGAACGTACTTCGCTCATTGTAAGCATGTCGCTGATGGGTTTTACGCCTCTGTAGGTAAAGTCTAGTCGGCCGATTTCAGCGACATCACGGCGTGCATTGAACGCTGACAGAACATCATTCCGGGTAGAAAATGCGGAGAAAGCGATTGCGAATGACTGAATTGGACGCAGGGTTCCGAGATTGCGGTCCCATTTCCTGGAGATCGGAAGGGGGTCCTATGAAAACTTGACCCGAATCCTTTCGATTCGCTTCTACACCTATGCTAGAGGGGTCTTCCTGTTAAGTGAAGACACGTATGCCCCCCAGGAAGAGCGGCGGGCGTGCTTCAAAACATAACGGAACCTAGCCCTGGCTCGATGAAATTCAACGGCAATGAAATCGTTCGGGTGGCGCTTATAGCGCATGTAGGCATAACGCTTCTGTTTGAGCGGCGCCTCACAGTCTGCTGACTACCACGGAAGCGGTCGGCGTGCAAAACGGACAAACGTTCAAGGAATAGTAGTTAGGCTCACGGCGATGAGGTTGCCGGAGAAGAACTCAAAGAATTCAACGGCCTAATCCATCTACCTAAACTCCTCGACCTGGACAGAGAAATCAGTCATTTCCTGAAATGCGCCACCCCTGCTCAAAGCACCAGCACCACCAGGGGGAGGAGGGGGCGTCTCTCAGAGGGCAACGGTCTAGAAAATGAAATTTGAATGGGAAAGTGATCACTACCATGGAGGACATCGAACACCTCCCACCCAAAATCATGCTGTGCATCTGGAGAGCATAAAGATAGATCAAAACAGGAAAACGAAGCGGTTCTCGGGCAGTGATGCGTAAACTAATCCACATTTATGACACCTATCTCCACTCAACGATTAGGTTGGCAATGACCTGACGCCTAGGATTGATCGAGTAGTCTCCCCAAATAGGGTGTCTAAAATTCAAATCCCAAAGGAAGGGAAAGGACATTGGTAACCGTGCCACCATACGGCGTAAGTCTCCAACGTTGAGTTGGATGACGGTGTAATGTACGCAGAAATTACAGTATACCTCATTAGGGTGGGTCATACTCTAGAATTTTATGAAACTGGTGTATTCAAATGATGAATATTGGTGAAAAGAACAAACTTTTGGCGGAAAAGTTAAATTATCATCGATCTAACTTACATCAATTTGAAGTTGAAATATTGTTAGTTCTGGGTCATTTACTATATTTTACTATTATTTTAGTTACCCATAAAAGATCAAATTTACCGTTTTCTATCATCAATACATTTATGTAGTCTGAAAGATATTTGTCTAAAAAAAAAATGTATTAGAGAGACATAAGGCCCTTAATTTAGTTTGGTCTAACTCCAAAATTGCAAGTAGCCAGTACTCATTACTCAGTGGAAGGCAATATTCCAGTAGTGTTGCCAGTTCTGGTAACTATTGTAACTGGTAACTGTTTATAGAGCATTTAAATTTTATTTGAATGCTAGTAAAGGTTGTGGATCATTTTAGAATAACATATAATTATTTGGTAGAGATTATTTCTTAATCTAAGTGCCATTTTTTCATTTGCAGATATACCTGCGATTAGTGTGACAATGGCCAAAATCAAGACAAGATCCAAATCAAGTTTTCATCTGACTAATTTTGTTGGGACTGGGCAAGAGCTGATGGTGTCTGAGTTACCAATAATAAGAGATATTTTGAGGTACGGCATCTACCTGAGGGAGCAAAGTGAAGATGACCGGAGAAATTATGAAGTGGACCAGATGGTAAAAGACATGTATCAGGGCTTGATTAATCAGTGGACTAAACCACCTGTTGTAAATCAAAAGGTCACAATAATATCAAAGCTTAAAGAGGTATGAAAGGAGGCAGTAAAAGTTTCCCTTGGTAAAGGAAAAATTGAAGCAAAAGAGAGGTTCATTGCAAAACTAGATAAGTTATCTGATATATTGACATGCAAATGTCAAATTTCCATTTGTGGGGAAGTAGATTATAATGGCTGTGAGACTGCTGTTGTAGTAAAGAGAGAAAAAAAAACCTACTAGGGAACTAGACTTTATTAAAGGACAAAAGGAAAAGGTTGGAAGTAAAGGTACCTTTCAAATTCGAGGTCCTGATATTCCAGAGCATAATATACAATTATGAGCTTCAGAAAGGAAATAAAAAGAAAGGATAGCAGAAAGAAAGATAAAAAGTAAGGAGGAAAGCGCTGTTTTAGCAGGAAAAGCAGTAAGAAAAGAAATCGAGCATTTTATGGCAGAAGGTGAAGATCTGGAGGCAGAAAATTCTGATGGTGGACAACAGTTTGGGTGATGAAGTAACTTTTGAAGCTGTCCAAGAGCTGGAATCTTCCACCAGGAATAGAAAGAATTATGATGAAATTCCAAATATTGCTCTTGCTAGTATAAGGTATGGTGTCGGATTGAGACCAACTGCAGCTATAGCAACAGCGGCTTTAATAGATGCTGGATTCATTACTGAGGAAGATACAAGTAAAGTAATTGACAAGAATAAAGTTAAGAGAGCACAGGAAAAGCTAATGACAATTATTGAACATGAGTTTAAGGAAAACTTAAGGAAGGATGGGGGAATTTCTTGTGTTCTCTTTGATGGACAAATTGATGTGACAAATTTTATGATGGAGGCAGAGGGAAGTGAAAAATTGTTTCCAGCAAAAACAAAAGAGGAGCATTACACTGTCATCAGTGAGCCTGGGAGCAATTACCTCTTCCACTTTGTCCCAGAAAAGGCTACAAAAGAAGAATCACATGCAGAGAAGATCGCTAAGGCTATGTTTGGATGGCTGAGGGAAAGCGGTTTGGATAAAAGCTTGATGGCCATTGGAGGAGATTCCACGAATGTAAACACCAGGGTAAATGCTGGAGTAATGCGAAAAATTGAACTCCATTTGGGCAGAAGCTTGTTTGGTTGGTATGTAACCTGCACACTCGGGAACTCACTCTCCGTCATTTAATTATCACCCTGGATGGCCCAATACTATCTGACAACAGATATTCCGGACCAATAGGAAAGCTCCTTGACTCTGTTACAGACTTGGATATCACCCAAATTTCACTCAAATATCTTTAGGTCCTCCTCTTACCAAGATACTTCAGGAAGTGGTGCAAGATCTTTCTACTAATCAACAATACGGCTATAGAATTGTATCGGCAATCAGAGATGAAGTGCTTCCTACAGGGCTTTCTCTATTGGAAATAGGACCAGTAAACCACAGTCGCTGGCTGACTACAGCTAACAGACTTCTTCGGCTGTGAGTGTCAAAGCATGAGCTCAAAGAAAAAGCCTTTAATAACCTACGACTGATTGTTGAGTTCATCATTGGTGTATATTACCAATGCTGTTTTAACGTTAACATTAAGCACCCTTGGACCGAGGGACCTAGGCACATTCTTTATCAACCTCACTGCCTTAAGTCTCAGAGGAAGGAGGTATTGGATATTGTTTTGCCAACTGTTAAGAGATCAGCTTGGTATGCATATAGTGAAGCCATCCTCCAAACCCTCCTATGCTCTGAAGATCAGGCGAAGAGAACTGAAAGGGTGAAAAGAATCCAGACCATCAGGGGAGAAGGGGACCCAGATACTCAACTGGGACGCTCCTTTGTAAGGCTTAGAAGGACACTAGACATCAATTGTGATGCTACCAGGATTCGAGATCTGATCAATTGGTCAGAGGATGTCTCTGAGCCACCTCTCACTTGCTCTTTTAATACTTCTGAATTGAAAAAACTTCATTGACTCTCCTATGAAAGTACCTGACTGGCCTTGTCACACACAAATCATTGAGAAGGTTGTAAGAATGGTGACTGAGGCTTCTTCCTTCCAAGTATTTCTCACGTGAAAAGAGGGATGGAGGAATCAGGGCACAAGAGACGAGTAGACGTCTGATGTCCAGGAATGAGTCAAAGCAAGATTTGTGTGCTCTGGTGAAGTTTAACTTTTGAATATGACCCAAAGTGACCCATGCAGCTATATGTGGAGCTTTGCATACACTTTTCTCACTCAATAAACATGTAAATTTGAGGTTACTTTGTGTTTGTGTGTACTTAGATTAAATAAAAATAGGTTACATAAGCTCGTGACGAAAGGGAAAAATTTACTTTTATTTAAATGGAAATTGATGTAGGTAGGAGCAGTTGTATAACAAAATAAAGTTCTTTTTCAAAATCTACCGCGGAAAATCTATCATTTAAGCACCTCTCATTAAAGGATTTAATGAAAATATATGATTGCCCCAAAGTATGACCCGCCCTAATACCTCATCTCCAGGTTTAACTGCACTGCTACTGCCTGAATGGAGGTATTCAAAGCAAAGAGAAGAATCGAGATATCATGCCGATGTAAATGGTGCCTACTCCTGCCCGGCCCCAATCCACTTGTGGTGGAGTCACGAAGCCCTCATACTCCGGGAGGGTGGACAGGAAGCACGCGCCCAGTATGGTCTACTGCAAAAAGTAAGCTAACGAGGAATGGAGGTAGACGATCCTCTGCAGCTCCTCCCAGTTGACCAGGAGTCCATGGCAATTCGTTTGAAGGAATATGCCCCCCAGGCTAAGCTCGGAGGAGATGTGGGGACCCTCTTCGAAGAGGAGGCCCTCATGGGAAAGGTCGTGAGCTTTACGGAGGCAGAGCTCCGGGCGCTATTGACTGAACAAGCCGCTGAAGAAGCTATCGCCTACGAAGCCTTATCGGAGGAGGAAGGTCTCGCTATGCTAGTCTTTTACTCCATCCGCCTCGAAACTTAGGCGTTTTCGGAGGCGGTGGTCCCTTCTTTGGAGGATCCACCGTCTCTAAGCCACCCAGCCCAGCTTTTGTGGGGGCGTAGGAGCCGAAGCTCCTTTGATGCTGTGCTCCTCTCTGGGAGTCGCTTTAGGACCTCCGAAAGACGGCTTCACGACCACCATCAGGGGTGTGTCGTCCTCTGAGTCTAACGACTCGGTAGAGTCGCGCGGTCCTTTCCCCTCACGAGAAGCGGTCACGATGGGCGAAGAGGGGTGATCTCTGGTTATACCGAGGCTGGGTATGTATCCTTTCGCCGCCAGCTCTACAAGGGGAGCGCGTGTGGTGAGTAGAATCCACAGAAAGGTTCCGAATGAGCGCGGATACGACCGTACTCGTAGGCCTGGAGTGGCCAGGAGCAGAGGGTGTCCTTTTAAAAAAATAAAATTGAGGCATGAGACGTCCCAGGCAGCGTTGGGCGCGCCAAGACCAAGTCCTTAGCCTCACGAAATGAGAGGTGATTCGTAACCTGAACCAGTCAGGATTTCCTTCTCCTTGATATACGTACTACCTTGCTTCGAAGAAGCGGGGTGTGACTCTCCGCAATTGACACACTTGGCCATACACGATCGGGACTTGTCGTGTACAGAGTTGGAGCAATATACACAGACTTCGGGTAAACCCGACTTTGCACGTCTACAACTCCGCGGAAGTGGTGGCAATGCCTTCACGCGGTAGCGATACCAACTGGCATGCACCAACTCAGGAAACCTGTCACGGTCGAACGTGACGAAGAGTGTAAGGGTGGCTCTCAAGGCCTCTCCCTGTTTTCTCATCACACGTTCGACTTTAACCGCTCTTTTCATGAAGTTTATGATAGAGTGCGGCTGCGTCATACTCACCAGCGAGGCGAGGCATTAATTGTCTGAATGGCACTAATCATGGCCGCCTCGAAGTAATCTAACACATTCGCCAGAAGTCTCCCATCCGAGAAACTGGTCCCCTTCGGCTCTCTACCAATCAAGCTGCGAATGGTCTCTTCTAATCAATCATATTGCCCTTGGCCAAGATGCTGCCATCAGTGGAGCGAATAACCAGAAAGCGTTTGAAGCCAGTTGTCTCGAAAACTCCAAGTAGTCTCTCAATGAAGCGCAGAGAAGTAATCGACGCTCCGCTCAGCGCGCTTGCGAGTTTGCTCTTGGTCTGCCCGACCCCTTGTAAACTGTAAATACTCGTATAGGACTGCAGGACTGTAGAGAATACGGACCTGGGGGCCAAAGATCCTTTGACCCCTTAAGGGGGTTGGCCCTATCGAGCTGAGTTAATTTGGGGTCACCTGTCTGCTCTCTTGGAAGTCCCCTGTAATAGTAAAAGGATTGCCGCTGGCAGGGAGATGTAGTCGCCCGAGGGGCCTCCAGAGAAGGGAGTGAGGGGAAATACACCGCGCTCGTAAGCCTATCACAGGAGTAAATCTCCTCCCCGGTAGAAGAGGGTTGGAGGGGTCCCAGACAAAGCACAGAACCTCTGTGGATAAATAATAAATATTACTAATTGATTAATTCTACTAATAATAATTATAATAAATAACGATAAATAATAATATACTATTATAATAATAATATAAAAATAAGACTAAATAATAGAAATAATAATAAAAAATGATCATAACAAATAATACTATTAAATAATACCCCGCAGTGGTACCCCCCTGTGGGGTGGGAAGCCTTACCATCGCCGCTATTCAAGTAGGAGAATTGTATAATTTGGCATCTTCAATCTTTATAATGATCGTTGTCTTTATCTACATTTTCATTAACTCTGTATTCTCTAGCACCGCCAAATATCCTCATCGGTTACACCGCATCGGTACGGCGACTAGCCACACCCAATGTGACAACACTCATGGTGACGAGTGGTGTGTACACATGATTCGATGACTCCATACTGATTAACACTTAACGAATTTGCGCGTATAAACTCGGGAATCGAATGCATGACTCGAATATACCCGAGTATAAACGGGCACATCAAAAGATTGATGTATTTCAGGCAATTTCCTCGAGATATTACGTTTATTGACTGATATTACCGTGGTCGGTCGCCTTGGTAACGAGCCATATCGTATCCTGCGTCTCTTAGAGCGGAAATCGAATGTTCAGGTATGTAGAGGGATCCATTATAATAGTAGTATTTTCCCACCTTCTAAGATATTACTTCGGGAGAGAAAGCGAGCCGTTACTCCCCACCCCCCTCCGACGACTTCACCCTTTTTGGACTTGTCGTCGGGTCACTGAGAAATTCACACCGAGGCATGAGTCTTAAATTGAAGGCTACCTCCCCGCCGTCTTAATCTCCCTCTCCCCCTGGTCGGGAGATTACTATCTATTTTGTAGGTTCGCCTCGAACAACTTTTATGGCTCCAGCCACTGGTCGTCCGTCTGACCCACTAATCCCTGCCTCTTTCACTTTCCCGCAAGGAGACGCTTAGTTGTCACGGCCGATAAAGAGGGTTCGAGAAGGCCTCTCTCTCTCTCTCTCCCTGTTTTGGAGAAATCCGGGTATATATGCACCCTCCCAAAGATTACCGATAGATTTGGTTAGACGACACTTCCCCGAAAGGAGTTTGATTCAACGACGCTCTCTCCCGAGAAGTGTTTAGTGATGGTCGCAAGCCTCGGAAGAGCTGGACATCACACTCGTATCTTTGGGTCAGGGAGAAGAGTCTCGTGAGGTAACATCAGCCTTTCTCAACCGCCTTCGGATCAAGGATTGGAGAAGCCGTCCTCCGAACTTCTTCTGGTGACCTCTTGAGGACAAAAGGCCCGATAGCTCGCTCGATCCGAGTTTGGAGAAGTCACCTCCCCCTTCGAAGTTCGTCCGGTGACCTCTTGAGGACAAGAGGTCCGCATCTCGCAAAACCCAAGTTTGGAGAAAGTAGCACCACCCTCTGCGGGTTCTCGGCTACCCCCGTGAGTAATTAAGGTCACCAAGACCCCCCCAAAAGTTCGTCCCGCTTTACTCTCGAGATTCAAAGGAACTAAATCGCTCACTATCCTAAATCTCCAATTATAACCACTTAATAACCCTGGTTGTCCAGTTAGTATTCGGAACCTAATTCCGTCTTATTCATGTACCCATATATATCCATATTTATTTTGTGCCTTTTATTTAGTGTGTATTAAAATCTATTTTTGTCGTTGTGTTTGGAATATTCCTTGGTCAGGCAGCTGCAGCTATCTATTCAAATCGCACTCTTAGAACAAAAACAGTTGTTGCCTTGCTAAGCCTACCTTAGAGCCTGTGTGCGTATATTCCCGTACGCTTGGCTATACTTCGACAAGGTATATATTACCCGAGTATATACGGGTACGTCAAATGATTGGGGTTTTTTTAGTATTTTTCCGATATATTTTGGCTTCTATCATCGTCAATAATAAAAAAATGGCTAATGAATATCAAGATGCGTCCTCTGTCCTTGTGAATGTTCTCTATCATAACATTAACGGTGTATAAAAGGTATATGAAGTAAAGAAAGAATTTGTGAAATTTATAAGATAACTAGAATAGGTACCCGCCGTTGCCCAGGATAAAAAGGTCCTGTCGCAAAAAAATACAGTTACTTTTTGAATTTTTTATATTGTAGCACAAAGATATCTTTACTTAGTGATTATTATTATTATTTGTTGGCTGAAGGCAGATTCAGGAGTTGTACACTCTCCCTATTATATAATATACTTACGATGAGTAAACGTTTGATTACTCGCGCATGGCAATTTACACGCATATATCATATAATATACTTACAATGAGTAAACGTTTGACCGCGCGCGCCCGACAGTTTACGCGCACGCGTAAATGACCGTTAGTTATGAGCGACCAAAGTTGTGGCCGCAGGAACAGATCGAGCGCTTTATAGATACAGAAGAAGAATAAAATGAAGAAAGGAACCAGTGGCAGTTGGAAGTTTGAGGAGACTGGAAAATCGAACCTTTTTTTCTTCGTTTTTTTCCTTAACTTTATCTGATGGCGATATATGGGTATCGGATTTTTCTTTCTTTTGTTCGTCCGAGTTTATTTTTTTTCTGTTATTTTTTTATCATTTCTTTGTTGTTTTTTTGTACCATGGAGGGTTGAAATTAAGAGAATGGAACTTTATAATAGGAGGCCGCCCTGTTATGTTCATGGAGGGATTGGCAAAGTCCCTGACGCAGTTCCCTGTTATCTTCGTGATGGCTTCATATTAAGGTACAAGACTTTGTAAATGCTTATTAAGTTCCAGTCCTTAGTTACTTAATACTTAGGTAGTTACAGGCTTTGATGACTTTATTATTAACTGGAGGCTTTTGTCACTTCAATTTTAGTTGCAGGACTTTGTGACTTTATTAGGTTACAGGCCGTGGTGACTTTATATTAAGGTACAAGCTTTGTGGGGTTCATATTAAGTTACATGCCCAAGTGAGTTCATATTGTTACTTGTGATTGTGACTTCATAGATAGTTACAAGCCTTGGTGACTTCATTATTAAGTGATGTGTTGTGTGCGCGAGGGAAAAGGGGATTGAAATGACAAAGGTGGCGTAGGTGACCACAGCTGTGCGCTTGCATGACGCAAACTCGACGCACGATCCTGAAGGTTTGTAACGTGTCCTCCTGGCCCCAATTCTATGGTTGAAGAAAATATTGTTATTTGCCATCCTTAAGCCTTTTTTAAATTATTCCTGGCCTATTCATTTTATCCTCTTTTTTTTGTTCTTCATTAAATGAATTTGCCCTCGTTGGTATACAAACATCCCCTCATTTCCTGTTATATTAATCCTCAAAATCTCCCAAGACAAAAACCACCTTCGAACCCCATTTTGGAGAGGCTTAATGGGATAAATGTTGTGTTTTGGTAACCCCTATTTTTCCCCAGTGTGTGGGGGAGGGCTATGTTGGATTACATAATTTTATTTTCCTTGTCATTACCCCTCCACCCGCATCGGTGATCACCCCGCATTCCTAAACATTCACTTTTTCCAAATCGATTCTGAAATGTTCACCTGAGTGACCTGACCTGACCTTAATTCCTCCCCCCCCATCCTTCTCATTGCCACAACATAACCATCACGCTAATGGCAAAAATTAGTTCACGTTACTTCACACTAACTCCCTAGTTACATGTACTTGTACATGTTGTATGCGTGTTTGTATACATCTAGGTTTGGGTGTGTGTGAATAAGAAGGTTGAGTTGCATTAAGGATGTATTGCCTAAGTGCCGCGTGAGCCAATGGCTGTAAAAATGATAAGATACGTGATGCGATGTGTACATGATGTGGTAATCTGTGTATGCTTGAAGTTTATTACTTATTGTTTTTTTAACATTGATTCCGTGTTCCGGAATCATTTTTTAGCCAGTACACTCACACACTTCCTGCAACAAAACCGGAAACAAATACACCTCTTTGTCTTTTCATAGCAATAAGAGAATTATGACGTCATCGTTCCATTTTTGCACCCGCTTCGAAAAAAAATGAAAACGAAACCTCATATTTATTAATTTAATACTATTAAACCAGAAAAATGAAATATTATAATAGAATCTTTGGTATGGTAATATTTAAAATAGCATTATGGTTCAATCCTTCGCTTATAACTTACGTTTTCTGTTGGGAGCAGCCATGATCGAGGCAAACACTTGGCAGAATTCTGGGAAGGTAATGACGTCACCAAAGCCGCACAAACTCTCCACCGTAGACGAGACATTCTGGAAGAGAAGCGGGAGCTTAGAGGCATTTTAATCGTGACTTCCATGCGTTCGAATGATTTAAATCCAATGCGGCAGAAGTATGCATGGGTGTTTAGTGTAGAAATAAAAAGGTAAAACATGAAAATATTGTTTTGCTTTTCTGTAATATCTATCAATACCTACTGCCGCTCTTCGGGGATGGGGGCTATATATCATCACGAATTAGGAATCGAATCCACGCTATGTCATTGTTATATAACGCGCATAGAGTGAACACCAACCACGCAACACACATTTCACACGGGTCACGATTGAACCTAGGCAATCCTTTCTATAAAAACAAAAGATTACGTCACAAAGAGAGACAAAATAGAGATATAAAAGCAAAGTCGTGACCCACTGCTCTTTGTAGATCGATATTTGGACAAAAACAAACGAGGACTCATTGTTGTCAGCTTGTGGGACCATTGCTCGTTTCATTCCCCTGCACATCTCCCCCTACCCCTCAGAGTGTGGGTGGGTGGGGAGGAGGGTTACTGTTCGTATGTTTAAAGTCCCACGAGGGAGGGGTAGAATCTGTTCGTAGTCTGGGATACTTTTGTGCAATCCTATTACTAGAGGTTGACTTTTAATCTTCTGCTCCCTGTAGTTTGAAGTCATCAGATTTGCTGCCAGAGAGGTCTACTTACTTACCCGTCGGCTTTTTCAACTCCTTTTTATTATATTTTTTCATTCCTTTCAATTCATGTTTTGTATTCCTTTAAATTACTTTGATTCATTCTTTAAATTCATTTTTTATTCATGTTATCAATTTCTTTTATTCCTTCCTTTCAATTACTGTTATTCCTTTCATTCAATTCATTTCCTTCTATCCATTCCGTTAGTCTTATATTTCTTCTTTTCAATTCATTTGCTTTTGGGCATCCCTTTAAATTCAGTTTATTAATTTCGTTTCAATTCAGTCTATTAATTTCTTTTAAATCCTTTTATTCATTCCTTTCAATTCATGTCATTAATTCTTTTCAATTACTTGTATTCCTTCCTTTCAATTAATGTATCCTTTTATACATTCCTTTCAATTAATTTTATTCTTTCTTTTCAATGTGTTATTCATTCCCTAAATTGGTTTTATTTATTCGTTTCAATTGATTATTTTATTAATCTAAATTTATTTTATTATTCTTTTCAATTTATGTTATCCATTCCTTTCAATTCATTGTATTGATTATTTTAAATTACTTTTATTCATTCCTTTCCATTTGTTATTCATTCATTTACTTTTAATTAATTCCTCAAACCTCTTTTATTCATTCCTTTCAATTCCTTTTAGTCATTGCATTAATATTCATTCTTTTTATTTATTCATTTAATTCCTCACCATTCCTTTCAATTCATGTTATCCATTACTTTCATATCCTGCCGATTATTCCTTGCAATCCCTGTTATTCATTCCCTTTAATTCTTCCCATTTCATTTTATTCATTCTTCTAAATCACTTTTATTCCTTTATCCCTTTAAATTCCTTTATTCATTCTTGGGAAAGAGAAGAGTCATACGAATGGATTTCTATTATTTTTTTTTCTATTCCTATTCAATTATATTTTGATTTTAATGTTTATTCTACTTCTAATTTTATCTATATTTCCATTCCATTATTATTCTATTTTTTATCTATTTTTATTTCCATCCTATTTCCAATTCCATTTTTTTATTATATTTCTATTCTTTCCTTTTCCGATCTATTTCCCCTTAATTAGTTTGACGAATTACTGAGTGAGGGGATCTAATGAGACTTCTTTCTCTCATTAAACAAAAAAGGGGAGGAACGAAAGAAGAGAAAGCCGAAAAGTGATAAAAGAAGGTGAATGTTGAAATGAACTCGAAAGACGCCTCAATTACTAGGGGTGGAGGGTGGGATGGGGGGTTAAAGCCTCCAGAAACAAACTGAAATATAGACATTCGAAAAAAAAACAATTTGTGGAGACAAACGAAAGCATCACGTGTACACACATACACATCCAACAGTCGTATGACGAGGAAAGTAGCGAATCCCTCTTCGCCCTCTTCATTACCAATCACCACTCCCTAAGGTCGGAGTGGAGAAATGTTCCCTATGTCACCCTCAAGGGTCACCCCAAGAGAATGGGAGTCAGAGCCTATCAGGTCGAATCTTCGCCCAAGGGGTTCGCCTGGGTTGCAATCGGGAGGGAGCATTAAGGCAATTACCGAGAAAATGATTCCCCCTAATACATTCCCTTCCCCCTTAGCGGTAGGGATGTCTGGAGGAGGTTTGGTGACCTTATACCTGCCAATTATTCCTTCAGCCATTGAAAGGGGATTGGAATCTAACTGCATCTGCATCAATCTATCTGCCAATTCCCCCTTGGGTAGAGAGGCCATTGGAATCTATCTACAAAAGGCGTAAGTTCGGCAACGTATAAACAAACGCGTCTTTTTAAAAGGCTTCTATACTTTCTCTACTACAGATACCTTGTTAGAAACTTCCTGGTGGATGTGCCCTCGTTGGTGTTCGCTCGTTAATTTTAAAGAACAAGAACCCATGGTGTATTGATAGGGAGGAACCTACATTCATGGGTTTCACTCGCGATCAAAGCAATTGACATAGATGCTGAGCGAATCCGATTGTTTTTTGTGGCAGTTTGACTTCAACTAGGTAAAACGGGCTTGTTTCTTGTAGTAGGCCAATATGTAAAACGGGCTTGTTTCTTGTAGTAGGCCAATATGTAAAACGGGCTTATTTCTTCCAGTAGGCCAATAGGTAAAACGGGCTTGTTTATTGAAGTAAGAAAATAGGTAAAAGGGGTTTGTTTCTTGTAGTAGGCCATTCGGTAAACGGGCTTATTTCTTGTAATAGGCCAGTAGGTAAAACGGGATTTCTTGTAGTAGGCCAATAGGTAAAACGGGTGTTTCTTGTAGGCCATTCGTAAAACATGTTTATTTCTTGTAGTAGGCCAATAAGCAAAACTGGCTTATTTCTTGTAGTAGGGCAGTCGGAAAACAGGTTTATTTCTTCCAGTAGGCCATTAGGTAAAACGGGCTTATTTCTTGTAGTAGGCCAGTTGTTAAAACGGGCTTGTTTTTTGTAGTACGCCAATCGCTAAAACTGGTTTATTTCTTGTAGTAGGGCTTGTTTCTTGTAGGCCAATCGGTGAAACGGGCGTTTCTTGTAATAGGCCAGTCGGTAAAACTCGTTTATTTCTTGTAGTAGGTCAGTAGGCCAATAGATAAAACAGGCTTGTTTCTTGTCTTCCAGTCGGTGGGGGCAACGGGCTTGTTTCTTGCGCGTCTCCTGGTCCCTTACTCGATCCCTTTCATTTAACTTTCTCCCCAATGCTCTAAATTCGTCATCTCCTCTCATCAGCGATACCCTCCTTATCTCTTGCTGACCAAGGGATGACGATCATCTCGTGTGCTATTCTCACAGTGACCGGTAGTTATTCCACCCATCATCACGAAGAGTGGTGCTTTCTTCCAAGCGCCACCATTTTCTCTCTCCGGGTAACCGCACGCATACATACACCCGTACCTACATGTACGTAGACACATTCACGCACTTCCTGATTTTAAATTAACTGATAAACGCCCCTTTTCAAGGGCATTAACTTTCTAGATGTCGAGGGAAAGGAATGGATGAAATGGTGTGGACGAAGGGCTGATAAGCGCGAAAAAGAGAAGGAAAATTAGTACGAAAATGACCACGCACTCAGAGACCTTCGAATGACAAGGAGATTAGCGAAAAGACCCTGGCGCGAACCAGCGGGGGCAGGAAAGATGATAGAGAGTTTTAACAAAAATAAACAACAAGAGTAATAATCTGATATTACGCTTCCACCCGCACAAACGCTCTCGTGCATCGACTATTCTTCAATTATAAACCTGCACAAACACACAGACTTGTCCCATAGTTAAAGTTGGGAAAGAGAGGCAACAAATATTGTGGTTCCTAAACTTCATTGCTTTAAAATATATAAAAACCAGGCAATGGCTTCGGTACTCCCTCATACGGGGGGATCTTACGCTTCGCTACAAAATTAAAATTTTAAATCTAAAAAAAGCAGCCATGGTTAAATTTTTAGAAATTTTCTGAACTTCGCCAATTATAATAATTTTAAAAAGGAAACTCTAAACTAAATTTCCCCCCTTTCAAAATATCACGTTGCTAAAATATACTTATAGAAGAAGATATATAAAAATAAATTTTCTGAACTTCACCATTTGTAATTCTTTGGGTTTTAAAAATTTCACAAAATTTCGATACTTATATTTATTTCTGAACTTCAACATTTTGTTTTTTGATATTATAAAAGAATTATTACAAATAACTTTGATGAAAAAAATTAAATCTACTTAGGTGACAACCGAACTAAAAGAAAAAATCTTATTCAAACCTTCAAAAAATCTCGTTCTTAAAATATAGGGTTACCAGGCAATGGCTTTGCCACTGCGCTTCGCTCCTAAGATTAAAATTTAAAATTTAAAAAAAAGCAACCATGGTTAAATTTTTATGAATTTCTGAACTTCTCTTAACCGCTTTTTATCCCCTGTATAGACTCTTTATTTTAACAACCTGAACACCCATTTCTTCATCTTCATCATCCTTATCATCATCATCATCATCATCTTCTTTTTCTTCTTCTTCTTCTTCTTCTGCTTCTGCTTCTTCTTCTTGATCTTTTTAACTGTTTCAATCCTTTGAATTTCCAAAACACCCAAAGTCATTTGTCAACTAAGCAAAAAAAAAACATTTATAAATTTTTAAAAATCCCCATATTAAATTATAGAGTTAGGGATATATATATATATATATATATATATATATATATATATATATATATATATATATATATATATATATACACGAGGGGTAGTCAATAAGTTTTGCGAATCGGTAGGGCAAAATAGAGGAATGGGGATGGCTGTTTGTGGTGTTAGGACAAGGTATGACAAGTCAGAACCTGCAGCCACACGCTCCTGCCTCGTCTATTTAAAAAGCAGTAGCTGATCGCAGATCGTCAGTCACAAATCTTTCAACTATGACCAAGGTAGGCAAGAATACAAAAGAGATCCATCAACGCATGGAATAGGGAATTCCACCATGGTCGTGAGTCCCTTGAAGATGACCCCCGTCCAGGACGCCCGTTAGACGTGACCAATGAGGAAAATGTGGCCCGTGTGGAGAGGATGATCCTCGAAAATCGAGGGGTGAAGGTCGAAGAAATCGAGTGAGAACTTGGAATATCACATGGAAGTGTTATCAACATCATCCACGACAATTTGGCCATGACCAAGGTCTCTGTCCGTTGGGTCCCTAGAAACCTCACGCCCCATGATCGACTTCAACGTCGTCAAAGTCCATAAGGCCAGAGTTGCACAAGCTGCCCTGCGCGAGTGCGGATTCGAGGAGCTCAACCATCCCCCCTACAATCTAGATCTGGCCCCTAGCGACTACTTTTTATTCCGCCAGCTCAAGGCTACACTGCGTGGACGCCGGTTTGGGGACGACGGAGATGTCCAGCTCGCCGTCCAGGAGTGGATTGAACAGCAGTCGGGAGATTTCTGGTTGTCGGGAATCCAAAGCCTCAGGGACAAGTGGCGCAAGTGCATTGAAGTCGAGGGTAGTTATATTGAAAAATAATAAAACACTTTTCCTTATATCTCGTTTCCTTATATGCAAAATTTATTGACTGCCCCTTATATATATATATATATATATATATATATATATATATATATATATATATATATATATATATATATATATATATATATATATATATATATATATATTATAATATATATAAATATTTACTTATGCTATACAAAAAGAGAAAAGTAACGTCTCCGTATAACTCGACAACGTGATGTGATAGAGATGAATAGAAAACAAAGCAAATCACCATTTTTCAAATATATTTTGAAAAAGATGTCATACAGTCGATAAAAAAAAATCAGGCACACCAGTATAATCAACAGTGAAAAAAACTCTCCTTTTCTTCAAGTCGCTTGAACATTTTATCAGTAAGAAAACATCCAGAAACTATAAAGATGTTGGAACAACACTTAAGTACTTTTTATCTTTTAAAGCATCATATTTCTTTTGATCGTGAAATCGGAAAACTCATTCTACGATAATAAAATGTAATTAATAATGTTGGATATTGTTTACCACTAACAAACATTTTTTGGTGTTTTTACCTTTCATTGTAGAACAATACCACACGGAAAATTAGACATTAACTTCCGGTACCAAAGTAACACTAGTCTACCCATGGCGTAAAAAAAACTCCTCAATATTTAAATAATAGTCGTTAATATTATTAGTTATTCACTTGGTAATACTATAAAGTATGAACTAATGAAATTTCAGCAACTGTAATATATATATGTATATATATATATATATATATATATATATATATATATATATATATATATATATATATATATATATATATAAGTGAAACTCTAGCTTATTATTGATGTTACCGATCCAAGGTGGAAAAATACCTGATAGATGTGTGCAATGAACCATAAAATGAATGCATCATCTATATAAATATATAAAAGAGGAAGTTTGTATATTTATTTGTTCCCAAGCCACTAGAGTCTAATAACTGAGCGATCGAATCAGCGTCTGCTGAACGAAATCCTGATGATCTCCACAATCTAAATCTAAATTTTTCCCCGTGCAACTACGGCTAAGTCAACTACTAGTATATAAATACAGTGAACCTTATTTAAACCTGAATTCCAAACTCCTGCAAGATCATGTCGTGTAGCTCCCTAAGTCCTTCAGTATTGTTTCTCGATTGAGATGCGAGCCTGAGATGATAGCCCTCCTTGAACTACAGTACATTTTAAATATGATTGATTCTAACGTTAAAAAAACAGTTTTCGTTGGTTATTAAAGTAATAGGAATGGTCACCAAAAGTTGAATCAATTTAATATTTTCAGACTGAGTACAAATCATATCAAATTTGTGAATTAACTCAAATATTATGACATTGGTTGATTTGCATTCCTTAAATCAATGTCGTTAGCGAGCTCACCAAGAATTTCGAGTCCAATATATTTCTATATGCATTCTAAAACCTTTGTGTTACTTAAATATGAATGGGCGAACATTTCGAACTTGTTAACATGAAGTAATAAAAAAAAATGCAACGCGCTGAATGTAAGCAAATGGCTCTCTTAACGACAATAAAATATTGTCAAATATTTCGAAATAAGTCATTTTGTAGTCGATGTCTCCCCCTCCCCCAATTTTTTTTCTGAGGAAACTGCAAGTCATCTGATAATGCAATATCAACCATTGTTTCTTCAAGAGTTTTTTTCATAATGCTCATCGTTACGATAGTTTTCGACAAACTGAATAAGCTATTCAGCTGCTTGCACTGCAAGACATCAAAAAAAGAAAATTCCAGTTTGAGATATGAAAAATATTAAACTGAAGGCATTAAATTTTGCAAGCAGATTGTCAGTTTCACTTACGAAGTGTATCCTCATCCCATCTTTTCCTATAATCTAAAATATGTTGAAATACATCCCTTCTTTTAAGCTTTCAAGCATCTTTTTTTATGAAAGATAGTTAAAATAACATTCATGGATGACAAAAGCCACAATGGCCTATCAAAGGACATCAAAATTAATCCCCACTCTAACATCCCGCCTCAAAAGTAGTATCATGTAAATACCACTATAGCACCATCTTGTTTCACGCAGTAATAGAGTGTTGAGAGTACAATCTCGAAAGAAACGTTTCCGTTTTGTGCACGCAAATAAATTAAGCTTATGAGCATAGCAGAGGCGAAATGTATCATATTTAAGTCTTTTAATTTCCCTTACAGTTCCTTAAACTCACCTCCCATTACAGCTGCTGCATCGTACGTTTTACTAACGTACTAACCAATTTAGTTTAAGCTTCATTAAAAGAATTTACTACAATTTATATTAGGTTTTCAATAAATTCATGTTTTTAGAAGTCCTAAAAAAATTCTTAAATTTGAAATTAGTTTAAATTTGCTGCAACCTGTTTAAAGATAACTGTAACAATATTCAAGCCTTTTTTTTAAGCTATAGCAATGCCTAAGCTTGTAATGTTTAGGCTTCTTTAAGCTAACGATGCTTAATTCCTTTTTTTAAAGCTGTAGCAATGCTTAGGTTTGTAATGTTTAGTTTTTTAAGCTAGCAATATCTAGGCCTTTGCTTAAGTGTAACAATGCCTATGCTTGTAATGTGATAGAACGGTCTGAGGCCGCCATGCTTCAGCCCCTATCACATGTCGAAACACATGCTTCCCAGCGTGTATGCTGCGAGAGGAAGTAGAAAGCGCGTTATCGCCCCCCCCCATCCCCAAGTTTAATCAAGGAGGTTCAATCCTCCGTTCGCCTCCATGCGTCGATCTCGGCAGATTAAATTAGGCTTATGGGCAGATAAGATATTTTCCCAAGCGCCACCAGGACATTCCATCGAAGTCCCTTCCCCCATTGTCCCCTACGCCAAGGGGCTGGCTCCGACTATTTATGCGATAACATTTCGCATTTGAACCAGATCCCGATTATCTTCGCGAGGCATCACGCCGATCCGGTCTCCCTTGTGCACCTAGGAACTCCACCCCGAGAAACTCCTTATTGTCCAGAAGAGGACAATATCCCTTGAGTGCCAAGGTTCGTGCCCCTCGAGACGCCAAGTCAACAGGGCCCCCCTGTTGTTCAGAAGAGAACAACTTTGGAGCAGCCATTGTTCTTCGAGCCCGTTCGACAAGAAATGGTTCTCACCCCCCCTTGTTGTTCAGAAAGAGAACAACATTAGAACAGCCATTGTTCTTCAAGCCCGTTCGACAAGAAACGGTGATCACCCCCCTGTTGTTCAGAAAGAGAACAACTTGGGAACAGCCATTGTTCTTCAAGCCCGTTCATTAAGAAACGGTTCTCGTTTCCAAGACATCACGTCAGGGTAATATAATTCTCCCTTTTTTACGTTCTTCAAGAGAACGCTTGGTTACAACAATAACCTCCATTGTTCATTTAGAACATCTCCGATATCCTGTCTCAAGGATCACTCGTACTTCCGAGCTCCACTTCGCTCTCACTCCTCGAAGACAGTCCTTTCCCCTCGTTAAGACAACCCCCCGAAGAACCCCTTCTCCTGGAAAAGGATCGCCAGTTGGACCGAAGATTCCTTCCCATCGCCTTCCTCTGCACGACAACCTTGTAATTACGTAAGCTACGCATTACATTTAACCATTTAACATTTTGTCAACGCAACTCTGAGCTTTAAACGATTATAGCCAACCATTCCCCCTTTTTTGTTTGATTGCCGTTTTAAATCCCTCAAAATCTTAATCCTCAGCTTAGTCAAATATTCCCATGACCTTTTTCATTTCCTGTGTTTCTCCCATTTTAATCCCCGGTTATGTAAACATTTTCCGTGTGTTGTTTTGTGTTGTAACAATATTTGAGCCTTTTTTTAAGCTGTAGCAATGCCTAAGCTTGTAATGTTTAGGCTTTTTTAAGCTAACGATGCTTAATTCCTTTTTTTAAAGCTGTAGCAATGCTTCGGTTTGTAATGTTTAGTTTTTTTAAGCTAGCAATATCTAGGCCTTTGATTAAGCTGTAACAATGCCGATGCTTGTAATGTTTAGGCTTTTTAAGCTATCAATGCCCATGCTTGTAATATTTAGGCCTTTTAAAGCTAGCAATGCCTAGGCCTTTTTTAAAGCTCTATCAATGCCTAGGGCTTTTTAAACCCTCTATCAATGCCTAGGCTTGTAATGTTCAGGCCCTTTTTAAACTAGCAATGCTTATGGCTTTTTTTAAGCTGTAGCAATTCCTAGGTTTTTAATGTTTATTTTTTTAAAACTAGCAATATCTAGACTTTTTTTAAGCTCTAGCAAAGCCTATGTTGTAATGTTTCAGCTTTTTTTAAAGGTAGCAATGCTAGGCCTTTTTGAAAACTATAGCAAAGCTAAGGCTTGTAATGTTTAGGCCTTTTAAAGGTAGCAATGCTTAGGCTTGTAATGTTTAGGCTTTTTGAAACTAGCAATGCCTAGGCCTTTTTTTAAGCTGTGGTAATGTCTAGGCTGCTTTTAAGCTAATGTTTTTTTTAAGCTACAAAAATTACGTTTGTGTGCCACATGAACTGTCTGAAGGAGGTCTACAACATGTGAATATCGCTTCTTTACTATTGGCTCGAAATGCCCGTGAGCCATTTTTGGATAGAATTGTTAAGGTGAAATCAAAATTAAGTTGTTTTTTTACAGAAACCTTAAACGAACAAAAACAATGGCTTGATCGCATACAATAAACCTATTCCTAGAATTTGTCTCCACAAACAGAAAGCTATATTTTGCATTTGGTGGGATGTTAAAGGGTGTCTCCTCCGTGACATTACACACCCACGCGGAGCAGTCTAGATACAAGAAAAATTTATTGCGAAGTAGCGATCAAAAGAACCGAGGCCACTTTGTAAGAAGCTAGATATTGAAGTCTTGAAGGTTGGGAAGTATTTCCTCACCTTCCATATTCACTGGACCTTGCACAATCTGATTACCATTTATTTAAGTCATTACAGCATCACCTAAATGACGAAATTTATTCTAATGTGAAGGTGAAAAAGGATATGAAATCATTGCATCAAAACCGACTGAATTCTTCAAGAAAAGGATCCACTGCTTAGTTAAACAATTGAAGAACATTGGCAATAATGAGTGCCACCACTACTGAGAACATTGTCAATAATGATGGAAACTCCTTTGCTAAATAATTGTTTTTATATTAAAGATGATTTTACGTTTCTCAAAAAAAATACATTCATTTCTTAACGACCTAATATTACGTTAGCCAACCTTGAAGCAATTTTATCTTCCCTTAGGTAAAAAAATCTTAGAAATCTATCATTTATTTTGCAATCTTATTATTTATAACAATTGGGCATTTAATGTACAATTCGAGGCTTTATCTGCTTGCACAAGGGAACTTTTTCAACCTCAGGATTAATTAAGTCACCAGATATTTTCATATTGCATTTGAATCTCCTGATAAATGTTTCGACGATCCTTCTTTCGTGGAAAATCTAGATTAAAAAACGATCCATTTTAGCCTAGCAATCCAAACAGCTCGGGATAATTACATTTATCGAAGCTGTTTTCATTAACCATAACAGCGTAATTGTAAATCTTGTTTACAGAGATATAATAAACGGCATTTGTTAATTGGTTGTGTAATTTTCTCCACTCCTGCACTCTTACTAATTGGTGTTTGAACATCAAAAATCAAAGTTTTTAGACATTTGTAGTTTGGCAAATGACTCTAAAATTTACTATGATTTTTGCACCAGAATATTTTTTAGGATTTCTGTAGAACTATCTATTCTTGAGTGATTTAACAGTTATAGACATAGTTTTGCATTAGAGATATTTGCCATTGCCAATCAATCCATCTGCTGATACCATTTGATTTGTAAAGTATCTTGGCTTATTTTAGTTTCTAATGAAGTGGGGTTAGAATAATTTGATAATTTCTGACTTTTCTGCCATATTTCAGTGTCCAAATGATTTTGTCTTTTAAATCTGATACAATATATTTCTTCATTACTAGTAAACAATGAGCTATTTGATTACAAAAATAAAATATGTAAATCGAAAAGAATCTCAGTGAATTATCTATAATTACTCCTTAAGTCCTTTTCATCCACTACTGACTTCAGCCAACACCCATCTTTTTTAGTTTTTTAATAATTATTTAAGATTCCCAAAATAACTAAAGATTTATAATAAATAATTAAATAAAACAACTTATAATAAAAAAATGAGTGAGGGGAATATAATGGTAGAATATGGTAAATTAAGTAATAGTGCTTGTAATAAATCTGATTAATGAAAATTGTGATAAGAAAATGATAATAATAGTAATGGACTTGATAGTCAAAATAAAAATAGAGAAATTGAGTGTTTCTGGTACGAAAACGTCTACATATCAGATATCATCTGCAACTAGTAGCACCATTACTCGCGTTCCAATTTTCGAACCTATTTTATAATATTACCTGAACATTTCAAACCTCACTACACATATCTTAATTGTGTAAAGTTAAAGGTTAACACTTTTGACATGGAATATGTAAGAGTGGATGCAGAAATCACAGGTGAAGGAGAACAAAAAAAATGAAATCAAAATCGAAAAACTTGAAGTAAAACAAACAAAGGTGCTTTATAAATGATGGTAAAATGAAACAACCAAAGATAAACATCAAAATAATAATATGAATACAAAGGCATTAAATAAATCAGCTGATGAAATAGACCAAGGAACAAAATCCTCAATAAAAAATAGAAGAAAATGCTAAAAATAAAAGCATACCTTCAAACCAGAGGCCAAAAAGTTGTTGTTTTTTTTAAGAAAAATGCATACGATGAAGGTGATCAGTGCATCTATAGGCATCCTCCTCTCTGCAGATATTCTATGAGAGAGGGAAACGGTGTTTTTGCGTGCCGTGAAAAATATTGTGACTTCACACACCCAATTATATGCCCCAAATCATGGAACTTAAGTAAATATGATCATCAAAATTACCAAGAATACCACCTTGTTGGTATATGTGATAGAACGAGTTGAATCTGTGTTAAATTCAACTCCTATCCCATATTAGTTAAAACCTCGAGGAGGCCCACGTGCATCTTCGATTCGAGGCTTGGAGTCTTATCAACAGCTGCCGGACGTCAATGTTTAAACAAGGAGGTTATCGTCCCCCCGTTCGCCCCCATACGCCGACCTCGCCAGATCGAGTTAGGCTTATGGACAGATAAGGCATTTTTCTCCGGCCCAGCTGTGCGTTCCCTCGAAGCTTCCACCCCATTCTCCCCCACGCCAAGGAGATGTCCTGGCTATATATATGGAAACTTTACCACTAAGATCAGATTGGAGATCCAGATTTTCGTCGCGAAACATCACCACGACCCTCTCTCCCTTTGTGCGCCAAGGGACCTCGGCCTCGAGATTCACCATCACTTGTCCAGGAGGACAATATTCCTTGAGTGCCAAAGGTTCGAGCCTTTAGTGACGTCAAGTCCCCAAGGCATCCCCCCCTGTTGTTCAAGGAGAACAACATTAGAACAGCCATTGTTCGTTTTGAGCCCTTCGCCAAGAAACGGTTCTCATCCCCCCCCCTATTGTTCAAGGAGAACAGTATTAGAACAGCCATTGTTCGTTTTGAGCCCTTCGCCAAGAAACGGTTCTCATCTTCCCCCTATTGTTCGAGGAGAACAGTATTAGAACAGCCATTGTTCGTTTTGAGCCCTTCGCCAAGAAACGGTTCTCATCTTCCCCCTATTGTTCGAGGAGAACAGTATTAGAACAGCCATTGTTCGTTTTGAGCCCTTCGCCAAGAAACGGTTCTCATCTTCCCCCTATTGTTCGAGGAGAACAGTATTAGAACAGCCATTGTTCGTTTTGAGCCCTTCGCCAAGAAACGGTTCTCATCCCCCCCCCTATTGTTCGAGGAGAACAGTATTAGAACAGCCATTGTTCGTTTTGAGCCTTTCGCCAAGAAACGGTTCTCACCCCCCCTGTTGTTCAAAGGAGAACAACATTAGAACAGCCATTGTTCTTGAGCCCGTAGACAAGAGACGGTTCTCATCCCCCCTTTGTTCAGAAGAGAACAACCTAGAACAGCCATTGTTCGTCAAGCCGTTCGTCGAGAACGGTTCTCCTTCCCAAGACGCCACGTCAGGATTCTTTCATCCCCCCCCCCTTCTGCTGGAACTCGCCAGCGGACCGAATATTCCTTCAAGTACCTTCGACTGCACCCTAACGAAGTTACGTAAGCCAAGCGTCACCTTTTGAGTATTGATCCCTTATTTGTCAATTCTATCCTGTGCTTTAAATGGTTTATCGAACCATCCCATCTCTTTAACTCCATATTTGTTTTACCTTTTTTGATCCCTTAAATCCTTGGATTAGCCCGAGTCTCCACGACCCTTTCCATTCTGTTTGTCAATATTTTCCGTTTTTGTGTATTGTTTATAGTTATTATTAATAAAACTCTATTTTATTAATGATAGCAATATTATTATCCTTGAGCTCAGTTCCACTTCTTAAGCATTTTTGAAGATACATAATATCGGCCGCCAAGAAAGTAAAACGCACTCTAGAGATAATTAAGGAAGTTCCCTCAACGAATAGTGTTATATATAGTATCGTCGGGAGTCATTCTACGACATATATATATATATATACTATTTAATTTGGTATCAGGTGTGTAAGGTTTAACGCTATATCTTTGCAAACACTGGTCTCAGTCGAGTAAAGCATAGTGTTATTCGTTATAATAATAGAATATAGTAGTTCCCTTTTGTTTTAACGATTGCTATCCCCTTTTTTTTTTAAACTTAAGAAGCTGGAGCAGCTCAAGGAACGGTTATAATAATTTGTTTGTTTTTTTGTGATTTTAGTCAGTGGTTATTTAGATTGAGAAACCAAGTACGAATAGGTCAGTGCCCATATTTAGGTAGGCTAATTCTATAGAGGCATAATTCTTGTTGCAAGGAATTTTAGTTGGTTGACTAGTGCCCCCAAGTGCAAGATGACTCCGTTCGAAATCTTTAAAGCGCAAGGAGAGTCCTGTGGACTTTCCGGAAAAGAACTAATTAAGTACATTCAAGAGGAGCAAAAAAGAGAAAGAGAGAAACGGATAAGACAAGCTGACCATCAGATTGAATTAGCTCGGATTGAAGCAGAATTTCAAAGACAAATGGAAGTAATAGAAAAGGAAAGAGTAATCCGACGAGAAGAACGAGAAAGAAAAATACAACGAGAAGAACGAGAAAAAGAAATCCAACGAGAAGAAAGAAGGAAGGATTCGCGCCCCGTCCCAGGAAAGCTGACAAAGTTTCCGAGCCCCGTAAAACCCCCAAACTTCTTTCCCCAAAACCAACAACGGGACTCCAAACCTCCCGTTAAGACTTCTCCTCCATCTCTCTTCCCGAAGCGACCAACCAGATGCTTCACCTGTGGTGTAGAAAACCACGTGAGCTGGAATTGCCCCCAAAATTCTAGGCTTAAAAGCGGACCAGCCCACCAGATTAATGCAACCCCGGCTCCCCCGGTGGTGCAGACCCAAGCAGAAACTTCTCCCCATCCGTCAGGCCACCAGGTAAATTTTTTTTGGAATAAAAGTTCATCGGGAACTTTGAAATATGAGGAGGGCAGCGTGGACAGCTGTCGAGTATCGACTCTCGTCAGGGACACAGGATGTTCGTGCTTCATCGTGTCCGACGAACTCCTCCCAGTGGCCTCTAACCACGAAAAATTTGCGGTGGTACGTGACTACCTTGGGCGGGCGAACCGATTCCCCGTCGCTAGATGTTACCTGCAGTGTCAATATTATAATGGCTGGGCTGAAGTCATTGTAGCACCAATAAAATTCTGTTCCGTACTTATAGGAAAGAACCCCCAAGTAAGTTTCGACCCTGTGTTTCAGGCCGCCCTTCCTCAAGGCCGAGATAAGAAAGAAGCCCAGGAGCCCGTCCCCATCAGAACCCCGATACCGTCCGATTTCTCGGAGACCCCTAACCAGGACTTTAGGACGGAAAAAGAGGAATGTGATTCACTAAAACCCTTAGGTGATAAGGCCCCAGACAAGGACACGGAGACTGTCCCTGGACCCCAAGAAAAAAAGAAACCCCAACGCGCCCATGGAGATACCTTCGTAGAACTGGACGAAGCATCGGCGCTTGAAGAGGATTGCCCCGCGGAGTCCCTTAAGGTAATCCAGACAGTGTGCATCCAACCTGATGCCGATTACCCTCCTCCTTCCCTACCAGGCAAGTCTTTGGAACCCTCTGACCTGGATAGTGACGCGCAGCTGACACCACGTCAGAAGAGTCAGCTCCAAGAACTAATTAAATGGAATCACCATTTATCCACCCTATTAGCTCTTTTCGAGCAACTGCGTAAAAATGGCCTCACCATTGGCCCCAGCAAATGCCAGTTTGCCCACGAAACCATCAAATATTTGGGTTTCAAAATAGGACGAAGCAAGTTAGGTCCCCACGAGAACAAGATTAAGGCAATCGCCCACATGCCCCTCCCGATTACAAAGAAGCCATTAAGATCGTTCCTAGGATCAGCTTCTCCCTATCAGCGATTTGTTCCGAATTTCGCTGCAATTTTGGCCCCCCTATGCCCCCTTCAGGAAAAGAATTTCTCCGATCGTTTACGTTGGAATGATGTCGCTGTTTCCCATTTTAATCAGCTGAAAAGTAAGTTCATTTCTGCCCCCATTTTTAAGTTGCCCAACCCGGAAAAATCCTTTGGGGTTAAGACCAACGTGATCAACGAGGGCATTGGAGGTGTACTCCTTCAATACGTGGATGACAGAACGAGTCATCCAGTTGCATATGCTAGTCGTCAATTAATACCACGCGGAAAGAGATATGCCACTAGAGAAAAGATAGCTCTATCAATTATCTGGGTCATAGACAAATTCAAGCTGTACTTGATATGTAAAGATTTTCAAATAGGAACCGACCCCCGTCCGTTAGCCTATATTAGGAATTTGAGACACTCAAACGGCCGCATCATGCGCTGGAGTTTACTCTTGCAAGAGTATCAATTTAAAATAAATTATATCAAAGGTTCCGATAACCAGGTCGCTGACGCACTCAGTAGGAATGCGTTACCGAATAGCGTAGAATAATTGTATTCACAGGATTAGTATCTCCATGTAGGTATATACCGTCTTGTACGACTTAATTTAAGATTCTTTTGTAATATAGTTATTTAATGTATGTCTGAATTTTGTAACGCTCAATGTCTAATTTTTTTTTATGTATATATATTTGTTCTTATTAATTTACGTATAAATTATTTTGTCCCGTATGTACTAAGTTTAAAACATTTCATTGTTCCATGCCCTTTTTTTTTATTAAGTTGTATTAAAGGTTATTTTCCCCTGTAATCTAAAGATCAAAATAATCATGTACTGAGGTAATAATAGTTAGGTGCAGGAAGATACGGTTGGTACAAGAAAACGAGTTCCCTACAGCGGAGCTCTATCGTTGTCCCTTCTCTCTTTTTTTTCGAAGTGACAACTTCCCCTGGAATGGAGGGGTGTGATAGAACGAGTTGAATCTGTGTTAAATTCAACTCCTATCCCATATTAGTTAAAACCTCGAGGAGGCCCACGTGCATCTTCGATTCGAGGCTTGGAGTCTTATCAACAGCTGCCGGACGTCAATGTTTAAACAAGGAGGTTATCGTCCCCCCGTTCGCCCCCATACGCCGACCTCGCCAGATCGAGTTAGGCTTATGGACAGATAAGGCATTTTTCTCCGGCCCAGCTGTGCGTTCCCTCGAAGCTTCCACCCCATTCTCCCCCACGCCAAGGAGATGTCCTGGCTATATATATGGAAACTTTACCACTAAGATCAGATTGGAGATCCAGATTTTCGTCGCGAAACATCACCACGACCCTCTCTCCCCTTGTGCGCCAAGGGACCTCGGCCTCGAGATTCACCATCACTTGTCCAGGA
This sequence comes from Ceratothoa steindachneri, assembly GCA_963969495.1. Lineage (NCBI taxonomy): Eukaryota > Metazoa > Arthropoda > Malacostraca > Isopoda > Cymothoidae > Ceratothoa > Ceratothoa steindachneri. The sequence goes on from OZ018320.1 coordinate 36,814,667, forward strand.
GGACAATATTCCTTGAGTGCCAAAGGTTCGAGCCTTTAGTGACGTCAAGTCCCCAAGGCATCCCCCCCTGTTGTTCAAGGAGAACAACATTAGAACAGCCATTGTTCGTTTTGAGCCCTTCGCCAAGAAACGGTTCTCATCCCCCCCCCTATTGTTCAAGGAGAACAGTATTAGAACAGCCATTGTTCGTTTTGAGCCCTTCGCCAAGAAACGGTTCTCATCTTCCCCCTATTGTTCGAGGAGAACAGTATTAGAACAGCCATTGTTCGTTTTGAGCCCTTCGCCAAGAAACGGTTCTCATCTTCCCCCTATTGTTCGAGGAGAACAGTATTAGAACAGCCATTGTTCGTTTTGAGCCCTTCGCCAAGAAACGGTTCTCATCTTCCCCCTATTGTTCGAGGAGAACAGTATTAGAACAGCCATTGTTCGTTTTGAGCCCTTCGCCAAGAAACGGTTCTCACCCCCCCCCTATTGTTCGAGGAGAACAGTATTAGAACAGCCATTGTTCGTTTTGAGCCTTTCGCCAAGAAACGGTTCTCACCCCCCCTGTTGTTCAAAGGAGAACAACATTAGAACAGCCATTGTTCTTGAGCCCGTAGACAAGAGACGGTTCTCATCCCCCCTTTGTTCAGAAGAGAACAACCTAGAACAGCCATTGTTCGTCAAGCCGTTCGTCGAGAACGGTTCTCCTTCCCAAGACGCCACGTCAGGATTCTTTCATCCCCCCCCCCTTCTGCTGGAACTCGCCAGCGGACCGAATATTCCTTCAAGTACCTTCGACTGCACCCTAACGAAGTTACGTAAGCCAAGCGTCACCTTTTGAGTATTGATCCCTTATTTGTCAATTCTATCCTGTGCTTTAAATGGTTTATCGAACCATCCCATCTCTTTAACTCCATATTTGTTTTACCTTTTTTGATCCCTTAAATCCTTGGATTAGCCCGAGTCTCCACGACCCTTTCCATTCTGTTTGTCAATATTTTCCGTTTTTGTGTATTGTTTATAGTTATTATTAATAAAACTCTATTTTATTAATGATAGCAATATTATTATCCTTGAGCTCAGTTCCACTTCTTAAGCATTTTTGAAGATACATAATATCGGCCGCCAAGACAGTAAAACGCACTCTAGAGATAATTAAGGAAGTTCCCTCAACGAATAGTGTTATATATAGTATCGTCGGGAGTCATTCTACGACAGTATACATAAAATAAAGGATAACTTGTAAAAAATACACATGGGCGACCTGAACAAGAACAAATAAAAGAAGAAAAGGAGAGCCATTCAGAGGTGGCTGGTATAATAAAAATGAAATTCACCAAACTAAATAATCACAAACTAAAATTGAAACAAAAAATTTGTTTACACCAAATACTGAAGAAAACTCAAACTCAAATAAACACAATATTAACTATGATGCAAAGGAAAAAACAAATCCCTCAGTTCCTAATGTATCAGATGATGCCAAAATCTATCCCAGCTCAATTTTAAATATACAATACATCTTTAATGAAATAATTCCACCCAACTTTGTAGATCTAAGCATAAATGTATTAAATCCTGAGTCCAATAACACAAAAGTACCCTACTTAAAAACTATTAGTAACAAAAGTACCTGAATTATCTCAATAATTGAAATACAAGATTACGAAATACATATTGAAGTTTTCCCTCTCATTATATCCGATAGAAAAGGGGGATTTTATAGTAGGGTAGCTCTAAATGTAAGTAATAAAATTCACAGTGAATTAATGATCAAATTCTATAATTCAGTGTGTGAACTTTTAGCAATTGAATGAATCATCAATAAAACTGTATATCAGGTAGTAAACTTCTATCACCCACTAAACTGCACCAGTGATAAATTTAGTAAAGCCGTTGCTAAACTAAAACAAGCATATATATTAAATAAGTGCTCAGAAAACCTAATAGTTAAGGGTGATACGCAAGATATAATTGGAGCAATAAACAGCCTTCCAAAAAGTTCAGCACAGGACCAGATGTAATTGGCACATTTAATTTAAGAAATTGTGTAAAGCGTCCTTAGCACTCCAACTGTACTCTTTATGGCGTAAATTCATCGATTGTGGAATAATACCTGCAGTAATGAAAGAAGCCAATGTTATACCAGTCTACAAAAAAAGGCCAAAATACCTACCAGAAAATTATTAGCCAATATCACTTACATCTCATGTTATTAAAGTATTTGAAATTTAAAAAATAAAGTTGAGGTATATCTTAAAAATAATCTTTTACATAGCTTCCAAAATGGCTTCAGAAAAAAAACCTTGCTTAACAGAGCTAAATGATAATTATAACAAGATTTGAGATTATTGATTCAAGGCAAAAATGAGATGTAGTCCATCTAGACATTGCCAAGACATTTGATAGAGTTCACCACCATAATGTGCCAAAAAAAAAAAAAAATCTTAGATATTGACGGTAAAATTGATTAAAACAGTTCCTATTAAATCGTTATCAGAGAACAATTGCCCAAGGATGGGGATCAAATGCGATCAAAGTTCTGCTATTTATAATTACGCAAAATGACATATGTACAAAACTAAATTGTGATATATATTCATTTTAAGATGACACTCAGCTTTTAAAAACTATTTCTAATCTGAATGATGCAAAATCTTTCCAAGAAAATCTCATATGTATTGATACAAACAATTTAAAATTCAATTAAAATAAATTTGAAGTGATTAAATATGACATTGATGAAGATCTTAAACAAAAGACACTATTAAAATCCTTCACTAAACTCTATATGTAGAGGGATCCACTAAAATAGTAGTATTTCCCCACCTCCTAAGATATTACTTCGGGAGAGAAAGCGAGCCGTTACTCCCCCCCCCCTCCCCTCCGACTTCACCTTTTTTGGACTTGTCGCCAGGTCACTGAGAAATTCACTCTGAGGCATGAGTATGAAATTGAAGGCTACCTCCCGCCCTCTTAATCCCCCCCCCCCGAGGCGGGAGATTACTCGTCTATTTGTAGGTTTGCCTCGAATAACTTTTATGGCTCCAGCTGCTGGTCGTTCCGTCAGACCCGCCGATCCCGGCCTTTTACACTTTCCCGTAAGGACACGCTCGGTTGTCCCGGCTGATAAGGAAAGTTCGAGAAGGCCCCTCTCTCTCTTCCTGTGTTGGAGAATTCCGGGTATATATGCACCCTCCTAAGGATTACCCACAAATTCGGTTAGACGACGCTTCCCCGAACGGAGGTTCGATTTAACGACGCCCTCTCCAGAGAAGTGTTTAGCGACGGTCGCAGGCCACGGAAGAGCTGGACATCACACTCGTATCTTCGGGTCAGGGAGAAGAGTCTCTTGAGGCAACGTCAGCCTTTCTCAACCACCTTCGGATTAAGAGTTGGAGAAGCTGTCCTCCGAAGTTCTTCCAGTAACCTCTTGAGGACAAGAGGCCCGATAGCTCGCTCAATCCGAGTTTGGAGAAGTATTCTCCCCCTCCCCCTCCGAAGTTCGACCGGTGACCTCTTGAGGACAAGAGGCCCGCATCTCAATAAATTATTTTGGAGAAAGTAGCATGCAACACCCTAAATCTCCCATTATAACCATTTAATAACCGTGGTTATCCAATTACTATTCGGAACCTAATTCCATCTTATTCATGTATCTATATATCCATATTTATTATGTACCTTTTATCTAGTGTATATTAAAAATCTATTTAGGCATTGTGTTTGGAATATTCCTTGGTCACGCAGCTGCAGCGATCTATTCAAATCGCACTCTTAGAACAATAACATTTGTTGCCTTGCTTAGCTTACCTTAAAGCCCGTGTGTGTATATTCGCGTACACTTGGCCATACTTCGACACTTACCTAAAAAACTGAACATTAAAGACCTTTTAAAATGATCTCTGATTTAATAACCTACAGAATATTGTCACCAAATGCTAAAGAATATCTGGTTATACACTTTTCAAATCACTTGTACAACCCCACCCTGCCCATTGTATCTAATTCTGATACCGACATACAGTACAAAACATGCAAAAGTTAGGTTTTCATAGATCATTCACAGCTCGAATTAATAATATATCCAATCTAAATTACTGGGGAGGACTTTCTAAACTTAAATTATTTTCGGTCCAAAGAAGATCTGAACGACATATAATTGTTTGGAAAGTTATAGAAAATTTAATACTACCTCCAAAATTAGAAAGTATTGTCCCTTTACATTCAAAACGAACAGGAAGGATGCGTTAAAAAGGTTCAATTACCCCCATCAAATTGCACCAAACTGAAGAGCACACAACATAATTAGCCATCTCGTTTCGGTGTCCGACTCCTTAATATATTATCAAGAAACTGCTGGACAAATTCCTATCAACTATTGACGATGAACCAAATATCCCTGGGTACAAATCAATGAGAGCGCCAATATCTAATAGATCAGCGACCGAGTATACAACACAATGCACCAAAGTTCACATCCACAGACATCTAAACTGCCTTAATTCCTATTAGTAGGCTCAATTTCTTAAGCCTGGTGGTCTGATAAATAAATAACAACTTTCATCGCTTTATTAAACAAAATAGATAAGAGCTTTCCACATCATTTTAGCGTGTAGTTGTTTTGAATCACGAGGCCAACAAAATTGAGTCTATAGAGAGGTTACCAATCAATTTTATATTCTGAATTAGAAGAAAATTTGAATTTTAAAATAAACCAAACGAATACTAAGAATAAGCGAAAAAAGTACATTAAACTGACTGCCAAAAACTGGAATATAGAATTTTTAAAAAAATATTTAATAAAACGGATATAATTTACAAATTTCCCTTCGAGCTGAGCCCGAGTATCCCGAGTGCAAGAGTCGTCAGGGATATGCAATTAGTGACTGCACGCTCCCGGCCAGTACAGACGCACCAAATTTGAGCTCACACCAGAAAGAACTCACTCTTGCTTTTTCGCATTTTGACGCCTCTTGCCCTTTGGAGAGAAGCAGAAGAACAAGGGTAATTTCGCTACTACGAGCCGTTCGACGAACTCGATCTCTCTCCAACACCAGCCTTCTTTCCCCTAGGGGGACTTAATTTTTTTTCAGGCTGTCCCGCCTTCTACGGGGTAGCAGTGTGTACTGTCACTCATAACCTAGTTCGAACTATGCCCGTCATGTGACAAGGAATAATTCAAGGCGGTGGGGAAGGCAGGTTTGTGGATTAGCACACTGTGGAACCTACTGTCATAGGCATCCCGGTAAAGAGGCGATGCTGCAACCGCTGGAGTAGAGTTACCTCTATCCCTAGCATCCCAGCCAGGACCATAGAGGGACATAAAACCGTCTCTATGTACGCCGGAAGCTGCCTCGATAACCAAACCCCACGAGGGGGCATCCCGGATGGTGATAGTTGATTCAATCATCAGGTTCGCCATGAGTCATCCTTCTGAAGGGCTTCCCGGGATCCATCATCCCATTCATCCATCATTTTCACCTAGGTAGTTACACCGGCTGTGCTAAGATTATGGGGGCGGAGGGATCATTTTCATTCTCATTCACATATCATAACAAACTAAATTTCTTATACCCAGGCAAAAAAAAGAACAGGTACAAGGAAAGCACCATCAAGAAAAAGGCTCCCCACGAACCACCATGAATGGCTACGAGGGTGCAAAGAAGGTATCTCTTCGTATCCTCTCGGGGAGCGAAAAGCCCACGAGGAAGAAAACCCTGCAGACCATATACGCTGACATCGGAGTAATTTTGCTCAGACTAAAGGACCAATACAATGGATACGTCGCACTCTGTGACATAGAGAGGATTTAGACCTCCTCCTAAGTGAAGATGTAGCAAAAAAACGCTAAAATCGGACACGCATCCAGCATACCCCCAAACGTCACAACAAAGAGATCCATAATCTGCCGACGACTCTACCCGTGGGTTTGAGCTCACTCAGCCGCCGAAATCAAAAACGAATTGGAAAAAGAACAAAACTGGGCTACGATCGAAATGTTGTGAAGTTAAAAAAATCAGAACGGTGAAGAACACAGACACGTTTTCAAAGTCATCTTTATAACCACCGAAATGGCAAAGAGGGCCACACAACACGGCCTCCTTGCCTTCTACACCAAGATCTCCCCCGACCAGATTGAAAGAGAAACTTTCGTCTCTGTCCAGGTGTGTTCTACCCTCTACGCCCTGGACCAACACACGACAAAGGAATACCCATACATAGGTAAAGCTTGTTCGGAATGTGCAAGCAAAGAACATCGCTGGGACCAGTGTAATAACACCGAGATAAAGTGCCTGAACTGGGGAAACGGACGCAGAACATTAGCAATATCGTGCCCAATGAAAAAAAGATTAATAAAAAAAAAGAATATTGAAATAACCGAAGAAAAGGAAAGAAAAAAGAACACGACCTATGCCGCCGCAACAGCAGGAGGAACAAAAAGGACACCTGCATCACAAACAAGGACCGTGAACATATACGGAAATATGCGACCATACCTCATACTATGTAATATACACGCGCACTTCGTGAACATTGCAAAGCCTGGATCGTACACAACGGGACTAAATACAATGCTTGGAAAGAATGGCCTAAAGGAAATGTGGTTTCCCGAGAACCCACCTTCAAGCGAAATATACAATATCAACATGAAACCCACCGACAAGAAAAAAATGCAGAAAATCAAGAACAAATCCAAATGGACAGCGACCAAGAAACTGAGGAAGAAATATTCCACGAAGAAATTGCAAAAGCAATCAGAGAAATTAAAAAAAAAACTAGAAACGGAAAAACAAAGGACAAAAATAAATACGCAAGAACTGAACATTAAAATATACGGTTCTCTCACGGCCCTGTTCCCAAAAACCTTCAAGCAAAACGAAATCTTTGACGGACGCAGACGCAGACGCAGACGCAGATGAAACAGAAGTCCATAATGCACTCAAGCGGGGAATGATTCTAATCGTCCCTGATTCCTGCTACAACATTTCAACAAACAACCAATTCAAGAAAAAACGATCTGGTCGCGCCAGTTCTCAAGCAAGAAACGACAAAATAAAAGCAGGAAAAGAAAGCAAGAACTAAATCCAACACGTTCACGTATCAACGATAACTTGAAATATTTACGCTCACCGTGAACGGCTGGGCAGACAAACGAAATATTTACTCAAACATAATAAGACAAGAAGACCCGGACATCGTAATATTAACTGAACACGGAAACCGAGATTAAGATACCAAATTATAAAATTATAACTGCAAACCATACCCAGAGCAGATACTACGGTGTAACGATCGGAGTGAAAACCGAGATCCATTACACCTAAGTAAAAGACCTAGAAGAATCCTACCTTGCAATATAGATTAAAATGACTACAGGAGATCTTGTAGTAGCTGGGGCCTACCAACCCCCAAAGCGCCCGTACCTTCTCGTCCTCAACTTCATTAAACTCTTCCGCCGACCAGCTTCAACCAACTGATCGGAGATCTTAACGCCAGGTGCAGGGAAGCAGGATATACAGAACACACGAATGGTACAGGTAGAATAACTCTGCAATTATTAAGGAGAAGAAACCTGGTCCACAGAGAAGGACCAGATTTCCCAACATACCTAACCAACAGAGCTTCTACCACACCGGATATCGTCCTCACCAACCCCAATTTCAACCTCAATCTCCATACTGAACCCAGACCTGCAATCCCATCCGATCATCTAAGCATGATCACAACCATATCCATCTCTCCCATCCAAATAAAGATCCCGTAAAGAAAATCACTTAGCAAAACCGACTGGACAAAATACAAAGAATACCTAAGCTTCATAGAAATCAGATCCCTAAACACCCAAGAAATCAACGAAATAGAAGCAGAACTACAAAGTATAAAGGCAAAAATAACGGAAGCTGACAAAATGTACACTCTTACAATAAAACATAGAAGCCTACCTGCACCGTGATGGGTCAACGAGATAAAAGAAAAAAAATGGAAGAATTCAAAAGACTCACAGAAGAGATAATGGAACAAGGAAACACAAGGAAAAGGTACTGCAGACTAAAAACAATCAGAAGGCAAGTAGGAATATTAATAAAAGACAAGTCAAATCTGGTCTGAAATAATATTATCGAAAAAATGGACATATAAACTGATATGAGGAAATTCTGGGCACAATACAGAAGATTACGAGGAACACAGCCCCCCAAAATAAAAAAAAAAATCAGGTACAAAACGAGGAAGAGCAATGGAACGCCGAACTACAAGAACACTTCCAAAGGCACTCGAGTCAAATATTTTCGATCTCTTCAGAAGAAAACCTGGACTACGACAGGGAATATGGAGAAGTAATGCAAACACAACATCACGCCATACGAACGAGTTGACAAAGAGAGACACACCCACTCGGAAGAAGGTATGCCCTTCACAATGGAAAAATACTTGACAGCAGTCAAGTCATTCAAACAAAAGGCAACAAGTCTAAGTGGCATAGTGACAGAGGAAAAAGCGACACTAACAAGGCCACAAAGGTTCCGCAACCTATCAAATAAGATAAAACTATACACAAACCTCGTACGACCAAATATGATATACCCTATAATCCCTACACATACGCTGAGCAAAACGCAAATAAAAAAGGCCCTGAAGATACAAAACTGGGCGATAAGATTTAAAGAAAACAAGAGAAGGCAAGATCGAATAACATCAGAAGATCAACACATAAGAACCACATTCGAACCGATAAATAGTGTACTACACAAATGCGCCCAAGACCTGTGGGTAAAACTAAACGAAACGCTGCTCCAGGAAGAAATAAACAAAATAACCGTATCTGACAACTAAATCCGTCAAATCAGATATAGATCACGATTTGACGGGAGCAGAAAAAATACAATGATAAACATAAACTCAATATATAAATAAGGAAGTATTAACAAACTGAATAAGACCACCGGTATAGACAATCAAACCGAAAAAGAAACGGATAACCGAAATGGAACAAACCCAAATCGACGACACACTGATGAGAAATGGACTAAAAACAAAGATGCGAAACAAATAAATAATATATATATATATATATATATATATATATATATATATATATATATATATATATATATATATATATATATATATATATATATATATATATATATCGAAGAGGCAAAATACTTCAAACTAAAGAAAATTCGGCAATCAGAGATCACGCAATAAAACGTAAAAGTGATATCTCTAAAGAAGATTTCGAAGTTTTAAATTCACATAAATGCCCAATTACACTTTGAATCTTGGAAACGTGTATAAAACAGCTCAACCCAGACTTAAATAGTCATCTGTCGTCGGTTCTCTTCCTACTTTACTGAATTGTTTTTGTATATGAGCTGCGGATCTCATCTTGGCATTTGTCAGGTAAACCTGGAACATCGTTTAACCCGATCTAATGCTATGTTGGTGTTTTTTATAGGACCAGTTTTCTGGAAAATTTATATTTTGATTTTTCGTTAAAATGTTGCTTTGAAAGTTAATAGTGCTTAGTATATCATTTAATAATATTTTTTTTAAATAGTTCAATATAAATATTAAACTCATAAAACCTACTTATGAAATTTAAGTAATTTTTTGCAGTCATTAGCTAATTTAAATATTTAAAAAACCTGTATTTTTACTATAAATCTAAACTTTAATTTTAGAAATTATTTAGACTGTAATTTTTCCTATTCAAAGCTAAAACTATCAATGTTATATTTGTACCTTTAGAATTGTGCTTTAGTATATCATCATCATCACTTCATCATTATCATCATCACTTCATCATCATCATCACTAACACTATAATTTAATAAGGGGATTTTTTTAGTATTTGAATAATAATTTCATCTTAGTTTAATTTTAGAAATTATTTAGACTGTAATTTTTCCTATTCAAAGCTAAAACTATCAATGTTATATTTGTACCTTTAGAATTGTGCTTTAGTATATCATCATCATCACTTCATCATTATCATCATCACTTCATCATCATCATCACTAACACTATAATTTAATAAGGGGATTTTTTTAGTATTTGAATAATAATTTCATCTTAGTTTGGTTATGACTTGTTTTTTATCAGTTATTTCTAATAATTCTTTTATAATATCAAAAAACAAAATGGTGAACTTCAGAAATAAATATAAGTATCGAAATTTTGTAAATTTTTTAAAACCCAAAGAATTACAAATGGTGAAGTTCAGAAAATTTATTTTTATATATCTTCTTCTATAAGTATATTTTAGCAACGTGATATTTTGAAAGGGGAAAAATTTAGTTTAGAGTTCCTTTTTTAAATTATAATAATTGGCGAAGTTCAGAAAATTTCTAAAAATTTAACCATGGCTGCTTTTTTTTAGATTTTAAATCCTCATAAAAAATATATATATATATATATATATATATATATATATATATATATATATATATATATATATATATATGTCGTGGTATGACATTATATTACATCAATACCACATTATATCTATGGGGGAGGGACCGATAACTTACAGGTGAACCGACGAAGGGACGGAACACCGCTAGTTTAAACGGGCTGAAATGCGAGATGAGAGTGCAACGAGGTCAGGTAACAAATGAGCAATGGCAAAGCTCAAGGTTATTTAAAGAGGCATGTACAATAATATAATTTTATTTACATAAAAATAATGAGAGAATTGATGGATAAAATTACCTCAGAGAATTAACGGACAAAATTACATCAGTAAACGAAGGGGGAAATTGTAGTTATAAATCAGACTATGAAGTTAGAACTTAAGGTATTACAGGAGGAAACTATTCAAAGGGGGGGGGTGATTAACTCAATTGGGTTACTGAAGGGGGAAGAGGGGTTGGCTTACGGATGTCTTCTGCAAGTGAGGCGAGGCCGCTCGGAACTTCTGAGCGAGAACTTGAAGTGATGACGATTCTCCCAAAACAGGAGGGGGGGGGGGTAACTTCCGGTCCAGGGGAGAGTATTTCGTCCACCCGAAATAAGGGGCGAACGAAGGAGGGCTTCCACAGGAGTTGATGACAGAAGTCCGGAAAATCACTCGGTGGCGATCGTTAAGTGGAATTACCTCACTGGCTGGGGCTAATTCCAAATACACAAAATAGTTCAGCTGTCACTTTGCTTTTTTATTAGCACCTGACTTGGAACTATGGGGAATCTTCTGGGGTCGGGGTGAGACTTCTCAACTCTGTGTCTCTTCATGGGAATCGAGCGCTATTTATGTCCGAGGCTCTCCCCGGGGTTGGGGGGCGGTAAGCGGGAAACAGCTCTACTCTTGAATGGCCTCGAATCTTCTTGCAGAGGCTATTCTGCCCGTGTAAAAGTGAATCGTGGTGGACACGGTTCGAGGCTACCGCTTGTGGAAGAGGAGGGGGGGAAGTAGTACCAATTTAGGCCTAACCGGGCTTTCTGCAGCGCATGGAAGTTCCGTTCTACTCGAGAGATTCCACGTGGGGTTCCTTCACAATATATATAATATATATATATATATATATATATATATATATATATATATATATATATATATATATATATCTTAAGAGAGCAGAGGGGTTGCGCGTTGCCAGGCGTATACGTATTTTTAGGATAAATAAGCAAGCTAAATTTAGGAAGTTCATTATTATATATTAACTTCTTGGTACCAACGTTTTGGGTAGGAACCCCTTCTCAAGGATATGAGATTATAAATATATACAAACATAAGAATTTTTTAGATAAGTTATCAGGTACTTATAAATTAATTATATGGGAAATAGGAAGCAGCAGAGGTGGTAATATTCAAATTATAAAAAATGCAGGACTTTTAACTATTAGGGAATAGGAAATATGTTTTTGTTTTTTAAATAAAACTGAGATTAATTAGTTTTGGGTGTCTTTATTGTAAATAGGGGGAGATAATAGAAATATTTGAAAGATAGGGGTTGTTTGGGGGGGAGTGGATTTGGCGTGTGTAATTTGTGGGTGATTATAGTTGTAGTAAAAGTGGAAATGAGCTTGTGTCAGAGTTTAAAGTGGGGTTTTTAAATCTAATATAAAGAGATTCCAGTGTACGTAGTTGGTTTTCGTTGTTTGCTGTATCTTTAATTGAAAAATTATATAAGTTTGGTTTATGGTGTGGATGTCTGTTGTCCTATTGTATTCGAATAGGGGAGAATTCGGGAGTAGTGAGTGGGGCTCCAGTCCTGTTTCTGATGCCTAAATGTGCGCACATACGGGTATGTAGTGTTCGCTGTGTCGATCCTAAATACACCTCGGAAATACATTTCGAGTAGTTGAATTCATATATGATGGAGGATCGAAGCAGCGTTGGTATTTTGTCTTTAATGTTGAAAAGATGTTGTACTTTGCGTGTGTTTTGAAAAATTGGTATAAAATGTGTTGCAAGAAATGATTTTTTAAGAAATGGTGAGAGTTTGGCCTAGAGAAGTAAATTGAGGGGTCCTATATATGGGAGAGGTACAAAAACCTTTTATTTAGGGACGTTGTATGAGGGATCTTTCGGGGTAAATATTTTATTGATAAAATTTCGAAGAGTTCGATCGTATAAGTTTGAAGGAGATCCGTTTTGTTGGAAATAGTTAGTGAGGAAAGTGATCTCGTTGTGGAAATTGGGGTATGATGTGGAGAGATTGTAAGCGCGAGAAAGTAAGGTTTTGATAGAGTTTAATTTGATTTTGGTGGAACAATGACTAAGAAAATGGAGTCCAGAGCCAGTATGTGTAGGTTTTCGGTGAATGGAAGTGGAGAAACCGTCGGTTGTGAGTGTTATTAGTAGGTCTAAGAAAGGAATTGAGTCGTTGTCTTCCTTTTCTTGAGTGAATTTAATATTTGGATGTAACTCGTTTATGTACTCTAGGAATTTATCAGATGAACTTTTAGAGCGGAAAAGGGCGATGGTGTCGTCTACGTATCTCCTGTAGGAGATAGGACGGAATTTTGTAAGGGGCATTTGTCAAGTGCTTCTTCTTCTAAGTTACACATGAAGAGATTTGCGAGAGGGGCGGCAATAGGACTTCCTATTGCCAGGCCATATATATATATATATATATATATATATATATATATATATATATATATATATATATATATATATATATATATATATATATATATATATATATATATATTTATTTAACTACTGCAAAAAAGAAAAAAAATGCTCAAATAAGTAGGAGATAACAAAGGCTCAAAGGCTTAAAATATAAATATAAAAACAGCAAACAAAATGGCAAAGTAAATAAAAAAACGAAAGCGTTTGCCAGGCAAACTGGCACAATTCATCTTCATCTTCACCGTATCATCTCCATAAATATCACCCTCTACTCATAACCATTTCATCAACACACACACATACACACCATACACAATATTTCCTATCTATCCTATACTCCTCTTTCACATTCACTACTTTTACTATCCCAATCCCAATCCTAATTCTTAAAGACCTTTACAAGGAATGAAAAGAAGGCTGGCATTGTTTATTCGATAAGCTGCAACAACTGTCAAAAATGTTATTATGGACAAACCGGGAAAGAATGGTGAACGTGATATTACAGGAAAATATATTGAATATGTTTGAACATTACCAGTAAGAAAAAACACATATTCAATATATTTTCCTGTAATATCACGTTCACCATTCTGCGCCGAAGATGACCTACTGTTAGGTCGAAAGACGCCTAGACAAATAAAGTTATGCCTCTTCCGAGCAATTCTCCTCGCCGAGAGCCATCTGTTGAGACTAAAGTTAAAGCTATAAGAAAGCTGCAGCCAAAAGTAAACAATGCGGCCGTTGCTGTCGACTTCAATGAATCCTATAAATATACAAAGGACAAATGAATAAGAAATAAGCTATTTTCGCGCCATTGTAGGCAATGCCAGAAGGGCGCCAAAATGAATCTGAAATATCTCTACATGGGATTCGTTGCCTGTGAAAAAGACTTCTCAGTCAAGATCGATTCAGTCCAAAGAGCATTACAGACACAAGGAATTAACAAAACCTACATTGACATACTCTCTTATGTACATTTATATAGCCATGCAAAATCGTCATTTAGGTTGTTCTCAGTCCGTAATAAAATACAAATAAAAAAACGAGTAAGGCAGAGAGACACCATCTCATCAAAACTGTCTACAGTAGTGTGTGAAGAAATTTTAAGGACGTTGGAGTGTAAATATAAGGTAATTATTATTATTGGACAATATTTAAGTAGCTTTAGCCTTCTATGCTTAAAATGCTTATTATAAACTTAACGAGATCTATGTATAAGTATACCCCAAAATGGAGGGCTCCATTAATTACGATTTCTAAGAAAATATAATTGAAGTAACTATTTATTTTTCCAAAGTTGAGTTGATATTAAGATTATAGGGCCAAAGAGAAATGTAACCCATGTGCCTAAACCACATTAAAGGTATATCGCTAGATTGAGAAAAAAAGAGAATAGTTTCAAAGAACTTCATATAGATGTTTGCAAAAACAGGGGACCACGTACTTCATATAAAAGTTAGCAAGGACAGGAGACAAAGAACTTCACGTAAATGTTAGCAAAGAGAGGAGACAAAGAACTTCACGTAGATGTTAACAAAAAGAGGAGACAAAGAACTTCACGTAGATGTTAGCAAAGAGAGGAGACAAAGAACTTCACGTAGATGTTAGCAAAGAGAGGAGGCAAAAAACTTCACGTAGATGTTAGCAAAAAGAAGACAAAGAACTTCACGTAAATGCTAGCAAAGAGAGGAGACAAAGAACTTCACTTAGATGTTAGCAAAAAGGAGACAAAGAACTTCACGTAAATGTTAGCAAAGAGAGGAGACAAAGAAATTCACGTAGATGTTAGCAAAGAGAGGAGGCAAAGAACTTTACGTAGATGTTAGCAAAAAGGAGACAAAGAACTTCACGTAAATGTTAGCAAAGAGAGGAGACAAAGAACTTCACGTAGATGTTAGCAAAGAGAGGAAACAAAGAACTTCACGTAGATGTTAGCAAAGAGAGGAGACAAAGAACTTCGTATGGATGTTAGCAAGTACAGCAGACAAAGAGTTCCCCAATACCATCCCGAACTACTGTCAATATAATTTATCATTAAAGGTTAATTTGCAAAGGAACCATAAAGAATTGAGATACCTCAAAATGGTTTGGGTAAATGGGATGGTGAAAGACTTGGGCGTTCCGCAGGAGATGTCAGATCGTTCCGTGACATTAATGAAAAGGAAAGATGCATCAAAATTAACCAGGCTAAAGTTATTATGATCTGAG
Source organism: Ceratothoa steindachneri (assembly GCA_963969495.1). Classification (NCBI taxonomy): domain Eukaryota; kingdom Metazoa; phylum Arthropoda; class Malacostraca; order Isopoda; family Cymothoidae; genus Ceratothoa; species Ceratothoa steindachneri. The sequence goes on from OZ018320.1 coordinate 36,829,941, forward strand.
GTGGAAATAAGTATGCCAACGAGGGGATTTTTATGATTCACATATCATTAATAGCCCCTCCCTCCGACCGTATATTACCATGGCAACCATGAAGGAGGTGGTAACCACCACTATCTGCGGTTCACCGTCGAAATGTCACCAGTCCAAACAGGTAACATTAGCCAGTGATCAACCCTGAAGAAGGGTTTTAAGGGTGGGTATTGAAGTGAAGGTCCTCTCTTAATTTGTATCCCCTTATGGGTTCTGGTTTAAATTCCTATATTCGAGTCCTTTATCATCCTTGATCCTTGACCACTAGAATGATTTGTTGTTCCTTTTTTCTTCCTCTCTGTCACCATCCCCGTTCCAAAAACCGCACAGTTATTAAATACGATGTTTTTTGAGTTCGTGCTTTTGACATGAACCCAGGTGTGAATAATTGGAGTGAATGTGTGAGAGGGAAAATTAGACCACAGGGTCATAAGAAAGAAAAGCAGGAGCCGTCTGGTTGAATGTTTGGAGGAGGGTCAAGCCTGTAGGATACGTCCTTCTCATCCTCACCCCCAGAATATAAAGTACAGTGATAAAGAAAACAAATCATTCAAACTCATTTAATATTCGATATCCATTTTATTCAGTTTATTCTTTTGAAATGAATTAAAGATCAATTTTGAATCATTCAGGGATCACTAAGTTAGGCCATTCCTCCGTTTTCAATCGTTGAGCGATCCCTCGACCGGATAATGAAATTAGCATAAAGCTCTGGATGACAATTGAGGGTAAGGGCTCGGTATGATTCATCGTCCACCAATTCATTTCCATAGTTATATTCTTAATTATAGGAAGGATGTTTAAAGTATAAATAATAAAAGGAAAACAAGACCAAAAATATATATTTATTTAAAAAGCATATCTTAAATATCTAAGGAAAATTAAAAATCAAGTTATTACTTTATTGCTTTTTCATATTTAATCATCACTTCATCCTCATCATCATCATCATCATCACTAACTATAATTTAAGAAGGGGATTTATTTGAGTATTTGAATAATAATTTCATCTTAGTTTGGTTATGACTTATGTTTTTTTATCAAAGTTATTTCTAATAATTCTTTTATAATATCAAAAAACAAAATGGCGAACTTCAGAAATAAATATAAGTATTGAAATTTTGTGATTTTTTTTAAACCCAAAAGAATTACAAATGGTGAAGTTCAGAAAATGTATTTTTATATATCTTCTTCTATAACTATATTTTAGCAACGTGGAATTTTTAAAGGGGGTGAAATTTAGTTTAGAGTTCCTTTTTAAAATTATTATAATTGGCGAAGTTCAGAAAATTTATAAAAATTTAACCATGGCTGTTTTTTTTTAGATTTTAGATTTTAATCTTAGTAGCGAAGCGCAAGCTCCCCCCCCGTAGGGGAAACTGGCGAAGCCATTGCCGTCTCACGATAAAAATATGGAACTGGTTTTGAATTTTTCTAGTTATTCATTTTTATTTATTTGTAAACGTTTCTCTATTATACTAACCAAAAGCCATTGTTTTGAAGTGAATTGAATTTCCTTAGATTTTGAGTTAAGCCAATAACAACTAACCTGTGAGATGTTGAAGTAAAGGTGAATTGAACTTCAATCAGACATCTGAGACGTCTAGAAGGAAGGGTATTTTGTTGACTATAGGACGTAAACTATTGAATCAATCGGGACATTTTCACAAAAAAGAATCAGGTAAGAGCGATTAAGAGGACAATAGCTAAATAGAAGACGAATAATAGAAAACATAAAGAGAAACATTAGCCAAACCTAATCAATCATAGATATGTGGCAAGTAGGGCGTATTACAAACCTCGAAAAACAACTTGGTACAAATAAGACGTACAAAAACTAAGAACTTGACTCCATTTACGGATGACATGGAAGCGATAGACAAGTATTGTGTATCGGGAGTCGACATGTTTTTATCCTCGTCCTATCGCTTCGTACTTGAATACACAATAATTCCCATGCTTAGACCTATGCTCCATTGATGGGCGCCATATTCTTTTCCAGAAGTTCGTAAAGAACTTGCGAGGAATCGCAATGAATTAATTACACGGATAGTGAAGGGGAACGAGCCGTGGCCTACCTCTACTAGTATGGTGTGTCAATTTGTAGGGTGAAAATTAATTTTTGCAAATTCCTTCACTATGGCGTTCTAAAAATATGTGTGGATTTGAAGAATTCAAATTTGCTATTATTTTTGTGATTGCTCAACATTTAGCTTGGAAAATCTACGTTTGAAAAAAGAAAACCTTCTCATAAATTGCTGTCAGAAAACATTTATTAATTTTAGCTTCTCAAAATAGTAGGTAATGCTATAAACATTTAGCTTCACTGCATAAACCCCCCCCCCCGTAATCGTAAAACATATCCTTGTAATCATACATTAGAAAGTGATGACATCAGAAAAAAATTAAACAAGTGTCATCAATTCTTGCTTGGATTCGTTCTTGGACATCAGCCGCCAACTTGTTTCTTGGCCTCTGATATAGCCATCACATTTCTCATGTGTATAAACCCTGCTTGCTGTGTCAGACTTGTTTCACACACCTATTTATTCAGTGAAAATGATAGGGCCACTGTGGAACTTGCATAGACTTATCAAGGAACTTCTTTACTTCCACTGTAGTCAGTTTACTTTTCAAAGGAGGTTCGAATACCCCATCAGACCAATCTGTCAGCTCAAACGGGGAAGAAGAACTAGAGTTGATGGAAGGTATCTTCCTGGGACGTACAGAAAGATCTCTAAGTATGTTATCATCTCCACCCATGTCAACAATCCTTTGGACTGCAGCTCTCCTCTCCTCACCATCATCTAGGCACAAGAGTGTCTGGATTATCATTCCGCTGACTGAATACCATGCTGAGCGCTTGATGGTTACCAAAATAGCATCCACTAGTCTTTTTTTTTGCATCTTAAGTAGCGGCAGCAGAAAAAAAAATGTGGCGCGGATATTCCATCCAAGAATGTTTTACTTTGATGTTGAACCAACAGGGGCAGTACACACCAACAATGTATTACACTATATCTTAGGTTGTTTAGGGTCCTGCCTTCAAGGACATGTTTTGAAACCCATATGTGACGAAGCCTGTTTGCTGTTATCAACATCTATAATGGCTCACTGAACCAAGTTCAAGAAAGGCCAGCTTTGTGGGAAGTTTTCCTGTCCTTTTGGCCTGTGATCCTATACCTGTACACTTGATCAGTAGAGAGATCTTATACGACATTGTCCCTCACTGAAGGCAGAGGATCTCCAATTGAGAGTTTAGTGAATTAAGGATAGATTTCAAATTCGGTTGCAGTGTCTAGCATCTTGGCAATTTTACCTCTGCACTTGGTGTTATTCAAGGTCTTCTCATCCAGTACTATGTTCAAGTGTCGCAGGAGTAACTCGCTAGTGTAGAGGGCCCAAACCAAACAAATTAGTTTATGGCCAAGCTTGACTTCTATCCAATGCATGGAACCAATCTCCCAGCCAGTGTTAACATTTGTAGAATCACCTCCAATGTTCTGCAGGATTTTATCAATACTCTTCTTAATGAAATCTACAAAATTATCAGGAAAAACTTCAGGAGTTTTTTTTATTCCTTGAGTGTATCTCAGAAAGGAAGTGGTAGAGATATCTTTCCACCTAGCTCATTACACACAGAAATATGTTCTTTGATGATGCTGGGGAAATGACGATCTGATTTGTTTACTTTCAGCATAACTTTGGTTGTACTTTGGCAGCCGTCAAAGTAGATGCAGTTAAGTTCAGCTTTCTTAAAGAGTTCACAAATTTCATCAAAATTCTAATCCAGGAATCTCATAACTTTTTCTTGGACTCCCTTTTGTGATGAACTATGTCTCTCTCTCTTGTACTCTTCAGTGATCAAGCCAGCATCCATAAAGGCATCAGTGATGGTGGTAGCTGTGCCACGCATGCCCAAACCATATATGATGCTATGCATAGCAACATTAGGTACTTATAATGGGTAATACTGTGGCTTTTGAAGGAAAGTTGAAGATGTGCTTTTGGTATTTTTAATATCAGCTATTTCTCCTTCATTTTCATCAGCCTAAAAAAATATTTCACTTGATGTCAATAGAACATTGGCCTGCATACTTGTCTGCTTATATTCAGCAACTCCTCTTCTTTCACCTTCTTGCCGTTTCTGATTTTTGATTTTTCTGTTTTGCTCAGGTTGATCTGGTAAGCCAATATGATCTGGTCCAATAGAGTCAGACTTTTGTCTCTGACCTTTGATGAAAGTAAGTTGCTTCACAGGGATCTTCATCTCATTAGGGCATGTACAATTAATGTGAGTTTTGTTTTTGCAATCAGGACAGCCGAATTGCAAAAAACAATTTCACACTTGCAACTGAGAATGTCAAAAAGCTTGTCGAGTTTCGCAATGAAAGCCTCTTTGATATGTAGCTGTCCTCTACCAAGAGATATGTTTTTTGGCCTACTCCCAGTTCTCTGGAATCTTGTTTAAGATTGTGACTCGTAAATTTACAACATGGGTTACCAAAGAACTGTTCGCTCGTTTACATTTTTCAAGCACTTTAGGGTAAATGACCTTTGCAAGACTGGCTGTAGGGTAGTTTCTCAAATCCTCACTACTTTGTTCTCTGAGCAATAGTCCATATTTCAGAACGTTACGCATAGTTGGAAGTTCAGAGAGCAACAACTCTCTACTATTTCCAATTAAGTTGCTTATATGTGTGAATGTTCGCAAGCTTGTCTTAATTTTAAAAGCCATTGTAGGTCAATTCCCAATGGTAGCACTGACGGTCAAGTAGTTTTCAGCACACTCATAAATATATTTCAAAAAGAAAAAAAAATGAATTAGATATAATTCTTAATATAATAATTGTCATTTAATTCTTCCAAACAGCAAAAAAAAAGTTAAAACTTTCAGTAGTTTATTATAAGCAGAACTAAATTATATTAAACTAACAAAAATATCTTTAGAATTCATAAGTCGTGCTGTAACTTTTAACTCATTTATGGAATTTGAAAGTTGAAAAAATTTATACACCCTACTTTACCAGTAAGCCCCGATTAATACGCCTCGGGGCCTATTACATCTCTGCTATCATGAACAAAATAGCCCTCCACAGTCGTACCCACCTCGGAGAGAGGGAATCAAGAACGGGGGTGAGTGTGGGCGGAGTGTGCCCGCCAAAAATGAGGGGAGAGGAACTTCGCCAGTGCGGTTACGAGGGGGTCGCCGCCGAGGGCGCGGCGAAGCGCTGCGCAAAGACTGATGTAATCGTGTCGAAACTGCGCAAGAAACATCGCGTGTACACACACAGGGACCCAGAGACAGCGATGAGGGGGAAAATCGTCAATTTAATGTTACTTTTTCTGCCAATATATATGTCGAAGTACGGCCAAGTGTGCGGGAATATACGCACACAGGCTCTAAGGTAGGCTAAGCAAGGCAACAAATGTTATTGTTCTAAGAGTGCAATTTGAATAGATCGCTGCAGCTGCGTGACCAAGGAATATTCCAAACACAACGACAAAAATAGATTTTAATACACACTATATAAAAGGTACACACTAAATATGGATATATATAGGTACATGAATAAGACGGAATTAGGTTCCGAATACTAATTTGATAACCAGGGTTATTAAATGGTTATAATGGGAGATTTAGGGTAGTGAGCTATTTAGTTCCTTTGAACCTCGAGAGTAAAGCGGGGTGAACTTGGAGGACGGGGGGGGTCTTGGTGACCTTGGTTACTCACGGGTGTAGCTGGGAACCCGAAGAGAGTGGTGCTACTTTCTCCAAACTCGGATGTAGCGAGATGCGGGCCTCCTGACCTCAAGAGGTCACCAGACGAACTTCGAAGGGGGGGGGAGGTGACTTCTCTAAACTCGGATCAATCGAACTATCGGGCCTCTTGTCCTCAAGAGGTCACTGGTCGAACTTCGAAGGGAGGGGGGGGGGGGAGATGACTTCTCCAAACTCGGATTGAGCGAGCTATCAGGCCTCTTGTCTTCAAGAGGTCACCAGAAGAACTTCGGAGGACGGCTTCTCCAAAACTTGATCCGAAGGCGGTTGAGAAAGGCTGACGTTGCCTGACGAGAGTCTTCTTCCTGACCCAAAGATACGAGTGTGATGTCCAGCTCTTCCATGGCTTGCGACCGTCACTAAACACTTCTCGAGAGAGAACGTCGTTGAACCGAGCTCCTTTCGGGGAAGCGTAGTCTAGCCGAATCTGTGGGTAATCATTGGGAGGGTGCATATATACCGGGATTTCTCCAAAACAGGGAGAGAGAGAGGGGCCTTCTCGAACCCTCGTTATCGGCCGTGACAACCGAGCGTGTCCATACGGGAAAGTGTAAGAGGCTGGGATCAGCAGGTCTGACGGAACGACCAGCGGCTGGAGCCATAAAAGTTTTACAGGCAAACCTACAAAATAGACCGAACCGGGGGAAGGGTTAAGACGGCGGGGAGGTAGCCTTCAATTTCAGCGTCATGCCTCGGTGTGAATTTCTCATTGACCTGGTGGCAAGTCCAAAAAGGGTGAAGTCGGAGGAGGGGGGAGTAACGGATCGTTTTCTCTCCCGAAGTAATATCTTAGGAGGTGGGGAAATACTACTATTTTAGTGGATCCCTCTATAATTTATATATATATATATATATATATATATATATATATATATATATATATATACAGTAACCTTCGATATAACAAACTATATGGGGCAGGGGGGGCGTTCGTTAAAGCCGAAAGTTCGTTATATCCGATGGTTCGTTCTTAATCTGTTTACGTAAATATATATATAAAGATTGTATTGAATGGATATGTAATACGTATGTAATTACTAATATTACTAATAAAGTTAAGTGGACTACACAACATAGTATTGATACGAACCTTGCACTGTAGGAGACATGTGCCGCGGCACGGCGTGTAACGCTTCCCTGCCTAAACACGATGCGACGACCGAACTAACCATCGTAGTTAACGAACTTCGGTTCGTTAAATCGATAGAGTTCGGGCAGGAAATTTGGTTCGTTATATCCGAAATTCACTATATTGAGGTTCGTTATATCGAGGGTTTACTGTGTATATATATATATATATATATATATATATATATATATACTTTCATAAAGGTTTAATAGTAACAAAATGTGCAAATACAAATCAAGAGGCTTAATAAAGTGTACTGGGAGTGATTGTTAGTGCAAAAAGCATTCGTGTAATGATAGAACATTGGGCAGATAAAAAGTGCAAAACTAACACATTGACCTGATAAAAAAGAGTAAGGACGCAAGGTCACCCAACGAGAGTGTGACAGCATGAATGCAACGACGATTGTCCAGCCAAGTCATTTATTTACGAAGGACAATCTGCCTTAATAGAGTGGAGTGATCCATGTTCATCCTGGAGAGTACAAACAGTACTCAACTTAGTAAATAATTCCCCTTTCACCCATTTTTATGGTCTCTGGAAAGTACAAAAATAGTAGAAATGTAACCAAATCGTGAAGCGTTGACTGGAATAAACAGCACCGACGCCAGAAAGTGGAGGAGAAAGTGTTCTGACGTGACTTCTTCTCACTCCACTTATGCAAAAGAGGGAATTCTCACTCATGTGTGGGGGACATGAACACTCCTAAGTAGAAAAGAAAGTGATAGAAAAGGAATTAAAATTATCTCAGTTGTGAAAGAAAATCAAGATTGATGAAAATGAGAGGTAATTCTATTCAACCAGGACTGAGGGATCTGCAGCCTTCTAAATGAATTCAAATTTTGTAGATCAGATCATTTTATCGCTTTCCTACAAAAAGTACTGCAACGAAGCCATTAAAAGGTTAAATAACTTTAGAATTAATCGTTTTTTAAACATATGTAAGCCGATACATAATCATAGTAGTTCATTATTTGCAAACTAATGTGCAACTTGCAGTATATCTAATTAAAACTTAATGCAACCTTCAACACAGGAAAAGTTTCCCACCACTTCCCTAGGGTTCAACACTCTCAGCCCTCGTAATTTATAAAATAAGGTCAGCACACCTTAACTTGAGCATAATTTTTAAAAGAAGTTGAAAATTAAATGAATTCGAATAATAACATGAAATAAGCACTATTTCATAATTTTACAGCTTCTATGGGTACGCAAGGAGTCACGTTGGACCCTTGGCTAAAAAGCCTGCAATGATATTTAATCACAGAACGTTATACTCCCTTCTACCCTAGAAGATTAAGGGTCTACCCTAGAGCTTAGGGAGCAGAAAACTCCTTTTAGCCTTCAGAATAACTACATGCAAAAGAGCACTCAAAGAATCAACAGTTACAATCCTAGAATCCCCTGTGATATCTTTCAACTCAAAACCAGTAAGCGTCGGCCTTCACAGAAGACCACACCATCTCTTTCTAACCTACTTTTCCATTAATTATTGCTATTATGCATTGACACGCGCACCTGTGAATGTTCTCGCGCGCAGAGGTGACTTTAGAAATGATTGTTCGAGTTTTTATATACAAATCCTTATTACGAGGGGCGGTCAATAAGTTTTGCGAATCGGTAGGGCAAAACAGAGGAAGGGGGATGGCTGTTTGTGGGGGTGTTAGGACAAGTTATGTCAAGTCATGACCTGCAGCCGCACGCTCCTGCCTCGTCTATTTAAGAAACAGTAGCTGATCGCAGATCGTCAGTCACAAATTTTTCAAAAATGGAGAAGGTTGAGCACCGCGCAGTGATCATATTTTTACCAAGGAAGGCAAGAATGCAAAAGAGATCCATGAACGCATGGTTGCAGTGTACACCGACACCACCCCTTCCTATGCAACCATTGCTAGCTGGAATAGGGAGTTCCGCCATGGTCGTGAGTCCATGGAAGATGATCCCCGTCCAGGACGCCCGTCAGGCGTGACCAACGAGACAATGTGGCCCATGTAGAGAGGATGATCCTCGAAAATCGAGGGGTGAAGGTCGAAGAAATCGAGCGAGAACTTGGAATATCACATGAAAGTGTTATCAACATCATCGACGACAATTTGGCCATGACCAAGGTCTCTGCCCGTTGGGTCCCTAGAAACCTCTCGCTCCATGATCCACTTCAACGTCATCAAAGTTCGGAGGAGCTGCTGGTCCTGTAAAACCAAGACCCGGCGGGATTCGAGTCACGCATAGTGACAGGTGATGAAACGTGGGTACATCACTGGGATCCCGAGACCAAGCTCGAAAGCATGGCCTGGAAGCATAGGGGCTCTCCGACCCCCATCAAGTTCCGGACCAACCTTCAGCCGGGAAGATCATGGCCACCATCTTCTGTGATTCTGAGGGAGTGTTGATGGTGGACTATACGCCTCGTGGAAGGACCATCGCAGGCCAATATTACACCGAGGAACTGTATGGGTTGAAGAAGTGCATCCGTCAGAAGTGGCGCGGCAAGTTGACACGCGGTGTCCTGCTCCTCCACGATAATGCCCCTGTCCACAAGGCCAGAGTTGCACAAGCTGCCCTGCGCGAGTGCGGATTCGAGGAGCTCAACCATCCCCCCTACAGTCCAGATCTGGCCCCTAGCGACTACTTTTTATTCCGTCAGCTCAAGGCTGCACTGCGTGGACGCCGGTTTGGGGACGATAAAGATGTCCAGTTCGCCCTCCATGAGTGGATTGAACAGCAGTCGGGAGATTTCTGGTTGTCGGGAATTCGAAGCCTCAGGGACAAGTGGCGCAAGTGCATTGAAGTCGAGGGTAGTTATGTTAAAAAATAATATAACACTTTTCCTCATATCTCGTTTCTTTATATCTGAATTGCAAAACTTATTGACCGCCCCTCGTATGAATCTTTAATGAAATCTCTCAAAACAATGGACTGATAGGAAAATATGTATAATGAAGCGTCAATAAACACGTTCTGATACAGAAAAATAAAGACTATTCAGTATAGAATAAAATACAGATAAATAGAATGAAAAACCTACAGATTCAAACACATTCGCAGACAGGCGAGTCTTCAGTTACCCACAACCTCCTCGATTGGAGATTGTCTTATTTTATACCAAAATATTAATAATTGAAGGTGATATATTTTTATTACATTTAAATCATGAGTAAAAAGTTAATATAATGATTTCCAACAAAGCCATGACTCAAGAAATGAAAAAGACGTGCCTCCCCCCCTAATGATCATGATTGCATAAGTAGGTATCCTCATTCTTGGGAAACAACAAACTACGTGTGTGTGTGTGTGTGTGTGTGTGTGTGTGTGTGTGTGTGTTTGAAATGGATTTCAACATTTCAAAAAAGAGAAAATCGTTGTAATAAACATGCGCACAGAATGGGAGAATAAAAGGGGAAAATAGATATAAAAATGGGAAAAACTGAAAGTCATGAAGTAAAAAAGATCGAAAATTACAAAAAGTGCTGGTACAACGAACCTCAAAAGGAGATATTAATTATAGTGAAAATAAAGAGTGTACTGGTATCATACAACGAAAGCATGAACATTCGAAAAAAGAAGAATTTGAAGAAAACTAGAAGAAAGGAATAAATAGAAATAAGAGGGATGATTGAGAGAAGACAATAACAGGGAATGATTTAGTAAACCCAGTGAACTATAAATGTTAAGGTCAATTTACCACCTTATTAAATCTTTAGGCCCTCTCCAACAAATACCTATCTCCGAGGTACAAACTTGTATCCTCCCCCTTTAGGGAAATGGAGACCTATGGCCATTCCCTCAAGTAAGAACTTAAACTACATCTCTAGAACTTGATCGCATTACGCTTCGACCACTGCTTGAGTAAAGAAACGCGAGTTTGATTTAATTTCATTTTCACGCGCAATCTTCATTCGCTATGCGTCATTTCGCGGGAAAATTCTGGACTGACGTTCGAAAACAAGACCAAAACACTCAAGTTAAGAAAGTATTTATGGCAATTAAGTCGAGGGAAATGGGATTTAAATAGTTCAGTTCTACGTATCGCAATCAATTCCTATTTTCTTCAAAGACATACCTGGTAGTACTGGGGATTTTAGACTGCATGCCTTTCAGGACATCTCCTTTAGACTGAAGCCTACCATCAGTATGGAACGTACATGTTCCAGAAGAGTTGCGACCCTTTCCCGTCCGTAGCACCCTCGATTGTCTCTTGCTTAACTTCTCGGACTATCTTCAATATGGTTTTATTTCCACACACTTGATTTACTTACAGAAATCTTTTTCTTAATATTTATGGCACAAATTGTCGTTGGTTTTGAAATAAATACATAAAAAATCCAGACATATCCTGGGCATATTCCGAGACGAAAGATAAATAATTCGGTGTTTCATCCAAATAAATCGGCATTTCTGGGCAAGTTATTCCAAGTTTGTGTTATTTTCTAAGAAAAATTTCGTAGAAACAATGAATGCAAAAATCGTAGCAACAATTAACTTTGAAGGAATTCACAAAATGAATTAAAATTACCGGATAGTTACCTATTTTGGGGGCCTTACTAACTATTTATCCTCGAACAAGCCTCCATATCAGTGAAGGGTTTTAAATGTAAGACTCATCCTCACTCTTTGACACCTAACTCTAATAATAACAATTTGGTTCACTAACTTACTTAATTAAGGCAGGTTTTTCATATTGCTTCGAAACGTTAGAAAATTTGCCGCGAAATGACGTAATCCATAGCGGTTGATATGGATAAAATCCTTAGTAACGTTTTAATGGTAGTATTTTAATGGGTCTTCAGATACTTAAGACAAGTCGTATTTATTTGTAGTATCTATAAATCCTCAGTAATGTTTTAATGGTGGTATTTGTTTGTTGCATAAGCGGTGTGTCATGGTTCCCGCCAAATAACATACCGGTGACAACTGTTAAAGAATGTACACACAAGAACCTCAAACTCCAGCTCCAATTTTCAAATAATCTCCCAGGAAAATGAAGGGATCTAAAATAATAAGAAAACCAGAAAAACTCAATTTATATCCTGTAAAAAGATACAAGCAAAGAAATACGACCAATATATCAATTAATATAGTAAAAAGGGGCATAACCTGAACCTATACATTTTCAAGGTGAGTCGGTAACTATACTGACCAGTCAATACCTTTTGGACGCCTTTATCATTGGCTGTATTTGCAACGATTAACAAATTTCCATCAGTAGATCGGAGTTATCACTTGTCATCATCAGCCGATCCATCACTTCCTGGAAACGACCGTTACCCGTTGTCAAGGAAACGAAACATTTATTCCATCAACAATTATAAGCCGAGTAAAGGAATCTGACCATTATTCCCTTAAGTTCGAAGGTCCATTTAACGTTCACTACCTTAAACAATTCTAATCTGGAGAATTACCACCGAAATTAAAGGAGTCGCCAAATATAGTGATATTTTTCCTGAGGTTTGGAGATTATGGGGAGAGTTTCCATCCTGTCCGTGGTTATTTAGAGGTGTGGTCGGTGAGTGGCGAATGGCGTGGTTGGGAACAATTTAGTTTCAGGTTGAAAAAAAGTGTGGTTCTACTAGTTGGAAAGATGTCAGAAGGCATTCGTCCTCATTTGCGCAGAAGGCTATAAAAGGGTATGCGACCATGAGCATACCCATGGACCAAGACTCAGTAGGACAAAAGGTTTCGGGGAACGAAAACGCCAAGAACGAAGAAGTAACGACAAATAAAAGAGGAAATAAAATAAAGATCAGCTAAAGAAAGTGATTTTCAGAAGTTAAATATTTGATATGGAATTTTCGCGTCATTTTTCTATATAATATCCCCTTCCCTCCCTCTCCCCCAAAGGTGAAAGGTCAAGTTCATCCTTTAAGTGGGTTGGGCAGGGGGGAGGGCTGCGTACGTATGTGCACCCATTCCACTCTCGCCTATGACTGTATTAAAGGCGTCTGTTTCTTCACGATTCGCTTTGGTCTTCTTCAATTATCGCCGTTTTTTTCGTCTCAAATTCGGCCCTCGAGTGCCGTTGGGAGGCTTTGGACGCTCCCCCTCCTGCCCCAGTATCTAGGATTGATGGTGCTGACTATGACACTCCTTTTTATTATTTGTCTTTTCCATATTTCTCCTTTTTTTGTCTCCATTCTCTTTTTTCATTCAGTCTGTCTTCCCCATCATCTCATGTAAGGTGAACAAGACGTCGTTGGATTATGCAATCGTTAACATCTCCCCCCCCCGAATCTCCTCCAACCCCACACATCAGTTTTGGCACACTCGCATTATTGATGGTGCTGACTATGACACTCCTTTTTATTATTTGTCTTTTCCATATTTCTCCTTTTAATGTCTCCATTCTCTTTTTTTATTCGGTCTGTGTTTCCCATCATCTCATGTAAGGTGAACAAGACCTCGTTGGATTATGCAATCGTTAACATCTCCCCCCCCTCCCCGAATCTCCTTCAACCCCACACATCAGTTTTGGCACACTCGCATTATTGACGACACGCCTTTCATCTGATATATTATTATTATTATTATTGTTTATTATTATTTTATTATTATTATTCTACTTCTAATTTGTATTATTATCAAAGAGAAAAGAAGAGGGATATCTTTTGGCAAGGCGACTACGTTGTTGTCTGAGGGCGTCAATAAACATATATCGGGCTAATATTTTGAAGCAAAGTTATTTAAAAAAAAAATTATATTGTCAAAAAACTATTTGGGGATCCTACGCCCATGCCCCATGCAAAATCAGGCCCCCTATGTTGGGAATCACTGCTCTAAGCTTTCGTCATACATTTATAATCTTTGCTAGGAAGAGAGTTTGGATAATATTAATTATTCATATATCACCTCCACCTCCTGCCTCATTTGTCATTCTTCTCCTTATACTCTCACATTTCTTTCCCATTCTATATACCAATAGTGAAGAAACGAAGAATACAGAAGAACAACGCTCCGACCTTTAGTAGGAGCACCGGGGATACGCAGGAGTCAGTATTAGCTCAAGCACTGACTAAGGAAGGTGGCTACCGATTACTAATCAACTACAGATTGATACTTTCGTCTCCTATAATAATCAAACAAGAGGAAAGTTTCGACGGCAGCGTCTTATCTTAAGGGACACCTGTATCTTTCTCTGAGGTGTTGTCGTTGGGTTTCAATTCTGAGTTGTAAAATCACTAAGAGAAAGCAGCATCGATCGCTCCAATCAAATTTCTCAATAGAAATGCAATAGGTCGCAAACATAATAATTTACCTCGAAAGGGAGAGGATGATGTGACAGGGGCAACAACTAAAATCTGATATGTCCTCCCGACCCCAGGGCACCAGCAGAAACTGTGCCCTTTCTCCAGTCGTTCTTTGCGCCTCTTTTAAATCTCCTACCACCTTTTCCACACCAGTGTAGACCCAATAAAGGATGAAAAGGATGTTAAACGTTCTAGAATAAATAAAACTGAATAATTAAGTTTTTACCGATCATTATACCACGGAGATCCCAGGGCAGGTTCACACATTCTAGGAATTTAAGGCGACAGACGAACACCGAAATTCGAAAAAGAATTCTTAAGATAAATATCTTAATTCAGTATCGAGTTTTCAAATGAGAGGAAAGACACAGTTTTACAGAGTTGTAGTTTTGTCTAAAAAATTATATAATTCTTTACTTAGGAGACAGGTTTCGGAAGTGACTAGCTTCCATCGTTAGTCCAAGAATAATAATAAAAGAATTGAAAGCAACGTCACCGGCTTCATTCAAATTACCCCTGGATTTAAAAAGAAAAGGCTTCACCAACGAGAATGGGACGTGTCAATTCTTATGTCTTGGAGAAGCCTGTACGGATTCATATATTAGGTACTTCACAAATCGTAGATGACCATGACTTTCAAAGTTTAATGTCAAGACTGATCAAGGACTAATCTTCTCATCTAACCCCCCGCCCCCCCTTTTAATTAGCTATTTATAATGGCGAGTGGGACTTAGTAAAATCAAATTCTCTGACAATGTCATAAGTGTATGAGGAAAGCTTAGATTAGACATAACGTACAAAATTGAAGCCTTCTGATTATATTTTTGTAATTAATGGAATTTTTGATGGAAATACCAAAAACAAAGGTCAAAAATCTAATGTATGGAGCTACAAAACTTAGTTTTTTTCTGTAAAACGAAACTAACCTTGTCTCCGTTGATACAAACCTTGCTTTGTCCCTGGCCCTTAAGTACTGATGGTGCTTGTAGTATTATTCTTTTTCTCCTTCTTTCTTCCCTCCTTTACACCCTAAGCTCCATGGCCACGTAGTAACACATGGTTTTCTACTAGATTATAAAGACGTTAATGTCGTTTTTATAAATAAAAGTAAAAGCATTTTAATATAGAAAATAATATATTCACTTATAAAGTAGTTTTCATTATTATTAGCAATGCTCTCAGTAGTGGTGGGTCTCATTATTGACAATACTCGTAGTAGTGGTGGCATCTATCACACTGGTCTGCGCTGTTTTCAAGGTATAACACATGATACTTTATTTTAAGCCATTCTTTCGCGCTGAATCTGAAAATCATGCTCATTTTATCTATTCAGATCAAGTTTTTGAGATTTAAGCACATGCGAAAAATTTCTATATTCCGATCTATTGGTAGGCGAATGCACACACAATAGTAAATTTTGAACTGATTTATACACAGAAGGTTTACATAATGTTCTAATTAATACCAAGGAAAATACAACATACAAAAAAGCTACTCATAGATAAATGGTCTCTTCAGGGACTTCCGATTGTCTCTAGCAGACACTAAATCCCTTTGCAGCCACCAGCAGTAGTCAGCCAGAAAGTTGACATCCCAACGCCCTTGGTACCGTTCCTCCATCACACGGATATCTTGGAGAAAGCGCTCAAACTGTTCTTCACTTAAGTCTACACAATTCTCAGGAAAATAGTTCACGTGGAACCGAATGAAGTGCATTTTCACTGACATGCGTGCACCAAGCTTCCGTAAATTCTTCATTAACTAATCAACCACCTTCTAACACTGATGACTTCTGTGGTTGCCAAGGAAGTTTGAAATGACTGACTTAAGAGACAACCAGGCAGAGAGTTCAGCAAAATTCATTGCTTCATCAAAACTGGTGCTTTTGATAAACTCCCTTATTTGAGGACCATCAAATACACTTGCCTTCAGTTTTTTTATGCTGACTCGTAGAAACCTCTGACGGAGAAAAGCAAATTTTCTACCTTACCTGCCCATTGCCTTGAAAAAGTTCTTTATCAAATGGAGTTTGATGTGCAGGGGTGGAAGCAATACCTTGCTCGGTTCAACCAGAGGGTGCGACAGAACATTGTGTGAACTGGGTTCTTATCCTTGTCTTGACGGCCAGTCTTGTCTGAGATAATGCTGGTCGTCAGCCCGAATGTCCCACAAACACATAAAGCATGGATACTTTGTGTCCCCACCTTGAAGCCATAGGATGAGCCCAACAACTTTAAGATCTCCACATATCGGGCTATTTGTTCCTGGTAGTTGAGAGCAGACAACAGACGGTCTATGCTGTTGCAGGTTTCTTTCATTGCAACTGAGTGGCCAACAGGGATCAATCAAAACTTCTTGATGTTATTAAGAACTGCCTTGAGACTTCTGTTAGATAAGTCAATGAAATAGCATCATACTCCAAGCCCATTAAGTTGAGCAGATCAGCAATGTTGTTACAGTGACCAGTAAAGAGGTTTCATCAAACGTGAAAAATTTCCTAAATTCTTTCTCGCGGTCCCGATACCAATAGAATGTTCTCTCTGATGCCAGCATACATTTCTCTCTAAGACGTACCCTCAATAGCTGAGCAGATTCTTTGGAAAGGTTGAGGTCTCGTAGAAGGTCGTTGAGTTCGGCTTGAGTAAATGGTACCAGTTGGTCGCCCTCTTCTGGCTTGTATGCATCAAACTCAGCTGTTTCGATAGTGATACTAGCCTTGGAATCAGAGCTAGAACCCATGGTAAAATCAGGCTCAGGAACAGGAAGATAGGTGCGATGTGGGACTGGTTTTATAGCAGAAGGAACATTGAGGCATTGAACATGGTGCTTTTTCGTGCGATTGATGCCTTTCAAATTTGTCATGCTGAAGTAGCAGTCGGTGGCGTGATCTTTGCCTTCCATCCACAATATTGGCACACCAAATGGCATACTCTTCCTTTTATTATTACTCCAATCCAGTAAATTTTCCACACATGTTTTACAGCAAATGGCTTATCCTGATCACCTGCCCTTTTTACAAAGTCCGTGATTTCTGCTTGACGGTCTGTAAGAGCGACATATCCGCAGATGTAACACAACCTATTTGGATGAGTCTTGCACGTACGATCCATTGTAATGCAAATCTAAACCTGAAAAGATGAATAAAATAGGTTATGTATGGTTACTCATCAGTAGATGTGACCAAACATAAGTAAAAAACGGTTGGATGATAGCGCTATTTTGGAATATACGTTCTAATATAAATCAAGACTTCTTAGAAACCAGATCTGACCAAAGAAAACTAATTATATTCTTAAATTCAGAGAAAAAAAATGATTCTAAATCAGGTGGAAAACCTATGTATGATATTTGAAAATCTTTTTGAAACGCAGGTTAGTGTTATTGACAACGCTCTCAGTAGTGGTGGCACTCATTATTAACACGCTCTGCGATCGTTTAACTCAACATGGATTTCTTTCTTGGAGAATTTATTCAATTTTAACGAAATATATAAATTGATATCCTCTTCCACCGCCATATCAGAGTAAACGTTATCATTAATAGTAATCTGATAGTAAAAGGCCGGGTGAATATGGCAGATGAGGAAGAAGTTCCTAACCAATCACATTATTTTTTTCTTAGATCAAACGTGGCATTTACAGACGTGCATTCTGATGGAGGAGGAAGACACCGTTTCGGTTGACCAATGAAGGAAGTTTTTATTCCAGTTTCATTTAAACTTTGGGAATTGTTGAAGATCTGCAGTACTTGATTGGAGCTGATAATGAAGAACTTTACCGTCTCACCAAATGCAAAGCAAAGCCTTTTGTTTTTGGAAACCACGTCTAGGAGTTCCTATGAATGGGTTTTTGTATGTGATCAAACCATTGTTCTTCCCACTTAATATTAAGGAAAGAAGCCACTTTTCATCTCCCGTAACAATTCTGTTCAGAAATGCCTCACGGCACTACAGTCAATATAGATAAAACAATATTCACACGTTGTAAATGTTGGCATTCAGTTAATTAGCACCCAAACACCATTTTTGTACTACATCAGATAAAAGGCTTAAAAGTAAGAGCAGGAATCGAGTGGATGTAGACTCTGACATGAGCTGTGCATTGTCAGTGACACAACTTCAGATTCGTCAACTGACTGAACAGAAGCAATTGTCACCCTTCTCATTGAGGTGTTATACAATTTTTGTGACGTCGAATACAAATACTTTCGATTTTGATATAAAAAATACAATTACAGATACAAATACTTTTGATTTTGATACGAAAAATAACTTTTAAGAAGTATGTCAAAAAATCTAACAAAATGTAAAATAATTATGATTGTCAATTTTGTAATAAACAAAAAAGCAAAGGTGTTCTCTTCATATATATTTTTTTTTTACCTTTTTTGAGCTGTTGTTTTGGGAGAAAAATGAAGAGAAGCCACAAAGATGTTGAAAATTCATGAAGGGGGGAATGGAGTGAAAAAGATTGAGAACCACTAGTTTAAGCATTATTACAGCGTACAAAAAAACAGGCATTACTACAACGTGACTAAAGACGTGACATTATTACAGCGTAGAAAAAGCTTAGCATATAAAAGCGTAAAAACAGTATCATTACAGCTATCTTTTAACAGCTCGCAGCAAATTTAGGAGAATTTAAACAACTTTAAGTAATTTTTTTGTCGCGTCTATAACTTATTATGTCGGTCCCTCGGATGGTTACCATTTTATTTTTTAATGAGTTTTTGAAAGTTTTGAAGGTCGCAAGGTCAGATGATAGGTTTGTTAATTGATAATACGTTTGTTGATTATTTTTTTTTAATTAATGAAATAGTTGAAAGCACGCGACTTAGGTCAGTTGACCTCGTTTTAGCTTCTATAAGCGCCATTAATTTCTTGAAAACTTAATATTTGTTCTCAAAAGTTCATCCAAGGTTCCCGATTTTTTAACAAATATCGAAGTAAGGTAAATAATTGTAGCTGCCCGCAATCATAAGCGAGATCCTCAATTTCCACCCATTATTGAGCAACTCCACCGTTTGGGCCTCTCTCTCTCTCTCTAATTTGGACAAACAAAAGGCCAAAGCCGGTTAGTAATTACGGGTCGCGATATATCAGAAGGTAATTCGAAAATTAGAGAGTAATTATAAAAAAAGTGAATTAAGTCATGCCATAGAAGCGACGATAATTCACAAATAAAAAGGTAACAGTACATAATTAATGAGGCAAATACAGTCGTATACAATAGAGGCAGTCCGCGGTTGTGAAAGAGCTTCGTTCTTACGTCTTGACTCTTAAGTCGGATTTGTAGGTGAGCTGAACAGTTCGCACAGTTCGTATGTTGAGTCAATTTGTCTAATGTTTACTTAACATGTAGAATACTCTATATATTTTAACTTTCTATGCGGATTAAACATGAAATAAAAACACTTCGTTATACACTAAAACATTTCAAAATTAATGGGACAAAGTTGTGGACTCGTTCACTAATGTGAACGATTGAAAACAGCAACTGGACCGTTTGACATATATTTTTTTCGCAACGAGTCAACATTTGCTTAATTTCGGGACCGCTTAGCACAGCTTAATTTTTTGTAATAAGTCAATATTTGCTTTGTTCGCAGAATTTCTTTGTGACGAGTCAATATTTGATTAGAGTGGTTTTCAGACCGTGTGTTCAGCGTATTTTCTTTGTAACTAATCAATACTTGCACACAACATATTTTTTATTTTTTGTAACGAATCAATATTCGCCTATTTTTCCTACCATTTGGCTCAGCATAATTTTTTGGTGTCATCTCAATATTTGCCTAGTTTTTACACCAGTTAGTATAGCGTATTTTTTAATGAGTCAACCTTTGTTTGATTTTCAGATCATTTAGCAGTGTAATATTTTGTAACAATTCAATCTTTAATGAGTCTTCAAATCCATTGGTTGAGTCAATTTTGCTTAGTTTTCAGACCATTCTAGATGGCATATAGGGGAAAGTGGGGTAAGACGGACCCATGGGGTGTGAAGGAACCCCCCATCTAATACCAACAAGAAAAGACAAGGTTCAGATTGTGGCTGCTAGATGTTCTTGACGTCATCCCTAAGTGATGTATTTTCAGGCAGAAGTCACGCTCAGTCTTCACTCCTTCAATGATTTCCCCCACCTTGGGGCTTTTCGGAAAAGAAGTTTCTTCCGTTCTGAAGAATTTGATGTTGAGGTCTTCTCCATCAAATTCCCTAACTTCCTTCAAATTCCTACTCCTGCTCCTGTTCTTTATGGGTTGAGAGATCTCCCGTTCGTCCTCGGATGACGAGGCCGAGCTTAGGAGATTTCCTTCTACCTGCTTGAGACGTCTGGCTGCTCTCTTCGCACTCTTTTCCCTCTTCTTCATTGCAGCTAGTCTTGGGTCTTTGTTAGGGGACCTCTGTGGGGTGGGCTTCTTTTTTGTTTCTTTGGAGTTACCCTCTCTCTCCTCGGTCTCCCGTGGGAAGGGTGTCGCGGGCGCCTCTTTTTGAGTTCCGATTTGAACTTGAAGGACATCCCCTGAAGGGGGAGCCCATCAATGTCGTCACCCAGAAACTGGGCAAGAAGATCTGGTCCACTCTAACGGATGATGTCATTCCAGAACTCCAGGGAGCAGGCGGCAGGTTGAATATACCCGCGTGGCTACGGGCGAAAGCCTCAAGCAGAAGCCGGTTCCCGAGCACAAAACTGTGTACACGAAATATTATCACTCCAATATACACGTAAAGGCGTCACAACACATCACATCTACCAATGAAACCTTAAGAAAGAAAATGGGACATGTAGAGAACGGAAAGATAGGGCAAACTATTTTAACCGTTATATGAAAATAAATAAAGAAGTTGGATTTAAACCTGTGTCATCAAGCGCTCATCGCTTATATGTAGCTCTGGCGATGAGCGTCTTGGTCATATAAGCGATGAGCGCTTGATGACACAGGTTCAAATCCAACTTCTTTATTTATTTTCATATAACGGTTAAAATAGTTTGCCCTATCTTTCCGTTCTCTACATGTCCCATTTTCTCTCTTAAGGTTTCATTGGTACATATAATATTCTCCTTAGCGTTTTTCCGGGTTGTGTTACCAATTTCCGTTTTCTTTGGGCCTTTAAATACATCTATATATCACGCGTCATGTGATTTTCAATTATATATATATATATATATATATATATATATATATATATATATATATATATATATATATATATATATATATAATATATATATATATATATATATGTATATATATATATATATATATATATATATATATATATATATATATATATATATATATATATATATATATATATATATATATTATATATGCAGGGGTTGGACAAAATAATTAGAACACGTATTAAATTCAATGAATATTTATTTAATACGGAGTTGGTCCTCCTTTTACTTTCTCAACAGCGTCAATGCGTCTTGGAATTGATTCATACAGCTTCATGACTTCATTGAGAGGAATCTTGAGCCATTCTTCTTGCAATACTTACTCCAGTTGTTTCAGACACAACGGTGGAGGGTAATGACTTCTAACTTGTCGCTCCAAGACGCACCACAAATGCTCAATAATATTAAGATCTGGAAATTGTGGGAGCCAGTCCATGTGTTGTAGCTCACTCCTATGCTCGTCATACCAATTATTAACCACATGAGCGGTGTGTATTGGGGCATAGTCATCTTGCAAAAACACTCACCATCAGGAAATAATGTCTGGACCATGGGGTAAACTTGATCTCGCAAAATATTCAGATACTCGTTGCTGTTGATCGTACCATGCAGGGCAACGAATGGACCAAGAATATTCAATGATATGGCTGCCAAAACCATCACTGACCCTCTGTGAATCACAGTAGGAAGAAGGCAATCAGGATTAAAAGCTTCCCCGGGCTGGCGCCATACATAAACTCGCCCTGCAGTGGGGAAAAAAGAAAAACTGGACTCGTCGGAGAATATTACTTGTATCTATTGGTCTGTCGACCAGCCGTTGTGATCTCTACACCAGTTCAGCCTTTTCTAAATGTTTTAATGAGAAAGCAGAGGTTTCTTAACGGCTGCTTTTCCATGATATCCGGTTTTATTGAGCTCATGGGGAAGTTGATTCAACTCTGCAGTCATTTTAGGGGCAGTTGTCCGGGGATTCTTCAACACAATGCATTTCAACACTCGTCGGTCTCTTTCAGTGAGTTTCAAAGTCCTCCCGGAATTACCCCTCCTGCTGGAGGTTTTGCCCTGTTTCTTGAATTCTGTTATGGTCCTTGACATGGTAGCTCTCGCAAAAAAAGGAGTTTAGCTGTCCTGATGACGGAAGCTCCTGCAATTCGAGCTCCAACAATTTGCCCTTTTTAGAACTCAGTGAGGTCACGCATCTTAGCATCTATACCACGATCTGATAAAGAAATACAAATAATCATTTTAAAGTTAATAAATAAAACTATGTTTTCTTCAATAAAAACAAAACACTCACAATGAGATTTAGATGGATATTCGTAATATTTGTGTTAAATTTCTACTGTTTCAATTATTTGTAAGATAAACGAAAGGACGTAGAGGGGGAAATTCATTTCATTTATTAATAATAACAACGTTTCGGGGGTTAATTTCACCCATCTTCTGGTACTGGAAATTTCAAATTCGTGAAAAGCCTAACATTTGAAGTTAAAATTTAAACATTCAAATTATGGATGTAATGGAATATTCAGACCGTTAATTGGGGGGGGGGGGTGGCAATGTAGAACTTACAGGTTATCGAGTTGTTTTTAATGATAGACTTTAATTAGTAAAATTTAGCTATATTAATTTGAGTAAACACTAGATGCCCTTCTAGAAAACACTAACCTTGTACAATCACTTGATAAAGGAAGACTGGCGGGAAAGCGCGACGAGCGGAAGAGGAAAGAGAAGGTTAGGAAGTTGGTTAATATTTTAAAGCAAAAGTAGTGGAAGAGAAGAGGAATCAGAATTTAGAGAAGGAGAAGAATATTTTATATACATTGATTCTTAAATTCTTTATGATACAGAATTGAGGATCGTCTTTAAAATCGTTTAAGGTAACATCGGTTTTACAAGTGATGGAATGTAACCGAACAGGTGACAATTCTTTCTCAGAGAGAACTTTCCCAGTCCTGTGGCTAATTCCCACATGGGCGCAGAACCTTGCCTTCAGCGAGCGCACCGCACCGTACTGCCAATCTATTTCTCCAGATTACATCATATTTGTTTTTCAGACAGTTTTTCACCGAGTATTTATTTTTTGGGGGGGGAAAATAGTCAATATTTCTGTTTTCAAACCTTGGATAAATTTGGGTGTTGAAGTCACCATGGCAACAGTTTTATTTAACAGGCACCAACCAACAATGGTGCCGAATCTGTGACCCTCTCAAGGAGGGAAGGATAAAATTTATAATTTTGAATCCTTATACTCTACAAATTTGTTCGTAGTCTTCAAATGTGCTCTCCATGCCCCAGCATATAGAGTGGATCGGGTTTGTTTAATAATTTTTTTCCATGTCTAAATTTTATCCTCTTTCAGGCCTTCGGGGCGTGTCGTACAAGACGACTAAACCTGGATAAGAGTTGCTAACTTTGGATTAGGCACACCCGGAGAATTTGTTTTTGCGAGCAATACAAAAGGGCTGTAATGGGCGGGGTTGTAGCGGAAACCAGTCAAGTCATACCCGTTTTGTCGTTGAAACGCGACAGCCCCTCCCCCCCAAAAAAGAAATTGAGGGAAACGTTGAGAAGGATGATTTCTTCATCTGTCCATCTTCCCCTCATTCGAACGCGAAAATAGATAGACCCGAATATTGGTGAAAGAGGACATTAAACCCCTCTAAAAAGTGTTATAATTTGGGAATCAAATATTTTCAAGTTGCCCAACATTGAAAAATACAATGCCTATTCATGGAAGTTAGAACATTATACTACACTCCACTACGCCTGATTTGTTGGAGCAAAATGGTATTAACTCACTTCTTGAGCCAACACGCGTGGTCAATATTAAGAGAAAATTTGGCCTATCAAGGGCTCACCCCCCCCCCCCCACCCTTCTGCCTCCGCAAATCAACAAAGAGTTCAGGGGCTCCACTCCCTATCCAAAGCAACAAAGTGTTTAGAGGTTTCACCCCCTCTCTAATGCAACAGAGAATTCAAAAGCTCCACCAACCTCTTCTCCAAAGCAACAAAATGTTCAGAGGCTCCAGCCACTCTCCAAACTAACAAAGTGTTCATCGGTTCCTTTCCTTCTCCAATGCAACAAAGAGTTCAAAGTATCCACCCTCTCTCTAAAGCAGTGGTTCCCAAAATGCGGGTCATGGAGGGTTCAAGATTTTGAGGAAATTTTTTAGGATATTTAGGGATTTTTGTTAGTTTTTATATTTAAATTTTGTAGCTCCCTTCTAACGGCTGACTGAGGTCGTTGGCGAAGAACCACTTGCAGAGGAGCTGCAACAAGAGATCAAGGAAAACTTGTCAAGCCTCCAAGAAGAGTTCGGACACTAATTTCATGAGATTGATGCAAATGAGAACATACATCTGAATCTTGCTCGCAATCCTTTCCGATGCACTGTGGACGATCTTCCTGATGACATACAAGATGAATTCTTGGAGCTCATTAACAACACCGCAGCCAAAGAGGAGTTCCAGGAACAATAACAGTTCAGCACCTCTAATTGCTGGGCCTAAATGCTTTCCGCTTTCCCCAAAACTAGCGAATTTGCCCTGAAGGTTCTCATTCCTTTCTCATCGACTTACGAGTACCTCTGTGAAAGTGGTTTCTCGACTCTCCTGGTAATCAAATCAAAGTCCAGAAACAGATTGGATGCTGAAGCAGACATGCGATGTGCCCTGAGCCACATAGACGCGCGTATTGATTTGCTTGTGTCAAAAAAGCAAGTACATCCTGCGCATTAAAATACATGATTAAATCAATCCTTGTTACTAAACATTAATACACATTTTTTGTTTGTTGTTATCGTTCTCTCTATGCTTTGATTAATCTTTAATATGTATCTGAGTTATTGGAAATTAGTACACTTTCAGAAGGCTTATAAAGGTGGGGGTCATGGTAGGTTTTGTACTACTGAAAGGGGTCACGTACTGGAAATAGTTGGGAACTGCTACTCTAAAGCAACAAAGTGTGCAGAGTTTTCCATCCCCAAAGCAGCAACATGATCAGCATTATTGAATCTTTTACCCCAGAAATGGTTCAAAATATCTAAAGCAGTATTTGCCAACCTTTTTTTGGACTAGCGCCCCTTTGGCCCCAAACCTTTTGTTATCGACCCATCTGTCAAATTAAATTTTCGAATATTAGGTATTAGTGCTAAAATAATTTGAATGCAATTTTTATTTCTATTATAACGAATAATGATGAAAATGCTAACAAACGTTTTGTTTTTGATAGATTACATCAATATGTTTTCAATGCGATGGTTAAATTTGGTGCTTAATGGCTACGGCTCTGACTATAAGTGCCATGCTGCTTAGAGGTAATCTCAGCTCTCCTAGTTTTGCAGGCGGTTTTTATGTTTAGTAACACGTTTAGGAAGTTGGAAAAGCAATGGAAAAAAAGTTCGATAGCTTCCAACATCTTTGGATACCTTTCAGAAATTTCATTTTGTGGTCAAAATTCCTAGCATGATTGTTTGAAGAGGGATTTAATTTGAAGTCGTTTTTTTTAAAAGCAATTAACTCCTTTTGTATTGCAGAGTCGGTTCCATTTGTACAAGCATCAATAAATGGGTTTATCAGCAGGTCAGGTATTTCCATATTTACGAGATCCTGAAATATACAGCTCATGTCCACGTGCAGAGTTTAAATACCTGCAATAAATCAAGAGGTCATCATTTAATATTGAGTTATCAGCCTCATAGACATTTTATAGTCGATCAAAATTTGAAAATTGAGATGCTCTCGACGATCAATATTATGCTCAAAGATTGAAAGCTTGTTCATGAATGTGCAAATAAAGGATTTTGCTTTGATAGGATTTACATGATAGCCTGGCAATTGCAAATTCAGATCATTGAATATATTGGATAAATCTGTTAAATAGGCAATGCTACATTTGTATGATAAGAGTTCGTCACTCAAATAACCACTTTTATTCTCCTGGAATAAATGGATGATAAGTGTTGAAAAGAGAACCAAATCGTTTCAAACAGTTTCCTTTGGGTAACCATCTCACTTCAGTATGTAAAAGGAGACGATCGAAATCTTCATTGTTATTGCAGAGTTGTCGAAAGATTCTGGAATTAAGGAGAAGGCATTTTATTTTATTTACTGCTGTGATAACAACACCAAGGGACTTATGAAGCTGATCACTCAAGTTCCTCGCAACTAGATGTTGACAATGATTACGTAATGTATTGTAAAGTCATTGGGTACAGTTAAAATTGCAAGAAAGCCTCTTTACCGCTCTGTTAATGCTGGAGCACCGTCCGTTGCACAAGCAATCGTATTGTTCATAGGGTTTCTTTTTCTTTGAAAAATGGCACAACTAAAGTAAACGTGGATTCACATTTAGTTTATGTTTCAAGTTCCTTTGCAAACATTAATTCGTGCATAATTTTCTTATCTTTAATAAAATGAGCCTATCCTAAAAGTAGTGTTCTATTGCCTGGAAGAGTAGATTCGCCCAATTGTAAAACAAACTGTTTACTTTTAAATGTTATTTAGGTCTCTTCACTATCCTCGGCCAAGTCTTCAACAACTACTAGGGTACAGGGGGCCACTTTATCGTTTTATAAAATAACAGTAGGGGAGTGTAATTTCTTTTAGAAAAATAAGATGCGATAATTATTCCTAAAAGAATTCCGGGGTAATAAGGAAAATGGAAAACATTAATCTATATAAACATAATCTAATAAAAGTTAGGTTTGGAGAAAAAAGCGGTTCTACTTTACGAGTAGAATGACTGGTTGCAATAGCTAAGACTAGAGCATGAAGTAATTAACCTGTAACGTTACTTGATCCGTCAAATACATAGGCCCACGACTAATGTTAATAATTGGGAGCGTTTGTCGAAACACTAATAGTGAGTATTTTTTGAGAACTTGAAGTAAAAATGAATAAATGGCCACTGCCCCTTTGCTTATGTTTACCGCCCCCTAAATGAAATATAAACATACAGCACCTAAGGACCTTAATCCATAAAAGCTACTGACTGAGAACCAAGCAGTCAGCCAAAGGTCCTTGAGCCATTAGGAATACTGACTGAGAATCTGGCAGTCAATCTAAGGCCCTTGATCCATTGCCCTAATGGATCAAGAGCCTTAGATTGACTGTCAGGTTCTGAGAACCCGGCAATAGGCCTAATGTCCTTGATATATTAGGGCTAGTGACTGAGAACCCGGCAGCCAGCACCAGGCCCCTGATGCCTTAGTACTATTGAGTCAGAATTCGGCAGGCAGCCTAAGGCCCTTGAGCCATTAGGACTACTGAATGAGAAACCGGCAGTCAGCCTAAGCCTCTTGATCCCCTAGGGTTTCTAACTGAGAACTCGGTAGTTAGCCTAAGGTCCTTGATGCCTAAATACTACTGAGTGAGAACCCAGCAGTCAGCCTAAAACCCTTGTTTCATTAGTGTTATGACTGAGAACCCGACAGTCACTCTAAGGTCCTTGATCCATTAGGGATATTGACTGTGAATCCAACAGTCAGCCTAAGGCCCTTTATCCATTAGATCTACTGACTGAGAATCCGTCATTCAGCGTAAAGCTCTTGATCCATTAGGGCTACTGACTGAGAACCCGACAGTCAGCCTAAGCTCCTTGATCCTTTAGGGCTAATGAGTGAAAACCCGACAGTCAATCAAATGCCCTTGATCCATTAGGGCTACCCAATGAGAACCCAGGCATTCAACCTAGGGCCCTTTAGCTCCTATGGCTGAGACCCTGGACCGGCCTTATCCAGCGATATTACGTCGAGCTTTATCGGGTCATGGCCGATTCGAACTTACGTCAGTAAGTTCACGCACGATAGAATTCCTTGTGCAGCTAATAAACAAGAAATCTGAGTAAATCTTACGGACTACTCAACATACTACATCAACCTCAGATGCGTGAAAGCCTGGAAAGGAAACGTACTTCTGAACTTAAATAACCACGTACAGAGGCTACCACGGGAAGCATACATACGAACTCTAACGAGAGCCAATAAAAGAAGATTCTAGCTGTATAACGCGTATGTGGTGGGAGTGGAAGCAGGATATGGATGGGGAAGGGTAATACTTGATATGAAGGGGGAAGGAAGAAGATTTAGACAGGGCGGAAACGCCTACCAAAGATAATGGAAGGCCGAGTACTCTGCAATGCATTTGCACACACAGTTCGGAATCAGGAAGTGACGCGTATCGGCTTATTTATGCTTGTACACGTGTGTGCTTGTGTGTATGTGAGTTTAGTGGACTTTGTATCCTGTGTGAGGACAACGATGGAAATAAATTATTGTTGGCTAAAAGTGACAACCTCAATTTACGATGACACCCATTATATATATATATATATATATATATATATATATATATATATATATATATATATATATATATATATATATATATATATATATATATATATAACTCACAAAGTAGCACGTGAGGTTAGCAATGAAAGCAATGTCCCGCAAGAAAAAGGAAAAGCTGTTTCCGAGTGGCACCTGGGTGGAGCAACCATTAAAGATTTAACCCACAGGAAAGAGAAAACACGAATTCCAAGTACTTTGAACGTTGATTAAGTCCATTTTTAAGAGAAAGAAGAAGCACGAGGAGAAAAAGATGCCCTAAAATAGGGTAGCATTATGGAAAGGTAATGGTGGGCATCGCAACCGTACCGTGAAGTCATGGAAATTCTCAGACCCATGAGTTGTGATCTGATGACTCGTGGGTCACTGTGAACACCGGCCTGGTTGCTCCTGGTAAGGTGACATGAATTATCCGAGTTCGAACGGGGCATGTTAGTGTGTGCCAGGCGGATGGGATATTCCATTTCTGAAACTGTGTGGACATTCAACATCTCTCGATAAGTGGTGTCACATGGCCGTACCGAGCATACTTCATGGAAGGCATTTCTTTTTGAACTTTATTATTAGCGTATCAAATTTAAACATTCAAGGGTTAATATCAAAATTGGGAGAATTTATTATAATGGTGCATTCAATAATATTTCTTTTAATCTAATATTGTGACAAATAGATGAATCTAGCGGAATTCCAATTAATATTTAGATTATTTTCGGCCATTTGAATGTAAAAGGATTGTTTTCCTTCCCTCCTACATTATATTTAGGTTGATTTAGAGACTGATACAGATTTTACAGTTAATTCCATAATTCTTAGAACAATCTGAGCACTGTACCAAATATGTTTTCTGTTTTGCTATCACTATTTTCAACCAATAACTTAGGAATGGTTCAACCATATTTGAAAACAACAAAGATATTTAAGCTTTTAAGGAGCAGAGGAAGGCAGGATAAACTCAAAATAACGTAAATCCAGCAGGTTCTTATAGGTGAAATGGTTGTGGGGCCTGTTAAGAAATTACTCGGGTTTTTGTTTTTTTTAGTAAAATAATTTGAAATATGAAAAAGCTTTTCAAGGTGGTTTCCATCATTATTGATAAGCAGTGGATATCTTTCTTGAAGAATTAATTCCGTTTTGATGAAATGTATGATTTGATATCTTTTCCGTTTTCTATATCAGAGTAAACTCTTAAGTGTTATTGTAATGATTTAAAAAAAAAAATAATCAGTTTGTGTAAGGTTCAGTGGATATGGCGGATGAGGCAGACCTTAACCTAAAGCAATATATTTTCTTAGCTCAAACATAACATTTGTTGTTGTGTCACGAAGGTGGTCACCCTTTCGTTTGACCAATGAAACACGATTTTGTTCAAGAACTTCATTTAAACTGCAATTATTAAACATAGATTAGGTTAGATATGAAGCAATATATTCACACGTGTGAATATTGCCATAGACTGCTTGGGGGAAATGGAATCTTACTCTCTCACTCCTGTTTTTTATAACATTTTAATGACTGAGAGCAACCTAAAGGACGATGTTGCATGACCGTATATGTAAAAGTAGGGTAATGTGGATTTGTTAGTCCCTTGTGTGTGGAGTGATCTTTTAAATGAATCGGTGTTTACAGAATCAAAAGGCTTTTTATAGTCTAAAAATGCCACGCAAAGAGGCATTTAGTGTTTAATTATTCTCTCCCTTAATTGCTGAACATCTTGCAGATGATAATAATTATTATCATCTGAAACATCCCTGTTCCGAAGGCTGATTTCAGTCGAATATTTTGTTAGTTATAACTTTTTGTAAGTAATTTATATTTTGCTGATGAGCCTAATTTGTTTGTAGTTCTTTGCCCCCCCCCTGCCTAAACTTTTTAAGAAGTACAATATAAGCGCTGACCCATGTCTTTAGAATCCCCCTACAGTCAAAATTTTGTAAACAGACTAGCTAGTAGAGTAGGTCAGCAAGACCTTCACCCCCAACCCTTATAAGATTGATAGTTAATCCATCCTCCCAACGCACTTTACCATTCTTCGTGCTCTTAAGTCTGTGCAATATATTTACTATACTGGTGGAACTTCCTCTTCATTTGTTTAGAAGTTTTTATCTGGTATATAGTGACCATTGCTATCGGATAAAATTCTACCAATAGTTTAATAATCTTTTCACTGAGATCTTGTTTCCTTGTTTACCATTTACTGTTTTCATTTGTTGTCTGCCATTTGCTAGGTGCAGGTTCATCTATTTTAATGATTTGTTTTTTTAATTGTTCTAGTTAAATTTGTAGTGTATAGTCTATGTTCTACTTTTAACTGTTTCTTTAATATACTTGTTCTGTATATTAGATTCTTAATCAAAATTGTTTAATGTAGTCTCATATTTTGCGTTAGGTATATCTTTTTGTAGCCTCACTTATTTTCTTAGGGCCTACATTCATCGCCATTTATCTCGCATGTTTAGATCTATTTTGATCTTGTTCGTTGAGATGGCTGATAATTATCGATATGGTTTTAAAGAAATTTTACCTGTTGAAGAGGTTGCAATCGATTTATTTTTTTTACCCTTGCATCCATCCATGTTTATTTACTTTGATCCTTTTAAATAAAAAAGGAGTTCATAATGTAAGGATTGCTCCTTCAACAATTCTATTAATTTGTTTTCACGTTCATTTACTTCCCTTACTGTGTGTAAACTTCCTTACCGATCGACTATAGTCTTAGTGCACGCAACCATTGCATCAGAGTCGCTGATTACAATCTTGAACTGATAGTTTCCTTGTGAACGTGCGTTCACGCGTGATGCAAACAACTCCTCAACTGAGATGTTGAAGGTATGTAGGCTCGATTTACCGGTAGAGATCACGTATTTGATAATTTAATTATTACTCCTATTGGATATTGCTATAATTTATATTATGCATGGTGGTGCGTGTGCGGGGCGAATCCTACATCACTTGTGTATTTTCTACCTTTATAATAGGGCAAAGTGACTGTCTTGCAATCGTATATTTCCTTCTTATTTCGCTGAGGCCAATGGTGTTCCATTTTATTTCAAAGTTGTTGCATTTTATCCGAATGGTTCCATTTTTATCTCAATGCTGTTCTATATTATCCCAATGTTTCCATTTTCTCCCAATGTTCTATTTTAATCCAATGGTCTTCCACTTTATCCCAATGGTGCTCCATTTTATTCCAGTGTTGTTCCATTTTATTTAAATGGTGTTCCCATTTATCCTAATGGTGTTCCATTTTATCCCAATGGAGTTCCATTTTATCCCAATGGTATTCCATTTTATTTCAATATTGTTCTAAATTATCCTCTGAAGTTCTTCTAGTTCGTGGAGCTTGGTGCCAGTGGTCAACGGCAGGCAGCCAGTTCAATAAAACCTGGGATAATCAGCACCCTTTGCTTCCGAGTTTACATACCTGCTGGCGTGGAAAGGGACTCGTTCACCTTTGGGTATGGGCGCTGTGTTCTGCGATGTTATGGACCAGTTAATGAACCATGGAATTGGTCGATCTTTACCTGTATTTCCCAGCTAAAGATCGACCAATTCTCATTACTTTCCTCTGCAAATACTCATGCTTGAATCCTTATACATTTTGAAAGATACCTCAATGACCAAATTTGAAATGGCTGATTGAATATTATAGACATTGAATTGTCTTAAATTAGCTGTCCTCGTGTTATTTTTAGTACCCTGATGATGAGCCTTGCCCTGAAAAACGCTGTATTAATAAATGAGAAAAATGAGAATAAGAGGGAATATTTCCGCCTCGGAACGTTTTGGAAAGAGCCTCGGAAATAAAGTGGTGAAATGAGGGAATGTTAAAATGTGTGAAGTGGTTCTCTGCTTACTCAAAACAAACTAGTGTAGCGCTTAAGACGTAGAGAGAGAGAGAGAGAGAGAGAGAGAGAGAGAGAGAGAGAGAGAGAGAGAGAGAGAGAGAGAGAGAGAGAAAGACAGACAGACAGACAGAGAGAGGCGGGGGGCTAACTTAACTATCCCGACCATTTCCTGGTTCGCAACGAAGACATGTGTGCTTGTGAGGAAGGGGACTTTGTCGTTCCAAATTCTTCCTTGTTGAAATATTGACTGGTGTGCAAGAATCCTTGAACTAAAAAGCATGAAAGCATTGAAGGCCATTGAGGTGAAGAAGTTAGGTCGTATTTTTAGCATACGTATCTCTCTCTCTCTCTCTCTCTCTCTCATTTATAGCTCAATGGGTTTTAATGCAGCCGTTTCTAACCCGCAAGTTCCTCGTAGAGGAGCGACCTCATTACAACAAGGATTTTCAGTCCTTGTAGAGACATGGCTTGGCACCAGGGTGAGGTTCCAATTCTATAGAGGGGAGTGCTATAATTCTAGTTCTTGTAGAGGCTTTATTTCACCCTAGGGGTTTCATTCCTCATAGAGTCATAGCCTCAACCTAGGGAGAGTTAAGTCCTGGTAGAAGCATGACCTTACCCATAGTTTAATTTTAGTCCTTTTAGAAGTATGATCTCAGGCCGGAGTGGAAGTAAATTGTCAATGTTTATAGGGGCTTGCCTTCATCCCAGGGTAGGTGGAATTAGTCCATGTAGAGGCATAACTTCATTTCAGGGTAGGTGGAATTACAGTTCATGTAGAGGTATGACTTTACCGAATGATTTTGAGTCCTAGTTGATACATTATCTCACACCAGGTTGGTTTTAAGTCCTTGTAGAGGCGTGTAGACACCCATGGTGGACTTTGAGTCTTTGAAACGGCCTCGCTTGACCACCGGGTTTAATTTCAGTCCTTGTATAGGTATGAGTTCACCCTAGGGTGGAATTTGTGTCATTGTAGAGGTTGTTCAGTACTTAAAGAGTGGGACCTCATTTCAGTCTCTTTACAGGCATCACTCCAGGGTGGATGTCGTATTTGTTTAATATTGTATTATGTTCTATTAATATTTGTATTATTATAGAATATTATTACATATTATTACCGACGTATCAAAGAAATTGTACGGATGCAAATGTATAGCGAATAAAGCCCTTAAATATATGGGCGTCAATTTATTCAACACACACAGGCATTTTCCTACCTGCTCGATGGCAAACCCCGGTAGCAACTCAGCTCCTAAGAAAGAGCAACGTTGATACAAGACGTTTGTCAATTTCCTGACGTCCATTAATCAACTTGATCCGGACACATTGATCGTTCTCACGAATTTCGTGTCGTCAAACATCTACGGTTACATTGCAGAGTCCAAGTGTTACGATTCTGCCAAAGATGTTTTAATTTGTCATTGATTTTTACGGGTCTTGTATTTCAACCCTCTAAACGGTCTACGTGCGACATCTTTCGGCAAGTCGTCAACATCCCAGGGGTCTTTGACTGACTTCATTTAGGCTTTGAATTATCTCGTTGCAGATTTACAATTATAACCTGTCAATATCGAACAGCATAAAGAACATAAGAAAAGAAGGAGTCTGCCAAAGGCTAATCAAGAGCCTATACGAAGCAGCTGTGTTCCCAGGGAGGACGCTTCTATAACATGGACTTCTGATCCAATTACATTCATCTACCAATCGATTTATAAAACAATTTCTACCAATTTCTTTCCTAAACATAAACTTGTCCAGCTTTGGATGGCTTTGTCAGTGGCTTGACACTTTAATGTTATGGTTCAGTGTCTTTTAAAATGGAGAGTGTTGGACCTTCAAACCACGTTCGATCAGGTACAAAAGACCTTCGAGGCGTAAACTGCGTCCCCAATATCAGTGTCTGCTGCTGCATTTAAGTAAGTGCCTGTAGATGATACATATGTATAGATTATTTCTTCTTAGGTTCCAAGTGACGTAACTCAGATTAGAGGTTGCTAGGAAGCTTAAAGAATGCTTTGTTGTAGAAACCATCGTCACTCCAGAAGATTTTGTCCTGCGTGCCATTCAACGAGCCGCAATTACAATATAAAGGGCTATTATGCCAAAAGTCTGTAACTCAGCCGGGACTGTCTTTCTAAGGTCAGTTTCTTTCTACAGTGTCTGCTGCTGCATTTAACTAAGTGCCTGTAGATGATACATATGTATAGATTATTTACTCTTAGGTTCCGAGTGACGTAACTCAGATTAGAGGTTGCTAGGAAACTTATAAAGAAATGCTTTGTTGTGGAAACCATCGTCACTCCAGAAGATTTTGTCCTGCGTGCCATTCAACGAGCCGCAATTACAATATAAAGGGCTATTATGCCAAAAGTCTGTAACTCAGCCGGGACTGTCTTTCTAAGGTCAGTTTCTTTCACGGGCCAATTCTCACTCCAAATACGTCCTTAACTCCAATTAGATGATCAAAGGTTACCGTGGAAACTCTTAATGAAATTAAAATTAGAGTTCGTATTGATCCTGGAAGGACAAACAGTTGTATCTAAAATAGTTGTGCAAAAAAAAGCTATGAAATTATATAATTTTTCTACATTGTTTTCATGGCTTCTACCTATTTAGTTAACGTTGTCTTATTTGTACTTTAGTTGATATTGACCTCTATAATGTGTGAGGGAACGAACCCTACGGTCCACCTTGACCCCCCCCCTCCCTTTCAAGCAGAGACCATGTGGGCCTAAGCTAGATCTCTAAGCGCAAGGAGAGAGAACTATTCTCGCGTGGGGAAACTTCAAAGCGGCTGGTAACCCCTGTGTTTGATCAGTCGGCCTATCTCCCGCTGAGACACATTTTTTCGACCATCCCCTACCTGGAGGCCAGGGTCGACGCCAGAAGAAGCTTCCTCGGTCGTCTTATCTCGTCTGGGCATAAAGAGACTGGCGCCAATGGTTACTCCCAATAGAATGCCATGCCTGGAGGCTTTCTAGCGAGGAAACCAGCTGCCAAGTGTAGGCCATGAATGGTCTTTTGCAGTCTCCTTCTTTTCTTATGTTCTTATGTTCTTATGTTACTCGTCAGAGAGTACCGCCCGCCCTTTCGCGAAGATACAGGCCCTCGTCTCGAGTCGACCCTCGGAGTTAGGTCTCGTCGGGTAGACTGATTGTCGTGAGTTTGCCCACAGTCAATCGGCAAATTCGTGAAACGACTTTTTCTTTGGAGAGTTGCGCGAACCATTCTTCTTATCCCGCCAAGGAAACCTCACCCTTCGTCTGAGATTACTCATCCCAATTCGAGTGTCTCACCCAGCCTGGAAATTACCTTACTCGTGCCCCAGGTAATTCCGACCCCTCAGTCAAGAGTACAACGCCCCTCAAGACGCAAGACTAGCTCGCCTCGTAAGAATCGCTCCTTTCACTAAGAGTCAAGCCATCAAGGTAAAACTCTTTTACCCCTTTTCGAGGATAATCCACCCTTTTGTCCTCGCCACCAGTGTTTACCAACATTTTCCCTGTCTGACCATGTCTCATATTTTTGATACCCGTTAAACTGATTAATATTGGATTGGGAGCGACATTATTCTCCCATTCATTTGCCTTTGTAGACATTTACATAATTAGCATTATAAGTGTAATTAAAGTTTATTTTTGTTTTTAATCTTTCAATAACTTTGAATGAAACCTGGTGTTTAAATCTTCCCTTTGGTCAACCATTAATCTCCTCACGCACTCACTTCTTATTAGCCCTGTGCAACTGATCTATCCATCGTAAGTAGACTGCATTCTATGTAGCGAAGGTATCTGCTCACGAATACCACGACATGATGCTTTGTACCAAAAGATTCCTTATGTTCATTTTGTCTGATATTTGTGCAACAACTTAATTTTAGGACACGATTTTATCAAAAGACGTCAGCATAACATGAAGTTTGTACGCAATATGTCATCCCTGAATTAATTCGGATTGGCCACTCTTTTAAAGTTAAGAAAATATAACAAATAGGATAGCCACTGTATAGAGTCTGTGATAGACAAACTTTACATCGGCTAAAGTAAATGGTTGTGACTAAGCGAGAGGGATACAAGAGGCGTCTGGTTAAAGACTACTATCAGACAATGAATCAATTCACTCAGTTGGATGCCTACCAACTACTGAGAATTGATGAGATGGTAAATAAGATGGTTCAATACCAGTTTTTTCAAGACAAACCGAAATCAGCATGTCACCAGAACTCAATTAAATATGAAGGCAAACCTTCGAAGCATGCCATAAGTTATATCAGTTCCGACTAGTTCTATTTAGAGTTACTAATGGAGTAAACTGCTTTCAACGAGTTATCGACACTAAAAATCTAAAGAGCAAGAGGGGATTCTTACATTTTTGGAGGCCGCAAAAAGAGCAAAATTGACAATCAACTATATCTATGTGGTAAATAGGCTAGATACAGACCGGTTTCGACCATTGCGAGCTTCGTCTAACTGATGATAGAAAAGCTTTGCCGGTGACTCTTGGGTGATTTTCCTATTATGCTCGATGGATTGCTGTTTTTTTTCTAAAGACGTTCAACCACTCACCAAGAACAATAAGTCTCTTATTTCTCGCGAATCATGGGATGCATTACATGGCAAAAGAATCGAAGGCTCTCTTCTAACATCATTGGTAGAGTATGTTCCCTTCGTTGTCAAAATTGATGTTTCAGACATCGGTATTGCCGCTGGGCCTAAGCTGCCCAGACGTCCTGTTGCGATATCTCCCTTATTCGATGAGAGTTCAAGAAGAATTACATTTTCTTTTTCAATCTGTGCCGAGCGTTAAGTGCGATTCTACTAGTCACTAAAATGCATAGGATTAAGACTTTCGCTACTTTCGAAATGCTTGGTATTGACGTTTAAAAGACAATTGATATCTACATCAACGAACCGTTGTCTTCTTACACTAAATGACGAATATTCTTGTTTCCACTTCCCTTTCCCATGCAAAGATCTGACATCCTCTATTGTTGCACGATGCTTTGAACCAACTCTTTGTTATAAGTGGAATGTCAGCTTTTATTTGTTTTGACAGGGAATCTCATTTATATCCAAGGAGATTCGAAATGTTACCAGTTGTTCTACTCCATACAATCCTCGACAGAACGGTCGATATGAGTGAGACAATGGCATAATTAGGAAGATCAAGTGCTCGCAGTGAAGTCTCAGAATCCCTCAATCCTTCGTTAGGAGGTTCTTTTACAGGATGTATTGCACTCTATTTGTTTGAGGCTCTTTGCGGTTACAAACACCACACCACACAAGCTGTTACTCAACTACCAATGACAAAAATCCAATGGACGCAATATTACGTCCTAGATCTGTTCTTTTACGGGAACATAACTGGTCTTCCAAATTCGACACTTATCGAATCAGCCGAGTTAATCGTAGCAATCCATCGGTGAGTCAATGTTCGTCGTCTTGGGATGGCAAGGAAATAAGCGGTAATCTGCGTGATTTCGCCCCACCTGAATAAGTGAATATTCCCAACTTTTTGCCATCACCGTATATATCAACGGAAGGAGATGGTAGTCTCGTCTTAAATGAACAACCAGGAACATGTGACAAATCGTTCGCAAACACATGATGAACAAATTACGAATGTAGAGTTCCAAACGTATGATATTTATTCTATGATATCTGATGAACCCATGCGTCGATCTTTTCGTACCAAAAAACCTGAATGGCCGAATAAGGATGGTTCATAATATTTTTTTCGGAGAAATTATATCAATTGAATGTGTATAGTTGTTAAAAAAATTGCGTACTTTTTTCAAGGAAAGGGTTGTATTTTGGGCATTGTTGTATTATTATTATTATTATAGAATATTAGTAGATCATGTAAACGTATGCCGAGTAGAGCACTTAAATATTTTATTTCATTATGGTACATTTTTGTCCTTGTAAAGATAATACCCAAGGGTTGAGTTTCAATCCTTGTAGAGGCTTGACCTCAGCTCAGTGGAAGTGGAATTTGTTTTATTAAAGCCATGATCTCACATCAGGGTGGAGTTTGATTCCTTATAGACATGACCTTAGGAATCAGTATTTTCGTAAACAGGAATCCGCCATGGCTTCCGAAAGGAGAGAACCGACAACAGATTACATCATCCGGTCTCGATTACCTCATCACTCCCCAATTTATTTATAGAGTAATGAAAACTCGGTTGGCAATCAGGGTATATTCACTGGGTACAGTTAAAAGAAGAGGAGCAGACAGACGAAAGATAAATAAATAGAAAGAACAGAAATAGTGAAAAAAGTAAAGGATGACTGAAAAATCCTCGTCAACCTGCAAATTTGGGGCTCTTTGCAAAGAAAGAAAGGAATAAATAAATAATTGTGGGCTAAATATTTTTTGTGGGTGAAAAGTTATGTGGGATTAAAACACTATTTAACGAATAAAAAATAAAGCAAGAAAGAAATAATAAATATGTGGGCTGAAAAAATTGATCGCGCATGACAAGGTCTGTGGATTTAACACAGCTCTTGTTTAAAACGAAGGTGGAGCGTAATTTGTGGACTTACCTGGACGGAAAAGCGAGCGGTGAAGAGGAGGGGGCAGGTCGTGATATGCGATTAGGTATGCAGCACAAAGGGAGGGGAGAGAAGCTGCATTGGAGTAGAGGGGGAGAGAAACTGCAGTACTTTAGGGAGAGAGAGAAGCTGAAATGAAGTAGGATGGGAGAGAAGCTGAAATGGAGTAAGAGGGAGAGAAGCTGCAGTGGAGTAGGAGGGAGGGAAGCTGCAGTACAGTAGGGAAGGAAAGAAGCTGCAATGGAGTAAGATGGGAGTTAAGCTGCAATGGAGTAGGATGAAAGAGATTCTGCAATGGAGTAGAATGGGAGAGAATCAGTAGTGGAGTAGGATGGAAAGGAAGTTGCAAAGAATAAGATGGGATAGAAGCTGCAATAGAGTAGGGTGGGAAAGAATCAGTATTGGGGTAGGATAAGAGAAAAGCTGGATAGGAGCAGGACGGGAGATGAGCTGCAATGGAGTAGGGTGGGAGAGAAGCAGTATTGGACTAGGATTAGGAAAAAGCTGCATTGGAGTAGGATGGGATAGAAGCTGCATTTGACTTTGGACTAGGATGGGAGAGAAGCTGCAATGGATTAGGGTAGGAGAGAAGATGCAACGGAGTACGATGGTAGAGAAGCATTAGTGGAGTAGGATGAGGGAGAGGCTACATTGGAGTACGATGGAAGAGAAGCTGCAATGGAGCAAGATGGGAGAACAGATGCACTGGAGTAGGATGGGAGATAAGCTGCAATGTAGTAGGATGGGAGAGAAGCTGCAATGGAATAGGATGGGAGAGAAGTTGCAATGAAGTAGAATGGGAAAGAAGCAGTATTGAGGTAGGATGAGGGAGATCAATTTGACCAGCAGGCCAGATTTTAGATAAGAAACTACGATAGCAGAGGGTTTTCATGTAATAATAGTGGTGATGGTGTGTGTGTTTGTGTGTAGGTGTACAGTTGCACCTCAATAAACTTTCAGCTTATTATGTCATGGAAGAAAATTATGCAAATTATGTTCATACAAGTTATAGCACACTGATCCAGACTTATAGCACACTGGCCTCCGACTAATGACATAGTGTCCCCAACTTATGGCACACTTTCTCCCAGACATATGGCACAATGGCCCCGACTTATGGCACAATGTCTGCCGACTTGTGGGACACTGCCCACCGAATTATGACACACTATCATTCTCAATTATGGCACACTAGCCCTAGATTTATGGCGCACTGGCCTCTGATGTATGCCATACTGGCCTCTGACGTATGCCACACTGGCCCGACTTATAGTACCTGACTACCGAGTTATGGCATACTAGGCCCGACTCGGAATCGTTTTTCACTTTCCTTTGTAAGTGTATCTGCATATATATATATATATATATATATATATATATATATATATATATATATATATGTGTGTGTGTGTGTACACCCGCATTAATCGCAAAATAACCTGGCTTTTAAATTGTAAGTAGCCTTCAATTAAGCCTACTTTCATTGGTCGAGAAATTTTGATCTTCTGAGGGATAAGATTCCACATCATTGTTATTAGTAATAGAATTGTTAATGTTAGTTATTATTGTTGTTACTATTATCAATTACATATACATTTAAATATTTATTTAATTCCGGATTCTAGACTTTCTAAAAGCACTACCATACCTTCCACACATCGTCATTTCAACTCACTTCACCATGTTTTACACAAAACAAAGTAAGCGCCCGATATCATCTCGTTAATTTTTGCATCTTCCAAAAACATATATTATCGACTGACAAGATTCGAGTACTGTTTATGGATGGTATTTCAGGTTGCTCGGAAATCATTAAAGGGCTTATAACTGAGTTGAATACTAGTAAGGCATTTGGCCCAGATGACATTCATTCTAGGTTACTTAAAGAAAGTGTAGAAAGTATTAGTTATAGAAGTAAAGAGGTTATCCTTAAACTATATAACTCATATCTCAGGCCACATTTAGAGTACTGTATGCAAGCATGATCCCTACACTTTATACATGATAGCAACCTGCTAGAGTCAGTACAAAGGATAGCAACAAAAATAATACCTTCCCTGAAGCACCTTGAATATGAAGATAGACTGAGGGTACTAAATATGTTCTCATTTGAGAGAAGATGTGTGAGGGGAGATATGATTGAGCTTTTTAAAATCTGTTCTGGGATGGATAAGTTGGATTTTAACAAGTTATTTGAGTTGGAAGGTAGTAATAGGACTAGGGGTGACCACTTAAAAATTAAGAAAACAGAGGCGCAGTTGGATGTTAGAAAATATTTTTTCGCCAATAGAGTGGTAGATTACTGGAATAGTTTGCCATCTGAGACAGTAGATAATCCAAACTTAAATGTTTTCAAGCGCAGATTGGATGATTATATGGGAAAGTATAGTTAACTTTATTCTGGACTCATTCCCGTGGATGCAGTTTTTAGGCGCGGGCGACTCTACATCTCACTATGTCGGACGGTCGGTCGGTCGATCCTCGTTTTGTTTTGTTTTATTGTTTTTTTGTAATAAATTTGTAACTATTTGACCAATTTTAACGAAATTTGAAACCATTATGTTGTTTTACATTTTCTTTCGAAGAATATAATTGCCAAGGTCCTCCCAAAGTTAGTCCGGGAATTATTGAAAGTTTTGAAGGTCATAAGGTAAAAAATCAGAATTAGTGAGAACACGCTACTTTTGGTAAGCAGACCTTGTTATTATTGTATATTATGGGTTATTTGGACTTTGGCGAACCTTGATTGTGATGTCTTTTGGTTTTGACGCATTCCTGTAGATGGTTTAAATTGTATATTCAAGATGCATGATTTGACACAATCCTATGAATGTAGTTAGTGGGAGGGTTTCGACGGATGCCGATAACTTTGATAGGGCCTATCAAAGTAATTGGCTTTTGTCGTCCGTGAAATTATGTTATACATATGGGAAAAGAAGAAAATAATTATTGGGAATAATTTATTATTTTCCCTAAATTAAAGTTTTCTATGATAGTACTTTCCAAAATGGAACCCATTTATTTCGTTAAACATCTATG
This sequence comes from Ceratothoa steindachneri, assembly GCA_963969495.1. Lineage (NCBI taxonomy): Eukaryota > Metazoa > Arthropoda > Malacostraca > Isopoda > Cymothoidae > Ceratothoa > Ceratothoa steindachneri. The sequence goes on from OZ018320.1 coordinate 36,872,101, forward strand.
TTTGATTAAACTCTGGGTGTGAAGGCCCAATTGAAATGCAAAATTTAAAGGCTGCCCGCCTTGTATAATGAGTGATATTAACATTGTAATAATACTCGCAAAACATAATAATAATTAAACAGACTGAAAGTGGCAATATCAGGGCTTGCAACCATCCTTTATTCATATTTTTTGTCCTTTGTTGAGTTTGGAAAGGACGACAAAAATCTTTTATTAATCCTGTTTATTATAAAGCAATTTTTCAGATATATATATATATATATATATATATATATATATATATATATATATATATATAAAAAATAAAGTTCGAAAGTATACGGAAATACCTTCTTCTTTTTCCTGTAAGACATTGCATTCATATATATCTAATTTCCTTTGTCCTTTATTATAACTTGACTGAGTTGGGAACCCTACGTAAGATGCAACACGGGTGAAAGGCGCATTTATTTACTAAAATGGCCGCAGGTTAGGGTTCCCGATTCCCTAACTTAAAGTTCGTTTCCTTGAAATAACGAACAAACAGTTATCCGAATGGAGGCTTAAGATCGAAAATAGGACCATGAAATAAGTATCATTGAAGGAAAATTGAAGAGTATCATTGATCTGTGCCTAGTAAGCAAGAATATGCTCTGGGGTGAATTAGATGTGCGAGTTGTATGAATATGGGACTTATTGTTGGGTGTATGGATGATAAGAAGTGAGGAAGATGCAAAGGAAGGAAGAATCAGAGAGAAAGAGAGAGAGAGATAGGAACGAGTACAAGTGAACACGGGGGAAAATGTGCAATAAATTTAAGGAAATGGTAGTGGGTAGTGCAAGGGTATTATGTGGTGGTAAAACTGGAAAGAGAAAGCAAAACGCTGAATGGAGGAATGAGGTGAAACGTTCAGTGGAGAGAAAAGGGGAGAGGTACTTGCAAATATTTAATAATGAAGATGAGAATGTCAGAAGGATGCATACACGGAGGAGAAAGGAGAAGTGAAAGGAGTGATTAACCAAAGTAAGAAAGCATCAAATGAAACATTTGGACGGAAGATGAATGATAATCAGGATGGGAACAGGAAGTTAAGATGGAAGCAAGAAAGGTAAGAAAGATAATAAAGGTGTGAATATCAAGGACAAGGATGGCAGGGTACTTGTGAGCAAAGAGGTCAACAGTAGCTGGCGCAAGTACAGTAACAAGTTGTGTATTGTGGGAATGCAAGGTGAGGCGATTGTGAATATGATTGTCTTCGAGGGTGTAGCTGGGTGCTGTATCAAAGTATGGAAGAAATAAATTTGCAAGAAGTTGTTAATGCTATGAGAGGTCTGATTAATGGGAAAACAGCTGAAAAATAGTGGTTGTTATTGTTATGAAATGGGTCTGGTGGTTGTGTTGCAAGGTATTTGAAAGTGCAAGCGTGCCTGAAGAGGGAAAGAATGGTGTAATATTACCGTTGTATAAAGGTAAAGTGGAGAAAGCTAAATGCAATAACGATAGTTTATTGAATGTTGTAGACAAGGTGTTATGAAAATCTACGATTAAAAGTGTAGGAAAGACAACTGAAGGATTAATAGTGGATGAGCGAGGTTTGTTTAAAGCAGATTGGAGGGTTTCGAATAAGAGGTGTAAAGTGTATGGTGGGTTCATGGATCTAGAGAAAGCTTATGATCGTGTAGATAGAGAATCATTAGGACAAGTGGTAACAATCCTTCCAGGGTAGGAACTTTCAAAGGATTTTTAGATCATATCTTCATAGCCGCTCCCAATTTAAGGGCTCATTATCCATGTCACATTCACAGATATCCATAGAGTGAATGGTAAATATTAGTGGAGAGATTAAAATTTCGAATTTCAATCTCTTAGAAGGGCAGTTTAAATCTAGTCCTAACGTGTTAAATCTATTATATATATATATATATATATATATATATATATATATATATATATATATATATATATATATATATATATATATATATATATATATATATATATATATATTTATATGGTTTAAAAAACAATGTTGTAGCTAACTAAGCTTTTCATCAAGCCTTCGGAAGAAGTTCTTCTCACAGTCACGAGAGGATATTCGCATAAGCGAGCCTTTCTAACGCAAACGAAAGTTTGCGTATCACTCAGCTATTTTAATTGTTATCCTGCTTTCGAAAAGAATGGAAAAATCACTTTATCCATTTTAGCTCGGCCTTAAAAATGGCGAATTATTTGGAATGGCGCAATTATAATCATGCGGTTAAAAAGGCAATGTAGCTAAGTTCTTCATCAAGCTCTCGGAAGAAGCTTTTCTAGCAATCATGCGAGGATAAATTTATGATGAAATTAAGGGCATAAAGTTTATTAAGACGGGGCTAGTTTCGATATGTAGTTTATCATATTAACTTGAGCCGTAAACTGACAAAAACTCAAATCATACGAATATCGAGCAACGACAATGTGGGGCGTTATTGTAAGGTAATTAACATCTTTTATAATTAGGTTTAACACGTTGGGGTTACATTTAAACTGCCCTTCTAAGAGATTGAAATTCGGAATTTTAATCTCTCCACTAATATTTACCATTCACTCTATGGATATCTGTGAATGTGACATGGATAATGAGCCCTTAAATTGGGAGTGGCTATGAAGATATGGTCTAAAAATCCCTTGAAAGTTCCTGACCAGGAAGGATACTGGGATTGATAGGGTGACGCCTTGGGTCGGTTTGAGGTGTTTGCCTGGTAGCTTAATGGTAGAGCATCTGACCGGCAACGATCCTCGGCCAGGATAATTGAAACTTTTTCCCCTGGCTTTATGTCTTCACAGTTTGGATTGCCTTTATTCTACCGTCCTTTTCTCTCCTTTATCCGGGTCTCTTCCAATGTCCCTTTAGAAACTCCTTTTTTTGTCTCTGTTTATTTACGTCAAATTTTCTCTTTTCTTGTACTGTATTGTTATATAGTCTGCTATACAAGGTCTCTACATCTTTCTTTGTCTCCAAAAGATTTTTGAAAGGCAGAAATTAAATATGGATAAAGCTAAAGAGGCTCATTTGGTGTTCGTAAAATAAAAAGAGCTAAATTAGATAAAATACTGCGGTCAGATGAGACAAAAAGCGAACTGGTACGTTTGGCGGAGATCTGGCGAAGCTCTCATAAAAAAAAGAACACCCTTCCTACTGTCAAACTTGGACGAGATTCGATTATGTTGTATGGAGGTTTCTCTGCTACTAGCACTGGCGCAATAAAAGTGATAGATGGGACCATAAATTATGAAAACTACCAGCGCATACTTGATTGAAACGTGAAGCAATCGACCATGAAACCGGGAGTTGGAAGGCATTTCACCTTTCAACAAGTCCTCGATCTTAAACATACCAGCAAATCTACTCAGAAATATCTAACACAACACCACACTCAAGTGGCCTTAAAGCCCAGATTTGAACTTCATCGAATATCCGTGGAAGGAGCTGAAGAAGTGTGTGCACAAGAGAAGCCCTCGAAATATTTGTGAATTGGAAATATTTGCTAAAGAAGAAGAATAAAATCTGTCCAGAAAAGTGCACGAATCTTGTACATTCTTATAAGCCTTACAGCTGTTACTGAAGGTAAAAGGGATCATACCAGGTATTAATTTGTTACTATTATTTATGTTTTCGTTTTCGAATAAATGAATCTTTGTCATTGTTACACCCGATTTTATTTTACCGTTTTGTATTGATATGTATGTATTCACAACAGAGTAGGTAACTTATGTAAGTGAGGTCGAAAATATTTTCAAATACGAATCATATAAGTGTTGCCTATACTTATTCACGCATCTGTAAGCAGTGCCTAGCATAGGTATAGCATTATTTAAATGAACTGAATTTCAGTAACCATAGAGACCACCTAGCCTAGGCATAGCGTTATAAAATTAACCGATTTTCCGTAACTACAGAGACCATCTAGCTTAGGTATAGTGCTATATAAGTGAACTGAATTTCTGTAACCAGAGACCACCTAGCTTGGGCATAGCGTTATATGAGTGAACCGAATTTCCGTAACCATATAGAGACCACATATCCCAAGCATAACAGTATATAAATCAGTCGTTTCCGTAGGGTTACTATCGAGGAGGGGGAGGCATCTAGCTTGTACTTTCTCCAATTCCTCAATTGGAAACATGTTTTCACTCAGCCGGTCCCAATAAAACATATCGAGGCTGATAACCCGGCTTAAAGGAACATCTTTTCATATATGAGTTCACATGCGTTTATGTACGTACTTGTCGGGAGAAATGTTGACACGTGAGGGGCGCATAGTTTGGTCGAGAGTTCTAGTGGGGGGAGGAGTATTTGTTCTTATCCTTGATTTATTATTATTATTTTTTCATTTATTGCTCGACCTTTGTCCAAAGTAAGTCATGGCCATCGTCGAATAGCGACCTGTTCCTCTTCTTGCAAAGAAAAATGTTCCACCAATTGTAGATCTCCTGTGATACCTTGCAAGACCTTGTAATGCCTTGTAAGACCTTCAAAGACCTCTTGTGAGGCCATGGACCATCCGGGAGGTATTGATTGGGACGTCGATGCTCATTTTTAACGCCGCACTTCCACACTCGAATTATCGATTCGTGTGGGACAATTACAACTGTGCACCGGCAACCCCTTAACCAAAGCACCAGACCCCTCCAGCCTTACTCCCTGGTAAGTTCCCCCCTTCCTCCCTAGTTAGAACTTTATTCAATCACAGGTCTCTTCACTGCCCTTTTGTACCAACATTACGAAAATGCATTTTAATACCTCGAAATTACACAATTCATGACAACCAGGTTCCCCCCCATCCCTCCGAGGTGGGTGTAATAAAAAAAAAGTGAATTGATCAGAAAGGAGAGAAATTATACAAATCCTGTATATCAGTTAATAGTGTAGCTTTTTTTTTAACAGTAAGTCTCCACGTGAAGATGAAATCAAATCTGTTCTTAGACCGTGGCCTGAAGAAACAGATGAAGGGAAAATCAGAATAATATCTAGCTGTGTACGACGCCCCATCGTTCTCTCCTTACATGTTCTTCTTGGGTATGTCTGCTTATCCGTTTTATCCCTTGACGTGTACGTACGATAGTGGGAGCCAAGTTATTGAACCAAAATTTTGTGGTTCTGGTTACTACCAACTAGACCTTCCTTGGTCAGGAATTACGCATTAATAGGCTCGAATAATGGTACTTCAAGCCTATTTATCAAGCATATATCGGCCAAATGGAATTCTCTGTACGAACAGATCCATTATTTGGCTTCGTTGCGGAACAGGGACCGATTCAGGGGTCTAGAAGGCCCCAAGTAGTCTCTCTTTAGGCAACTCGGACTAATATCCCTTCCACACATTTCCACACCCAATCCCGAATATATTATAATTGATGACGTTCTTTCGGTGATGCCCTCCTTTGTTTTCGCTTTTCGAATAAATAAATAAATCCCCGCCTCCGATCGAAGGGCTTTAATTTCGTGCCCGCCGCATTGGATGGTATGGGCGCGGCGCCAGGTGAGGCTCGTATGAGGGGCGGATGGCCATGTGGCACAGTGAGTGCCAAGGGGCGTTTTAGTGTAACGTGCGGGCAAAGGAAATGATACAGAATTTAAAACATCACGTTTGACCTAAGAGGGAAACAGTGATAGGAGATAACACACGCCCATACAAACAGTCACCATATCTTAGCCACAAACATCTGTAGTATCCCGAGCCCCCCTGGCCCCAATGCTCGCAGGTGGATCCGAGGTTATATATATTCTACACATCTTCACCACTTTCTTTGCCAACTTTCTGTCGGGGATGCCATCGTTGGTTATTGCTTCTTAGTTTTAACTAACTAACGAACGACCATCTTACTTACACACAAACACACACTAACTATGTTATCTCTTTCTTACAGGCACATAATTACAAACTTTCTCTTACATACGCACAGTCACACTTTCTCTGTTACGCACACAGGCGCAGTCAATATCTTTTATACAGTCACTTTTTCTCTCTTAAACACACAGACGGACAGTCGCTGTCTTTTACACAGCCACTCTTTCTCTCCTACACACACAGACGCACAGTCACTCTTTCTCTCTTAAACACTCAGACGCACAGTGACTATCTTTTACACAGTCACTCTATCTTTCTTACATACACAGACGCACAGTCACTATACTTTTCGCAGTCAATCTTTCTCTCTTATACACACATACGCACAGTCACTCTTACTCTCTTAAAGACAGACGCGCAGTCACTCTTTCTCTCTTAAACACTCAGACGCACATTGACTATCTTTTACACAGTCACTCTTTCTTTCTTACATACACAGACACACAGTCACTATCTTTTACACAATCAATCTTTCTCTCTTACACACACAGACGCACAGTCACTATCTTTTACACAGCTATTCTTTCTATGTTAAACACACAGACGCACAGTCACTCTTTCTCTCTTAAACACTCAGACGCACAGTGACTATCTTTTACAAAGTCACTCTTTCTCTCCTACACACACAGACGCATAGTCACTATCTTTTACACAGTCACTCATTCTTTCTTACATACACATGCGCACAGTGACTATCTTTTACAGTCACTCTTTCTTTCTTACATAAACAGACGCACAGTCACTATCTTTTACACAATCACTCTTTCTTTCTTACTACACAGACGCACAGTCACTATCTTATACGCAGTCACTCTTTTTCTCTTACACACACAGATGCACAGTGATATCTTTAACAAAGTCACTCTTTCTCTCTTACTCACACAGACGCAAAGTCACTCTTTGTCAATATCATTTACACAATCACTCTTTCTCTTTTAAACACGCAGCCGCAGTCACTATCTTTTACACAGTCACTCTTTCTCTCGTATACACACATCCGCACAGTCACTCTTTCTCTCTTAAACACACAGACGCACATTCACTATCTTTTACACAGTCACCCTTTCTCTCTTACAGATAAAGACAGCCATCATCTTTATCTTGCACACATACACAAACGTACCCTCAAACATCAACGGGAGCCTCTTTACAATAGCTCGAAGCTTATTAAGTTTCGTTCCGTGATGAACTTAGTGTATGTAAAGAACATTATATAATCCCACGGGGGACTACTCACCTGAAAGGAGGGGAAGATAGATAGAAGGAAATAAATAGGAAGGCCATACTAAACCCCTCCAACCCTAATTCATAGGGACAAAAGAGAACCTAATAAACCCCCAGGGAGAGGTTTGTACAAAGATCACAAGTATTTGAAGATACGAGACGGGGGGATGGGGCTGGGAGCAGTACATTCAATAATATAATAATAATAAGTCTTTTGTAATGCGCTCTTAAAGGCCTGATGCCTTCCCAGAGCGCACGTTGTGCTGAGATGAGAATGGAAATTCAAGAGGGGGGAGAAGGCAATACTGAAAAGATGCGTTTTCAGGAGACGCTTAAATGTGGTAAGAGAGGGAGAAGACCTGATTTCAGCAGGAAGAGCATTTCACAACTTAGGGGCTCAGATTGAGAAGGAGCAGTCCCCCATTGAGCAGAGGGATGAACGAGGAATATTCAAAGGAGGTGCATGTGATGACCGAAGGGCCCGAGGGACATGGCGTGGCGAGAGGGCAGAAGAGAGGTAAGACGGGGACTTGTTGTTTAGAGCCTTAAATGTGTAGAGAAGTATCTTGAAGTGAGTACGGGATCTGACAGGGAGCCAGTGCAGTTCATGCAGCAAGGGTTTCGAGGGAGAGAAGCGAGGGCAACGGAGTAGAAGCCGGGCGGCATAGTTATGTACAAGTTGAAGGGGGCGGAGAGAGGAGGATGGCAGATTCACAAGCAGAGAGTTACAGTAGTCAAGGCGTGAGGTGATGAAGGCATGAACAGCAGTCTCAAGACTTTGGCGATCAAAGTGAGAGCGAATGCGAGAGAAGTTACGAAGGAAACATAGAGAGGATTTGCTGACATTGCGGATATGAGGCTTAAAGGAGAGATGCTCATCAAAAACAACACCCAGATTCCTAACGCAGTCAGAGAAAATGATAGTATTACTTCCCAGAGTAAGCGAGAGAAAGAGAGATTTAGATTTTTTGACAAAAGCAGGGGTGCCGACGAGGAGGACCTGAGTTTTGGAGTGATTAAGCCTGAGGAAGTTGGTAGAGAGCCAGTCAGAAATGGAGGAGTAGGCAGCCAGGAGGTCAGTGATAGAGTAGGCAGGAGATGTGGGGGATGAGGAAACGAAAATTTGAGTGTCATCAGCATAGAGGTGGAAGGATAGACCGAGATTACGGAGAAGGACAATAAGAGGGAGAAGGTAGATACGAAATAGTAGAGGACCAAGGACAGCACCTTGTGGCACTCCAAAGCGAATGGGGGTAGAGTCGGATGAAACGTCGTCAATCACAACGGATTGGGTACGAGACGAGAGGTAAGGTGGAACCAGTCAAGCACGGTGCCTGATATGCCGAGGAAAGAGTGGAGACGATCAAGTAGGACGGTATGGTCAATAGTATCGAAGGCAGAGGAGAGGTCGAGTAGAACGAGGATGGAGGCACAACCCCTGTCCGCGGCTCTTCGTAAGCAGTCGGACATATTGAGAAGAGCGGTTTCTGTGGAGTAACCTGACTTGAAACCAGATTGATAGGTTTCATCAATGTTACAGGCCACCATGTGACTGTTGATGCGTGAAGCAGCCACTCTCTCCAAAACCTTAGAGAGGAGAGGAAGTTGCGAAATCGGGCGATAATTGGAAGGGTCAGTGGGGTTCAGTTGAGGCTTTTTAAGAATCGGACGGATGTGGGCACGTTTGAAGGAAGAGGAAACAAGACCAGTTGCAAGTGAAGTGTTGAACAGGTGAAGAAGCGTTGGGAGGATAGCAGGCAAAATTTTACATAACAGTTTAGGCGGAAAAATGTCCTTTGGGGAGCCCGATTTCTTAGAACGTGAGAGCAGGCTGTAAGCTCCAACGCGGTCACAGCGGGGAAAACGATAAGCGGCTGAGGCGGGAAGTCAGGGAGAATGGCAGGAGCCGGGACAGAAGGCTGAGAGAGGGAGGCACGGAGGTTAGTGACTTTATCTGCGAAGAAATTCGAGAGAGTAGCAGGGCTAATGGGTGGTGAGACCTGGGCTGGGAAAGTAAGACGGGAGAGGAGGCGGAAGACGGTACGGGGATCATTCCTAATATCAGTAAGCAGATTACGTGAGTAGGCTTCACGAGCAGATTTTAATTTCGCCACGTAGGAAGCTGTCGCAAGTCGGAACGCCAGCGAGAAAGGGGTCGTGTCTTGCCCACGGGTGCGAGCTATAACGCCACTTTCCTTTTGTACAGGGAGTTACCGGGAAAGGGTAATTACCATCCGTTACACCGTTTACTGGTAACAAGTTAGAAGTGGGAATGCCACAAAAAAATGTAATTAGGGCTGGATTACCCACTAATATAAAGCTACAGATTCAATAACTCCGTATGTGAATGGTACGATAATTGCTACAAGACGAGACGAGGTTGCCATTATTTTTCCAACTAAAAGGGGCAAATAGGCCTCAATATAGCTTCGGATGGACATGTTTCTAATAAAAGTATCAGTGGTCATTCATGTATAAACTTAATGGTGATATATTTAGAATAAAACACGAAATGGATTCATCCCGATATAATAAGTGATATAAATAATAAAAGTTACATTAGATGATAATCATTCTAAAATTTCGTCAAGAAAACCAAGCCGTCCTCATATTCACCCCTTTATTATACAGAATGTTGCATTAGAAGTGTATAAAACCGTTATCGACCTCGCATTATTCTCTCTATTATACAGATATTTGCATCGGGACTGCATAAATCAATCCCGTCCTGGTATTCATTTCTATAATATACAGATTTTTGTATCAGGACTGTATAAAGCCAGTCTCAACTTCATATTCTTCTCTCTATTATACAGATATTTGCATCAGGACTGTATAAAAAACAGTCTTATCCTCATAACTTTGCTTTTATGCTTAGCGCATCTTCTTATCCATGGACTTGAACTGGAACAGCTCACTTTTGCTTTGGATTGAGTTCTGAATGTTGTAAATCAGGAATAAAGGTGAATAAAAGTAGAAAAAATAGAATAAATAAACTGGGTTATTTTTCTCTAAAAAAATAGAAATTATGGGTTACGCCCACTAGCTCTTCAGTGAAATAGTTTTTCTTTACAAATTGCTTAAATTCACAATAAAATTAAAATATTCGTAGTGAGAATGCGAATAAAATCAGCAGCCTTTAATCCATCCAAAATTCTTGTTATAATTGCGAGTCGTTTACTTATTTATCACCACCAAACCAGAATTTGGCGGAGGTTATGTGATCATCTTTGATTTGGGACTGTACATGTATCTAAAAATGTTTATGTCGGATTTTGATGAAATTTTGTGGCGGGGTCGTCCTTGAGCCAAGGAAGAGGTGATTAGATTTGGGCGAGGGTCCCAATCCTGATGCAGATTCTGAAGCACTTATTCACTTTCTTTAACGTTGCGAGATCCCTAGGGAATTTTCTGACACTGAAGTAGGCATGCTACTCGATGACTTCTTTCTACTTTTAAACATGTTATCACACCCGTGTGGTCCGTAAGTACCATACTTATACACTTCTTGTCATTTTTAGGTACATAGATGCTCACAGAGGATCTTCTGGAAAGGCCAAATTATGCCTGTGGCTCCAAGGTTTTGAAATAAGAGTTATCCTTCTCTTCGGTGGACTGCCTGTCGTCATGGCTACGAGCTCCACCTACCCGTCCCCACCGCGATGCCTAGTTACGGAGGTAACCTAGGTAACCTTCCTAGTAAATAGTGTCAGATTAAAAAGAATCATGGACGAAGATTCGAACTGCCGACCCAATGGTTGGTAACCACTATACTATATACTAGCCGGGAGGCTAGTATAGGTTCTTTTATTTGACATATAAACGCGATTTGAAGGGAGGCCGCGAAATGGCACTCAGTGCCAAACCGAGTATGAGGGAAGTAGGATTTAATGAATAAAATGGGCATCAGAATTAAAATTGGCTTATGGTTGGTAGGATTTTAAGGATAAATCCTCGAAAATCTTCAACAGTTGGAAAGGTGAGGAGTGCCATCCCAAATACGTCATACGTGCTGAAAACAAATAACAAGTCTGAATGATCCTCCTTTTTAACTATAAATAAAGGAAATCATCCTAATTATTCAGGAAAAAAACTGAGAAAAATAATAAAAAGAAGCACTAAAATGAATAAATAAAATAGGAATAAAAAGAAGAAATAAATAAAAATAACCGCAAACTGTTAACATTACTCGAGATCCAGATAGGGCATTTGAAATCCCTCTTAGAATAGGCCACACGGAAGTATATAGATGACCCATTTCTTTGTTCCTGGTAAGATGGTGGTAAATGCCAAAAGAGGGAGAGGATTAGGAGTAGGGGTGCACCGATAAGCAAATTGGCCGATTACCGATTAATTGTCCTTCGATAATCGGCCGATTACCGATTACTTGTCCTTTGATAATCGGCCGATTACCGATTACTTGTCATTTGATAATCGGTCGATTACCGATTAATAGTCCTTTGATAATCGGCCGATTACCGATTAATCGGTCGATTAACTATGCACGTCACGTAGCCACGTACTTGCCGTTTTTCACTAGGCATGCTATTATTAGATAGGGTGCTATTACTTAACTAGTTATGTTAGGGATTTTTTGTTGTTGTCATAAATTTTACTTATATTTATTTTTATTTGTCAGATGATTCATATTTTATGGTGTTAAGAGCCAGAGTCCATTCCAGAGTCCAGACTATAATCTCTATAGCTATAGATATTTGATATACTCACTAACTAGTTTGTCCTCAGAGGCTCAGACATCACTATAATTTAAACACGTCAAAAATTAGTTAAATTGCAAGTTTAAAACAACCATTATGGCAACCATTTATTGCTGGAAGTATTTTGGTGACAATCCTAAGGATCAAAATAAATCTGTATGTAAGTTATGTCAAGCCACGATATCAAGAGGTGGCAAATCAGGAAAAACTTTTACATGTAATATGTTGAACCATGTTAACAAAAATTCATCCAGAAAAGCAAAAGCTGAACATGATAAGCTCAAAAGGAAAGATGATGAATGTTCAGGGACAGCCACACCAGGAACAAGTGGCAGCAACTACGAGCCTCCAGCGAAATCCCAAACGGTTGAGGAATAAGTTCTTGCGGTTTTATCAAATTTATTCATTACCATTAACACTTTTAGAAAAACATCATTTTTAATTGATAACAATATGCAATTTAATCAATAATGTATTCTCCGTTTTTATTTACGACTTCCCAACGTTCAACTAGTTTTTCGATGCCTCTGCAATAAAAATCTCCGGATTTTGACTCGAAGAATTCGTCTAACCAGGTTCTTAATTCCACATCAGTATTGAACGAAACGCTGCACAAATTGTTGGAGAGCGATCGGAACAGATGGAAATCCGATAGAGCCAAGTCTGGCGAATATGGAGGATGCGGCAGGATTTCCCAATTAAGCGTTTGGATGGCGTCTTTTGTCATATTGACAATGTGAGGACGAGCATTGTTGTGTTGCAGAAGGCCTCCATAACGTTGGTGAGGTCGCTTTTAACGAATAGCTTCGGCGAGTCGATACATTTGTTGAACGTAGAGTTCTGCATTGACAATCTCGTTGTTCGCAAGGAGCTCATAAAGAATGATGCCTACGCAATCCAGACACACACACAGCATCGTCTTTCGTGTATGAAGTCCTTGCTTTAATCGCGGAAGTGTTTTTTTATTGGGGCTAAGCCATTGTTTTCGATGGTTCATGTTGACATAAACACACCACTTTTCGTCGCCAGTGTTGATGCGGTAAAGAAATCTGTCCTTATATCCACGAGTAGCCTTGTGACGAGCAAGCAAACCTGCTGCAATCGTGGAGCGTTGAAGTTTGTTGCTTTCGCTCAAAGCATGCGGAACCCATGCACCGAGTTTTTGAACTTTCCCGATCGAATAAAGGTGATTCGCTACAGTTTTCTGATCACACGCCAATTATATAGCCAATTCTCTAGTCGATTGACGAGGATTTTCATGAAGAAGGTCATTCAATCGATCTTCATCCAACTTAATGAGGCGACCAGAACGTTCTTCGTCATTAAGATTGAAATGACCGTTTTGGAAACGTAAAAAAACACCATTGAGCTGTCCTTTCTGATAAAACATTTTCTCCATACACAGCACAAATATCGCGACGAGCTTTGGCTGCGTTGGCATTGTTCCCGCATCGATTGTAAATGAATAACAACAAGTGTCGAAAATGCACCTTTCTTTCAACTTGACATTCCATTTTAAGGGTACAGAACAAAAATTGAATGAACACAAATTTCAAATAAACCGCAATGACTTATTACTCAACTTCAAGACGTAGCCTAAGCAAAAGCCTAATAGTCTACGCTGTTAAGAGACGTAGCCTAACCTTTGCAAATTTTGCTCTTATTATTTATTATTGTTTCTTAATATGTGCACATATCACGTCAACAAAACTTAAATCAACACAACATTAAAAAAAACGCAAGAACTTATTCCTCAACCTAATACTATAGAATCAATGTTCGAAAAGAAGAAAATTTGGGATATTAATGACCACAGGTCACAAGAGATCCATTATTTGATAGAAGAAATGATAGCTGTTGATATTCAACCATATTCTCTAACATCTGACATTGGATTCAATAGGCTTATTGCAAAACTGTGTCCAAATTACAGAATTCTATCAAAAAGGATTTCACTGAAAAAATAATTCCAGATATATTTACAAAAGTAAAAACAAACATTAAAACTTCTCTTGATGAAATGAGCAGCATTTCTTTGACTAAAGACAAATATTTGGACAGCTACTACAAGTAATGCTCCATTTCTGAGTCTGACGGGTCATTTGGCTTTCAAATGACTTTGAACAGTGCAGAGCTGTGCTTAGAGTTGTTCCATTCCCTGGTGCACACACAGGTGAAAGAATAAGTGAACAATTGCACTATGTTCTGGATGAGTATAATATTTCCAACAAAGTTTTTCTAGTACTGCGGGATTCTGGTGCAAATATGGTTGCTGGCGTCAGGGAATGTGGTTTAGAGTCACAATCATGTTTCATACACACATTGCAACTCTTAATAAATGACTCAATATTTTCCCAACAGGCTGTAAAGACAATCATTACAACTAACAGAAATATAGTCTCTCACTTTAATCGTTCTCCATTAGCAATTAGCAAATTAACTGAAATACAGGAGCAACTTAATTTAGAGAAACATAAACTGATTCAAGATGTGACCACACGTTGGAATTCAACATATTATATGCTGAAAAGGAATTTAGAACTACGAAAAGCCCTTGTAATGTATGCTGTAGATAATTAGATTCCAACCTTAACAACTTACCAATGGGGAATTGTTGAAAAAGTTGTCCAGTTACTAAGTCCATTTGAAGACATCACAAAAGAAGCAAGTAACAGAACATCAACCATATCAATGATAATACCTACAATATTAGCTCTCAGGTTATTTTTATCAAAAGCTGTCCAATCTAATTCTGACTTTAGTGCAATCCTTATAACTGTTGAACAATTGAATGAATCAATTGAAACAATATTTTCTTCATATCTAAATGAAAAATCCCTATGCTTGTCTACTTTCCTGGATCCAAGATTCAAATTGAAATTTCAAAAGACTGACATAGAAAACACTATTAAGAAATGGGTTCTAGATATTGTAGAGCACAAAGAATCTAAGGCACATTCTACTGATGATAATCAAGTAGGATATACTACTTCAAGCTCTACTGAGGATCAAGATGCTCAGCCTCAAAGTGTGACTAAAAATGTTTCTCTTTCAAGCCTGTTTGATGAATTAGACGCAACTAACGCAAGTAAGCCTACATTAATAAATCCAGACTTAGAGGCTGCAAGTACAACAGAAATGCATGAAGCACAACTAAACTCAAGAGGAATAAATCCCTTATTTTTAAGTGCACAAAAGAACTCGTTCAATATTTAACTTTACCACTAATCAGAAGAAGTGATACCCATTTCAGTGGTGGAAAAAGACACAGGAGACCTTACCGCTGTTGAGCAAACTGGCTTTAAAATATTTAAGTGCACCACCTTCATCCGTGGAGAGTGAAAGGCTCTTTAGTGCAGGTGGTAATATGTATGAACCTACGAGGAATAGGCTGTGTCCTGAAAATGGTGAAACACTAATGTTTCTACATTACATTTGAGAGTATTCAACTTTAAATACTGATGATTAGTTACATAATTACATTAATTTCAAAATTTTCTTAGTTGCTAGTTATTGTTTAAACTTTTCTGTATTTTCTTAGATGCTAGTTGTTGTTAGTTACATAATTTACATTCTTTTCAAAGATAAAAAATGTAACTTAATTTCATTTAATAAAGTACGAAAAGCAAAAAGCCCTAATAGCAACCAGACACTTAACAACTAACAAGTTAAATTGGTGGTACTGTATTACTGTGCCAAAGCAATCTGATGATTTACTTGGCAGTGATGAAATGGTTCAAATTGAATAGGAAAGGGATAAGTAATTAATCGGCCGATTACCGATTAATCGGTGAAGTGGACGATAAGGCCGATTACCGATTATCTGCCGATTAATAGGTGCATCCCTAATTAGGAGTATCATAGAAAAGCCAGGGGGTGACTTTTGAGATGTCCTTGGGTTTTGGAAAAAATCTGTATACCTTCCACTCAAACCTTTGTATTTGCCATGAGATATATAAATAGTACCAATGCATCTTCACACAAAATCCGCAGGGGCCTTTCAGAGGCCATCCGAGTCAACAGCGCCCCATAAACTGCATCCACAAGATTGCGCTTAAAAGGCTGCTTAAAAAAGTTTGAGTACCCATTTCTACCGAATCGGCCTTGGGCTGATGATCCCAACATTGCGTGACGTGAGAGTGTTGTAATAGGAGTTATCTCCCGTCTCTAGGCCACAAGACAGTGGTGGGACGTAGTGATTCTCCCTTTCTTTCTCACTCCATAAGTGATCTGAGTATCTACGAGAGCTTCTGGGACTGGCATCACTTGAAGAAGGAATCTTGTTTATTTCCTTTCTTCGCGACCTTCGGACAATTCACTCTCGCTTCGACCGCAAAAGCTTTGAGACTCCTGCTAGCCATGCTATTAATGGTTCATTGTCGCTTTGTCTCTGGCTTACCCGCTATTAATAGTTTCTACTCGTTTTAATGATCTTTGACCTACCCACTATTAATAGTTTTTTCTCGCTTTGATCCCTCTGGCCTAGCCGCTATTAATAGTTTCCTCTTGTTTAATTCCCTCTGGCCTACCCGCTATTAATAGTTTCTTCTCAATTAAATTTCCTCTACTCTGGCCTACCGGCTTACTCTTCATATATTTCTGGTTCCTTGCTGTGTGAAGCCTATTTGTTGCTTGTTCGCTCCCACGTGGATTTAAGATCCTGTTCATACTAGCCAAAATCCTGACGTCTAACAGTTTGTACTTAGTATTTCTCTTTCTAACATTCCCAACTGCATACTCTTGACCTCCACTGGGTTTACAGACCCTGCGATTTCCGTCCCGTGGTGATGTTCGGTTATGTCCAGAACTGCCCGTAAGCGGCGGCTACCAATTCTAAAATGCACCATGAAATAAATATTATTATTAGTGGGAGTTTTATAATTATTATTAGTTGTTCTTACGCGCCACAGCGACGAAATTCTTCTGTGAAGTGCTCAGCGATGTATAATATTAGAATATAAAGCAATAATATTTACATTATTTTCCTCGTAGAAACACAGAACCGGCCTTCGATAAGGCTCGCCAAGAGAGCACATAGACTTGTGGCGGGCGGAAATCATGAATTCCTTCAGGTTGATACATATTAGGGAAGTCATTTTAGGAATGTTCGACACCAATTTATTAATAGAAGTTTGGTTACGCTAGAAGCAAGAAAGAAAAATGCCACAAAATTGCCACTAGAGACGAGGTGGAAGCGCTTCGTTAAAGAGTGCCGGCACGTACGGAATTAATCCGTGATTATTTTCCAATTTGTTTTTTGTTAATTCTCAAAGATTCCCCTTTGGTGGAATTTGGTACAATTTTAGTACCCGCGGGCCTTGTACGAATTTAATTCTCAAGGTCCTCACTGTTGTTATCCTATCTTTTTCTTGTTCTCTTTTCTACTTTTCCCAAGCCTAGATAGACTCAAGCAAGAAAGAAGCAGGGCTTTATTTTTTATGCACCCCGCTGATGCAAGTAGGCTTATGAGCGGTGAACATACAGGGTGCATTCCCTTTAGTAGCCCGGCTAATTTGCTTGAAATCGCCTTGGGGGAGAATTACAAATGGTACACGTTATCGAAAATAATTAAAATAAAATATTTAAATCTTATTTTCTAAATCAAATAATATATCATTTTAATTGAAAAGAATTATTCTATGGATATAATTAAAAAATTATTAATAACATTCTACCTATTAATAATTATGATTGATAACACAGGGGAACAATTTTAATCACGTTTTCTGGTGACTTAGATTTATCTACCAATTTTAATTCGTTTTTTTTTTCATGCTGATTTCAAATATATAATCCATTTTTACCTATATGCTATAGTTATTCTGTAATTTCTATTTTCTCGTTTCCCCGAAAAATGCCCTCTGGACGGACAGAGAGGGTGTTGTAGAAAGCAAATACTTCACAGTACGTAGTAGTAAGATAGTAATAAGGGTTATTGTGCAAAATATTAACATTATTGTTTCTTTCTTCGGGTCTCATGTTAGAGTGATGGCTTCGTCAAGAGGAAATTGCGTTAATGATCCAGACACCTTCTTCTACATATGTGGCTGTTACATGCTAGTTCGTCAAAGGCGCAATATATCATACTTTGTGATCCACACTTATAAGGCATATTTTGATGTTCCTTTTGGCGATCAAGATAAGAAGTGGGCCCCGCATGCTGTTTGCCATAGTTGTGTAGAACATCTTCGTGAGTGGACGAAAGGAAAGAGAAATGGTCTTCCTTGTGGAATCCCCATGGTGTGGCGAGAGCCAAAGGATCATGTATCGGACTGTTATTTCTGTCTGGTGAATACTAAAGGGATTGGCAAGAAAAATTGGCACAAGATCGACTACCCCAACATTCCCTCGGTGATCCGGCCAGTACCTCATTCTGAGTCTTTACCAGTTCCGATTTTCAGTGGATATGCTTCCTCCGAGGATGAAAATAATGTACCTGATATGGACGTCCAAGGAATGGATTCAGAGTCTGCATATTCATCATCAGATACTGAACAGTCATTAGCTCCTCACTGTTTCAATCAAGAGGATTTGAATGACTTGATACGTGATTTGGCGCTCTCCAAGAAAGCTGCAGAACTTTTAGCCTCCAGGTTGAGTGAAAGACATATGCTTGACAGGTCGGTACGGGTATCATATTACGGAACAAGGGTGAGTACATTTGTTAGGTATTTCTCTGAGGACAAAGAATTTATATATTGCCACCATGTTCCTGGTCTGTTTACCGAGTTGGGACTTGGCACCTATAGCCTTGCTGAGTGGAGACTGTTTTGGATAGCTCCAAGCGTAGCCTCAAGTGTGTCCTTTTGCATAATGGCAATGACTTTGGTGCATTTCCCCTTGGTCTCTCTGTCTATCTGCGAGAAACACACGATGACATAAGAATGGTCATGGATTTACTTAAGTACCATGAACACAATTGGATCATATGTGTAGACCTTAAGATGGTCAACTTCCTCCTTGGCCAGCAGAAGGGATATACAAAGTTTCCATGCTACTCGTATATCTGTATGTGGGACAGTCGAGCCCGTGACAAACACTGGACCTAAAAGGATTGGCCAGTTCGAGAAACTTTGGAAGCAGGAATGCTAAACATTGTTAATGAGTCAATCGTAAATCGAGAGAAGATCGTTTTCCCTCCACTTCATCTCAAACTGGGGTTGATGAAGCAGTATGTCAAGGCGTTGAGCACTGACAATGATTGTTTTCAGTACATATTATCGGCGTTTCTTGCTTTGTCATACGAAAAAAATAAAGCAGGAGTATTTGATGGTCCCCAAATCCGAAGACTTCTGAGTGATTCTAAATTTGTGAACAGCATGAATGAAAAAGAGAAGGCAACCTGGCTCTCTCATTTTCTGCCGTTGTTCGTAACTTCTTGGGAAACAAAAAACGCATAACTACGAGGATCTGGTTACTAATATGTTTTTTAGAATATCGTGATCTGGGATGCAACATGAGTGTGAAGTTGCATTTCCTAAATAGTCACCTCGACCGATTCCCAGAGAATCTGGGCGCCGTGAACGACGAACAAGGGGAACGCTTCCATCAGTATTTAATGACGATGGAAGAGCGCTACCAAGGTCACTGAGATAGACACATGATAGCGGACTACTGCTGGACGATTAGAAGAGATCAACCAGAGAAGACTTACAAGAGAAAGAGTTACAAACGCAAATTTTTGCCTGATTGAAATTAAGAAGAGGTCATCCAGCCTGATTGATGTACGGTCATTAATAAATTAGCATCTATTTGTTTACAGTATTTGTAATCCTAATGTGTAATTCAAGTTTCTTCTCATGTGCAATAAAATGTTTGTGCAAAAAAACCTGCTTTACTATAAATAACGCAAAAAGATGATTCAAAATTACTTTAGGGCATGATGATAGGCGTGATAAAATGAAAATTATTGTATAATATTAGTTATTGATATTACGAAAAAACTGTAGCATTTAGAGAGAATCTGATTTCAGATTTGAATTCAGTATGCTCGAATTAGGTAAGAAAATGTATTTTTGTCAAACCACCAAATACATTATTTCCCAGTGTAAATCTCATTTCTTACACAAATTTTCACCAACACCTATGTTTGTTTTTTGAGTTTTTTAAATCAGTTACGCTTTAAAACGTATTTCTAATTATAGAAAACAGTGCGCTATTCATGGGGGACTATTTTATATCTTAAATTTTATGAAAACTTTGCTCAGGGCTTATTTTTTACCTATAAAACTGTATTTTCCAGACAAAATAGGCTTGCTAGTTTGTGTGCTTTCAATAACATACTAACTTAAGGCATTTCCTCGTTTTAAGTGGATGAAAAATGAAAAACAAGTGTATTTAACTAAAAAAATAAGGAAGAGTCATCAAAAACGGCGTGTTTACACAGATGTGTATAAGAAATCAGCCTCTTTTCGTGGTCATATTGTGGTGAGGCCTAGAACGGAGTCAAGTTACTTTTATTCATAAATCTCGGTTTACAAACAAGGAAGGACTGACCTAAGCGATTTATGCATTTTAATTAGATCATTAATCACTAACATAAGATTTGAAAAAATATTGACAAATTATCATAATTATCAAGGCAAATAAGAGTCTATAGGTGAAAGGCCACAAAAGGCCCTCGGGCGATTACGTAGCACTGAATCAAGGACTTATTAAGTCTCCCGGGCGACTGATGGGTTAAACCTACATTCTTTACCCCAATGAAGTAACTTTTTTAGGCTACAAAAACATACCTTCTTAACCGAAAGAATGTAGGCTTTTGAGGCTGAAAACATGCTGGAGCATATTAAGCCTATATCACGATAAACAAAAATCGTGTTACTTACATTTTGTGAGGATCCTAGATACTGATTTGCTAATTCCAAGAGATGAGCCACGCTGATTTCTCCTTTCTTGTTGACGTCACAAATATCAAACACTTTTCGGAGGTCTTCCTCTCCTAAAACACAGGTTGCGGACATTACCGCTACCCTAATTAGGCTTCGCTGGCAAGCCCCAAATAGGCTTAGGTAAACAAGTCTCAAAAAAATGTTCTATATTTGCCAGCGAAATGTCATTGGGAACACAATGCCTACTCCACAGCCTAAGAGAGTCTCATCAATTTTCTTGATTACTCTAACGAATCCCATTCTTTGAAATGCAAGTTCTATTTATTAGTTCGATGTAAATAAAAAGCAAATGACCTACATTGCTTTTCCCTTCTTTACTTAGAAACACGTGGACATAATCTAGGCCGATTAGCTGTATAAAATACACAGGAGATAAGATAATATAAACAATATTGATAGGAACTCAAGTCATAAGAATTAGTACTTTTGAAGGGTAGGAGAATTTGGGCATGAATATTGTATATTTTGAAGGGATTTAATATTTAATGCTCAAACGAATTCGAATAAAAAAAGGACATGGAAAGAGAATAATTTCGAGGTATGTTACAGTAGGAATAAAATGAGTTTTTTTATGTACAAATCATACAAATATGGATAACAAAGGAAAGTATGACAACCGCTAACAGGGCAATAAAACCCAACAGCGTTGTAAATTACCTTCATAATATTTGTTAACGTTACTAAAGACAAATATACAACGTTCATATATCCGAGATACGTAGGTAAATACACAGACACTACAATCATTCATCACCCAAATTTCAACCATGAATAACTACAATTAAGGGTTTAAAATAAAAAGGAACAATTTTAGTACACACAGAATAATTCAAATTGCTCACATTCCCAGGATATACCTAATTTCATACTCCCTTGCTAATTGTAGCCTGCTTCCTAAGGATCTCTGTAACTAAAAGCCTCCTTCTCCCCTCTTAAGTGCTCCAAAGTCAGAAGTCAAGGATTTCAAGTAGGCTTCCACGTATTTAATTCCATTCTCGAGAGAAACAGGCTTCTTATCAACCACTCTTCCATCAAACTGATTGGGAGGACTAGTGAGTCATTTCTTTTTTCTCTAACAAGCTTAAATTTAGAATTAGGAGTAATTACCATATATTTAACGTTAATGACTTTTTTTGTAGTATTGAATGAAAAGTAGAATCACTTTCTCTCGCGTTTTAGATACACTAGGATGTGATAGACCGTTAAACAACGAGTAAAAGCAAACGTTGGAAACAAAAATTTCTCTATTTATACGAGCCTTAATTTCTTATGTTTCAGTCTCGGATGGAAATGAAGCTTGCCTCATTCAACAAAGGATTCATTTACTTAACTGAATCGAATGAATAGGACAAGGGGGGAAATATAAGGAAAGAAAATGAACAGAAATAGTAATTCAATTGCACAGAATATATGCCAAGGATAGAGGACGGACAGAATTTGATAAGTCGTGAATGACAAGACCACAACAAACCATGCATAAGGCGCAAACAACAGGGAGTAACTTTTAGGGAAAATATGCACAACAGTACACATATGAGTACAAAGAAAAAAACAAAACACCACCACATAAAACGAGAGAAGACTAGCAAAAATAGACATTTTTCTATCCCGATTTGCTCGAGCAACCACTCGATGGGGACGGCTCAACTTATGAAATTTTATACATTATTTTTTCTTATTTGTAGGTCACAAGGATTGAAGAAACCCTCAAAGGCCTTACGGCTCACTGGAGGAGGTTCTCGTAAATTGAGAACCTATTTAAAACCTTCTAACTATCATTAATCACTGTTCTACATTGCCATGGAGTGAAATGATGTATAAGTTGGTCCATTTAGGTTAGTAGCCAGTTGATTATAACGAGGTCACCGTGGTGAGGTGGGTTGGGGCCGAGTGACCTATCCTGATGTGTCAACAATGACTCTAGTTAAGAAATGATGAAAACTCGTGCAGTAATGCAATAAACTTTCACCAGACACATAAAGGTGGACGGAGGCAGAAAAAGATGGAGATGATGGGATGCAGGGAGATAAAGAAGCAGAGGTGCCTGAATGTAGATGAGAGCAATGTAAATAAAAAAAAGAATAATTGACTTCCATAGAAAAAAATCAAGGAAGTATATACGCATCCTGGGAATGACAAGGCGAACTCGAGAGAGAGGGGCAGGCCCTCCACCCGCCCCTCTCTCTCGAGTGACCACGGAACTTTTCTCTTATTATGGCGCAACTTCGTCTCCGCTACCAGCGTATCCTCAGCCAGATTGCTGAACGGCCGGTTGCTCAAGTGACATCTTTAGTGTTACGATATTATTTGATTTGTTTAGAAGCATAAGCATCGTTTCCATCCTTAACAACTACTGCTTAATGTAATTAACAACTAAGAATGTCATGAATGTTATTATGGACTGGAAGAACTATCTCCGTGAAGTGTGCACAAATTCGTTAATCGAAAATCCTATAAAGATGGAGTTGGATTGACAAGTAGAAATAGATGAATCTTTGTCCCCACGAAGAAAGAATAATGTCGGGAGGGTTTTGCCAGTGCAGTGGGTTTTCGCGGGGATTTGCAGGGAAACGCGCGAGTGTTTCATGTATGCAGTTCCTGATAGATCAGCAGAAACATTATTATGTATAATTAAAGAATGTGTATTGCCTGGCACGACTATTATTTCTGATAAGTGGCGTAACTACAATGGAATTGATTCCTTGCCAGAGATGCAGAATAAACATTTGACTGTTAACCAACCACTCGAAGAACTTTAAAGATCCAGAAACAAGTGCTCACACAAGCCAAATAGAGTCGCTTTGGGCCAATGTGAAAATGAAGTATAAAAAAGAATGTGGAACCGCTCGTTCTCTGATCGACTCCTATATGTGCGACTTTTTAAAGAGGCAACGAAATAAAGGAAAAGATTTACGAGTAGTGGCTCAAATTTACAAAGACATGTAAAGTTTTATCCAATAAATAATGTTTAGCGTTTACTTTTTTTTACTTTCCTCTTATTCGCGCCATTCAAAGGCTAAAAGTAAATATAACAGGAATAATCCCATCCCTCGATTCCCGCGCATGAGAAAGGCAGTTCAGCGGCCTTAGCCGGCCGTTCATCCATCTAACTGAGGAGACTAAGTTGCGCCATAATAAGAGAAAAGATCCGTGGCCACAAAATTCCGGGGCAATCTAAATTAATATATATTTGTTATATGTCTAGTATATGTCTGTACATACAGTAGCCTAAATTAGTAATGTCACATTGTTTTAAAATGTTTCGGACAAAAGTAAGTTTAATAATTATTTATATTGTCAAGAAAGACCGCGAAGTTTTGGATGAGTGTCGCTAGGCTTTGCTGTGCTATAATGTCAAGTAATAATATTTTTCATAACAGGTTGGGAAATTAATTATAAGCATAAAATAAAAAAAAAGCTAAATGTTAATACGAATATTTTTGTGATATCGATGATTAAAAATTAAATAAATATAGAGTTAATTCAGTTGGAAAAGGAAAAGCAATACCCCTTTCTAAATTTTTCGACAGTAATACTTGAAATACCGTAATAACGTAAAAGATTTCACTATATTTATTTTATTGATAAATGTCATATCTAAGTATATTTATAACTAAAGTATATCTAAGTATATTTATAACTAGATATACCTCAAACAATCCATCTCTCATCAAATAATATATTGTCTCTATAAATGAAATTCAGTGTAAAGTGTGACATGACTAATTGTGACAATGGCTATTAAAAATAAGGTACATTGCCCATGGACTTTGTGCCCACGCTTTAGGAACCACCTTGCAGGGGTGATAAAAAAAAAAAACACTTGAAAATTGAGGTAGACCTCACCTCAACCTCCAACCTTTCTCCTCACTTTTATTTTCTCAACAACTTTGACAACTTCCAGAACAATAAACGTATTCATACCCAAACAGCTGCAGAAGTTTTATTAACACACATCAATTAATTATTTTTAATTACCACATTGTTTAGCATTGGCAAAATGGCAATTAGTTTGAAACCTATAAAGATAATTCGGTAACGAACAACCCCAAAGTTTAAAAAAATATATAATTTCAATCGATTCTATAGGCCTATATGAATTGTCTCTTAGTCGCGTGCGAGTCTAATCGCAAGCGACTCTACATCTCACTATGTCGGTCGGTCGGTCTCCGATTTGCTTTTTTTGGTTTTGTAATAACATCATAACTATTTGGCTAATTCTAACGAAATTTGAAAACCCTTATGTTGTTTTACATTCTCTTTCGAATGATATAATTGCCAAAGTCCTCCTAAGGTTAGCCCGGGAATTATTTTGTTTTGGTAATAACCTCCTAACTATTCGGCCGATTCTAGCAAAATTTGAAACACTTATGTTCATGTACAGTCTCTTTCGAATGATATAATTGACAAAGTCCTCCCAAGTGTAGCCCGGGAATTAATTTGCTTTGGCAATAACATCATAACCATTCGGCTGATTCTAGCGAAATTTGAAACCCTTATGTTATTTTACATTCTCTGTTGAATGATATAATTGCCAAAGTTCCCCCAAGGTTAGTCTGAAAATTATTGAAAGTATTGTAGGTCGTCAAGTCAGATAATCAGAATAAGTGAGGGCACGCGAGTTTTTGGTCAGCAGACTTTGTTTATATTACCCGCAATAAATGTTTTAACCTCAACCACCACTGACCAATTATTTTGTTTTGGCAATAACATCATAACTATTCGGCCAATACTCTTCTAGACTAGACTAGGCTATTATATGCTATACTATGTTAGGCAAGCCTAGCATAGGCTATACTATGCTAGTTTAGGCTATAAAATGCTATGCTAGGATATCATATAGTATGTTAGGCTAGACAATACTAAGCTATGCTTGATAGGGTATAATTGGATAGTATAAGTTATACTTGTCTAGCCTAGTTTATACTATGCTAGACTAGTGCAAGCTATACTAGACTAGATGGGGTTATACTATGCTATGCTAGGGAGGGCTATTCTCTGCTGTTATTCTATGATAGGCTAACTAACCAAGGCTATAATAGGCTAAGCTATGCCAGTTTATTCAAGTCAAGGGTATGGTATGCTATACTAGTCTAGGATATGTTAGGCTAGGCTATAATATGATACGCTTGGCTATATTATGTTAGGTGTGGTTATGCTAGGATAGGCTATAGTAGCCTATTCTAGCTTGACTATACTAGGCTAGGCTCTGGCATGCAATGCTAAGCCATACCTGGTTAGGCTAGGATATAGTAAGCTAGGCTACACTAGGCAAAGCTATACCAGGCTAGGCTATACTATAATATACTAGGTTAGATTAGGGTCTACGAAGCAAGGCTAGGGTATACTAGGATACGATAGGCTAGGCTATACTAAGCTAAGGTAGGATAAAGTAGGCTATACTATGCTAGGTTATAGTAGTCTAGCTAGATTATATTCTATTTTAGCTAGGCTATCCTTTATTTGGCTATACTAGGCTAATGCAGGGTAGATGCTATACTATGCTATGTTATACTAGGCAAGTTTAGGGTAGGCTTTTTGGTAAAGATGAAGATCGGCGGCACGCGGGAAAAGGTGTATTTTTTTTGCGTGCATGTTTCGTTCACCCACGCATCCATATTCATGCGCGTTTGATTCCTAGTTCAAATATACCCGGCGCCATTTTTGTAAAAAAAAATGCCCGAAAATAACAAAACGAAAAACGCTGTTTACTTATTTTATTACTTTATTGGGAAAAAATATATTGATTGACAAATAAAAATGAATACAAATGAGGATAATAAAAAGACATTAAGTGAAAAACGAAATACCCCCCCCCCCAGCCTATTATAATTCGCAAAACAATTATAGTCGCAGAAATGATTTGGTTAAATACAAACGTTAAAAAAACGTTAGAACATTATTCTACAAACAATTATGATTATATACTGGAGGGGGCTGTGCCCCCAGACCCCCCTCTAATTGATTGAAACTCAGGATCATCATAGGGGGGCCCCCGCAGTGATAAACCCCCACGAACAGTCCCCTTGAATTTACTCCAAAAAGGTGAAACATATTGGAACAGGGACGAAATATTTTGCGTCCCGTCATTCGCGACGCCGATCTTCAGGTTTACCCAATGTTTTTTCTTGGGCAAATTCCCCCCAAAAATGCTTTTTGTTTTTGTGAGCTATTGCAATCGCATCATATTGTATTATATATCATTTTTAAGGTAATTTCAAAATGGGGGCCCTATACCCCCACTTAATTGTCGGGAATCCCCCCCTCAATTTTCAAATAAACTCGTAGTATTCATAATTCTAAAGTCTAACATTAGATTCGAATTCAAAAGTCGATTGCTAAATGTCGTTAGGTGTCTAGTTTTTCCATCGCGTTCCTTGACTTCAGACATATAAGCCTTACCCCTAAATACTATTAAATCAATCATATTTTCTTTAAAATTGATTAAGATGAAATGTCCATATCATATTTTAATTCAGAAAAAATGTATTAAAAATAATATATAATACACTATAATGTGATTCCAACTCAATGTGTCTATTTTCCGTCATAACATCATAATTAGCTATTTGCCCACATTAGTAGTGGGAGCTATATATCATTTGCGTATTTTTTTATAGAGATATTTATAACAAAGCCCCGCACAAAATTCGAGGGTGGGCATAAACCCTCAAATTAACCATTTCCTTATTATTTTTGAATCTTCAAATTTCTTTGGCATCTCCATATCCTCCTCGTTAAATTTAATTTATCCTTAATCCCAGACCGTTCACAAACATCTTCTTTTTGGATTAGGTCGTGTATTTGGCAAAAATCAATTATAAGTTCAAAACGACCATAATATTCACACGAGAATGCAAGCAGAGAATTGGTTTCTTGTTCGGTTCCTTTCCACTCGAAAAACAGAAAGTAAAAACTAGCAACTTATTAAAAGCAAACTAAACCAACCCTTCAAAATTATCCTCAACCCCTTCCCTTAACCCTTCTTTTGGTGGTTCAAAACAAGCTATCAATGACAAGATGGCTACCAATCTATTTTTCGTCATTCATAAGTAGAAATTTGCGCGCCTTGATTAGTAATTTGCGTATTTTTGGAATATAAATGTTATAGCGCCTTCGATTGCGTTATTCATCTGTAGAATTACCGATAATTATTATTTTTTAATATTTCGTTTTGAATTTCCCAAATTAACATAATACGATAAATTGAATAAATGATCTTAAACTTTCTTGCCTCCCTTTTCATGATTAATTTTCCCTTATCATTTTCAATTTACACAAAAACGTGACTTTGTTTTTTTTTTACTTTATGAAAAATTCCTATTAATTCAAATATTGCATCAAAATGATTTATTTTCATAGAAATATTTTACTCCATTCGTGTTATTCAAAATTCCTAAGAAAAGGCCTTTTTTAACTACTAAATCCATAAAATGTGAAATAATTTATATCTATAAATCCTATATAACGAAAATTAGTCCTTTATAGTTAAAGAAATTAAATACACTATAAAATTCTCTTTTAAATAATAGGGCATCAAGAAAGGTTTGAGCATTTTCATTCATTTCTCCCATTTCGTATAAGCAACCGCCCCAAACATAGGCGATATAACTCGATAAATTGTAGGCCGATTTTAACAAAATTGATTTTATTACCTTTCGATTTGAATTGTAGATGTAATTTATTCTAACGTAAGTTGACGTCTGAGAGCCATTATATATATATATATATATATATATATATATATATATATATATATATATATATATATATATATATATATATATATGAATGGAATGTCCCGCAGGATAAATGAAAAGGTGCTTCCAAGTACTTTCGAACTTTTTTCAGTTCATTCTCAAGGATAACTACAAGAGAAAATAATATAATAAGGGTATATATAAGGTAGTAAAAGATAAAGAATCGCCTCTAAGACAAGAAATCGCCAATGAGGAAGTAGGAGAGGGACGGGTAAATTCACATTAAGATTTAGTTAGCTATTACAGGTAGCGAGGTCAAACCGAGAGGTAGAAAGAGTAAAAAAAAAATATTATATATATATATATATATATATATAGAGAGAGAGAGAGAGAGGGAGAGAGAGAGAGAGAGAGAGAGAGAGAGAGAGAGGGAGAGAGAGGGAGAGAGAGAGAGAGAGAGAGAGAGAGAGAGAGAGAGGTAGAGAGAGAGGAGGGAGAGAGAGAGAGAGAGAGAGAGAGAGAGAGAGAGAGAGAGAGAGAGAGAGAGAGAGAGAGAGAGAGAGAGAGGTAGAGAGAGAGGAGGGAGAGAGAGAGAGAGAGAGAGAGAGAGAGAGAGAGAGAGAGAGAGAGAGAGAGAGAGAGAGAGAGAGGAGGGAGAGAGAGAGAGAGAGAGAGAGAGAGAGAGAGAGAGAGAGAGAGAAATATACTCGTTAGAGCGTTTGGACCTATGGTGGTCCACTTGTTTATCGCAGACCATCTTCTACAGTCCGTTGACTTACCACGAATCCCACAGGATTAACGGGCCACTAATCCCCTGGCCTGACCGAGACCTGCGAGGTCACCGTGATAGGGGGTGCGTTTGTGACCACCGGCATCGCGTCTTTCCTCAGGTGCTGATTAAAGGGGGAAGCGGGGGGGTAAAGATCCCATCATAGCAACCACTGACAGAGCCATAGCCGCCGCAATATTGACTAGTAATGTCATAATCCCAGCCACTGTTGCTTAAAACTAAGAAGCGAAAACCAACGAGGGCATTCGAAATATATGCTTGAAGATAGATATTAAGAGAGCGGTGACGTTAGAGTAGGTGAGAATACGTGGAAGATATATTTATATAAACGCAGATCTAACTGCTGGTGTTGGGGCCAGGAGGGTACGTGACCCTACAGATGTCAGCTGCAGCATAGTTCCCCACGTAATTAAAGATAGGTCAATAAAAAAATATAGACAACATATTCTGAATTAAAAAATATAATATAAATAAAAAAAATCAAATATTTAGGATTAAAAGCGAAAAATAGCTTAGAGTAGGAAAGCAAAACAAACAATTCTGAAATGAAAAAAATAAAAGGCAAATTAATCGGCAAAAACAAGCAAATAATTATGATTCAAAGGAACAAAGGGCAATCTAATAATCAAAAACAAACAAACAAAATATTCCCAGAATAGGCGCGGCAAATGTTTTCTATGGAAGAGCATCCGATATTAACAACTCTCTTAAATTTCTTTGCGAGGAAGAGGGAGTGTACTTCATCAATTTGTGGGATGATTTTAACGAACAAATGGAGCTATTTTGGCGAGAGGGCCTTCATCTAAACGGGGTGGGTGCGGCAAGGCTGGGAAGAATAATTGATAATTCTCTTGTAAATTTTCAGACAGAACAGCATCGGAGAGTAGAGACCACATATGGGAGAATTGCTAAAACAAAATAGTTTTCGGGCTAACCTTGGGAGAACTTTGTCAATATAATTCGTAAAAGAATATAAAACAACATAGCAGTTTGATTTTAATTAGAATCGGCCGAATAGTTATGATGTTATTGCCAAAAAAAAATAATTTCCGGACTAACCATGGGAGGACTTTGGCAATTATATCATTCGAAAGAGAATGTAAAACAATATAAGGGTTTCAAATTTCATTAAAATCTGCCTAATAGTTATGATGTTATTACCAAAATAAAGTAATTGGGAGTACTTTGGCAACTATATCATTCGAAAGAGAATGGAAAACAACGTAAGGGTTTAAAATTTCGTTAAAATCGATCGGCCGAATAGTTATGATGCTATTGCCAAATCAAAATAATTCTTGGGCTAACCTTGGGAGGACTTTTGCAAGTATATCACTCGAAAGAGAATGTCAAAGAATAAAAGGGGTTTCAAATTTCGTTAGAATCGGCCGAAAATTACAATGTTATTATAAAAACCAAAAAAATCATATGGGAACCGACCGACATGTGAGATGTAGAGTCGCCCGCGATTAGACTCGCACGCGCCTAATAAGCTCGACGAATTTAAGTGTTTAGTGCACTTACGCAGTTTCGATAGTATAGCAATAACGGGATCATAGGCGGAGACATCTAGGAGACTATATTGGCGAATTGCAACTAGCCGGGTATAAGTTAATCAATAAAGACCGTACACATTAACGAGGTGGAGGAGTACTATTGTACACTAAAAATCATATAAGTTTAACCGAAATTAAAATTGACTCCCTCAAAGAAGTTACGTTATATGCGCCGAAATAAAATCGAATGGTTTTCCAAAAAATATCTTTCTAGTGTATAGAACCTCACTACAACAAATTAAACTTGACACGGAATTATATAACATTATTGGAAGTAACATTAAAAATAATTGCACTTCATTAATTGGGGATTTAACTTGTAGAAATATTAATTTTGAAACATTAAATGCGGACGGAGAGGGACAGAAGCTATTGGAGTTTAGGGAAGAAAACTACTTAACACAATTAGTCAACGAGCCAACCCGAGGGGAAAATATAATAGACGTAATTATAACTAACAACGTTAATCTTATATAGGGTATTAGTATTGGTAAAGGTATAGGTTCTAGCGTTCATAAATCAATAGTTTGATATTAATATAAATCGTAACATGGAAAATAATATTAAAGTGCTAAATTTTAAACGTGCGGACTTTGATGGCTTCAACCGCAAGTTTAGAGAGATCAAGTGGGATCAAACGTTAGGAAATGTTAATCAGTGCTGGATCCATTTTCACCGAGCATTTTAGAGAATTAGACGAGCAATTCATTCCACGAAAAAACAAACGAAACCAAAATGGTGGAATCATGATATCGAAGTTAAATTGAAGGATAGGAACTGTGCATACAATCATCACAAGCGTAACCCATCCGAAGAAAATAATCCAATTTACTTAGTCCGACGAAGGGAATGTCAGAAGGAAATACGAAGCGCTAAAAGAAAATATGATACTCAACTTGCCAAAGAAAGTAAACATAACTTAAGAAGTTTTTCGATTATTTATCTAATAGAAACCCGATAAAGGAATCAATAGGACCTATCAAAAATAAAAATAACGAATTAGTTTGGGATACATAAAAGGTGGCCAATATATTAATAACAATTTTTCATCAGTATTTAGAAACGAAGACGAACTACCACGAACGAACGACCTAATAAACTTTAACGAGCCTAACCTTTTAAATGATATCGAATTCTTCGAACCAGAAATAGATTTTTATATCAATCAGTAAGTTAAAATCCAGTAAATCTCCAGGTCCTGATTTAATCTATCCGGCGCATTTAAACGAAATTCGAAACGTGTTTTTTTAAGAAATGTTTAGAAGGTGTGGTGCCATTAGATTTTAGGCTAGCGAATATAACTTCTATTTTTAAGAAGGGAAAGAGAGAACTTCCGATCAATTATCGACCCATAAGTTTAACATCCGTCTTAGGTAAATTAATGGAATCCGTCATTCGCGCTAGGTTGATTGATCATTTGCACATAATCTCATAAATGATAGTCAACATGAGCTTAGACAGAAACGTTCATGCTTAACTAATCTTTTAGAATTTTATGACAGCATGATTAAAATCTATGACCAAAGTAGATCTTTGGACATACATAGTTTACTTAGACTTCGCTAAGGTATTCGACACCGTTCCTCATAGGCGATTACGAACTAAGCCTTTTGCTCAAGGAATTAGGGGGAACCTCCTACAATGGATAGAGTCGTGGCTAAGTAATCGTAAGCAAATAGTAGTTTTAAACGGTAGATTTTCGGAGTGGAAAAATGTAATTAGTGGTGTGCTCCAGGGCTCCGTGTTGGGACCATTGTTGTTCCTTATTAATGCAAACGATATGAACACTGGCCTACTTGGTAGCAAGGTTGGCAAAACCCCCCCAAATTTTTAAAAAGCCTCCCAAACCCGGGTTTTATTCTGTTTTTTCATATCTTGGGTTTTTTCAAAAAACAAACACTACAAGCATAGAAAACATAGAAAAAGAATAGCTATATCTATGTTTATATAATATTAATAATTAACTAGTTTAATAATTATATTAAGGTAAGAAAATATCACAGATCGAGAATTGTGGGTACCCATGATAGCCATAACTTGTAGAAGGAGAGATGAAATGAGTCAGTATCAGAGAAATAACCTTAATTTGATACATATTTGTTGAAATAATAAACATAAATATGCATTTTGAATAAAATAATGATATGTAGCGTTCGTTTCTTAAAAAAAACGTGTAATTCTGCCCCCCCCCGGGGGGTTTCAAATATCAATGAAAAAGACCCCCAAAATGGTGATAAAACCCAAGGGGTTTTTATTTGCCAACCCTGTTTGGTAGATTATCCAAATTTGTGGACGACACAAAAATTGGGGGTAAAATTTTAAATGAAAACGATAGCAAATTAATTCAATGGCATCTAGATCAAATCTCCGAATGGTCTAATAATGGAACATGAATTTCAATTTAGACAAGTGTAGAGTTTTGCACTTAGGTTGAAATAACCCAAGTTTTAACTATTAAATGTGTGGTAAAAACCTTATTTCCGTGGACGAAGAAAAAAATTTAGGGGTGCGGGTTTCAAAGGATCTTAAGTTTAACCCTTTAACCAACACTGTATGGAAGCGTGTAAGAAGGCGAACCGAATGCTTGGATTTATTGCGAGAAGTTTCCACTACAAACATCAAAATATAATCATACCTCTATATAAAAGTTTAGTAAGGCCATACCTAGAATAAGCGATACAATTGTCGTCACCTTATACAAATGTAAACATCAATAAAATGGAAAGAATTCAACGACGGGCAACTAAACTAATTCCTCGATTGGAAATAAGTAGTATCTCGAGAGATTAAATATATTGAAACTACCGACTCTCGAAACTAGGCGAGTGTGAGTTGAGCTTATCGAACTATTCAAAATTTTAAATAAATTTGAAAACGTAAATAATGAAATTTGGTTTAAGTACGACCATGGAACTAGGTAGTCCTTGCTGGCTCCCTGTAACTATGAAATAAATACAAATTTATTTATTTACCAAAAATAAATAAATGATTATGATTCAAAGGAACAAAGTACAAATTAATCGCCAAAAGCAAACAAACTAGGTAAACGAAGATCGGCGGCGCGAACGATGGGACGCAAAATATTTCGTCCCTGTTCCAATATGTTTCACCTTTTTGGAGTAAATTCAAGGAGGTTGCGAGGGGGGTATCATTGCGGGGGACCTCCCTACGATGATCCTATGTTTCAATCAATGAGGGGGGGCTCTGGGGGGCACAGCCCCCCAGTATATAATCATAATTGTTTGTAGAATAATGTTCTAATGTTTTTTAACGTTTTTATTTAACCAAACGCGCATGAATATGGATGCGCGGGTGAACGAAACATACACGCAGGAAAAATACACTTTTTCGGGCGCGCCGCTGATGTTCATGTTTACCACAAACTATTCTGAAGTGAAAATATTAGTGGCAAACTAATTGGCAAAAACAAACAAATTATTATGATTCAAAGGAACAAAGGACAATTTAATCACCAAAAACAAACAAACTATTCTGAATTGAAGGAAATACAAAGCAACTTAACCACCAAAAACAAACTATTCTGAATTGAAAGAAAAATAAATCAACTTATTTACAAAAAAATCAAACGAAAATTATGATTCAAAGGAACAAGGGAAAATTTATTCACCAAAAACACACATTATTCTGAATTGAAAGAAAAACAAATCAACTTAATTAACAAAAACAAACCAATAATTATGATTCAAAGGAAGAAAGGACATTTTAATTACCAAAAACAAAAACTATTCTGAATCGAAAGAAATGCAAATCAACTTTACCCCCCCCCCCAAAAAAAAAGAAAAAGAATTATGATTCAAAGGAACAAGGACAATTTAATCACCGAAAACAAACAAACTATTCTGAATTGAAAGAAAAATAAATCAACTTAATTACCCAAAACAAATGAATAATTATGATTCAAAATAAGAAAGGACAAGTTAATCACTATTCTGAATTGCAAGAAATACAAAGCAACCTAATGAAACAAATGATTATGATTCAAAAAACAAAAAAGACAAGCACCGAAAACATATAAAGGATTCTGAATTAAAAGAGTTAAAAACAGTTTCAAGCAGAAAACCCAAATAACATCAGGTGTATTATGGCCGTTGCTCTCCGTAGACCAACAACAGCGTGTGGCGTCTTTGCTCAAATCGCTCGTACACGAGACTCAGACAAGCACCTGTATCTCAACTAGCGCCAGGTGGTACCGGGTGGTTAAAACGAACCACAGTGACCCAGTAGCACAACCCGCAGGCAAAAGCCCCAAAATGGGGGAGTAACCCGCCTTATTTAAATGAAAGGAGGATTTACCCGTGATAAACAAGGATTATGGCGTCCTGCGGGGGAGGAATGTAGCCTCAAAATCACCAGCGCGGGAACAAAAAGACCCACAATATGACCTGTTATCCCCCATTGGAGGGGACTTATGATAGATATCTCCCTACCTTCTACCTCGCAAGGGGGGAGGGGGCAGAGGTATTCCCCTTGCTACACTTGTGCGCCCGACCGGCCCCAATAATGTAGGACCTACGGCTATATATCTTCCCGTTTTTTCGTTTCATCTACCTTAACGATTTTCTTTACAGATCTCTACTCTCGGCGTGGTACGGCTTCGTTGTTATTGCGCTTCAACTTTCGAGGGGAGAAATATCGCTATCATTTTCCCCTTCGATCGAGAAATCTTGGAAAGCTTTATTTCTTTCTCCCAAATTTGGTCACGTGACAACCAAATGAACGGCAAGAAAAGAATAACCATACAATCAAACATTGCACTTCTTACCATAACCCTTTATTATTTTTTTAGCTCATTTCACGAACTGAATCATCGCGAGATTGTGTGGATAAGTGGGTGGAGGCGGGGATTGTATGGTTACCTACGTACAATGGACGCATGTACGTATTTACACACTAAAACATCTTTTAATTTATCAATCATACACGCAACCATACAAAATGCTCGACAACCATAGAGTGAATATACATATATGAGGTGTGTGTTTGGGAGAAACCGAGGACGTGTATGTGATTGTGGGAAATGAATGAATGTGATGTAAGCCTATAAATATGTACATGTGTGCGATAAATGGTTCGTACGGAATGCGTGAATTAAATGCTGTGTTTGTGTCTCAAGTGTTGTGTTGAATATACATATATGTGTGTAGGTACCAAAGACTGAATGAAGTGTATGTATGCAGTATATTTTCGAGTATATGTATTTATCTAACATACACTGGGGGTATATGCTCGCGTATGTTAAGACTACAAATGACTGTATGGCTATATATGTATGTCCTATGTTTGAAACAATGTGACGACCATGTATGCACACGTTTTAAAAATTAAGCAGATGTGGGTGGAGGCCTGGTTGTACAGACACCTGCGAATGAAACTACCACCACAGAATTATATATTAACCGGATTTTGATAAACTCCTACATCTCGTTATTTTAACTATCTCATACCAACCTTCCTATCATCACATAACACTAGTTAACCCACCATGTACCACAACACTATAACTTTTTACCAGTTTTATATAAAATCTCCAATCAGCGAATGATACGTGAGCCCCATATTTTAATAATTAAAAATAGGCACTAACACTCGAGGGATAGATCCAATAGTGCCACGAAAACGGAAGAACAGCGCGCAGCGATCTCTGTCACAGGCGATCGACACTAACGCTAATCGCAGACTGACGAGTGACGACGAGTAGAGATTCTAGAGAAGGGAATGAAATGATTGCGGCTATGTGAGAACGGAATTGGAAATGACATTAACAAAATACACAATTCTGGTTTATTTCAATGCTTACACAGCATTCGGAGTATGCGCATACACTGTACAAGTGAACCTTCTTCGTTTCTATATGTATATTGTTACGTAGTGCACTATGCAGGTTGTTCACTATGGTAGTAAGGTGGCAAGAAAAGTAGAGAAGAGATTCACAGGAATTGACTTAAGAATCCCTGATGGATAATCTACCTTTCTCGCGCTCTTAAAGGGATGTAAAAACATTACGTGTGTTTTCTTGGATTTTTAAAAAATCCCTTATTTGTTTTCATGAGTTTAAAAAAAACATATTTTTTGTTCTCTCTATAGATGTTTAAAGGCCCTTTCTTGCTCTCTTGTTAAAAACAACAAAAACTCCCTTATTCTCTTGGAGGATATAAAAACATCCCTTTTTTGTTTTCGTAGAGTTTTAAAAAAACATTTTTCTCGTTTTTTTTGTTAACTCAATTTGTTCTCTTGTTTGTTTAGAGATCTCTTTCTAATCTTGTTTTTGTAAACATTCTATTTTTGTTATCTTGTATAAAAAATACCTTTTACTGCCCTTTTATTCTTTTGGTGGATTAAAAAACATCCCTTATTTGTTCTCTTGTGGATTTTAAAATCTCTTTCTTTTTATCTTGTTTTTTTAAACATTCTTGTTCTCTTGTTGTTTTTTAAATCCCTTTCTTGTCCTCTAGTTTTTTAAACATTCCTTATTTGTTCTCTTGTGGGTTTTAAAATTCCTTTCTTTTAATCTTGTTTTTGTTGTTTTTTAAACATTCTTTTCTTATTCACCCGTTGCTTTTTAATCCATTTCTTGTCATCTCGGGAGGAGGGGGGAGGGGGTTAAGCGTCACTTATTTGTTCTCTTGTGTTTTAAAATCCCTTTCTTTTTATCTTGTTTTTTCTTTTCAATTTTTTTTTGTTCTCTTGCTATTGTTTTTTAAATCCCTTTATTGTCCTATCAATGGGAGAGGGGGTAAAAACATCCCCTTTTTGTTCTCGTGATTTTTTCAGCCCTTTTATTCTTTTGGTGGATAAAAAAACCCTGTTATTGGTTCTCTTGTGGATTTTAAAATCCCTTTCTTTTTATCTTGTTTTTTTTTACTTTTTAAAATCATCCCATTCTCAATTCCTAAGGTTTGCTGTTTTTGTAACAGTAGCTCCTGAAGCCAGAATAATGTTAAAAGAGTATCACACACGTCCATTCAACTTCACTCCTGGCGAAAGTTCCACAAAAACAAATGCTTCATCTTTATTCTATAAGGGCCTAAGCCCAATTTCTTTCCAAACATCTCCAATAAAATTCTGTCCTCATTGGTTTTTCTAGATTAGCTTTTAATATATACCAGTAGTTCCTCCTCGTTTATCTTTACTGTCTTTCGGGCTCCTTTATTCCATCATTTATGTTCCCGCTTCTCTATACACTTGTGGAAGGGGCTCTGCTGCCTTTCTTTATTAAGTAGGCCTACAGCAGTAAAACATAAAGCCTACCTGAATGACTCAGTAATTGGATCGTTAGAGACGTCCAGGAATCAACCGCTTCACTACTCTATGTTCGATTGAATATTACACTCATTCCTTGTTAAACGTCCCCCTCCCCACGTTCCTAATAAATTGGCATCTTTACTGTTCTTTCTCACCCTTCTCGATCCATAACTCTCCTAGTAGTCTCCTATAACTCGAGTTATTGCCTCACATTTATTCATTTCCCTTTCTCCATCCAACTTTAATCCCATTCTATATAGTTCTGTAATCATCAAAGTAGGCTCGGCGAGCTAAGAGGCAAATGCTATCTTTCTTCGCTATTTGAATGTTCGTTGAAGAGAAAGGAGTGAAAGCATGGCGGAGAGATTATCTTTACTTAATCACACAGTCTTTGGTCGTGAATGTGCTGTCTCTTCATGTACACCCATAATCCAGAGAAAATTGTTGTTATTTCAAGCTAAGAAGCGCAATAATAACGAGGCCGTGTCGTGCAGAAAGTTTGCAAGGAGATATCTGTAAAGATAGTGAAGATGGAAGAAGTGAAAATGTGAAGATGAGATAAAGCAGTAGGTTCATCAAGATCGTTGGGGTCGAAATGGCACTCAGAAACACCCCAATTCACCGAGTTGATTGCGTGTCTCATTGAGGGTTTCATGTTTGGGTGGCCTCTGAAACACAAATCGCCGCAGTTTTATCCGACTCGAATCAAGTCACCATCCGATAGATAGTCATAATGAATGTGGCTTAGCGTCAATCAAAGTGTAAAAATAATGGTGGTGCTACTTGCCTTATTCAGAGCCGAGAAAAACAACGAGGGAGAGAGAAAGAAGGAGTAACAAGGAAAGTAAGTACCCTAGGAGACCTTACGGCCTATTCAAAGAGGGTACATTTGGACTAGCAATCGAGCAGGCACATGACTGCTCAATTGTTTTGCGTCCCTAAACGGCCACTTTTCAAGACTTTGTCTAGTCTTGACTTGAACTGGTCAACAGATTCACTGTTGACAACTTCCACTGGAAGTGCGTTCCACTTACCGCAGATACTGTAGGTGAAAAAATTTCCACACAGATTGCGGTTGTAACGCTTCAGTTCAAGTTTGAAGCCGTGATTGCGCGTTCTGTTCTCACTCAGTGGGAAAATATCCCGGTAGTCAACATTGTCAAACCCTCGAAGTATTTTGAAAACTTCTATGAGCTGACCACGCAGTCTACGGGTTTCCAGCGAGAACAGATATAATTCCCTTAGTCCATTCTCATAACTTTTATGTCGGATAGAGGGAATCAGCTTGGTTGCCCTGGCTTGTACGCGTTCCAATCTCGCGATGTCCTTTCGCAATGAAGGACTCCAAAATTGTACGACATACTCCAGGTGCGGTCGGACAAGTGAGTTGTACAGGCACAGTACAATCTCCTGATTCCGATAACCAAACTGGCGTTTAATATAGGCTAGCATCCTTTGAGCCTTTTTCTCCGCCTCAATGCACTGTTTCGAGAACTTGAGGTCACTAGTGATTGTTACACCCAAGTCCTTCTCAGTGTCTCTCGATTCAAGAGCAGTGCCCTTAAGGATATACTGAGATTAGGGGTTTCTGTGGCCGATATGCATGACTTTGCATTTCCCCACGTTAAAAGGCATTTGCCACGTGTCCGACCACTCCCCAATCTTCCCAAGATCTTCCTGCAGGCGGGCAGTATTTCCATCCTTTGCAACGTTCATACCAAGATTGGTATCGTCGGCAAATTTGGAAATCTTGGCAACCATGTCACCGTCCATGTCGTTGACGTAGATGATGAATAGTAGTGGTCCCAGGACAGAACCTTGAGGCACCCCGCTAGTAACGGGCACCCACTCAGAAGTCTGTCCATTCACCACCACCCGTTGCCGTCTGCCACTTAGCCAGTTCTCGATCCAGCCGGCTACCTTTCCGTCTATGCCAAGCGCTCGCACTTTCCGGAGAAGGCGGTGGTGTGGTACCTTATCAAAGGCTTTCTGAAAGTCTAGGTAGACCACATCCACTGCCTTGTCCTGATCGTGCTCACTGAAAACGAATTGGAAGAATTCCACAAGGTTTGTCAGGCATGACCGTTGCCTTCGGAAGCCGTGCTGGAAACTCCCCAGTAGCAGGTTTGACTCTAAATACGACGTCACTTTGTCCACCATGATGCTTTCCATGAGTTTACCGACTATCGAAGTCAGACTGATAGGTCGGTAGTTTGACGGTTGGTTACGGTCTCCTTTCTTGAAGATTGGAATCACCTCTGCCTCACGCCAGTCTCTAGGAACGCATTTGGTCCGGATTGACATGTTGAAGATTGCGCTCAGGTGTCGTGACACTTGATCGCGCACTTCTTTCAACACTTTAGGTAGAAACCCATCCAGGCCAGGTGACTTATTCGTCATTAGGTCACTGATCTTCTTTTTGAT
Source organism: Ceratothoa steindachneri (assembly GCA_963969495.1). Taxonomy (NCBI): domain Eukaryota; kingdom Metazoa; phylum Arthropoda; class Malacostraca; order Isopoda; family Cymothoidae; genus Ceratothoa; species Ceratothoa steindachneri. The sequence goes on from OZ018320.1 coordinate 36,912,535, forward strand.
TTCAACTTCGGTGAAGTCCATATCCTCCAGCTTTCTCCCCGAGTAGGAATCCGTCGGCTGGGGGATGGGACCACATTCTTCAGTAAACACTGAAGAGAAGTAGTCGTTGAGGAGGTTAGCATTTTCTGTATCTATGCTTTAATGTCCCCTCCTCATTCCTCGAAGGGCCAATCGTTCGACGGATTGGTTTACGGCTGTTCACATATCCAAAGAACTCCTTGGGATTCTCTTTACAGAGTCTCGCCACTCGGAGTTCTTCAGACCGCTTAGCCGCCCTTATGCTGGACTTCACTCTCCTGGCTAAAATTTGGTATTCGTCCAAGTCACCCGAGATCTTCGATTGCCGATACACAGTTCTCTTCTCCCTAAGCAGTTGGCGGAATTCTCGATTAAACCACTTAGGTTGAACAGAAGGCAGACGGGGGCATTTGAGGGGGATGAAACGCGATTGAAGACTCATAAATGTGGTTTTGAAACTATTCCACGAGTCTTCAACAGCATCGCACACATCTAGCCTCATGTTAGTCAGTCCAGCACGAAGTCTTGCAAAGTCTGCTCTTCTCAAGTCAAGTTTCCTTGATTGACTGGCAACAGACCTTACCGTCGGGATCTTGACGCTAAATCTAACTAGCTGGTGATCACTGCTACCGAGCTCTTTGCCTACAGAGAGATCCTCAACGATATCATCCTCAGAGGTGAAGACCAAGTCGAGGATATTGTCTCCTCTCGTCGGTTCTCTGACCTATTGAGTGAGGAACTCGTTGTTGGCGAACTCCAAGAGTAGCGCGCTCTCGCCACAGGCTGCTCTGGTTTCCCAGTCAACTTGGCTGTTGAAATCGCCCATAACGATGCACACTCTGCCTTGAACCAGCTCATCCATCAGCTGGTACAGTTCCCTGTCCTTCTCAACGGGTTGGGAAGGGGGTCTGTAAAGCACCAGGGTCCTGTATCAGACAGTACTGATCTCTAGGTCAACGCCTAGGAGCTCGTGGTCGGATATAACGTTGGAGTTCGTAGATTTGATTGTATCCTTGACGTACAACATTACACCGCCACCCTCTCTGTCTGGCCTATCTTTGTGGAAGAGTTGGTAGCCAGAAACCGTCAATTTGCCTTTAAAGTCTCGGTTTGAGGTTTTTATCCACGATTCTGTTATGGCTACCATTTCAAGTTGTTCCGTCGCTACGAGGCCACGGAGCTCAGGAAACTTGTTCCTGATTGACCTCGAATTAAACAGAAGAACTTTCAGGGAGTCCCCTAATGTAGGACCCCCTATACTCTTCCGTTTCCCGGCTTCTTGTTTGTCGTGGTGGCACCATTTTTGACAACCTCCGAGAAGGTTGTTTGGGGAGTGACTCGGGCGTACTGGCGTACGTCCGCCTTCCCAATGGGCCGGACACTCCTTTGGGTGCGCTCCACGACATCCTGGATGAGGTGGGCTAGGAACGCCTTGCCCTTAAAGTAGAGGATTTCCCCGTCCCTTTGGTAGAGGTCTTTTCTACCATAGAATACGGCGTACGGGTCCACAAAAAAGACACCCTCTGCCGTACAGAGGTCTGCAAGGTTCCTGTTTAGCAACATGTTCCTCAAGTGGGCAGTCCGGCTTGGACCCCACCTCGGGAGCATCCCCACCACGACGCGTCTGCGGGTTTTCAATCCACAGTCGTCGACAGCGCCCATAACTGTCCTCATCATCTTACCTGTAGGGCCTACCCTACCTCCCCTGAGGTAGAGGTCGTTGCCACTTACCATAAGGGCAACGACTGAAGTCTCTGAAATCTGAGACTTCTCAGCCTCAGCTCTTACCTGCTTATTCCCACAGCCTGGGAGGCAGCTCACCTTAACGCTTGTGCGAAGGCGGGCCGCTAGCAGGGGCTTCAGACCCCATGCTTGAGAATCATCAATAAGGAGGACTCTTTCACATTTGTCTGCGGACGACTTAGTCTTTCCTTTCGGAGGCGACTTGCCGCATTCCTCTTGTATCTCTAAATTTTTCTTCTTCTTCTTCTTATTCTTCCTCTTATTCTTCTTCTTGTCTTCATTTGTTATCTCTTCTTTTGTTTCCCGTTTCTCTTCTTCTGCTTCTACTTTCTCGTCCTCTGTTTCCACTTTCTTTTCTTCTCTTTCTACTTTCTCTTCTTCTCTTTCTACTTCTCTTCTTCTCTTTCTACTTTCTCTGCTTTTATCTCTACTTTCTCTTCTTTCTTCTTTCTTTTCTTCTTTTTGGCTCGTTGAGGAAGCCCTTCAGCAGAAGAAATTGGCTGTTGGACGTCGGGAGCCTTCTCGCCTGAGCATCTGCATCTCTCTGTTTTTAAGAGTTGAACTTCCCTTTTAAGGAGGGAGTTCACCTCTCTCAGTTGAGCGATGCTCTTGCCCAGGCGCTTCTCGAGTTCGCAAGAGTCGCAGACACTGACGGCATCTGTGAGCTGCTTGACACGCCTGCCCCCGAAGTCTTCACTCTATCTGTAGACTTTGCATATTTTGCAGGTTAGCTTTCGAAACGGAGGACCATTCTTCTTCGCCATCTTACAAAAATCTCAGACCATACGCATTGAAAAAGGGTTTTTTGGTTCTGATTTTCTCTCGCACTAATCAAATCCGCCTATTTCCAGGAAGTTTTCGGTCGTTCGGCGAACAGAAACCCTTTGACCAAGCACACCAACCCTAAGGTCTTCCCTGGGCCGGACGTCCCCAATCGTGCCGCAGCTCCCAACTGAGCAGCACGAGAGCCCCAGTGAACTGGTTCTCTGATTTTTCGACAGGGGTGCTTGAGGTGTAACTATCTTCCTACTAAGCCCTACTAATCAACTAAAAACGGCCAGACTTGAGGCAAATAGTAAAGCTAAGTGCCCACGACTTCATCCGAGATCTTTAGCTGATCTGGCAACCAGCAAGGCACAAAAGCTCTCTCACCAAAGATCAGTTGAGCCTTTATTCACCAAGTAGCGGTCACAGGGAGCTGGTCAGGCCATTACACGTTAGGAGAAAGCTTCTAAGGGGTACCTAGCATTTCTCCATTAATCGTACCCTAAACGCCTAAGATCCCTTCAATCTCAGTCTCTTGTAACCTATGAGTGCTCCAAGGCGTTATTTAAAGAGGTTCCAAAGCCTCTCTTCTCACGCGGCATAAAGGAGCTGGTGATGCCCTTATTAATAAACAACTTAGGTGTAATAGAGATGAAGGTTTGTTTTTTGTTGTGGGTTTTTGTTTTGATTTTCTGACAGTTGAAGAGAGTTTGTGAAACTTAGTACTAACTGAATCGAAGAGGTTGGTAGGGGGATGCAAGGAGACGCATCAAAGAAGTGGTAGAGAAGTTTGACAACCATTAGTCTGGATCCTACTACAGCTACCTTACTGGCATGGGTGACCCTACCGGACTAAAAGTCCCCCAGCTTAGCTAGCTTAACTCAGGCAGATCATGCAAGCTCTCTCACCGACGACAAGGTGGTTGTGTTGAGAGATAAAAAGAGGGAGAGAGAAAGGGAGAAAAAAAGGAGAAACAGAAAATTAGAAATAGAAAGGGAGAAATAGAATGAGGGAGATGGAAAGGTGTAGATAAGAAAGAGAGAGTATGTAAGAGAAAGAGAGAGAAGCTGAGATAGAGGGAGTGACTGAGAGAGAGAGAAAAAGAGAGAAAGAGAGAGACTGAGAGAGAGAGAGATATAAAATGATAAAAAAGAAGGAGATAGACAGATAAATAATGATAAAGAGACTGAGAGAGAGGGTCTTAGAACGAGACTGAAATAGGAGACACACACATACAGAGAGAGAGAGACAGAGAGATATAGAGAGAGACTAAGAGTGATGGAGTTACAAAGAAAAGCAGTACCTCATAAGTTCTTGCGAACCATACCGAGGAGGCACCGTATAGCAATAAGTATGAAGGAAAATATAGCCAAAGTTGAAGGGTCCCTCTTCGTATTATGCGGGAATGGAAATTGAAGAATGACCTCATCATGTTGAAAAAAAGACCATACCTAGGAATTATGACAAAATAGCCCAAATATTCTAAGTTTTGGATTGATTCGTGTCTATTCTAACTCGTGCAAGTACTCTGTCCAGCCGAGACTTGAACTGTTCTACTGATGAACTGTGTTCACTAACTCCACTGGAAGATGGTTCCATCTTGCAGAGAAAAGTTCCCGCAAGCGCTTGTCCTAAATCTGGGTAGATTTAACTTGTAAGTGTGTGGTTGCGCGTGGGATTCATGTTCAAGGCGAACAACTTCATGTCTAGAATAAGAGATAGAGTCTGAGAGAGAGTGAAAAAGAGAGACTGAGAGAGTGAAAGAGAGAGAATGAAAGAAAGACTGAGAAAGAGAGATTGGGAGAGAGACTGAGAGAGAGAGAGAAAGAGTGAGAGAGAAAGAGAGAGCATGAATGAGAGAAAAGGGGGGTGAGACAAAGGGAGATAGAAAGAATGAAGTAAATAGAGAGAGGGGGAGGAAGATGTTTGGGTGTGACATATGCTATCATTTGGTCACAGATGAGGAGATACTCAACTTCAACACACGAGATCAAAGCGAAGACACCCACGCACACACACATGACTGTAAAAATGAAAGTAGCGCTCATCAGCGGGAAAATAAGCGACGATTTGATAATGAAACTTTCCTCAACCCCCAAAACATGGCCCCCACAAAGGGGGAGTTAGGTGTAGAATGGTCAAACATGCTGCAGGTGACATCTTTAAGAATAGCCGCCGCCAACCCAATCGGCGTAGGAGGATCTGAAAGATCTTCCACACATTTTTACTTCCCACAGTTTCACCTTTACAGAGCTCTCCTTGCAGACTTTCTGGCCGTGATGCCATCGTTGGTTTTCACTTTAAATTTTTCTATAAAAAATTCAGTCGAAGCAACTACATCCCCCTAGAGGGAAGAGGGGGAGAGCTGGATCAATGCCTCCCCAAACCCTCGTATCCAGGCAACCGTGCCAAAACACTATCATCACGACTGTACATTCCACCACCTCGCACTTTCGCATCTATTCTATCATTTAAGCATGACAAACTCCACCACTCTACCAGTGTAGCGAACTAAAGGACTACAAAATTGCAAAACCCCACCACTTCACTCTACTACATACATAATTTTATAGAATTATAGACGTACTTTTATTTATCGATCCATTCTCAAACTTGTTAACTAAAGTGCTTTCAACGACTTCAGAGGGAAAAACATTCCATAACCAACTAATTTTATAATAAATTTCTTTTCGTGGTATCCCATTGTTAAGTGTTTGGTTAATAATTTGAAGTTGTTATTCCTAGTGGTCGCTTGTTTATTTAACTCAAATAGGTACACATACTTTATATTAGTGAAACGGTTTAGTATGTTCAGACTTTAACGAGTTAGGTGCGCGAAAGACGATTTTCTAGTGAAAGCAAATGAAGATTTCTCAGTCTGACTTAAAATGTTGATGTCTAATTTCAGGGATTAAGATCTTTCAGTCTGACTTCAAATGATTCATGTCTAATTTCAAGGATTAAGATCTTTCAGTCTGACTTCAAATGATTCATGTTTAATTTCAAGGATTAAGATCTTTCAGTCTGACTTCAAATGATTCATGTCTAATTTCAAGGATTAAGATCTTTCAGTCTGACTTCAAATGATTCATGTCTAATTTCAAGGATTAAGATCTGTTAGTGTGACTTCAAATGATTCATGTCTAATTTCAGGGATTAAGATCTGTTAGTGTGACTTCAAATGATTCATGTCTAATTTCAGGGATTAAGATCTGTTAGTGTGACTTCAAATGATTCATGTCTAATTTCAGGGATTAAGATCTGTCAGTCTGACTTCAAATGATTCATGTCTAATTTCAGGGATTAAGATGTCAGTCTGACATAAATGGTTCATGTCTAATTTCAGGGATTAAGATTTGTCAGTCTAACTTCAAATGATTCATGTCTAAGTTCAGGGATTAAGATCTCTCAGTCTAACTCCAAATGATTCATGTCTAATTTCAGGGATTAAGATTTCTCAGTCTGACTTCAAATGATTCATGTCTAATTTCAGGGATTAAGATCTGCCAGTGTGACTTCAAATGATTCATGTCTAATTTTAGGGATTAAGATCTGTTAGTGTGACTTCAAATGATTCATGTCTAAGTTCAGGGATTAAGATCTCTCAGTCTGACTTCAAATGATTCATATCTAAGTTGCGGGATAAATTCCATCGCTCACCGTTTATCGCGTTCTAACGTGGTCTTTTCAGATGAGGAAACCAAGTGAATTCTGACAAGCGCTTTATATAATGAAAAAATAATATCGTTCAATTTAAATATAAAATCCTGGCTATGTAACCCAGAAATCCTTGCTCTTTGGAGTGGTACATCACATTTTTTGGATAATTTTCGGTCACTTGAAATCACTACACCTAAATTTTTCCCACCTAACCGTGTTTAGATTAGGACCGGCCATAATGTAGACTTCCCTGGTGTTTTGGTGCACTAGGTTATTATCTTACATTTAACTTCTACTTTTTTTTCGCTAATCTAAATTGCCTTGTAAATTTGCTAGATAACAACAATATTTTTCTCTATTCCTAATTTTGCTTCTGCTGCAAATTCTGAAAATTCACAAAATAAATACTGTGAAAATTGCTAATATAGATTATAAACAAAAATAGACCAAGAACTGATCCATTGTTTCTGGACTCTATGTCTGTTTTTGGACGACCATTTTTCAGTCCATTTATGTACATTTTCCCTTTTGCCATGTGCTTTTAATTCGATCAGAATTCTCTTATGTGGAACAGTATTAAGCTCCTGAAAGTCGAGATAAACTATATCGACAGCTTATGTTGGTCAAAGGTTGAAATTACTTCGTGAACAAATTCTAACAACCTACTTAAATACGAGCAATGACGCCCAAAGCTAGACTGAGTACGGTGCACCATTTATTAAGTTTGGCGGCAACAAAAAATCGAAATTCGAACTTTTATACACTGTTAAGATCTTGCCAAAAATGGAAGTTAAGAAAATCGACCTAAAATTTACGCGCTTAATTTTTAGAACTTTTTTGAAAATCTCAGTCACATTTGCCTCAATAACTCGCTTTGAATTATTCCTTCATTAATTAATTTGTTAAAAATATTACAAAAGTTTTGCTATTTTCGCTTTCTAATCCTTTAAAGTGTATTCGATAGACCATCTAGATCTGGCGCTTTGGATATATTTTTTTTTTATATTTAGACATTTTGTTTTAGGTTATATGAAGAATCGTGCACTGTATTGGACTACGGGCACATGGTTATCTGCAATTGTACCATAGTTTCATGCAAATTATCCTCATTTAAATAAACCACAATCACAAATGGCAACTTATAGAAAAAAACAAGAAAGATCATCTCTCAGGTCAACCCGTATTATGAAATAGCGAGGAAGGTAATGAATGTACTGATAGAAAAGTGCGATATTGCGTTTTTAAATATTGAGGGTTTTTTTTAAATCAAACAATATTTTTACTTCAAGATGATTATCCAATCTGGGCATTACATTACAGTGCAGTGGCTAGTTATTTTATATTTGAAGAAATGATCCGCAATAAGAAGCATAGAAAGAAGAAATAGGATTAAAAATAGATGATAAATTTACAAAGGAAAATGTGAGGAAGTACGAAACCAGATCGCTTGCAACTGTTCATAACTTTCCCCTTCCTCCTCATTCTACGACGAAAAACCTTCCTTTAGGAAACCTGCGTAACCCCACTGGGACACGTTTACAAATTGGGAGAACAACCGAAACAACAAACAGTGAGTACAAAGAACAGTAATATTAAACAAAATCATGGCTAATAAAGGACTATAACAACAAATCCTTATTAACTACCAATCCTGAGCTGAAGCTACAAAAAAAGGACCAATTCACCTATATTCATTGCATGAAAGATAAAACCACCCACAACAATCAATTTCCATCAAACCAGTTTGTTAGGAATGAGAAATCTCAAAGAATCTAACAGTTCAAAGCGAGAGCCCTGGGATTCGGGGATACGCCTTTCATCCCTTCCTGTCCACGTCACCAGGACGACTGGACGACTCCCACATATCCATGGCGGACGTTCCACTGTCTCGAATGAAACCTCAAATTTCCTTTCTCCCATTTAAGAATAATTACCTAATTACGACGTCTTTGATAATTCACAACATTCCGCTACACTCAGCCAAGCGTGCAGAATGAATTGATCTACTTGCGGTAGTTGAATGCGTGGGAGGCGGGATGTATGGATCATTGTACAGCGACAAATCATAACTTTCACGGTCTGACGTCACGGACGTTAGGTTAGTCCAGTTGGGGAGATGGGGGAGGGAGCTTTATGTATAGGTAGGCCACCAGGGAGAGAATTATCATTCACCGTCGACCGATTTCCAACAGGGTGGGGGTGGGTACGCATCAGCGACACTAAAAACTACCATACCTCCCACCCTTTTATGAAACTACTAAGTTCAAAGTCGCCCCTCATCTTGTCCACGCCAAAGGGGCTGCAGCATGTCGTCCAGTGATGGTTCATCCCTGCATAGAAGGTCCCAAACATGCCACCTTACAAACCTCCTGCTTGCACACCTATCATTCGCTTGCAACTCAGCACCTTTTCTGTCAAACATTCACATAATCAACTCACCTTTTACGAGGTATTCCAACCTTTTGTACATTCTGACACTCACTCGTATATTTTATTTACAAGTCTATTTCTATCTATTCTACTTACACACCCATACCATCTCAAAACATTGTCACACACTTGTTTACACCACTTACACAGTTCCCTTCTCACTCTATACTCTCGCCGCACACCAGGCATTTCGCCCTTTCTGACTATTTGTACTCCTCTGTTACTCTCGAACTTTCCTTCTACTCCCATACCTCAGTCCCACACCAATAAATCAATGATGGCAACAGCATACTCAAGATTCCCAATCGATGTCACACACTCTTCCCCTATTCTTACTTCTCTCAGTATTCCATCCATAACAGCAATAGAGACAGTGGCCATACTCCCACACGTACAGCCGCGACCAAACGTTTTCGGACACCTCGGAAATTTTAGGAAATTAGATAAATGGAAGGTCGTTTAGTTTTTACTTCCATATGAATATAACAGTGAAATAAGGAGAAATAAATAGCAATAAATTTCTATATGCTCCAAACAATAAAAAAAAATTAAAATACAAAATGTAAAACAAAAAATCTGTAACATCGACAATATAAAACAGATGAAGCTCTGTTAAAATTACAGCAACACCAAACTGATACAGGAAGCTCAGTAGCGTGTCGAGAGTCCCCTAGCACTGGTGAGAGCGTTTATTCTTCGAGCCATTCTCTCCCTCTCTTTGGTGACGACTGCCTTCAATTGCTTATTGGAGGCTGGTTAACGACGTCTTACCGCCTCTTTCAGCTCCTGCCAGAGGTTTTCCAATAGATTCATATCCGGAGACTGAGGTGGCCAGTCCATCAGAACACTTGTGACATGGGGCATTTTCCTATTGGGCAATCACATTCCAGGTATTTCTGGATAGGTCTCGAGCTGAGAGTAGCATGTAATAGCCCAGGAGAACTTGGTATTCTCTGAATTCATGGTGCTATGGGAAACAGTGAGACGACCAATCTCTGAACTTGCCATGCAGTCCCATACGATTACAGAGCAGCCACCATGCTTTACTGTTGGCACTATTCACTATCAATTCCACTGCTCCCATGGCCTCCTGCAAACTCTAGTGTTGTTTGGGCTCGAGAACAACTAGAGCGTGTACTCGTCGGACCATAAGACACGTCGCCACTGATGCATGGTCTAGTTGCGGTGAACACGTGCCAAATTCAGTCGACGTCGCTTCTGCTGATGGTTAATCAGCGGGTTCTGGCAGGCTTTACATGACTTCAGGCCTTGTGCAGACAATCTTTGACGTGTGCCGAAGTATGGCCAAGTGTACGGGAATATGCGCACACAGGCTCTAGGGTAGGCCAAGCAAGGCGACAACTGTTATTGTTCTAAGAGTGCGATTTCAATAGATCGCTGCAGCTGCGTGACCAAGGAATATTCCAAACATAACTGCAAAAATAGATTTTAATACACACTAAATAAAAGGTACACACTAAATATGGATATATATAGGTACAGGAATAAAACGGAATTAGGTTCTGAATACTAATTAGACAACCCAGGGTTATTAAATGGTTATAATCGGAGATTTAAGGTACTGAGCGATTTAGTTCCTTTGAACCTCGAGAGTAAAGCGGGGCGAACTTTTGGGGATGTCTTGGTGACCTTAATTACTCACGGGTGTAGCCGGGAACCCGAAGAGGGTGATGCTACTTTCTCCAAGCTCTGATTTAGTGAGATGCGGGCCTCTTGTCCTCAAGACGTCACCGGACGAACTTCGAAGGAGGGGGGAGAGATGACTTCTCAACCTCGGGTTGAGCGAGCTATCGGGCCTCTTGTCCTCAAGAGATCACCAGACGAACTTCGAAGGGGGGAAAGGGGAGGTAACTTCTCTAAACTCGGATCGATCGAGCTATCAGGCCGCTTGTACTCAAGAGGTCACCGGTCGAACTTCGAAAGGGGGTGTAACTTTCTTCACACTCGGCTTGAGCGAGCTAACGTGCCTCTTGTCCTCAAGAGGTCACCAGAATAACTTTGGAGGACGGCTTCTCCAATCCTTGTTCCGAAGGCGGTTAAGAAAGGCTGATGTTGCCTCACGAGACTCTTCTCCCTGCCCGAAGATACGGGTGTGATGTCCAGCTCTTCCGTGGCTTGCGACCGTCACTCACACTTCTCGGGAGAGAGCTTCGTTGAATTGAACTTCTTTCGGGGAAGCGTCGTCTAACCAAATATGTCTGTAATCCAGGAGAGGGTGAATATATACCCGGAGTTCTCCAAAACAGAGAGAGAGAGAGAGGCCTTCTCGAACCCTCGTTATCGGTCGTGACAAACTGAGCGTTTCCTTGCGGGGAAGTATCAACGGCAGGGATCAGCGGGCCAGACGGACGTGACGGTCAGCGGCTGGAGTCATAAAAGCTTTTCGCGGCCAACCTACAAATTAATTTCCCGACCCGAGGAGGGGGTGGGGTTGAGACGGTGGGGAGGTAGCCTTCAATTTCAGCGTCATGCCTTGGTGTAAATTTTTGCGATGAACTGGCGGCAAGTCCAAAAAGGGTGAAGTCGGAGGGGAGGGGGAGTAACGGCTTGCTTTCTCTCTCAAAGTAATATCTTAGGAGGTGTAGAAATAATTATATTCTAGGGGATACCTCTACAACTTGCTTATCAGAAAGATGCATTAGCCTGGCCACTCTCTCTCTCTATTCATTTTATAGCTGGACTGCGGTTTTCCTACGATCCCGAAGGCTCATGTGAGGCAGATACCTGTAATCACGTTGATAACTGACCCTGGGTCGTCCAGAAGTCAATCTTGGATGTTCCCACTTTCTCAGGTCCTCTCCAATTCTTCTGCAATACAAGAATATGATCTGCCAACCCTCCAGGCGATTTGTTGACAGCTGAGACCCTCCTCGTGCAGCGTGCATATCAGACTTCTTTCATACACGAAATAGTTATGTGTTTTCGCCATTATCATATCATTATTAGATCCTGTCGACATGGAATATCATCTGTTACACTCTTCTTTTTTTTAATCTTTCGAGAAGTTCATGTGTTTCCCTGTTGTTAGCATACATTTCTCTCAAAGACGTGACCTCAATAGCTGAGCAGATTCTTTGGAAAAGTTCAGGTCTCGTGTCAGGTCGTTGAGTTCGGCTTGAGTAAATGGCACCAGTTGGTCGCCCTCTTCTGGTTTGTATGCATCAAACTCAGCTGTGTCGGTAGTGACACTAGCCTCGAAATCAGAGCTAGAACCCATAGTAAAATCAGGCTCAGGAACAGGAAGATAGGTGCGATGTGGGACTGGTTTTATAGCAGAAGGAACATTGAGGTAGTGATCATTGTGCTTGTTCGTGCGATTGATGCCTTTCAAATTTGTCATGCAGAAGTAGCAGTCGGTGACGTGTCCTTTTCTTATTACTCCAATCCCGTAAGTTTTCCACACATGTTTTACAACAAATATGGGGAGCAAATGGCTTATCCTGGTTCCCTAGTTTCACTACAAAGTAAGCATAATATGCCTTTTTCACAAAATCCATAATTTTAGCTTGACGGTCTGGAAGAACGACATTTTCGCAGATGTAACAAAATATATTCGGATGATTCTTACACGTGCGATCCATTGTAATGAAAATCTAGACCTGAAAATAGGTTATGTATGGTTACTCATCACTAGGTGTAACAAAACAGAAGAAAACAATGGTTGGATGATAGCACTACCTTGGAATATAAAATAAATCGAGCCTATCTTAGAAACCAGACCTGACCAAAGAAAACTAATCATCATTATCATCACTAACTCTATAATTTAAGATGGGCATTTTTTGAGTATTTGAATAATAATTTCCTCTTAGTTTGGTTATGACTTATGTTTTTTATCAAAGTTATTTCTAGTAATTCTTTTATAATATCAAAAAACAAAATGGTGAAGTTCAAAAATAAATATAAGTATCGAAATTTTTTTAAACCCAAAGAATTACAAATGGTGAAGTTCAGAAAATTTATTTTTATATATCTTCTTCTATAACTCTATATTTTAGCAACGTGATATTTTGAAAAGAGGGAAATTTAGTTTAGAGTCTTTTTTACAATTATTATAATTGGCGAAGTTCAGAAAATTTATAAAAATTTAACCATGGCTGCTTTTTTTCCAGATTTTAAATTTTAATCTCAGTAGCGAAACACAAGCTCCCCCGTAAGGGGGAGGGGGGAGGAGTGGTGAAGCCATTGCCTGTTTAATTATATTCTTAGATTCAGAGAGCAAAAATGATTTTAAATCAGTTCGAAAATCTAAGACCTTTGGAAAAAATGTGTTGAAACGCAAACCAATGTAATCATTCCCATTTCCATCTACCATTCATCCCAAGTCATTCCAGAACCTCTCTTTTTCAACATTACTTCTACACCACAATGTTTATACACTACAGTCACGCGCACTTTCACCCTTGCAAATTTCATCCTTCCTCAGAAACACGGCCACACCTTCTTTACCCCGACTCACACGATTTAGAATTGATCGCACTCCATTCACTCCATTGCGCAACAATCTTCATTTCCTCTCATATTTGTCTCACATAGAGCAAGCATCTGTGATCGCTATGATGGTTTTGACATATTGACTACCAATATCCACTTTCCAACATCACATATACCCCTCATATCCACTCGGTCCATACACTTACCCTGATTCACCTTACTGAGTGGACGGGGGGTCCGCGCGCATTACCGCCACTGTGTAATGCGCGCGCGGGAAAGGAACTTCCGGGGACGGGTTTCCCTAGCCACCGGCCCATTTTCGAGCTTAGCAACCTTTTAGAATATTAGCTTTGTAGTGTTTGTTGTTACAAATGTTAGAAAGTGTTTACTTGTGGCCCCATTGATAGGTAAAATGGGTCGAGATTCTACATAGAGAAGCCGTTCACCTATATAATAAGACAATGAGTAACATTATGATTAGCGCGAGGGACTTGCCGGTTTTGACTCAGCATTGATCAAGGAAGAAAGAAAAGAAGAAGGGAAGGAAGAAGAAAAGAAAGGAAAGAAGAAAGAAATGAAGAAAATATAGAAAGAAAAAGTAAGGGGAAAAAAACGAAAGAATAAAAGAGTAAAGAAAGGAAGAAAGAAAAGAAAATAAAGTATTCTGTGTAAGAAAGACAAAAAAGAAATCATAAATTATATGCCGAAGAGATTTCATCTGTCTGTAAGTTGAAATGTTTATTGCATGATGAAATAGTGTTATCATCAGATCTAAAAATGGATGTAGTTGTTCAATTGAATCCTGCAAGTCACATTATACGAAGTATGTGGGAATGAGTGAAAACAAAAATGAAAATCATCTTTTATGAAACATGAATGTGCGAGAGAAAGTTCAAGGCAATGATTCCTGATCATTTTCTCAAAAGAGCGAGACTATTTCACTCCATGCCAAGAGAGAAGTGTCAAAACTGTGGAAATGAGAGAAATATCAATTGACACAAGTTAGGAGAAATTTCATACTGCGTAGCATCCTCCCTTCTTGAAAAAGGAGAAAAATAAACGGCTTTCTTTATTATTTTGTTCCGTTTCATCTCCCAAAGTTACTTCTGATCCTTCTGGGAAGTGAAATCTTATAGAAGCTATTGACAGGCATCGACGTCGTGATTCAAATGCTAGACATCCACGACCCGTTTCTTCTTTTGGTGCATTAACGAACATGTTCGAAAAATGGGAATATTTGTATCAAATGTTAGAAAAATAGGAATATTTGTATCAAATGTTAGAAAAATGGGAATATTTGTATCAAATGTTAGAAAAATAGGAATATTTGTATCAAATGTTAGAAAAATAGGAATATTTGTATCAAATGTTAGAAAAATAGGAATATTTGTATCAAATGTTAGAAAAATAGGAATATTTGTATCAAATGTTAGAAAAATAGGAATATTTGTATCAAATGTTAGAAAAATGGGAATATTTGTATCAAATGTTAGAAAAATAGGAATATTTGTCTCAAATGTTAGAAAAATAGGAATATTTGTCTCAAATGTTAGAAATATGGTAATACTTTTTCCAAGTGTTCGAAAAATGGGAATATTTGTTACAAATGTCCGAAATACGAATATATTTGTTGCTGTTACAAATATGGGAGTTGTTAAAATTAAAGGGGAGAGATTTGGTGTCGCACAGTTGTACGGTAGTTATTGCAGTAGCATAATGTTAGGGAGATATAAATGAAAAAATAATAAATAGAAACTAGCATAGCAACAAGGAATAGCGAAAATGACTATTAAAAATACGATTGTTGACCGAGGCTGCAACAAAACCGTAAACTCAAAACAGGGTGCAGCATATATAAGCCTCTATGATCAAGCTTCCCATCAAGACAGCCTGATTAGGAAGAGGTATGTGTCTTCCGGATCACTAACGCCTTCCCTTCTATTAATTTCACCACTTCTTCTAAGAAATCCTTCTTAGAGCTTTCTGCCCAATTTGTCTTCGTTGGCTTCGCTTTATTTAAAAAAAACACAGAACCTTCATACATATTCCTGATTGTCATGTACGTATATGTATGTTCATAGGATGTATTATTCATAATCATTTTCGAAGTTAAAATTAAGTAAAATTGTTTGCAACGAAATGGGAAGAACAATATTGTATAAGCCAGGGGAGGGGGGACTTTTCATGTGTTGAAGGCCGCATTCATAAAATTTTAATTAGATATACTGCAAGTTGCACATTATTTTGTATATAACTAACTACTATGAGTATGCATCAGCTTACAAATGTTAAAATTCTACAGTTAACTAATCTTTTATACCTTTGTTGCAGTACCTTTTGTAGGAAAGTAATAAAATGATTTGATCAACAAAATTTGAATTCATTCAGAAGGCCGCGGTTTGTGGCCTAGAAGGCTAACTGCGGTCTAAAAGCCGAAGGTTCCCCACCCTTGTTATAGAACTTTACAACTAATTTCTGCAAGTGCAAGTTGCAACCTTGCCTTGGAGGATTACTTATGCATACTTTCACCTTTGGAAACCATGGACAATTACCACGAAATTTGATTAAGGGAGGGGGATTGTTATTTATCCCTTACAATCCTGCATCTTGGCCTTGCCAATTTTATTTCAATCGATTTTGCCTTTGGATCCTTAGCTTCTATTCGAGGAGGCTTGGCCCAATTGCACACTGACGAGGGCAATTAGTCATTGCAAACTCCATGAATCATCCTAAAACTTGAGGGGATTTCGTCATCGGCACAGCTGCAGCAATGTTCGCTATTTGGAGATGCAACTTAATACGAGCAATATGTAAATAGATTTGAATTCTACACGCAGACATACACGTATGTAGACATTCACACCCAAACCTTCATAACCACTCCTCTAGAAGGCAAAAGAAATCATGAGGGAAAACAAAAGATGAGGCAATCGAGTAGGCCACCAAAGCCTACGCTTTTGGTGGCTCGGGCACCATATATGTACAATTTATTGTCTATAACACAGATGTGTCATTCACAGGGGTAGAAGAGGGGTTGCAAGTTGTGCGCATAGTGAAAGGTGATTGAGGTGGAAAATACCATATTTATATGGAATCGAGAGGGTGAAAGAAAGAGAGATGAGGGAGGGCAAGAAAGAGGAGAGAGAGAAAAAAAAGAGTTTGTGGGGAGAGAGAGTGTTTGTGTGAGAGAAAGAGAGTGTATTTAGAGTGTGGGAGAGAGAGAATGTGAGAGAAAGGGTTTGAGAGAAAAAGAGAGTGTATGTGTGAAAGAGAGAGTGTGTGTGAGAGTGTGTGAAAGAGAGAGTGTGAGAGAGAATGTGAGAGAGAGTGTGTGCGATAGAGAGTGTGTGAAAGAGAGAGAGAGTGTGTATGGGGGAGATAGAGTGAGAGAGTGTGTATGGGGAAGATAGTGTGTGACTGAGAAAGTGTGGGTCTGTGAAGAGAGTGAGAGAGAGAGAAAGAGAGGTGACCGACCGAGGAAAGTGTTGATACTTTTAGGATAGCAAGGAGGAAGGGGGGCTTGCTAGGGAGCCCTTTTGCCCAGAGCTAAGCCCCCACTGAACAGTGCATAGCACCCAATCGCTACAAAGGGCCAATTTGTTGCAGAAATAAAATTATGATTGACCTTGTGCTTAATAGGCCCTAAATGGAGTGGTGGGTGTGGGGGTGGGGAGTCCTGACGCGCCGACACACTTGGTTGGAAAATAGCACATGGAATGAGTTCTTTTAAATGCTTTTTATTATTAAAAGTAGCCCAGCGATTGACTTTTTTTCTTGCTTAATAATTGAAAATAGCAGATGGATTGACTTCTTTTGTATGTTTTTTAATTATAATAGTTCATGGATCGACTTTTTAAATGATTTTTTAAAATTATAAATAGCATATGGATTGACTTCTTTATAATGTTTGTAAGTTTTATTAAAAATGGATTGACATCTTTAAATGTTTTTTAAATTAAAAATAACTAATAATAATGTTTTTTAAAATTAAAATAGCACATGAATTGACTTAATTTATTTTTTTTAATTAAAATAGTATGTGGATTGACTTTTAAAATGTTTTTAAATAATAATAGCATGTGGATTGACTTTTAAAAGTTTTTTTAAATAATAATAGTATGTGGATTGACTTTTAAAATGTTTTTAAATAATAATAGTACATGGATTCACTTCTTTTTTTGTTTTTAAAAGGTGAAGTGGCAAATGGATTGACTTTTTCTTCTTCTTTTTAAAAAATTATAATAGTATGTGGATTGACTTTTTAAATGTTTAAAAAAAATAATCGTATGTAGATTGACTTTTAAAATGTTTTTGAATAATAATAGTATGTGGATTGACTTTTAAATTGTTTTTAAATAATAATAGTACATTGATTCACTTTTTTGTTGTTTTTAAAAAGTGAATTGGCAAATGGATTGACTTTTTTTTCTTCTTTAAAAAAAAAAAATTGTACCTACATGGTTTGACTTCTTTTTAGGTATTTTTTATAAATTATAATATTACGGGACTTGACTTGTTTTTATTTTTTTTAAATTAAAGTAGTTCATGGATATACTTCTGTTCATGTTTTTAATGAAAAATAGCACATGGATTGACTCATTTTTAATTTTTAATTAAAGGTAGCACATACATTGACTATTTTTATTTTTTTAATTAAAATAGCACATAGATTGGGTTATTTATACATTTTTAAAAATAAAAATAACATGAATTGACTTCTTTTCATGTTTTTTTCCAAAAATTAAAATAATACATGGATCGACTTCTATTTAATGTTCTTTGAAATTAAATATTACATAGATCGACTTCTTTTTTTATGTTTTTTTAAATTAAAAGTAGCAAATGGATTGACTTCTTTATGATGTTTTTAAGTTTTATTGAAAATAAAATTTAATGTTTTAAAATTAAATTAGTACGTGGATTGAACTTTAAAATGTTTTTTTAATAGTACATGAATCTGCTTCTTTTTAATGTTTTTTAAAAAAATTAAAAATAACACGTGGATTAACTTCTTTATAATGTTTTTAAATTTTAGAAGAAAATGGATTGACTTATTTCTAATGTTTTTATATTAAAATGGTACGTAAATTGACTTTATAGAACGCTTTTAAAATAAAAAGTAGTACATGGATTTATTTTGTTTTTACTGTCTTTTAAAAAATTAAAAAGTACATGGATTGACTTTTCAAATGTTTAAAAAATAAAAATATTAAATGGATTGACTTATTTTTTTATTTTTAATAATTAAAATAGTATAAGGTTTTACTTCTTTTTAATTTGTTTTAAAAATTAAAATAGTACGTGGATAGACTTCATTTTGTGTTTTATTAAAAAATAAAATAGTATATGGATCGTCTTTTTAATGTTTTCAAAAGAACAACACATGGATTGACTTTTTATTCAAGTTTTTTTAATTAAAACTAGCGAATAGATTGACTTTCAAATCTTTTTAATTAAAAATAGCACATGAAGAGACTAACAACATAGAAGAAATACCAAGATCCTACCACCGAAGAAGTCCTATTCACCAGTTATGAGGTTCTCCTCTGTCAAAGAGGGAGAAAGATCCATAATTGTTATCCCTCTCACATCAAACGAGGGTGACCAAGAAGAAAATTGATTCGTCAAGACAACAACAAAAGCTGCGCCAAGGAAAAGAAGACCTTACGAATTTTATCACCATCGAGCATCACGTCTTCAATAAAGCAGCCGTTACGGTATGGTTAAAATAGTGGATTTTGGCTGCATTGTGGCCTGAGACGGAGGATCGACCTCAACCTACGATCATCTACTCCCAGAGATACTCTCCTCAGAACGAAAATCTTTGGGCTATTTGAAAGTCCGAAAAAAGAATTATCCAAGAAGCTCATTTCTACTCACCAGTCCACCTTCAAGTAACCTGGAAGAACTATGATGAACCGCTAATTAATTAAGCGTAAGTGAAGACCTAAACCGCCACAAGTTAGTCTAGTCTCTACCTACGAATACAACACCCACCATCGATGCTAAAAAGGATTTAACACTGGCTCAAGATATAATCAGCAGACGAATTCACGCCATTCGTTCGGGCACAGTGCATCACTATTAATGACAATAATGATAGTATTATTGTCATTAGATACTGCCAGACCCATTAAATAAATAAATGAGAGCTCGTATTGGGTTTTAGAAGCAAAGAGCTCTGACAATCGGATTGGGGAGAACTGGGTGGTGGGAGGAAGAATGAGAGGAAGAAAAGCTAAGGATAGAGCAACGAAAAATATAGACAATAAAAGTGACCTAGGTTGTCATTGGCCCCACATTTTAGCATGAGATCTCAACCACGTTGTAATTTTGCTTATCTCATTTCATTCATTATTTTCTTTGGTCTCTTGTCCATTGTATAAGTTGTAGGTCTGGTGAGTGTGAATTTTAAGAGAGAGAGAGAGAGAGAGAGAGAGAGAGAGAGAGAGAGAGAGAGAGAGAGAGAGAGAGAGGAGAGTGAAAGGTTGAAATTGATGGAAGTAAGATGTTTGCTTGCATAGGGTTAATAGGTTGCATGGAGGTCAGGCTAATCTCTGGCAGTTTGAATAAGTATTCAAGTTAGAATTAGCGAGAGTAGATAATGGCTTATAGAGTTGTTTTTGAGTATACTTAAAATTTTCTTGTTGATATTTTGTCCAGTTGTCATAGCGTTCAAACCGTTTTTAGCTTTAATAAATTGATACAGTTACGCATTCTCTTACTTTTCTTTCGTGTCTTCGTATTAAATTTTTATTTATTCAGATCTACTTTACCTATTTTAATCCTTTGTTTTTTTTATCTTCGACTCTTATAATTATATTTGTTTTGGAATTTTCCACTTACGTGTATAGTTCTTGCATTTCTCCTATTATTCCTAAGATACTGGAAAATAGTCGATGGGCTCTCGATCCTTCTACGTGATCTAATTGGTTGGGGTGTTCTTCTCCCATCTCTTCTTGGGTTTTCCTTATCATTTTCTTGGATCTATTTTCTATTATTTTTTGAACAGGAGAAAGCTTTGCATCTGTGTAAATCACGTTGATTTCTTAGCTCCGCCCATCTAGATTTCATTATGTTGTAAACTGCTATAGTACACTAAAGCCGATTAAATAGTGGTTTGGTATTTTTCTCTTGTTCTTTAGGATTTATTAATCTGAATAGTAGTTTGAGTCCATTTTCCTTTATAATTCTATATGTTAAGTGTTTGTTGTAACTTTGTGGGGAAATTCCACGTGGAATTTCTTTTCCAGCACGAAAGTGATGCCCATGCGCTGGAGAAGATTCTAGAATTTGGTTAGGCTTAAATGGCTAAGCCTCCCCCCATCATCTACAAGCGGTAGCCTCGAACCGTGTCCACCATGGACCACCTTTACTCAGGTTAGAATCGCCTCGGCGTGAAGATTCGAAACCATTCGAGAGTAGCGCTGTTTTCCCCACCCCCGCGAGGGGAGCCTAGGATATATACGACTCGTCTTCCATGTGGGAGACACAGAGTTAAGGAGTCTCGCCCGGACCCAAGAAGATTCCCCTAGATCCAAGTCAGGTGCTAACAACAAAGCAAAGTGACGGCTGAACTATTTGTGTATTGGAGTTAGCCCCAGCCAGTGAGGTAATTCCATTTGACGATCGCTACCGAGCGATTTTTCCGACTGTGAGGGTATGGAACGTACATACTCGCATGCCGCCAGACAATCGTGGGAACGAAAGAAATTTGTCGTTTGAGTTGACCTTCGTCTCCTCTCTCTCCCCCCCACCCTCCCCCGACATTCTACCACCCTCCTCCGCCTTCCCCTTAACCTAAGTCGTTATCCGTGCCAAACTTCCCCAACAGGCGACAGAAAGTCTGACGAAAGAAGGCCTATCTCACAGAGGAGCCTAAATTCTATTTGCCTTCTTTATGATACCATGGAGATTGTCCAGAAGGCGCTATGATAAGCGAATTGTCGTAAATGGAATCCGTCTCTCGATTTCACACAGTCCGTGGTATAAATGACAACGCCGTTCATCTCTCTGGAGAAGTGTTCCAAACCTAGTCGTGAAACCCTCACGTTGAACGAGAGTCGTTGCCGTAACGTATCGACTGCCAACGCGCAGCTGAGTTAACTTGGTCGCTGTCTCAAAGTGTTCCTGAGGCAAATCCCGCCCCGAAGAGTCTGTAACTAGAAGAGTACGCTCTGTTGCTCAACGTAACTTGAGAAAGAAAAAGGAACATCCAAATAGTTACTGGAAGTTACTATTTGTTAGTGTCTCATCCAGTTAGGAGTGAACTAACCGGAACTGCAGTCAGCAGCCCCGAACCCGTCGTCTTATCCCCCCTCTCCCCAAGAACTCGTGTTAACGCCACCCGAACCACCCCATCTGGACCTGAGTAGTCATCTCTCCAATCCGTCACAATGAATGGTAATCTGTAAACCCAGTGTCCCTCTATTCTTAAATTACCTATTTAATTAACAGTGATTGATACTCCCATTGAGTCATTATATATCTAGACGCTTAACGTCAGTGTTATCCTCCCCTCCTTTTTTAAAGAGATTCAAGTGAGTCATTCCCTGATATTATTATTTATAATTGCTGTCAACCCGGACTAATCCGTATTTAATATTTAATCCTTATTTACCTAAATGCCCGTTTAACTATTGCTACTAATTATTATTTTGGTGTAAAGTAAAGTTTATTTTTGTACGTGTGTTTATTTGTGGCTCCTCCTTTTTGACGTACGGTTGGCAAGACTTTAATTAAGAATTCCTTCGGCTAATTTATTCAACCTGTATTTTGCCCTCTTAGAATTCAACAATCACAAACCTGCCCCCAGTAACAAGTGGGACTTTTATAGTGAGAATCCTTGGCGCGGCGCAACCACCCTCTAACCAGCTTTCGCACGTTCAGTAGGAATTAAAGACTATATATATATATATATATATATAATGGTCGTAGATTGAGTCATTGGGTCTCAATACCATCGACTTAAACAGAAGCGGTGTGTCTAGATCAAGGACTAGAATGATTATTGGACCAGACTATGAGCAATTCTACGACATATATAAAAGTGGTGTCAGCTTTAAGGGGTCAATTCTTTGAGAAAGCGAACTCATATTGCCTAAAACTTCCCAACGTCCGAGCCCAAATAAACTAACGTAAATTTTAATAATTACAGTCTATTCCCCGAAGGAATATAAATAATAACCATTAATAATCCTTTCCAGATAGCAAAAGCAAAGCTACGAAAATATTCGTTATTTGGGGGTTTAGTTATTAGATTGTATCGGTTAGGAACAATTGCATCTTCTAATTCTCTTACCAGGTGCGTAAGTTCTTTCGTGAGTCACCAGTTGCGTCAGCAAGAGCAGCAATGGCTTCACAATCGTTTGAAGTTTTCGTCAAGCAAGGACATGCTCTGGGTCTCACAGGACATGAACTAAAGGAATTCGTCCAAAGCGAACAGCGAGAGGAAAGAGTACGTGAAATGGAAGTAAGAAAAGAAGTGTTAGAAATGGAAGAAAGGAGAAGAAAAGAGGAGTTAGAATTTGAAGAAAGAGAAAGGATTCGAAAACATGAAAGGGAATTGAGCAGAGACCAAGTTGAAGTCAATTCTGTTGGATCCCGTGATCATCAACCCCAGGCCCCGATATGAAACTTCCCCAATATAAAGACGAAGAAGATTTGTGTTCATACTTAACACATTTTGAAAAGATCTTCAAGGTAAACGGATGGGCCATAGAATTCGAAGGAGTCAGTAGATTGCTCCCATTGCTTAGTCCGCGCTTAAGGGAAATCTTCATCTCGTTACCACATGAAGTCACAATAGACTACAGCACCTTGAAGGCCGAATTGCTATCCGCCTTCAACTTGAACTCTCAGTTTTACCGCGCTAAGTTTAGATCGGCTAAAATCCACCCGGTCAAACTTACCGACATTTTGGATATATCCTGAAGCGAAACCTCCAGTTCTGGCTAGAATCCTCCAAAGTCCAATCGGAGTATGAGGCCCTGATTGACTTTATGTTCAAAGACCAGCTATTGTCCACCCTCCCCCAGGAGATCCAAGCATTCGTGCAAGACGTCCGAGCGTCTACCTTTCAAGAATGCCTCGAAGAAGCTGATCTCCATGCGACAAATCATCGCCTATACCCATAGGATACCCGGAAGAATAGTCCCCCGTCCCCGAAGAATAAATTTAGTCAATGGAAGTCCCAACAAAGGAAACCCCCTCCATTGATAAGGACCACAGCCCCGGGGCGTTCAGGCCAAAGAATAAGCCTTTTGTAGCCCACGAAGACAGAAAACCCCCAGTCTTCAATACCCCCTACAATAACCAGTACCAGAATAAGCAGGTTATATGCTACTCCTGCGGTTTCCCCGGCCATTATTAGTCCCAATGTGTACAGAATTCCAGCCTATGTCCCACCCAGAGCCAACAAGTTCATCAAATAACCGCTAACCTTTCCCTGGAACAGCCGGCTGCGCTTACGTCATCCACCTCGTCTCCATCCACACAGGAATTTCAAGTGAACTTCCTGTTCAACAAGTTTCCCCGGAGGACTAAATTTCGAAACTGGCTCGATCAATGGCTGTAAAGTGTCCACCCTCGTGAGAGACACAGGGTGCACATGCATTGTGGTGTCAGAAAAATTGCTTCTTCCTGTCGACCCCCAACATAAGAAGTACGCAATTGCACACGACTTCTTGGGTCGAGAAAATAGATTCCCGGTAATCCGCTGCCATGTACAGTGTAAATATTTCACTGGTTGGGCCGACGTAGTTGCAGCCCCCATCAAATTTTGCTCGGTACTCATCGGCCAGAGCGCACTACTCTCCCCGAGTGAAGTGACTCAAGCTGTCGTCACTCGAGCGCAAGCTAGCCGCGAAGCCTCTCCCCCAACGCGCCTTTTCACCCCAGAGGCCCTTTTAGAGGTTCCAACGAGTAATGCACAATTCCTCAGAACCCAGCAGAGCTGCCCTTTACTTCAATCCCTTTGGGAAAAGGCCCGAAGGAACAAAGAGGTGATCGTTCGAGGGAACCGTCCAATAAGGTACATCATTAACGACTCCCTTCTGTTTCGCACCTCGCGAGATGAGTCTGAACCACCTTCCAAGGTCATGTGTATTCCGTGCACACATAGACCAAATTCTGCGAGTAGCACATGAAAGTCCCATGGACGGCCATTTCGGTCATAACAAGACTTCTCAGCGAGTATTTAAATACTTTTTTGGGCCCGGTGCAGCCAAAGATATTGCAGAATTCTGCAAAACGTGCGATTTGTGCCAGAAAACCACTGCAAAAGGTCGAATATCCCCGGCTTCCCTGCAAAGAACCCCAGTCATTTTAGTCGCCATCGAACTCATCGGACCAATTCACCCTCCTTCCGCCGAAGGTCATACGCATGTACTAACATTGATAGACTGCGCTCCCCGATTCCCAGACGCTGTCGCTCTAAAAAGGATCGATAGTATCTCTTGCTCTGAAGCCCTTATTTCCATTTTTTCTAGAGTAGGATTGCCCAAAGAAATCTTGTCAGATAGAGGCCGCCAGTTTACCTCTGAGCTCATGGAACACGTAAACACCCTGCTCCAAATCAAACCTACTTTTACCATGCCCTTCCATCCGAGCGCGAACGGCATGTGCGAAAAGTTTAATGCGACCTTGAAAAGCGTCCTCAAGAAGCTTTGCATGGAACAACCCCAAGAATGGCACCGATATTTGCCAGTTGCGTTATTCGCATGCCGCGAAATTCCCCATAGGACCATCGGATTTTCCCCGTTTGAGCTCCTGTACGGGGGAAACGTGCGGGGGCTCCTCAATATTTTGAAGGAGTTATGGACAAATTCCCGTATGTGTCCAGAATTAAGGAACACTTATTCCTTCGTCCTCGAACTAAGGGAAAGATTAAAAAGGTGTTCTGACATAGCAGTCAGAAATTCCGAAATTAATATGGAAAAGTATCGGACATACTTTGATCTAAAGGCCAAACACAGAAAACTGAAGCCCGGAGATGAAGTTCTGCTCTTACTCCCCACGGACTCCCATAAACCTCTCTCCCAATGGAAAGGCCCCTACTCCGTTCAGAAAACCCACGGATCGGTCGATTATGTAATACAGACACCCGCAGGTGATAAGTTATATCACATAAACATGCTAAAAAAGTATCATAGACGGGCCTGTATAAACAATATAGTCGCCTTCGACGAAGAAAGGGTAATTGACGCCGTCCACCCAAACAACCCCCTAAATATTGTTAATTCGATTTGCGTAGAATCAAGCGAAGATTGTCCCCTCCCCGTCCTCCCGTCCAAGCTGCCCCCCCATAAAAGAACCTTTCCCCGAGTTGGATGTAAACTCCGACCTCACCCCTGCCCAAAGGAACCAAATGATGGTGCTTTTGGAAGAATTTAGTGACGTCATTTCCGAGTCACCAGGATGCTCGACTCAGTTCGAACATGATATCGCCCTCACTACGCTCGAACCTGTGCGATGTAAGCCCTATCCCGTACCGGTGCCCCTAAGAGACACTTTCAATGAGGAAGTCGACAATCTTTTGCAATTAGGGATTATCGAGCCATCTACGTCCGACTACTGTTCCCTAATAGTCATTGTCCGCAAGCCAGACCAGTCCTTTAGGATGTGCGTCAATTTTCGGAAGCTAACCACCGTCACCGTGTTTGACGCCGAGCCTCTTTGCCTAATTGACCAAAATTTACATTTCTTCGAAGGAGCCGCCTACATCACTGAGATAGACCTATGTAAGGCCTATTATCAGATCCCCCTAAAGGCATCAGCGAGGAAACTAACAGCCTTTCCTACAGACAAAGGTTTAATGGAATTCACACGTCTTCCTTTTGGCCTAGTCACTGCCTGCAGTAGCTAAAACCGCATAATGCGCCGTGTAATAGACGGTTTAAAAAACGTTTCTTTTTATTTTGATAACGTTTATGTGGCTACACGTTCATGGAACGACCATATCTTGTCCCTCCGCCCGCTTTTAGAACGCTTAAAGCATCATGGCTTAACGATTAAACCCTCAAAATGCCATTTTTCTTATAAATTCATAGAATACCTTGGATTTAAAATAGGCGAAAGTCATCTGGCCCCACAGAAAGAGAAGGTAAAGGCTATTGTAAATATGCCCCTACCGCGCACCAAGAAGCAATTACGGTCTTTCCTCGGTGCCGCTTCGTTTTACCGCCGCTTCGTACCCCAATTAGCTTCTGTAGCAGCTCCTCTAAACGATCTGCTAAGAAAGAAACTCCCGGACCCCCTCCAGTAGAACCCCGACGCCGAAGCGCACTTTGAAGAGCTCAAAGAGAAGCTAGTCTCCACCCCGATCTCTAAACTGCCGAACCCTCAAAAAAATTTGGCGTAAGGACAGATGCCTCCTTACGCCTCCTTATGCCTCCAATACGACGAGGACCAAGAACCCGCTCCTATAAGCTATGCGAGTCGCCGACTGACGGCTCGCGAAAGGGCGTACGCTACGGTAGAACTGGAAGCTCTAGCGATTGTTTTTGGGATAACAAAATTTAGAATGTATCTGGTAGGTCGTCCATTCCTCAAGGAGACTGATCATAGACCGTTAGCCTACTTAAAAACTTGTAAAAACTGAAATGGCAGGCTAATGCGTTGGTCATTATTGCTAGCTGAGTACCGTTATGAAATCAGGTATCTAAAAGGGTCTGACAATGTACTCGCAGATAGCCTTTCGAGAAACCCAATTTCAGATAGCGATTAATAGTCAATTATTTATTTTTTTTGTGTGTATCTCTTTGTATAAATAATTATTTCTTGCCTGTACTCTGTATGTATTTTGCTTTTTTTTTGTATATGTAAATTTGAGAAACTGACGTAGCAGTAGTATTTTGTAGCCATTAGATACTAAGGTAAATTCCTAACGGTTTTGATAAAATTACCGACTCAATTGTTCGAGTCGAGGAATATAATTACAAATTTCCCCGGTGAAGTTAACTTTCACATTATTCCTTATTTCATGGCGGAAAAATGTTCCTCGAAATAGGTAGGCGTGTGAAGGTATGGAACGTACATACTCGCATGCCGCCAGACAATCGTGGGAACGAAAGAAATTTGTCTTTTGAGTTGACCTTCGTCTCCTCTCTCTCCTCTCACCCTCCCCCGACATTCTACCGCCCTCCTCCGCCTCCCCCTGACCTAAGTCGTTATCCATGCCAAACTTCCCCAACAGGCGACAGGAAGTCTGACGAAAGAAGGCCTATCTCACAGAGGAGCCTAAATTTTATTTGCCTTCTTTATGATACCATGGATATTGTCCAGAAGGCGCTGAGATAAGCGAATTGTCGTAAATGGAATCTCTCTCTCGATTTCACACAGTCCGCGGTATAAATGACAACGCCGTTCATCCCTCTGGAGAAGTGTTCCAAACCTAGTCGTGAAACCCTCACGTTGAACGAGAGTCGTTGCCGTAACGCATCGACTGCCAACGCGCAGCTGAGTTAACTTGGTCGCTGTCTCAGTGTTCCTGAGGAAAATCCCGCCCCGAAGAGTCTGTGACTAGAAGAATACGCTCTGTTGCTCAACGTAACTTGAGAAAGAAAAAGGAACATCCAAATAGTTACTGGAAGTTACTATTTGTTAGTGTCTCATCCAGTTAGGAGTGAACTGCCTGGAACTGCAGTCAGCAGCCCCGAACCCGTCGTCTTATCCCCCCTCTCCCCAAGAACCCGTGTTAACGCCACCCGAACCACCCCATCTGGACCTGAGTAGTCATCTCTCCAATCCATCACAATTAATGGTAATCTGTAAACCCAGTGCCCCTCTATTCTTAAATTACCTATTTAATTAACAGTGATTGATACTCCCATTGAGTCATTATATATCTAGACGCTTAACGTCAGTGTTATCCTCTCCTCCTTTTTTAAAGAGATTCAAGTGAGTCATTCCCTGATATTATTATTTATAATTGCTGTCAACCCGGACTAATCCGTATTTAATATTTAATCCTTATTTACCTAAATGCCCGTTTAACTATTGCTACTAATTATTATTTTGGTGTAAAGTAAAGTTTATTTTTGTACGTGTGTTTATTTGTGGCTTCTCCTTTTTGACGTACGGTTGGCAAGACTTTAATTAAGAATCCCTTCGGCTAATTTATTCAACCTGTATTTTGCCCTCTTAGAATTCAACAATCACAAACCTCCCCACAGTAACAAGTGGGACTTTTATAGTGAGAATCCTGGTCGCGGCACAACCCGCCTCTAACCAGCTTTCGTACGTTCAGTAGGAATTAAAGCCTATATATATATATATATATAATGATCGTAGATTGAGTCATTGGGTCTCAATACCATCGACTTAAATAAAGGCGGTGTGTCTAGATCAAGGACTAGAATGATTATTGGACCAGACTATGAGCAATTCTACGACACCGACTCCACTCATCAACCACTGTCGAAGCCCTCCTCGTTCGCCCCTCGTTTTCGGGTGGCCGAAATACTCTCCCCTGGACCGGACGTTACCGCTCCTTCCCTTTTGGAGAACGGTCAACACGTTAACTTCCCGCTCAGAAGCTTCGAGCGCCCTCGCCTCACGTTTATTGCTTGCAGAAGACATCCGTGAAGCCTTTCCCTGACGCCTCCCCCGGAATCCTCCGTAAGCCAACCCCTCTGTCCCTTCAGCAACCCAATTGAGTTAATCCTTTCCATTTGAATAGTCTCCTTCTGTAATACATTAATTTTTAACTTCAGAGTCTGATGCATAACTTTGCAATTCCCCCCTCGTTTACCGATGTAATTTTGCCCATTAATTCTCTTATTTTTTATGTAAATAAAATTATATTTTTTACATGCCTCTTTAAATAACCTTGAGCTTTGCCATTGCCCAAATTTTACCTGACCTCTTTGCACTCTTTCTCGCTGTTCCGCGCGTCGAAACTCGTGGCGTTCCGTCCCTTGTCGGCTCGTTTTTAAGTTATTGGTCCCTTCCCCATAGATATAATAAGGTATTGATATAATGTAATGTCATACCACGACAAACCTGTTTTTGAGATATTTAGGCCTAATACTTTGCATTCGTTGCTATATCTACATATATCGTTCACCTTCTACGTATATGTATGCTGTTTTATTCCTATATACTGGCACTATTTTAAATTTGTTTATCTTTGTCTTGATTTTCCATTTCTTTTTGTAGTTGTTTATGGATTCTATTTCAGTCGCTGTTATTCTTGCTTGCATAGGTCTATTTCGGTAGGAGCAAACGATCAATTGTATCAAGTCGTCTGCGTGTTGTATATTAAGGCTTTCCTCGTTTATAGATGGAGGGATGTCAAGCCGTATAGATTGAATATAATATAGGACTCAAACACCCTCCTTGCGGTAATCCTTCTTCGAGCTTGAATGTGCTTCTTTGGTAGTTTCCATGTTCTATGTAGGCGTATATGTCCATTACGTAGCCACAAAGTATCCGCTCAATTTTATTATTAATTTCCAATCTGATTATTTTATACTGTAATCCCCTCTGCCTTATTGTTTTGAATACTTCCGATGCGTGTCTTCCCACTATGCCAATGTTCACCTTTTTTCCTTTGGCTTTTGTTTTCTTTTCTAGGATTACATTAAGTGCCATCTCCGTGATTCGGTTCTTTTTGAATCCAAATGCCACGAGTTTGAGCAATTATTTTCGTTTAGGAATCATGAAATTCTTTTAATTAATTAATGAAGGTAATGAATTGTGTGGGAGGTTTATAAAGGTGTGAAAATTTTTTCTAGTTTGCCCTGGTGTTAGGGCATCACTAGCATACTTTCTTATTATTTTTATTTCATAAAGTTTTCTTCCTCCGTCAGTAATGGTGCTGACTCCCGATGGCAGCCAGGTTCCTCCATTGTTATGTATATATATTTTTATTTGTTTTGTTTAATTTAATCCACTGTCGTAGCATTTAAGCCTTTCAATGTTTTTTATTATGCTAAATATCTCTAGTTAAATTTTATTTATTTTTTCATTTATTATTTTCAATTTGAGTAATAGTTTGGGCACTTCGCCTCTTTTCGTTTATTTTATTCTGTCTTCTAACTTCTTGTTTTAGTTGGTTAATTTTGATGATCTGTGCTTGTTAAATTTAAATTTTAATTGGGCACTTCGCCTCTTTTTATTTTAATTTTTAATTTTTAATTTGGGCACTTCTGAATGGAGTTATGTTTGAGTTTTAAGTTAGGGCACTTCGCCTCATTTCATTAAGTATATATCGGTAGAACATTCTCTATCGCGCAGGTTCTACCGCTTGGGAACAGAGCTGTTCTACCAATTGCGCGTCTTCTGTTTCCTCGTATATTCAAATCGATGTTTATTGTAGGGAGTATTTCCTGATCGATGTTATCCCAAGTCTTTCTCCCTAGCCTTTGGATCTCCATATTGATCGGTTTTATTCCGATTCTTTGATGTAGAACCGATTGCCGAATATGGTGGATCCTTTGCGTGCCAGTTATCAGCAGTGTGGCTTTATTCTGCACCTTCTGCATCGTTCTGAGAGATGTACAGCTTGCCCTCTGCGTGATTACAGCCGGGTAGACTAGGACTGAGCGTACCAAGGCCATGTACAGCTTTTTCTTGTTTAGCACGCTGAGGCTTCGGAAACGGTAAAGTTTCTTCAGCTCTCTTTTGGCTAGGGAGACTCTGGTATTTACGCGAGCCTTTTAACCTGATTTGTAGAGCCGTAAGCCCAGGACTTTTCCCTCGTTAGAGTACGGATTGAGTTCGTTGTCGACGAGGACATCGTCTACTTTCTGGCGGTTCATTGGAATTATGGTGAATTTCTGGCGGTTGGTTTTAATCTTCCACTTTTTTTCATAGTGATTGATGTTGTCAATCTCGGCAGCTGCCGCCCTTGCCTGACTTCCAGAGTTCCTGAATGGACTCAGGACGATTTGAGTGATGTCATCTGCGTATTGCAGATACATCGAATCGTACCTCACTGGAGCAGGCAGGACAATTGTGTACACGAGGTATAGCAAAGGACTGAGACAGATGCCTTGTGGAACTACCGCCTCGAGTTCGAATTCGGGTCCCTTGCAGCCCTCGATCGCGATTTGGGCTCTCCTATACGTAACATAGTTACAAAGGACCCTTTCCAGGAGTTGGTTTAGCTGGAGGTTGAGGATCTTGAATTGTAGCCATCTCAGCCATACCTTATCGAAGGCCTTCTTTACATCCCGCAGCACCACGTCTACGTAACTTCTCTCAACTTTACGCAAGCGAGTTTTTCCGTTAGAAGGGCGAGGGCTGTTTTCGTTCCTCATCCCTTGCGGAACCCGTGCTGCTGAGGGTTGTGAGCTCCTAGTTCAGCTAGTTGTTCTTGAAGCCTTTTAGCCAGGAGCTTCTCGTAGACTTTCGCAATGATTTCCAGCAGGGCGTTTCGTAGAATAGACTCTCGACGATATACTATATATAACTATTCGTTGAGGGAATTGTCCTAATATTTCGAGTGCGTGGTAATCTGATTGACCGAGGTTATTTATCTTCAATATGCTTAAGAAGTGGAACTGAGCTCATGGATAATAATATGGCTATCATTAATAAAATAGTTTTATTAATTAAACTATCAACAACACACAAAAAGAAAATGGTTACATAAACGGAGAATGTAAAGGGTCGTGGGAATATCTGACTAATCCGAGGATTAAGATTTGGAGAGATTTAAAAAGGTAAACAAATAAAAATTAAAGGGGGGGGGGGGTGAAATGGTTCGCTAAACCATTTAAAGCACAGGGTAGGGTTGACAAAAGGTTAGATAATTAAAGGTAATGCTCAGCTTACGTAATTACAAAGTTGTTGTGCAGAGGAAGACGATGCAAAGGAATCTTCGGTTCACTGGTGATTTCCGGCAGAAGGGTTCTTCGGGGGTTGTCCTTATCGAAGGGGAAGGACTGTCTTCGAAGAGTGAGAGCGAAGTCGGACTCGAAAATACGAGCGATCTTTGTGACACCAAATGGGGGATGTTCTAGATGAACAATGGAGGTTATCGTTGAAACCAATCGTTCTCTTGAAGAACGTTAAAAAGGGGGAATCAAATTATCCTGACGTGATGTCTTGGGAATGCGAACCGTTTCTTGACGAACGGGCTTGAAGAACAATGGCTGTTCTAACTTTGTTCTCTTCTGAACAACAGAGGGGGTGAGAACCGTCTCTTGTCAACGGGCTCAAAGAACAATGGCTGTTCTAACGTTGTTCTCTTTCGAACAACAGGGGAGGAGGGTGAGAACCGTTTCTTGTCAACGGGCTCAAAGAACAATGGCTGTTCTAACGTTGTTCTCTTTCTGAACAACAGGGGGGGAGGGTGAGAACCGTTTATTGTCAACGGGCTCAAAGAACAATGGCTGTTCTAACGTTGTTCTCTTTCTGAACAACAGGGGGGCCTTATTGACCTGGCGTCTCGAAGGCACGAACCTTGGCCCTCAAGGGATATTGTCCTCTTCTGGACAATAAGGTGGTTCTCGAGGTAGAGCTCCCTGGTGCACAAGGTGAGACCGGATCGGCGTGATGTCTCGCGAAAATAATCTGGATCTGATCTGCTCTTATTGGAAAATGCTATTGTATAAGTACCCGGAGCCATCTCCTTGGCGTAGGGGACAATTGAGTGGGAGGCTGGGGGGAATGCCCCGGTCGCGCCTGGGAAAATACCTTATCTGCCCGTAAGCCTAACTCAATCTGGCGGGATCGACGAATGGAGCGCGAAACGGGGGGGGGGAATGACCTCCTTGGTTAAATAATGACTCAGGTGGCGATAACGCGCCCTGCTTGCTCTCGCAGATGCACGTGGGTAGCAATGTTTCTAACCATGTGATAGCGGCTGAATTTAAGCGGCCTCAGACCGTTCTATCACACCCCTCCATTCCAAGGGAAGTTGTCACTTCGAAAAAAAAGAGAGAAGGGACAACCATAGAGCTCCGTTGGGGAGAGCTCGCTTTCTTGCACCGACCGTACCTTCATGCACCTAGCTAGTATTACCTCAATACATATGATTATTTTGATCATTTGATTATAGGGGAAACTAAACTTTAATACAAACTTAACCATAAAAGAGACATGGAACAATGAAATAATATAAAATTAGTACATATGGGACAAAAAAATTTATACGTAATTTAATGGGTACAAATATATACACATACGAGAAAAAATAGACATTGAGCCACAAAATTCAGACATATACATGAACTAATTATATTACAAGAGAATCTAATTTAAGTCGTACAAGACGGTATATACATACATGGAGATCCTAATCCTACGAATTACAATTAATCTACACTATTTGGTAACGCATTCCTACTGAGTGCGTCAGCGACCTGATTATCGGAACCTTTTATATAATTTATCTTAAATTGGTACTCTTGCAAGAGTAGACTCCAGCGCATAATTCGGCCGTTGGAGTGTCGTACATTCCGAATATAGGCCAACGGGTGGTGGTCCGTTCCTATCTGAAATTCTTTTCCTATCAAGTACATTTTAAACTTGTCAATAACCCATATAATTGCTAGAGCTTCCATCTCTATAGTGGCATATCTCTTTTCGCGTGGTAATAACTGGCGACTAGCATATGCAACTGGATGACTCGTTTCGTCATCCTCATATTGAAGGAGTGCACCTCCAATGCCCTCGTTGCTCGCGTCGGTCTTAATCCCAAAGGATTTTTCCGGGTTGGGCAACCTCAAAATGGGGGCAAAAATGAGCTTACTCTTGAGCTGATTAAAATGAGAAACAGCGACATCATTCCAACGTAGTCGATCGGGGGAATTTTCTTTTAAAAGGGTGCTGAGGGGCGCCGAAATTGCAGAGAAATTTGGGACAAATCGCCGATAGTAAGAAGCTGATCCTAGGAATGATCTTAATTGCTTCTTAGTATTCGGGAGGGGAATGTCGGCGATTGCCTTAATTTTGTCCTCCTGTGGGCCTAACTGGCTTTGTCCTATTTTAAAACCCAAGTATTTAATAGTTTCGTGGGCCAAATGGCATTTGCTGGGGCCAATGGTGAGGCCATTTTCGCGCAGTCGCTCGAAGAGAGCTAATAGGGTGGTTAAATGATGACTCCATTCACGAGTAGCGACGTAGACATTATCGAAGTAAAAAATGACATTCGGAAGTCCATCTAACAACCTCCTCATGAGACGGTTATAGTTACTACAAGCGGTCACGAGGCCAAAAGGAAGGCGCTTAAATTGCATTAAGCCTTTCTCAGTTGCAAAGGCGGTATATGCTTCCACATCGGGCCGGAGGGGAATTTGATAATACGCCTTGCACAAATCAAGTTCTGAGATGAACTTAGCGTTTCCAAAAAGGTGGAGGTTTTGGTCTACCAACGGGATGGGCTCGGCGTCGAACCCAGTTACCGAATTTAACTTCCGGAAGTCGATACACATCCGATAAGAGCCATCAGGTTTCTTGACCATGACGATTGGGGAACAATAACTAGAGGTGGAAGGTTCTATTATGTCTAAACTAATCAAATTATCAACTTCGGCGTTAAAAGCTTGGCGTAAATGAATCGGCATGGGATAGGGTTTTGAACGGACAGGTTCTAAGGTCGTTAATTTAATATCATGCTCGAAACTAGTAGCGCATCCAGGCTTCTCTGAAATACCGTCGTCGAACTGACATAATAGTTCTTGTAGCTGACTCTTTTGATGTGGTGTCAGCTGCGCGTCGATATCCAGGTCAAAGGGTTCAAAAGACTCGCCTGGCAGGGAAGGAAGAGGGTAATCGGCATCAGGTTGGATGCACCCTGTCTGTATGACATTAAGGGATTCCGCGGGGTAATCCTCTTCAAGCGCCGATGTTTCGTCCAGTGCTACGAACGTATCTCCATGGGCACGTCGGTGGTACTTTTTCAATAAGTTGACGTGATAGAGCTTATCGCCTTCATCTCCAGATCTGGTCCCTAGCGACTACTTTTTATTCCACCAGCTCAATGCTGCACTGCGTGGACGCCAGTTTGGGGACGATGAAGATGTCCAGCTCGCCGTCCAAGAGTGGATTGAACAGCAGTCGGGAGATTTCTGGTTGTCGGCAATTCGAAGCCCCAGGGACAAGTGGCGCGAGTGCATTGAAGTCGAGGGTAGTTATATTGAAAAATAATAAAACCCTTTTCCTTATATCCGAATTGCAAAACTTATTGACCGCCCCTCGTAGCTTTGGTTTATTACTTGTAAAATTAATATATGTAAAGATGAACAGATTTAATTAAAGAAATACTAAGGAAAACGACATTATTAAATACTTGTTTATAATTAAATAAGAATTGTAAAATTCTATTATAATGTATAACATTGAGAAAAAAGTAAAGCAAATAGAATGTACAAATTTAATGATATTTGATATGAAAGGGGAATTAGAAAGTGTCTCAAGATGTAGATATCAACATCTGAAGACTTTCCATGTTGCCACCGAATGAAGAATACTGAATCCACCGCCAAAGATTTCTTGATCTTTAAAGAATCTCTGATCACCTTTACCCAACCTACAATGAAGAAAGAAGAGAACTCTACCACCTGGACGCAGTGCCTCACACTGAAGTCACTCCCCTCAAAAGCCGAATTAGAACCCTTCCTGGCTACACAAGAGTGGTACCTAAAACCCGGTGACAAAGCACCCTTGGTAACCAAATAACTCATAACAAGCACAACCCTTATACTCTATATTCCCTCCCTCTCTCATTTTCATAGATCGAATCTCCAAAACTTCGAAGTTTTGCTTACACAACCTTACATCTGAAATTCACTCTTACAATTTCTAAAGTTCCCCCCCCCCCCTCACTAGGCCATTCCAAGGACGAATTCTTCGATGATCTAGGTAAATTTCTGAATATGTCACGAATTCCTCTGTAACCTTACTTATTCTGTGAGATTTTGATATATACATTAACACCCCCTTCAATTTGCGACTTCTTGAAATGTTTAAACTTTCACACTCAAAAGAGGGAGTTAGCTGGCGAATTTATCGTCCTGGTTACTTAATATTTCACAAGGATCGCGGACAGTAGGAAGAAGAAGGAGTGCTGAATATGGGAGAAACTTAATGGTCCTCGTCGAGTATCTACAGGCTTATGTTGGTCCACTGACCTCCGAACGGCCAGCAGAGTTCAATGATGAAGATTACACTAAATTGTCTGGCCTGCTAGATGCCCTTCCCACAATTATCTTAGGAGACTTCAAATTTCATGTGAACTCGAACGATCGGACGCTTGATCGAGAAGGGTCACGCCTCATGGGCTTGATGCTCACCACCAAAGAAAACTCGTAACCAATCTCTCTGTGGACAAGTGTTTATCTTGTGGAGACCACAACAAAAACAGTTCAAGATTTTAGGTTTCCTGCCGCGCATCTTTGGTAAGGTCAAAGAAGAGATAGCTCATCGTCTCTCTGAGACCTTCAATATATCTCTGGGTGCCGAAGAAATACCAGCAGACTGTCTGATGGCTAACGTGACTCCCATCTCCAAAAACGGATATCGTGGTTTTGCGGGTAATTATAGGCCTATAACCCTGATTAACTTCGACAATTTAGCCAACCTTAGGTTGATGCTACGGTGCGAGAGGTGGGAATTAACGAAAAGGTAAGCAAATAGATCGAAGGTGCCTGAAGGTTGTAATGAACAGCAAGGCATATCGCTGGTCGTCGGTACGAGTGAGTCTCTCATGGCTCATCGTTAGGTACTCTGTTATATCATCTATATCAACGATATTAACGATGATTATTTAGCAAAATAGCCACGTTTGCGGACGACAGAAAATTGTGTGGTAGTGTAGCGTCAGCCAATAGCTTTGATTGATTAAATGCTGACCTGCGCCAGATAGTATATTGGTCGGATATTTGGCATGCGAGTATGCAAACCTCACGTCGGAATATATTTTATAATAGCGAGTTAAGGTTCTCCAAACAGTGCGTTGAGGCAGATTAAAAGGGTCAGCATCTGTTAGGTTAGATAAAGAGGCAATTCATTTTACAAAAAAATCAAATTGTGCTGCCATTAGTGCGACCCAATTTAGAGTACGAGGTTCAGTTTTGGTCTTCCGGCCTTTGTAAAGACATCGAATAGCTTAAAAGGGTGCAGGCGAAGAAACAAAAGTGACCCTGTCGATTAGGCATAGAAACTATCAGACGCACCTGCAAGAGTTCGATCTATCTTTGCTAGAGACCAGGAGAGAGAGAGAGAGAGAGAGAGAGAGAGAGAGAGAGAGAGAGAGAGAGAGAGAGAGAGAGAGAGAGAGAGAGAAATAGATAGATAGATAGATAGAGAGAGTTACATAGAGTTACATAGATACACAGATCACACGGGCCTTACGGCCCAGACTAAGGTGATCTGGCCTTAAATCTACTGCCACTTACACATAGAATAGTAGAAGTAAAGGATAGAAAAGTTTTAGGCTCTCCCCACCCTCCACTCCCTCCGGCAAAAGCCGTACATGAAATAATTTGGGTAAAGTACCTTGCAGGTGTAAGAAGACATTACCTGAAGGAAATTTGCATTGAATAGTAATTAAATGAAATGAATATGAAAACCACTTACATAAACCTGAAAGAGTTATATTTTTGTAATATTATTTTATTTTGTAGCTTATGCTAAACAATTCCAATATTTGTTAAGTGTTTGTCTAATCTCATTTTAAATGAATCTATAGTTCTGCTGTCCACTACCTCGTTTGGCAAATTATTCCAATCATTAATAATCGAGTAAGTGAAGAAGTTTTTTATTACATCCATAGTGGCTCTTTTACCCTGAAGTTTTGAATCATGTCCACGGGTGGGACACTCCCCTGTCAGTGTGAACAAGTTATTGGCATTAACGTTGTTAAATCCTTTAAGTATTTTGAAGCACTCTATAAGCTGCCCCCTTAGTCTTCGTTTTCTGACGGAAAATAGATTGAGTTTTTTTAGCCTCTCGTGGTAAGGTTTGTTACGTACTGACGGGATAAGTTTTGTCGCTCTGTGTTGTACAGCTTCTAATTTATCTATGTCTTTTATTAAGTAAGGGGCCCAGAACTGTACAGCGTATTCGAGATGGGGCCTGACAATACTTTTATATAGTGGCATAATTATCTCCTCGCTTTTATAAGTAAAGTTTCTTTTTATAAATCCTAGTGCTGTGTTAGCTTTGTTTGCAGCAGCTGCGCATTGGTTTGATGTTTTTAAGTTTTCTGTAATTATTACTCCTAAATCTTTAACCTGCGGGGTTGTGTTTATTAAGCCGCCTTGCATTGTATAGGTGTATTTTTTGTTTTTTGTTCCGCACTGAAGGATTTGGCATTTGTCGATATTAAATGGCATTTGCCATTTCTCAGACCATTCGGTAATTTTATTTATATCAGCCTGCAGGCTAGCCCTGTCATCTTCGCATAGTACTGAGTTACCTATTTTCGTGTCATCTGCAAATTTAGATATGATATTATTTATTCCAACGTCTATGTCATTGATGTATATAGTAAATAAAATAGGCCCCAGGACTGATCCCTGGGGAACACCGCTGGTAACAGATACCCAGTCCGATTCCACGCCATTTATTATCACTCTCTGCTTCCTGTTTTTTAACCAGCTACTAATCCATCCGTATATATTACCGTTAATTCCTAGCGTACGCACTTTGTTCATGAGTTTCTGATGTGGAATTTTGTCAAATGCCTTTTTGAAATCTAGGTAAATTATATCTAATGATTTAGTATCGTTATATAGGTTGAAAAGGTTATGGTAAAAGTCAATTAGGTTTGTTAAGCACGATCTCTTAGACCTAAAACCATGCTGGCTATCACGTATAAGGTTATTGTTTTCGAGGAACTCTACTAGCTTGTCTCTAATGATCGTTTCGAGCAACTTTCCAACTATTGAGGTTAAGCTAATGGGTCTGTAATTACTGGCCTGGTTTTTACATCCCTTCTTAAAGATAGGTGTGACGTTAGCTTTCCTCCAATCATCAGGGACGACCCCATGCTCGAGAGATTTGTTAAAAATGAGAGCAAGTGACTCTGCTAACTCATTATGGACATGTTTTAAGATTCTAGGGTAAAATTTATCAGGACCAGGAGTCTTGTACGAGTTCATTTTCTTTAATTTATCAATTACTAGTTGCGGATTTACTTCCAGGCTCCTTAGTGATGGGTGTCTGACCTGTATAGACTCGTTGTTATCGTTATTAGTATATCCTAAGGTGAAGACTGAACTAAAAAACTCGTTTAAGATATTAGCCATACCCATATCATCTGATATAATTTCACCCAACTGGTTTTTCAAGGGGCCAATCCCGCTTCTCATTTGCCTATTTCTATTGATATAAGTATAGAAGTGTTTGGGATTAGTGGTGCTTGCTTTTGCTATCTCGATTTCGTATTGACGTTTCTTTGATCTTATGAGTGTTTTAACCTTTCTTCTGCTAGTGTTATATTGTTGGTTAACTTGATAGCTTCTATTGTGTTTTAATAATGTGTGGAGACGGTTCCTATCTCTAATTGCTCGTTTGATGTCATTATTAAACCACGGCGGATTGCCTCTATTCGCGTTACTATTCCTTGTCTTAAGAGGAACATGGTTTTCTTGGGCTATAAAAAATAGTTCTTTAAATTTATTCCAAAGTTGATTTACATCTTCTATTTCTATCAGCTGCTCGTGAATATTTCCCAGGGCTTCTCTGAGGCCCTCTAAGTTAGCTTTACTGTAGTCTGGTACTTTTGAATAGTTATTGGTAGTTGAATACCTGGCATTTAGATCAAAGCGGATTAGTTTATGGTCACATGTACCTATATGTTCCGCTACGGCCAGAGTTGATATTAAATTTTCCTGGGATGCAATAACTAGGTCTAGTATATTATTTCCTCTGGTTGGCTCCCTTACGCATTGGTGTAAATAATTAGTATCGATCAAATTTGTCATTAATTTTTCTTGTTGGCTAGTCCCTATATTCAAGTCCCAGCAGATAGTAGGTAAATTAAAATCTCCCAGTAATAGCGTTTGTTCCTCCTGTAAAGTTTCTTGCAAGATTCTATATATTTCCAGGTCCTCATTAACGGTAGTATTTGGGCGACGGTAAACAGTGCTTATGTTTATTTTAAAATCTCGTAAATGTAGTTTAACACAGATCAGCTCCACTTCATTATTTGTAAGTTCTACCTCCGTTACTTTTAATTCTTCGAGAGTTCGAGAATAGTATTCACTAGAAATTATTGCACCTAGGCAAAATAGGACTAGAAACCATGGTATGAAGCTTGAATTTCCACGGCTCAGGTTTACTCTGGTGAGTGACTACTTCACGAATAGAATATGTCCAAAATGCAACGAGTCGCAACGTTAAGTAATTTAAGGATAGGATTAACAGATTTGAGTTTAGTATGTGAAAAATTTATAGCGAATGCTACAGTCGTAGGCTATGGAGCTGGAAGGTAGCTCTAGATAGACTAGAGTTTTACAATTTTCTTAAAAATATGTTATTAGTTTTACTATGGAATTCCTGGTTGTGCTAGTTACCTTAGCACAACAAGGTCTCTTTCCTGATTTTCTATACCCACATATGCTGGTGGTGGTGGGGGGGGGGAGTCTTCAATTATGACATACTCTTTCTCAACCTGTATGTTAGGGATTTCTCCAAACGTGCCTCCTTGGTATGGATAGCTTTGCCTATTGTGATATTACTATCTCTCCGGGCTTTTAATATCTTATCTCCCATTCACATCCATGGAAATACACTTTATCCAGGCTTCTCATCTAACCTAATTCATAGCCTAACCAGTATAACTAATCACTCAACAGCTGTTTCTGAGCAATTCTTCCGTTGTTTTTTCTCTCTTCTTGCACGCAACGCATCAAAACACAAGGTCTTATGATCGTCAGCTCTTTAATTAACCAAAAAGAGATGATAAGGGATCTTGTCACTCCCATTTCCCTGGTAAGATTCTGTCATCACCTGTACTGATCTCAGCATATTTAACTGTTCTTCATCACAGATCTTTTTCTCCTGCTTCACCGCCCATAATCTTCCCTCTTATCCTAACACCAACTCTGCGAAAACATGTCCTGTGATCTCAGCCAAGAAATAAAGACGTGCATTCCCGAGACGGCTACGGCTGTCTGTGTTCTTACTACAGAAACATAATATGCCACCGTATTCTACTCCCTTGATACTCATTTACACAGTGAGCTTCTAAAGTCTACACTTGAGATTCATACCCACTGTACCCTTGCATAAAACAAAAACCAGCTACATACTTGCTAATCTCTTTGCCCTTCTGAAACAACAGTCTCCACCCACTATGCCTGCCTTCTTCTCTATCATGATATTCCATATCCTTTCTGGAATACCCTATGCTTCTACTTATCGCCAACCAAGTAACTCCTTTACGTTCCCCATCCGAACTTCCTTCTCTTGCCTCATTGTCCCTTGAGGAATTGACTTCTATTCTTTTCTCGTCAAAAAATACCCGTTCTTCCCTAGACTTATTTTCCCTTCAAGTCTTCAGCCCTGTTCTTCTCGGTTCTTTTCAACACCCCTGTTATGTAAGGAATAGTACCAACTCCCTTCAAAAAACGTTGTTGTTTGCCCTATCCTAAAGGAACAGAGCCTGAGCAATAAAGACGCTATAAGCTACCATCAAATCACTCAATTTCTCTTCCTCAAAAGTATTTAAATGGTTGGTGTCACCCCAGAGACTACATCACTTATTCTCTAACGCCGATAGGATCTTTCAGTCTGGTTTTAAGGCAGGAAACAACACTGAATCACCACTCCTACATGTAACGGACCTCCTTCATCGTGCAGCCCACTGGTCAGCCTTCCATTCTGGTACTACTAGAAATCTCGATGGCATTGTTCATTATTGACCACACTGTTCTTCTTCACCACATCTGTGAATTACTTAGTGTCTGTGGAACTGTTCTTAACTTGTTCCGCTCGTACCTTTCATCTCATACTCAATCTATCCATATTGGCAGTGATGTATCATGGTCGACTGAGGTGCGTTTTGGGGTTCCGCAAGGGTCGGTTCTTGGCCCACGCCGGTTTTGCATCTTTCTTCTCCCTCTTCTTATTCTTATGCGTCGTACTGGTCCTTCAATTAATTTATATGCTGATTGCACGCGAATCTATTTCTCTTTCACCGCGCATCGTTTGTTTACGCTCTTAGAAACCTACTATCAGTTTATAACATCCTCACCTAATGGCTCTTGGACAACTTTCTCAAACTCAACCATGTCAAAACAAAGGTTCTACTTGTAAGAACTGCTACGAACGCAGCACAATACAAAACTATTGCTCTCTCTCTCTCTTAACTTTAGAGCCCTCCCATGTCCCTGTTTCTGATAGTTAACAAGGTGTGCTGACCATAAGTCACGTGCTCTCACTTATTCTGATTTCTGAGCTTACGACCTTCAAA
This sequence comes from Ceratothoa steindachneri, assembly GCA_963969495.1. Lineage (NCBI taxonomy): Eukaryota > Metazoa > Arthropoda > Malacostraca > Isopoda > Cymothoidae > Ceratothoa > Ceratothoa steindachneri. Next base: position 36,954,978 of record OZ018320.1, read on the forward strand.
ACTTTCAACAATTCCCGGACTAGCCTTGGGATGACCTGACAATTCTATCATTCGAAAGAGAATGTAAAACATCCTGAGGATTTCAAATTTCGTCAGAATCGGCCAAAACAAAAAAAGCAAAACGGGGACCAACATAGCGAGATATAGAGTCGCACGTGACTAAAAGTATGTGCGCCACCTTTTATGGACGGTTATTTTTCAAAACTCATTTTAATACTATCTGTACATCCTATCCCTAGTTTCTCCGTAATCTCAGCCGTATCTTCTCCAACTGTGCCATTCATGTCTTCTTCACCTCCCGCCTTGACTACTCCAACTTCAGTTTCGCCGAATCGCAGGCTTCCACTTCTTGACTTCTCCCAGGGGTCGAAACTATGTAACTCATGCTATTCTCCACTAGGGACGTTTATCTATATGACTCCCTCTGCTTCGCGATCTGAACTGCCTCCCGCCATTCTATACTGAATATTTTTTAAGGTTCTTCTGCTTACTTATTACAACTCATATGCAGCAGCATCCTCATCCCTGCCATCATCCCTGACACTATCATACCCCAACCACCACCACCAAAATCCTGCTCTGTGACTCTAACTTCTGTTGATTGTTCCCTGTAGTCGTCTGTGCTGTATGGGTTGTCGTGCTCTATCTTTATTAGCCCTGAAAATGTGGAATGAGTTGCCTGCTTCGATACTGTCATCGCCCTCCTTTGGTGTATTCAAACGTGTCGTGAAGATCCGCCTGTTCTATCCAGTTCCTCCATACAAAATCCTTATTATTATTATCCCTCTCGATATCCCTTCATATCTCAGACTTCTGGACATGAGAAAACTTTACTACATTTTGCAACTTTTCTCTCACACCCACACACATGAAGTTATACTTAATCTTGTCCCCACATTTCCCCTTCATAGCTCAGCATAACTGACCCCTCAACGGAAATTTCTAACTTCTATATGCATCTTTTCTTCTCTCTTTTGTTTGCACCTGATCTTCGTTTACACAGTGATACTTCTTCTCCTAATCGTCGGTTTTCCACCATCGACCAGAAAAAGATGGTCTTGGATATTACCTTCCTCTTCTGGACAACCATTCCTACATTATTCTTAAGGATTGCCTTCGCTCTCTTTCCAAGATTCCCTGCCCCTGTCTTAATTAATGTCAATGGGCCCATTATTCACCTTCCATCTCATTAATCATTAGCATGCCCCTCGGTTCTCCGGTGCCATTCAGAATGCTAGGCAACATAGGCGAGTCTGAGAGGTATCTTAAGCTTACCCATGCTCGTCGTTTCAGGACGGCTTCCGGTTCCCTCAGCTACACTATTGCCAAACATTTTCCTGCGCTACACCAATCGATTTCCACATCAACTCTCCCAATTTATCTGAGTTCCTGTTCGTCACCCGATGAGATGTTTATGTCTGGCTTCAAGGACGATCACAACAATGAATCTACTCTTATAAAAGTAATTAAGTCTTTTCGACAAGCAGCCGATACTGATCGGCCTTCCATTATAGTAATTATTGATCTCTCACCCTCCTACTATTCGGTTTCATCTTCATGGATTCCAAGAGCTTTCTGGAACTACTCTTACTTATTTTCGCTCTTACCTGTCATCTCTTAATCTGCTTATTTGTATATCGAGGGTGATACATCTAGGCCAGCGAATGTGCATTTCGGTGTTCTCCATGGTCTAGTTCTAGGTCCACTCATTTTCTCGTTGTCATTCTTACGCGACGTTTTGGTTTACCATTTCCTTTTTATTCCGATGACGCAAGTCTACCTATCTTTCCAGTCTCGTTTGCCCAAATTGTACGAAATATATCGCCCCTACGTTGGTTCTCGGACAACTTTCTGAAACTCAAGTATGAAAAAACTAAGGCAAAGCTGGCGGCCACTTCATCGGACGTCGCTTGTTGTGAAAATTATGTTACCGTTCTTAACCTTGGTTGATCCAGGTTCCACTTGCCAACACTTTTCAAAATCTGGCGTCACCTTGGATAGACATCTATCTCATAAAACTCATGTCTGCAAGTCTCCTCTCTGTTTCATTCTTAATCTTAGCCACATTTGCATCCCACTATGGCTGAAATAGTTTCGAAATCCTTATCCACCTTTAGTTACGTCCAGCCTTATCACTGGATCCTATGTTTTCTTCTCCGAGGATGTTTCTCTCGTGATCTCCTCTGCTCTGTGAACTACCAAGACTAAAACATCCCTCTTGTCTTTCTTCATCACTAAACATACCCTGGCCCCTGAGATCCCCACGTTTTCGCTTTGCTCTTTTACTGCTCGTTACTCGTAGTCCTCTGCGTTCCATGGCCGATCGTGTTATCTCAATATTTGCTCGAATAATACATAATGCTCGCCCTACCTTGGTGCTTCAATCGTGCCTTTAAGATGTAGGCAGGCGGACAGTGAAGGCCAGTGGCCTTGAAGGGTGACATAAAATAATATTATTATTACCTGATATTTCACACCAAAATAATTGTCAATAATATAGTCGTTAAAAACAATAATAGTTGAAACAGACCAAAAGAAGGTGAATCATCAAAACTAGACTCCATAAAAAAGTTCGAATCAGTAGTTTTGCCTCCCTATTCCGTGGTAAGGTCCTAGATACTTGGGATCTACACTCTCGTGTCCTGTAGTGAAGGTTGACCAAGTGGAAAAACATTTCACCTTTAACTATTTTCGGCATTTTTGTTCATCCAATTTTTCATCTCTTCTCTCTTCATCTGAATGAACGACTCTATTGGAATAACTAAGTTTCCTTTACATATCCATAATTCTCAAATCTAGGGTAATTTTTCAGAGTTTTAGGGTATTTTTTATTCATAAAAACGTTACAGAAAAATTGTAAATGCTCATATCATTCTAGTTCTAGGCCCAAATTTTCATTTATTCCGTAAATTTCCTCTAGCTAAGGTCCATCTCTCAAACCAGTGGGTTCTTCGAACTTCACCCGCCGGACATGGTTCTCCCGAAGTGCAGCAGTCGGTGTATCTGTCGGTTTTGTCTTACATGTGCTGTCTGGTTCTCACTTCCAATGGGTGTAATGACAGGATCGGCTATGCCGGGGTGGTGTTTTAGTTTGGGATAGTAACCACATTGGAGCCTCGCCAGGGCGACCCGAGTATGAAGGGAGAGGGATTTCTTAGGTCAAAGTTTATTGGAAATGACATTTAGGAGATGGTTAAAGCCATGATATGATGGCTTCTTGTTTAAACGTTTAAATGTTAATGTGCGCTACACTGATTGATAGTTTGTGAGTTACAATGATGGTTTATTCTTTACACGTTTAAATTCTAATGTGAGTCACAATAATTGACCCCTTTGGTGTACACTCCTTTATACACATTCTGAATACTGGTATTCTAGTAATATTTTATGCATTTGAAAATTCACATAGCTATCTTAATTACAATTATTCTTAGTATCACTATTTATTTAAATCTAAGAAGGAAAAAACCAACGTGGACATCTCACCAGAAAATATAAAGCAAGATTTGTACCGAATATGGTGAGGTTAGGGAAAGTAAAAAAGATGAAAATACAAAGGTTCGAATAGTCTATGAAAGCCATACATGTTGTATAGCTTTCTTTATAAATCTTCTAATTAATTTGCATGAGTATTTTCCATTGGGTGCCTAATATTTCTATTAAACTTAACATAACTTAACATAAATATGCCCGTGGTATCACGTTAGCCTTGAAATTTCTAAATTAACCTGATATATATATATATATATATATATATATATATATATATATATATATATATATATATATATATATTATTTATTTTCTTTATAGGCTGGATATAATAGTTATATATTATAAAATAAATAAACTTTTTACGCCCAAATGAACTATTTCGTCCACTTGAATTCACAGGTTTTTTATGATCTTTTATTGCCAAAATTCTCTTTGTGTGCCTAGATGGACAATTTCGTACACCTTAATGGCATCATCTGGAGTATCATTCGAGGTGCCAAGTTTTGTTTTTTTGTATACTCATTTACAGGAGCTATAACTAGAGAGGAGGGGGGGGGGAGGGTTAATCAATAATGTTGATGTGAAGTGGGGGATGCAGTATTCTCACTGGCTTCATCATGGTGTCCTCGGTTTTGTCACTGATTGTCATCCTGATCTTTATGTTCGTCTCATCCGATCGTGGGTCCCCGTCCAAAATAAAAGGGACGTGCGTCATTAATAAATAAAAATAAATAAACCTCATTATAAATTAAATAAATATACAAATTAAATAGTAATAAAAATAGTGTTTAAAATAGGTCTAAGTTATTTTGTATTTAAGAAAAACTATTTGAAACTATACAAAAATAAAGGCGAAAACCAACGTGAGATCTTTACCAGAAAGATTTTGCGAATAGAATGGTTAAATGGTGAAGTTAAGTGAAGTAAAAATGTGTGATAGGAACATATGTCAAAAGAGGAGAGTACTTAGATACAGGGGACTGAGAGGGCACGCAGCTCTCCTAAGACTACCCCTGTTCCACAAAGAAGGTATGTCTCCTCGCGGGGTTCCCCCAAGTAGGCTCTGAATTCGACATTAAACAAATACTCTTTGGTAAATCGTCACACAATAGGCTACATTGAAGTAGGCTTCCTCATTCAGGTTTTTAAGGCAAATTTGGCGTAAAAGTCTTGCTTCCAGCACTTGCAGGAGCCTGGTACCAAGAACCAGTCAAAATAGAGGCGGACCTTGAAAGAAGAAAGCTTGAGTCAAGTTTAAATGTGGCCAAATGGGCATTTGTTTGCGGGGACAATAATACCCGCGTCTATACAGGGCTTTACAAAGGAAAGTCAATTGCTATTTTATTAAAAATAATCTTTATAGGTTTATATATATATATATATATATATATATATATATATATATATATATATATATATATATATATATATATATATATATATATATATTATATATGAGTGAGGGACCTCCAGAAACATTCAATGACATCATACAAGAAAGCATTATTCTTCCGCCTGATTTGGAACTACTTAAATATTTGTAATGTTATTTTCCCTTATCGAAATTATTAGACGATTTTGTTTATTTCTCGCGGATGTTTGTGATACTTCTTTTATTGCTTAATGTATATCCATAACTCTATAATTTAAGATAGGGATTTTTTGAAAATTTATAAATGTTTTTTTTGCTTAGTTGACCAATGACTTCGGGGGTTTTGGAAATTCAAAGGATTGAAATAGTTAAAAAGATCAGGAAGAAGAAGAAGAAGAAGAATATGAAGATAAATATGAAGAAGGTGTTTGGAAAATTAATAAATATATGTTGTTTTTTTTTGCTTAGTTGACAAATGACTTGAGGCGTTTTGGAAAATCAAAGGATTGAAATAGTTAAAAAGATCATGAAGATGAAGAAGAAGAAGAAGAAATTATTTATCTTCATACATAAATGTTTAAAATCAAATATTTATTCCAAGAAAATAAAAATTCCAAGAAAAGTTTACGTTTCGATAAGACTAAAATTTTACTTCGCAATTCTCATAAAAAAATACCTACGATTGCTAAGCTTTAAAAACTTCCATTCTTGGTTAGTTTGCTTCTCTCACTTGCTTATTCCTAAACTGAGAACTACATTTGTGTTTATGAGCGGTTAATTTGGAAATATAATTATCTCTCCAGTCGCTCATCACTATCCAAATTTATGAACAGGAATCAGAAGGAAGATATCGCAGCCAAATCGTAAACTCTAATACTGAGATTAATGTCTTTAATTAAAGAGATTCTCGACTCCTTTCCCAATATTTTGGTTTGTGTCTCAAACGCTGTTGTGTCTTCCCTCACAAGTTTTACCACAATGCTTCTATAATTTAAGATGGCAATTTTTGGAAAATTTAATAATTTTTTTTTTTTGCTTAGTTGACAAATGACTTCTTATGGTTTCTTATGGTTATGTCTATGTTAAGAAAGGCGTTTCGAAAATCAATTATATATATATATATATATATATATATATATATATATATATATATATATATATATATATATATATATATCTTCAATGGGTAAAGACAATATAATAAAAGGCGAAATAACTTAAAAAAAGGTTTCAGGGTATTTATGTTGAAAAAGGTGTTCAGGGTGTTAAAATAAAGAGTCTATAAAGGGGATTAAAAAAAGCGGTTTAGAATAGCAAATAAGGCCGTAGGACACATCCCTGTCTGTGGAAACAAGCTCTTCCTGTAAGGAAGAGTACGTGGCTTGTATCTATCTATATATATATATATATCAATTCTTTTAACACAGGTCGACCACAGGTTACTCAGAGGCGAGATAAAAAGATCAAACCTAAATGGGATCCAAACTCATAACAAGGAGAACAAATCCACTTAATCTTTCCACCCCAAGTAAAATAATACTTTCCAAATTACGGAACTTTTTTAAGTAATTTGCAAACAATCGAAGCCTAAGTAAGCCTATTTATGCTATCATTTGTAATAAATCTATTAATTTCTTGGCAACCCAATAACACCGAAGCCTATTTATGCCCGTAACCAAAGAATCCTTACTTGAAAACACCCTATGCCATCCACTCCATCACAATGCTTAGGGGGATCCACTTTAAGGGGTTTCTTCCCCCCACTCCTACCCGACTCCCTTCGATGCCCTTCTTGATGGGTCCTCGTTTCCTTGAAGATGGGCGTAGGCTTCCTGAAAATACGAACATTGAAAGGTTCCGAGCCTATTGATTGACGCATGGGCAAAAGAGGGAAAATGTGCTGGAAGATTGTTTTTCGCTCGTTGGGGTAGGGAGGGAACGCATATGAGTCATGTGGGGGGCAAGGCACGCGATCCTCTAGATGTCAGCTGCAACATGGTTTCCATACCCACCTGACACCCCCTTGGGGTAGGGATAATAATAGAAAAAGGGGGGAGGCGGGAAACTCACTATACTCCAAGGTACGACCAAAGGAGTCTATTAAAGTTCGTAATTTGGAGAGTTTGTCCTTTTTGTACGAACTTATTAAATGTGCCTTACTGGCCCCAACACCGAGTTGAGATAACTCACCATTACTGCCTTTTCGTATTATTATTTTTATTATCTTTGTTTTTTTTAATCGATATTGGGCAACAGGGGTGGATCTCGTTTTGTGGAGGGGGTACCAAGCAGGAAGCGTGGGAATCTTTCGTGGCTCGAGGAGTGGGGTGGGGGCAACCGTACCCCGTCAAGGGAGTGTGGATTGCAAACCCAATCGACGTGTTCTAGGTCGGAAGAGTGAGGCGTTGTGTGCGCAAAGGAAGAGATAGCAGAGAGTGGTTTTGTGATTGCGGGTGATGGGTAACATCAACATCAGGTACATCACAATGTGAGGGTAACAAACACATAAGAACCTCACCGTGTCATAGGTAACATCAACATCAGGCGCATCACTAGATGATGGCGAATATCAATATCGTGCACATCACCATGTGATATATAACATCGACATCAGACGATTCACCATGTGATGTGTAACTGACATCAGACCATCATTATATTATGGCGAATATAAACATTAGGTACATCACTATGTGATTAGTAACCTGAAGCTCGGGAACATCACCATGTGATGGGTAACATCAACATGAGTTAGCAATGATTGCTATTGGCTTCATCCCTGTTAAAGGCGCTAAGATCCCTACCCAAAACTGGAGGTTTTTCGGATGGCTGGAAAAGCGGCTTCGGGGTAGAAGATTTCAGCCACCAGAAGAGAAACCCAGCGGGGTGACGACAAGCAGGAGCCGGACAAATAATGACACGAGGAGGATCTGTTGGAGAGAGGGAAGTGACTTGACCTCCGAATCTTGAATACAACTCGACATTATTAGAAGTGCTGTAAGCCTTGTGTATAAAGCGGGCCTGTTTCTTCGCAGGACCTTTGACCATGCCTCTGAGTCTTGATCCAAAGATGGGAGTCACTGGAGTGGGCCTATTTAGTTACATTTTTCTGGGACTTTGTATCTTATCTTTAGATGATTCTACTTTTAGTTTTATTATTAAGGGTGGTCTTTGTTGAGAGAGACCAGTATCTTTAAAAAGAATCGAGAGGCTTTGTCACAATGTGCTTCTTCCTCGTCATCTTTCAATTGTTCGGCATTACGGATTTCTCGAGTGATATGATTTGTTCGTACATTTGAGTACATCTCATACATACAAACGTGTTTCCTTGTCTTAAGCATTCCAGGTGACTGGGTTTTGCTACAATATTTTCCCCTCTGTCTACTTTTTGTATATTTAGAGCTATGCCCCATTAATTAAGTGACCGAGGTTAATTTTTCGTCAAAATATATCTTGGAATATTATGTTTTTATGTTGTTATTCGTGTCTCCTTTAATCAGGATTCAGTAGGCCTTTGTTCTTGACTAATCCGCTTGGTTTTAAAAGCGTTAGCCTATCGGGATGCAGGTAAACATTTACAAATCGGTCTCAAGGACCAACTCGAAATCACGCCTATTTGTATGTCTTTCGGGGGCGTTCGAGAGACGTTCTCCTAAACTTCAAGTTTCTAGTCTCAATGAAGTTAACAAAGGAACCATCTTCATCAGGGGACAGAGGCAGGAGAATGAAGGTCTTAACTCAATTTTACTTATTTTTCCCATGTATCTCCCCCCCCACATTTTCTTTCCCCTTAACCTGCTCAAAACCCCCTAAAAGAGATACTGTATTTTTGTTGGTTTTCGTTTTTTTTTAATAAAAATAAATTACGATCCTCTTATCACTCTCAATGTCCCTTCCATTCATTTATATTCATCTTCTTATTCTACCCTCTTCACTTGCCTACTGACCACCAGTTACTTGTTAGCGACCTTCAATAATCCACTGCCCAAAAGAAACTTACAAACATTGGGTGATTTCGATCGTCTGGGTGAAGTAACCTTCGTAAGGTATCTGCACCACGTATCTCCATACCCCTTGGTAGTTCCTGGCAAACACCGGTGTTACATAATCCACAGCTGAAGGACAGGGAGTCAGTGGCCTTAGAGATGGATCCGAGGGACCGTCAATCTCAAAGCTGTCTTCTTTCCGTTGAAGCCTACCGCGTTTCTTATTACGGCCGGTCAGGGAGTTGTAGATAAGGCACAGGCTGGAAAAGACAACGCTGGTAATAAGTAAGCTCTCAAGATCTGAGGGGTAGGCTCTTAATATGTGATTGGTAGGTTCTCAAGAAGTAATGTGCAAACTCGCGATGTTGTGATCGGTAAGTTCCGTGCTACGATGAGTTGGCTCTAAAGATATAATGTAAAGGCTCTATAAAATACAAATTTTTCTGAAGGTCGAATATTTGCAACCTTTTTTCAGTGCTGTGAATGGACACCCATGACCGGCTCGGTAGGCTTGTGTCAAAAGGTAAATAATAGGCTTTAATGGCTTTATGTGATAGTGTTCGTAGAGAAGCGAAGAGTGTAAGTGCTGGTCTTTATACTTGAAACATTTTTTTTCTATTTTCCTTTCATTTTTTCCCCGCGTTCTCAGTTCCCAATTTTTTCTCAGGACGAGGTTCATTCAAAAAGTCCCCGGAAATTGCAAATTAACCTAAAAATAAGCAGTAAATTTCATTTCTTGTCGTTAGAGGCTAAACTGCCCTAACCATTTTAACATGGGTTAACAAGGAGAAAAGAGCAGTTTAACAGAACCTTCATTCCAGCAACATGATCTGTTAAAATAGAAGCAATGTCAAACAGGGAAGTATTGGTTGAATTCTGGTGGAAAAAGTGTGGAATAAATGATGGTTTATGGAAAGTTATGGTGGTCATTGAACCAAACCAACATTGATCCTACTCCTTTTCCACCACACCACCAAGAATTTGATGGTTGTCCCCCGCATTGGGGAATAGCCCCGTGTAGACTGTTACTCCCGGTACTTGTACCCCCGGTAGCCTTTCTTTACAGCACTACCCCCCCCTCCCCCCACACACATTTTCACTCCTTTTTCACAACTTTCTTTACAGATATGTCCTTACAAACTTTCCGCGCGATGCGGCCTCGTTGTTATTGCGCTTCAAAGTCGAGGAAAGAAAAACAAAAACAATGTTCGCCCTCGCTTCTTTTTAAGAGGCCAAGTTATTCTATCTGGGCCACTTATTAAACTGTTGTTTCCCTTTGCTAATCCATTACATCAGTACTTACTCCATACACATCATAACACGATAGTTGGAGTTTGTCTTCAAAGGATAAAAACTGGAATTCGATGCTTATTTTTATGTTAATTTGCAATTTCCGGGAACTTTTTGAAGGTCCCTCATACGATTGTCTTCTTTTTTACCTTTTTTTCCCCCTAGAAATTTACAAAACGCGGTTTTCTATAGTAGTACATGCAACTCTTTTCCCTGTCACTCTTCTCTCTATTTTATTCTATTGTCTGTTCTTTCCTAACTACTTTCATTTAAGGAGACCTCCGTTGGATTACACTTAATCCTTTCTAAAAGGATCTGATATCTGGGAGGAATGAGGGAAGGTTTAAGAGAGAGTTGTGCGCACACCCAGTTGATAACAAACAAAGTTTATATGACTCCTCGTTACATGCTATCATTCACACATCTTCATATGGTATGTGTAGGGAGAGTTAAAATATTAGCTCATACGAAGATCCTCCTCCACCTCCTACAGGCTAGATATTACGACTGTATGAACCTCCCATACAGCTAAGGATTGGTCAGGAACCCAATTCATATTAGCCTGCCCACAGTAGACAAGAAGAACGATTTGCCTAAAAGAGAGGTATTAATTAAAAGCCTAAGATATTCCTGCTTTTGTAAAGCGCCCCCATGTTGTTGGTCCCGAGTTGATGCTGTCCTATCAGGCCTATTTGAAAAGCTTCATGTCGAGAGAGATTCGCGCTTCGCAGCTGTTGATGCAAAAGCCTTACATCGATATTATTGGGATCTTCAATATTACCCGGCTGAAGAGAGAGGTGGCTTCTGCATCGTCGTGGCCGCACACGGCAGCTGGGTGTCTTGAGCCCCAGGCTAAATAGCAGGGGATCTCGGAGCAGCAGTGGGCCCAAGAGGTACGGCGTGTAGGCCCACCGATGTGTGGACACGCCCTGCCTTGTTGGTTATGCCTTTTTAGGCAAAGTCTAGAGGAAGGATACCTAGATCACAAGCCAGGATCGGCAGTGCCTATAGGCGAGTACCAACAGACCGGTATCTCGGCAAGTCCCTGCAGCCGAGGATGGAGCCTGGTCGTCTCGAGCCTCTCCTGCCACCAGGGTCCTTCTCTCTCGGTCAAGATACGGGTCCGAAGACTGCACACATTCCTACCCGTTTAAACCTAGTGCAGGTTTGATGCCTTCAACTGAGGGTATCGGTCATCATCAACCTCGAAGGACTTCCCAAAGCAAGCACACATCTTCACTTCCTCTCGGTGAGGGCCCCAGACTGGGGGAGCTTCGCGCTACCTGAGCGAGGTCGCTACCGCTTGACCCTTGTACTCGGAACGAGTTCGTGCACTCCTCATTGCGGATTGATCGAGTTCGTGGATGAAGCTGGCCTCCTCCATTGTGTATAGCTTTTGGAGGGGTTGGGTGCATTTCCGGGCCTCGGAAGAAGCGGGGCCCCTCCTGTACCATGTGTTTCCTTTTATTTTTTTTAGTGTTTTGTTTTTACTGTGGTTTTAAATTGGTTGTGGTACGGGTTTCTATTAAGCCTATTGTTAGGTTAAAAACCCCCCCGAATAATTCGTAATTTCGCCGACTATGCCCCTGCTGGTAGCCGCTAGATGAGAACCTTTAAAAAAAATCACATCGTCTAACGTCACTACTTTACAAATTCAAAAAAATATGTTCTGGCAGAATTCCCATTTTGGTTTTTGCGTTTCGTATCTAAAATCCCTCAACTTTTCATCCACACTTATAGACAAAGTCACTTTTCCTCCCAACAGATCCATCCCTCCGTCATAACTTACATCCCCCAATTGTTTTGGCAGAATGATTTCGCGCTGCGCCCTTCTTGCCGAGCCTTCATGATGTCCTTGTGGTCCTCCAGGATTTGGGTTCTGGTGCCCTCGTTGATGTCCATTGGTTCGAGGCCCAAATCCCTCGCCTGTCGCCACGGAGACGATGAAGAGGACCTCTCGAGGACGACCTCTCCAATATTTTCAGGGTCCTCCTCGAGGTATGCTACGCTGGGTGACTGTCTCCTCGCACGTTGGTGAAGTTTCTTGAGAGGGGCGGTGGTGAATTTGTGCTGGCGGAGGTTGGATGGTATTCTCCGGGCATGGCTGTGGGTAAAATGATGGGGAAAGATGATTAGAAACACTCAAAAGATTCGAAATCTTCCTTTTAGTTGTGCCCACTTCAAAGAATAGGCTTCAATAATCTCACCTAACTCCACCATGTATGGTTGATTTGAATGAAATATTAAAGTGTGTATTTTCTAGTGAATTAAATGGAAAACCACAGTGAATAATGTGAGGGAAGTCTCCAAAAGGTGCGTAACGGAGGCCTACCCACAATGATCATAAGTTTCTGTTTCGTTTATGCATTTCTCCACCTCACAATCCCACATACCCCTTATTCTTATATTTTGTCTTAAACTAGAAATACCGTCTTATATATAAATATATACATTTCTATTTCATATAGATTTCCTTGTGAATGAAGTAAGCTAACTACAAGATGTTTGGGAATTTGTTTTTTTCTTTTCCATGTGGAGTTTACAGTCCTTACAGTATCAAACTGATCTCACTGCTGGGTTGGATTGTTAAGTCGTGAAAAATACTCTTACGATAAAGGAATAGTCAAACTTTTCGGTTTAAAGTATAAAGAGACGGCAATATGTATCTGGCCTACCTACATAGATCAACCAGGGATTTCTAATTGTCAGTATGTATTTGATTTTCTGTAATTTTTTGTATATGGTTATTGCAGAAAGTTTTAAAGAGCGATATGCTGGGACTGAAATGAAGCCTACTTACGCGAAACGAGCTTTGGGAGGCATATATTTTGCTACTTTGGGAAGCGTCCTGTCTTCCTTCAGGATTGGAAGAGTTTTGCTAAAAAACTTCAGTGTCGAATTCTTGATGACGTCACTGCAAACAAGTAAGGAAATCGTTTTTCTTTATTAATAAACAAGCCGCTGTTCTCTTCCTTAACAGGAAGAGCTTGGTTACACATGCACCCCTGCGGGGGTGTAGCCTACTCCCTTATTTGCTAATTTTAACCGCTTTTTTTAATCCCCTTTATAGACTCTTTATTTTAACACCCTGAACACCCTTTTCTTCTTCTTCTTCATCTCCTTCTTCATCTTCATCATCTTCTTCTTCTTCTTGATCTTTTTAACTATTTCAATCCTTTGATTTTCCAAAACGCCCCAAGTCATTTGTCAACTAAGCAAAAAAAAACATATATTCATTAATTTTCCAAACACCTTCTTCATCTTCATCTTCATGTTCTTCTTCTTCTTCTTCTTCATGATCTTTTTAACTATTTCAATCCTTTGAATTTCTAAAACACCCGAAGTCATTTGTCAACTAAGCAAAAAAAAACCATTTATACATTTTCAAAAAATCCCCATCTTAAATTATAGAGTTATGGATAAAAACCTAATTTTAAAGGATTATAAAAATCTTTCCATGATTTTATTTATTTTATCCGTAACACTATATTTTAGGAATACATTCTTTTTAACAGTTGGAATTTTAGTTTGTGAGTCACTTCTGAGTTCCTAAAAATAAATTATGATTATAGAATGTTATTGATCTTTTTTTAAAAAAAATTTTATTACAAATCGTGAAGTTAAAAAAGTGTATTAAAATCAAGGTATGGCTTTTTTTTTTGCTTCCTGTATATAAAAGCAAATTTAGATGTGAAAAAAAGAGCTATGAGGATGTTGTTTTTTTCATACGAGGGGCGGTCAATAAGTTTTGCGAATCGGTTGGGCAAAACAGAGGAAAGGGAAAGGCTGTTTGTGGGGGTGTTAGGACAAGTTATGACAAGTCAGGACCTGCAGCCGCACGTTTCTGCCTCGTTTATTTAAGAAGCAGTAGCTGATCGCAGATCGTCAGTCACAAATTTTTGAACAATGGAGATGATCAAATCTTTGACCAAGGAAGGCAAGAATGCAAAAGAGATCCATGAACGCATGGTTGCAGTGTACACCGACACCACCCCTTCCTATGCAACCATTGCTCGCTGGAATAGGGAGTTCCGTCATGGTCGTGAGTCCTTTGAAGATGACCCCCGTCCAGGACGCCCGTCAGACGTGACCAACGAGGACAATGTGGCCCGTGGAGAGAGGATGATCCTCGAAAATCGACGGGTGAAGGTCGAAGAAATCGAGCGAGAACTTGGAATATTACATGAAAGTGTTATCAACGACAATTTGGCCATGACCAAGGTCTCTGCCCGTTGGGTCCCTAGAAACCTCACGCCCCATGATCGACTTCAACGTCGTCAAAGTTCGGAGCAGCTGCTGCTCCTGCACAACCAAGACCCAGTGGGATTCGAGTCACGCATAGTGACAGGTGATGAAACGTGGGTCCATCACTGGGATCCCTAGACCAAGCTCAAAATATGGCCTGGAAGCACAGGGGCTCTCCGACCCCCATCAAGTTCCGGACCCAACCCTCAGCCGGGAAGATCATGGCCACTATCTTCTGGGATTCTGAGGGAGTGTTGATGGTGGACTATGCGCCTCGTGGAAGGGCTATCACAGGCCAATATTACGCCGAGGAACTGGCTGGTTTGAAGAAGTGCATCCGTCAGAAGCGGCGTGGCAACTTGACACGCGGTGTCCTGCTCCTCCACGACAATGCCCCTGTCCACAAGGCCAGAGTTGCCCAAGCTGCCCTGCGCGAGTGCGGATTCGAGGAGCTCAACCATTTCCCCTACAGTCCAGATCTGGCCCCTAGCGACTACTTTTTATTCCGCCAGCTCAAGGCTACACTGCGTGGACGCCGGTTTGGAGACGACGGAGATGTCCAACTCGCCGTCCAGGAGTGGATTGAACAGCAGTCGGGAGATTTCTGGTTGTCGGCAATTCGAAGCCTCAGGGACAAGTGGCGCAAGTGCATTGAAGTCGAGGGTAGTTATATTGAAAAATAATAAAACACTTCTCCTCATATCTCGTTTCCTTATATCCGAATTGCAAAACTTATTGACCGCCCCTCGTATATCAAAAGAATTCCCATAAAAGTTCTTTCTTGCCTTAGGACTAGAAAATAAACATGGGTCTGAACAAAAAATAGAGTTAGGTAATAATTACAATACAATTTATTCTTTATATTTAATTCAAATCAAATTTAATCGAGGATTTAAAAGTTAATTTGTGTTTAGACTACGAAAATAAGATATATGATGGTGTTTGGCAACCATGTCCGCTAAGTGAATATCAAAACTTACCCCTTAAATGACTTTAATCCCTTAAAAATCAATTAATATAATGGATTTGTTTTAATTTGTAAGAATTAATATCTTTTTAATCAAACACAAACCATATACAATAAAGTAAACTCACTAAAACTTATATTTGAATGTATTAAACGCTCTAAATATGAATTCATTTTATCCAAGAAATATTAAAAACTATCTTTTTTAATGACTTATGTATTATTAAATAACAATTGTAAGATTCTATAATAATGTAAAATATTGTAAAATAAATTAATGCAAATAGAATAATGTACAAATTTAATCTTATTTTGAACTTTATCGAATGTATAAAAGTTAATTCCATTAGTAATCTGTTAAATCCCGCTGTGCCTCAGTTAAAGAACGCCGAGCATTTAAAGGATAAGCATTTGCTGTACGGATACAAGTTTTTTTTACTTTGCTTAGTAGAGGACTCTGAGCAGGGCTGACGGAAAAACAGCCTAACGGAAAGTCTTAGGAGAATTATATTTCACCCTTAAGAAAGAGATTTTAATACATTTCATTTTTCATCGGAAAATTCATAATTAAATGAGGGCTTAAAAACCTCACTACTCCCGTCCATCGTCCTGCGTGGGAACTTGCCTCGGATGCCTGTCATTCATTAATTTCGTCTTAACTATGGCGGCCACTTGGACTGACATAATTAAGGGCTTACGTGTAAACTGGTTTGAGGAGTAGCCCCCAGCGGAAGCGTAATTTAGAAATTTTCGCGAAATTGGGACTTAACTGCAAGTCTCGAGTGGAGGAGAAATTCTCATCATCTGAGTGACCCAGCCAGAATCATAGAGGAAAGTAGCACCCGCCTCTATGTAGTTGGAAGCGGTTTTGGCTTAAGTACCCGAGAGGAGGTGGCAAAATGATAGCGGTAGGTGATTCGGCTGCTACTTTGATCAAGTCCACCATAAATCATCCCTTTCGAGGTTCCCATTCGAGACCCATCCCATTCATCCATTATCACCCATCATCTTGGCAGCATCTGAGCGGGGACCAACTGGAAAATGGACGGGAACTCTCTCATCATTTTTTCGGAACACACCGACCTAAACCGCTACCTTCTTTACGACCCTTTTCACATCTATTTCTCCCACAAAATACAAAATAATTACACTTTGGTTTGAGAAGAGAAGATAAAACTAAGAGGACATAGTATAAGGACAAGGAAGACCATGGAGACCTTCACTAAGAGGGTCCCCCTCAGGACCATCCGAGGATCGAAGACACCGGAGAAGAGCAAGGTATGCGAAACGCTCTTCGTCAACTTAAAAGTAGCCCTTGTCAAATTGATTGAAGTCTTCTCGGGCTTCATAAAGCTTTTTGCGCAGAAACCAAAGATATGGACCGGCTCATATCGGAAGAGGGAGCTGAGGTCCTAAAGTAAGTCAGGCTCGAAGCAAAGATCCCCCCCTCCCGCAAGTGGAAGCAAACCACAGCGTGATCTACCGCACAGTGGAGAGTTGGGTTGGCGAACACTCTCCCGACAAACTCAATGAGGAGATTCAGAGGAGGAACCAATGGGCAAAAATTCGGGAAATAATTAAGTCCCACGAGCATACCTACGTCTTCAAGATTACATTTGCGACCACGGACGGACTCTTGGTATTCAATATGAGAATACCAGGGGACAACATCGAACAAGAGGAATTTAATCGCATACAAATGTGCTCTGTGTGCTACAAGCTTGAAACACCACAGCGACTTGGCCCGAAAAATAAAAACTATGGTGCAATGAATGCGCCACTGAAGGCCACATATTCGATAAATGTCAAAGTTCGAAAAAGAAGTGCCTCAAATGTATGCGAGAGCACAGGACCATGGCCCTGAACTGCTTCGAACGTGAAGAAATCATTAAGAAATCATGAAGAAATCATTGGCCTGCATATCGCAGGCAAATGTCGCTAATGCAGTCAAAGCTGGCTGCTATAACGAAGTACGAGTACTAAACGCATTACTGAAGGCAAATAACCCGCCTTCAGTAAAAATACCTGCAACCCCAGAATGTTGGAGAATTTTTAAAGAAACAGTGATCAGAGGCAACAATGAAGTTAAGTCTGGACTCGAAGCAGTAGTTGAAGCGCCCTGAGCGGAGGAATCCGAAGAGGAAGAGGAAAAAAAACAAGCGGAAGACGAAGAAAAAAAACCACCTCTTCGGAGAGTGATGAGGGCCCATGCACACGAAGAGCCGATCAAAACTCGGTGTCCTCCTCCGAAGAGTGAGAAGCCTGATCACAGGAAGGCGGCTACACAGACGAAAAAGAATAAAAGAAAACACCGAGAAATTACATCTCATCATGCATCAGAGCGCACTGAAAATACTGGAAATTAACACCAACGGCTGGACGACAAAAAGGACTCTTTACGGGAACGTATTCAGAGAAATAAAAGCTAATCAAATATCTAGACGAATCCTATCTCGCGATTGAGGTCGAACTAGACATCGGAAAGCTGGCCATAGCTGCTAGGTACCAGCCGCCAAAGAGAGGGTACTTACCTATACACTCTCTCACTGATCTATTTGACAGAAGAGCCCCCACTATATTAATTGATCTGAAAGCCTGATGTCGGAAATCCGGCTACAGTACTTTTAACGGAATTAGAACATGCTTAGACACTTTACTGGACAGAAATATTGTCCAGCAAATAGGCACGGACTTCCCCACCTTTGTCAGAGGGGGAGTGCCACGAAACCAGATATATGTTTGGCTAATCGTCAGCTGCCGTTTAATTACTACATGGAACCAGTCCAGGTACCAGGTAGTGATCATATATGTATCCGGCTTACCATCAACAGGAACCCTATACAACTCCCAGCTGTAGTTAGAAAGAACTACAGAAAAGCAGACTGGGGACGGAATGCGCGCCTTCTCGAGGCCTAGCATCCGCTCATCTTGGATGAGGAAATTCTCGAGGAGATCGACGAGGCACTCGACGACCTTAATAACGATCTAATCAACGCGGATAGAGATTGTATCCCTAAATCCCAGTATAAGTCCATCTTAACCTACAGGTGAAATGAATACATGAAATATTTGTACCGTCAGTTGAAATTATTGTATGAAGTTAACATCAGAAATGCAACAATTGGCTCAATACAACGAAGTAAAAAGATCAAAGAAGAGCTCAACCAGTTGATCCTTGAACACAAGTGGAGACGTTGGGACGATGAGATCGAGAGCCTCGATCAGTATGCATCCCCCAAGGACTTGAGGAGTAAAACCAGGTGTCTCAAAGGATCAACCGAAACAAAGAAGAAAATAGAAATACTGAAAGAAGACGGAATCATCGAGACAGAAGATAGAAAATAGAATAGAAGAAATACTCTGACGTTATTGGGAAAGAATCTTCAATATAATTGAAGAGAACGAAGATTATGATATAGAGTTCGAAATCAATATCATAAACGAGCTTAACACACAAATACATAGGACGCACCCTCACTACCAGGTAGATAGACAGCGCGACGGAGACGCCGAGATCACCGAAGAGGAACTTCTCGGCGCGCTCCGCTCATTCCGTCAGAAAGCCCTAGAACAACCGGACTTACAAAGTTAAACTTCGAAAAAGCTTCAGCCAACGTAATCGAGGGAACAATAAGGATATTTAACGCGCGTCTAAACACGGGATACTTCTTAGATGCTTATAATATGGCGAAAGTGATTTTCTTGCCGAGTAATGGGAAGGACCCAACGTTGAGAGAGAGAGATAGAGAGAGAGAGAGAAAGAGAGGAACCGGCCAATTTCACACCTGGAATTTGGACGGAAGCTCTTCGAAAAGATCCTCAACAAAAGACTAGTGTCTCACCTGGAAGATAGCTCTCTCTACAATCCATATCAATTCGGGTTTAGAAAAAATGTCATCACAGGAAAGCTAGCCCGAGAGAAATGGGAAAGGAGTAACGTGGACATTGTTTGTCGGGGTGTGTCAAAGGCGTTTGATAAGGTGTGGCAACGGGGAGTGCAGTTTGAGATCCTACGGCTGGGCCTAAATGAAAACTTAGAACTCTTTGTGACTATGTCATGGAGAGAGCGGCGTAGGTCATTTTAGGCTGCATGGACGGGCCGAAGTTTCCACTCAATGCGGGCCTCTCACAGGGAGGGTTTCTATCCCCCACTCTCTACTCGATTTACACCGCAGATGCTCCAGCCCTTGCAAACCCCACTTGCCTCAACATTCAATTCGCCGACGATTTGAGCCAGATAATTACTTGTTCATGGAGAAAGGCATCTATGAAAGCTAGAATGACAGCATCAGAAATTGAGAGATTAAACCTCTACGAGGCACAATGGAAGATTTGAACGAATCACGAAAAGTTCAAAGTAGTCCCCATTGGCAGTAGACTATTATTTAATGTCAGGGTGAGGGATAGACGCTATCCCTACATCACTGAGTGCAATGTATTCCGTATGAAGATTACTTTGTCCTGGTACAGGCCTCATTTGCAGTGAGGACACTATACATGTTCAGAAATCTCCGGGAAAGCAACAAGAAAAAGATCTACAATGCTCTTGTAAGATCTACGCTGCTGTACCCTACTTCTGCCTTCCCTTGTGTCTCGAAGACACAAAAGAGGAGACTACGAACAGTGCAGTATAAGTGCGTTTACCTAATTACGGGTACATGCAGGCGAGATATAATACGCCAGGAAGAGCTGCACCTGGAAGCAGAGATAACTCCCATTAACAAAGTCCTAGAAGAACGGACACGGAATGTGCATGAACTGGTTAATGGAGAAATGAATGAGGAAATCATTCAAATGATTAACCAGAACAAAAGAGCTTTATGTCATGCTAGATTTTCAAGCTCCGCTGGGTGGCGGAGCCGACCGAAGTGCCGTTCTACACATGAAAGAAATGTATATTTATCATCGAATGTGACAACAAACCAATTAATGCTCAATATCCCCGAATTATGAAAAATCACCGATTTTGACCAACTACCTTCGAACAAGACAACAAACCAAACGTGACGCGAAGAAAGGAGACAAGAAGAAACAAAAAACACTAAATTACACACAATCTCCCAAAATAAAAACATTGAAAACTAAGCAGAAAATTAAAGTATTTTATTACATAAACAACAGCAAATGTACATTACGTACCGAAGAACATTAAGTTTATGAAGACAAATGGCTTGAACGCCATAAGAATTAAGACTATAATCAACAACAACAAAAAAGACACAACAAGAAAATAATGAAAGCAATAGGCCTGACCACCAGACATCTAGCATCTCTTTTCACCCTCTCACACCACTTGTCTATTTTCATCTATCTACTCACACACACTTTTGCCCCCTACACATGCCTACTCACTTACAACAATTCGCAATTCTTCAGATGAAGAATACAGGGTGATCCCCCCAAACAGGCCTGCACACAGTTTTTGTGTTATATCCTTCATTCATTCAATAATCACCCTTACTTCGCAGGGCATGATAGAAGCAACGCATGTGAATACAACCAGATCTCAATGGAAGCTCCAGCGAAGAATATACTGCGTCAAACATTACAATACAGGCTCGTTCAAAAAAGTGCAGGATACTTTCGTGCATCAGTTCGAATGTGAAAAAGCCTCTCCAAAAGCAGAATTCAGGACTGGGTGGACCACTTCGAGAACTATACGACTGTGGATAACCTCAATGCAGCGAGTGACAACCGTCCAAGCCATTCATGACGCCCCAGGAAGCGTACTGCTGAGCTGGTAGAGAGCGTGAGAGAGTCAGTTCAGCAGTCCAAAACGCTCTGTGGGCAAGCGAAGTCAGTCCTTCGGTATATTCCGTGAGACTTGCAGGAGAGTGCTAGTAATGGATGTAAAGGCCTACCCATACAGAATACAGACGAAGCAGATCCTTACAGCCTAAGACAAGTAACATAGAAAGGCTATGGCAGTCAAGATACTGGAGAAGATTCAGGAGACCCCAACTTTCCTTAACGTCTTTTGGACCTCAGATGAAGCTCACTTCCATCTTGAAGGAATGGTAAACTCGAAGCCAAATGTCTTCTGGGAGACCTCCAGACCAAATGAAGTAACCACCAAGCCCCTACACTCCCCTAAGTGCACGGTATAAACTGCAATCTCAGCCAGAGGCATCATCGGACCATTCTTCTTCGAGAAATCTGGCGTGACAGCGAGTCACCAAGGAGAGGTATGTTGAGGTCCTCAAAACCTTCAAGAGGGAGCTGAAGACCCTGTTCCCGTCGCTTATGGGGAGGTTCTCGTTCCAGCATGATGAAACACCTCAAACCTGCCCCGAGATTAGCTGAAAGAGAACTTCGGTGGCCGTGTGATCAGTCTCACGACTGAGTTTGAATGGGCACCTCACAGCCCAGACCCTAGCCCCCCAGATTTCTTTCTTTGGGGCTACCTTAAAGACAGAGTGTACGCAAAGAGACACAGGACCATAAAGGAACTCAAGAAAGCCATCAAGGAGGAGATCAGAGCCATTATTCGGTCAGTTTGTAAGGACGTCATGGACAACTTTGTGCTGCGCCTCAAGAAATTCACAGAGCTAAATGGAGGTCATCTCGAACACGTGCTCTAGGATAAAGAAGAAAAGTCCCAAGACTCATGTTTTGATATGATGATTTTAAACACAATAAACTAGTTATCACCAAAGTTTCATTTAATCCTTACAGAAAATTAAGAAATGAGGCCTATCGAAAGTTGGGGCCCGTTGTTGGGGGGTGACCCTGTAATACATATGAAGAGACTCGCATATAAAGAGAGATACGTCTGAAGACTTTTAAAGAATACTGAATCCAACACCGAAGATTTCCTTAGCATTAAAAAAAATCCCTGATCACCTTTAAAACTTGCAATCAAGCAATGTATCCTTCAATCAAGAAATAAGATAACTCTAGCCTTTGGACTCAGTCCCTCACGGAAAAGGCACTCCCAGGAGAATCGATCCGGTAGCCACCAAGTCGAACTAACAAACTTATCTAGCTACCCAGGAGTAGTTTCAAAACTCGGTGAAAAAATCATCCTTGGTACTCAACGCACTACTCACGAAGGGCTACAACCCCTATAGGTCTTCAGACCCAGATGATGTAGAGTAAATGCTTCCAACAGTTCCTTTGTAGTTGTTAAGACGTATTTTGCCACATTTCAGAAGTCATTTTGAACTATAATATTTTTGTTTTCGTGTATTTTCATTAATTATCTCTTTTCTGTCCTCTTTTTTTCGCACGAAGCACTAAGAGAATGGTATGTTGTCACGTTCATTTTCTTTGTCCTGAATTGTAAATAAATGATTACCGAAAAAAGAAAAGAGGACATAGCCAATTTTGGTGGGGAGGATTAGTGATAAATATGTCAACGTAAATATGTAAGAGGTGGGCACTTGCTTCTGGGTATTTATAATGATCCTCTTCCTGAGTCTAATATTTTGAGTTACCGACGCTTGATATTGTAGATTTTTTTGTTTTTAACTTTCAGTACTCTTTCTGTTGTTTCTATTTATCTTTTTTTCGCTTCTTGTTCCATTAATTCCTTCCTCACCGAATGAAAACGAACTAAAAAAATAATTTCTTTTGATTTATCTAATTTTTGTCTCTATATTCATTCCAAGTATTTTATTCAGTTCTCGGAGATTTCGCTGCAGCCTGCAATTTATTTTACTGTAATTAGACCAAATCAAACTTAAATTAAAAATACCGAAAATTATTTTATAGCTAGCCTTAGAAATTTATTTTCTTTAAAAATAGAGCGTAAAAAGAATTGTATCTTTTATGGGAAACATATAAAAATCAGGGCTGTAATGTTTTTCTTTTTTTTACCAGTGATGTACCAGTATAGGGAACATAACATAACATAACATAATTTCACGGAAAGTGAAAAATAATGATATTTGGAGAACGAAGAGATGAAGGATGGATCCTAACAAACGAAATCCTAGAAGTGGTAAATGATTATAGATACTTGGGTGTGACAGTCTGTAACCACAAGGATATATTTGAGAAACATGGCAACTAAGCAAGCAAATAAGTATAAAATGATAAGGGAATTGTGGAAAGGGATAGCAGTCCCAAGAAGCCTGTATGGGTATGAAGTCTAGAAAAGATCCAAAACAAAGTGGCAAGAATTGCACTTGGGGCCAATCCCTATGTAGCAGTAGAGGCACTGAGAGGAGAAATGGGCTAGAGTAGGTATGAAGAGAGAGTGGCAAGAATGAAAGCAAATTATAAGTTGAGACTGCAAGGGATGGGAATAGAGACGTGGGCAGGCTGTGTGTATGCTGCCTACGATAGGACTGAGTGGCGCAAAGAGGTAATGAGAGTGGGTAAGAAGGATCAATTAGAAGCAATCTATATAGAAGACAGAGCAAAAGGAAAGTTGAAACAAAAAATATTAGATTCAAGAGAAAGGCTCCGGAGAAGAGGAATAAATGGAAAGAGAAGTCTGAACGTACAAAGAGGCAAAAGGGAGCCTTGTATTGAGAATGTGTATGATGGGAATTTTGAAAGCCAGCTACTATCCAAGGTACGGACTGGATACTTGGAGGTGAAGGGGAGGACATACAGATGGAATGGAGGAGAAGACAGATGCCGATGGCGCCTATTGGGGCAGAGAGAATCTATAGAACATTTGATTGTGGAATGTGTGGGCCACAGTCTCGAGAGAGAGAAATTGAAAGAAGAATTGGTGATAGAGCTGGGAAGAGAAAAGTGGGAGGAGGTGGAGAGAAGGGAGGATATGGACTGAGTGTGGTGTTAGAATTTGAGTGTGGAAAAAAAAGATATAGATGATAAGAGAATAAGAATAGTAAGAGCAACAAAGACATTTTTGCAGTGTGTGTGGAAGAAGAGAAATGAACAAGGCTAATAAATTATTTCTCCTCTCCACAGAAAATAAATGCCATATGCCGATACAAAGGGTGGCTTAACAACCTGAACCTGATGGTAAACCCTTTGTGAAAACAAGGGGAGAGAGAGCACCCATTCAGCGTAAGGGGTATGCGGATATGAGTGGCGATATAAGCGACATAGTTATTATTTACCCTACCGTAATCCATTTTTTACATTTTAATCGTTCTTTCTTTAGCATTTTTTGTGCTTTGTTCAAATATGTTCTTCATTTTGGGGGGGATCGGAAGGCGAAATGCGGCAAAACAGTTTTATACCAATTCGGAGTAAATATCGATTTTGCCGCATTTCGATTTTCGACCGTCAAAAATGAAGAGCATGTGTGGATAAATAACCTCAAGAAAAAAAATCCAATGTACGATCAGGGTCACTGTGAACCCCTTTTACTCGGACTTCAAAATATAATTCGCTTACGCTACTAGTCAACGCAAAACTTCCCTATCCAAAGGAGTCAAATGAAAAAAAATGGGACGAAGTAAGCTCGGTTGAAATTATGTAGACAATGAGACGTTGCTGTACCAATTTTATTTTTCGAAAAAAAATACTTCTCCACTGTGACATCATCACGATTAAGGAAGAGATAAACTATTGAAGTTCAAACTGTTATTATAATAATTAGTAACATTGACCGCTCAATAAATTCTATATAGGGATATGGAAAACTGTGGTTGACATAATACGAGCGATTAAATTTGTTTTTAAGCGATTACAATTTTCTGTATATTAACCGGCGACACTAATAAATCTTTCTAGAAAAAAGTGTGTATGGTGTGCTACGAAAGGAAATTATATCATTGTTGTGATTGGCTAAGTTCATGATGATAAGTGTGGAGCTATAGGGCAGGGACGGTATTCGTTCGCATGATGACAGTCTCAGGAAAAAAATAGTTTTTATTTTTTGAGAAATATTCGTTAAATTTGCGTTGGTTTCTCTTCATAACAGGTTCTGTCGATCTCACTTGATGAACCTACCTGTGGCTTCGATGAGAGCCTCAAGGCGACCTCAGAACTGGCCACAGACCTCTTCGTTATTTCCCGTTTTAGGCCCCTCAAGGCCCTGGTAATCATGGACCTCAGCTCGTCCTGGATTTGTTTGTCACTCGTTCCACCGTGCACCACTCAAAGAAGTCAAAGAGGATACAATCAGTCAAGCTGGGACGCCAAATGCGAAGGGCTTTGTGATCGAAGAAATTATCTGACAACCAGGCCTTCGTCTTCCGGCAAGTCTGGCAGGATGCAGTCTTGTTAACTCACGCAAGGCCTAATTGCAGATACCAGATTGATTCAGGGCTTCACCACCTCACTCAGAACAGGGATTCAGCAGTCAGTGTTCAATCTTAGGCCCTCATGGAAAAGGCTGGATGGCATGGTTTCACCTTCACTGCTGATGACCCAGAAATCCATGATTGTCGCTCGAAATTTCATTTGCATGACCTTGGGCACGTTCTTGGGTGCGACAGAGGGACACTTGTTGTTCTGGGAGTTGATATCTGGTTTTGGCAGAAATTCTTTTCGTCGACAAACCACAGTATGTTTGGCTCCATCGGGTGTTTCAACTTTTTGATCAGCTTTTTGGTGTGCTTGAGTAACTTTTACTACATCTCTTTGGACAAATTCCGGCGTTTTGATGGCATCAGATCGTCAACCATGGTGTTTCTTATCAGCTGTCGCCTCTTAGTCTAATCCTGAATCTTTTAGCTCCTCTCTGATATTTTCCACCATCATTCTGATGACGTTGAGGAAGTCTGAAATATCCTTGTTTGTCCTTTCGAGGCAGATTCCATTGAGTACTCCATGCCTCTTTCACAAATTGGGGGTTTAACATTTTCCATAGTCAATTATTCTGAAAAAAAATAAAGCATAAAAGGTTGTTTTTAAGAAAAAAAGACCGACAACAGAGGTTTATGTGTAATGGTTATTATAAAGTTTACCTAGATAACATATAAATACAATATCCTGTACACATAAATTAGATTGATAGAAAATGAAGGTTGAATTTTAAGATTCGGGCTACGTGACGGAATGCGGTGAACACGAAGGGTTTGAATACACGGAGTATGAAAATATATTATATTTAAGAATTAACAATGAAAACAAAGAATTGATTGAATATAACTTGATACAAATTAGTATACAACGAGTTATTGTTTAATGGATATGTAAAAATACAATGCTCGAGATAATAATTGGTAATTGAATGAATAATAACAGAAAATTTAATAAATGTTAATTGGATATTAAACATCAATAGGATGTTAAATGTTAATTGGATATTAAATATTAATAGAATCTTAAATGTCAACAGGATAGTAACCGGGTATTAAATATTAAAGTAAAAGTTATTTAATGGGATATTAGGAGAGCAAAAAATGTTAAAGGAATATAAAATGATGTTAAAGGAATCACAATGGTAATAAGTAAATTGGGGTCTGTAATAATGAAAATATTATAAGTACAGTACTCACACGTTTGAGATGACTTAGTTAACCTGAATTGTGGACCACTTATTGAACAAACCTTTCGAAGCGAGAGCGAAAACACAATGGGGGAAACGCAAAGTTGGTTTGGAGATATTTTAAGCAAGGCGGTTCCAATATTGTTCAGCAATTTAAGAGTTTGCCGTAATTCTAGGGTAAACTCTTTAAATATATATATATATATATATATATATAGGATCACAAATTTGATTTTAATTATTTTGGGAGTACTACAGAATTCATTATATACACGTACATTATTTTGTTTAGTTTTGGAGTACTGCGGATTATAAAAATCTGGCAGTGCTACAAGGTAAAAATAATATATGCGTCAAATTAGCAGTTGAAAATTGTGAACGAATACCGTCTCTACCCTCTACTTACCCCGGTTGAGAGTTTTTGTGTCCGCACTCGCGGGGATTGAACCCCTGCCTTGACGTCAGAAATCCTACGAAGTATCCACTAGCCAAACGAGAACTCATAATCAAAGGTAAAGCCCCAAATCTCAACTTTATTTAATATTTTTAAAATGCCGCTGCTTTCTCTCTAATTGTTTTTAGTGTTTATTATTAATACTGTAGATAGAGGGGTGTAGGAATAGCGGCGATGAAAAATAAAGAAGGAGAGTAGCGTGTGACCAGTTGCAAACGATTTGTTGCACCTCCAGACAACCGTCGGCAAGCGGCATATCGACTGCGCAATATAGAAGCAAGCTAAGTTTTAAAACTGCAGACTACAGTACTAGTAAGTTTATTGTTCTCGATCCTAAGTATTATTCACCTTCGGATTTTCACATGGTATATTTGAGTGTTGGGGATTCTTTTGTATGCACAAGTTCATGTCGATTTTTAAAGTCCCCTTAGAATTTAGAATTATATTTTTACTATTTGTGATGTTTTCTTGTCTGTTTTCTCTTCCGCCCTTCATTTACAAGAGGACGTTATTTTTTAGTTCTTTAACACCAATTACTAGAGTTTGTTTTAATTCTTTAATGAGTTTAGTAGTCTATAATTAGGGCTAATAGTCCCTGAAAATTAACGTTCAAATTAATGATAGGCTTGATCATCATAATTAAGAGCTTGGTATTTTAAAAATTTTGTTCTCACATAAATAACGAAAGACAATCAACGTGAAATCGGAATCGGACCTACATATTTCTGCCTCCAAGGCACGCGCGGCTCGCCCCTGCGCTAAACTGGAACCAAAAACTGAACTGAAATTATCGATTGTCACTAGTTTAGAGCCAAAAGTATTGGCGATACCAATTAATCGATAACGCGGAAAAAATATCGGATAACCAGATATCGTTATCGCGATAACGCCCACCTATGCATATAAGTATATTATATCGTAGACTGTAACACGTAAATGAGAGGTGATGCCCTTAGGATGTTGAAATTTAAAAGCGGATTATCAAATGAATGACTACATTTTATAATCCGTTAAATTTATGGTTAGAAACTATATCTGTCCGAGATACGATGGGCGGTCAATAGGTTTTGCGAATCGGTAGGGCAAAACAGAGGAAGGACGATGGCTGTTTGTCGGGGTGTTAGGACAAGTTATGACAAGTCAGGACCTGCAGCCGCACGCTCCTGCCTCCTCTATTTAAGAAACAGTAGCTGATCGCAGATCGTCAGTCACAAATTTTTGAACAATGGAGAAGGTTGAGCACCGCGCAGTGATCAAATTTTTGACCAAGGTAGGCAAGAACGCAAAAGAAATCCATGAACGCATGGTTGCAGTGTACACCGACACCGCCCCTTCCTATGTAACCATTGCTCGCTGGGATAGGGAGTTCCGCCATAGTCATGAGTCCCTTGAAGATGACCCCGTCCAGGACGCCCGTCAGGCGTGACCAACGAGCACAATGTGGCCCGTGTGGAGAGGATGATCCTCGAAAATCGACGGGTGAAGGTAGAAGAAATCGAGCGAGAACTTGGAATATCCCATGGAAGTGCTATCAACATCATCGACGACAATTTGGCCATGACCAAGGTCTCTGCCCGTTGGGCCCCTAGAAAACTCCCGCCCCATGATCGACTTCAACGTCGTCAAAGTCCACAAGGCCAGAGTTGCACAAATTGCCCTGCGCAAGTGCGGATTCGAGGAGCTCAACCATCCTTCCTACAGTCCAGATCTGGCCCCTAGCGACTACTTTTTATTCCGCCAGCTCAAGGCTGCACTGCCTGGACGCCCATTTGGGGACGATGAAGATGTCCAGCTCGCCGTCCAGGAGTGGATTGAACAGCAGTCGGGAGATTTGTGGTTGTCGGGAATTCGAAGCCTCGTATACATGCTATAGAATCCATTTAGGCGATTTCTCTGGGATGGATTTCTCGGCTTGGTTGCCTTAAACTATCATTTCTGACAATGAGAGTAACTTTCACTCCAGGCTTTCCTCTGACTTTACAAAGTCCTTAGGTATTTAGCATATCTTTACTTCCCTTCATAACGCGAAGGGGAAGGGGGAGGAGATGGAATCATGTTTGCTGGTTATATTCCAGAAAAATGGTACCAAAAGTTACCTTGGATACTTCTCGCCTAACGATTATAAATTAAGGCTGGTTATTCGAGTTAGCTAGCCCACGCTGTTCTCTGGGAATGTTTTGAACTTTTTCGACTCTTACTGATATGTCGATACCTCTAAGTGAATTTTCATCTGTTTCTAAAGAAACACTTGCCTCTCCTTTGTTCTCAATAATTTCCGGTCGATCAAAATACTCAGGTAGCTAAAGACCTTTGTACTTGTTCTCATGCATTGGTGAGGAATTTATAACGCTCCGCAAAGTTGGATAAGCAATTGTAGGGTCCTTGGTTTGTGAAAATAATGAAATAAAACTGTTTAATCCTAAAGAAGTCTTCAGCATTCAGCGAGGAACAGGAAATTATCTATCCTTTAAAAAGAGTTCGCTTCCTTTTCCGAGATGAATGACACCTGCTGAATCACACAGGAGCCACAGCGACATACATGCATAGAGATAGAATCACACAGGAGCCACAGCGACATACATGCATAGAGATAGAATCACACAGGAGCCACAGCGACATACATGCATAGAGATAGAATCACACAGGAGCCACAGCGACATACATGCATAGAGATAGAATCACACAGGAGCCACAGCGACATACATGCATAGAGATAGAATCACACAGGAGCCACAGCGACATACATGCATAGAGATAGAATCACACAGGAGCCACAGCGACATACATGCATAGAGATAGAATCACACAGGAGCCACAGCGACATACATGCATAGAGATAGAATCATACAATCCTACATTCACACATATTCTTCTAAATTAGGCAAGACACTGGTGGTAAATTCCTCTCGAAGCAGGCAGAAGGATTGTGAGTCATAGCCAAAAATTTCACGTATCCCTTTTTTCGCAGGAATATTCTCACTGAGAAGGTTCCCTTTTGGGGGGGCAAAAAGATGAATATCTTGTAATGTTAAAATTTATAACTTTTCGTGCCTACTAATGTTTGGCATATTTATGTCGATGTTCATCTATGTAAATAGATGAACCTCATTGCATTTCGATTTTAAATTATAGTTATTTTAATCTGACTCCTTACTCTCTTGGTTGGGTGTCTATGACGTGCACCATTTACTCGAATCATTACTAAGTCAAGTGCCAACACTGACTAAACCGTGTCACTTAAGAACTATACCTTGAAAAAAGCCACATCAGAAGTGACCCGTGATCTCTAACGCCGAACTTGTCTTATTCTAGTCGCTGAAACAGGAGGCAAGAAAAAGGGAAAGACATGCAGGAAAATGACATTGGCCTTCAACACTCTACAAAGGAGCAGTCTGACCTGGAGGCAGAACCGTCACGACACCGGCAGCCACTCGTCCAAACCTCGCCCTCCCACTCCCAAGAGAGTATAATATTTTGTTTGGGCCGTCACTAAACATGACGGCCTAAATACACACACTTTCCCGCCTCGACGAATTTTCGAGCCGTGAATGTGACTCCACACACATAACCTCGTTGCAACCATGCCTTTCACTTAGACATAATTGCAGGCTTCGGGGAAAGGAGGTTTGCGGCTTAGCCCGCTACGGAACCCGAAGTCAGAGCTATCCTGGATTTAGGGCAGAGTTACAACCGGGGGCGGAAAGTACCTACGGTAGCCCGTGGGTCCGGCCAGGACCAGAGGGGGAATATACACCCATCTCTGGGTATGCTGGGAGTAACTCTGAAATAACCAAAAATCCGTTCGAGGGGCGGCAGCCTCAGGTGCGTGTCGTTTATTCGGCTCCCACCAATCATCAAGTCCGTCATGTTTTTACACCCTCTGAGGAGCCATTCCATGTCCATCACATTCATTATCGCCCTCCGTTGGAGTCTCACTCACGGGGCGACTGACGACGGGGGTGAGTAGGAACCCCCACTACTACCAAGAAAAAAACAAACCTTCCTCATTTTTTACGTAACTACGCACACAATAAGACCATGAGCGGCGAGACCACCTTCCGCCCCAATAACATCGAAAACAAAAAATGCACGTTACCACGCTCGTAAACAATAAAGCTTGAAGACTTTCTAATACACCAGACACACCTATCACAGACATACTAAACACTCCAACTGCATAAATACTTGTATTCAGGTCAGCCGAGAACTCCCTGAAGTTTCCCACAGACGCTTACATTTCACTGGCTAAAAAGCTACACCACACGCTGTTGCCAGACGCCATCACCAATAAAAATCAAATACACATACGACGCACCAACCCCGTGTGGTTGGAGTTCACAACAGAAGATATCCTCGCTGAACTCCGACGCGTATATGGACGGAGGCTATCAAAGACCTACATTACAACAGCCCTAAGCACTTGGCGTTCATAACACTCTCAGACAAGACACACGCCGACACACTCCTCAACCAGGGCATTAAAATCCTTGGCACACTAACATGCGCACACTCACTAGAACAATAATACAATATAGGCCCACAAAAGTGCATTCGCTGCTACAAGGCGGGACACACAACAAAATCATGTGTAGCAGACCAGGTCTGCTCGAGATGCAGTGTAAAAGGGCACTTTTACACTGCATGTACAAGTCAAACACTCCTGTGCGCCAACTGCGGCGGTAACCACGCCGCAGGGCACATAATATGTCAATACCTCGTGGAAAAGCGTGCAACGCCTCCAACTCACCTCCCCCACACACAACCCATGCCCCACCCCCATCTACCCTCACCAGGTGCTTCGCTGCCATATGCGGAGCTCCGTAGACCCCACAAAACACCGCCCTCCCTACACACATGCACCATCCCCACGCTCATATACACACTCTGTCAGAACATACACACATACAAACACCACCTAGACACACAAACACATAAGTTCTACACACAAATGCAAACTCACTAAAGGTCAATCCTAAAGATACCCCTGGCGAAGGAAATGGCTGGAGACGACCCACGCCTATACACCAGAGTCCTAAATTAGATGTACGCTGCTAATGGACTTAGGGCGTCTCGTCTTTCCGGTGACGGTATTCGCTCTCATTGAAGAACACAAGAACAGAAGACTAGCCCTCTTGCCCACACCCACATACACACAATTGGCCTCACAATTTAACCCCCACGCGGCCCCAGCTCGTTCTCTGTCTGTATATCCTCCTATCCCCTCCAGATCCTCCGCAGTTCCTTCCAACGTCCCTTTTCGCTCTCCTCCCCCCAACCTTTCTCTCTCCCCCCCGCTCCACACCCGACCCTGCTCCTACCCCCCTCCTCTGTTCCTACCCCACTTCCGCTCCTACTCTAATCTCTGCGCCCCATAACCAACTCTACTCCCACACACACAACTGCACCTACCTCCACACCCATTACTACACCAACTCCCACACCCACCACTCCTCTTACATCCACTTCCACACCTACTCCCTTTCTTACCCTTAACACTACCCGACCCCCATCCCCCACCTCCTCCAAAAGAATGAACCTACCCCTGTCCAGACCTCGAAGACCGCACCTTCATCTACCTTCACAAAAAGAGTATCTCCACCCTCACACACAAACCTTTCATCACACACACCGCGTGAAGGTCAGAGCAGCGCCTCCCACCATCTTGCCAGAGTGCCAGAAGTTGGGGAACCGTAAGGCCACACGCGCACAACGCTCCCGCCCGTGATGGGTCATTTGAGCGCGGTACAACTAAACGTACGCAGTTAGTACGGTATTCGCCACACCGTCTCTAACTGGGTACTTAACACCCAACACTCCCCAAATTCTAGGCTCAGATGGCAGGCTACCACACATATCTAACCCCAGAGGCGCCTCATCTAGGATCGGTGATCCTAGTAAAATGCCGTATAAACCTTACACAAGAGACGACTCCTTCTTAGCCTGTAAAATATACACAGACACTGGCTCAATCCTTGTTGCCATACACTAGAGACCACCAGGCCTACAACTGCACATTGAGTTCTACTACGGGCGCTACTAAGTTACAATATTCCTCTCTTCTTCGTGGGGAATGTCTTCCCGACATTCGATACGTTCTACGGCCCACGCGGTGGGATCTCGTCCTTGGACGTGGTCTTCCGAAACGACCACGCATCATGATACCACATTCACACAACCCCAGGCCCCTACCTACAAGTCGACCACATCCCCATTTGTCTTCTAGTTTCTACCTCTCTTATACTAATTTCTCCACCGCCCATATTTGATTACAGAAACACGAACTGGGTATAGTTCAGGAACCACATAGTCACACACACACCACGCAACCTCGACCTCCAGGGGATCATTTAATCAAAAATACACAACCACTGAAGGCCCTCATAGACATCATCCAAACAGCCCGTAACACGTACACGCCACGCAAAACATACACACTCATAAAACACTTAGCATTCTCAATACATACACAAAGACTCATCACGTTATACAACAATCACTACGGCAGAGGTTCAGGCCAACAGAACATTACGCTCCTTCGTGCCCGCATCCTGCAGTGCGTGCGACTGGATATGAACCGTGGATGGGGCGAGATCATCTGCACTGCAGAGGATGCTTGATGCGTTGACCCCTCTATTTTCTGGCGGCTCGTCAGGAGAATGTTAGGCACCGACACCACGAAGCCCATAAAATTACAAATAGACAACCGCACGCTCACTAACACGAATGGTATCCTCGAAGTATTCAGCTCCCACTGGGACCAAGTACACACACATAGCCGACCCAAACCACACGCACAAGAGCACTTCCAGGAAGTCTGGATATGGTGCCGTATCCATGCCAACGAGCTGGAACCGGCCCCTCCTGATCTACATGGAGGTGCTCGACAACACGTCAACATTGTCCACTCCAATCACCGTCGAGGACACAAAACGCTATATAACAAAGACTCCAAAACTAGCCCCCGAACCCCTCCGGCCTCCCAACTACAATCATACAACACCTGCTATAAGACATTTATCTGACAATAAGACACCTCTATAACGTCTCTCTAGCCTCCGGATACTTCTCGAAAGTATTCAAGGCCTCGCACAACATCCTATTGTATAAACAACATAAAGAGCCTAAACAACCAAACAATTACAGGACTATTGCTCTCTTGGAACACTTAGGAAAAATACTCGAACGTATGGTCAACAGCTGCATCCGGAATTACTTGGAGAAGGAGGAAGGATTCTTACCTTGCCAATACGGCTTTAGGAGAGGCCGATTCACCGGCGCGGTGGTCACCATTGTTCACGACATCATACAGTATGCGCGACAAGTACGACAAAAACACCCTCTCTAAAGTAAGGACGTCGAAAAGGCCTTTGATAAAGTGTGGCATGAGAGGCTCCGTTGAAAACTCAACAACAACACAGGGTTGCCTCTCTGCACCAGAAGGTTCTTTTGCATTTCCTTACAGAGAGAAGGTGTTACATACGATACAACAACACGATCTCACCAGCATTTACACCACGCGCTGGTGTACCCCAAGGCAGCGGGTTGGCACCCACACTCTTCATCATATACACAAACGACACTCCACGCCCAGGAGAAAACGGCGCGTGCACACACTGGCGTAGGCGGATGACGAGACTATCCTCGTCTCCGGTCCACGTCCAGACAAAACGCATATTCAACAGGAAGACAGAATACGAGGATAAGTGGCTCATAACCACTAATCACCAGAAGACACAGGTGGCACTATACGGTGCTCTGATAGCTACATGCACAGCATATACATATACGAATACACCCCTAACTCACAATACCCCGCCCCCTCAAGACTCACATACAAACTAGCTACAAAAATACTTGTCTCATTTGATAAACACTTACACTTTCACGCATACCAACACGACGTACAATCCAAAGCAAAGCACACAAACAACATGCTAAGGAGATTTCATCTCAGCAGCCTCCCAAAATGCAGCTACAATTATACAAGACACTCGTCAGATCACTAATCACATACTCGCCAATAACACTAACGGCCGCAACCTCCACATGGCAGAGGAACGCACAACGCATTCAGAACTCTGCTCTGAAGCGCGCTTGTCGCTCTTCCCTGTACACGAGAATGTCTACACTACAAGACTCAAATAAGCTCACTCCGCTAAACACATACAACTTTACACGATTAACACGACAATTAAGGAAACTCAAGGGTAACCCAATATATAACAATATCCAACCTTTCTTTGTATCTTGACTTGTCTGAAGCCACTTCACTTACCCCCCTGTTCACAACTCTCACTTTGTCGTTTGATCTGCCCCTCTTCTCCCCGCCTCTCCCTCGCATCACTTTGAGTCACAGCTCGTTTCCCTCACGTATCACTTTGAGTCACAGCTCGTTTCCCTCACGCATCACTTTGATTCAGAGCTCGTTTCCCTCACGCATGGCTCAAATCACAGAGTCCGTCACCTCGAGAGCAGGAATAAACTATAACCCTCGTAATAAAATGAAAATAGTCGCAGCGTATCTTACTTCCTTTGGGCACTCCTCACCACTACCCTCGCCGCTGCCAATAATATTATCATTACTATTATTACTACTAATTATAATAATATGCTTTTTATCAATCTTTGTCTAGCCCACATTTGCCATTTAAAAGGAATAAATTTCCCCTTGCTCTTTCGTCACCGTACAATGGGTATGATTCCCCGTTGATGTGCTGCCCCAGGGGGTTGACCGGAAGAACCCCGTCGTTGAGGTTGCCGCAGAGGTTGTCGAGGCTCTGAGAGGCGGGTTGTTGCCCTTCCAACACACCTGGAGAGGGGGTAGTTACGGTTACTTTATTGATACCAGAAGGCGGTATTGTGTGAGGAGGGGACGGGGGAGGTTATGGAGTAGATAGAAAGTAAGGGTGACCAAACGGGTAGTGACCAAGGAATGGAGGGGATAGATGGTGAACACAAGAGATAGTGTACTGGCAGTGACGAAAGATAAAGAAACAGGTGGTGAACGAGGAATGGTAGGTAAGAGGGAGGCAAAAAAGGAACGAGGTGATGACCGAGGAGGGAACAAAGGAAATAGGTGATGACCGAGGATGAAAAAGGAACGAGGTGATGACCGAGGAGGGAAAAAAGGAATGAGGTGATGACCGAGGAGGGAACAAAGGAAAGAGGTGATGACCGAGGATAAAAAAGGAACGAGGTGATGACCAAGGAGGGAAAAAAGGAACGAGGTGATGACCGAGGAGGGAACAAAGGAAAGAGGAGATGACCAAGGAGGAAAAAAAATGAACGAAGTGATGACCGAGGAGGGAAAAAAAGAACGAGGTGATGACCGAGGAGGGAAAAACTTATGGTGACCAAAGGGAAAACTTGTTTAAATAATGGGATAGAGGAAAGAGGTGATGTCACAGGAAAAGGGCAGCAGGTGGTGAACGAAGAATAAGGGAAACTGGTGGTGACCAGGGGAACGAAAACTAGGAATGACTATTGATAAATGAAACATGGTGACAGTGAAAAGAGAAACTGGTGGTGAGAAGGGAATAAAAGAAAATGGTGATGAATAAAGGGATATGGACAAAACGATAAAGGAAACTGGAGGTAAGTAGGGAGAAAATAAGACCAATGGGAAAAAGAAACTCTTGATGACCAGGGAAAATCAAACTTGTGTCCTGTGATTTTAAGAAATTGGTGAGTACCAAGAGAATGTAGAAGTGATGGTGACAAGGGGAAAATGAAACTCCTGGGAACCAAAGAGAAAGAACACTCTTGGCAAGGAAGGGAAAAGGAAACTATGGGTGTGGGAGGAAAAAGGAAACTCCTTAGAACCAAAGAGAAACCACACTCTTGATAAGGAAGGGAAAAGGAAACTACTGGTGGGAGGAAGGAAAGTCCTGGGGACCAAAGAGAAACAACTCCTGGTAAGGAATGGAAAAAGAAACTACTGGTGGGGCAGGGAAAAAGGAAACTCCTTGGAACCAAAGAGAAACAACACTCTTGGTAAGAAAGGGAAAAGGAAACTGGTTTCGTACGATGAATATAGGAAACTGATGGTCCCTCCCGGTGGTCCTCTCCCTCTCCCATGGGTTGTACGTTTGCCCATCTGAGTCCCTCTGCCTCTGAAGGTCTATAATACCCTCGTTCGGGCACTTGTATTCAGGAGGGACTACTCTTATTATCGGGGTCATTGCCCCCCCCCCTTTATCCTTGTTACTCTTCCTCTTATTTGTAATTAAGCCCATTCACCTAGTCCCTCCTTTTACCTCTTGGGGGCGAAAATGCTCTCGTTGGTTACTCCAGTTCCTTTCAGCATTAGAAACTACCCCCTTTTTGATTCGGGGGGGGCGTGTCCCCCTCCTACCCATCTTTATGATTGTTTCCCCCCTCTTAAGTGGCACTTACCGAGGCAAACGGAGTTACTCTGACTGTAAGGGGGTCTCCGCACTTTAGGGGGGCTCCTCATGGGGGATTGCTCGAAGGGGAAGTACCCCTCGGGGTAGTCGAGGAAGGCGGATGCCCCCAGTGCCCACACCAGAAGGGTCACAACCTGAAAAGGGAAAAAAAGAGGGAGGATGAGTCGCGGGTATCTCTAGAGCCCGATCGAACGGTGAGGGAGGAGAAGAATAATAATTATTATTATTAATATTATTATTTATAATTAGTAGTAGTGGAGTATTAATAATAACCATGAACTAACGCGAGAAAGTTATATTTCCAAAGTAAGCCGCTTGTTGCGCTTGAGACCGGGGGGAGAGGGGAGGGGGTAAATACCCCGAATCTTCCCTCAGTCCGTGGCAAAAGAGTGTCTGTGTATATGTGCGTGAGAGAGAGTATGAAAGAGAGAGAGTGAGTGTGCTAGAGTGTAGTATGTGTGTGTGTGTGTATGTGAGAGAGAGAGAGAAAGAAATTGAGACAGAGACATAGAAACAAAGAGAGTGAGAGAGAGATAGACAGAGAGGCATTGAGAGAAAATGCCTTTTCTTCCACTCTTTCTGCGGCCATTTTTCCTGCTTGTGGATGCAGATATTCTGTGCGACAATTCAATTGGTTACACGGGAATCATTTTCCGCGGTGGATCTTAGGGTAGGGGATTTATCGCCCCACTACTAGGGGTAAGGGGGGGTCAAAAAGTGGGATGGGATTTTCTAAAAAGAAGTTTAGGATTTTTTAGTCGCGTGCGAGTCTAGTCGCGGGCGAGTCTAGTCGCGGGCGAGTCTACATCTCTCTATGTCGATCAGTTGGTCACGGTTTTGCTTTTATTTTCGTAATAACATCATAACTATTCGGCCGATTCTAACGAAATTTTAAACCTTTATGTTGTTTTACATTCTCTTTCGAATGATGTAATTTCGAAAGTTCTCCCAAGGTTAGCCCGTGAATTATTTTGTTTTGGCAATAACATCATAACTATCCGGCTCATTCTAACGAAATTTGAAACTCATATTTTGTTTTAAATTCTCTTTTGAATGATATAATTGACAAGGTCCTCCCAAGGTTAGCCCTTGAATTATTTTGTTTGGGCAATAACATCATGACTATTCGGCCGATTCTAACGAAACTTGAAACCTAATGTTGTTTTATATTTTCTTTCGAATGATAGAATTGCCAAGGTAGGTCCTTTCAATGTTAGTCCTGTTATTATTGAAAGTTTTGAAAGTCGTAAGGTCATCAATCAGAATAAGTGAGAGCAGGCGACCTTTTAGTCAGCAGACCTTGTTTACTATTTGTGCTATTGTCTAAACCCAGTTGTAAGTTGTGTCTTTGTACTTTGGACAAAGGGAAAGCCAGTTCTCCTCTGTTAAGAAGACCTAACATACTGGATTTTGAGAGGTCCGGTGCAATTGAGGCAATGCTTAGCCTTTAATCTCATAAAATTTATATTATGAGTTGAGATTTAATAGATATATCTCTGTCAATGTTTATTTTGGTCACCCATGTGTACAAAACTACAATTATACTCAAGAAGCAGCAAAAACTGATGCAGTTGAACGGGAAAACTCTATTCTGTAGACAAAAGCCTATAAAATCACCCCTTTGATCTTTGTTATCAATGATTTTGGATTAAAGATGCAAGCAATCACTTCCCAAACTAACCTTCAGAATAAAGGGTTCCGTTCAAATGCCTCTTTTTTGTCATTTAATAAATTTGATACTGAGTAGAGACTTACACACAAGAAACAAAATTTCCTGAAAATCAGGTATCAACGTTTTTTTCATTATGATGATTAATATTTATTTTTTATCTTCTTCTTTTTTAAACACCATCTGGCCACTGTCTATTAGGGCAAAAGTAACTGTAATCACCTTACAGCTTAATGCTTGGCTAAATTAAAAAAAACAAATATTCAAAAGAGCAAAAAAGAAAAATCCCAAACAAAGGCAAAAATGAAACTAAACAAGAAGCAAAAAAAGCAAGAAGAAGGATGCACGCTCTGGCGTCGGAGGGGAGGCTCGCCTTCCCAGGCGCAAGAAAATGCAACCTACAACAAAGAGAGTCAAATTATGTGTAGAAGATCAGCCTCATCAAAAAAGTCATGTAGTCCACAAGTCTGTGTACACGAACTCGTCCCGAGTACAAGGGATAAGTGGTAGCGACACCGCTTGTCTCGATACTAGGACATGTAACGTAAGCTACGATCAACCAGAATATAATATTCAACATGAATGGGCCCAACAGTCTGAAAGACAACGCATTCATCGCAATAAAGTGTAGACGAGTGTTCTATCAAATGGAGGTGCTTACCGCGAGTGTGTCCAATTCGAAGACGACAGAAAGCAACCTGAAGCGGTCGCGGCATTGGGGGAGGTCTTTGGAAACAGTCACGGCGCAATGGCACGCAACATTAAGTTGCCCTCGGCCGTCTCACATTTTCTAAACCAAGCAGCCAGGAGGGACGTCCTGATTCATGCTATGCATTTGGTGTGAGGAAGAGCGAAACGCTGGTCTGGTCACCCAGTCCTCGCGGACTCTTTGGTGCATCATTCCGCGCACGGAGGCCGCAAACCAGGGGGTGTGGAGAGTCCGAGAGCACTCAGGACGTTTTGTGAGTCGTTAAAAATCCCAACCGTCTCCGAACCGGGCACGACGCGTTATATCCTGTACCGAGCGGTGTATTGCAACTAGCTCGACCGTAAAAACAGACCCTAACTTCAAACAGAGGGGATACGGCGTGGAAACCAACCCCCTCCTGAGACTTGGAGCCATCCATATACACGGACACGGATCCAGCGTGACACGAAGTGTGCTCCAAAAAGGCCGAACGTAATACTCTCGGCGCTGTAGAAGGTTTTGGAGCAGAGGCATGGCGACAAATAGTCAAAGGTACCATCAGCCGGAGAGCTACATAGAGCTCTCAAAAGAGTTTCCTAAGCTTACACCCAAAAGGCTTAGATATGACTTGCTTCTCTCTGCAGCATAAGTACCGCCGAGATTGGCTGCGGATACAGTGATAGCCATTTACGATGATGGATGCGCCGGGATCGCGCATACAAGCGCATACTGCAATGTTCACGGGGCAGAGTGAGTGGCATCTCCCCAGCCTTGACAACTAGGCTCTCAATGGGGTACGTGCGGAAGGCACCGGTCGCCAGGTGGATACCGGTGTAGTAGATCATGTCCACCTTCCGCAACACACGCTCGGCGGCGGATGCATAAAACTCGCATCCTTATTAAAAATCCGACCAACAAAGGCTCAGTCGAAAAGCAAGGCAGTAGCCCTATTAGAACCCAAAGTTCTGAACGTCACAGAACGAATAATGTCCACAGCGTAGGTACAAGTAATCCTAAGGCTGCAAATATGAGCCTCCCAAGTGAAGCGTCAGTCGAAAACAAGACCAAGTAAACGGTGCAAATTCACCACCTCCAGGCCAACACCTTTTAGGAAGACGTCCGGGATGGGGCTAAGCCGTGCATGGTGGCAGAAGTACACCACACTATTCTTGGCATAGTGCATTACTCGGCATATCGAGTAATGCCAATCAATGCCTGTTGTAGTAGACATTCCAAAATTGGCATCTGGGCCGCACTAAAAGAGATCGTAAGGTCGTCCACGTAAAGCGTAGTGAAAACATCTTCCATAGCACCAAGATGATATTGTTTAAGCTCTGGGCATAAACAATCCTCCATGAAGCCCTCTCCCAGCTCCATTGGGCCGGAGAGGGTTCCACCCACCAGTAAGCGGGAAAAAAATCAGAAATAAAGATTAAAAGGCGTCCCTTCACCCCCATCGTATGGAGAGTCTCCATGATACCGTATTGCTATGCAGTATCATAGGCCTTCTTTAGATCGAAAAACACACTGGTGTAGTACTAACTACGAAGGAAGGTGTTGCAGATGGCATTTATCAGTTGGAGATTGGGTGGAAATCGACCGGGGAGGAGTGATCTCTCCCCGATGTGCGAAAACTGAGTACAATAACCAATCGCCAGGAGTCTAGGAGTTTACCCTCTGTCCAGATGCTGTTGAACAAATCTAACAAAGGCCATGCCTTGCTCACCGAGGTGTCGAAGCATGTCATACGGAACTTCGTACGGCCCAGGAGCGGTGTCCGCGCAAGAAGCGGGGAGGGGGGGGGGGCATGGTTTTAGTCGAGGCTGGGTGTGAATCATGTGGGGAGCTATCTCGACGAGCGGATCTCCCGGGTTGTGTAGAACCCGCAGAATGGTTCCAAATGGGCGTGGTAACTACGATGCTTGTAGGCCTGGAGGGGGCAGGAGCAGAAGGTGTTGTAAGACGTCCCAGGCAGTCCCAGGCGAGTCAGTACCAAGTCCTTATCCTTGCGAAATGAGAAACGATCTGTAACCTGAATGGCGAAGATTTCTTTCTCCAGGACATACGCATCACATTGCTTCAAAGAAGCGGGGTGCGGTTCTCTGCAATTGACCTACTTTGTCATAATCGAGAGAGAATTGTCGTGCACTCCCTTAGAGCAACTTATACAGACTTCGGGTAAACCGGACTTCGCACGTCTATAGAAGCGATTCGCCTGGTCGAACCAGTTGCAGTAATAGCGCCTCTACGGCAGTGGCACGAATGTCTTCACGCGGTAGGGTTACCAACCGGCCCGCACTCACTCAGGAAGTCTTTGACGGTCGAACGTGACGAAGAGTGTATTGGTGGGTCTCGAGGTCCCTGCTTGTTTTCTCATTACATGTTCGACTTTGACCGCTCTATGGTCTGCCAACTTTAAAGTGATGTCATATATGGAGTAGTCCACGAGTTCCCTCGCGTAAATCACTCCTTCTAAAAAGTTCATGGTAAAGCGCAGCGTCACACTCACCGGCAAACCATTAAGTGACAAAAGGTACTAACATGGCTGCCTCAGAGTGATCCGACGTATTCACCAGAAGACTCCCGTCCGAGAAACGGGTCACCTTCGTCTTTCTACTAATCAACCTAGCTAATACTCTTCACATGCCTAACATGCTGACATCAGTAGAGCGAATAACTAGAAAGCGCTTGAAGCCATCGGGCTCGGAAACTCCAGGTAGCCTCTCAATAAGGGGTCCCGACGTAAGCGAGGCTCCGCTCAGCGCACTTGTAACTTTGGGGCCAGACGTGCCGATATTGGCTGGTCGCTTGCCAAAACAGCAGCCGATCCATCCATCTCCGGAGTTCTTGCGCAGTGAAAGAAACTATATTCCTCTTTATCTTACTCTTACTTCTTTTCTTTTTAGAATAGAAGGATGAGGAATGATC
This sequence comes from Ceratothoa steindachneri, assembly GCA_963969495.1. Lineage (NCBI taxonomy): Eukaryota > Metazoa > Arthropoda > Malacostraca > Isopoda > Cymothoidae > Ceratothoa > Ceratothoa steindachneri. The sequence continues at coordinate 36,997,837 of OZ018320.1, forward strand.
CCGCTTTTCCCCAACGCTGGAAGGAGCCCCCAGGCCACCCGACAGGCCTCAGCTCTATCCTTCTCCGAGATGAAGAAGGTTTTGACTATCGAAGGGGTACCAGACCGGGTAGTAGGTCCCTCCATTCCTTGTGATTCTTCGGAGGCTCGAGCTACGTAAAGGGAAGATTGCACAGGGTCGGATTCAGTTTAGGTGTTTGGCACCGATCCCAGGTTCGCCCCTATGGAAGATCCCGCCATCTGTGGCTGGGTCACCTCGGGGATCATGTCTAGCTCAGGGGGTCCTCCATGTAGCAATACAGATCCCATTCAAGGTACCTTCAATTGGAGTCAAAGCTCTGGCCTGCGAATCGACCTCCATCGGGGAAAGAGGGAGTCAGTCTCGCCATCCCCCCCACAAAGTTAAAATACATACATGATTGCAGGACTTTAGTAGTCACGGCCCGCTGGGCTCCGCTTTTTCTTGCTTCCATAAGAGGGTTGTCCCTATCGAGTCGCTCTCACCGGGAGCGGTCGATTTTGGCAGTCCCCCGTAATAGAAAAGGGGTGACTTCCATTGGTCGTAAGATGAAGTTGTCCATGGGCGACTCCGCAGAAGGGAATGAGGGGAAAAGCCTCGCGCCCTCAGGTCTAGGAAAGGAGTAAGCCTCCTCTCCGGTAGAAGGGGGTTGCAGAGACCCCTGAGAAAGCACAGGGGCAGCCACCTCCTTTTCACTGGTGAAGCTACCTGAGAGCAGCTCCCAAGATGGAAAAAGGGAAGTCACACCCTCCACTGGTGGAGGGTGTTTTCTTGTTACCTCGTCCTCCCCGACACTTATGGAGGGTGAAGCCGCGCAGTCCCACTATTTCCTTCCATTGTCACCATATTCGTAGAAAAAGAAAAAAGATCACATGGAAAGTAACTTGTATGACTTTCCAATGACTTGGGAGGTTAAGAGAAAAGTCTCCATAGAATTAGAAATTTCAGAGCGTGATCATTTGCACTTAATCGGTCCCGGTTCAACGTTGATGGGCTTTACCAGCCCCGTCCGCCATGTAGGCGAAATCGTTCTGGAATCTTAAATATAAAGGATGTTGCCGGCGTAGCCACCTTATATGTGCACTAGAGGAAGATGAGCGGAGTCGATGGCCCAACACACCACGCACCTAATATTTGCCCCTGCCAGCGGGCTTTCGGCACTTGCAGCAGGTAGAGACCTCACGGTACACACTGCCACTCGACTAAGGCTCATAAGAGGACGGAAGTGCGCCGGTAACTAAAACTTCTTCTTGATAGAAGATGGTGTGAGGAAAGAAATAAGAGGGTATGTAATAAAGAGAAGTAGATATAGGCAGGTCCATTGACGACTAGGGTGGATGATCACCTATTATTCTCATAGCCTGGTGCTAGGTGATTCCAGGATGGCATGCAGTCCACCAAGGCACCATAGCTACCGGACCGAACTCTGTCCAGGTGGGAACAGTCCTCCTGGTACAAAGTGCGGGCAGAAAAGGTTAAGAGGGTAGCCATAAAGATAATAATAAATAATATTAATTAATAATAATAATAATAACATACTCTTACTAATAATTATAATAGATAATTATAATGCGTAATGATAATAATACACATTATAATATATAATAATACTAAATAATGTGAAAATAATGCTAAATAATAATATGAATGATAATAACAATAACAATGCTAATAGTAATAACTAATAATAATATTACTAAAAAAGGTAAAGTAGTGTTGAGTGGAAGCGAGGGGAAAGTGCACCAACAAATTTCCCAGACCCCATCAGAGTTCATGTCAACCCAGTGGGGGCTTCCCTAATTTACACTCAGGCCAAGAGGACGTGTAGCTCCTCCGGGTACCAGGGGTACGCGGGGTGGCTTGGGTTGCAATGTAACCAAACCAAAACACCGCGAGGATGCAAAATTAATTTCCCATTTTCAATTCTGGACCTCTGGACTGACAAATAGAGTAAATGATAGAGTACGAGAGAGAGGGAGTAACAGAGTAAGAGAGAGAGAGAGAGAGAGAGAGAGAGAGAGAGAGAGAGAGAGAGAGAGAAAGAGTAAAACAGAGGGTAAGCAGGGAAGAGAGTGTGCGTGAGTGAATGACATGGTTGAATTATATTAAAAACTGGATCAGTACAAGAGTTCCTTCGGGTAAATCACTCCTTTCAAGAGGTGCGGCGTTGCTCTTACAGGCTAGCCATCAAGTGTCCGAAGGACACTAATCATGGCCGACCCGGAGGGATCTGACGCATTCGCCAGAAGGTTCCCGTCCGAGAAACAAGTTACTTTTGGTTCTATACCAAACATGTTGCCCTTGGCCGACATGCTTCCATCAGTGGAACAAGTACCCAAAAAGCCTTTGAAGCCAGCTGGCTCGAAAATGCCAGGTAGTCTCTTCATGAGGAGTGTGATAGAACGGGTTGTGGCCGCGTTAATTTCAACCCCTATCACATGTATTTAAAAACCACGATGCTCCCACGTGCATCTTCGCTTTGAAACTTGGCGCCTTATCGCAGCCACCTGAGTCAATGTTTAAATAAGGAGGTTTATCTTCCCCCCATTCGCCCCCATACGCCGACCTCGCCAGATTGAGTTAGGCTTATGGGCAGATAAGGCATTGTTCCCAGGCTCGGCTGTGCATTCCCTCGAAGCTCCCACTCCATTGTCCCCCACGTCAAGGGAGTGTCTCGACTATTTAGATGGAAACTTTACTACTAAGAGCAGATTGGAGATCCAGATTTTCGTCGCGAAACATCACCCCGACCCTCTCTCACTTTGTGCGCCAAGGGACCTCGACCTCGAGATTCACCATCACTTGTCCAGAAGGAGGACAATATCCCTTGAGTGCCAAGGTTCGAGCCTTTCGTGACGCCAAGTCCACAAGGCTTCCCCCTCGTTGTTCAGAAAGAGAACAACGTTAGAACAGCCATTGTTCGTTCGAGCCCGTTGACCAGAAACGGTTCGCACCCCTTTCCCTGTTGTTCAGAAGAGAACAACGTAGAACAGCCATTGTTGGTTCGAGCCCGTTGACCAGAAACGGTTCTCACCTCTTCCCTTGTTGTTCAGAAAGAGAACAACGTTAGAACAGCCATTGTTCGTTCGAGCCCGTTGACAAGAAACGGTTCTCACCCCTTCCCCTGTTGTTCAGAAGAGAACAACGTTAGAACAGCCATTGTTCTTTTGAGCCCGTTCGCCAAGAAACGGTTCTCACCCTTCCCCCTTGTTGTTCAGAAGAGAACAACATTCGAACAGCCATTGTTCTTGAGCCCGTAGACAAGAGACGGTCCCCCCCCTCTGTTGTTCAGAAGAGAACAACGTAGAACAGCCATTGTTCTTTAAGCCGTTCGTCGAGAAACGGTTCTCATTCCCAAGACGCCACGTCAGGATCATTTTATATCCCCCCTTCGGCTCGAACTCGCCAGCGGACCGAAAATTCCTTCACGTCAACTTCCTCTGCACCACTAGTATAAAATTACGCAAGCCGAACGTTACCTTTGAGTATTTAACCCTTTTGTCATTTCTATCCTGTGCTTTAAATGGTTTAGCGAACCATCCCATCTCTTTAACTTTATATTTGTTTTACCTTTTTAAATCTTTTAATCCTCGGATTAGCCCGAGCCCCGACAACCCTTTCCATTCTCTGGTTATGTCAATATTTTCCGTTTTGTGTATTGTTGATAGTTATTATTAATAAAACTCTATTTTATTAATGATAGCAATATTATTATCCTTGAGCTCAGTTCCACTTCTTAAGCATATCGAAGATACATAATATCAGCCCGCCAGACATCCACGCACTCTAAAGATAATTAAAGAAGTTCCCTCAACGAATAGTTATATATGGTATATCGTCGAGAGTTCATTCTACGACATATATATATATATATATATATATATATATATATATATATATATATATATATATATATATATATATATATATATATATATATATATACTATTTAAATTTGGTATCAGGTGTGTAAGGTTTAACGCTATATCTTTGCAAACACTGGTCTCAGTCGAGTAAAGCATAGTGTTATTCGTTATAATAATCGAGTATAGTAGTTCCCTTTTGTTTTAACGATTGCTATCCCCTTTTTTGAAACTTAAGAAGCTGGAGTAGCTCAAGGAACTGTTATAATAATTTGTTTGTGTTTTTTTGTGATTTTAGTCAGTGGTTATTTAGATCGAGAAACCAAGTACGAATAGGTCAGTGCCCCTATTTAGGTAGGCTAATTTCTCTAGAAGGCATAATTCTTGTTGCAAGGAATTTTAGTTGGTTGACTATTGCGCCCCCAAGTGCAAAGATGACTCAGTTCGAAATCTTTAAAGCGCAAGGAGAATCCTTGGGACTTTCCGGAAGAGAACTAATTGAGTACTTTCAAGAGGAGCAACGAAAAGAGGAAGAAAGAGAATTACAACGAGAAGAACGAGAAAAAGAAATCCAACGAGAAGAACGAGAAAGAGAATTTCAACGAGAAGAAAGAGAGGAACGGAGAAGACAAGCTGAGCTTCACCATCAGATTGAATTAGCTCGTGTTGAAGCAGAGATACAGTCTGCCAGTTCCCGTTCCGAAGCCCCCCCCCCCAATCTCTCACTAAAGCTCCCCAATTTCAAGGATGGAGAGGATTTCGGAGCATTTTTAGCCCACTTCGAAAAGATCCTCGAAATCAATAACATGGATCTGGAGGCTGAAGGTGTAGCCAGATTACTTCCCCTGTTAAATTGTAAATTGCGCGAAATTTTTATATATTTACCATCTGAGTGTACAATTAACTACAGCACCTTAAAAGCTGAGTTATTGGCCGCTCATAATATGACTCCCGATTTCTACCGCCAAGAATTTCGAGGAGGTCGTATTAAACCCGGACAGACGTTCCGTCAATTCGGATACATTCTTCAGAGGAATTTTAAATTTTGGTTAGAATCCTCAAAGGTTGATCCGAACTACGAGTCCTTAACAGACTTCGTGTTGCGAGATCAATTTTTGGCGTCTCTCCCGACGGAGATCCGCGCGTTCGTCAAGGATCTTCGGTGCCAGACCTTTAAAGAATGTACCGAAGAAGCGGATGTCTATGCCGCAAGCCATAATTTATACCCAAAGGAGAATCGAACTTCTCACCAATCCCCCTACAAGGAAAGAAGGAAGGATTCGCGCCCCTTCACAGGAAAGCCGACGAAGTTTCCGAGCCCCGTAAAACCCCAAAACTTCTTTCCCCAAAACCAACAACGGGACTCCAAACCTCCCGTTAAGATTTCTCCTCCATCTCTCTTCCCGAAGCGACCAATCATATGCTTCACCTGTGGTGTAGAAAACCACCTGAGCTGGAATTGCCCCCAAAATTCTAGGCTTAAAAGCGGACCAGCCCACTAAGTTCACCAGATTAATGCAACTCCGGCTCCCCCGGTGGTGCACACCCAAGCAGAAACTTCTCCCCCTCCGTCAGGCCACCAGGTAAATTTTATTTTTGATAAAAGTTCATCGGGAACTTTGAAATTTGAGGAGGGCAGCGTGAACGGCTGCCGAGTATCGACTCTCGTCAGGGACACAGGATGTACGTGTTTCATCGTCTCCGACGAACTCCTCCCCCCAGTGGACCCTAACCACGAAAAATTTGCGGTGGTACATGACTACCTTGGGCGGGCGAACCAATTCCCCGTCGTTAGATGTTACCTGCAGTGTCAATATTATGATGGCTGGGCTGAAGTCATTTCAGCACCCATACAATTCTGTTCCGTACTTATAGAACAGAGCCCTCAAGTAAGTTCCGACCCTGTGTCTCAGGCCACCCTTCCTCGAGGCCGAGCTAAGAAAGAAGCCCAGGAGCCCGTCCCCATCAGAACCCCGATACCGTCCGATTTCTCGGAGACCCCTAACCAGGACTTTAGGACGACACAAAAGGAGTGTGAATTACTAACACCCTTAGGCGATAAGGCCCAAGACAAGGACACGGAGACTTTCCGTGGACCCCAAGAAAAAAAGAACCCGCAACGCGCCCATGGAGATACCTTCGTAGAACTGGACGAAACATCGGCGCTTGAAGAAGATTACCCCGCGGAGTCCCTTAATGTAATACAGATAGTGTGCACCCAACCTGATGCCGATTACCCTCCTCCTTTCCTACCAGGCGAGTCTTTGGAACCCTCTGGCCTGGATATTGACGCGCAGCTGACACCACATCAAAAGAGTCAGCTACAAGAACTATTTGAATGGAGTCACCATTTAACCACCCTATTAGCTCTTTTCGAGCGACTGCGCGAAAATGGCCTCACCATTGGCCACCGCAAATGCCATTTTGCCCACGAAACCATAAAATATTTAGGTTTCAAAATAGGACAAAGCAAGTTAGGTCCCCAAAAGAACAAGATTAAGGCAATCGCCGACATGCCCCTCCCGATTACAAAGAAGCAATTAAGATCGTTCCTAGGATCAGCTTCTCACTATCAGCGATTTGTTCCGAATTTCGCTGCAATTTCGGCCCCCCTCAGCCCCCTTCAAAAAAATAATTTCCCCGATCGTTTACGTTGGAATGATGTCGCTATTTCCCATTTTAATCAGCTCAAGAGTAAGCTCATTTCTGCCCCCATTTTAAAGTTGCCCAACCCGGAAAAATCCTTTGAGATTAAGCCCGACGCGTCCAACGAGGGCATTGGAGGTGTACTCCTTCATTACGAGGAGGACGGAACGAGTCATCCAGTTGCATATGCTAGTCGCCAATTATTACCACGCGAAAAGAGATATGCCACTATAGAAAAGGAAGCTCTATCAATTATCTGGGTCATAGACAAATTCAAAATGTACTTGATAGGAAAAGAATTTCAGATAGGAACCGACCACCGTCCGTTAGCCTATATTAGGAATGTGCGACACTCCAACGGCCGAATCATGCGCTGGAGTTTACTCTTGCAAGAGTATCAATTTAAAATAAATTATATAAAAGGTTCCGATAACCAGGTCGCTGACGCACTCAGTAGGAATGCGTTACCGAATAGCGTATAGTAATTGTATTCATATGATTAGTATCTCCATGTAGGTATATACCGTCTTGTACGACTTAAATTAGATTCTCTTGCAATATAATTAGTTAATGTATATGTCTGAATTTTGTAACGCTCAATGTCTATTTTTTTGTATGTATATATATTTGTACCCATTAATTTATGTATAAATTATTTTGTCCCGTATGTACTAATTTTATATCATTTCATTGTTCCATGCCTATTTTTTATTAAGTTGTATTAAGGTTATTTTCCCCTGTAATCTAAAGATCAAAATAATCATATGTATTGAGGTAATACTAGTTAGATGCAGGAAGGTACGGTTGGTACAAGAAAACGAGTTCCCCACAACGTAGCTCTATCGTTGTTCCTTCTCTCTTTTTTTCGAAGTGACAAGTTCCCCCGGAATGGAGGGGTGTGATAGAACGGGTTGTGGCCGCGTTAATTTCAACCCCTATCACATGTTATTTAAAAACCACGATGCTCCCACGTGCATCTTCGCTTTGAAGCTTGGCGCCTTATCGCAGCCACCTGAGTCAATGTTTAAACAAGGAGGTTTATCTTCCCCCCCGTTCGCCCCTATACGCCGACCTCGCCAGATTGAGTTAGGCTTATGGGCAGATAAGGCATTGTTCCCAGGCTCGGCTGTGCATTCCCTCGAAGCTCCCACTCCATTGTCCCCCACGCCAAGGGAGTGTCTCGACTATTTAGATGGAAACTTTACCACTAAGAGCAGATTGGAGATCCAGATTTTCGTCGCGAAACATCACCCCGACCCTCTCTCATTTTGTGCGCCAAGGGACCTCGACCTCGAGATTCACCATCACTTGTCCAGAAGGAGGACAATATCCCTTGAGTGCCAAGGTTCGAGCCTTTCGTGACGCCAAGTCCACAAGGCTTCCCCCTCGTTGTTCAGAAAGAGAACAACGTTAGAACAGCCATTGTTCGTTCGAGCCCGTTGACCAGAAACGGTTCTCACCCCTTTCCCTGTTGTTCAGAAGAGGACAACGTAGAACAGCCATTGTTGGTTCGAGCCCGTTGACCAGAAACGGTTCTCACCCCTTCCCTTGTTGTTCAGAAAGAGAACAACGTTAGAACAGCCATTGTTCGTTCGAGCCCGTTGACAAGAAACGGTTCTCACCCCTTGCCCTGTTGTTCAGAAGAGAACAATGTAGAACAGCCATTGTTCTTTTGAGCCCGTTCGCCAAGAGACGGTTCTCCCCCCCCCTCTGTTGTTCAGAAGAGAACAACGTAGAACAGCCATTGTTCTTTAAGCCGTTCGTCGAGAAACGGTTCTCATTCCCAAGACGCCACGTCAGGATCATTTTATATCCCCCCTTCGGCTCGAACTCGCTAGCGGACCGAAAATTCCTTCACGTCAACTTCCTCTGCACCACTAGTATAAAATTACGTAAGCCGAACGTTACCTTTGAGTATTTAACCCTTTTGTCATTTCTATCCTGTGCTTTAAATGGTTTAGCGAACCATCCCATCTCTTTAACTTTATATTTGTTTTACCTTTTTAAATCTTTTAATCCTTGGATTAGCCCGAGCCCCCACAACCCTTTCCATTCTCTGGTTATGTCAATATTTTCCGTTTTGTGTATTGTTGATAGTTATTATTAATAAAACTCTATTTTATTAATGATAGCAATATTATTATCCTTGAGCTCAGTTCCACTTCTTAAGCATATCGAAGATACATAATATCGGCCCGCCAGACATCCACGCACTCTAAAGATAATTAAAGAAGTTCCCTCAACGAATAGTTATATATGGTATATCGTCGAGAGTCCATTCTACGACAAGGAGCTCCGACATATTTGAGGCTCCGCTTAGCACACTTGCGACTTTGGTCTTGGTCTATGCCCCTCTCCCCACCCAAGGGCGTCTCTGGGCCGGACGTATCGATAGTAGCCTGGTCGCTTGCCGAAACGGCAGCGGACCCTTCTGTCCTATGAGTCTCCGCGGAGTGAGAAGAACCTTTAGTCTTCTTAGCCTTTTTCTTGCTTATTTTCCTTTTGGGAGGCGAAGGTGGGGAATGAACTCGCTTCTCTCCACCGCAAGAAGGAGCCCCTAGGCAGAACGGACCAGCCACAGCAAAATCTTTCTCTTAGATGGAGAAGGTTTTAGCTTTCTAAGGGGCACCAACTGAAGAGAAGATTTCCCTTCTTCTTGTGAGTCCTCGAGGGTTCGAACCGTCTGGGAAGAAGCTTGCACAGGGGTGGACTCAGGTTCGGTGTTTGACTCCGAACCCGTTTTCGATCCCATGGAAGATCCTTCCGTCTGGGGCTGGGTCACCTCAGGGACATGTCTCATATCTTCCGTAGCAGTAAAGTGTCTGGACGGCGAACCGACCTCCATCGGGGAACAGAGGGGGACCAGTCACTCCCTTCCCCTCCCCCGGCGCAATGTTAAGATGAATGATTACAGGACTGAGGGAGCACGGCTCGACGCATTCCACCTTCGCCTGCCTCCTTCCCTAAGGGGGTCGGTCCTATCAAGTCGCTCCCGCTGAAAGTGGTCGAATTTGGGCTGCCTGCCTACTCCCTGGGCAGAACCCTGTGATAGAATAAGGCGGAGTGAAATTCGTCGAAAGATGGAGTCGTCCATGAGCAACTCCATAGAAGAGCGTGAGGGGGACCCCCACCCCACCCATAGGCTTAGGAGAGGAGTAAGCCTCATCTCCAGTAGAAGAGGGTTGAAGGGAGCCCACGTCCTTTTCAGAGGTGGAGCTGCGGGATGGTGATGGTCAGAGGAGAGCCCCACCACCGGTCGAAGGGGTGCCTCAATTTCCCTCATACTCCCGAACACATATGGAGGGTACGGCCGCACATGGAGGCGGACTTCCCACTATTGCTTTTAGTTGTCACCGTGATCAGAATATAAAAAGAGAGAGAGAGAGAGAGAGAGAAGGGGGTTCGTGGAAAGTAGATACTCTGACCTCCCTCAGAGTAGGGAGGTTAAGGGAAAAGTCTCGGATAACGATCACAAATTCAGAATGTGATCATGTACTCATAATCTGCCCTGACCCACCATACCGGCGAAGTTGTCGTCGAGCTTTAACCATAAAGGATATGGCACCGGCTTAGTCACCCCATGTGTGTACTGGAGGAAGGTGAGCAAAGTCGACGACCCAACACACCCCGTACCTAATATCTGCCCTACCCAGTGGACGTTTGGCTCCTCGCTGACGGTAGGGAGGGACCTCCCGGTATACACTGCCAATCGACTTAGGACCCATAAGAGGGGGAAAGTGCGCCGGACAAACAGAAAGGGCTAGGAGGGGATGTAATAAAGAGAAGTAGAGAGAGGCGGGGCCACTAACGGGTAGGGTGGGTGATCACCTATTACTATTATCATATCCTGGTGCTAGGAGATCCCAGGATGGCATGTAGAAAACGTTGCGGGGATAGCTAAAATAATAAATAATAAAAATAATAAATAAAATAACAATCATAATAATAAGAATAGTAATAACTAATAATGCTAATAATAATTAATAAAAATGTAAATTAGTGCTGAGTGGGGGTGAGGGGAAAGCGCACACCTTTCCTGGGGCCCCATCGGATAGTTCAAATCAACCCAGTGACGGGGCCTCCCTAATTTATACCGAGGTCGGGGGGACGTGCAACTCCTCCGGGCATCAGGTGTAACTGGCTACACAGGACCTCCCCCTGCGAGGAAAACCTTTTCGAGTGTGGGGGTCTGGATCGAGGTGTAGAATCTTGAATTGTAGTCCTCTCTGCCATATTTTGTCATAAGAATTATTGACGTCTCGGAGCACCAGGTTCGCATTCCTCTTTTCTGCTTTTCTAACTTCTCTGTAATTACAACCAAACTGTGTTCGTTCCCACTACTTCAAAAACAAAACTATCCTGTCGGTGGTTGTGTTCGTCTAGGAAGGAGTCGATCCTGTTGGCTATTATATTTGCGAAGATTTTTGTCAGCCAACTCGAAGAAGGAGATGAACCTAAAGTTTTTGCAGCTTTTTAGGGATAAATATCATTTAGACTATTTTCCTGTCTTCGAGAAAATAATCCACGTTAAAGGAAGCACTGATTATATTTAGTAGCCTTCACAATATGTTAAGAGGGGCTTAAATGAAGTTCCCTTAGTTGGCTCTGTCCTCCCTGTTGCTCTTGGCCGGAAGCATTTTAGTGTAGTCGAGAGTTCTATGGCTAAGATCTTTCCGCCATAGTTCAACATAGGTTTGTCTTGTGTCGCGTTCCTTAGTGTGAACTTCCTGTCTATTTGTTTGTTAATTTTTCAATGACGCCCTCTTCAAAATCTAGGTTGTACTCGTTACTACTCGGGGGTTACATTGAAAATGTTGTCCCACTATTCCTTGAAGCAGGTGTTAGTTTTCTGGTATTCTGACGTAGTTATGAAAGTTGCTTCAATTACTTTCCTTCTCGTTCTGTTGGTTGCATGTGCAACTAATCTTTCTACTAGCCAGTTGATAGTGTACTCTGCATGGTACAGGTGTTGGGTGAGCGCAGTACTGAACTAACCCACATAAAAATCACATCTGGCCTGCTTTACCCTGGCTTCCACGGCGATATGTTTCTCCGAAGTAATCCAGAGGAAACTCGCCACAGAACACTAGATACTACGGAGTTTTTGTTCTTCTTACGCTTACGTGGTTTAGAGATGCAGATGTTTCCAATTTTGACCCCTGTTTGAAGTGTGACTTTGGTGGGAGTTACAATCCTTCTGGCCTATCCAGCAGAGTAGGCTGGTGGGGGATGTGATGAAATTCATGCTCCGTCTCACTTTGTATGTTGTCGCGCGTAGCCCGATGTTGACAACTTTGCTTCTGTCCTTCCTGATGAATGCCATACTGCCATAGGGTACCTCAATTTTAGAAGGTGTTCTCGAGGTATTGTTCTTCATACAAGCGGAAATCCGTGTTGCATATTCAGTATTATTATTACTGTCCAAAAGATGAAAGAATGTGGGAGGTAAAGATGGTAATAAACGACACCATTGGTTGGCTCTTAGACTTCCTTTATGAACCCCGTGGAAAACACGAAGGAAATAGACGTCGCAGATATCACTAAATTAGCAACAAAATTAGAATTATTGAGTCTTGCACGTCATATATAGTTACAAACACTCAGATACCTCAAATTACAATACAATTCCGCAACTGATTAAAATATATATTGGCGAGTTGTTTTCATAAGCCAGCTAAATGAAAGTCATTAAAGTATGTTCAGAAACATATTTCGATTACAATTCTAGTGTTTTTTATAGATTAAAAACAAGCAAATCACTTCTCAGTTATAGCTTCCCAAAATATCAATCCAATTTTGCGTCAATCTCACATGTTCCAGGAAATCTACACTGAATTGCGCTCTAATTTAGATTGAATCAGAGCTTTATACAAAGACATATATCGATACTGTATTTAATAATTATAGTGGGGTCAATAAAGTTTAGCTAATAGCGGGTTTTCTCATCCTCTACTAGAAGCTATTTCTCTCTGAAATTTGTTATACAGAACAACTTTCTCTACACCCAGAAAGAATCAGGTCCTTCAAGTGTAAAATGTAGGCGAGGGATGCAACTTGCATCGAAAAATGCAACGCTTTTGTTTATGTTTGTTTCTGAGAATCGGTTTTAGCAAGTTCACGCGAGAGAAAGGGAGTGGCTCACGGATTCCGTGTATAGATATTAAATCAGGGCTCCGTGAAGCATGGTAAATGGCACCTAGCCACGTGTGAGTGAACCATAAAGCACCCCCGCCCCACTCAAAAAGAGAACAATTCTCTCTTCTGCACTCTCTTATTTAACTCTATCACTCTTATTTAACTCTCTCTTTCTCATTCTCTTATTTAACCCTCTCTCTTTCTGACTCCCATTCTCTCTCTTTGTCGTTCTCTTCCTATCTCTCTTATTCTCACTTTTTAGTCGCGTGCGACTCTCTATCTCACTATGACCGTCGGTCTATGTTTGGCTTTTTTTTGTTTTTTGTAATAACATCATAACTATTCGGCCGGTTCTAACTAAATTTGAACCCCTTATGTTGTTTTACATTCTGTTTTGAATTATATAATTGCCAAGGTCCTCCCAAGGTTAGTACAAAAATTATGGAAAGTTTCGAAAGTCGTAAGGTCATAAATCAAAATAAGGGAGAGCACGCGACCGACTTTTTGGTCGGCAGAACTTGTTCTATCTTTATCTTCTTATCTCTTTCTCTTTCTATATTTATCTCCTTTTCTCTTTCTAACTTATCCCCATTTCTATTCCCCATTCTCTATCTTCTTTTCCTTTTCTATCTCTTTCTCATTCTCTATCTTCCTATCTTTTCTATCTTTCTTCCTCCATCTCTCAATTCCTCTCTGTTTCCGACATAGAATATGCCCCTTGTCATCCAAGTCATAAAGCGAGTCTACACCGCATTACCCGTGATGCGTCTCTGTTTCAGGCGAGACTTCTGCGGTGGAAGACACAATGAAAGTAGAATTTTCGCAACACTTTATTTGTAGGTCCATTGTTACGGTCAATAAATAAATCACCTAAATTATTATTATTATAATTAGTAGTAGTAATAGTATTTTAGGCATTATTTTGACCTATTGGTTGGCCTTGTTATGCCCCAGTGATGGAAGTAAACAAACACGAGCTTTGTTTTTGTTCACTTAATTTACATTTCATGGTTGTACTTGAGCTGTGTGTATATCGTGCACACAGTGCACACAGAGCTTAGTTCATTTAAGAGGTGAAAACCAACAAAAAGCGGTGAGGTTAGGGCGGAGTAAAAATGTAACGAAAGAGTAAACCGAGATGTCAAAAGAAGAAACTACTTGGAGCGTTGGAATCAGGATTGAACGCACCTCCTGAATCTGGCTCATTTCCATAGCGAAGAAGGGTCGCTCGCGGGGTATCCTCCGCAAGGAGGGGGGAGGGGTAGCATAGATATACTGGTCGTGATATATGTAGGATTGCGTGCCCTCCTGACCCTACCGCCTGCAGATGGATTTTCGGGTATATATCATCCGCACATATTCACTTCCTTCAATTTCCCCACTTTCTGTACCCTTCTATCATCTCCTTACACAATTGCTGGCGGAGATGCTCTCGTTGGTCTTCGCTTCTTGGTTTTAAGTAACAGCCCCCACGAGAGGGGGATCTAATATCCCAGTTCGATAAAGATGGAAGACGAGTGACCTCATTCGACCTCTTGTCGTCCCAATTTATGCCCCCTACCCCCTTCTTGTCAGCTCCGGGCTACCGGGGAACAAAAAATCGGAGGTTTTCAACAAATTGATGTGGGAATCGGGATACAAAGGGCCAAATGGGTTCGTGAGAGAAATTCTCGGAAACCACTTCCCTCCCCCTATATATATATATATATATATATATATATATATATATATATATATATATATATATATATATATATATATATATATATATATATATATATATATATATATATATATATATATATATATATATATATATATATATATATATATATATATATATATATATATATATATATACATATAGGGGAGAGAAGTGGTTTCCGAGAATTGCTAAAAGGTGGAAGGATATTAATGCACCAGAGCACTTTCTTTTATTATACTGACGCGTTCCAATACGGCAAGTATCACTTTCAGAGTTAAAATAGTAAATTAATACATTTATTCTAGTTTATCACTAACTCTATAGGTTAAGAAAGCGATTTTTTTGAGTATTTGAATAATAATTTCATCTTAGTTTGGTTATGACTTATGTTTTTTTATCAGTTATTTCTAATAATTCTCTTATAATATCAAAAAACAAAATGGTAAAGTTCAGAAATAAATATAAGTATCGAAATTTTGTGAATTTTTTTAAACCCAAAGAATTACAAATGGTGAAGTTAAGAAAATTTATTTTTATATATCTTCTTCTATAACTATATTTTAGGAACGTGATATTTTGAGAGGGGGAAAATTTAGTTTAGAGTTCCTTTTTAAAATTATTATAATTGGCGAAGTTCAGGAAATCTATAAAAATTTAACCATGGCTGCTTTTTTTTTAGATTTTAAATTTTAATCTTACAATCGAAGCCATCGCCTGGTATGTTATAAAAAATGTGTTAACAAACTGACGAACGGAACGTAGACACGTGTAGGCGAGCTAGCTGACGGAGGAGGTGGAGGTAGGGACTGGTCGAGGAAGTGTAAGTGTGTGGCCCGATAGGGAGGAGTAAGTTGCTTGCTAGAGGTGATTAGAGCCTAGAAGCACCTGTCCTAAATGTACCTGCTCCCTCGATTTCCTCGTCTTGCAGTTGGCATGATTTCATGGCAGTTAGATTGTATATTTAGACTTGGTTGTTTTTTTTTTAATATATATTGCTTTAAGGAGGAGTAAGTGAAGTCTGTTAAGAGCCATTAAATTACGAATATCCATCCAACTTTCATTGTGAGTGTTTTGTTTTTATTGTAGATACATAGTTTTATTTATCAACTTTAATGATTATTTGTATTTCTTTATCAGATCGTGGTATAGATGCGTGACCTCACTGAGTTCGAAAAAGGGCAAATTGTTGGAGCTCGAATTGCAGGAGCTTCTATCACCAGGACAGCTAAACTCCCTGGTTTTTCGAGAGCAACCATACTCGTATCAAGGACTATGCCAGAATTCAAGAAAAAAGGCCAAACCTCCAGTAGGAGGAGTGATTCCGGCAGGAGTTCGAAGCTCGCTAAAAGAGACCGATGAGTGTTGAAACGCATTGTGATGAAAAATCACCGGACAACCGTCCCTAAATTGACTGCAGAGTTGAATTT
Organism: Ceratothoa steindachneri; assembly: GCA_963969495.1. Taxonomy (NCBI): domain Eukaryota; kingdom Metazoa; phylum Arthropoda; class Malacostraca; order Isopoda; family Cymothoidae; genus Ceratothoa; species Ceratothoa steindachneri. Next base: position 37,013,631 of record OZ018320.1, read on the forward strand.
ACATCTCTCTAGCCCAGTTTCAACCAAAACTGTTTGCCGTGAGCTCAATAAAGGCTGATATTATAGAAGAGCCGGCATCAAGGAACATCCACTTTCTCATCAAAACATTCAGAAAAGGCTGAACTGGTATAGAGATCACAACGGCTGGTCGACAGCTCGGAAGCAAGTAATATTCTCCGACGAGTCCAGTTTTTCTCTTTTCCCCACTGCAGGGTGAGTTTATGTGTGAGGGGAGCCCGGGGAAACTTTTAATCCTGACTGCCTTTTTCCTACAGTGAAGCACGGAGGAAGGTCAGTGATGGTTTCGGCAGCTATATCTTTGAATTCTCTTGGTTCAATCGTTGCCCTGCATGGCAGGATCCACAGTAACGAATATCTGAATATTTTGGAAGATCAAGTCTATCCCATGGTACAGACATTATTCCCTGATGGTGAGTGCTTTTTCCAACATGACAACACATGGAGTGGCTCTCACAATCTCCAGATCTTAATATTATTGAGCGCTTGTGGTGCGTCTTGGAACGACACGTTGGAAGTCGTTACCCTCCACCGTCGTGTGTGAAACAGCTGGAGCAGGCATTGCAAGAGGAATGCCTCAAGATTCCTCTCACTGAAGTCAGGAAGCAGTATGAATCAATTCCAATACACATCGACGCTGTTCAGAAATCAAAAAGAGGAACAACTCGGTATTAAATAAGTATTCATTTATTTAACACGTGTTCCAATTATCATTTTCAACCCCTGTATATATATATATGTATATATATATATATATATATATATATATATATATATATATATATATATATATATATATATATATATATGAATTGTTGAGCTTCTTTCAAATCGGAGTTCCAATAGGAAGGTGAAAACCAAGCACAAATAAAGATGCTTTTATCAATAGCGTGCTTGGTTTTCACCGCGGCTTATTCCCCAAATATAGTTTTCATTTTTGACTAGGCGGAAATTCCTAAACTCCATTAATTGTTTGGTGTACCTATATACCAGTGGCGTGCGGTGACGTTTGCTCAGTTTCATGTTGTCCACTGCTAAGCAAATAATTCGTAATGAATGCAAAGAAACGGAAGTATCTTGACGAAATATTCTATTTGTATTCTTGTCTTTCCAAATGGGTGTCGCAGAGGTCCTCCACTATGTGATATGTTACAAGACTGAGCAATGGTGGAATGCGACCCTCACGCTTGAGAGGCCCCTTGAGGACAACGCATCCTGCTCTTGCAGACAAGCCCAGGGCATTCTTTGAAACAACAGGACAGTGAATCAAGCTTAGTTGCACGGTAGTGGGGTATTTTGGCAACAAACTTCAAAGAGTGGTGTGGATTCCTATGAGATCGTTGTGTTGATTGTAAAGGGCAAGAAGAGCCATAACATCGAAGAGTTTTTCATAAAACCAAGTGCAAAAAAAGCTTTTCAAATTTCACTGTGAAACGGTACAATCAAGGGAAGGCTCGATCAATTGAGTCAAGACATCAAAGATCAAATTATCGACCAATTAAAAAATGATCCCATTTTTGCATCCATTGTGACGAAACGACTGACATCACTCAATGTTCTGAGCTACTGATGTATGCTCTTTACCTGCCAGGCAACAGTGTAAATTACAAGAGAAAATGCTGCGTTATCAGACCATGGAATGTTGCACAACAACAGAAGCTATTTTTATTGATGTATCAAAGTTCACTCAGGAAAACCAACTTTCGTGGGACTCGCTAGTAGGGGTGTGTACTGATGGGGCTCCAACCTGGCTTGGTCTGAAGTCGAGATTCATTAAAAGGGTGAAAGAAAAAATCAATCTGTTGTAGGTACACACTGCATATTTGATCATGAAACCTTAGCATCCACACCTCTACCTGCCGAAAAGAGGGATGTCCTAAATGTGGCTTCCAAGGTATTCAACTTTATCAAAGCTTGAGCCTTAAGCAGGCATCTCTTCAAACTGTAGTGTAAGGATATGGAATCTGAACATAAAGCCTTGTTCTTTCCAGACGAATGTACAATGGCTATGTATATGGTCAGACGGCTTTATAAACTGCGAGAAGAAGTAGCAATACTTCTGGATTCGAGTTAGATGGCAGATCTCCATAACAAGTTCCAGTCTGAAAGTTTTCAGAAACTTCAATCTTGCCTGGAGGACATCTTCGAAGCGTTGAATTCTCTTAACCTTAAATTACAATGGTAAAACTTCAACATCATCACACAAAACATCATTCGAACCTTCATGGCAAAAACTCGACTTCGGTAAGTGTCGAATTCAGCAGGGATACATACAGTTTTAGCAATTTAGATACTGCTCTCATTCAGGTTAACCTTAGTTCTGAAGTTAAAAAACAAAGAATTACTCATCAAACTGACTTGAAAAAAGAAGTCAGCCGATACTTTCCAGATATCGATGAGAATTGGGAAGCCTGGAAATTTATCAAGAACCCATTTTAATATGTAGCTGATGCTTCGGATGAAGTGCAAGAGGGGTTTCTTGAGTTGTAGTTCAACTCTACAGCTAAGGAAGATTTCAAAGACCTGGATTTTGTAAGGTTCTCGGTCAAGTAGCTTCTTGTTTGCAATCTGATCTCACATCAGGCTCTTCGGATTCTAGCTATGTTCACGTATCATTGTGGTCTGCATTTTCAACGCTTGTTGCTCTCGAGACCGAGTACAGAAACAGGCTGAATGTTGAAGAGGACTTACGCTGTGCATTTTCTTGCATTCAACCACGCATTCAACATCTAGTAGCTAAGAAGCAGTGCCACTCATCTCACTAATTCATACGCAATAAAGACTTTTCATTTTTCTTTCAAATCTGGGAGAATGTTATTTTGATGCAAGGGGGGCGTGGAGGGAAGGGACACATTCCGAGAAGGGGCATAGTAGTAAAAAAGTTAAGAACCACTTCTATAAAGTATAAACCACCAGAAAGAATGGGAGAGTTGTGCGCCTTCTCGGTTTTTAGCTCGACCAATCCACTTCTCCTAACTTCACTATTTCTTTATGAGCAGATTTCCCTCGTCGTTTTCGTCTTATTTTCTTTAAAAAAATACTATCGCACCACTTATTCTTCCTCTAGAAAGTGCAAATGCCCTCGTCGGTTAAATGTTTTTTTCCTTTTTTTAATGAAATCTTCCTGGGTAATGCAACGAGGGAAAGTTAATTTGGTTGGGGAAAAATAGGCGATCGGCATACAAACAAAGTCTGCTGACCAAAGAGTCACGTGCTCTCACTTATTCTGATTTATGACCTTACGACCTTCAAAACTTTCAATAATTCAAAAGACTAACCTTAGGAGGACCTTAGAAGTAATATCATTCGAAAGAGAATGTAAAACAACATAAGGGTTTCAAGTTTTGTTAGAATCAGTCGAATAGTTATGATGTTATTGGCAAAACAAAATAATCCATGAGCTAACTTGGGGAAGACTTTGGAAATTATATCATTCGAAAGAGAATGTAAAACAACCAAAGGGTTTCAAATTTCGTTAGAATCGGCAGAATAGTTAAAAAAAAGAAGCAAAACGGGAACCGACTGCCATAGTGAGACGTAGAGTCGCACGCGACTAAAAAAGAATAAACACTCATCAAAAAGAACCATTGGTTCTTTTTCTTGTTAATAAATTGAAAGCAATAACAAACGAGGGCATTTGCTGGGGAAAGTTTTCAACGAGATATGTCGAAAGAGAGATGAAGGGAAAATGTATGGGAGATCTAAAGCCGTAGATCCCCCTAGACTCCTCGGGTATGGGAGGGTACTCAACTATTGGTATTGAGGTTGGAAGGGCACGCAAACCTCCTTATGAACAGTATAGTTCTTCTTCCTCACACACACATATACAGGATTAGGTTGATCCGCTTGAATATTTTTGAGAAATCTTCATAAACTTCACCTCGTTGCCCCTAATTAGTGGTTTTGGGAATTTGATCATTCAATCTCACTTGCACTCAGCCACTGCCAAGATACGTTCCTCGAAATCACCTCGTATCTACCATAACATTTCCCCTTTTGTATCAAGAAAGGTGGCAGTCGCCCACTCCCCTCATCCTCCGAATCAAGAAAGTAGTGAATTCCTGAAAAGTGAGATGCTCCTTTATAAAACCAACTATAACAATGAAAGTGGATGTTATGGGAGGAAAATACATCGTCGTAAGATATTCGCCGAATTACGGACCATCTAAAACCATAAGGTCCATTCAAAGTCAGTCCAGAAGAGAGAGGAAGAGAGAGGAGAGGATTGTAGTGGATGAAAAAAAAATATAAATCGACTATCATTCATACCTATTGGGGATTTTTAATGATGTTTAAGTAATTATTATCGATTCTATTTTTCTAATTAATAATGCGCTTTTGAAAATTTGTGGTAAGTTATTCCACATTTGAGTAAAACTATATTAGATGAAATGAAAAAATGAGACTTCCGGAAACTTTATTCTGGGGAGTAATTTCGGGTGTGTGGCTTCCATCATCAGTCCAAGTGGATTGTATTTTTTTTTAAGACAATCAGAAGCTTTCTCGTTCTCACTTTGTGTTAAGGTGAAAATTGTCCATAAATAAAGCCAACACCTTTTGTCATTACTTAACACACAAAATCTGCCCAGGAGGCAAAGCTGTGCTTTTTTTTCCACTCTAACCACCCTGTAGGGAGAGAGAAAAGAGAGGTGTGGAGTGGTCAGTCATTTCTAAGTGGTATGACACCCCACTCGAATGCAACCTGCATGAGATTAAGGTGCAATCGTACACTCCCTAACTGCTGCATGCACCCCTAGCACAGGATGGGGGGGGGGTATAAAATTACCACAGCATGCAACAGCCTCCCTCCATTCTCACCTGGTGCCTCAGGACAGCATCGCCTAAAGCGCAGCCCCGCTTAATTGTGCTAACAGTGGGGGTCTTACAACTTAGGCTCTAGGATCAAAGCTTTCTTCCTCAATCTCCCCAGTGGTCGGTGGGGGCTAAGATGTCATCTACTCGCAGGGAGAAATACAACAACTACAACAACATAGAGAAACAATAAAAAAACAAAGCGATTAACCCGATTTCCAGGCGTCTTGCAACTCTATGCCAACTAAATTTCTTCTCACTCCCCCACTTTAACTTTTATCCTTTAATCCACACCCTTTTTTTCACTCAAGAACTTCACCACGTTCACTGAGATTGTCCAGATTTGTAAGAGTTGTCCTTGGCTGAGGATGGGCGCCAATCATTTCGGAAACAAGTCTCTCGAATAAAGTTTTTCCTGTCTCACTTCCTATACGAGGTACAATTCTGTGCTACGGCAGTGTGAAATCTCTTGTTAAGAAGTCTGAATCCATTATTTCTAGTCGCCGCTCTATTATCTAATTCAAAGAGCAACTCGTAGATTATATAAAGTGATCCCAATGTCTTTCCTCGGTAAGAAAAAGTCCTTGTTGGAAAGTGAAGTGACTCCTCAGAGAAAACAAGTAGAAATGAAGGCTAGAAATCGTTATATTCTTTTAAGAATAAACTGAGAATGATCAGTCTCTGTGTTCGATTTTTTTTTTTTTAAAGAGCTCATCTGGTGACTGCCTACTTCGACATTAGTCGCCGTATTCAACATTGCCTAATATTAGGCATCTTTAAAAGAGGATGCTAAAAAAAACAAATAAAAAAAACATCAATAAAATAAAACAAAGAAAAAGGTAATAAGCAGGAAGCAAGCTCCGGCGTCGGGGGAAGGTCCGCCTCCCCCCGGCGCAGCAACGTGCGACCTACTAAAATAACAAAAAACAGCCCCAAACCAACTAGTTAAATAAAGAGGAGAAGGCCGACCTCCCCCAAAAAGTCTATAAGTCCACCAGACAATGTGCCCGAACTCATCGCGAGTACAAGGGACAGGCGGTAGCGACCCCGCACATCCTGGCGCCGGAAGAGGTAACGGGGCGGAGATCACCTAGACTGGGACATTCAACAAGAATGTGCCGACCAGCATGGGGGACAATGCAGTCTTCACAATAGGGCGCTGGCGAGCGCTCCATCAAATGGCGGTGCGTCCCGCGAGTGTGCCCAATTCGGAGACGACAGAAAGCAACCTGAAGCCTTCGCGGCATTGGGGTTAGGCCAATGGGAACAGTCGCGGCGCAATGGTACGCAACTTTAAGTTCCCTTCAACTGTCTGCCATCATCTTTGCCAAGCAGCTCGAAGAGCTGCCCGTATTCCTGCCATGCAGTCGGTGTGAAGAAGAGCGAAACGCTGGTCCGGTCGCAGAGTCCTCACAGACTCTTTGGCGCCCTCTTCGGCGCGCTCATTCCCCGCAATTCCTACATGTCCAGGAACCCAGCAGAAGATAATCTTTACATCCGCCCGGCTCGCCTAAACCGTGGCGTCACAGATATTGCGAACCAGGAGATGTGGAGATTCCAATGCCCCGAGAGCACTCAGGGCGCTTTGAGAGTCGCTATAGATCACGATCCGGTCTCCGAACCGGGCACGTCGGGTAATCTCCCGTACCGAGTGGTGTATTGGCACCAGCTCGGCCGTGAAGACAGACGCAGCGCCTGGAAGAGCCCCACTGACTTCAAACAGAGGGGATACGGCGTAGAAACCAACCCCCTCTTGGGACTTGGAGCCATCCGTATACACACGAGGTGTGCTTCAAAAAGGTCGAACGCAATACACCCGGTGCTGTAGAAGCTTTGGGAGCAGAGGCGTGGCGACAAATACCCAAAGGAGGTACCCTCCAGGGTAGCGTGCTGGGCAGAACCAGGGGCACCACCGGCCCGAGAGCTATACCTAGCTCTCGAAGGAGTTTTCTAGCCCTAAGGGTATGACTGGCGTCTCTCAACGGCATAGGCACCGTCGAAATCAGCTGCGGATGCAGTGAGAGCTGTTGGCGACCGAGGGAGGCGCCGGGCTCGCGCGTACAGGCAAATAATGCACTGTGCACGGCGTAGAGCGAGTGTCATCTCCCAATCATCGACTAGTAGGCCCTCCATTGGGAAGTGCGGAAGGCACCGATCGCCAAGCTAAGGTCGTATTCGAGCTTTGAACGAACAAAGGATCGATAAAAAATAAGGCAGTAGCCCTATCAGCACCCCAAGCGCTGGACACGACTGAACAGAGAATTTCCATGGCACAGGTACAAGAGACCCTGAGGCTGGGAATATGAGCCTCCCAGGTAAGGCGTTGGTCAAAAACAAGACCAAGGAAACGGTGCGATTCAATCACTTACAGGCGTACCCCATTAAGAAACAAGTCTGGGTCAGAGTGGAGCCGTGGATGGCAGCAGAAGTGCACCACCTTAATCTTGGCCAAGGAAAACCGAAACCTATGGGCTTCGGCATAGCGAGAGACGCGGTTCAAGGACTGTTGGAGTCAACCCTCCAGAGTTGTCATCTGGGCCACGCCAAAAGAGATCGAAAGGTTGTCCAGCAGCACCGAGTGTGACACTGAGGACACTTCCCTGCAGGACACCCTTTCCCTGTTCCATTGGGCCGGAAAGGGCTCCCCCTGCCCGTACGCAGACAAGACGATCTCGCAAAAATTCAGATATAAACATTGGGAGGTGGCCCCTCGCTTCCATCGTGTGGAGAGTCTCCATGATACCGTATCGCCATGCGGTATCATAGGCCTTCTCCAGATCGAAAAACACCGTGGCGTAGTGCTGTCTACGAAGGAAGGCCTCGCAGACGGCATTTTTCAGACGGAGCAAGACATCCGATGTGGAGTGGAACTTGCAGGAGCTGCACTGTGCAGAAGACAGATGGCCTCCGCTGTCCAGAAAAAAAGGGGTAATCTAACATTTATCAATTTCTCCATCAACTTGCACACGCAAGAGCTTAGAGAGATTGGGCAAAAACCGACCGGAGTAGAGTGATCTCTCCCCAATTTGCGAAAGGCGAGCACAGTAGCGATCCGCCAGGAATCTGGGAGGAGACCCTTCACCCAGATCCTTTTGAACAAATCTAACAGAAAGGCCATGCCTCGCTCACTCAGGTGTCGAAGCATGGCGTACGGAATATCGTCCGGACCATGGGCAGTGTCTGCGCACGAAGCAAGAGCGGAACGCAACTCACTCACAGTAAACCTGTCGTTGAAGGGCTCTCCGCCTCTGGAGGTAAAGTCCAATCGGCGGCCTTCCGCGACCTCACGACGTGCATTGAATGCTGGTGGAGCAGCATCACGGTTAGAGAATGCGGAGAAAGTGGTTGCAAAGGATTCCGCCACGGACGCCAGGTTCGAGATTGCGATCCCATTCTCCTGGAGAACGTGAGTAGGCGGCTGCGAGAACTTGCCCCGAATCCTTTTGACTCGCTTCCACACCTCAGCTAAAGGGGTCTTCCCGTTAAGTGAAGACACGTATGCCCGCCAAGAAGAGCGGCGGGCGTGCTTCGAAATATACCGGAACCTAGCCATAGCCCGACGAAATTCAGCGACAGTGAAATCGTTCGGGCGCCGCTTATATCGCATGTAGGCATAGCGCTTCTGCTTGAGGGCCATCTCACAATCGGCTGACGTCCGTGGTCGGCGTACAAAACGGCCAGACCTTCTAGGAATAGTAGCTAGTCCCGCGACGATGAGGTTTCCGGAGAAGAACTCAACGGTCTCATCTACCGACCTAAACTCCTCGACGAGATAGAGAATTCAGTCATTTCCTGAAATGCAGACCACCGCATCCGCGCCAAGCGCCACCAAGCGGGCTCTCGGGCAGCAGTGGTCCAGAAAATGATATTTAAATGTGAAAGTGATCACTACCATGGAGGTTATCGACCACTCCCCAATCAAAATCGGGCTGTGCATCCGGAGAGCACAAAGATATATCGAGGCAGGGAGATGAAGCAGTTCTTGGACAGTGATGCGTAAACTCATCCACATTTAGGACACCGATCTCAAGCTCGTCGATCAGGTCGGTAAGGACTTGACTCCAGAGATTGATAGAGTAATCTCCCAGAGAGGGTGTCTACAGTTTAGATCTCCACAAAGAGAAAGGACCTCGGCAACCGTGCCACGACGCGACGGAAGTCCCCAGCCTCGAAGTCGGCTGACGGTAGAACGTACGCAGAAATAACAGTATACCTCCTATCAAGGTGCAACTGCACAGCTACTGCCTGAAAGGACTATCTAAAGTGAAGAGAAGAACGGAGACATCATGCCGGGTGTAAATCGCACATCCTCCCGCCCGGCCCCCCTCCCCGTGGTGGTGGGGTCGCAAAACCCTTATACCCCAGAAGGGTGGGCAGGGGGCATGCGCCCAGCATGGTCTCCTGCAAAAAGATAGCTAACGGGGAACGGAAGGAGACGAGCTTCCGCAGCTCTTCCCAGTTGGCCCGCAGTCCGCGGCAATTCCATTGAAGGAATATGCCCTCCAGGCCTAGCTCGGATTTGACGCGGGGGCCCTCTTCGAAGAGACGACCCAGACGGGAATGGCCGTATGCTTCCCGGAGACAGAACCCCAGGCGCTGTCGCCTTCGAGGATTTATTGGGGGAGATTTGGTTCGCTATGCGAGTCTTTTCCCTCCTCCACCTCTAAACTTTAGGCGGGCTAGGGCCCTCTTTTCGAGGAGCCACCGTCTCCAAGCCACCCAGCCTACCACTGGGCGTGGGCGAAGGAGCTAAAGCTCCTTTGTTGATGTCCTCCTTTCGGGGGAAAGCTTTAGAAACCCCGAAAGATGATCTGTCGACCAACTTCAGGCGTTTTGCCTCCTGTGAGTCTAACAACTCTGTGGAGGCACGTGGCCGTTTAGCCTTATGGGAAACGGTCACTCTGGGTTAAAGGGGGGGAGCTCTGGTTTTAGCCGGAGCTGGGTGTGGACCCTTTGTGCCGCCAGCTTTACCAGGGGAGCGCCCGGAGTGGGTAGAATCCGCAGAAGGGTTCCGAATGGGCGCGGAAACGACCGTGCTCGTAGGCCTGGAGGAACCAGGGGCAGAGGGTGTCCTTTGCAACATTGCGGCATAGGACGTCCCGGGTAGCGCCGGGTGCGCCAGGACCAAGTCCTTAGCCTCGCGGAATGAGAGACCATCCTGAGCCTGACGACCAGGATTTCCTTCTCAAGGAGATACGCACAACATTGCTTCGAAAAAGCGGGACGCGGCTCTCTGAAATTGACACACTTGGTCACATACGATTTGGACTTATCGTGTGTGGCCTTGGAGCAACTTAGCAACTTACACAGGTTTCAGGTACCCCGACTGTGCACGTCGACAGGAGCGATCCGTATGGCCGAAGCGGTGGCACCTCCAAGGGATTGGCACGAATGCTTTCACACGGTAGCGATACCAACCGGCACACACCGACTCAGGGAGCTTGTCACAGTCGAACGTCACTAAGAGTGTAGGGGTAGGTCTCGGGGCCCCTCCCTGTTTTCTCATCACACGTTCGACCTTGACCGCCCCATGGTCGGCCAGCTCTAAGGTGATGTCCTCTATGGAGTAGTCCACGAGTTTCCTTGCATAAACTACTCCTTTCACGAAGTTCATGGTAGGGTCCGGCGTCACACTCACAGTCGTGCCATCAAGTGTCCTAAGGGCACTAATCATCGCCGCATCGGAGGGATTCGACGCATTCGCCAAAAGGCTCCCGTTCAAGAAACGCGTCACCTTCGGCTCTCTACCAATCACACTAGATAAAGCACTAAATGGATCATGTTGCCCTTAGCCAACATGGTGCCATCAGTGGAGCGAATAACGAGGAAGCGTTTGAAGCCAGCGGGCTCGAAAACGCCGGGTAATCTCTGAATGAGGGGCCCCAATATAATCGATGCTCCGCTCTGCGCACTAGCACTTTTAGTCTTAGTTAGGGGCTCTGCAGCCGGGGGGAAGGCAGAGGGGCCGGATGTGCCGATCTTGGCTTGGTCACTTACCGAATTGGCAGCAGACCCATCAGTCCCTGCAGCCCCCGTGGATGGAGAGGAGCCCCGAAACTTTTTAGTCTTTTTTTTTTCTTTTTAGGAGAGAAGAACGGAGAATGAACCCGCTTCTCCCTTCCGCTGGCAGGAGCCTCCAGGCCGGATCGCCCGGCCTCAGCAAGGTCCTTTTCCGAGATTGAGAAGGACCTGGCAGTCTCAGGGGCACCGGTCGGAGGAGGAGATCCATCCCCTCCTTGTACTGCCTTGGAAACTCTAGCCGTTTGAAGGCGACCTTGCATAGGGGTGGATTCGAGTTCGGTGCTTGGCACCGAGCCCGGATTCGCTCCCATCGAAGGCCCTACCGTCTGAGGCTTGGTTGCCTAAAGGACCATGTCTATCTTGGGGGAGGGGCTCCAGTTGGCCATCCCCCCCTGGACATCACTGGTCCCATTGGCAGTGGTGCCACAAGTCGAGTGTGGGGAGGCACAGGCCTTGACCCCCGCTAGCTTTAATATTCTAGCCAGCAGGTCTTTTGAGGGAAGCGACCGATGGGGCCTGGCTTCCCTCTCCCCCCTAAGGGGGTTTGCCGTACTGAGCCGCTTCAATGGGGAGCAATCGGCTATGGGCTGCCTGCTGGCTTTCTTGGTAGTTTCCTTGGAAAGTAATGGGGGGACTGCCGCTGGAAAGAGGGGGGTGCCCGAAGGCACCTTCAAACAAGGGGGCTAGGGGGGGAGTCCCCTACTCCCGTAGGCGAATAAGAGAAGTAAGCCTCCTCTGTGGTTAGAGAGATTTGGATGGTCCCCTACGAGAGCACAGGGGGATGGGACCTCTATTTTTTCTGTGGAGCTGCCCGAGGGCGGCTCCGACGATGGACGAGGGGAAATTGAGGGAAGATTTTTTATTTTCTCATCATTGGGCATGGTTACCCTATTTATTTTACGGGAAGCAAACGCTAATCACCCCTCGCAGTGACCCGCTCTGCAAGGGGTGCGTATGGACCTGGCAGAGCCAGGTACCGCCATTCATGGCCACCCCTCCCGCCTGGTGACCTGGCAGCCATTCGCCATAGCGGCTCTACCTTAGGCACGGCGTTAAAAAAGGTAGTGAAGTGAGAAGGAAAAGGGATGTGAGGAAGGTATGGGTAGGGATGAAGCAGGTTGTTAAAAACCCACCATCCCAAACCGGAGCTCAGGGGTTACTGAACATTGTCCCCTCCCCCTCAGCCCCGATTCGGGATAGTTGGCTGAGAAGAAGGTCAGTATCTTTCCTGTTAAAATATAGGCCAACCAGAGAAAGTTGTGGGAGAGGTTGTAGGGGAAGTGAGGAAATAGGGGAGAAATACAGACTGTCTGAAAGAAGGAGAAGAGGCTAAGCTGGGGCCGGACGGGGCGCTGAGTCACGTCAGCACGGCGGCCAGGAAGGCAAATCGCTGCCCCCCTTACGGGGTCTTTGTGTTCGAGTACAAGGACGACATTTGCAACACTTAATGCACTAATTGTATGTAGTATTCAATTTTTCTACTGTGGAGAGACGTTGGGGTCACCCTATATTAGTAAAACCATTTATTATTTTAAATATTTTGACCTCGTGGACGACGATTTCCAGTGAGGACAGATTAAGATCCCTCAGCTTGTGTCTTCGTATGTTTTATTTCTAAGTTCAGGGATTAATTTTGTCTCTCTTCGCTGAACTCGCTCTAAGGTTGCTTTGTCCTTTCGGATATGAAGAGACCCAAATTGAACTGTGGACTTTAATGAGCTATAACAACGCCTTATGAAAGTATAATATAATTTTGATTTAAATGTAAAACTCTTATGTATCTCAGAATTCTGTTTGCTTTTTGCGATACTACAATACATTGTTTGAGGGAACAAGCACGTGATGTGAAAAATAAAGCTGATTTTAAGCATTGTTCGCTTAGAACAATTTTCCAAGCTCAAAAGCGTGAGAAACAACAGGAGCGGGCTGATGGAATGCCGCCCATAATAATCCGATTATTTAGACAAGGAGTTTTCCCCACATCCCTTACCCCCTTCCAGCCACGCTGGGATTGCCGCGGTCGCACTACTCAAACGATGGACGATAGTCTTCCCCCCTTCTATGGGCTAAGCTCCCTCACTCCAGGCGTAGATATATACCCGTGTCGCCAGGAATCGAGGAGATTATGTGCGAGAAAAGCTCACGGGAGCAGACTATCTTACCTCTCTTCGAAGGCAAGGAAATTTTGCGGGATAAAACCGGATATCCCTCCTTGGATAAAACAAATATCCAACCTGGATTAGTCAAAAATCCTCTCCCCGTAAGAATACTCGTCTGACTCCGTGCAACGTCTCCATCTCCAAAGAAGAAATCAAGTCTTGTCCCAAAAGGCTTCATTGAAGATTAATCCTCGCGTAATACCCCCTTAATTACGCATAGTCGTTCAAACAACCCGTCTGACGTCTCACAGAAACTTACCCTCCGTTTTCTTCGATGGGATTCCACCAAAAGAATTCGCAGCCTCCAATCTTGAAGGCTCTGCCCCACCCCCCTGTCATCTCAAAGGAATGCTTCAACTCCGAGCAAGTTGACCCTGGACCCCATTGAAGTGACTCAACCTCTATCCCCACTTCGCAGGAAACGACCATCTTCTCCCCCTCCATTTTGTACAAAGTATTGTAATGAATATTTTAGCTTCCCCCAAATTTATAATTGCCGCCTACTGTCCCCCCCCCCCCCATTTTTATTGTGTGCTTACTGTGTCCCGTGAAAAGCCCTACTTTAATTCAATTCAGCCTACCCATTTTTATTGCATTTTAAATACCTAATCTTATTACTGGCCCGTTGACCACTGTAACTATTTGTATTATTATATGTCTTTTATTGTTCTACCATTTAACCTAAGTTATTAATATGTATTAAAGTCTATTTTGGTCGACTCCTTTACTTTTAACCTTTGAACTCCTCATAGCCGTGTAATAGCCCTGTAACCAAGTAAGACTTAAACACTCATCCAATACTGAGAATCAAAGTAGCTCTATTGGACTAGTCCTCCCTTACGAGAATCTGACCTCGTAATCAGACCCGACCGACCCGAAGGTATTAAAAAGGAAACCCCGCGCACCCTAAAATCAAATATAATAGACATACGGGGGGCGGTCAATAGGTTTTGCAATTCGGATATAAGGAAACGAGATATGAGGAAAAGTGTTTTATTATTTTTCAATATAACTACCCTCGACTTCAATGCACTTGCGCCACTTGTCCCTGAGGCTTCGAATTTCCGACAACCAGAAATCTCCCGACTGCTGTTCAATCCACTCCTGGACGGCGAGCTGGACATCTTTATCGTCTCCAAACCAGCGTCCACGCAGTGCAGCCTTGAGCTGGCGGAATAAAAAGTAGTCGCTAGGCGACAGATCTGAACTGCAAGGGGAATGGTTGGGCTCCTCGAATCCGCACTCGCGCAGGGCAGCTTGTGCAACTCTGGCTTTGTGGACATTGACGACGTTGAAGTCGATCATGGGGCGAGAGGTTTATACGCACCTAACGGGAAGAGACCTTGGCCATGGCCAAATTGTCGTGGATGATGTTGATAACACTTCCATGTGATATTCCAAGTTCTCGCTCGATTTGTTCGACCTTTACCCGTCGATTTTCGAGGATCATCCTATCCACACGGGCCACATTGTCCTCGTTGGTCACGTCTGACGAGCGTCCTGGACGGGAGTCATCTTCAAGGGACTCACGACCATGGTGGAACTCTCTATTCCAGCAAGCAATGATTGCATAGGAAGGGGCGGTGTCTGTGTACACTGCAAACATGCGTTCATAGATTTCTTTTGCATTCTTGCCTTCCTTGGTCAAAGATTTGATCACTGCGCGGTGCTCAACCTTGTCCATTGTTCAAAAATTTGTGACTGACGATCTGCGATCAGCTACTGCTTCTTAAATAGACGAGGCAGGAGCGTGAGGTTGCAGGTCCTGACTTGTCATAACTTGTCCTAACACCCCCACAAACAGCTATTCCCCTTCCTCTGTTTTGCTGTACCGATTCGCAAAACTTATTGACCACCCCTCGTACGAGTATGTATGGTATATAGGAACCTATACCACGACACATTGCCCAGGGCTTTTTAGGCTGCTTAAAAAAACATTTTCAATAGGAGCCGCATTTAGATTAATATCTCTGTCTGTCTTCATATGATTTAATTTAATCTTAGGGTTTAATTTTGTCGATCTACGCTGAATTCGCTCTATGGGTGTTTTGTCCTTTTGGATATGAGTAGATCCCTATTGAACCGCATTAAACGCGATCATTAAATTTAAATACTCCCATTACTATCACTGGGTTGTTCGTGAAATCCCCCAAGAAAACATACCTTAGTTTCCGAATGCGAAAATATCAGGAGAGTTGTGTACTCTCCCGTGTTATATCGTCAGACGTAAACTCATGTTTTTTTTAAAAGTATCTCCACAAATTTTCACTTCTCGTTTTTCCAATTTCTTCATCCACCTTATTTAAACGTCACTGGAAATTCCCATCCCCGGTTGGATTCATCTTTTAAATTAATGATAATTTCTTAATAAATTATAATGTTTATACTGTTTACACAGGTTAGTATATGAATTCGATAGAATCTGTAAAGTGCTGGGACAGATTCGGAATCTCACTTGGAACAAGATTTCTATAAACGTTTCGAACAGCTTCGGTGACCCCCGGTTGGCTGAGTGCCTTTATACCCCCGTCATACAAAATCATCTTTCATCTTAACACCAAAAAAGAGGCAAGCTTTTCATCTCTATAGATCCTCCATTCATCCATAACAAAGCCTCTATGATACATACATCTGAGAAAACGTTACGCCCGTTAGATTCCGTGGGGCTTTCATGGAGCAGAAACCGGCCAGCCTAGGAGAAAGGAAAGCGCTGCTCATAAAAGACTTTAATAGGTCACGTCTGCGTCAGCCACTCAGTTTTCACTGCACATTAAAGCGTTTAAAACCATCGCCAAAACAGGTTGCAAATCTCATTTATCGGCTCAAGATTATAATATTGTTGGGTAACAAATTTCAGCATAAATTCTGTCAGTTGTCTTTTCTGAATACTTAATATCTAACGTTTCAAAGGTCAACCGAAAATGCAAGATGTGTTTTAATTTGAGGTACGTAGGGCATCCTATATCGCGGGTTCCGCGATGTATGTTTGATGCCACAGGATTTATTTGTTAAATTTATTTATTGATCAGTGGAAAATCATGAAGGGCAACTCCGGTAAGCAGCTATTACAGAGGTTAGTCTAAATTAACTGGTTAAGTAAGGGGATGTTAAATTGTGTGGTTACATAGTTATTGTAGCCAAAAGAAGAGACTATTTGGTGCGCTGTGGACTTGTAGTACGCACAACTCTCCTGCGCATGCCCCCTCCCCCTTTACCCAACGAATACAGGTATCCTACTAGTACTTAAGGAATGTCAAGAGATCTTCAAACGACCTGTGAGATTTGGTCTGGCTTAGGTTAGGTTAGGAAGGATTACGTCACTGGTTACGTCATAACTCGACATCTGCCTACATCTATGGGTAGACTACTTGACAAGGGGTGACTATCGATTGGTAGAGGAAGAAAATAAAGGTAGATGACAGGCAAGAGAATAATAAATGAACAATAAATAAAAGACACGTACATCCAATCGAGCCGAGGAGTGACGTAAGCCAATGCCTCAAGATGTACAAATACGATCAAAGGGAGGCGATTCAAGTTCGTACTTTTGAATGTTTGTACTAATTGTACGAACTTGTTCCAAAGAGACATTAACAAAACCTCCTGGCCCCAGCATTTAGGGGTGGTCAGGTTTGCTGATGAGGTCTTTGTTATTCTTAAATCTGTATACTATTCTTCATTGGATTTAAGTTTCCCTTTATTCTTATCATTCCTTCAGTGTTTAAATGACCTCGTTGGATTACACATATTCTTAGTTTACTGAGGTTTAATTATCTGAAACATAGTAGTTGGAAGTGGGAGAGGACAGAGAAAAAGAAAAGGACAATTAAAAAAGGGGGATAAGGGTCAATGAAAGGTTTGGCCTCTCCGCCCGTCCCTTCTCTGCCCCTCCCCTCTCCCTTACTCTATCTTCCTCATTATCTTTTGTCTCAGGCAACCTAGTATGGACCGCAAGGTCTGTTGTGGCCTGTTCCTCTATGTAACTCTCCCTCGCTCTCTCTCTCTCTCTCTCTCTCTCTCTCTCTCTCTCTCTCTCTCTCTCTCTCTCTCTCTCTCTCTCTCTCTCTCTCTCTCTCTCTCTCTCTCTCTCTCTCTCTCTCTCTCTCTCTCTCTCTCTCTCTCTCTCTCTCTCTCTCTCACACACATTCAAGCGAGATGTCCCCCAACGGGAGCTCGATTCTAACGGAGTTTCAGCTCAGGGGTGATGAATCACTTTACCCCGTACCTCGAGGTCATTGGGGGTTAAGGGAGGTACTCAGGATGGGAGTTTGGGGTAAAAGAGGAAGAGGTTACTCCACCTGACCTGACTCCCTCCCAATGAGAAGGTCGCGGACTTGACCTACCTTGGCGGGGGCGCTGGGAATTTGAGGAAAGAGGTTTGAGAGGCTCAAATTGGTTATTGAGGTCTCCCCCCCACCCCCCCCATCTCCTGGTTGACCTCGAAGTGTAAATTTGGTAACCACAGAGCCAACAGAAGACTTAATTAGTTGGCACAGTACCACATAAAGCATAAATTTGACAAACATAGGGTCCCAAGAACCATCACTGTAACCTGCGTAATACCATTAGAAATTCAATTGATACTATGACAGGGGACACGTTAATTTAACTTCCCAGGAACACAAAGACCCGCAATTTAACTTCTCAGTTCCACAAAGACGCATAAATTTTAATTCTCAGTGCTACAAAGACGTGTCAATTTAACTTAACATTGCCATAAAGATGCGTTAATTTAACCTATCTGTGCCACAAAGACTCGTCTTTATAACTTTTCAGTGCCACAAATACGCGTCATTTTAACTTATCAGTGCAAGAAAGACACGTCAATTTAATTCCTCAGTCCCAGAATGACACCTAAATTTAACATAACAGTGCCACAGACTCGGTAATGAAACTTATTTGTGCCACAAAGACTGGTTAATGTAACTTATATGTGCTACAAAGACGAGTCAATTTAACATAGCAATGCCACAAATAGGCGTCAATTTAACTTATGAATACCACAAAAACTTGCTAATATAACTTCTCAGTGCGACAAATACCCATCAATTTAACTCATCAGTACCAGAATGACGCCTAAATTTAACATAGGAATGCCACAAAGACGAGTCTTTTTAACATAACAGTGCCACAAATAGGAATCAATTTAACTTGTGAGTACCACAATGACTTGTCAATATAACTTCTCAGTGACACAAATACGTCTCAGTTTAACTTCTCAGCGCCAAAAGTACTCGTCAATTTAACTAATCAGTGCCAGAAAGACGTAAATTTAACATAACAGGGCCAACAAGACTCGTTAATTTAACTTCTCTGTTCCACAAATACGCGTCAATTTAACTTCGCAGTGGTACAAAGTTGTCAATTTAACTTCTATGCTACAAAAACGCGTCAATTTAACATAATAGTGCTATAAAGATGCCTCAATTTATCTTATCAGTGCCACAAATACTCGTTAATTTAATTTTTTATTGCCACAAATACGCGTCAATTCTACTTTTCTGTGCAACAAAGACGCGTCAATTTAACTTTTTTTTGCCACTAATCCCCTTAATTTAACTTCTCATTACCATAAAGACTCAACTCGTCAATTTAACTTTTCAGTGCCACAAATACGCGTCAATTTAACCTCTCACTGATACAAAGATACTTCAATTTAAGTCCACAATACATGTCAATTAAAATAGTTCATTACCAAAACAAGAGTCAATTTATATTGCCCAGTGCTACAAAAGCGCCAAATTAGCTGGCACGATATCATTAGAAGTGTTAGTTTACTGACGCTGTGCTGCAGAATCTTTACTTTGGCTGAAACATTGTCACACAAAACGATAAATTGAATCGAACTGCCACAAGAAGCGTCAATTTGTGAATTTCTCTTTCTCTTTTTCTCCCCAAAAGGTGAGATGCAGGGGAAGGGGGAACTAAGGTTTTTATTTTTGGCTTGGGTTAGGTGAAAACGGACCAAAAGAACTTGATTCCGAAGAGCTGGAAGCTGTTGTCACAGCAAATTTTGCTACAACTTCTAGGGAACTCGCAGAAAAAAATAACGTAATCCAACTAAAAAGGATTGGAAAGGTTCCAGTGAATGAAAAATGGGGTCCACAAAAACTGTTCACGGAAAATCTGCAATAGTGTGTTGCTTGTTGCGAGTCATTGCTTTCAAGACACCTTCAAGCACCATTTTTGATGAGAAGTAGATCCTTTATTATGACGTTAAACGCCGCCGTCCGTGAATCAGTGGAGGAAGCGGAGTTTCTCAACAACCGAGAGGAGGACTTCATCCAAAAAAGATTCAGTTGAGTATATGGTTAGATATTAAAGGGATTGTTCATTACGAACTGTTAGACAACAATCAAACAAGTAATGCTAATCTGTACTGCAATTAACGACGTCCCTTAGTCAACAGAAGGGGTTGTCATCATCTATCCCGAGAATGCCAGTCCTCGCACACCTCAGATAACCAAAGATCTCTGGGAGGAGCTCGGTTGAGAAATATTGCTTCATCCCCTACATTCACCTGACCTTCCTCCTTCTGATAATCACCTTTTAGAGGATTACAGAACCATTTAAATGGTCTTAAGTTGACACCAAAAGAAGTTGAAAATGAGTTGGATTCATATTTTGCATCAAAGCCGCAAGAATTTAATAAGCCTGGCATTTATAAACTTGTTGACGAACGAGGTTCTAGAAAGCAATGGAGGTTATGTTTATGATTACATATTTCCATAAGCATAAGTTTTTTTTCATTTTTAATATATATATATTAAAATCGGACATTAGTTTCGTTCCATTACTTTGGTGAAACCAATTCTTGCCTCTCATCAGGCTAGAGAGCCATTGTTATTTTGATCTTTATTTGAATTTCATTATCCATCTTGGGGGGTCTGGTCTGCGACTGAAAGGGATGCGTGACGTAATTAACAAAATTTGTCAATGTAACCTTTGCTATCCATTTTTTTTTTTTGGGGGGGAGGGCTATCTATTTCTAGTTACTAGTTGTTTTTTTCCCTTCTATTTCGTATTTTTTCCTGTTTAATGATCTTTTCACAGGTAGATTTCGTCATTTTTCTTGTCATTAGAGTCTGTGAATGATACTGGAATATTATTCTCAATTTAATTGACGTAAATAGTGAAATAGTGTAAAGTTGGGCAGAGCGACAACTAAAGATGTATCCATGTATGCAGAGAGATTTGATAAAGATATACTAGTGGTTGTGTGTAAAATGAGTTACAATGTTGGTAATTACAAGGTGATCCCATTTCCGACATAACAATTTGTGCATAGTTAAAAATATAACCGTAACGGAAACACCAGATGGAGCTTAGGGTAATTGTGACGATTGATCTGGAGAACTATCGGTAATGAATCGAACAGGAAGGAAAACCAAACTTGGAGCTTTAGAGGTCGTTTGATTTCAAAAACAAACGCTTCATTTTGCCACTCTACAGGGTGTCTCAAAAGTCTGAACACATCACAAGGAGTCACAAGGAATAGTAGTACCTCAAAGGACATTGCTGACCATACTGTGGAGGTACTATTTTGGCAAGTCCCTAACCTATAGCGTAAGAGGAAGTATAGCATATATGAAGGCTATCCCCACCCACCTCTCCCACCCGCATTTGAGGGCCAGAACGCTGAAACGATACCTGAATGTGCCGAAAAAAAGAACACAAAACAGGAATTTTTTATAAAAAGTTGAAACCTATCTACTTTACTCAGATCTATAATCTATACTAAAGTGGTACCATCTAGGTGAGGGTGTGGATTATCTTGTTAAGTCGAGATTTGAACTGTTCGACTGATGAACTGTTCACCACTTCTGGCGGTAGACGGTTTCACATTCCGCAAATGCTAGTATGGAATTGCGGTAATTCCAGTTTGCAACCGTGGTTACGTGTAGCATTTGCGTTGAACGTGAACAGCCTCCTGTGATCTACGTTTTTAACTCCTCGCATTATCTTAAAAGTTTCAACCAGCTGGCCTCTTTACCGACGCGTCTCCAAGGAGAACATCCCCAGTTCTCGTAGCCAATGCTAACTTTTATGACTAAGGGAGGGAATCAGTTTTGTGGCTCTGGCCTGTACCCTTTCCAGCCGTTCAATGTCCTTCCTCAGGATTGGAGACCAGAATTGTACGGTGTATTCAAGGGGTGACCAGACTAGAGAGTTGTACAAGGCGAGAATAATCTGCTTATTTTAGAAGCCTTCTTTTCCACCTGGAGAACTTTAGATAACTGCTGATTAGCACGCCTAAATCTTTCTCAAGGTAAGTGGTATCTAGTTGTCTGCCTAGCAAAGAGTAGTTTTCTCGAGGGTTAGCATGGCCGATGTGTATTACCTTGCACTTGTCAAGGTTAAATGGCAACTGCCACTTTCTGACCACTCGCTTATCCTGAGAAGGCTATTTCGCAGGCATTCCACTCCTTCTCGCGAGCTCACACTACCTTCTAGCTTGCTATCGTCGGAGAACTTGCCTATCGAGCATATTCGTCCTTCGTCTATATCATTGATGTAGATGATGAACAATAGAGGCTCAAGAACTGAGCCCTGGGGTACCCCGCTACTGACTGGCGTCCATTGCGAGGCTATTCCGTTGATCTTTACTCGTTACCTCCGTCCTGAGACTTAGTTTTCTATCCATTCGGCTACCTTGCCGGTAGTGCTAAGGGCTCGGACTTTATTTATCAACCTTCGGTGTTATCTTATCGAAGGTTTTTTTAAAATCAAGGTGTAAGATATCCACAGCTCGACTACGGTCATACTCACTCAAAATACCGTGGAAAAATTCTAGTAGATTAGTGAGACATGAACGGTTCTTGCGAAATCTGTGCTGGGAATCCAAGATCAGATTGTGCGACTCTAAGTGCTGCACTATACGGTTTGCGATTATTCCCTCGAATAGTTTGCCTACGATGGATGTCAGACTAATAGGCCCGTAATTACACGGGCATTCGCAGTCCCCCTTCTTATAGATGGGAGTTACGTCTGGTACTCTTCCGTCTTCCGGCACCTCTGAAGTTTCCAAAGATTTGTTAAAAATGGTGGTGAGGGGTGAAGCGACCTCTTCACTAACTCCTCGGAGGCCTCTAGGAAGAAAGCCATCCGGACCTGGAAACTTATACGGGTTAAGTTTTCCTAGTCTGGCTACTACTTCGTTTATCTCTAAGATAGATTATTTCGCATAGGTTTTTGCCCTCTTCGAGATGAACTCCCGGTCTTGGAGCTGGACCATCAACTTCCTTCGTAAATATGGAGGCGAAGTAACCGTTCAACACGTTGATAATGTCTGGTTCTGACTTCCGTAATACGCCATTGTCATCTCTCAGCGGTCCTATGCTATGGCGAATTGGCCTGCGGCTATTGGCATGCAGGAATAATTCTTTCGGGGGCTCTTTACAGAGGGAGGCCACCAGAACTTCATCGCTGCGCTTAGCTCTGCGCACGAGTGCTTTAACTTGCCTACACTTTTCCCTGTATTGAAGAAGCCTTTCTTCATTATGGTAGGCAGTTTTCCTGTTCCTTATCACTGCGGTGATGCCTCGATTGACCCATCTCTGTTTGAGAGGATTGCCGCTCCTCCTTGTGCTGGGGAAAAACGCAGATTGTTGGGTCATAAAATATTCTTTAAACGCCAACCATTTGTCCGAGGCTCCTTCTCCTGTTGCGGGCCCAAGCCCGCATATCGCATCCCAAAACCCACAAAGTTCGTGCGTCGATAGTCGGGTTAAAGATAACGACGTGAGAGTGTCTCTCACATGGAATGCGGACGGAAAACGTGAATGTGCGGTGATCGCTCCCGCCCAGACACTCTCCCACGCTGAGTCCGGATACCATGTCGTCCTCGGTGGTGAACACAAAATCTAACATGTTCTCACCCTTCGTTGTCTCCTCTACCTATTGTGTCAGGAAGTTATCCTGAGCGAACGCAATCAATCTTCTCATTTCCGTATCGCCTTTCCAGTTCCTTCAGTCAGTCCCACGGCAGTTGAAGTCACCAATGACTAAACTCGTGCGACTATTTATCAGATCGGTGAGCTTTGCGTACAGGCTTGACTCTAACTCTTCTGACTGTCTGCGGCCTGTAAACCACCGCTACTCAATAAGATAAGCTGGTACAATCTAGGTCTAGCCCTAAAATCTCGCGACCAGATCTCACATTGCATTCGACAGCGGGGAAACAGTTCCGGACGTATACCATAACTCCGCCGCCCTCTCTAGAAGGTCGGTCACGGTGGAACATTGTATAACCGGGGATCACAAACTCACCCTCGAAATCTCGCTTGTCAGTATGGATCCACGTTTCTACGATCGCCAGGATATCTATTCGGTTATCGGAGGCCAATACAGCCATAAGTTCGTCCCACTTGTTCCGTATCGACATTCCTGTTAAAAAATAAAACTTTTAGGGAACGCTGACTAGTCCGCACGTTCCCTCCGCTAACGCGTTTCCCGACTACTCAGATGGAGTGTTATTCTTAAAAAGGGACGTATTATCATGAGCTTCCTCCGAGTTGCCTGGATCTTCTCCACTTTGGACCGGTTCTTCGTCACCAGCAGGTGCAGCAGGGCCTCTTGCAGTAGAATGTCCCGCATTGACTTGCTCTCGCGGCTCGTCTTGAGTCTCCCGCTCGGTGATACCAGTCGAGTTGCCGCTTGGCTCGTCCCGTGCAACCTTTAACAACCAGAAGGCATTCCTGTCGATTAACTCGGTGAGAAACCTTCTTCCTGGGTCGTTTAGGTGGACCCCGTCCTCCCTGTATATTTCATCTCGTCCAAGAACAAGTCAACCGGGTCTACAAACTTAACTCCTGTCAAGGCAGAAGGGTGACCTAGACGTTCGTTAATGCCAAGAAGTTTGCTATTTGCGTGCGCTGTAGCAAACTTCCTGGCTAGCATCCCTACGAGCATGGCCTTGCTTGTCTCTGAGAGAAGATCCTCCACAATCTTCATCGATGTCTTGACTATATGTCCCGTTAGCCCGAATCTACTTCCCCTAAGGAAAAGGTCGTTTTCCCCTCCATTGAGGCAAGTACGGAGCTCCTGGAGAAATTCCGTACATTCCTGATTTCGTTTTGTAGCGCCTCGTTATCCCTCCGAAGAAGACATCGTACTTCCCACCTGTGGCACTTTCCCCCACCCAGGTGGTACTGAAGGCATCGCAGCTGCGAGTATCCCACTATTACGCATTGCGCGTCCTCGTCCTACAGGACGGAAGAGCGATTTAGGGTTCACAAGGGGTCCTATGCGGCAGGGAAAGTCGTCCTCTGCTTCTTCTTCTTCTTCTTACCACTTTTCTTTTTCTTCTTACTTCCTGAAACTCTCCTTCGTTCGAGCTCGCATCCCTAACCTTCAGTTAACTCTCCACTGCCGGTGCCGATGTGCTCGTCTCGGTCGGTTGCCTGTTGCTCACTGGTGCTTCCATCGCAGCTACTACCTGCCTTTTCTTCTTTCTTCTTCTTTTATTTTTCTTCGAATTGATCCGAAGATTTACTGCAGCTGCTTCAAGGGAAGCACCTGCAGCCCCAGTGTTATCGTTCTCGATATCCTGTGGGTTCGTTCGAGCTGCACCCGACACAGGAGTTCCCGCTGTCTCGAGGGTTGCCGCGGATATAACGACGACAGCATAACTTGTCTCCGTTCTTTGACCCCCTCTTTTAGCCCTGCGCAGGTCTTTTCCGCAAGCTCCCTGTCCGGATTGGGCGGTACTGCTCTCTTGCATCGTTTCTGCGGCATTACTGTCCGTCATGACAGTTCCTCTAGTCTCGTTCCCATTCCCTGGAGGTGACCTAGAGATGACACGTCTCCTGAGTTCGTCAACTGCCTCCTGAAGTTGGCCCACCTGATTCCTCAGGTTAGTCAATTCCACAATGCAGTTTTCGTCGAATTGACCAAGTTGATTTCTCACGACGGCCAGTTCGTGGTGGTGACGTTCTTCCGCTTCCCTCATCTTCCTCTCCATTACCAATTCTATGTCGCAGAACTTGCAAACGCTCTGACGAGTGATGTTCTTAAAGTTTCCCTCTTTAAAATCTATACACCAACGAATGCGTCCGCACCTAGGACATTTAGTTTTTAATTGTTGGGCACCAGGCATTTTTCTCTATTTACTTTTGTCGTTTTGTCAGTTGACTAAGTGCGCGCTAATATCTTCGATGCTTGTGACCACTAAAATGAGAGGGAAAGGTTTAGTGTTGGGTCTCGCGCCGGCCGCATCCGCCTACCCCGCAGGTCTTTCCGGCCCCTCCATAGCAGATCTCTCCATTCGCCTGCCACACTAGCCGAAAGGGTTTCCCCCGTAGTCTAGACGGTTCCAAACTTGGCGCAGCTTAAGGGACGCAGCCACAAGTGATTTTCCACTGGTTACTCGCCAGGAGTGACAGGAGGATAAAAGCCAAGGTTGAGGCCGTACTAAGGCCTACCGAGCGGCCAGACTCGTAGCCAAGGCATTCAAGGGATATCTTGCCATGACTAGTGACCTAGCCCGAGACCTTTCAGTTAGCCTGGCAGCCAACTAGGCAGGGAAGTTGTGACCAGTAACAGCCCAGCCTAAATTACCAAAGGACGGTGACAGGGGCTGGTCAGGCATTATGCTTTAGTGGTGGGCTTTTCAGGGCATACCAGCCTCACCACATTATTCCGTCCCCTGCCGGCCTGAGACTCCTCCGCCCCAGTCTCTCACAACTTTTGAACATCAAATGGTGTTATTTATAGAGGTTCCAAAGCCTCTCTTCTGGTGCATGAGGTATCTACCAGGTCCTTACTTGTTACTAGCAAAGAGATAATAGATAAGGATAGATGAGAGTTGTTATTAGGGGTGATAGACATATATACACACTTATACACATACACAGATATACCGAAGCATACATTTATACAGAGACACGATAGCTTCCTCTTTTTGTTAGAAATTGAGATGGGTTGAGGAAATGTGGGGAAGTTAGAGGAGAGAAAACCAGGGAGGATAAAGGAGAGAGTAAAGGAGAAACCAAAGATATAGAAAAAGAAACAGATAAATTTAATTCAGAGAGAAGGAGAGAGAAAAGACAGGAAAAGAGTAAAGAGGATGAGTAGTTGAGAGAGACTGGAAGAGAGAAATGGCTAGGTGGACAGATATATGGAGATATTAATCTTAAATCTATATATGTACACATAGATATAGAAACTGTTACAACACATATATGCACATACATAGAAACAACAAGAAAAAAGAGAAAGAGGAGAGGGCTAAATAAGGGAATACAAAGAGGCAGAGAAAAAACGGGAGCGAAAGAAAAGAGGGAGCGGGAGACAACATAAAGAGACATAAGAGAGAGAGGGTTAGAGGGATACACAAGAAGAGATAATAGAAAAAGGACTAAAGACAGAAAAGTAAGACAAGGAGAATAAAAGGTTAGGAGAAAAATAGGGAGCGGGCGAATAGAGAGACAAAAGAGATATAGAGAGGGAGCGGGAGTGAGATGGTGATAGATAGATCTATAGATAATTGAGAAAGAAGAGGAAAGGAGACGAGAGTAAAAATGAACAAAAATAAAGAAAATTGAGAGTTAGAAAAAAGAGATGCTGAAAGAGATAATAAGAGAGAGCGAGTGATTGGGATATGGAAAGAGAGGAATAGCTAGACAGACAGACATAGGTGGATGTATACATCTTCCATCTATATACACATACATAGAGTCAAGGTTAAAACACGTATCTACAGACATATACACACAAGAAGAGAGAAAAAAGAGAGGAAAGAATGAGAGGACAAAAGTGGGGATAATAAACAGAGAAAAAAAGGCAAAGCGAGAGACAACGAGAGACTTAGTGAGAGACAGAAAGGAGATAAGAGAGAAAGGACAAAAGACAAATAAGAGTCAGGGTGAAAAAAAGGGAGCGGGAGAGAGAGGGGGGAGAGATTTAGATGGTGATAGATAGATAGATAAATAGATAGATAATTGAAAGAAAAGATAAAAGGATATGAAAGACAAGGAAAAAGGAGCAGACAAACAAGAAAGTTGAGAGTCAGAAAAAGGAGAGCGGAGAGAGATACTGAGACTGAGTGATTGGGACAGAGAGAGAGAGAGTTACAAGGAGTTACAAGGAAAGAAGGTACCCTAGGAGACCTTACGGTCCATTCAAAGAGGGTACCTTGGGACTAGCAATCGAGCGGGCACATGGCTGCTCAATTGTTTTGCGTCCCTAAACGGCCACTTTTCAAGACTTTGTCTAGTCTTGACTTGAACTGGTCAACAGATTCACTGTTGACAACTTCCACTGGAAGTGCGTTCCACTTACCGCAAATACTGTAGGTGAAAAAGTTTCCACACAGATTGCGGTTGTAACGCTTCAGTACAAGTTTGAAGCCGTGATTGCGCGTTCTGTTCTCACTCAGTGTGAAAATATCCCGGTAGTCAACATTGTCGAACCCTCGAAGTATTTTGAAAACTTCGATGAGCTGACCACGCAGTCTACGGGTTTCCAACGAGAACAGATCTAATTCCCTTAGTCTATCCTCATAAATTTTATGTCGGATAGAGGGGATCAGTTTGGTTGCCCTAGCTTGTACGCGTTCCAACCTTGCGATGTCCTTTCGAAACGAAGGACTCCAAAATTGTACGGCATACTCCAGGTGCGGCCGAACGAGGGAGTTGTACTGACAAAGTACTATCTCCCTGTTACGGTATCCAAACTGGCGCTTTATGTAGCCTAACATCCTTTGAGCTTTCTTCTCTGCCTCGAAGCACTGTTTCGAGAACTTGAGGTCGCTAGTGATAGCAACACCCAAGTCCTTCTCAGTGTCACTCGATTCAAGAGCAGTGCCCTTAAGGATATAATGAGATTTGGGATTTCTGGGGCCGATATGCATTACTTTGCATTTGTTCACGTTAAAAAGCATTTGCCACGTGTCCGACCACTCCCCAATCTTCCAAAGATCTTCCAGCAGGCGGGCAGTATTTCCATCCTTTGCAACGTTCATACCAAGCTTGGTATCGTCGGCAAATTTGGAAATCTTGGCAACCATGTCACCGTCCATGTCGTTGACGTAGATGATGAATAGTAGTGGTCCCAGGACAGAACCTTGAGGCACTCCGCTAGTAACGGGCACCCACTCAGAAGCCTGTCCATTCACCACCACCCGCTGCCGTCTGCTACTTAGCCAGTTCTCGATCCAGCCGGCTACTTTTCCGTCTATGCCCAGCGCTCGCACTTTCCGGAGAAGGCGGCGGTGTGGTACCTTATCAAAGGCTTTCTGAAAGTCTAAGTAAACCACATCCACCGCCTTGTCCCGATCGTGCTCACTGAACACAAAGTGGAAGAATTCCACAAGGTTCGTCAGGCATGACCGTTGCCTTCGGAAGCCGTGCTGGCAACTCCTCAGTAGCAGGTTTGACTCTAAATACGACGTTATTTTCTCCACCATCATGCTTTCCATGAGTTTACCGACTATCGAAGTCAGACTGATAGGTCGGTAGTTTGACGGATGGCTGGGGGCTCCTTTCTTGAAGATCGGAGTCACCTCCGCCTCACGCCAGTCTCTAGGAACGCATGCGGTCCGGATTGACATGTTAAAGATAGCGCACAGATGTCGTGATACTTCATCGCACACTTCCTTCAACACCTTGGGTAGAAACCCATCCGGTCCAGGGGACTTATTCGTCTTTAGGTCAACGATCTTTTTCTTTATTTCTCCTTCGGTGAAGTCCATTGCCTCTAGCTTTTCCCCCGAGTAGGAATCCGTGGGCTGGGGGATGGGACCACACTCTTTGGTAAACACTGAGGAGAAGTAGTCATTGAGAAGGTTAGCATTTTCTGCATCTGACTGAGTTAATGCACCCTCCTCGTCCACTAAGGGCCCAATCCTACGATGGATTGGTTTACGGCTATTTACATAGCCGAAGAACTCCTTGGGATTCTCCTTGCAGAGTCTCGCCACTCGGAGTTTCTCAGTACGCTTAGCCGCCCTTATGCTGGACTTCACTCTCCTGGCTAGCCTCCGGTACTCGTCAAAGGCACCCGAGATCTTCGATCGCCGGTACGCATTTCTCTTCTCCCTAAGCAGTTGGCCGATTTCTCGATTAAACCACTTTGGTTGAACAGAAGACCGACGGAGGCATTTCAGAGGGATGCAACTTGATCTAAGACTCATGAATTTATTTTTGAAATTGTTCCACGAATCCTCAACCTCTTCGCATACCGCTAGCCTTACATCAGTCAGCCCAGCTCGAAGGCTTGCAAAGTCTGCTCTTCTCAAGTCAAGTTTCTTTGATTGACTGGCAACAGACCTTACCTTCGGGATCTTGACGGTAAATCTAACTAGCTGGTGATCACTGCCACCGAGCTCTTCGCCTACAGAGACATCCTCAACGATATCATCCTCAGAGGTGAAGACCAAGTCGAGGATATTGTCTCCTCTCGTCGGTTCTCTGACCCATTGAGTGAGGAACTCGTTGTTGGCGAACTCCAGGAGTAGCGCGCTCTCGCCACAGGCTGCTCTGGTTTCCCAGTCAACTTGTCTGTTGAAGTCGCCCATAACGATGCACACTCTGCCTTGAACAAGCTCACCCAGCAGCTGGTACAGTTCCCTGTCCTTCTCAACGGGTTGGGAAGGGGGTCTGTAAAGCACCAGGGTCCTGTATCTGACAGGACCTATCTCTAGGTTAACGCCTAGGAGCTCGTGATTGGATATAATGTTGGAGTTCGAAGATTTGATTGTATCCTTGACATACAACATTACACCGCCACCCTCTCTGTCTGGCCTATCTTTGTGGAAGAGAGAGAGAGAGAGAGAGAGAGAGAGAGAGAGAGAGAGAGAAATGGCTAGATAGAGAGATACATATATGTAGGTGTTCATCTTTCATCCATATACACATACACATAGTCACAGTTACAACATCAATCTACACACATATTCACACGCATAGAGAGAGAAACAGAGAGGGAAAAAAGAGAGAGAAAGAGAGGTCAAAAGGGGGTAGAATAAAAAGAGGCCGAGAAAAAAGGGAGCTGGAGAGTAAATAGAGACACATAAAAGAGAGAGATAGAGTTAACGAGAGACAGAAAAAGCTATAAGACAAAAGGGACAAGGATAAAGAAGAAAGATGCAGGAAGAAATAGAAGAGAAGGGGAAGAAAAGAGGGAGCGGGAGTATAAGAAAGACAAATGAATGAGAGGTAGCGAGGAAAAATAGGTATACACACATAGAGAGAGAAACGGAGAGGGAAAGATAGAGATAACGAGAGGACAAGAAGGGGGGATAAAAACGGGCAGAGAGAGAAAAAGGGGAATGCAAGAAAAAAAGAGAGCGGGAGAGAAGATAGTGATAGATAAGAGAGGAAGAGTCCGAACAAGAGATAAGAGGGAAAGGACAAAAAGACAGAAAAAAAGGCAGGGAGGAAAAGAAAGAAAAAAAGAGGTAGATAGCGAGCGAAATGGTTATAGATAAATGGATGGATAGAGAGAAAAGGAGATGAAAGAGAATGAGATAACACTGGGGAATCAATGGATTTGGTGAATTGACAAAAGTACATTTTCCTACCTGATTCGAGCATACTGAATTCAAATCTCAAATCATATTCTCCCTAAATGCTACAGATTTTTCGTAATATCAATAATTAATATTATACAATAATTTTCATTTTATCACGCCTATCATCATGCCCTGAAGTAATTTTGAATCATCCTTTGGCGTTATTTATAGTAAAGCAGGTTTTTTTGCACAAACACTTTATTGCATATGAGAAGAAACTTGAATTACACATTAGGATTACAAATAATGTAATCAAATAGATGCTAATTTATTAATGACCGTAAATCAGGCTGGAGGACCTTTTCTTGATTTCAATCGGGCAAAAATTTGCGTTTATAATTCTTTCTCTTGAAAGTCTTCTCTGGCTGATCTCTTCTAATCGTCCAGCAGTAGTCAGCCATCATGAATATATCCCAGTGACTTTGGTAGCGCTCTTCCATCGTCATCAAATCCTGATTGAAGCGTTCCCCTTGTTCGTCGCTCACGGCTCCCAGATTCTCTGGGAATCGGTCGAGGTGACTAATAGAAAATGCAGCTTCACAATCATGTTGCATCCCAGATCACAATATGCTAAAAGCATATTAGTAACCAGATCCTCGTAGTTAAGCGCTTTTTTGTTTCCCCAAGAAGTTACGAACAACGGCAGAAAATGAGAACCAGGCTGCCTTCTCTTTTTCATTCATGGTGTTCACTAATCTAGAATCACTCAGAAGTCTTCGGATTTGGGGACCATCAAATACTCATGCTTTATTTTTTCGTATGACAAAGCAGGAAACGCCGATACTATGGACTGAAAACCCTCTCTGCCCGTCCGGAGGGAAGTTTTCGGGGAAACGAGAAAATATAAATTAAAGAAGAACTATAGCATGTAGGTAAAAATGGATTATATATTTGAAATCAGCATTAAAAAACGAATTAAAAATGGCAGATAAATCTAAGTCACCAGAAAATTTGATTAAAATTGTTACCCTGTGTTATCATTAAAAGGAGACAGCGGAAGAGGGGGAAGATAATGGAAGAGGGAAGTAAATATTATAGTGCACTAGAAGCATGTGTAAGTAAATGGGAGGCGAGCTAATGAAGGAATGAGGGTTGGAGAGAGAGAGAGAGAGATAGACTAGGGATGCGAGAGTAGGAAAAATAGAAAGTGAGTGAGAACAGGAGAGAATTGGAAGAGAAGGAGAGAAGGTGGGTGAGAATGAGAGAACTAGTGGAACAACGAAAGAAGGCAGGTGAGATATAGGTAGCTCAGGTTGAATAAGTGGGAAGAGAGAGAGAGAGAGAGAGAGAGCAAACGAGTAGCGAGTGCTAGATATACATAGTGTAGTACACACATATGCACGTGTGTACCTCGACAAATATACTCATTTTTAGTCGGGAAGATGAGAACGACCGGAAGAAGGAGTGAATAGTCGGAATGGGAGAAAGGGAAAAGGTAAAAAAAATCTTGTGGGAAACAGAATTAAAGAAGAAGAGAGTAACGAAAAAGGATAGAAGGATAAAAACAAGGAAGGGTAAGAACAAGGATACAACAAGGAAAGAAGGTACCCTAGCAGACCTTACGGTCCATTCAAGGAGGGTACCTTTGGACTAGCAATCGAGCGGGCACAAGGCTGCTCAATTGTTTTGCGTCCCTGAACGGCCGCCTTTTCAAGACTTTGTCTAGTCTTGACTTGAACTGGTCAACAGATTCACTGTTGACAACTTCCACTGGAAGTGCGTTCCACTCACCACAGATACTGTAAGTGAAAAAATTTCCACACAGATTGCGGTTGTAACGTTCAGTTCAAGTTTGAAGCCGTGATTGCGCGTTCTGTTCTCACTCAGTGTGAAAATATCCCGGTAGTCAACATTGTCGAACCCTCGAAGTATTTTGAAAACTTCGATGAGCTGACCACGCAGTCTACGGGTTTCCAGCGAGAACAGATTTAATTCCCTTAGTCTATCCTCATAACTTTTATGTCGGATAGAGGGGATCAGCTTGGTTGCCCTGGCTTGTACGCGTTCCAACCTTGTGATATCCTTTCAAAATGAAGGACTCCAAAATTGCACCCATACTCCAGGTGCGGCCGAACGAGGGAGTTGTACAGACAAAGTACGAACTCCTTGTTATGGCATCCAAACTGGCGCTTTATGTAGCCTAACATCCTTTGGGCTTTCTTCTCTGCCTCCATGCACTGTTTCAAGAACTTGAGGTCGCTAGTGATAGTTACACCCAAGTCCTTCTCAGTGTCACTCGATTCAAGAGCAGTGCCCTTAAGGATATACTGAGATTGGGGGTTTCTGTGGACGATATGCATTACTTTGCATTTCCCCACGTTGAAAGGCATTTGCCACGTGTCCGACCACTCCCCAATCCTTTGAGAAGGTGCTAAACAACGAGAGATAGCGAACACAGGAGGTGGGGAGTAGAGCGAGAAAGATGGGCATGTTATCTTTTAAAAAGAGAGAGAAAGAAAAGATAGAGAAAAAAGTGAAAGTGAGATAGAGAAAAGGAGCGAGTAGGGAAAAAGAGATAGAGAGAGAAAAAGCGAGAGAAAGTAAGTGAGAAAGTAAGAGAAAAAGTTTCATTGACTAAGAAAAAGAGAGACAGGAGAATGGAAAAGAACAAAGAAAGAATAATAGAAGGAAAGAAATAAATGTAAAGAATAAGAAAAGAGCTAAAGAAAGAAATAAAGAATTAAGAAGAGGTAGGGAAATAAATAGATAGATTTATAAGAGGTTGATGGTTGGGGTAAAACGGTGGTCATAAATGTTGATGGGGAATTAACTTGTCTGCTGCACTTCTTCCGTCGGCTTTTTTCTACGATTTAGAACGAGTATTAATTTGGAATTATCGGCATCGTACAAATTGTCGCCCAGTGTAACGTACGAGTATATAAAGAAATTGGTGTGGGGGGTGGGTAAGCAGGGAGAGATAGATAGATAATGAAAAGAGAGATGTGAATGAATAGTTAAATAGATAGATAGGTGAAGACGAATAGAGTAAGACCGGAAGTGTAGAGAGAGGGATGATAGATGGGGAGAGAAATGGAGCATAGATAGAGAAAGAAGAGAAGAAAGAAAAGAGAGGGAATGGAGGGAGAGGGAGAGACTGAAAGATCATAGATAGAGGTAGAAAGGAGCAGTTATCCAAAGAAGAGAAAAGGGGAAGAAGAGAGAGAGAGAACTGAAGGACAGAGAGAAACAGATACGTGACGGATAACAAGGAGTAACAAGGAAAGAAAGTACCTTAGGAGACCTTACAGTCCATTCATAGAGGGTACCTTTGGACTAGCAATCGAGCAGGCACATGGCTGCTCAATTGTTTTGCGTCCCTAAACGGCCACTTTTCAAGACTTTGTCTAGTCTTGACTTGAACTGGTCAACAGATTAACTGTTGACAACTTCCACTGGAAGTGCGTTCCACTTACCGCAGATACTGTAAGTGAAAAAAATTACCACACAGATTGCGGTTGTAACGCTTCAGTTCAAGTTTGAAGCCGTGATTGCGCGTTCTGTTCTCACTCAGTGTGAAAATATCTCGGTAGTCAACATTGTCGAACCCTCGAAGTATTTTGAAAACTTCGATGAGCTGACCACGCAGTCTACGGGTTTCAAGCGAGAACAGATTTAATTCCCTTAGTCTATCCTCATAACTTTTATGTCGGATAGAGGGGATCAGTTTGGTTGCCCTGGCTTGTACGCGTTCCAACCTTGCGATATCCTTTCGAAACGAAGGACTCCAAAATTGTACGGCATACTCCAGGTGCGGCCGAACGAGGGAGTTGCACAGACAAAGTACGAACTCCTTGTTACGGAATCCAAACTGGCGCTTTATGTAGCCTAACATCCTTTGGGCTTTCTTCTCTGCCTCGATGCACTGTTTCGAGAACTTGAGGTCGCTAGTGATAGTTACACCCAAGTCCTTCTCAGTGTCACCCTATTCAAGAGCAGTGCCGGAAAGGATATACTGAGATTGGGGGTTTCTGTGGCCAATATGCATCACTTTGCATTTGTTCACGTTAAAAGGCATTTGCCACGTGTCCGACCACTCTCCAATCTTCCCAAGATCTTCCTGCAGGCGGGCAGTATTTCCATCCTTTGCAACGTTCATACCAAGCTTGGTATCGTCGGCAAATTTGGAAATCTTGGCAACCATGTCACCGTCCATGTCGTTGACGTAGATGATAAATAGTAGTGGTCCCAGGACAGAACCTTGAGGCACTCCGCTAGTAACGGGCACCCACTCAGAAGCCTGTCCATTCACCACCACCCGCTGCCATCTGCTACTTAGCCAGTTCTCGATCCAGCCGGCTACTTTTCCGTCTATGCCCAGCGCTCGCACTTTCCGGATAAGGCGGTGGTGTGGGACCTTATCAAAGGCTTTCTGAAAGTCTAAGTCCACCACCTTGTCCCGATCGTGCTCACTGAAGACGAAGTGGAAGAATTCCACAAGGTTCGTCAGGCATGAACGTTGCCTTCGGAAGCCGTGCTGGGAACTCCTCAGTAGCAGGTTTGACTCTAAATACGACGTCATTTTGTCCACCATCATGCTTTCCATGAGTTTACCGACTATCGAAGTCAGACTGATAGGTCGGTAGTTTGACGGTTGGCTACGGTCTCCTTTCTTGAAGATAGGAGTCACCTCCGCTTCACGCCAGTCTCTAGGAACGCATTCGGTCCGGATTGACATGCTGAAGATTGCGCCCAGGTGCCGTGACAGTTGATCGCGCACTTCTTTCAACACTTTAGGTAGAAAGCCATCCGGGCCAGGTAACTTATTCGTCATTAGGTTACTGATCTTCTTTTTTATTTCCCCTTCGGTGAAGTCCATATCCTCCAGCTTTTTCCCCGAGTAGGAATCCATTGGCTGGGGGATGGGACCACACTCTTCAGTAAACACTGAAGAGAAGTAGTCGTTGAGGAGGTTAGCATTTTCTGCATCTGAATGCTTTAATGCCCCCTCCTCATTTCTCAAAGGGCCAATCGTTCGACGGATTGGTTTACGGCTGTTCACATATCCAAAAAACTCCTTGGGATTCTCTTTACAGAGTCTCGCCACTCGGAGTTCCTCAGACCGCTTAGCCGCCCTTATGCTGGACTTCACTCTCCTGGCTAGCCTCCGGTATTCGTCAAAGTCACCCGAGATCTTCGATTGTCGGTACACAGTTCTCTTCTCCCTAAGCAGTTGGCGGAATTCTCGATTAAACCACTTTGGTTGAACAGAAGACCGACGGGGACATTTCAGAGAGATGAAACGTGATTGAATACTCATAAACCTATTTTTGAAACTGTTCCACGAGTCTTCAACAACATCGCACACCTCTAGATACAGAAGAGAAGGGTCGGCTGAAAGAAGCGACAGAGAGAAAGAGAAAGAGAGACAGACAGACAGACAGACAGATAGAGAACTACAAGGAGTTACAAGGAAAATAAGTACCCTAGTAGACCTTATGGTCTATTCATTGAGGTTACCTTTGGACTAGCTGTCGAGCTGGCACATCCCCGCTCAATTGCCTTACGTCCTCCCTAAAGGCCACTTTTCAAGACTTTGTATAGTCTTGACTTGAACTGGTCATCAGAATTGCCGTTGACAGCCTCCACCGGAAGTGCGTTCCAGCTAACACAGATACTGTATGTGAAAAATTTCTTACACAGATCGCGATTGTAACGCTTCAGCTCAAGTTTGAAGCCGTGATTTCTTGTTCTGCTCTCATTAAGGCTGAAAATATCCCCGTAGTCAACATTGTCGAACCTTCGAAGTATTTTGAAAACTTCTATGAGCTGACCACGCAGTCTCCGAGTCTCCAACGAGAACAGATCTAATTTCCTTAATCTATCTTCATAACTTTTATGTCTGATAGAGGAAATCAGCTTGGTTGCCCTGGCTTGCACGCGTTCCAATCTCGCAATGTCCTTTCGAAATGAAGGACTCCAAAATTGCACCCCATACTCCAGGTGCGGTTGGACAAGTGAATTGTACAGACAGAGGACTATTTCCTTGTTCCGATATCCAAACTGTCGCTTTATATAACCTAGCATCCTTTGGGCTTTCTTCTCCACCTCAATACACTGCCTCGAGAACTTGAGATCACTAGTTATAGTTACACTCAAGTCCTTTTCAGTGTCGGTGGATTCAATAGCAGTGCCCTTAAGGCTATACTGAGATTGGGGATTTCGGTGGCCAAAATGCATCACTTTGCATTTTTTTACGTTAAAAGGATAGATGATGGATAAACTCATATATATACATACATATATGAGAAAATCACAAAGTAGTGCGTGAGTAGAGCGCTACACATAAATACATACATACACATACACACAGATTCATATATATAAATATATATATATATATATATATATATATATATATATATATATATATATATATATATAGAGAGAGAGAGAGAGAGAGAGAGAGAGAGACTGCATTTAGATAAAGAAGAGAAAGATTGGGTAAAGGAAGAGAGAGATGTAACAGACGGAGAGAATGAGAAACAGAGAGAATGGAAGGAGAGAGAAAAGAGGGAGATGAAAGATAGATTTTGAAAGGGAGTGGAATTAGATAAAGAAGAGAATGAAGGGATGAAATAAGTTAGAGAGAGCTGGAGAGAACAAATAGATGGAGAAGAGTAAGAGGTAGTAAATGAAGAGACACAAGGAAAGGAAGGAAAGAGAGAGCGAGAGAGAGATAGAGAGATGATAGATAGAGAGGGAGAAATAGGTGGAGCGGGAGAGGAAAAAAAAGAGATAAATGATCAGAGACGCACAGGGGAAAGAGCCTGGTAGTAGGACTTGGAGAAGATAGATAAATAGATAGACAAACATAAGAAGAGAGAGAGAGAGGGACAAAGAGACGCGTATATAGAAATGGAACCGGAGAAAAAGGAAGAGAGAGACAGGAAAGAAAGGACATGATGTGAAATACCCCCGGGGGGTTCTTTAAAAAAATGAATAAAAAATAAAATAAATAAACTTAGCTGTAAGTTTGCTTGATTCGTAAGACCAGTAAGGCCTGGTGTAAGGGTCCAATATGTCCTTTAATCATCAAATGTTTGGCTGTGATTATTAAATGCGCGCAATCTACACCTTCACTTCACCAATATAAGTAATAACGAAAATTGAAGTGAATTTCTTTTTTTCAGATGCAGCCGAGACACGACTAAAATAATCTCAGGAATAAATTTAGAACCACAACAACAATAAATAGTGAATAATAAGGCCACTAGGAAAACGTAAGTCCACCCACACATTGACTTCTTTTACTGAAGTATTCTAAAGTAGGTGTAGAAGTTCACAATACACCCACTTTTTGAATACCCAGTATAGTTTGGGTGTCCAAACATGGCTGGGGATGTTGTAATATTCAAGATTACACCGAAGAGCAACCGAGAACGATTCTGTTGCAAAAACATGGATTGTCTGAGGTGAAAGAGTTAAAACTATCAACTTCGAGGGTGTAGAACATTACCATGTGAATTAATAGACGCAATTTGTTAAAAAGGTTTCGTTAATGTTAATTCAAATTTGAATTTTTAGTCGCGTGCACATGTCAGTACGTCGGTCGGAAAGTAGCCATTTTACTTTTCAATGAGTTTTTGAAAGTTTTGAAGGTCGTTAGGTCCCATGATGTTTGTTAACTGATAATACGTTTGTTATTTTTTTTTTAAATTATTGAAATAATTGAGAGCACGCGACTTAGGTATGTTGACCTTGTTACCTTGAAGAGACATTGTTGCTATAGCAACGAGTAGCCACTTTCACACAGCATCGGACAAGTTTGAGGGACTCTCTTTATACACGCCAAGCAAATGACTCTTACAGTGGATGAAGAACGTCCCCCGATGTGCCCGATAGTGTGAAGGAGTCTATGCGTTGCTATAGCAACCGCATACCCGACTGTAATTTTCCTTATTATCGGAGAGGCCAAACCAGGTCCAATGGATTCGAAGTAGAGGGAAAATCAGTCTGAACAAATAACGAAGAATTTTTTTGGACAAACGAAGGTGCCAATCACGCCTCCCCCCCCCCCCTCCTGCTAATGTTTTCGAATTACGAGGGACTCATCCAAAATTAGGTTGATGGAAAAGGAAAAAATACCCCGAGATTTTATAGGCAAAACTACTTAAAAGAAAAGACAAAACAGTGGACAACCAATGCTGTGTTGTCCGCCTTTCCCCATAATGCCATGCATCATGGATTTCCCCCCATACACACGACCATACACACGAGAGGTAACAGAGTCAATGTGACCCAAGAGAAACTGGTGCGCCCTCTCAGGTCGTCTTTGTGCCTCCTTTAACGCGCCCGCTATTTTTTTCACGGTTGCTTAGCCCCAACCAACAGTGACAAAATGCATTGAGCTGTAGTAAAAATAAATATACACACGGGTAACAGTAAAGAGGGTAAGGGCAGTGTAAATCCCCCCCTCCTTAAATGAACCGTTTCTGGCAGTCGATTGAGTGGCACGTAAGTAGCCGTTGGTCCAACACGCTGTATTTGCCTTGTGTGTGCTGGCATAAGGCAACGAACGGTCCTTGTCACGCGCGAGAGGAAGAGGCAACGAAGGCCTGGGCTTTTCAAAGGGATTTCCGCCCGGCGTTTGTTTACCCCGGCGCTAATCGTGACTTGGTCAATCTGAGCAAACATTCAGCTGAAGATCTTCCTGCAAGCAATGGGGTCATAAAGACAAACTGCAGGCGTTGGGCCCTAGAAGATACATATTCCTGTAGATGTCAAGGCGAGCAACGTTGCCCATGAAATTCTTCTAAAAAACGACCTGGATGCGACAAAAAGTAAGATAGTTTACATATATACATACTCTTCATTAAGAACATATCGCTTATCAGCTCTTCCACATAAAAATCAACATTAAATAATAAACTGGGAAACAAAATATTAAACAAAGAAAGGATCAACGACAACATCTATAAATTAGAAGGAAATCCGACAGGGGAAAAAAAAAGCAAGAAATTTTGCACGCACCTAAGGGCATGAAAAATGGTAAAGGCCGAAATTTTGAACGAACCTAAGGGCATGAAAAATGGTAAAGCGCCTGAGGAGATGGGGCTAAACTTATAAAATATGGGGGAAACGTCTTGCAGACTTACCAGACACTCTTCAGGTAACGCCGTTCGTTCCTTGATAGTGGACAAGAATCACCTGACTGAATAATGTAATCCACACAAAGATTAGAATGAAAATCATTAGAGAGTCCGAAGGCACCAGGGGCTGGACTTCATCGAGGATGGGGCGTCTATGTGCATGAAGAGTCATGTAATACTATATACACCTGTTGGGTGAGCATCCGCCCAATGGGAAGCAACCTAATGGCGCCCGTGAAAGTTTTGTGTCCGCGCTCTGGGATCGAACCCGGGCCTGGAAGTTAGAAATTCAACGTCGTATCTACGAAGATCCGTTTACAGAATGTCTAAGGGAAAGTAGGATTCCATTGACATCCTACGACGCTTTTGTTCTAATGCTTTTTAACTTTAGAAAAAAGGTGACAGGGTCGACTTAAAAAACTATAGTCCAATCAATCCTTTATTAGCGAAAGTCATAACCAACTAACCCAAACAATAGACTGCAAACAACTACTGGAACAGGCAGGTTCTAGAAGTAAGTACATAAGATTATCTTCAGGCTGTTCAACTATAGTACTTATGATCATCTGCAGGCTGTTCACCAATTGTGACAAAGAACAAATGAATATGGAATAACTCTATATGGAATTAGTCGGCTACGAAAAGGCCTTTTATTGAGTAAACATGTAGTTCTAAAGGCACTCCCGTAACAAGGAATTAACAAAACCTACATTGACATACTCTCATACATATATAATAATAATGAGAATTTTTTGCATGGCGCTGTTCAAAATCGTGTGCCTTTACAAATCTCAGATCTATCTACTAAGGAAACACTAAAGGGAAGAGGGGAGTCTTTAAGGCCTTTTTAAAGGCACCAAGGGATGGCGATGACCGTATCGCAGCAGGCAGCTCATTCCACATTCTCTAGACTAACACAGAGAAAGTACGATCACCCTGGCAGCACAGACGACTACAAGGATCAATCAGTAGGGACTAGGATATGGTCACTTAGAATGACAGTACGAGGGAGCTGCGGTGTTTAAAGTATTATATGTAAGCAAAAGGACGTTGAGGGTGATTCTGTATCGAATAGTGATCCAGTACAGATCGCGAAGCATAGGAGTTATGCGAGACAAACGTGCCAGGTTGCTAAGTTTTTGACCCATGAGAGAAGTCGAGGAGTGGAAGCCTGGGATACAGCAAGACAAGAGTTGGAGTAGTCAAGGCGGGAGATGAAGGAGAAATCAATGGCAATCTCAGAGCTGTTGTGGATAAAGTGGGAGAGGATGTTGTCATAAGTGCATAGTAAGTTTCTAAGAGCCTAATCAAAGGAGGCTGGGGGAAAGAAAGATGGATTTGCGTGCCATCAGCATAGGAAGGAAATGACGGACCAACAACACGCATAGGAATATCAAGAAGGAGAAGAAAGATGCAAGACAGGCGTGTGCCAAGAACCGACCCTTGCGGAACCCCCCAACCGCACCTCAGTCGACCGCGATATTTCATTGCCAATATGAATAGATTGAGTATGAGATGAAAGGTACGAGCGGAACCAGTTAAGAGTAGCTCCAGAGACACCAAAGGATTCACGGAGGCGGTGAAGAAAAGTGGTCAATAGTGTCAAATGCCGTCGAGATGTCCAGTAATGGCAGAATAGAAGGCTGACCAGTCGGCTGCACGACGAAGGTGGTCCGTTACATGTAGGAAGAGCTGATTCAGTGTTGTGTCCTGCCTTAAGTCCAGACTGAAAGATCTTATAGGCGTTA
Source organism: Ceratothoa steindachneri (assembly GCA_963969495.1). Classification (NCBI taxonomy): domain Eukaryota; kingdom Metazoa; phylum Arthropoda; class Malacostraca; order Isopoda; family Cymothoidae; genus Ceratothoa; species Ceratothoa steindachneri. The sequence continues at coordinate 37,054,990 of OZ018320.1, forward strand.
GAGAATACGTAATCACACTCCGTGGTGACAACAACTTTTCAAGGACTTTTGAGGGGTAAAAGGAATTGAGTTATTTGATAGTAGGTTGGAGCGTCTTTGGTGCTCATGTTCTGTTAGGGTGGACAAGAGCGTGTTTAAAGAGGGGTGCTGAAAATATTAATGACATAAGGAAGAAGAGCCAGGAATAAAGGGCTAAAGACTTGGGGGAGGAGTTGAGGAAAGAAAGGAAGTTCGGATGCGGGAGGTAGAGTTACTTGGTTGGCGATGAGTAGAGGCAGAGGGTATGGCAGAACAGATCTAGACTATCATGTCAGAGAAGGCAGAGATAGAGGGTGGAGACTGATGTTTCAGAGGGACAGAGATTAGCAAGTATCTCGAAATTTAAGGCGTGTGGTTTGTTTTTGTTTCAGGTTAAGGATAAGGCGGGTGCGGGCCCCAAGGGTGGACTTTAGGGGGCCAGTGTAGGAGTGAGTAGCAAGACAAGGGACCATTTTTTAACGTGCCCATTTGGCGACTGGTTCCAAGAGAATAAGTCGCCGTAATTTAAAATTTCAACCTAAGCTACTTTAAAATTAATAAAACCAAACTAAAGAAAGAAAAGAAAAAGAAAAAATAAAACAAATAAGAGGAAAGAAGCACGTTCCGGCTTGCTTCTTCCCTATTATGCGACCTAAAAAAAAAGAGAGTCAGATAAAATGGAGGAGGCCAGACTCTCCCAAAAAGTCAGATAGTCCACAGGTATATGTACGGGAACCCGCACAGAGTACAAGGGGCAAGTAGTAGCGGCCCCGCTCGTCCCGATACCAGGACAAGTAACGTGTACGGAGATCATCCCAGACTGGGACATTCAACCAGAATGGGCTGAACAGTTTGGGGGACAACGCAGTCGTCGCAATAAGGCGCAGACGAGCGCTCCAATTCGAAGACGACGGAAAGCAACCTGAAGCTGTCATGGGCATTGGGGCATAGGTCCATGGGAACAATCACGGCGGGATGGTACGCAATTTTAAGTTCCCCTCGACCGTCTCCCATCTTCTTTGCCAAGTAGCCCGGAGTGCTGCCCTGATTCCTGCCATGTAATCGATGTGAGGAAGAACCAAACGCTGGTCTGGTCGCCCAATCCTCGTAGACTCTTTTGAGCGCTCATTCCCTATAATTCCAACATGTCCAGGAACCCGGTAGAAGATAATCACGACATCTACCTGGCTTGCGGCAACTCTGACGTCATGGATACCGCGAACCAGTGGGTGTGGAGATTCCAATGCCCCGAGAGCAATCAGAGCGCTTTGTGAGTCACTAATGATCACGGTCCGGTCTCCGAACTGAGTGCGACGCGTTATCTCCTATACCGAGCGGTGTATTGCAACCAGCTCGCCCGTGGAGGCATACACAGCGCCTGGTAGATCCCAGCTAACTTCAAACAGAAGGAATAGGCGCGGAAACCGACCCCCTCCTGGGACTTGGAGCCATCCCTATACACTGACACGGCTCCAGCGTGACACTAAGTGTGCTCCAAAAAGGCCGAACGCAAGACTCCCATCGCTTTGGAAGCTTTGAGAGCAAGAGACATGGAAACAAATAGTCTTGGCTGGTGCGAGGGGAGTCCTCCTCGACACCTAGGGAGGGTGAGGCCTCGCTTCGAAGAGGATTCACATTCGATTTATCACTATTGCCTTTTGCTGTAACCATAGTTGCTGAAAAAGAAAAAAAGAGAAACATTGAAAGTAGATACTATGACCTTCCAACGACTTGGGAGGTTAAGAAAAAAGTCTCCATAGGATAAAAAAATTCCAGAATTTGATCATTAACACCTAATCGGTCCCGGTCCAGTGTTGATGGACCTTGCAAACACGGCCTGCTATTCAGGCAAAATTGTCCTGGAGCTTTAACCATAAGGGATAGTGCGGGCGTAGCCACCTTATATTTTTGTACCGTAGAAAGAGCAGACTCGACAGCCCAGTACACCCCATACTTGGCCTAGCCAGCTGAACTTTGGCCCCTCGCTGCAGGTAGGGAGGGACCTTAAGGTATTCACTGCCACTCGACTAAGACTCATAAGAGGACGAAAGTGCGACGGATAGCCAGAAACTCTGTTGCTAGAAGAGCGAGTGTGGAAAAGGGTATGTAGAGAAGTAGAGATAGACAGGTCCACTAACGAGTAGGGTGGGTGGTCACCTATTATTATTATCATATCCTGGTACTAAGTGATCCCAAGATGGCATTCAGTCCACCAAGGCACCAAGGCTACCTAACCGAACTCTGTCCAGGTGGGAAAACTTCTCCTGGTACAGTGGGGGTAGAAAGCTTGAGGGGATAACCGTAATGATAATAAGCATTATGCAACAAAACTGAATTAGTAAGTGGCTAGAAATAGCTGTGGATGGGATAGTTATGGTTAGGTTATGAATTTCGAATGAAGATTGCGACTAGATAAAGTGTATTTCGGTTTGTGAGTGGGAGCTGAGACAGATAAAGAGAGAATAAAGTTTAAATATGTCAAAATGTCGCAAATAGGACAGAGTATTTAGAGAAATATTTAAAAACTCCCAGAATAAGTAAGGTTGCAGAGGAGGTTAAAGAGCGCTATGTTCACGAATTCAGCGAAGCTCATTGATGAATCGGTCAAATGTAAAATGGATTTCAGAGGCAAAGTTTCCAGCAGAGGTTCTAAAGTGTTTGGAGAATCGATTTGAATAAGAGGGAAAGAGGTATGGTGCGGTGATCAGACTAACTCCACCTCTACGTCTCTTGCATTTAGCAGCCTGGATAAAAGAATAAGCTAGTGGGGCCACAACAGCAAGAGTAACTATATTTTACTCATCCAACCACGGTTCTGCTAAGCCAAAAATGGCAATCTTCTCGGAAGTGTTGAGGCCACAAGTGAAGTTCGTTTTCCCCAACGTCAAGCTACAGCAATTTATAAAGCCAGCAGACGGAGGAAACAGTGTTTTTGACGGGTGAATTGCAGTGTATTTGTAACTGTTTAAAATCCTTTCATCTCGAAGGAAATGGTGTCGGAATTTAACAAGAGAAAGAACTCGCGTCGTCATTTAGGCTGCACTCGGTTATAAATAAAATGCAACTAAAAACAAAATGAGGCAAGGGGATTTCCATTTTTCCCCACATGTTTAAAAGTGTTTGAAGAGATTTTCAGTAATTTGAAGTGGAAAAAGGGAATTAGAATTAATTTGAAGTGAAAAAAAGTGAATTAAAATTAATAGGAAATATTTAAGTCACTTTGGCTTTACCGAGGAGATAGTATTATTTGCCTCAAATAAGGAAGAATTACGGTCAATAATAGCAGAATTACTACAAACCCGTCTTACAGTTAGACTGAAAATGATCTTTTCAAGACCCAGAATAGTGATTAATAGTTTTCCAGAAGATAGAGAATTAGAATCGAGCATCATATTTTCGAGCATGTAAAAGAATATCAATACTTAGGATAGCTTACGATTCCTGATGCGAGTATTGCATAGGAAAATAAAACAAAATTAGACTGGAGAACGGTAGGTAGAAAGCTCCGTGTCTCTATCCTTCAAACGTATTCAATCAATGCATCTGACCGGTTTTAACTTATAGATATAATTTGGACACAAAAAAAGACCGCAGAAAATGAGGACAAGTGAGATAAACGAAGAACATTACAATTTAAGAATAACTCGCAAGGTCCATAAAAGAAATACCTGCATAAGAAAACAAACACGAGTGACAAATATAATAAAAATACAATTTCCAAAGTGGAAATTAGCAGGATAAATTGTTAGAAGAAACGACAGAAAACGAACGAAATAAATCCTAAATTTCTTATTTTGTACTCCCCAGTGCTCGATGCACTCGGTGTATTTCAGGTTTTGAAGTTATCAGTCCCCTGTATCAAGCCGCGGAATGGCATAGATAAGCTCACGTTCCAAGGCGTCTTTATTGCCATAAAAGTAAGCGCTCGTCCTACATCACGCCGCAGTACTGCCATAAAAGACGGCCGTCCTACATCCACAAACAAGTGACGAAAAGATGGCTTAGGTTCGATAGCCGTAATGGGTTTGCGGATTAGAGATTTTCTGCGCGTAGATACGTCACTCGTCGCTACTACATGGACGGTTGCCCTTAAACGATGCCCTGGAGGCATCCCCCAAATTGGCACATCTCCCATCGTTATTCATTTTTAATCTGACCGTTATCACCCTTCGCTCCCGTCTCTCGACAGACTTCGGGATTGAGTTCATTTTCTTGCCCCCAAATTGGATCTTTTCGGTTTCCGGTACTTTTCCATCGTAATTTTATAACCGACATTCTTCCAATCAGAGGTCTCCTCTCGAGTCATGGCTGGAGCTAAGGGGTAGGTCCTCAGAGTAGGTGGGGTGGGAAGGTATGAGGATTAGGAACGAATACAATAAATAAACGATAAAGAAAATTGAGCAAGAGAAGTTTAAAATTTAGAGAAAATCAATCAAGGCATCGCCGGAAATTGGCGCGAGCGAACAATTAAAGAGTTCCTCAAGGCTTTATCTTGGATCCAAGATTGTTTCTTGATCCGAACGGGAGATGATGCGAAAGTGCGGCAAGTTTCATTGATTCACGAACTAGAATTTGCCACTAAGCTCCCAAATTTCTGAATATGACCAGGTGTCATTCGTAGACTTGTATTTATTACGAAAATAAACAACATAAAACACATTAATAAGGCCATTATTGAAGGGTTGTATGGCATCTGTGGATGGGAAAAAGAGTGCCATCGTTGTTTTTTATGAGTAAATACAAACAGTCGTTGGTTAGAAATAGCTCCCAATGTCAACCAAGGAAGCATATCCAATCTCCCGCTTGATTTAATTTTATTAAAGTTTAACGCCCTCTTTCACTCTTAGTTGGGTCTAACCCGGCGCGGAAAAGATCAGGATTTAAAGAGGGACAAAAGACAACCCAGATTCTCTTGGGCACTGGGGTCGGGAGGGCGGGGTACTCCAGCTTTTAGTTGTGTAAGGGGTCATTATAACCCTGTCACCTCCCCCCCTTTGCAGGGTCTCGCCCTCGAGGGGGAATCTCAAGTTCATCCTTGAGTCACTCACCTCCTTGGGGTAGAGAGGGTGTGGGGGGGGATATACATTGGGAAAATGGTACTGCTAAGTCACAAAGTGTGGTTGGCAATCATCAATGCAACTAAAATTACCCCTACCCCTTTACCATCTATAAAGTACCAGATTTGTGCCTTTGAATAGTACCAATTTGTTTCAGGACTTGAAACGTGCCCTTCTTGCCCCAATCCTTAGAGTTTATCGGTTTTGTTGTATCAATCTTAATTTGTATACGATTATTTTTATATATTTGTATTATTTTCTTTCTTCCTCTTATTCTTTCCTACACCAGAATAGACTCCGACTATGGGTGAAAGATGGCGTTAAATCCGTTCACACAAAAAAAATCTGGCAGAGCAATGCGGAACCGCGTCTTGTTGCATGCACAACTTAGAGGAAGCCATCAAAATAACATACACCCGCTGGGATAAGTAGCTCTTACGTACGTCATCACGCGCATAGCCAATCACAAAACAGTTGTCTCTTCCTCCCTACCTCTTTACACACACACAACATATACACTCTTCCGTCCCTGAACCTGCCGAAGGAATCTTAGCAATCCACAGACACCCTAACGTGGAGCGAGTAACCATACTCAGGATCGAGAAGGGTTCTCTGCTGGATAGTGCCAAAACACGGTACCCACACACACAAAGAGTACTGGCATCCTGGTTGTTAGAAAAGTATTTTTGACCGGTAGATTTTTTCCCTTTCCTCTTTCGTCTGTTTACCACTCTTTCTTTGTCTATTTTTTTTCATATTTGGGTATCCATTTTCTGTGTGAGGATCTGCGGTGGGAGTTGAGAATTTTGTTGTTAAAATACGATAGTTAAGTGGTTAACGCGCCTGCACTATCTCATTTTCGCTCACCCTGGGATATTCTTAACGGGGTTATGCGTTTCCAAGATCATTTATATAAATTGCAAATAATAATAAGACAAGAAATGACCCCTAAGGTACTCCACTTATAACATCCACTGTAACTTTACTCTATTTAGTACTACCCTATCTTTCAACCATTCAGCTATACACTTAAAAGTTCTTTCGCACATTTTTAATTTGTAAATCAGTATCCTCTGTAGAACCTTATCAAAGGCTTTGCTAAACTCCATTTAAATTACATCTACAGTCGAGGGCAAATGTTTTGAGACTAATATTTTATTTTCATTTGGTTTTAAAATTTACGTCATAGAAATAATTATTATAATATTTAAATTATGGCAGGTTTATTAAAAAGCCAACATTTCAAAAATAATAATAAAAACAGTGCAGGCCTTCGCTGAATCCAAAATCGCACTCTGGTCTTGCTCCTGTAGGAAGTAGTAGGTCACATGTTCCTGCGCCGGGGGGAGGCGGACCTCCCCCCGACGCCTGAGCTTGCTTCCTGCTTATTACCTTTTTCTTTGTTTTATTTTATTGATGGGTTTTTTTATTTGTTTTTTCAGCATCCTCTTTTAAAGATGCCTAATTTTAGGCAATGTTGAATACGGCGACTAATGCCCAAGTAGGCCGTCGCCAGATGAGCTCTTAAAAATAATCAAAAATTCTGTAGGAAGTGAATTTCAGTCCCTGGAGTTTGCTATTCGATCAAAGAGGGAAAATGATGACAAATATGGGTTAAATAAATGATGTGTAATTATAATTTATTTCATAATATTTATTTGTAAAAATGAATGTTTGAATCTTTTTCAATTAGAGAAATGGTTCTTTCGAAAGAAAAGAATGCAACCATTGTTGCTCTGCACCAAAGTGGCTTGAAATGCAAGGAGATAATTGCTAAGGGTATTGCATCAAGAAGCACCATCTTTAGCATCATTGATGATTTAGACTGGTTACACTCCTGTGAAGAAGTCTTCTGGACGCCCAAGAGCTTCAAAAGAACGGCAAGTTCGCCTACTGGTAATGTCCAGCTCAAGGATCGAGTTGCCTTTAATGTCAAACTTGCTTACGATTGGAAAGAAGCAGGTGTGAAGGCTTTAGCGCAAACAGTGAGATGGAGACTTTTTGCCAAGGGTCTCAAGTCGGAAAGGACTGCGAAGAAGCCTCATCTCACCAAGAAGAACCTTATGGAGAGGCTCCACGTTTATAAGAAATATAAAGAATGGACTGTTGAAGACCGGAGCAAAGTAATATTCTCTGATGAAGTTCCCTTCTGCTTGTTTGGGTCTTCTGGAAGCTCGCTCTTTAGGAGTAATAAAAGGGAAGCGCTTTCACAATGCCTGTGTCGTTCCCCCGGTGAAGCATCCGGACACTCTCCATGTCTGGGGTGCTTCTCATCTTAGAGCACTAATAATTGTGCCCAAGAACACTGTCATGAACTCAAAATGGTACCAAAAAGTACTGCATCAGCAATTTTTCCCAACCTTTCAGGACCAATTTAGGGATAACTGTATTTTTTAGCGTGATGGCGCACCCTGTCACAAATCAAAAGCAATAACAAAGTTCTTGGCGGAAAATAACATCGAACTTCGGGGGTTTTGCCAACGGAATTTGCCATATTTGAACCCAATATAGAGGAAGTTTTGGGCGATAATAATCAAACTGACGGTTGATAAACAGAAACCATTTTAGTTTTGTTATGACTTATGTTTTTTTTTTATCAAATTATTTCTAATAATTCTTTTATAATATCAAAAACAAAATGGTGAAATTTAAAAATAAATATAAATATCGAAATTTTCTGAATTTTTAAAAACTCAAAGAATTACAAATGGTGAAGTTCAGAAAATTTATTTTTATATATCTTCTATAACTCTATATTTTAGCGACGTGATATTTTGAAAGGGGTGAAATTTAGTTTAGAGTTCCTTTTTAAAATTATTATAATTGGCGAAGTTCAGAAAATTTATAACAATTTAACCATGGCTCCTTTTTTTAGATTTTCAATTTTAATCTTAGTAGCGAAGCGCAAGCTCCCCCTGTAGGGGGAAGGGGGTGGCGAAGCCATTGCCAGGTTTTCTTATATGAAAAAATATAGCAGTCTTAGATATTATACCTTCCCAATTCCCAAATTAAAACGAACTATCTGATCACATCACACTCTCGCTATGTTCCCCAATGGGTTAAATTCTGGACCAAACTAAAATGCGAGGGACGGGTTAAAGAAAGAAAGGATATGGAGAAAGAATTGGTATAACTCTTATCTCAATATAGTTAGCTTTTAAGTTAATATTTACCGATTTTATTCATAAATATATTTCCTGTAGAGTTTTGACCAGATTCCTAAGCAAGCCATTCCAAGTCTGTGTGATTTTATAAGAAAAGAAAAGTGGTATCGCAGTCTTTTGTTAGCTAGTTTGAAACCCTTATTTCGAGTTGCCGATCGGTTAATTAACTCAAATACTCAGTTATAATTTATATCACTGAAGCCGTTTATCAAATACTTCACTAAATTGGACGCAGAGATGTAAATCTTTTAGTGAAAGTAAATTGAAGTGCTTCTGCTTTTCTTCGTTCTTTTTTCTATATTCTAGAATAAATTCCGTTGCTCGACGCGTTCCAACATTACAATGTCATTTTGCATGTATAGACACCAGAAGTGTACCGCATACTCCAAGTGAGGTCTTACAAGCGCTTTATATAAGGAAAGAATATTTGTCGATTTAAGTGCAAATGTCGAGTTATGTGTCCTTGAATCCTATTCTCCTTTTGTGACACTATAGTTAATTGTTTCTAAAAATTTAGATCATTCTAGATTAAGACACCTGAATCCTTTTTATAATACTCATATTGTAATCAAGATATCTGTGCATTACCTTACACTTGTGATAGTTGAATTGCATCTTTCCGATCATTTTATTACTATATTCAAGTCTTTGTTCATGCTTTCAGTCACTATGATATTTTGCCATACTGCAAAGTTTCGTGTCATCAGCAATTTTGAAATTTTACACAATAAATTCTTGTCAAGGCCATTTATACAAATATTAAAAAAAAAGTGTTTGAGAACAGATCCTTGCGAAATACCGCTAGTGGTTGCTGCGAATGATGAACTATTTCCATTGATCCTATCTCTGCCTACAGTTTTCAAGCTAGTCTTCAATCTATTTTAGCACGCATTTTCCCTATTTCCTGTGATTTTAGCTTAATTAAGATTTTATATGTTAAACAGTGTCAAGACCCTTTGGAAATCGAGATAAATTACACCTACACCTTTATCTTGGTCAAAAGTTATCATCATTTCGTGAAAAAAATCGTTCAAGTTAGTTAACCCTGAGTGTTCGCATTGAAAGCCACGTTGAACTCCTTAAGAACTATTCTATCGCTTATAGACTTTTTGAAAATACTACAAATAGTTTTTAAAAGTTCGCTTTATAAGTCTTTAAGGTGGATCGTATAGACTTTATAACTCAATATATGCTTTTATATCTTAGCTTCTCAGTCCACAGAGCTTAAATTAAAGTCGCCAAGAATAATTGCATCGGCTTCGCATCATTTACTTATTCCCTCTATCATTAGTTCATCAATATGTCCAATCTGTTTAGGTGGTCGTTTTAAGACTCCCAAATCTACGACGGGCAGGCAATAAGTTTTGCGAATTGGTAGGGCAAAACAGAAGAAGGGAAATGGCTGTTTGTGGGGGTGTTAGGACAAATTATGACAAGTCAGCACCTGCAGCCGCACGCTCCTGCCTCGTCTATTTAAGAAGCAGTAGCTGATCGCAGATCGTCAGTCACAAATTTTTCAATAATGGAGAAGGTTGAGCACCGCGCAGTGATCAAATTTTTGACCAAGGAAGGCAAGAATGCAAAAGAGATCCATGAAGGCATGGTTACAGTGTTCACCGACACCGCCCCTTCCTATGCAACCATTGCTCGCTGGAATAGGGAGTTCCACCATGGTCGTGAGTCCCTTGAAGATGAACCCCGTCCAGGACCCCTTTCAGATGTGACCAACGAGGACAATGTGGCCCGTGTGGAGAGGATCATCCTCGAAAATCGACGGGTGAAGGTCGAAGAAATCGACAGAAAACTTGGAATATCACATGGAAGTGTTATCAACATCATCCACGACAATTTGGCCATGAACACGGTATCTGCCCGTTGGGTCCCTAGAAACCTCACGCCCCATGATCGACTTCAACGTCGTCAAAGTCCACAAGGCCAGAGTTGCACAAGCTGCCCTGCGCGAGTGCGGATTCGAGGAGCTCAACCATCTCCCTCTACAGTCCAGATTTGGCCCCTAGCGACTACTTTTTATTGCGCCAGCTCAAGGCTGCACGGCGTGGACGCCGGTTTGGGGACGATGAAGATGTCCAGCTTGCCGTCCAGGAGTGGATTGAACAGCAGTCGGGAGATTTCTGGTTGTCGGGAATTCGAAGCCTCAGGGACAAGTGGCGCAAGTGCATTGAAGTCAAGGGTAGTTATTTTGAAAAATAATAAAGCACTTTTCCTCATATCTCGTTTCCTTATTTCCGAATTGCAAAACTTATTGACCGCCCCTTGTATCTTCTATTTTTTACTCACCCTAATATCTATGAAGGTACCGTCTAGAACTTAAAGAACAAAATACTAAACTTAACAGTTATTGAAAATACTCGCAAAATGTCCATGAAAATTGGACAGATTATTCTTTAAAATTGACTCTTATAGTGTTCAAGTTTCATTTCATTGCACAGCAGATAAAGAGGTTATGATGGGTGTATGAAGAAAGGATGCGTCCTAAACTAGATAACTATAAGGATAAATGCAGCCATAACTAGAAAACAACATAATTATCACCTAGAAAATTGAACAAAATATTAATAAGAATTATGCAGGCCCTTGTTTTGAATGACCCTAGCACATCTTCGGCCCCAGGACTTCAACAATTTCTCGCATCGTTCTGGATATGATTTTATTCCCTTCTTCTTGCAATCCTTGCCAGAGATCTTCAACGTTCGTCGCTATTCGAGTCATCTTCTATGGGTCGTCTATCTGGTTTAAATCAGGCCTCTGCGCAGGGGACTTTATCACATCGATATTTTCAACATTCAAGAACTGCTTCGCCTTCTTTGATGTGTATATGTGTGTGTGTGACACGCAGAATTACCCTACTTGTAAAAAGGTTGGCATAATTTAAATATTCGGAAAGTTGGAACACAGGTTCCTAAAGCAGACTCGTGTATCGCACAATTTACGTTGCTGGGTGAACAGACGAACATACAGACTCCAGTGATTGAAATCATGCCCCGAAAGATAACGCTGCAACATCCAAATTTTCCGTCATTTTCTTGCATTTAGGAATCAATCTTTCACCTGTATGACGCTTTACAAGCTGATTCCAATACGATCCGAACAAATTAAATTTTCTTTCGTTACTGAAAAACAATTCCCAATTTTCAGCACTCCACGAGACAAGCTCAGTTGCGAAGGCCAATCTAGCCGCTTTATTATTTTTTACTTGAGTGTTTTTTTGTTTTGTTTTTGTACAGTAGCTTTCTATGATAACAATCTCTTAAAAACAATGTGATACATTATGGCAATACACATTCAGGTTAGGGTTCTCGGCAACTTGACCTAAAGTACCGGTTTTTGTCTCAAATTGGCCCTTCCTTGGCATTCTTTGCATCGTGTGATCTTTCTTGAGAGTGGGTTTTCGACGTTTTCTTTGTCAGTTTCGGATCCGATATCCTTATAGAGCTTTATTATGCAGGAAATCACACTTTTTGACCGAGTACATTACCCCGAAATTGCAAACAGTGGCCTCATTTCACTCTTCCACTGGACAACCTGCTTTCCGAAGGATCTATTGACCTTAACCCCTTCTCCCTGGTCATTCTAATAAATAAGTAACAGTGTCAGTAGTAATCTACGATGCAGGCAGGAAAGTGAAACCCTGCCTACCTTACGAATTTTTATCTATTAACTAAGAGTTATAAGTTATCGTTTTCTAATTTTGGACGCCTCCTTTATTCCATAGGCATTATTTCTTCAGAATTTTTTTAAGTCCCTGTTCCTTTAAATGAAACTGGAATTCTATCAAAGGCAAATTTCAAAGAATTTTATGTGTAATTATGATAGAAATCAAACGAACATTTTCAAAAAAATATATATATTTTGTTCTCTAGCTTTGGTCGGTACTGTACATAGTCGCAACTTTGTCTTGTTTAATTAAATTATTCGTATTTTAAATAATAATGTTTTTATATAAATAATTATCCCACTACCAGTGTTACCTGTCATTTGACTAATGTACATAGTACTCGTATAAATCAAGTTCATTAAATTATATTTCATCAACCTATTATTCTGCTATTCATAATATATATATATATATATATATATATATATAATCTTAGCCTTCTTGCTTCTAGAACACCAAACATTTGTATAAAGACATCTTAATTCTGCCCTCTCTGACGCAAACCTGATTCCAACATTTGCCTTTCACAACATATCTATACTTAATCCCTATTCAAGCACATTCCTTCCACACAGTAATACACATCAAACTTTGATTCTCCTCCATCCTCTAATTACCTGAGACAACCAATCCATCCCAACATCCATTCTCGGAAGCACATCCGACACAACACCTTTTCCTTCTACGTTCCGCTTTTCAATTAACCTCTTATACCTCTTACACAACTCACTTTCTTAATAACATTCCCTACTACATGCGCGATCCTAATTTTATCATTCACACAGCCCGACACCAGCCCCCTCATACCTCTTAGACAAATCACCTACTCCAACATCCATGTAAACATTCTACCCCTTCCATCTAATTCTACTCAACTTTCTAAATACACAATCTGAGAGCCACCCATCGCAAACACTTCACACACTCCTATTACTTCACTCTCTAGAGCAGGGGTGGGCAACGTTTTTAAATGGGTGTGCCAAAATTGGCCAAATCTTTGATAGAAAATTTTCTCACGTGCCAATAATTGACCAAAACACAATAAAAGGACATAAAATTAAAGATATTCTTTTATTTATTTTTAAATACGTATGATGTCTAAAGAATACAAGGAAAAGATAGTTATTTTACCTAAAGAATTACATATTATATTAAACAGAACTGAATCTTTACGATTTTCAGAGGAAAATAACAAATCCAAACTAGAGAAAGAAAAATTGTGGAGTTTTTATTTATTTACCATCAATGAGACTTCTGCTTCTGCATCAATGATAACAGATAATTTATAAGAGATTGTACACCATGCGGTTGCTATATAAGAGAAGTTAGAGACACATTTACTTAGTTTTCTTAAGTTAAGCATTTGGCTTCGCGTGCCGGTAAGATGCCGTTGGTGTGCGACGTTTGGCACGCGTGCCAACGGTTGCCCGGGCCTGCTCTAGAGCTCTTACTAGCCGAGTAGATACGGCGTCATTCTAACGTCGCGGTACCAGGTTCGAGCCCGGCACGAGCGGACACAAAAGTCAGTGCATGGAGAGATCTGGCTACCAATTGGTGGACGCCCTGGGCTCGAGCCCTGTAATGGGGTGGGCCGATCTTACACTTTTCATCACACACATAGCCAATTACAACGTTGCTTTCTTTTTTCTCCCGTCTTCGCTTCACCAATACACACTCTTATCTAAGGAATCCTGCGGATGGGTATCTATATCCACATACCTATGTAGCGTAAGGTTCCTACCTGTACTCTGTTTGGTATCAAAACCATAATACTTCCTGGCATTCTACTACTCCACTTTCTCATGTGCATCTTTTACTTATACTCTCTCCTATATCCCCATCAGCTTCTAGCTCCTCATTTGTGAGGTGGAAAGGAGGGCGGGGGGAATGGTAATTACTCCATTGTATCTTGGTTATCAAACCTGATTTCAGTTCAGGTTTTTGTGAATGAAAAGTATCAACCTTTAACCCCCCCCCCCCCACCATGTCTCCCCAACACAATTGTTGTAGTCACATAAAGCGAAGACTTGGCAATTATAAACAACGATATTGAGACGAAAGGTCTCGGAATTGGGTTGTGTTTATGAGGTTAATCCTTAAAGAGCGTGAGAATGAGATTTGTAGGTTCGAGGTTTTTAGTGAGGTGATTGGAAAACACGAGAATCATGCTGAGAGGCAAGTGCTATTTCCCACTTCGGTAACGTCAGGAATCGAATGTGAACCAAAAGGATCGAACCTGACCTCTTGATTGCGTCCCTCCTTCACCTCAAGCTCTGACGTCACGCCCTCTCTTTGACTGATGCGTCTTACCTGGGAAGTGATCGGACATCTTCCCGTTCTCTGCGCGGCTCCTACAGAATCGTTATTAAATGTTTGAAAGATTCGTTTTCTTCAAGGGTCCATAACATACATACATACACGTTTGAAGAGAATGCTTCCTAACATCGTTTTAGATTGGAAAGTGTCATGCCAATTCATATTAACGCCGAGCCTACTGATAGACTTCTGCCTCCACTCTGGGTGTTCTGCTATTCTCGTTTCATCATGTTAGCCGATTGACCCATAGTCCACAGCCCTAAAATGGAATAGACACCCACGTGTGATGTGTGTTAGAAACAATCAGGCTAGTTGTTAATACACAAATTTCAAACTACACCCCGCGAAACCCAAATAACAGCGAAGTTATACAGGGTGTTCGGAATCAATGTCCTATTTTGGATCAGTACCTAAGTATCGGAACTTGAGCTCAAATCCTCAAAGCAACATGTCCAACTCGGCCTCGAAAGGTTAAGTAAGTTGGGAAGAAATCTTTTAACATTTCAACATTTGGGTTTTCCAACCTTTTTAAGTCCATAAGAACCACCAGACAATCCAACATTTCGCCCACTTCGAAGGCTCTTCATATTAATGGGGTACATCTCATCCATTCAAGGTTCTTACATGTTTAGAAGGCTCCTAGCATTCCCCCTCATCCATGGTTAGAAGGCTCCTAGTACTGCCCTCATCTATAGTTAGAAGGCCCCTAGCACCCCCTCTCATCTATGGTTGGAATGCTCCTAGCACTCCCCTTCATCTATGGTTAGAAGGCTCCTACCCCCCCCCCTCATCTATGGTTAGAGGAGTCCTAGCACCCCCCTCGTTTATAGTTAGAAGGTTCCTAGCATTCCCTCTCATCTATGGTTAGAAGGCTCCTAGCACTCATCTATGGTTAGAAGGCTCTTACCACTCATCTATGGTTATAAGGCTCCTAGCACTCCCTTTATCTATGGTTAGAAGGCTCCTACCACTCCCCCTCATATATGGTTAAAGGAATCCTACCACTCCCCCTCATCTATAGTTAGAAGGTTCCTACCACTCCCCCTCATCTATGGTTAAAAGGCTCCTTGCACTCCCCTTCGCAAACCTATTGTAGAAAATATTCTTCCTTCTAGGTCATCCCTTTCTCTCTCAAACACTCCTTCACACAATCAACTGACCTTTGGCGTCTTCCAACCCTCCCCACACATATCATATTTACTCTCGTATATTCTCTTTACTCACACACACACTCTATTCCGAGGAATCCTGCCGATGGGTATCTATATCGACATACCCCTGACGGGAAACAGGTCCCTTTGCCCCGGGGCGACGAAGGTTCCACCTGAGCGCTGTTTGGTGCAAAAAAAATATATATTTCCTGGCACCTCTTCCCAAAGAGGACCGGCCCCTGATGCTCTCAGGCTCACCAGCGATTGTCATACTGACCTTTATGGTAATTTCTTTATCTGGTCAGGGATCCGCCTGGATAAAGGTAGGTTGGCGAACCAGTACTACTGCTACTATTATGCCCCTGTCACCTCAGAACACTCGGTTGCAACCTCATTCCTACTCTTCTTTACACCTAAACATCTCTCACGCAGTCGTTACTTACTCTACCTTTCGTACACCAATCATCCCTCTCAAGTTGTCCATTTACATTACCTTGACTAGAGATATTTCCTTCTCCTTCCATAACATAGTCTCACTTCTATACACTAAGGTTGGCACTAGCATACTTCCATACAGCTTCCTGGCACATTCCACACTCAAACCATTCGTAGTCACCATGTTCACTAGGATAAGCAACCATTATATGCTTACCTGGTAGGAAAAAATGGAAAGTTTTGTTTAAGTGGTGGGTTTCACCCCAACTTTACACTTGTTATGGGAGCTATTTCTCAGTGATGACCTACTTTAAAGTATGATCCGAACCACGGGGGTCAAGAGAATATGGGCGTTACCCCCAAGTCGTCCCGAAACCATCGTGCGTGAGTAGCTATACCCGAGGTATCTAAACTAAGGTCAATTTGAATGTTGTTTTTTTCACTGGATTTTGCTGTAGGTCAGAAAGAGTAAGTAACGGGTGAAAAAGGAAGCGGTTATCACCTAATAAAGAACTAATTCTAATAAAAAAACATGATCATTTTCAGAAAGTTTCTCCATGCATCTGGTAAAAACGGCCGTATTTTCCACTTGGAGTTACTGAAGCCAAAGGCGTACTTAGCGTTTGTGCCTCCAGCCGGTCGTGGAATCTCCCGGCCATCTAAACGGCCCAACCTTTCATTATTGCATGATGAATCTCAAAATACATTAAAATTTATTTTAAAAATGATGATGAAAATTATGTATTTTTCACAAGGTTTCTTAGTTTCTTTTCGTCTTTAATAATAATAATGGAATCATATTTGTATGGAAAAAGAAAGAGAAAAGCTACTACCGGACGATATTTGACTCACTCGCACTTGGCTCGAATTCATTAAAAAATGCTGCCCGCCCCCAAAACATGCATTTAAGGGTGGACCCCCTTCTCCCTCAGTTAACCTCGTGACTGAACCTGGGAGAAAACATTCCTTAAGATCACTTTGCCAACATTTAGAGCCGAGTAGTGAAGCATACCACCAGAACTACAAACATTTGAAGAGAAAAAGTGTAATTCTCCACCATTACAATGTAAAACTTCGCCCAGATAAATTCCCTCCAAATCAAGTTACCGGACCTTTTGGATTACCATAAGTTTAGATCATTATAACATTTTCTTCCTGCCAGAACATTCAGAATTACATCATTAAATAATTCGGGTCGCTTGAGAAAGACATCTTCAGGTTATCCTCATTTCAGATCCCTAGAACATTATTTTTCCAGTCATAACGTTCCAAATTAAGTTAATTCGGGTCTTCCAAGAAACACACACAAAAAAAATTCTTTTTATCAGTCAGGAATCAGATAATTGCCTTTTTTGAGCTAGTGTGTATTACATTAATGACATAACATCTTATTTCCTTAGTATTTTTTAATCATGTCTCATTTATCTTATTTCCCGCCAGATGTAGGCTGCCCTTAATTTCGCATTGTTGTAAGTGTTTGACCTCTATAAGGTACATAAGGGCTGGTCTCCTCGTACTTCCCCTTCCCATACAAAATAAAAGCAGGTCACATGACCTAGGTATCTTATTTCCTGCCTTTTTGATAGGCTCATGAACCGGAAATGGAACCTGGCGGTGATCTAAGCAGGGCAAGGCGTTAAGGAGGAACGAAGGCGAAAGAGAAAAAAACAGAACACGAATGAATGGACAGATAGAAACGGCGGAGAGAGATAAAAAAATAGGGGAGGGGGGAAGATGCTTATCTGGAATGATAAGGATGACAAAAAAAAAACCCGCCACAAAACATAAATTAAATTTAGTGGTAAATTTCCTAAGAAAAAAATCTTTCAAAAAAGTTCTTGTAAGGATTATAAACAGAGCTTTGTTCGATAAAGAGCCTTTATTCGAGAAAAACGAGCAATTTTTTTTTATTTTCAGTGGTAGAAAGTCCCTATTTGGACTGACTAACTAACGCATAGCGGTAAATTAATAAACGGAATTTCCGTAGCCATGGATACACATAGCCTACGCATAGCGTTAAATAAATCAACCGAATTTCCGTAGCAATTGAAACCACATAACCTACGCATAGCGTTAAATGAATCAACGGAATTTGCATAGCTATGGAGAACACAGCCTAAGCACAGCGTTAAACGAATCAAAGGAATTTGGGTAGCTATGTACACCCCCATAGCCTACCCATAGTGTTAAATGAAGTTTAGTGAAAAGCACTTTAAACTCTATCCAGAGATTTTCACTCAACATTAAATTCCTTATTCTATCTTTGAAATCACCTTGTCTCTCTTCGAGACTAGGCGAGTCAAAAAGAAATAGACGCGTCACTGTCCGTTGAATGAATCAACGGAATTTTCGTAGTCATTAATTACAAGAATATTTGCGTATATTTACCGGTCAATAATACTTTAGCGAAATTAATTCTTCTTCGAGACAATGCTCGTGCCCACACAGGGGCCGTGTGTTCATGTAAACTATAACTGATCTAGGTTAAGGAAGTTCTCCGACATCTCCATATTACCTTCGTACTATTATAACACATTTCGATTACTGCAACTTCATCTCAATGGGATAAAAATGTGTGGCGAAAGCTCAGCCAGCGTGATATCTATCTTATATGCCAACTTAGCCAGCTGATTTAAGTCAAGGAAGTAATTACCATAAATAACGTTAAACAAGCAGTTGATGCTTGAATTGAATATGAACTAAACGAATTAATTACCATAAATAACGTTAAACAGCTGGCTAAGATGACATATAAGCATAGATATCACGATGGCCTCTTTCATACATTTCTTGATAATCTAATATTACTTAGTATTATTTAGTATCATAGGACATAATCTATCATCTAATATTACTTAGTATCATTTAGTATCATAGGACGTAATCTATCATCGACCTCTTGGTCTGTTCTGATAGACATGTTTCTTTTCCAGATTTGGGTTTACGCCTATGTAACCCTCGTAATTACTGTAGATTTGTCAAGGTATTCTTCGTAGTCTGTCCTTATCCTTCTTCACTATTCCCGTTCTTTGTATTTATCTACCATTCTTCTTTGCCCTTTACTTTGCAGTCGTTAGGCGCATTTTCTTTTTTCTTCTTAAAATATTATTTTTTCTTTGTTTTCTAGCGTATTTTGAGTGTATTTGCCTTCATTGGCTTATACATTTTTAAGTAAATTCCTATAAATCAGCGACAAAATTAAACGCAAATTAAAGATATTTATATTATTCACTAGATAATTCAATAAAGAATAGTTAATTAATAAAAAGTTATAGGAACATTATTAGCGACCTACTTTGTGTGGCGGATTGCCTAGCTCAGTGATTCATCCGAATGTAGGCAACATTAAATAGGTTTAGTTTTTATTTAATTATTTTGAGCGGCTTGACATTTTACGGAGGTTAGGTTAGGTTATTTGTTGGGTTTTTTTTTAGTCTTATATGATGATTATGTATGCAAGTTAATTGCATTTTCTTAATTGCGCAGAAAGTTTGTAAAAATAAGTTTGAAAGTGCCTGTGTTCGAAGGATTTTAGCCCTGATATAGCATTTCATGAAGACGTCGCAAGCCAATTTTGTTTCGTTTGAACGTTATTTTTGGCACATTTCTGTCAAATTAAGAAAATGCAATAACTTATAATCATGTGATTAAAACAACAAATAACCTAACCTAACACCCGTAAAACGTCAAATAACACAATATTCAATAAATAAAAAGAAAGGGAATTACGTTTACATTTGGAAAAATCACTCACGCCGGAAAATGCCCACCATACCAAGTAGGTCGTTATATCACGCCTAATATCTTTTTTATTAATTGATATTTTTTAATGACATAATGTTAAATTATCGAACCTTTTGGGTTTGTTGGACGGCGTCCGATTTATTTCTAAATTTTGTCAACGATGCAGTTTTACATTGCTGATTTCCTAAATGAAATTTATTTAGTGGGGAGAAATGAGCGATTAAAAAGTTATTGATGGGTTGGCTTAGGTTAGGTTAGGTTAACAAATCGAGTCTGAAAAGTTTGTGGTCTCGCTTGAAAACCGAAGAAGATGAAACCACCTTTTTTCAGGAGCATAACATCGTGCCAAAATCGAAGTTATGTCAGCGTAAACATACGATGTGCATAAGTATTCGTGGTCAGTCTGCAGAGTGGCGCTCTTGTTACGATAGGAAGGTGGCACTCTTCCGTTATCCACTGTAGCTGCATTATTTATGGGTGGGCGAAGGAAATAACTACGGTTAGATTTTGTAAAGAAGAACTGGAGATAGGTGAAAATGCGGTAGATGACTACAACAATTACTTGTGCGCGGACGATATTCTTAGTAAGCCTTCTCATTTTGGCAGGTTTGGTAAAAAGGTTGTGATAGAGGAAACGATGTATTCATTGAGAAAGTACAACAGGAGGAGAGTTCTTCCACACAGTGGGTATTCGGCGGTTTGCGCTGAGAACCTTGAGAGGTTTTACTTACGCTGTTCAATCAGGTAATCGTCAGACAAAGGAATGTATTAAGGCTTCCATTCAACCCGGAACCACATTCATAAGCGACATGTGGAAGTTATATAGCCATATAACAGATATTCCTGGGTCAATCACAGGGTCGAGATCGTTCGTTGTGAGGGATAAACACAAGCACTCAGCCAATCGAGAGCGAATGGAATTTACTGAGACTCAAACAGCCGTCGTGGTGGGATTCACCGCTCGATCTTGGATTCGTATTTGTGGGAATTTTTGTGGTGTAGGAGATACAAAAAAACGAACCTATTCAGGAAGATATCGCAGTGTATTTTGGAGTTTAAACGTTAATTTCATTTATATATATGCTAAAATATTTAATCGATATGTTCAAATTGCATAAGTTTACTTAAAATAACCTAAACTAAGGGTTAATATTTAGTACGCAGCCACATTGTTAATTCGAATCGCATCATATTGTATTATATATCATTTTGAAGGGGATTTTTTTAATTAAAATATGATTGGGGCATTTTATATTACTCAATCTAAAATAAAATATGATTGATTTAAATAGCATTCGGGGGCGGGGCTTATATGTCTGAAGTCAAGAAACACAGATGATATAAAATCAATGAACATTAGAGTGCCTAACGACATAATGCTAGGCTTTCGAATTGTGAATACTACTAGATGATTAAAAATAGCGAGGGGGTGCAACCCCCACTATCAAAGAGAAGGTATGGGACGGCGAAGCCTACATTTCGAAATAATCCTCTTAGGGTAAGAATTCCGTCCGATGGATTCATAGAATTTTCTTGAAATCGGTGACTGTGTATTCAAAATTTACCAATGTTAACTTAAAATAACAACCTAACCACCCAAACCAACCCGACCATAAACATTTAACCATCCAGTTCTCCAAAAAATAAATTTCATTTTTGAAACTAGTGTGTAAAACTGCATCATTGATAAAATTGACCCCCTCCCCCTAACAAAACCCTCGGACACCATCCAACCAACCCCAAAGGTCCCAATTAACTATCGAATGACATAAATATTTTGTATTTGCGACGTTTATTTTTTATGACTGATTTTGTTATAGGAATTTACCCATTTTTTTCAGTAATAAAAATATATTTTGTTCCTCCTCGATATATACCCTCGTTGTACTTATGAATCCAGTTTCATAACTACGAACGTTCCCCCTACGATGGATTACCATTGGCGTACGAGTCCTTGTCATCACTGATCTAATTTCTCTCTTTACGAGTCTTTGTCATTTCTGATCTCATTCATCTCTCTGTACGAGTCCTTGTCACCATTGATTTCATTCCTATCGCTGTACGAGTCCTTGTCATCATTGACTTCATTCCTCTCGCTGTACGAGTCCTTGTCATCCTTGACCTTATTCCTCTCGCTTTAACGGTCATTGTCATCTCAGATCTCATTCCTGTCGTTATATAAGTCTTTGTCATCCATGATCACATTGGCTTAGAAGTCCCCGTCGTCGCAATCACATTCCCTTGCAATCGTGATCATATCATCATTCCGGTTCGAGTCCCTGCCATCCATAATTATATTCCGATTGGTTTAGGAATCCTTGTCATCCTATTCCATTCCTGTCCAAGTCCTTGTCATCCCGATGTCATTCAAAATGATGGACTAGTCCTTGTCATGCACAATCCCATCCCATTGTTTTAGGAATCCTTTTCATTCCGATCCCGTTCACTTTCGAGCCTTGTCATCCTTATCCCATTCCGATTGCTGAAACAGTTCTTGTCATGCACGATGCCATTTTCATTGTTGCATGAATCCTTGGCCCCCGATCCAATTCCTTTTCAAGCCCTTGTCACCCCTATCCCAATCCTATTGCTGGACCATTCCTTGTAATACACGATTCCAGTCTTATTGTTGTAGGAATCCTTGACTTCTTGATCCCATTCCCGTTCGAGTCCTTATCATCTCGATCCAACTCATTTCGTCTCCTTGTCATTCCGATCCCATTATTATTGCTAAATCAGTCCTTGTAATATACGATCCTATTCTTGTTCGAGTCATTATCATCCCTATCCCATCCCCATTGCTGAGCCAGTCCTTGTTACGCACGATCTAATGTTCACTGTTGTAGAAATCCTTGTCAGCCCGTTCCCATTCATATTCGAGTCCTTGTCATCCATATCCCACTGTTATAACAGTCCTTGTCATGCACGATCCCATTCTCATTGTTGTAGGAATCCTTGTCAGCCCCATCCCATTCCTATTCAAGTCCTTGACATCCCTATCCCATTGCCTAACCAGTCCTTGTCATGCTCGATCCAATTCTCATTGTTGTAGGAATCCTTGTCAGCCCTACCCCATTCCTATTCAAGTCCTTGTCATCCCTATCCCATTACCTAACCAGTCCTTGCCATGCTCGATCCAATTCTCACTGTAGGAATCCTTGTCAGCCCAATCCCGTTCTTATTCGAGTCCTTGTCATCCCTATCCCATTGCTGAAACAGCCATTGTCAGCGGCGATCCCATTCTGATTGTTGTAGGAATTCTTGTCATCCCTATCCCATTCCCATTGCTGAACCAGTCGCTGTCAGGGACGATCCCATTGTCATTGTTGTAGGAATCCTTGTCATCTCGATCCCGTTCCTATTCGAGTCCTTTTCATCCTTATCCCATTCTTATTGTTGCGGGAATCCTTGTCAGCCCAATCCCTTCCTATTCGAGTCCTTTTCATCCATATCCCATTCCCATTGCTAAACGAGTCCTTGTCATTTGTGACCCCATTCTTATTGTTGTGGGAATCCTTCATTCACTTTCTTGGAAAGTCTTGACTGTTTCTGCTCGTGTCTGTCCACACTCTCTATGTTACAACCTGTCTCCGTTTCACCATAAATCATCTTCTTTGTTTCTCAATTATTTAACAACTTGTGATTACTAGGAAGCGCCTCAACATCTCATACAAGAGGTGTGTGTTCGAATCCACGCTAAATTGTTGTTCTCTTTGTTCCAAATGTGCATTGTAAAACTTTGTTAAATTGAATTTATACTTACTGTTTGAGTGTTTCTAGCGATAATCATAGTGTTCAGGGAGAGAAAATTGTTCGTCAGTGAGTTGTGAACAACACTATAAAGAACAAAAATATATCAGAGTTAAGCCTTTAATACTCAAATTTTTCCAGTCATTCGTAAGAATCAAGTTTGGTTAAACGTTTTTTTTAGTTTAAATTTAATCACAGTCTAAGTTTTTACCCTCATTTTTATATTAAATTGAAACTATTCAGTAAGGTATGACCCCAAATAGTATATATAGTTTTAGGAGACTCGTTAATTAATACTTAATTTTTGTATATTTTTAATGTTACCCCTTATAATGTGAAAATGGAAACCCGCTAAGCGACACGTGCAACACACACCAAATTTCTTCGCTGACTGATGAATTTGTACGCGTTCCCGTGATATTTATTGAACTGCGGAAGACCTCTTTGGAATATAAGAGAAAATGCATCATTAAACCTGACACGGAGAAAAAGAATACAGTGTAACAAAACGAGGATGAGAACCAATTATAGAATCACCTAGAACATCGAAGCTTTTCTTTTCGTACATACATACTGTACACTACTTATCTTTTAGAAGCACTCCCGAAACAAGTTTTTAATATTCTGAAAAGTTTAACTGATAATAAAATAATGACACGAACTAAAATGATTTAGAATAAACTAAAAAAAATATCAAATAAATCAGATGAAATTATAAACGAATAATATCCAAATAACGTATTAGGATCACAACATAATTCAAATAATTAATTATTCAGATACCAAATTCATTACTTTTAATGGAAATTGATTCTTTAGCTAGGCAAAAACTGCTGTTGATTTGATTAATTTAATTGTTAAGAAAGAAATGGACGTTGGTGCAATCGGACATGAACAGATACACACCTAATAGTGAAAAAGTGGTTAGATTAGCCAGACCCAAAGATGAATATAAAATAAAATAGGTAAGCTTTCGGAAAGTGAATCCGAAATAAGGTATTTCGCCATCTTTAGTTTTTCGAAATTATTTTATTTCGTGTCATTAATTTATTGTCATTTAAACCTTTCAGTAGATTAAAAACTTGTTTCGGGAGTGCTTCTAAAAGATAAGTAGTTTACAGTATGTATGTACGAAAGTGAAAGTTTAGATGTTCTAGGTGATCCTATAATTCGCTCTCATCCTCGTTTTTTTGCACTGCATTCTTTTTCTCCGGTGCGGGATCACATATTTTATAATGCAAATTCGAATCGACAGACTAACACCGAAATTATTTTTTTTTTTATCGCCCATCTAACGACTGCATACAAGGGCAAAAGTTACCCCAATTCCTTACAGCTTAATATAAACTGGATTTAAACAAGGTCCCCTCCACAAAAAATCAAAGACAAAAAGACAAGTAAGAAACAAAACAAAAAGCAAGCGATAACGACCCTCCTCGTCTCGGTACCGGGACAAGTAAGATAGGCAAAGATCATCCAGACTGGAACATTCAACAAGAATGTGCCGAACAGTCTGGGGGACAACGCAGTCGTCGCAGCATGGAGGACCAGGGGAGCGCTCCATCAAATAGCGGTGTGTCCCACAAGTACGCTCAATTTGAAAACAACAGAAAGCGAGCTGAAGCCGCCGCGGCATTGGGCTGTAGGTCCAGGATAACAGTCGTGGCATGATGGTACGCAACTTTAACTTCCCCTCAGCCGTCTCCCATCTTATTTGCCAGACAGCCTGTAGGGCTTACCTGATTCCTGCTATGTAGTTAGTGTGAGGCATAGTAAAACGAAATTTTGGTTGCCCAGTCATCGCAGACTCTTTGGCATCCTCATCCACAGCAATCTCCACATGTCCAGGGACCCAGCAGAAGATAATATCGACATCCATCCGCCTCGTGGAAACCCTGGCGTCATGGATAACACGAACCAGTAGGTGTGAAGATTCCAATGCCCCTAGAGCTCTCAGGGCACTTTGTGAGTTGCTATAGATCACAATTCAGTCTCCGAATCGGGCACGTCGCATTATCTCCCGTACCGAGCGGTGCATTGCTTTAGCTGGGCCGTGAAGACAAACGCACCGCCTGGCAGAGCCCCGCTGACTTCAAACAGTGATATTGCGTCGTGGAAACCGACCCTCTCCTTAGGCTTGGAGCCATCCATGTGCACTGGCACGGATCAAACGTGATACGAAGTGTGTTCCAAAAAGATTGAACGTAATATTACCAGCACTATGTAAGCTTTGAGAGCAGAGGTGTGGCGATAAATTGTCAAATGTGGTCCCCTCCAGGATGACGTCCTGGACGGAACTATAGGCGCCATTTGCCTGAGATACCTAGAGTTCTCGAAGGAGTTTTCTAGCGCTAAACCAAAAGGGTTTAGGGCTAGAAAACGCCAATCATACCCTAAACACAAATATGATTGGCATCTCTCGAAGGTATAGTCACTGTCGAGATCGGTCGCGGCGATCCGTTGGCGAAAGAGGGAGATGACGGGTCCGCGCGTACAACCGCAAAAGGCACTGTGGAAGAGCAGCTACGCTCTACATACCCCAGTGCCACAAGACAAAGCGTTGCTCTGCCTTGGCATTTCTTTAAGTCTCGATCATTTACCTGCCTATTAGACCTTGTCAAGAGGGAATATTATCTTCAGCCTTAACTTCTCTCGATTTGAAAATCTTAGTCACTGTACATCAATAAAATAAATCCAAACCTAAATTAAATTCCTCCTCAATTAAACTATTCACTATATAACCAACTAACACTTCAATAGATTTTATATTCAAGCCAGTTTATGTTATAACTTCACTTCCTTCTATTATTTTTCAAAATTACACTGGATAGTATTAATTAATTATATATATTTTATTTGTGTTTCTACTTTAATCTCAATTGTCAACTTTATAATTTTAACTTGTCTTCATCCGCTTTTTTAGCCATTATTTAATACATTCTTTTAACTGTTATCGATTAATGTTCCTTCCCCTTCTCATTAGTCAATACAGTCGCTGAAGATGGTCCTAGTAAAGGTCCGAAACGCCCGGCCAATAAATGATTAGTGTAATCACCTGAGTATTCATATTCCTACTACATATCGATTCGCAAGGAACAAATCAATTACAAGTATGTATATATATATATATATATATATATATATATATATATATATATATATATATATATATATATATGTGTGTGTGTGTGTGTGGAAAACTCACAAAGTATCGCGTGAGTAAGCAATAAATGCAACAAAACCCACAGGGAAAATTAATACGAGGATTCCAAACACTTTCGAACTTTATTTCAAAATAAAGTTCGAAAGTACTTGGAATCCTCGTATTAATTTTTCCTGTGGGCTTTGTTGCATATATATATATATATATATATATATATATATATATATATATATATATATCGCCGCCTACTTTAGGCTATTTCAAGCCCCAAATTATATTTTTAAGGTAATTTAGAAATGAGGGCTTCGGTCCTATACCCTCCTTTAATTGTAGAGGGGAAGGGGGATCAAACAAGCCCAAACACCATCGCAGGTAGCTCCAAATACGCCATTATGGGTTTTTGTTTCTGGTTGACACAAACAGTAAAGCTGCTGTAGGATATATGGAGAATGTGGAGAAGAGAAATGCAGATATGTTACTACCAATTATTCCAAAAGTAGGAAAACCTGAAACTACACTTCACAATGGTGAATGGAAGGCTAACATAGGCGCATTCAACAAGATCTTGGATTTACTAACAGGACAGTGTATCATTCGCTTTGTTTTGAAAGCTATGGAAATCGACAAAAAGCTTTTATAAATCATGAGTTCACTCTCACATAGATTCATACCTACACTAATTTATGTGGCATGAAAGACAGATTACGTTTTTCCAATTTTGCGATACCATTTTTTCCCAATGTTATTTTAATTAAAGTTATGATAATAAAATTAAATTTTACGAGAACCTTTAAATTGTTTTAAATTAAACTAAATAAGATTTTACAATTGGTGCGTTCATAAATTAGGAAGAATTTTGGGTCTGGATTCTGCATTAAGGGCAAATTAGGGGTCTGTATTCTCCATTTGGGTCAGTTGAGGTACGAATTCTAAATTTGATCTAAGCGTTTTCTAATTCCACTAGTGTACCTGTTCCGTAAAAATGACGTCATTATTTAGAAGTTAGAGCTATATTTCATTATTATAGATAAATTACAATTTTTTTCAAAATAAGTAGATTCGAGTGTTACTAACCCCCTAAAATTATAAATATATACACGACGGGTATTATTATTATAGATAATATTTTTTTCTGTTCCAATTACTGTAATTGCATTGAGGGTTTTTTCACTTCACCATTTTGTGTTACCTTTTATAAACCCATCTTTTTTATATTTATGTATATATTTTGGAGAGGAAGGTAATTAACCTCATTATATTTCACTCCAAACATGTGGTTCGTTAGACTCACGAAACATCAGTTGTACACCATCAATAAATACATATTAGAAGCGCTGTGGACGTTTTATCAAGAATCATTAAAAATAGGCGTGAAACCTCAAAAAGACCCTTCGACAACTGGAGGCAAAATCTAGGAAATACATTAAATTTAAAGCTGATAAGAAATTCATGCAATAATAATAATAATAATAATAATAATAACAATAATAAAATAATAATAATAATAATAATAATAATAATAATAATAATAAAATAATAATAATAATAATAATAATAATAATAATAATAATAATAATAATAATAATAATAATAATAATAATAAAATAATAATAATAATAATAAAATAATAATAATAATAATAATAATAATAATAAAATAACAATAGTAATAATAACTAATAATAACACTAATATTAAAAAATAATAACAATAATAATGATAAAATAATAATAATATTAATAATATTAAGTTTGTAGAGCTAATAAAGTTGTATAAATGGCCTAAAAGAAATGCATGGGTGATCAATTGCTCGAAGCCTACTTGTAACTCTCCTCCAAAATCTGGTTTTATTATTGATTCTGGGCGTAAAATAGGATCGGTGGGCATCAGAATCAGCGTCTCAGAAGGGAAAGCTGTCATGACGAAACTCTTGAATGGAAAATGAGGCAAAAAAGTTCTCCCTTCAGGTTGGCCCACAAAGGGGGGAGGGGGGCAGGCATAAGATAGGCTACCATGCTGCATCTAACATCTGGAGGATGGTTCGCCTCTCCAGGCCCTACCGCTTGCAGAAAGATTTGTGGCTTTCAAACTTAAACTTATTTTCACCTTTTCTTGACCACTTTTTTACAGAACTTTCTTTACAATTTACTGCGGCAGATGCTTTCGTTGGTTTTCTCTTCTTAGCCCTAAGTAAGAAACAAAAATAAACAACCTTTAAGGTCAGTTTCGGGTCATACCAAGGGTATGTGTCTGTGTGTGTTTGTTTCCAATTTTTTTTGTACTTTCTATTCATGAGGATCTTTGTAGAGTACATTTCTACGCCATTACTTGGGTCGGATAGGGATTCATGTCGCAGGGTCGTCATCATCAACCTCTCTCATTATTCAATCTCCCTTTTATTATCTACCTTCTTCCTTCATTTGTCTATATCCTACTCATTCTTTGTTCTGTAATGTAAAATTCACTCGTTTATATCCCGGTTTCTTCATAAGAGAGAGAGAGAGAGAGAGAGAGATTGAGAAAATGAGAGAGATAGAGAGATTGTAAGAGAATGAGAGTTACATAGAGTTACATAGATACACAGATCACACGGGCCTTACGGCCCAGACTAAGGTGATCTGGCCTTAAATCTACTGCCACTTACACATAGAATAGTAGAAGTAAAGGATAGAAAAGTTTTAGGCTCTCCCCACCCTCCACTCCCTCCGGCAAAAGCCGTACATGAAATAATTTGGGAAAAGTACCTTGCAGGTGTAAGAAGACAGTACCTGAAGGAAATTTGCATTGAATAGTAATTAAATGAAATGAATATGAAAACCACTTACATAAACCTGAAAGAGTTATATTTTTGTAATATTATTTTATTTTGTAGCTTATGCTAAACAATTCCAATATTTGTTAAGTGTTTGTCTAATCTCATTTTAAATGAGTCTATAGTTCTGCTGTCCACTACTGCGTTTGGCAAATTATTCCAATCATTAATAATCGAGTAAGTGAAGAAGTTTTTTATTACATCCATAGTGGCTCTTTTACCCTGAAGTTTTGAATCATGTCCACGGGTGGGACACTCCCCTGTCAGCGTGAACAAGTTATTGGCATTAACGTTGTTAAATCCTTTAAGTATTTTGAAGCACTCTATAAGCTGCCCCCTTAGTCTTCGTTTTCTGACTGAAAATAGATTGAGTTTTTTTAGCCTCTCGTGGTAAGGTTTGAAAGAGAGAGAGAGAGAGAGATTAAGAGAGAATGAGCTACAATGAGTTACAATAAGTTAAAGTACATCAAAAGACATTTCTGTCCATACCGAGGAGGTGCTCACTTTAGGAATGACCTAACCTAAAACTCGGAGGTACGAGGGGTGGTCAATAAGTTTTGCAATTCGGATATAAGGAAACGAGATATGAGGAAAAGTGTTTTATAATTTTTCAATACAACTACCCTCGACTTCAATGCACTTGCGCCACTTGTCCCTGAGGCTTCGAATTCCCGACAACCAGAAATCTCCCGACTGCTGTTCAATCCACTCCTGGACGGCGAGCTGGACATCTTCATCGTCCCCAAACCGGGGTCCACGCAGTGCAGCCTTGAGCTGGCGGAATAAAAAGTAGTCGCTAGGGGCCAGATCTGGACTGTAGAGGGAGATGGTTGAGCTCCTCGAATCCGCACTCGCGCAGGGCAGCTTGTGCAACTCTGTCCTTGTGGACCTTGACGACGTTAAAGTCGATCATGGGGCGTGAGGTTTCTAGGCACCCAACGGGCAGAGACCTTGGCCATGGCCAAATTGTTGTGGATGATGTTGATAACACTTCCATGTGATATTCCAAGTTCTCGCTCGATTTCTTCGACCTTCACCCGTCGATTTTCGAGGATCATCCTCTCCACACGGGCCACATTGTGCTCGTTGGTCACGTCTGGTGGGCGTCCTGGATGGTAGTCATCTTCAAGGGACTCACGACCATGGCGGAACTCACTATTCCACCGAGCAATGGTTGCGTAGGAAGGGGCGGTGTCGGTGTACACTGCAACCATGCGTTCATGGATCTCTTTTGCATTCTTGCCTTCCTTGGTCAAAAGTTTGATCACTGCGCGGTGCTCAACCTTGTCCATTGTTGAAAAATTTGTGACTGACGATCTGCGATCAGCTACTGCTTCTTAAATAGACTAGGCAGGGGCGTGCGGCTGCAGGTCCTGACTTGTCATAACTTGTCCTAACACCCCCACAAACAGCTATTTCCCTTCCTCTGTTTTGCCCTACCGATTCGCAAAACTTATTGACCGCCCCTCGTAAGCATAGAAAAGATCAAGGCTCTCCCCTCCCACCTCTCCCCCCCGAATCTTCAGGCAATGAAAAGAGGAGAAGATACTTGATTATGTTTGTGGGGGAAAAAAATATCAACAGGACAGGAAATTTTATAGTAAAGCTGAACCCTATCTAATTAGTTATTTAAATGCACATTGCGGTTCTATTTTGTGCTGCTTTTTTCTATGTTATTTTTGATTTCATTTACATCATTGATTTTCCTCTTCAATATTTTAAGTTTCTGATAACTTTGTCTAATCTTTTTTTAAATGTTTCTACAATTTCGCTCGACACTATTTCTTCCGTCAGAGAGAGAGAGAGATTATGAGAGAATGAGAGAGATAGAGAAAGAGAATGAGAGATTGAGAAAGAGAGTGAGAGAAGGGGAGATTGAAAAAATCAGAGAGATGAAGAGATTTAGAGATTGTGAGAGAATGAAAGAAAGAGATTGTGAGAGAATGAGAGAGAGATTGAGAGAATGAAAGAGAGAGATTAAGAGAGAGAAAGAGAATGAGAGATTGGGAAAGAGAGCGAGAGAGAGGGAGATTGAGACATTGTGAGGTTGAGAGAGAGAGAGAAAAAAAAAAGAGAAAGCCAAAAAGGAATACACAACGCGAGCGCACCCTGTGTGATCGACCTACTTCATACAACCCAACTCAACCTCTTCTTCCTTCTATCACTCCGCCGATAACATATCATCCATTCCACATCTCGCCCACACTTAACTCACCTCTAACCAGCTTCTCCCTCTCGAGCGCTCGGCCTTGTTCCTCTCCTAAGCACTTAACCCGTATTCTTCCAATTCTATTGCTTTACCACATTTTACGCTTTCATACATCCTCCTACACTCACACCAATAAGAGGGGGAGTCAAATAACAACTCGCCCGATGCAAGTGCCAATTATGCAACCGTACCGTAATAGAGCGTCAATATTCTTAATTGGAGGGCGTATTCAAATATGGCGGGGCACTGGCGGATGGAATGAGTCCTCCGCGGTTATTAGCACGGAAAGACGAGTAGAGGATAGGAGAGAGTAGCTTGATTGGAGAGGAAAGATGGATGGGTGTCGAGCTTTCCTCTTGAAATCTGCACCAATTTAGGAGGGATAACGACATTTCCTCATTCTTCTCTATTCTTCATCTTTTTCCCGATGCCATCTTTGTTGTCTTTTTCTATACGTGTCCCCATTACCCTTTACCTATTCTTAATGTCAGGTGACAGTTTAACTTTGTCCTTTAAGGTGTCTCTGTTTCTCTAATTCTCTTCTGGTTGTTTTTATTTCTCAACTGTTGATATACCTGGTTTGGTTAGGTTAAGTTAGGCTGAAAAAATGATACCAAGGGAATAACAAAGGCAAAGGTGGCATTCAAAATCTTGAACCCCATGTGGGCGTGGTTGTGCACCACCCTCAAAATATTCCTCCAGTTTTCCTATAATCTCTTCTCCGCGTTATGGCCCTATTGAACTCGCCGTGGCTGGAACAACCCGTTCCATGCATGAACTCCTTATCCCATCGTTTGCACCGAAGTTTGGGTCCGTCGAATACTGGCCCTGGTAGTCCCCTGGCTACTGGATATAAGGACAATTTCAAAGCTCCTGGAAATTGCGATTTGCTAAACTAGATCTCCTTTTGCTTTCTTCGGCCAGAGGTAACTCGAATTCGTGATATTTTAATTATGTAGATGAGAGTTCCGTGTCAACTTGTTTGGGCAGAGTTTTTACCCTCCGGAGCCCACTGGATTCCCTATTAACCTACTGAAGTCCTTGTAACTTGTTTAGGCAGAAGTTGTACCCCCCTGCGACCACTAGAGTTCTTATTAACTTGTTTAGGCAGAATATGGACCTTCCTGATCTCAGTGAGTCTTTATTAACTTGTTTGGAAAGAGTTTGTACCCTACGGAGCCCAGTAGAGTCATTAAATTACTGGTGTCTTTATTAAATTGTTTATGGTACCATTCGTACCATGTTGTACCATTCGGTTCCTTATTAATGTATTGAATTTGTTATTAACTTATTTAGGAAGAATTTGAACCTTCCTGAGCCCTGTGAGGTCCTTATTAATTTATTTAGGCAGAATATGTGCCCTCCTGCGCAAAATGAAGTTCTTGTTAACTTGTTTGGGCACAATATGTACCCTCCTGCGCAAAAGGTAGTCCGTGTTAACTTGCTTGGGCAGAATATGTACTCTCCTGCGCGCAAGGAAGTCCTTGTTAACTTGATTGGGCAGAAAATGTACCTTCCTGTAAAAAATGGAGTCCTTGTTAACTTGCTTAAGCAAAATATGTACCCTCTTGCGCAAAATGGAGTCCTTGTTAGCTTGCTTGAGCAGAATATGTAGCTTTCTAAGCCTAATGGGGTTCTAATTAACTGGTTTGAACCGAATATATACCCTCTTGAGCCCAAAGAAATTCTTATTAACTTGTTTGAAACTAATATCTACCCTCCTGAGTTAAAATGAGTTCTTATTAACTGGTTTAAACAGAATCTGTACCCTCCTGAGCACAAAGGAGTTCTTATTAACTTGTTTAGGCAGAATATCTACCATTTTGAGTCCATTATGTTATTATTAACTGGTTTGAACAGAATATGTCCCTCCTGAGCCAAAAGGAATTATTATTAACTTTTTAGGCAGAATATCTACTCTTCTGAGTCTAATGGAGTTCTTATTAACTGGGTTGAGCAGAATATGTACCCTCCTGAGCCCAAAGGAGTTCTTATTAACTTGCTTGGGCAGAATATATACCTTCTTGAGTCCATTGAAGTTCTTATTAACTGGTTTGAATATAATATGAACCCTTGTCAGGCCAATGGAGTTCTTATTAACTGGTTTGAGCAGAATATGTACCCTCCTGAGCCCAAAGGAGTTCTTATTAACTTGTTTGGGCAGATTATCTATACTATTGGGTCTATTGGAGTTCTTATTAACTGCTTGAATAGAATATGAGCCCTTGTCAGTCCAATGGAGTTCTTATTAACTGGGTTGAGCAGAATATGTACCATCCTGAGCCCAAAAGAGTTCTTATTAACTTATTTGGGCAGAATATATACCTTATTGAGTCCATTGGTGTTCTTATTAACTGGTTTGAGCAGAATATGTACCCTCCTGAGTCCAATGGAGTTCTTATTAACTGGTTTGGTCAGAATATCTACCCTTTTGAGTCAATTGGAGTTCTTATTAACTAGTTTGAACAGAATATGTACCCTCCTGAGTCCAATGCGGTTCTTATTAACTGGTTTGAGCAGAATATCTACCCTTTTGAGTCAATTTGAGTTCTTATTAACTAGTTATGGTATCGCTCCCTAGCTCCCATCCGCTTGCAATCAGCCTCTCTTCTAAACTGTATGAATTTGTGTCAGTCATATGAAAAAGAAAATTAAAACATTATAGACCGAACACCCTGTACTTTTTTGTTTGAATTACTTTTTTATCCGATTGTTTTTACTGGGTTTGAAACTTCTTCTGGCAGCAGCATTAAGGATTGATTGAGATTTTGCCCTAGTATTCTTTCCTCTCAGTATACATAAAATAATAAAAAAGGAGTCTACAAAACGCTATTAATATCCTATATGAGGCAGCTTTGTTTACTTTCTTCTATTTCTATTTTATTCATTTTTTTTATTCATGTCCTATTTATTGCTTATTATTGAGTTATTACTAAGACATTTTTGGTGCTATGAGAATTAACATAATAAATTATACTCTGACATATTAAAGTCTATCTAAACTAACACACGAAATTATCATTTTCTATGACATCTCTCGGAAATAGGTAACTAAATTATTTTAGATGGTCAATCCAGATAAGAAAGTGTATTTTATAATATATATTTTAAGTCGATTCTTTAAGGTTTTACAAATTAATAATGCAATAACAGGGACGTTTGATAGATCAGCAGCCTCAGAAATAAAGGATTAATCTGTACCTTGCGATCATAGTAAAAATACCAAACAAAAGAATACAATCACTTGGGGATAATTTGCTTAAATGGTTCGTCTTTACCTCCAAATCTGTACATTAGTTTGTGAGAAATTTATATTAGGTGAAATTAAAATGGCATCTCCCATCAGAGGCAATATCATCGTTTAATTTGAATGTAGGAGGTAAATTAGAGTCAGAGTATGGTTGCCCTCTACTAGAATCACCATCTTTGAGTAAAGATCAGCAGTCTATTTGACTGAAATGACAAAAAAAAAAATGGAATTATTAAATATGACATATATTTAAACAAATGGAATAAGACGACAGTAACATTATTAAAAGTCAAATAATTTGATAACAAAATTTTGTTAAATTTAAGGATGCATTCGTATGCTGTTCTCTTTTTCCGCTAAATTCACAGGATAATCACGTAACAAATTTCAATTCCTCTCAAATTTTCCTTCTCGAACTCATATTTTCTTTTTAACAATGAATACGTCCAGAAGGAGGGTGTAGATTCAGTTTATGGTGTGGTTGTTGAATCCGGTGCCTTCTGATAGCTCCTTGTAGCTTTTGTCATCCGTTGAATTATGTTATGTTTTAGGAATTACAACTCGGTTCACTTGAATTCCATTGGGTTCAAATTGCCCTCAGAGTTTTTACCCGTCTATTATCAGCGTTTTATAGATGATTGCTTCTTTCTCTTTCGCCATCCTCACCATGCCTCCAAATTCCTCAATTATCTTAATGACCAACAACCAAATATTAAATTCACGGGAGTGAAGAAAGCGCTTCCCTCCGCTATTCAGATGTAAACGTCACCTAGAGAAAAGATCCTTTCTGACCTTTGTTAACTGCAAACCGACCGACACGGGATTAGGTACAAGCTCTTTGTTTTTAAGCTTAATAAAATTCATATCTTCTTCCTTAAAGACCTATCTGCCCTTTCTACTTATCCTACCTTGCACGAAGAATTTGTGGGCATTAAGTTCTTCAGTAATACTGGTTTACCTCCGAAACTCATTGACCAACATACTAACAAACTTATCTCTTCTTACCTGGAAAAATACCCATATCTTGTACCCCATAACTCTAAATTGACCATGGAATTTACCACACTTCTTAATAAAAACTTTCCATATTTGCATTTAAAGATTATAGCGACCAGTGTCAGTAAATTAGGTTTTTGTTTAAATCCAAGGAACCAATCCCATTTGCTGGGCGTTCAAATCTTATTTACCAATTCACTGGTGCATCTTGTAAGTGCACTGGATGTCGCGTCCACTGCCAGAACTCTCCATACCAGTCGATTATTAAGTTGACGAAGATCAGCCGCACCGGTCAAACATTAACTTGTCCAGGCCACTCTGCCATTTGAAAAACCTCGAAATCTTGTAAAACAGTAGTAAACTTGACTAATTTGGGGTATTTCTTTGTTCAACAAGTACATATTTGAGCAGAATTTTAGAATCGCTTTTCATTTATAAACTCACTGAGCAATTAACATTTTAAAATAACACCCGGCATCTGTGTATATTAGAGAATTTGATATTTTTTCAAGCTATTTTTAGGCAATCGAGTTACTTTCCCGTTTTACACTATCCTGATGATGAGGCTGGACCTCGAAACGTGGAGTGTAGAATAAAGATCAATATTGTATAATCAGTCTTGGTCGTAGCCTTCTTAAATATATATATATATATATATATATATATATATATATATATATATATATATATATATATATATATATATATATATATAATATCCATTCTTTCATTTTTGCTCGTGTCTTGAAAATGTTTCAATAAACTAGACCTAAAAAAAACATATATGGAAAAGCTACCTGTACCTACCTAGTTCCTCCCCTGCCAAGGCACATCCATTATCACATGCATATGTACCTATAGTTCAACGCGATACATAGTTCCATATATTCCCGACATAAACAGTTAAATTTAATCTAACCCAACTCAATATTACCCAAATATTTTTTTACCGTTAAAATAAGCTAATAACATACTAATGAACACCATTAGTGGCATAGGTTGCTCTGTTTGGATTTCTTACGTCGTTTGTTATGCATCTTTTTTTAGTGTGGTTTTTTATTTTTTTTTTTTGGGGGGGGTTAACTGTCGATATCCACTTGTTTGGATTGGACCTTTTTCAGTCCGAACTACTGGTTGCTACAACATGTAGTAGTCTCTGTAAAGTCGAGACAGGTTGGAACACTATCTATTGACTTAACTCACCCAATGTGCTTTCCTAAAGATGAATAAATTCGTCATCCTGTATTTATATCTGATATAGACTACATGAATGGAAATTAAAAATAACGAAGTATACCTTAAATCCTTACATTTTGACGCGAAATTTTCCATTTTCTATGACGCCTTTGAAAGAAAAAATATATATGATTGGAAGGGGTAGTCTGATCACGAATAGCTTATCTCACTTTCCACTTCCTAGAGGATGAGGCTGGAAGAGTCGATGGAAGACGAATCGGAGTGAAAGGATAATGAGTGAGAATAAATTCAGAGGTGAAGGAAAGCAGTATAACTTAGGAAATGAATGTAGAACAGATGTGAAAAGCTCTTAAGTGATTTCCAGTAAAAAAATAAATAAATACATGTGACTACTTCAACCGATTGGATGGGGAGTTGTTGGTCTGTGATCTTGGATTGAGGACCTGAAAGAAATTGTACAGGAGTATCAATCGTGGTTAAATCTGTTGCAAGTGTAGGATGGCGATAGAGCGGATCAGTGAATGAAAACTCTTATAAAATAACAAGTTAGAAAAAACTGTTTTTAAATATAAGAAAAATTAACGAAAGAAATGTTGCCAGAACAAATATGAGAGGAAAATTTGTGAAATGAAAGAGATATTATGGATTAATTCACACATTAGTTTCGAAATAGTACAGGAAGATTGAAACAATGAAGAAAGAAAATTTCTGGGAAAGGTACCTGGTATTATAAGTAATAACTAAAGAAGTTGCAGTGTCGCCCGAGCAAACAAAACAAAGACCATAATATTCACATAACTCTTTGCCTGAGCTATCCCTGGTGATTTTTCATTTATTACACAATAATAAAAAAATTATCTTCCCTAACTTATTTTATTAACGAGTGAACATACCTTGGTTGGATTAAACAGGCGCTTCTTTCCCTCCACAATAATTGATTCCACACTTTGATCTTTCTTCAGTGCCATGCTATCGCTACTTTATGTAGTCTACACCTGCTTGTTCTGGAAGGTCACGAGAGGGTTGTAAGCCTTTAAAACGGGATGTAATTACCTTAATCCCTTCCATTTTATCCTGAGTTCTTTTCAATTGTACTTTCTCCCAATTATTTTACATTCTCTTCGTCTACTCCGTTTCTTGAAGAAATCATGCATTCGTTAGTCGCCGCTATGTTACCTAATTTTCGTTAATTTTCAATGTAAATCGAGAGACGTTATTTGATCTTTTGTTTTTATTGAAAGGAAGCAGATAATCGATTTTATCATTTTGATTTGATTATTAAATTACTTTCTTCTTTTAATGTCTGTTGATGTCAAAATTCGTATTTTAATTTCTTTGTTCCTTCAGATTTTCTTCCGGGGTTGTTAACGGCGCTTTTATCGATACGAGCGCCCCCCTAGCTTGTCGCGGAAATTCCCCGAACTAAGACTCCCATTTAATTGATGGGTGAATTTCGTTTTGGAAAGGTCACACAACAGACTTGTATTTATGGTTATTTTCAGCTCTTTCTGCACTCCGTGGACCTACTTCATTCAGGCCAATATTATCAGTTGAAGAAATACTGAACACCCGAGGAAACAACCTGATGAAAGACCTACCGGTATCACGGGGTCGCTATTAACCAACACGCTTAGAAAATTATTCAGTTTCACCTTTGCACATAGGCTCTCGATCATTGCGCTGACGTTTACAGTAACTAACTATATTTTCGAGTGTCCTCTTCCTAGTCGATAATTTTGCGCTCTATAATTATATAGCCAGAGCATTTAGCTAACTCCGAAGGAATTATTTTAGTTAAGTTAAGGTAGATTATTTTTTCAAGGTTGGGAACTATTATTTTTTTTATTCATATATTTATTCTGGGTTTAAACTTACTTAAAGTTTTGGGGAACATCGAATTTCTGACCCATAAAAAAAAGCCCATCAATCGGGTACCGCATCGGAAAGAACCACCCCATTCTTTACCAATGACGAAAGAGGATAAGAAAATAGTAACTGGTTTAAACAAAATATAGAATTAAATCAGTGGTTCTTAACCCTTTTCTATACTTGCGCCCTTTGATAAACACCTCGTTATGGCACCCCATTTCCGACTGGAAATTCATTTATATTTAGTTTAACATGGGGCACCCCTAGTAGACCTATTTCGTATCCCAGGTCGAGACCCTCTGACAATTTTGAGAGTTTTAAATCGTTGCTTTTTCTCCTTTAAAAAATAGCCCATTTACCCTTCGTAAAAATCAATTTGCAGTCTAATTACTTGTGCTCATGAAATTCTCTTGTGGGGCGACCGCCCCCATCGAGCGCGCCCTCAGGGTGACGGATTGAGAATCGGTCATAGGATATTATGGCTAGCTGTACCCATGGGTACAGCTGAATAAGCAGGCGTAGACAAAACGCTGGTATCGCCCAACAGAATGGAGTGAGGTACGTGCTGACAACCCTAGCAATTTAAAATATTCCAACTACTCGTTGAAAGAGGGACTAGGCGAACCAGGGCCGCCCTTATCGAAAAAATCCTCTGCCCCTGATGTGTCATCGCGAAGGCAGGCTCTGCCCAGTCTTATAAGCTCTGGTAAGTTGCTGCAGATGAAGCAGCTGCTGGTCGTCTCACATTTCCTTGACTACCAGATTACAGCAGCGCGAGTCAGGATGGTGCTTAGCGCAACTCCTCCAGCACTCTAATATCTTCTGCGCAGCTCTAATCTCTTCTTCTGCGTAGAAGAAACAGCAATGGCCCCCAAAACTGAACCTTGTGGAATCTCTCTGATATATATTTCAGTTTCATCTCACCCCTTTTAAAACTATCTACTTTCTATATTTGAACCACTTTGCTATATTTGAACTAGTCTGCTATGGGTAACTTTATCTCAAGCCGATCCAGAGTGTAGAAGAAACAGCAATGGCCCCCAAAACTGAACCTTGTGGAATCTCTCTGATATATATTTCAGTTTCATCTCACCCCTTTTAAAACTATCTACTTTCTATATTTGAACCACTTTGCTATATTTGAACTAGTCTGCTATGGGTAACTTTATCTCAAGCCGATCCAGAGTGTAGAATTCTCGGAGCTAGGATAGAATCAGTGAGGATGACGGGTAGGAAAAAGCTGCGGCATTTGAAGTCATATTTGTAAGTAGAAGGACTTTAAAGGGGATTCTGTATCGACTGGGGAGCCACTATAGTTCTCAAAGCAGGGCAGGGGAGGGGAATGCACGAGAAAAATGTCCCTGCTAAGAAGGACGCGGGGCTGTAAATCCATTGTTTCCGTCTGTAAGGAGTTTTACCGAATTAAGATCCCCTAAACGGTAGTTCAAAAAGAGTGGAGAAGGTGAAATCAGAGGTAAAAGACATTTGAAAAGAGAAAATATTATATAGAACTAGTTTTACAACTCATATTTCTGGAAGTAATATTTATTAATTATATTCTTAAACATATTTAATGTAGTACTTTTATACCGACTATCCTAGGCAAGTTATTCCAAGTTTGTGTCATTTTATAATAAAATAAAATTTTGCGCTATGACAATGACTAAATATTTTAGCTACATAATGAAATGGCAACTAAAAATAAGTATCTCAAACTAGTAAAGTTTGAAATACTTATTTCTAGTTGCCTTTTCGTTATCTAGCTAAAATATTTAGTCATAATTTTTGCTAGTAAAACCGTTTACCATTTTAACGACCAATAATTTGGTCGCACGTAGGAACCGATTTCCCAGTGAAAGAAAATTAAGAAGCCTCAATTTTTCTTCGTACGATCTATTTCTCAAATCTTCAACTTCCACTGATTTTACACAAAGTAGGGTTGTCATATTCCAACGCTACTACAAACTACCCCCATTTATGGGGTATGAAACACAAGGTCACCCATCATTTTGTCCACATATCAAATTGGCTCTTCATAGCGATGGGATTTTGTGTTACAGCATATCGTGCAGTCAGGGTTCATCCTAGGGCAGATGGCCCCTGGCAGGCCCCATCACAATCCCCCTCCATGCACACCTATCATCCACTTCCTCCACCCACCCTCTCTCTCTCTCATTCACGTAATAAACTCTCCCTATACAGCGGTCTTTCCACCGACACTCGCTCTCCAATATTCCCTTTACACGTCCATTCCCATCCCTTCTTTGCAACTCCATAACACGTCAAAACACTTTCAGTCACACCTTCATTCATAACCTTCGTTAGACAAACAAGGTCTGCTGACCAAAGTCGCGCGCTCTCACTTATTCTGATTTATGACCTTATACCCTTCAAAACTTTCCATAATTCATGGGTTAAACTTGGGAGGACCTTGGCAATCATAGCATTTGAAAGAGAATGTAAAACAACATAAGGGTTTCAAATTTCGTTAGAATCGGCCAAATAGTTATAATGTTATTGTCAAATAATTCCTCAGTTAACCTTGGGAGGACTTTGGCAATTATATCATTCGGAAGAGAATGTAAACAACATAAGGTTTTCAAATTTCGTTAGAATCGGCCGAATAGTTAGGATGTTATTACCAAAACCAAAAAAAAGCAAAATCGGGACCGACCGACATAGTGAGATATAGAGTTGCACGCGACTAAAATTGTACCCTTAAATCAACCTCTCCCATACCCGGTTTTCACGTCTTTAGAAAAGGAAGTGGAAAAAATCAATAAATATTTGAGGGAGGTTTTTTTTCGGTTATATCTTTTTTCCCGTCATTGGCATATCGAGAAGAAACATATACCATTAACTCCGCTGGGAAAAAGAGGATGCAGACAAAGAACACCATACACACAATCTTTGAATTTTATATAGAGATTGTTCGTTTTATATGCATCTAATAACTAACATAAAGTTGGAAATATCAAAATAAAAACCTAACCTAGGTTAGGTAAGGTGTTTAGATTGATGTAAAGTGTTACCTAATATGCAGAAATGTTAAAAAATTGAAAAGATTATGTGCAATTGCTGTTTTAGGAGGGAATAAGTTAATAATCCAGGGGTTTAGTAAATATGGGGGATTAAGTTCCCTGCAAACTATTTACACTTCAAAGGAAACAAACAAGCAGAAAACCGGGGGCATAAAAAACTAGCCTCACACCAGTACCATAAAAATCCTAGCCTCACATCGGTACCTTAAAAATCCTAGCCTCACGCTGATAAAATAAATATCCTATCTTCCCATCGGTACACTAAAAATCTTAGCCTCACACCGATATCATAAAAATCCTAGCCTCAGCCGGTGCCAAAAAAAGAGTCGCCTCGGCAAGAAGATTCGAGTCCATTCGAGAGTAGTGCTGTTTCCCCCACCCACCCCCGTGGGGAGAGCCTCGGATATTTATAGGGCTCGTCTTCCATGTGGCAGACCTAGAGTTGAGAGTCTCGCCCGGACCCAAGAAGATTCCCCTAGTTCCAAGTCAGGTGCTAACGACAAAGAAAAGTGACGGCTGAACTATTTGTGTGTTGGAATTAGCCCCAGACAGTGAGGTAATTCCATTTGACGATCGCTACTGAGCGATTTTTCCGACTCTACTCATCAACTCTTGTCGAAGTCCTCCTCGTTCGCCCCTCGTTTTCAGGTGGCCGAAATATTCTCCCCTGGACCGGACGTTACCGCCGCTTCCCTTTTGGAAAACCGTCATCTCGCTAACTTCCCGCTCAGAAGCTCCGAGCGCCCTCGTCTCACGTTTATTGCCTGCAGAAGACATCCGTGAAGCCTTACCCTGACGTCTCACCCGGAATCCTCCGTAAGCCAACCCCTCTTCCCTCTTCCGTAACCCTTTTAGCTAATTCTCCCCATTTGAATAGTCTCCTCCTGTAATACATTAATTTTTAACTTCATAGTTTGATGCATAACTACAATTACCCCCTCGTTTACCGATGTAATTTTGCCCATTAACTCTCTGATGTAATTTTGCCCATCAATTCTCTCATTTTTTTTGTAAATAAAATTATATTTTTGTATATGCCTCTTTAAATAACCTTGAGCTTTGCCATTGCCCATATTTTACCTGACCTCGTTGCACTCTTATCTCGATATTCCGCCCGTCGAAACTCGTGGTGTTCCATCCCTTTGTCGGTTCGCCTTTAAGTTATTGGTCCCTCCCCGATAGATATAATATGGTATTGATGTAATGTAATGTCATACCACGACGATATTTAAAAGCAAAATTAATTTAACCTGGCAGTCTCGAACTAGATTAAGTCGACCTGGGCTATATTCCTGCTAGAAGTTTCGATTTTGCTTTCTTTCGCAGCTTTCTTTACAAGCCTATCTCTTTTTTTCTTGGAGGGTGACTAATTTCATAGGCTAGTGGCCGACCATCTTTGACCCATGATCCCTGATTGGGTCAAGGCTAATTCACCCCTCCCCCTTGGCTCCGGTTGGGGAAAAGGATACACATAGCGGGCTTCTTCCAAACCTTTTCTCTTTTTTTTATTTATTCTTTTACGCACCGCAAAGGTATGTCAAGTGTAGTTAGGGCAACCTTGCTGTGGCTGATATCTGAGAGAATGTTTTCACAAAAAAATGTCAAACTCACGATCATCTACAAGCAAATGTCAAATTAACCATTATCTACAAACAAATGTCAAATAAGTCATTTTGTACAAACAAATGTCAAATTAACCATCTACTAAATACAAATTCAATTTAACCATCTTCTATAAAAAAATTCCAAATTCACCATCTTCTACAAACAAATGTCAAATTAACAAACTTCTACAAAAAAGGTCGAATTAACCATCTTCTATATACAAATTCAAATTAACCATCTTCTACAAACAAATGACAAATTAACCATCTTTTACAAACAAATGTCAAATTCACCATCCTCTACAAACAAATACATATCAAATTAACCATCTTCTACAAACAAACGTCAAATTCACCATCTTCTAAAAACAACGGTCAAATTAACCATCTTCTACAAACAATTGTCAAATCTACCATATTCTACAAACAAATGTCAAATTAACCATCTTCTAAATACAAATTCAAATTAACCATCCTCAAGAGAAAAATATCAAATTAACCATCTTCTACAAAAAAAATGACAAATTAACCATCTTTTACAAACAAATGTCAAATTCACCATCCTCTACAAACAAATACATATCAAATTAACCATCTTCTACATCAAATGTCAAATTCACCATCTTCTAAAAACAAAGGTCAAATTAACCATCTTCTACAAACAAATGTCAAATTAACCAACTTCTACAAACAAAAGGCGAATTAACCATCTTCTACATACAAATTCAAATTAACCATCTTCTACAAACAAATGTCAAATTAACCATCTTTTACAAACAAATGTCGAATTCACTAGCCTTTACAAACAAATATCAAATTAACCATCTTCTACAAACAAATGTCAAATACACCATCAGAAACAAATGTCAAATTAACCATCTTCTACAAACAAATCTCAAATTTACCATATTCCATATACAAATTCAAATTAACCATCTTCTACATACAAATGTCAAATTAACCATCTTCTACAAACAAATATCAAATTATTCATCTTCTACAAACAAATGTCAAATTAACCATCTTCTACAAACAAATTTCAAATTAACCATCTTCATCAAACAAATTCTTCACAAACAAATGTCAAATTAATCCTCTTCTACAAACAAAATCTTTCACAAACAAATGTCAAATTAACCATCTTCTACAAAAAAATGTCAAATTAACCATATGCTACAAGCAAATGTCAAATTCACTATCTTCTACAAACAAATGTCAAATTAACAATCCTCTATAAACAAATTTGTTCACAAACAAATGTCAAATTAACCATCTTCTACGAACCAAATCGTTTACAAACAAATGTCAAATCAATCATCTTCTATAAATAAATGTCAAATTAACCATCTACAAATCATTTTTTTCACAAACAAATGTCAAATTAACCATCTTCTACAAACAAATTCTTTCACAAA
Organism: Ceratothoa steindachneri; assembly: GCA_963969495.1. NCBI lineage: Eukaryota > Metazoa > Arthropoda > Malacostraca > Isopoda > Cymothoidae > Ceratothoa > Ceratothoa steindachneri. The sequence continues at coordinate 37,099,856 of OZ018320.1, forward strand.
CAAATGTCAAATTAACCTTCTACCTTCACATTCACCATCTTCTACAAACAAATGTCAAATTAGCCATCTTATACAAACAAATTCCTTCACAAACGTAAAATTAACCATCTTCTACATAAAATGTCTAATTAACCATCTTCTACATACAAATTCAAATTAACCATCTTGTACAAACAAATGTCAAATTAACCATCTTCTACAAACAAATGTCAAATTAACCATCTTTACAAACAAATGTCAAATTAACCATCTTTACACACAAATGTCAAATTAACCATCTTCTACAAACAAAGGTCAAATTAACCATATTCTACAAACAAATGTCAAATTAACTATCCTCTACAAACAAATGTCAGCGCATAAAAAACTTAGAATTGAGTTAAATACTCGCAAGTGCCGGATCAAATTCATTCTACGTTGCTTAGAGAAGGTGTGGAAAACAGCCGGAGCTCTGAAGAAAATACAGTATAGGCTAGATCACGAGATCACTAGAGTACTGCATACAGGCTAGATCAAGAGATCATTAAAGTACTGTAAACAGGATAGACCACTAGATTACTTAATCTATATAGACTATAAATTAGATTACTAGATCACGAGAGTACTGTATACAGGCATGGCCCCCACACTTTACACACGATATCAACCTGGTTGTACACTCCGTGTAAAAGAGGTGGGGGGGGGGGGCAAAGATGAGCTTTTTAAAATTTGTGTTAATTTTGGGATTATGCCATCCCGAATTTTGTGGGCTTTTTGTTATAAATATCTCTATTTAAAACACATAGATTATATCATAGATATACTCTATACTCTTTCATTACTTAATGTGGGCAAATTTTTAATTATGATTTTATGATGAGAAATAGATTGTGAGTTGGAATCACATTATAGTGTTTAATATTAAATATCATTTTGAAGAGATTCATTTTCTGAATTATATGATATGAACATTTCATCTTAATCAATTTTAAAGAAAATATGATTGATTTAAATAGCATTCGGGGGTGGGGGGGTAAGGCTTATATGTCTGAAGTCAAGCAACGCGGTAAAAAAACTAGAGGCCTAATAACATCTAGCAATCGCCTTTTGAATTCGAATCTGATGTTAGGCTTTCGAATTAGGAATATTGCGAAGTTAGGCAATAGCATAACAAAAAAAAAATAAAGCAGTTTCGGTGTAATTTGCCAAAGGAAAAACATTATCTACCAATATATTTGGATTTTACAAAGTTATCTCAGTTGGAAGGTAGTAATAGAATTAGTGGTAACCAATTGTAATTTTTTTTTTTTTAAAAGAGAGGTATAGGTTGGTTGGATTTGAGAAAATATTTTTTCACCAAGAGTGGTAGATTATAAGAACATAAGAAAAGGAGAGTCTGCAATAGGCAGCTATTGTTCCCATCACCAAGTTCAGTCCCACCTAGCATCCTCATCCATAAATCTATCCAATCTATTCTTAAAACTCCCCAAGGTGGGAGGCTTCTAACACATGACTAGTGAGCCTGTTACATTCATCCATCACTAACTAGATTTTTAAACCAATTTCCACCAATCTCTTTTCTAAACATAAACTTGTCCAACTTAAACCCATTGTTGTCCTATCCTTTTCACTAAAAATAAGAATCTTACCCATGTCTCCCGTATTATAATGACCCTGTACCCAGTTGAAGACTTCATTCAAGTCCCTTCGGACTCTTCTTCTTTCTAATGTACGTAGATTTACGTAGTCTATTTACCCTTTTACCATAAGGTAAGCTCCTCACCGCATGAATCATCTTAGACATCCTTCTTTACACAGACTCAAGCAAACCAATATCCATCCTATAATATGGTGACCAAAATTGCACCGCATAGTCAAGATGAGGCCCAACTAATGCTAGGCACTGTTTCAGAACGACTTTAGCACTCCTATTGCTTAGACTCCTCCCAATAAACCGTAATACTCTTTGAGCTTTATTCCTAGCAATTATGGCCTGCTTTCTAGACCAGAGGTCAGAAATTACTGGAATGATTTACCGCAGGATACCGGTAATAGAAAGTAGAATTCTAAATATTTTCAAGCACAGATTGGACGTGTATTTTTTAATATTAATAATAGTTGCATGCTATAGCTATTGTTATGGAAACTATCTTGGAGATGCAGTTTATGGGGTGTGGTTGACTCGGCTAACCTCTGATAGGCCCTTGTGGCTTTTCTCAGCTGTTGAATTATTTTAGGCTATGTTATTATTTTTACAATTTTACCCCTTCGCCATTCTGGTGAGAATGTGCATACTGGATCACCTCATAAATATTTCGTCTTTTCCATCTTTACATTTTTTTCTCTGGAAGTGGAAAATTGCGTTCTTCACCCCTGCATTTATTATCTACTTTTCTATAATTAACACATAAATAGTTGAATGTAGATACTAAATATTCATTCACCTTTTAGAAAGTAAATTGATGTGTTTTTTTGTGAAATACTTCAAATCATAATTTTTAAGAATATCTGATATTTTTTTATATCTTTGATTAAATTGAAATAAAAAAAGTGCCTAGTTGAACTTCGGCGGTCCGGAGTGCAGGCTTCAAACCTGTAGCTGACTTGCGTCAGAGTGGTTCGACTCCACCTACTGGGCGAAAGGAATATTTTTACTTAACCGCATCAGGCCTATCTTCTTTTAGAATTTCTTTAAGCAGTTTTTTCATCCCCTAAAAGAAAACGATTGCCTTATGAAACACTAAATAAAGCCAATACGACGCGACTGCGAGAAGGTTACCAACGACTATATTTTCCTAAATTAGGAATGGAAAATTACTTTTTAAATAAAAGCACACGTGGGTAGGTCTAATTTTTTTTTTAACTTTAAACCACTTTTATCTCCTTGGTAAATGTATAGTTGATTTACGACTGATACTTATCATTTACTTTGAAAGAAAGAAACATACATGATTTTCAACTCGCTTTGATCTGTAATTCGGGCTAAGTTATTGTCATGTTGAGCCTACACTTTTTAAAAACTCCGTTATACTTTTGGAGCTGTTTCCTCTTCTCGTTTATCATTCCCATTAATTTCATATATATTGTAATTCTACTTCTGCATTGCCCTTTCATGAATTATTATTAGTGATGTCAATAATAATAATAATTTCCCCAAATTTAAACATCATACAAAGGCCAGGAAAATATGGTTCCCAAAGCTAATTCATAGAACGCAATATGGAAGGGGATTAGATCTATGGGAAAGTGATTCATCATAATTCGACCTCATTTTTTTTATTACAAACACGAAAGGCAAAGAAATGAGAAACCTTGGCTGTAATATTTTTAATATCGGGAACTCATGGTGATATTTTAATGTCATTAATGCTCGAATCTAGTAGCGTGATTTATCTTTATTGAGAAACACCGCTTACATGACCGGGACATTTTCCGTAGCTGAGAAAGGCGTGAGGCAGGGGTGCAAACATAAGAAAAAGTAGGCAAAAGATGAAAAAACAAATCGATTACAATAATTTTCAAACACAAATGATTGGTTAAAGGGTTGTATTCAAACCTACGGGAACAATTGATATGTACTTAAAAAAGAATCGAATGTACCAAACTTGAATTTACCAGAGAGTTTTTACTTGCAAATGCGGCTGACCTTTGATAGGCCCTTATGGCATTTGTCATCCGTGAAATTATGTTCTTATATATAAGGAGGAGAAGAGGTATTAGTGGTAGTGGTTCGCCAACCTGCCTTTATCCAGGCGGATCCCGACTGGATAATGAAATGTCAGTCGAAGGTCAGTCAGTCTAGTAAACTCGGTGAGTGGGAAGTATGTATTGACACCAAACAGCGTTTAGGTGGAACCTTCGTCGCCCCGGGGCAGAGGAACTTGTTCCGCGTCAGGGGTATGTTGGTAATTGGCTATGTATATGGTGAGAAGTGTAAGATTTACCCACCCCAGTGCAGGGGTGGGCAGGGAACAGCGCGTCGACCAATTGGTAGCCAGATCTCCCTCCGTGCGCTGACCTTTGTGTCTGTTCATGCCGGGGTCTAACCCGCGGTACCGCGACGTTAGCGGAACAACGCTGCAATATTAAGACTACTTAACAATATGTAAATATAACTAACTATAATCCTATTAATTATAAATATTCCATTTTTTTTGTATATATACAAATTTAATATTGTATAGTATAAAAAAGTTGATTTCCTGGAGCCTTTTCTCTCATGCTTGTAACTTTCTCTTCTCCGCTCAATTTTTCCTTTTTTCACCGCGGTTAACTATTTATTTTACATGATGTTAAAACTTATCTGTACATTTATTCTTTAATAAATCGTTACGCCGTGTCCACTCGTTCAGCAAGAGCTCAAAGTGGGGAGGGGGATATTTGGCCTATAAAATGTCTTATTCTACCATACATTGTTTGCCATAAAGAGGCTTGAGGTGTATAGTGCTTAATGTCTGTACCCTTTGTACGAAGTTTCACGCACATGCGCATATTTGATTGCACCCCGCTGTTTCCAGCCTTTGAAGATTGACGAGATATGCTATTATGGTCCTTTTCATCATATTTTTCTTTTTCTGTCTGTTCTTCCCCTCACTCTTCTCCATAGGTAAAGAAAAAGGTAGATAACTATAACCATAGTCTCTACTAGAGATTCTTGTCTCTAGCAGAGACAAGAGTAATTATTACATTCGTGAGGTTTCCTCTTACACGGATAAGAAGTTCAAAGTCACATTTTTATCATTCTTATCTCGATTATCTTTGCCCTATCTTCCCTTTCGAAGGAATCGGCAAAGTCATCACTCGGCGTTTCTAAAGCATGTTGACTAAAGACCTCGTGGAATTCGAATTGCACTAATTTAAAATGCTTTTTATTTTTCAGCAGGGGATGTAAGGTTTAAAATAGGATTTGGACGATGTATGGGAGCCGGTTTGAACCCGAACCGGCGCTCCATTTGGCCACTTGCTACAGGCGATGTGGCTTAACTTGTTGTAATCGTAAGTTGTGCTTCAACTGTGAGATTGAGTAGACACACAAACAACTCCAGTAGGCAAACACCTACTGGCGAATGATCCCCCTCCACCTACCTTCACTTGAACACCAAGGGCAGGGGGCGTCTTAAACCGTCATTACAGGCATAACCAATTAGTGTATCTTCGAGTTCCCTGCTCGCTGATTAGTTTCAAAGCACACTACAACCCCCCCCCCCCACATACCACCGCCAATCACCAACAAGGACCGGCCTAGGGCATAACGGAGATTGTCACTCCGATCTTTATGCAAATGGCATAATCCGGTGGGACGATCTCGTTCGTGATTGAGAAGTATCGAGTGGCGCAACAAAGGAAAATTGATCCTTTAGTCAAGGATTCTCACTCCAAGCCCCCAAACAGGACCCACTCGCCTTTTCAAATTCGCCCAATTGACTACTAAGACGAACTTTGACTACCGGGACCACTATTGGTCACCTAGACCAGGGTTTCCCAACCGGGGGCCATGGCACATCTGAAGGGGGCCACAGGACAATTTTAAGCTTTAGAGGGGCCACAGATCCATGAAGGGGATCACAGGACTCAACCTATTGAAATCTGAATTATAGTTAAGGCAGTACCTAATTTTAATTTATGCATTTGAATTACATTTTAAAAACATTAATACATATATTTTCCCTTTTTTTATATTTTATTAGCATAATAGGATTTACATTAATCTGTAAACAAATATTTTGCATCTTACAAGCTTATTCTGCGGCGCACTCCATTGTGCCCTTAATCGTTATGCGCCTGGCACCGTTGTTGGCTTGATGAAAATACTTCAGGTGGAACTTTAAATCCTTAGAGTCTGTTTATCAAGTGGTTCGGCGTTATAGTATGGAAGTAGCTTTTATTTGTTTACCCTAACACTGCGAAGTTGTAGTAATTTTTCTAGTTTTTAAAATTATAATAGATTGCCACAAACACAATAATATAAGACTTTTATAAGTAAATAACTGAGCATTTTTGTTTGTAAGTAAAGTGTGCCATTGCTAGGCCTACACCAAATCATATTTTTTTCACTTCGGTTTCACTTAGGGCTTATTTACGAGATTAGCATTTAATTTTAGATTCTGATGATTGTACTTATCGTTTTGTATCTGCATTAATTTGATTAATATATAGGTATATAAAATATATTACATTTTGCATTTAGGTACAGGTACAGAGTACCAGAATGTACAATCAGCAACGAAAATTTCGGACATGTCCAATTAATAGAAACGCTCATAAAAATAGTTGCATTGTTTTGCAGTTCTTTTTTTGGTGTTTAGCACAAAAAAGGAAAACAAAGATTTTCAATGCAGCTATTTTTATGAGCGTTTCTATTTATTGGATATGTCTGAAATTTTCGTGGCCGAATGTAATAGAAGTTGGTGTTGGGCACAGACTCGTTGTTCTGCACAGGGAATGGAGGTTGTTTCTGGGTCTTTTCTCAGAAATACTCTTCCTTTTTCGCCGCTGAAATAAGCGCCTTTCATTCTGTTGCGGTGAGCTTCGGCTATAAAATGTATATATATATATATATATATATATATATATATATATATATATATATATATATCATTAATATATTAAATCTCTTCTGCACAGATTACCCATGGCTACGGCGACGAAGAAAAAATGTCGACAATACTCCAGTGAGTATTTAGCTTATGGTTTTATACATTCACCAGACAATATAACACAGCCATTGTGTCTTTTATGTATGGCTACACATTCTATTGATAGTATGTCACCAAGTAAGCTTAAAAATACATTTGGAGAATAAGCGCAAGGACAAAAAAGACAAAACATTAGATTACTTTAAAAAGCTGCGGGATGATTTCCATGCAAGGAGCACTATTAAAGATATATTTAGCAAAACAGCGGCAAAACTGGACAAGAGAGCTTTTACGATCAAGCGCACAATGGAGTGCCCCGCAGAATAAGCTTGTAAGATGCAAAATATTTGTTTACAGATTAATGTAAATCCTATTATGCTAATAAAATATAAAAAAGGGAAAATATATGTATTAATGTTTTTAAAATGTAATTCAACTGTATAAATTAAAATTAGGTACTGCCTTAACTATAATTCAAGTTTCAATAGGTTGAGTCCTGTGGCCCCCTTCATGGATCTGTGGCCCCTCTAAAGCTTAAAATTGTCCATTGGCTCCTTTCAGATGTGGCATGGCCCCCGGTTGGGAAACCCTGACCTAGACCATTATTGGCTACCGAGAGCTCTATCGCTACTGAGACCACTATTGGATACCGACACTGTCCTTGTCTGAACAATTCAATATGTAGAAACCCAGACCACTATGAGTTACTGATACCACTATAGGTTTCCAAGACTATTATTGGTTACCGTGTCACCGATTCACTACCGATACACTCACTGTGGGCTACCGAGACCATCATAGCCAATCAAACCCACAATCAACAACTGAGGCCTTTAATGGTTACTCTCAACTAACCTGACCTAACCCTCAACTATCCTGATATAATCCTCAAATAACCCGACCTAACCCTCAATCAACCTGCCCTAACCGCAGACTAACCTGATCTAACCCTCAACTAACCAGACTTAACCTAACCTAAGCAACAAGTAACCTCAACTAACCCTACCTAACCCTCAACTAACCATACCTAACCCTCAACTAAGCTGACCTCACCCTCAACTAACCATACCTAACCCTCAACTAAGCTGACCTAACCCTCAACTAACCATACCTAACCCTCAACTAAGCTGACCTAACCCTCAACTAACCAGACATAACACTCAAATAACCTTGGCCTAACCCCCAAGTAACCAGACCTAACCCTCAATTAAGCAGACATACACCTCAAATAACCTGAAATAACCCTCGACTAACCAGACCTAACCCTCAGCTAACCTAACCTAACCATCGACTACCCTGACATAATCCTCAACTAACCTCAGCTAAACCTCAACTAACCAGATCTGACTCTCAACTAACCTGACCTAACCCTCAACTAACTTGACATAATCCTCAAATAACCTGACATAATCCTCAAATAACCTGACATAATCCTCAAATAACCTGACCTAACCCTCAACTAACGTGACTTAACCTTCAACTAACCAGACTTAACTCTCAACAACCAGACCTAACCCTCAACTAACCTGACCTATCCCTCAACTACCAGACCCCCCTCAACTAACCAGACCTAAGCCTCAACTAACCTGACCTAGCCTTCAACTAACCTAACCTAACTGTCTTGGTATACGGCCGATTATGTATGTACGTTTGTTCCGTACATGAATAACTCCGTTCCCCTTTTCTCTAACATTGCTTTACTTTTTTTCATCTTTGTTTTGATTCTTTAACAAGTGAGGATTCGTAATATTATATATCTATTGCAATTTGCAGCGTTTCGAGGATTTAATTAAACAACTAGGGCAAAAATATACTAATTGCATAAAAAAATGAAATATTAAAACTTTAAATATACTAAGGTTATAATAAGAGGATCTAAATAAAAATTAATACTACCAATAAGTACTACGCGATGGTTGACACAAAAAAATCACTTTAGTACGTAATGGTAACTAAAGAACATAAAAGAGTTGGATTCCTTTTACCTTTAACTAAGTGGGAGTTGGGCGTGGGATGACCTTGAACGAGAACCTCGTTGATACGATAATTCGAGGCGTGAGTTGTCCTGGACGTGAGGCTGACTCGGAAAAACAGCTGACAGTCTCTGTGAGCTAATCCCGAGTTCAGTGAGGCGCGTGTGGCGATGCTTCTTAACTTGACGATATAAGTGAGGGGATTGTGGATCTACGATTATTCCAATCCTTGGGTTACACTTGCAGGCTTCTCGATGATGAGGCTTGACGATATAAGCGAGGGGATTGTGGATGTACGATTATTCCAATCCTTGGGTTACACTTGCAGGCTTCTCGATGATGAAGTTTTACGATATAAGTGAGGGGATTGTGGATCTACGATTATTTCAATCCTTGGGTTACACTTGCGGGCTTGTCGATGATGAGGCTTGACGATATAAGCGAGGGGATTGTGGATGTACGATTATTCCAATCCTTGGGTTACACTTGCAAGCTTCTCGATGATAATTGACCAAGAGGTGAATCTTTTCTCGAGTAGAACTTCACATTGGTATTCCTCAATGGTGAGGGATATCTCTGTTTTTATTCGAAAAATTGAGATAGGGGGTTTCTCTGAACGAGAGTGGTATGAGAAAGATTCTCTATACCGATGGTCTACTCTTCGATGTGACCAAAAGAAACAGCCTCGTGAAGAAAAATCCCGCTCGGTTCCACTTCTTTTTCATTCCCTATTTTGCCCAGGGACTGCTCTTCTCTTCTCGATTGCTACATCGATTCTTTCTCATTTCTCCAGATCGAATATATATATACGTTGATTATCTCCTGGGGGGGGGAGGGGAGATTAAGGCCCACCTTTGAGCCTCTCCCAGGGCATCACTTTTCAACGTTGTGACCCTTCAACCTTCTGGTTTACGTCGGAGAAAGTAAAATTTCGTCTATTTGGCGAAAATAGGCATAAACAATAGGAGGGGAGTATGAGCCTGCTCATAGATTTCTATGATGGTAATTCTTTTGGGGGGTGAGCGATCTCGAGGATTGTTGGGACAGCGGGGCAAAGGGGAGGGGGGAAAGAGGGTAAAGTATCGGACCATATGGAACGTAATTGTTGACGCTGTGTAACCAAACTAGCGTCTGTTTGTCCTCGCGATATTGATTTGCCCACATTAACCATCAAATAACCTGATCTAACACTTAACTAACCAGACCTAACCCTCAACAAACATGACCTAGACCTCAAATAACCTGATATAATCCTCATCTAACCTGATCGAACCCTCAACTAACCTGATCTAACCATCTAATAACCTGAGCTAACCCTCAACAACCCTGACATAATCCTCAAATAACCATAACTACCCCTTAACTAACCAGACATAAACCTCAATTAAGCTGATATGATCCTCAAATAATCTGACCTAACCCTTAACTAACCATACCTAATCCTCAACTAACCTGCCCTAACCATCGACTAACCTGAACAACTTTCAAATAACCAGACCTAACGCACAACTAACCAGACCTAACCCTCAACTCACCTAACCTAACCCACAACTAACCTGACAGAATTCTCAAAACATCTCACGTAACCCTCAACTAACCTGACCTAGCCATCAACTAACGACATAATTCTCAAATAACCTCAAATAACCCTCAACTAACCTCACGTATTCCTCAAATAACCTGACCAAACCCTCAACTAAGCTGAAATCATCATCAAATACCCTGCCCTAACCATTAACTAGCCTGACCTAACCATCAACTAAACTGACCTAACCCGCAACTAACCTGACATAACCCTCAACTAACCTGACATATCCCTCAACTAACCTGACCTAACCGTCAAATAACCTACCATAACCTCGACTAACCTGACCTAACCCTCAACCAACTTGAAATAACCTCTCTATTCTGACCTAACCCTCAACTAAAATAACATAATCCTCAACTAACCTGACATAACCCTCAATTAACCTGAAATATCCCTCAACTAACCTGACGTAACCCTCAACAAACTTGACATAATCCTCCAATAACCTGACCTAACCCTCAAAGAACCTGACTTTACCCTCCACTAATCTGACCTAACCTTCAACTAACCTGACATAGGCCTCCAGTAACCTTACCTAACCCTCAACTAACCTGACCTAACCATCAAATAACCTGACTTAACCCTCAACTAACCAGACCTAACCCTGAACTAAACAGAACTAACCCTCAACTAAGATGACCTAACCCTCAACTAACCTGACCTAAACCTTAAGTAACCTGACTTAACCCTCAAATAACCTGATACTACCCTCATCTCAGCTTAACTAACTCTCTAATCTGACCTAACCCTGCACTAACCTGACATAATCCTCATTTAACCTGGAACTAACCCTTAAATAACATGACCTAACCCTCAACTAACCAGACCTAACCCTCAACTAACTTGAAATTACACTCATCTAACCTAACCTTACCATCGACTAACCTGACGTGACCATTAAGTAATCTGACATATCCTTCAATTAACATAACCTAACCACCACTGACCTGACCTGACCTCGAATAACTTAACCTAACACTAACTAACGTGACCTAACCTCCGACTAACCTGACGGAACATTCGACTAAGCTGACCTAACCCTGAACTAAAGTGACCTAACCGTCACTAACCTGACCTAACCCTGTATCATCTAACGTAACCCCCGACTAACCTAAGCCAAAAATGACTGGACCTAAACCCCAACTAACCAGACCTGACCTTAAAGTAAACTGACCTAAGCCCCGACTAACCTAACCTAACCATAAACTAACCGGACCTAACCCTCAACTAACGTGACCTAACCTCCGACTAACCTGACGGAGCCTTCGACTAAGCTGACCTAACGCTGAACTAAAGTGACCTGACCGTCACTAACCTGACCTAACCCTGAACTAACCAGACCTAACCCTAAACTAACCAGACCTAACCCTAAACAATCCTGACCTAAACCTCAACTAACCTGACGTAACCTTCGAGTAAGCTGACCTAACCCTCAACTAACGTGACATAGCCCTGAAGTAACTTGACCAAAACCTCAATTAACCTGCCCTAACCGAGGAACTAACCTGATCTTACCCTAAACTAACCAGACATAACCCTCAAAAAACCTGACCTAACCCTAAAAAAACAGCCCTAACCTTCAACCAACCTGACCTAACCCTCAACTAAGCTGACATAATCTTCACATAACCTGACTTAACCTTCAACTAACCAGAACTAACCCCCAACTAAACCTACCTTACCCTCAACTAACCTGACCTTACCCTCAACTAAGCTGACATGATCTTCAACTAACCTGATAATACCCTCAACCAACCTGACCTAACTCTCTAATCTGACCTAACCCTACACTAACCTGACATAAAACTCATTTAACCTTGAACAAATTCTCAAATAACCTGACCTAACCCTCAATAAAACATACCAAATCCTCAACTAACTAGACCTAACCCACAACTAGCCTGACATAATCCTCAAATAACCTTACCTAACCCTCATGTAAGCTGACCACACCCTCAACTAACCTGACCTAACCGCTGACTAACCTGAATTAATCCTAAACTAGCATGACTTAACCCTCAACAAACCTGACCTAACTCTGAAGTAACTTGACCAAAGCCTCAATTAACCTACCCTAACCACAGACTAACCTGATCTAGCCCTCAACTAACCAGACCTAACCTGACATAAGTCTAAACTAACCCTGCCCAACCCTCAACTAACCATACCTAACCCTCACCTAACCTGACCTAACCCTCAACTAACCTGATATAATCCTCAAATAACTGACCTAACCCTCAAAACCCCTGATCTAACCCTAAACTAACCAGACCTAACCCCTCAAATAACCAGACCTAACCCTCAACTAACCTAACCTAAATCTCAATTACCCTAAAAAAAACTTAACTAACCTGATCTAACCCTAAACTAACCAGACCTAACCCCTCAACTAACCTGACCTATCCCTCAACTAACCTGACCTAACCCTTAACTAAGCTGACATAATTCTCAAATAAATTGACCTAACCCTCAAGTAACCAGAGCTAACCCTCAACTAAGCTGACCTAACCCTCAACAAACCTGTCCTAACCCTTAACTAACCTGACTTAGCCCTCAACTAATAATAATAATAAGTATTTACAATGCGCCCTTCAGGGCTGTTAGCCCTCACAGAGCGCATGTTGTGTAGCGAGTGTAGATAAAATTTACAGGGGTGAGAAGGCAATTCTGAAGAGATGAGTCTTCAGGAGACGTTTTAAAGTAGCAAGGGAGGGAGAGGATCGGACTAAGGCAGGAATGGCATTCCAGAGTCTAGGAGCACAAACTGAGAAGGAACGGTCACCCATCGAGCAGAGGACAGAACGAGGAGTGTTCAGGATGGGAGCGAGGTTAGGCCGGAGTGGCCGAGGTGTTTGACGACGGGAGAGGGCAGACGAGAGATAAGGTGGAGCCTCGAGGTTTAGGGCCTTGTAGGTGATGCGAAGAATTTTATAGTGGGTACGGAAGCGAATAGGTAACCAGTGTAGCTCCTGTAACAGAGCCATCGAAGGAGAGAACCGGGGGTGGCGAAGGAAGAGCCGGAATAGCCGTCTCGAGGCTTCGTCGATCAAAATGGGATCGAACACGTGAAAAGTTGCGGAGGAAACCGAAGGAAGACTTACAGATACGATGGATGTGCAGTTTAAACAAGAGTTGCTCGTCGAAAATAACACCAAGATTACTGACGGAATCAGAGAAGGCGACATTCGTTTTGCCAAGGTTAAGGGAGGGAAAGAGAGCTTTAGATTTCTCCACCATCAAAGCGGAAGCAACAAGGAGAACTTCAGCTTTATCGTGGTTAAGTTTGAGAAAGTTAGCAGACAGCCATTCGTTTATGGAGGTGTAGGCTGAAAGGAGCTTAGTAATTGATTGAGCGAAGGACACAGGAGATGAGGAAAGGTATATCTGAGTGTCATCTGCATAGAGGTGGAAGGACAGGCCCAAATCGCGAATAAGGGAGCCAAGAGGAAGTAAGTAGATGCGAAAGAGGAGGGGACCAAGGACTGAGCCCTGAGGCACTCTAAAATGAATGGGTGCGGGCTCGGAGGAGAGGTTATCTAGTGCAACCGACTGAGTGCGGGAGGGGAGGTATGAGCGGAACCAATCAAGTGCGGTGCCCGAGAGACCAAGGAAAGTGTGAAGACGATTAAGGAGGAGTGTGGTCGATGGTATCGAAAGCAGAGGATAGCTCTAGAATGAACGTATAACCCCTATCGGCTGCCCTACGTAAACCGTCTGAAACATTAAGAAGAGCGGTTTCAGCAGAGTGCTTCGCTTTGAACCCCGACTGGTACGTTTCATCGATATTTCAGTTAGAAATATGGTCATTAAGGCGAGAGAGATAACGACTCTCTCTAGGACCTTAGAGAGGAATGGAAACTGTGAGATAGGACCATAGCTAGATGGTTCAGAGAGGTTAAGGTGTGTTTTTTTAAGGATGGGGAGAATTGAGGCATGTTTGAAGGGAGAGGGAACCACCCCTGTCGCAAGAGAAATGTTAAAGAGATGAAGAATCAGTGGAAGGACAACAGGGAGATTTGGTGGAAGAGTTTAGGTGGAAAGAAGTCCTTAGGGGATCCAGATTTGTTAGAGCGTGATATCACGGTAGTTACTTCCTTAGAGGACGCCCGAGTGAGGACGTTAAGCGGCAATGGAGTGTGGTCGGGGAGAACAACATGGGCTTGTTCAGACGACTAGGGTAATACGCAGCGAAGGTTAATAACTTTATCAGAGAAAAGGTTATAAAGAGTAGAAGGGTTGATGGCAGGAGAGGTGGCGGAAATGGAGCTAGGGAAGGAAAGAGGAGACGAAAGGTAGTCCGGGGGTCATTCTTGCTCTCAGACAAAAGTTTGCATGAATGAGCCTCACGCGCTGATTTTAATTTGGAAGAATAAGTCGAAGTAGCAAGGCGATAAGCAAGTCAGAGGGAGGTCGTGTCCTACCCACGGGAGCGTGCTTTACGAAGGGCACGTTCATAGGCACGTAAGGACCTCCTTGAACCAAGGAGTTCCATAGTGAACCAACTAAGCTTGCCTAGCCCTCAACTAACCTGACATAACCCTCAACTAACCTGACATAACCTCAACTAACCAGGCCGAACCCTCAACTGACCTGACCTAACCCTCTCTAATCTGACCTAACCCTCAACTAACCTGACCTAACCCTCTGTAATCTGACCTAACCCTCAACTAACCTGACATAACCCTCACCTAACCAGACCGAACACTCAACTAACCTGACCTAACCCTCAACTAACCAGGCTGAACCCTCAACTAACCAGGCCGAACCCTCAACTAACCTGACCTAACCCTCAAATAACCTGAAATAATCCATGACTAACCTGATCTAACCCTCAACTAACCCGACCTATCCCTCAACTAACCTAGAATAATCCTCAAATAACCTGAAATAACCTTCGAGTAACCTGACCTAACCCTCAACTAACCTGACCTATCCCTCAACTAACCTGACTTAACCCTCAACTAAGCTTACTTAACCCTCAACTAACCTGTCATAACCCTCAACTAACTTACCTAACCCTCAACCAACCTGACCTTACACTCAACTAACCTGACCTTACCCTTAAGTAACTCACCTAACACTCAATTAACCTGACCTAACAACACTGACCTGACCTGACCTGACCTCGACTAACAACCTAACCATTGACTAAGCTGACCTAACCCTGAACTAAAGTGAACTAACCCTCTATAATCTGACCTTACCCTCAAGTAAGCTGACCTAACTCCCGACTAACCTGACCTAACCCTCAACTTTCAACTTATCTGACCTAACCATTACTTAATGTCACCAATTGGTTACTGATACCTATGTCAACTACCGACTACCGCTTACCGAGATTCATGACTTCTAACTCTTATCGGATATTCTAGCCACTACCAGTTATTGACTAGCCAAGTCACTACCAATTACCCGCATTCGACAACACTCTTGGCTACCGGTTAACAGACCAGTCCCTGGTACTCACTAGATACTGAGCCTACTAACAGATACCAGCTATTGGCTACCCAAACCACAACTATCTATTAACTACTGGTTTCTTGGCTAATACTAGCTACCAAGGCCACTAGCGAATATTGGTTACACAGACCACTATCATCTATTATCACCTAGTGTTTAGTACACCACTACTGGTTTCTGGCTTTCTGTTACCCAGAGTATTACCATCTGCCGGCTACTGACTACCACTAACAATACAAGCTACCGGTTAATGGCAACCCAGACCACTGCTACGAGGGGAGGTCAATAAGTTTTGCGAATCGGTAAGGCAAAAATGAGGAAGGGGGGTGGCTGTTTGTGGGAGTGTTAGGACAAGTTATGACAAGTAAGGACCTACAGCCGCACGCTCCTGCCTCGTCTATTTAAGAAGCAGTAGCTGATCGCAGATCGTCAGTCACAAATTTTTCAACAATGGACAAGGTTGAGCACCGCGCAGTGATCAAACTTTTGACCAAGGAAGGCAAGAATGCAAAAGAGATCCATGAACGCATGGTAACAGTGTACACCGATACCGCCCCTTCCTACGCAACCATTGCTCGCTGGAATAGGGAGTTCCGCCATGGTCGTGAGTCCCTTGAAGATGACCCCCGTCCAGGACGCCCGTCAGACGTGACCAACGAGCACAATGTGGCCCGTGTGGAGAGGATCGTCCTCGAAAATTGACGGGTGAAGGTCGAAGAAATCGAGCGAGAACTTGAAATATCACATGGAAGTGTTATGAACATCATCCACGACAATTTGGCCATGACCAAGGTCTCTACCCGTTGGGTGCCTAGAAACCTCACGCCCCATGATCGACTTCAACGTCGTCAAAGTCCGCAAGGCCAGACTTGCACAAGCTGCCCTGCGCGAGTGCGGATTCGAGGAGCTCAACCATCCCCCCTACAGTCCAGATCTGGCCCCTAACGACTACTTTTTATTCCGCCAGCTCAAGGTTGCACTGCGTGGACGCCGGTTTGGGGACGATGAAAATGTCCAGTTCGTCGTCCAGGAGTGGATTGAACAGCAGTCGAGAGATTTCTGGTTGTCGGGAATTCGAAGCCTCAGGGACAAGGGGCGCAAGTGCATTGAAGTCGAGGGTAGTTATATTGAAAAATAATAAAACACTTTTCCTCATATCTCGTTTCCTTATATCCGAATTTCAAAACTTATTGACCGCCCCTCGTATCTATTGATTTTCGAGGCTACTGCCAGCTACTGGTCATCACTAATACCTACAACTTTCTGATACTTGTTACCGGTACCACTACTAGCCACTAGTCATCAGTTATCGAGACTAAATCCAGCTACCGGCTGTTGACTAGCAATGAGAATACCAGCTACCAGCTGTGCGCTACCAATACAATACAAACTACCGGCTTTTGGCTACCAATAGCAATACAAGCTATCAGCTATTGGTTAGTCAGACCACTACGTCCTACCCATTACTAAGACCATTACTATATATCCCCTTGTGAGGCTACTACCAACTATTAGTTACTAGTCCACTACTGGCTATCGGCTATCGACTACCCAGAACACTACCATAAATCGGCTATTAGCTACCCAGATAATCGTCTGCGAGATCATTACCGGCTACTGGCTACCGATACCACTACTCGCTAGTGGTTACTAGACAACTACTGGCTACCCATACCGCTACCGGCTATTGGCTGCCCAGACTACTCCTAGCTACCCAAGCCCCTGCCAGCTATTGTCACCAATACCGGCTACGGGTTACCGATACCATCTATTACCGACTACCTGCTTGACTAGGCTGGGGCGGAAGGGGGGGGGGAGGGCCCTAAATAGTCCGCCCCTTTTTGTTAATCAATATTTAAACCATGGTTTTACTGCTTGTACCTTTAAGTCCTTGGGTCCGGGTGTACGAACATCTTACGAACGATCGCAACGAGTCAGGTGCTCACTTGAGTCCTCCTGTATCCCCGTTCCTGTTTCTTGCCTGCTCCCGGAGGTTTCCTTCCGCAGCGACGCCACAGGGGCCCCTTCAAAGAACCCTGAGTGTAGGGGTTAGATCGTATTTGCGAGACCGCTTATACCAATTCGACTTGAAGGGGGATGACTCACCCCCATACCCCTTATCGTCCTTGCCCCCCGTCATTATTGTCCTTGATTTATTCCCACTTTTCTCTTCTCTCCTCCCTTCGTTATTTATTTCCGCCTTCTACACCCCCTCCCCATCCGTCTCTCGCACTTTATTTGAACGTACGCGAACTCATTTCCTTCCTGGATTATGACCCGTACTTGCTTCCAAAGCCCATACATACCCCACATACATCGTGGTCTCTTCCCTGAGTATTCATCTCCTATTCCCGCCTCAATAGCAAGTTAGCAACACCGACCCACAAAAGATCAGGAGAGGTCAACCGGCACGTGATCGGGGCGTGCAGCGCATTGCCATAGCAACCTGAGTTGCCAACGCGTCGATATAAAGCCAACGCGAGGCGAATGGAAAATTCTATGGCGAAACAGGGCTGTTTTTTTTTGTTTCATCCCACGTTCTGCATATGGGCTTTATTTTTGTCCCTCTCTCGAATTTAAAGCGTAAACCAACGAGGGCATCTCCCACAGAAAGTTTGTAAGGAAAGATTTGATAACAATGTGCTGAAAATAGAGATAATGAAAATATGTGGAAAATAAATATAGCAGCAGAACCACCTGCAGAGAATGGGGCCAGAAGGGCAAACTGAGGGAAAGTGAAACCTTGTGATAATATTTATCGCCTTTCTTGGGTAGAGAATCCAGATTCTATTAGTATCGTCGCATTTTCTAACGCAAAATAAGAACATACAATAGGATTAATGAAAATGAACTAGGGTCTGTAAAAACGTGAACCAATGCGATTTTATGATCATCATCATCACTAACTCTATAATTTAAGAAGGGGATTTTTTGAGTATTTGAATAATAATTTAATCTTAGTTTGGTTATGACTTATGTTTTTTATCAAAGTTATTTCTAATAATTCTTTTATAATATGAAAAAACAAAATGGTGAATTTCAGAAATAAATATAAGTATCAAAATTTTGTGAATTTCTTAAAATCCAAAGAATTACAGATGGTGAAGTTCAGAAAATTTATTTTTATATATCTTCTTCTATAACTAGATTTTATCAACGTGATATTTTGAAAGGGGGGAAATTTAGTTTCGAGTTCCTTTTTAAAATTTTTATAATTGGCGAAGTTCAGAAAATTTATAAAAATTTGACCATGGCTTTTTTTTAGATTTTAAATTTTAATCTTAGGAGCCAAGCGCAAGCTCCCCAGTGGCGAAGCCATTGCTTGGTAGATACATAAATAATCTTAAGCAAATTAGAGCGCATCGAGCCCTATCAGGATGACGATGGTGTTCTTAGTGATGATCGGCCCACGTGGTGGAGACAATTAGCATTTTGTCGACGTCTTTCAAATCGTGAAATAACTGAAAATCAACTTAGTTTTTATATTAAAAAAAAACAGGCAATGGCTTCGCGGGAGCTTGCGCTTCGCTACTAAGATTAAAAATCCGCCGTGGTTAAATTTTTATAAATTTTCTAAAGTTCGCCAATTATAATAATTTTAAAAAGGAACTCGAAACTAAATTTCCCCCCTTTCAAAATATCACGTTGATAAAATCTAGTTATAGAAGAAGATATATAAAAATAAATTTTCTGAACTTCACCATCTGTAATTCTTTGGATTTTAAGAAATTCACAAAATTTTGATACTTATATTTATTTCTGAAATTCACCATTTTGTTTTTCGATATTATAAAAGAATTATTAAAAATAACTTTGATAAAAAACCATAAGTCATAACCAAACTAAGATGAAATTATTATTCAAATACTCAAAAAAATCCCCTCCTTAAATTATACAGTTAGTGATGATGATGATTAATATTTACAAGGCAACGTGGCCCCCCAAATAAGTCCATTACACCTTAAGAAATTAGGAGGCGAGCTATTAAAAACACTTTGTACATTTTTCAAAAAGCCTTTTGGAGAGGAAACACTACTTAAGAAGGTAAAAGAGGCAAATGTAACACCAAATTTTCATAAAGGCATCAATAATGATCCTGAAAGTAAAGAGCAGGATTCTTCATCTATATCCTTCCCTCCTTTACCTGTCCTTCACATCCGACGTCCACTTTCCCCATTTTTCCAGAACTAGCTTCGAGTAGATTGGGGGAGGGGGGGTATTTGTTGGATTGTATTTCTGTAAAAAACATTCAGGTGCAATTTTAATTAAGTCCGGCTACTCGCATGAGTTCCAGTTTCCTTGATGGGATCCATGACTAAGAATACAAAATAATAACAATGGAGAACCGTAGATAGCCGCGGGGTTCCGCAAGGATCTATTTTTGGACCTCTGCTCTTTTGTCATATGCTCAACCTGGACATCTCCTTTTATCCTGTAATTTGCAGCTTCTGGAGAATTGCGCGTTCTCCCGTTTTCATGAATCTAATCTTCTCTTCAGCCCAGTCAGGTTTTGCACCTACAACACATTTTTAACTTCTCATAATTTCACAAATTTCTCGACATACCTTTCCTTGCAAACGTTTGGGCAGGTATTCGTTGGTGTGCTTCTTAAGTGAAGTAGATAATAAGCAATTATAATATTTATGAACGGTGTAAATAAACGCCTAGAATGGATTGTAAAAAAAATCTAATATAATATTAAAAATATAACATTGTACATTAGATGTAGAAAGAATTATATTTCTGGATCAACTGTGAAAAAATATAGGACAAAAATTACTGTGAAAAATATTGGACAAAACTCACTGAAAAATATTGATGAAAAATCACTGTGATAAAATATAGAGAAAAAATAACTGAAACAACCACTGAAGAAATATTGAGGATAAATCTAAAAAATTATTGGACAGAAAACAATGAAAAAATCTAGGAAAAATTACTGAAAGAAATATTGGAGAAAAATCACTGGAAAATATATGAAAATTAATCACTGTGGAAAAATATAGGAGAAAAAATAACTGACAGAATCATTAAAAAAATATATGATAAAAAGAACAAAAAATATAGGAGAAAAATCACTGAAAAATATAGGAGAAGAATCTTGCAACTAGAACGCCTCCTCCAACTACGAGATGTACGAATCAATAGATTTCTGGGCCAGCGAGCATAACAATACGAAGGGGAGGAAAGCAGGTGCAATTACAATGTTTAAACAGCCACTATTTCCCCTAAGATTTGGGATCGAGTTTCGCGTAATAGGCGAAATTATAGGAGCTGCGATCAAAAGCCAGAAGATGCCTTTAGGGCTAAGTTAAAGACGTTCGGAAAAGCGTCGTTCGAGGAGAGAGGTAATACATAAGCCCTCATCCACCATCTTCCTCTACTCCCGGGGGGTCGGTGAAGTATATATGCAGATAAGTGGAGAAGAACGAGGAGATCAAGTTAGAGATCGACACGACAAAGTCAGGCGGCAGTGCCCGGCAATCAAAGAAAGGAACAAAGAAGAAGTTCATTCTGAGCCAGTTCCTGGTGGTTGCACCGAAAAATTACCCCCTTTTGTATCGAGGATCACTCTCATACATCTCTCGTCAGATAAACCCCCTATCTCGGTTTGCAACAAAAACCAGAGATAGTCCTCGCCATTGATGAATACCTAAAGTGAACTCACCCTCTCCCCATTCGTCAAATGATTCATTTTTGCTCATCGCTCGTCAGTGCAAACCATCTCAAGATTAACCCGAAGATTGGAAAAGACATACCTTCAAGGTCCCGTTGTCTAAATCTTCTGACTAAGACAACGTGCTTAAACGCTATCCGTCGCCCTCACCGAAATCACCTGTTTCTCCAAGTCCCACTCCTCGCCAGACAAACGGCTTGGCGTCTGCGAACACGCCCACGCGCCTAACCGCAAACCATTTTTCCGTCTACATAAGATCCAAGGTCATTCTTCAGCCGGATTCACGTGGATTTTTTTTAAAGGTAAAGAAATTCAATTATTTTTGTGTGCCAATTAGCGTCCAATATTAAGGTGAGCTTGGGAGTCAACCATTACTTTATATTCATCTGGTTTAAATTTGTAATTCTAACATAGACTCGTTTATTCATAGATGTATAGTTTGTTTTTAAAGATTTCACTTTTTTATGTTGTAATTAAAGATATATTTTAGCTTAGAAGTGTTTAACTCAATTCTCGAAACGCTGCACATGGCACTAGGAATCGTCAAAGATAAAATAACGTAAAATAATATAGCACTCTTAGAGAAAACGTAATAAAGGAGTTATTGAAGTACGTGACCAACTTACGTAACACCACTCGGTGCTTACAATACCACGACATATACAGTGCTCGACAAAAGTTTAGGCCGGGTGAGCGGGTTGGACTAAACTTATGTTCAAAAAAGAATGGTATAGATGAGGGTGATTTAATTTAGTCAGAAGTTTGGGCTGGTTGCATGACATCATTACATCCCTCTGTTTCCCCGCTCAGCCTGTCAGCACGTGCTCAGAGTTGGCTTGTCTGTGGTAGTGAGGCGACTGTGCTGTTGTGTTCTCCTGTCCGAAGCCATTTTGTGACTGGGTTTTTGTAGTTTGGGAGTGTTTGTGGCCTTATTATGGGGAAAGCGATGCAGTTACAAGGGAAGGACGTCAGCACTCTTCCCAAGCTGGAAGGAAATTATATATATATATATATATATATATATATATATATATATATATATATATATATATATATATTGTGGAGGAATGAATATAACGAGGACAAGCAAACGCTAATTTGTTTATACAGCGTCAACCGTTACGTTTCACATGCGCCAAGACTCCCTCCTTTTTCCCCGCTGCCCCAAGACCCTTCGAAGTCGCTCGCAAAGAAGGATTTCGGTCAGCAGATTTCGTAATTTACGAGACTGGTGGTGTAATCCGTTAATATAAACATAGGAGGGTGTGAGAGCCTTTAGAATGAAAATCTTGCTGCCTAAGGCTTCGTCGGCAGAAAATTTATGAACATGCTCACTGTTCCCTCCGATTGTTTATGACTATTTTCGTCAAATAGACGAAATCTCACCTTCCCCGTGCGTAAACCCGAAAGGGTGAAGTGTCACCGTGTTGAAAATTGATGCCCTAGGAGAGAACCTTAACTGTGGGCTAGTGAGGATTCGCCCCTCCTCAACTCTTTGGCCCCCCCCCGGGGATAATTGACGTATATATAGTTCGATCTTGAGAAATTTAGAGAAGAATCCGTGTAGCCTTCAATAGAAGAAGGTGAGTCCCTGAGTCAAACAGAGAATAAAGAAGATAGTTGGAACCAAGCAGGTCTTACCCACCCGAGGCTGTTCCTTTGGTCGCTTAGAAGAGCAGACCAGCGGTACCGAGACCAATTCTCTTACCATTATCGTCCAGGGAAAATCCCGTATCTCAGTTTGCTGAAAAAGCAGAGATACCCATCACTATTGAGGAAGACCAAAGTGAATTCTCATTCGAGAAGAGATTCACGTCTTGGTTAAGTCTCATCGTCAAGAAGCCATAATCGGTAACACAGGGATTAGGATAACTTCCATTCATCCAAGATCCCCTCACTTACACCTTCAAGTCGAGAGAAGCATCGCCACGCGCCTCCACCACCCAGTGAGAAGCATCAGCTGTTTTACAAACCCTCTTCGCCTCCAAGGACGTCCGGAGACCAACTCATCGAGGAGGTTCACTTTCAAGGTCACCCAACTGTCGGCACACTCTGAGTTAAAGGTAAAACAAATACAAAAAATTATTCACTTTTTTGTTATTTCCCATTTCGTGCGAAATGTATTCATAACAAAACTATTTCAATCTGGTAGTCGTAACCAGACTATTTCAAGCTCAAATGACTTAAGAACTTGCATTAATTGAGCTTAAATCTCGTGTATTAGGAGTGATTTTTGCGTCAACCATCTCGTATTACTCATTTGTAGTGTTAATTTTGATTAGACCCTCTTGCTATAGAACTAGTGTATTTAAAGATTTAATATTTCATTCTTTTATGTAATTAAAAGTATATTTTGTCGGAGTTGTTTAATTAGATCCTCGAACGCAGCATTGGCAATAGATATATCATAATACGAAACCTCCCTTGTTAAAGAATTAAATTAGAGCACTCTTAGAGAAAAGTGGAACAGATTAACTCATGTACGAATCAAACGTGCATAACGTACTCGGCCGTAAAACACGATATATATATATATATATATATATATATATATATATATATATATATATATATATATGAGGAATTAAACCACATTCTCCGAAGACAATTTAATTCAGAACAGTTTCGGTGCCATTTAATAATAAATTAAATAGTTTAAAGGACATATTTGGAAAAGCGGGTATTAATCTAGCCTTTAAATATAATAATTCCTTAAACCAATTGATGATGGCCAGGAAACCCAAAGAACATCATAACATAGGAGTATATGCAGTACCATGCAACGATTGCCATAAAGTTTATATAGGGAAAACGGGTAGAAATCTAGACAAGAGATTGTACGAACACAAAAGAGATATTAGTGGAATATTTTGCT
This sequence comes from Ceratothoa steindachneri, assembly GCA_963969495.1. Taxonomy (NCBI): domain Eukaryota; kingdom Metazoa; phylum Arthropoda; class Malacostraca; order Isopoda; family Cymothoidae; genus Ceratothoa; species Ceratothoa steindachneri. The sequence goes on from OZ018320.1 coordinate 37,124,043, forward strand.
ATGTTATAGACAAGAATCATACGATCGATTTCAATGGAAGTAAAATGTTATTTAAATCGGCTAACTATGTTAAGAGAAGAATCATAGAATCGAGCTTGATATCGTCAGTTCCTAATTTGAATCTATCTGAGGGTCAATTTTCTTTTAATTCTGTAATAAGAAAGCAAATAAATAAAATAGTAAAATGTTAGCCCTTCAATATGTTTAGGTCTAACCCCCCCTCCCCTCAGATTAGCCACAAGTAGGGGATTGGGGGGAAAAAAGAGGGGATCTTGTGTTATGCTTTTCTCTTATATATTTTCTGCCCAGTGTCAGTTGAAAAAGGGTTTGAGATACACCGAAACTGTTCTGAATTAAATTGTCTTCGGAGAATGTGGTTTAATTCCTCATCTTTTCTTGCGATATTGCATTAATTTTCATCATATATATCTATATATATCCCAGCCTAAAGAAAATCACATTTCGGTGTAAGGGCAATATCGTTGTTTAGGGGTGGGTAATTTTTTTTAGAGTAACACATTTTTCCTGCAATAACGCACCTCTTTTAAAGACTCGGTTATGTACTTCATACAAAGTACCACTCCCTCCTTTGGGAAGCGACAAGCTCCGTACAAGACATTAAGTGACGTCACGACTCAGCATGACCGCACACTTATTCACCTTAGGGTTCTTGTGACCTCCTCGCAGACGCCAGACACTCGCTGCTTGCTCTTCACGCCTTTAAAAAGACAATTGATCAACCCTCTTAATTTTTAAAAAGACAATTGACCAGCTGTCGTAATTCTTTAAAATGACACTTGGTCAACTGTCGTAATTCATTAAAATGGCAAATGGCGTAATTATTTCAAATGGAGATTTGCCAACTGTCGCAATTCTTGAAAATGACAATTGACCATCTGTCGTATTTTTTTTAATTGACAATTGAAAATTGTTATTATTCTTTCAAATGGCAATTGAATAACTGTCTCAATTCTTAAAAAGGCAATTGACCAGCTGTCGTCGTAATTTTTTTTAAATGGCAATTGACCAACTGTCATTATTCTTTCAAATGGCAATTGACCGACTGTCTTATTATTTTTAGAAATGGCAACTTATCAGCTGTTGTAATTCTTTCCAATGGCAATTAGCCATCTGTCTTAATTCTTACAAATGGCAACTGGCCAACTGTCGTAATTCTTAAAAATGTAAATTGACGAACTGTCGCAATTCTTTAAAGTGGCAATTGATCAATTGTCTTAATTCTTAAAAAATGACCAACTGTCTTATTTTTTAAGAAATGACAACTGATCAACTGTTGTAATTCTTTCCAATGGAAATTGACCAACTCTTATTTATAAAAATGGCGATTGACCAGCTGTCGCAATTCTTTCGAATGTCAAATGACTAATTATCGTAATTCTTAAAAATGGAAAATTACTAACTGTTGAAATTATTTAAAATGGAAATTTACCAATTGCCTTTTGATTCATGTTTTAAATGAGGCCGTGGAGTACTACAGCCGAGTACTCCATATATGAGAGAAGAGAATTCCGAGTACTTAAAAAAAGGGAAGGATCGGTCACGAACCGGGTGATGAAACTCGAGTGATCAAGGGAGGGTGAATGTCGAGGAACTGTTAGAGGTGTTCGCACCTCAGAACACTCAGAGGGCTTCGGCTGACTTCTCCCTCCCCCTCATTCAGTTAAGCCGGAATATCTTCCGGGTCTTGGGAGGCAGGGGGGGGGGCGTTATTATTTAATTATTTAGAATTCCCATTCAAAATTAGGGCGTCTGCTTCCATCGATAGACAATAATATCACCCATTTTCCATATTTTGTGCTTTTATCTACGTATATGTTCGTATTTCTGAGTCTCGCAACTCTTTTACTTGCATTTTTTATTACAATGGTGAAAGTTTTCCCCTCAAATAGCAGCCATGTTATTAGCGATCATTTTTCCAATTTTTCTTCCTCATTTATTAGTGGGACTTTGCCTTTTCGGGGGTGGGTTTTTTCCAGTGTTTCATAGGGTTGGAGTATGGAGCTTCGGTATGGTAAGGTCTGGTGAATCTGGGAATTTTCCAGTAGCCTCGAGTAGCTTTTTATTTCCCTCCTCTCCCTATCTCTCACGGTTATGTAGCCTAATTTACTCCCAAATGTCTTATCAATTCATTGATGCAAGCTTTGAGACAAAAATAAACGGCTTTTTCCACAAATCTGGGTAAGAAAAGGCAATTAAGTGGTAAAATTAACCTAAGAATGACACGGAAAGTGGTGGCATCAGACAGATAATTCCACGTTTCTCCGAGGGTATAAAATGATGCGGTTCGTCACCCTGCTTCAGTCTACGTTTACCGCTCTCGCTCCATAGTTGGTTGAAGTGTCTAATTTCCGGAAAACTATATGGGGCCGGAGCTACTACGCTTGTTTAGTAGATTTATGTTACTTTGGAGACCTCATTTCGGGGTAATTTGCTTACAGAAAATAACCAGGTTAATTCACAGATAGGTGAATGCACTAATAACATTAAGTATTGTAGTGTAAAGTCTGCTTTACGTGCACTGGAGAAGAGTATTTGGCCATATACTCCACCGATACAACAATTTTGATTTTGTATGAAATTTCGTTCTTAAAGCTGTATTGGCTTGAATTTTGGAATTTTTCATTTTGCCACAACTTGAGTCTACACGTGTACGTTCAGCGTTTTATTTCATCTTATGGATGATTAAGAAAATTGATTCACTTTGAAATCGTTTATCCATTTTTGATTTTATCTTACATTAAGAAACACCAACTCACAAGTTTGTGTAGTTCTACGGTTTGAAGAAAAGCCAAAATGGTTTACTTGAACAATTACATGAGGAAAACTATTAAACTGACTTCCAATGGATACTTTGCAAATCGGTTTCCCAACAACGCTTTTGGCAATGGCCTTAAAAACTCAGAGGTAAAAGATTCACAGAAGGGAACTCACTTGTACAAGACGGTAACTTCAACCCCAAAAAACTCTGAATCGATACTACCATCTGGACTTCGCTCTCTTGGTATCTTGAAGAAACCCACAATTCTTTTCAATAATGGGCAGAGACGATTCGAATCTAGCAAACATTACCCCTACACTTCAACAAGCCTTCCAGTGGTAATCGATTATAATTGGTTGTTTTCATTTTAAATTTGTTTGGGATAGCTAACATACTGTCTCAGAGGCTTACCAGTGTTCTCATTACAGAATATCGGGTCACATATTCAGATTTCGAGATGTGACGACGAAATGCAAAAGGTGAAACTATTTCTTTGTAGAGTGCATTAATCATGACTTTAGTTTAAGGTAGTCTGCAATGGGACGAGCCTACCTTCGATATTAAAGAGGCTTTAGCAGCCTCTGGATAAATCCAGTTTTCAGTAGATTTTACGCGGAATGCCATCGTTGGCTCGCTCTAAACTAGGATCTCGCCTAGATAAGTACTAATCAAAGTGAATAGGTAGTAACTATACCCAAACTAAAGGAATTAAATCACCAGAGTGGGCAAATAAAGGGATAGGGATGATGGATATTATGGACACTCAACAAGCTTGTGTCTGGGTCTTATGTTCGAGAGAAATTGCCTCACAATTTAGTCAATATAGGCTCATAAATATATTAGATAGTGAAACTTTAGAAAACCTACGCCGTATTTTTAGTATTAAAAAAAGCTACTTATGGGGTTTTAAGGGATTATAGTGGTAATATATGGCTTGTTTGGCTCGGAAACTACATATTAAATTCACCTTAATGCGGTGAAAATTGAAATTAAAATCAATCCACCTTGCCATCTCTCGATATGCAAAGAATTCCTGATTTCAAACATTCCCGCCCATCGCTATTTTTAACCTCCTAGTAGTGTGAGTAATTCGAAAGCTTGGTATTATTAGATTTATAGAAATATAGTTGGTGTGCTATACGAAAAAGAACAAAAATGTTAATTACTAGAGTAATAATATTTGGCTTAAGTCTTATTCAAAGGCCTAGAATTACACCAAAGAAATTAGGCAGCGGCGCTAAGCATAGCCTATGTTTCCAAGATAGTGAATCACAGGGTTTGGGAATTGAATTTTAGCGTAGAAAGAAGAGGCTTAAAAAAAAGTTTAGAATGTAAACAATAAGAAGGCTAAAAGATAGGATAATACAAGAAATAAAAGTAAAAATCGTGGTGGAGAATGTTCTTGAAATTTACCAAATCTCGATATATTGAGGGACGCAGTAAAAATATCCCCATAGTGGAAATTTGGGTCACTCTGACCCTTATCAACTCCGGATTCACCTTTAGAAATGAAAGCTGCTCTGGCACCCTTTGGGGGAGGGGGGTAGGTTGCCATGTGAACTCCGCTCCCTATATACCCCCCTACACTCCAATTCTGAATCCTAGCCTCTTTGGATTGACCTTAATGGGTCACCCCTGGCAAAATCGCAGTTTTGTTCCCTCCCATAAGCGTAGATGGTTTGGCAAGAGAAATGCCCTTATTACAAAGGAAACCTGGAGGAAGGGCCATCCATGCCCTAGAGGTCAGTTTTGCCTCCTCCCCCAATTCTTTCAAGAGGATCTGCGGATATATATATATATATATATATATATATATATATATATATATATATATATATATATATATATATATATATATATATAATGCTACTTTCACTTCGCTAGTTTACAATTCTTAATTTCTTCGTGTTATTACCTCGTTGCTATTACCCTTCAAATCTAGTAAACCAAAACGCCCATACACGCGTACTTAGGAGTGTAGAGAAGGCGAATGCCCCGCTGTCTGGCGGACTAGGAGAGCCCAGAAGGAAATTTCCATAAAACCGGTTTGGTCCCGGTAAAAAGTCCCCGCCTAGAGATGACCATTCAGGGGATGGAAGAGTGTGTGGAGGGAATATGCGCCCCTATACCCCTCCTTTCTGACGCTCCTTTAAAGGTGTTCAGGTGTCGACCACCTCTTTTAGTAAACCTCGAACCCTCTATCCCGTTTAGAACGCTCATCAAAGACGTGAAAGCTCGCTGTACACAACTTGAACGTTATAGTTATTTTGGTAGATTTAGCCAGTTATTCTGGCTTCGTATAGGCTATTTATTGATTAGCCTTTTTGCAAACTCCTTTTCTTGTAGTCTTAATTCAAGCAGTGGCAATTTGTGCATCTCCATGTTCCTTTAACAATCAATCCTTTTCTCTTATTAGTAGTTCTTCGTTTCCATTTTTAAGTCTCGGAATCCTTATACAGGAGACTTCAGCCTCTCAAATTGTGAAACGTGTCAACCGCAAATGCAGGAGGGGGGGGGGGTCAGTTCTATAGTTTTGAGTCCATTCTGAGGTTTCTTTGAGATTCTAAGTGCCCTAGCATCCTCTAGGATTAAAAGTTGGAAGTGGCGGATAATTCCTAGTACACATCTTTGAGCCCCCCCCTCCTCCCGTTTTCGCTCTTGCCGCTTGCGTGATGGTAATTTCCACGCTAATGGATGTCGACTACTTTTGCCTGCATTTATTAAACCCAGTATGAGGGTTCTGAATTGTGCCTGATACGCGGCTTCATTATCTTAAGTCTTTATCTTTTAAATTCATTCGTTCGTCCCTACACGCACCCTTCAGGCCTCCTTCGGCCTCTTTGACGTATTTTTATGGTCTTTTCCTTTTATCTTGGTAATCACGATTATCCCCCTTGTGTGTGTTGGGGGGGGGCGAGTACTTGATTCCCTGTACTAGGAGTTAATGCATTCACTCCCTAAGTCGCTAGATGTACGCTGTAAATAATAATAATAAATCACTAATTTATTCTCATCTCCCATTTGTAGTTGATTACCTCACCCATTGAGGAGGATCGTTAAGCATCTTCATTCCCAACGTGATTTAGTTCTGCCTGTCCTCTACCGATTTTATTGGTATATAGCCATTTATTTCTATTGCTTAAATATTAACTTGCTTTTTCCCTCGGAGAACCCTCCCCCACTTTCTGAGTCAAGTTAGAGTTAAGTTTTCCCCGTCTGCTGCGTTCTTCATAATTCTCGCCTTTGCCCCCTCCTTTCTCTCCCACTATGTATCATAGGACTTCGCTCAACTCTTTAAACTATCGTCTTTTGCCAGCTACATACGCGAAGACAAAGGAGGCTGCCATCTCCCGAACTCGCCCGAGACTTTCGGCGTCCCTTGGGAACCTCTTTCGCCCTACCATTCTTTCCTTACCCAACACCTCTAAATATCCCCCTCCTCCTGTGCTCATCAGCAGTCGCTGTCGCCGTCTCTTCTGAACATTAGGAGTCTGACCAATAAATAAGTCGGAGTATGTCCATGACCTCTTTGTTCGTACTGGGGTTTCCTTCCTTAGCCTTACAGAAACCTGGCTCGAGTCTGGTTCATGCACTGCCCTTCCAACCCCTCCAGGTCATTCTTTCCTGCATGTTCCTCTGAACCACCGTGGAGGGTGAGTTGCACTGATTTCTAACTCATCCTTATCCCTGAATCTTCTCCCCCTCCTCATCTAGCCTCATTTGAGGCTCTCATTGCTGTCTCACGTGCTGTGCCCGCTCTGACTATTGTGGTCCTTTACCGCCCTCCCAGCTCGTCTCTGGCCTTATTTCTCGAAGAGTTCAGTAACTTACTTTCCGACCTATCCTCTACTGGTTCTCTCCTTATTCTCGGTGACTTCAATGGTCTTAGCCATAATGACACTTTTCGTGCATTCATTGACATCATCGACCTCTTCTCTCTTCCACAACATGTGTCCTCCCCAACACACATACATGCTAATACCATGGACTTAGTGATCTCGAACCTCCATATCTCTAATCTAACAGTAACTGACCTTCCTAATACGATTTCTGACCACTTCTTGGTCAATTTTATATTCCCTACCTCCTCGCTCGTCCCGAGATCCTACTCCTTTCGGCGACTATATTCAATTGATACTTCTTTCTTTAACGACGTTGTTTCTGCCCTACCTCCAATTGATACTACTGCTTCACCTGACGAAACCTTAAACTCCCTGCACCAACCATTACTCGCCTGCCTTGACGCGCACCCCCCCCTTATCACACCTTCAAACCGCCATCACCGCGCCCATTGGTTCACCATGGAACTCTTTCGTTCAAGGAGGTCCTTACGTGCCCATGAACGTGCCCTTCGTCAAGCACGCTCCCGTGGGCAAGACACGACCTCCCTCTGACTTGCCTATCGCCTTGCTACTTCGACTTATTCTTCCAAATTAAAATCAGCGCATGAGGCTCATTCACGCAAACATTTGCCTGAGAGCAAGAATGATCCTCGGACTATCTTTCATCTCCTCTCTCGTCTTTCCTCGCCTAGCCCCATCAACCCCTCTACCCTTTCTAATTTTTTCTCTAATAAAGTTATTAACCTTCGTGCCGTACTACCTCAGTCGTCTGAACAAGGCCATGCTGTTCTCTCCGACCATACTCCATTGCCGCTTAACGTCCTCACTCGGGTGTCCTCTGAGGAAGTAACCCCTGATCTCAAGCTCTAACAAATCTGGATCCCCTAATGACGTCTTTACACCCAAACTCTTCCACCAAATTCTCCTTGCTGTCCTCCCACTGATTCTATATTTCAGTAACACTTCACTTGCCACAGGGGTGGTTCCCTCTTCCTTCAAGCATGCCTCAATTCGTCCTACCCTTAAAAACCACACCTTAACCCCTCTGAACCATCTAGCTATGGTCCTATCTCACAGTTTCCATTCCTCTCTAAGGTCCTAGAGAGAGTCGTTATCTCTCGCCTTAATGACCATATTTCTAACTGAAATATCGATGAAATGTACCAGTCGGGGTTCAAAGCGAAGCACTCTGCTGAAACCGCTCTTCTTAATGTTTCAGAAGGTTTACGCAGGGCAGCCGATAGGGGTTATACGTTCATTCTAGAGCTATCCTCTGCTTTCGACACCATCGACCACACTGTCCTCCTTAATCGTCTTCACACTTTCCTTGGTCTCTCGGGCACCGCACTTGATTGGTTCCGCTCATACCTCTCCTCGCGCACTCAGTCGGTCGCACTAGATAACCTCTCATCCGAGCCCGCGCCTATTCATTTTAGAGTGCTTCAGGGCTCAGTCCTTGGTCCCCCCCCTCTTTCGCATCTACTTCCTCTTGGCTGACCTCACGATTTGGGCCCCCGTAAGGGGCGCGGCGATTTGCCATCCTGGCCGCCGTGCTGACGGGATCCAGCGCTCCGTCCGGCCCTAGCTTAGCCACTCTTCCTTCCTTCAGATAGCCTGTATTTCATCCCCTACTTCGTCGCTTTTCAAACGACCTCTCCCACAGCTTTCTCTGGTCAGCCTCTAATTTCACAGGGTAGATGCTGACCTTCTCAGCCAACCGTCCCGGATCGGGGCTGAGGGGGGAGGGGACAATGTTCCCTAACCCCTGAGCTCCGGTCTGGGGTGGCTGGTTTTTAACAACCTGCTTCATCCCCACCCATACCTTCCTCACATCCATTTTCCTCTCCTCTTCACAATCTATCATTTTACGCCGTGTTCAAGGTGGAGCCGCCATGCCGATGGACTGCCAGGCCACCAGGCGGGAGGGGTGGTCCGAAATGGCGGCGCCTGGCTCTGCCAGTCCTGTAAGCACCTCTTGCAGTGCGGGCAACTGCAAGAGGTGATGAGCTATTGCGTCCCGTATTAAAAAGAGGGTCACCATGCCCATGTATGTAAAAAAAAAACAAAAAAAACCAACGCCCAACTTCCCCTGAAACAGCGACGGAGCCGCCCTCGGGCAGCTCCAGCAAAAAAATGGAGGTCGCCCCCCCTGTGCTTGCGCAGGGGACCCTCCATATCTCTTCAACCGGAGAGCAGGCTTACTCCTCTCCTACGCCTACGGGTGAAGGGGACTCCCCCTCACCCCCTTTTTTGGAGGTGCTTTCGGGCACCTCCCTTTTACTAGCGGCAGTCCCCTCTTTTCTTTCCAAGGGGACTGCCACCAAAGCCAGCAGGCAGCCCTTAGCCAGCCGCTCCACATCGAAGCGGCTCGGTAGGGCAAACCCCCTTAGGGGGGAGAGGGAACTCAGGCCCCTTCGATCGCTTCCCTCAAAAGACCTGCTGGCAAGGATATTAAACCTTGCCGGGGTTAAGGCTTGTGCCTCCCCATAAAAGACTCTTGACGCTGCCAACGGGACCTGCGATGTCCTGGGAGGGGATGGCCAACTGGAGGCCCCTCCTGTGATAGACATGGTCCTTGAGGAGACCCAGCCTCAGACGGTAGGGCCTTCCATGGGGTGGAATCCAGGCTCGGCGCCAAGCACCGAACCCGAGTCCGCCCCTATGCAAGGTCCCCCTCAAACGGCTGAGGGCTCCGAGGCAATACAAGGAGGGGAGGGATCTCCTCCTACAGATGCCCCTACGACTACCAGGAACTTCTCCATTTCGGAGAGGGACCTGGCTGAGGTCGGCCCATCTGGCATGGGGGCTTCTGCCGGCGGGGGTGAGAAGCGGGTTCATTCCCTGCCCTCCTCTCCAAAAAAGAAAAAGACTAGAAAAACAAACAAGACTCAAGGCTCCTCTCCATCCGCGGGGGCTGCGGGGATGGATGGGTCTGTTACCACTTTGGTAGGCGACCAAGCCAAGATCGGCACATCCGGCCCCTCTACCCCCCCCGTTGTGTGCGGAGCCCCTGACTAAGACTAACACCAAGAGTGCACAGGGCGGAGCCTCGATGACATCGGGGCCCCTGATTCAGAGGTTACCTGGCGTTTTAGAGCCCGCTGGCTTCAAACGCTTCCTCGTTATTCGCTCCACTGATGGCAGCATGTTGTCCAAGGGCAACATGATCCATCAGAGGAGAGGATTAGCTAGTGCAATTGTTAAAGAGCCGAAGGTGACTCGTTTCTCGGGCGGGAGCCTTCTGGCGAATCCCGCCGAGGTGGCCAAGATAAGTGCTCTTCGGACACTTCATGGCACCCCGGTGAGTGTGACGCCGCACTCTACCATGAACTTTGTGAAAGGAGTAGTTTATGCGAGGGAACTCGTTGACTACTCCATTGAGGACATCACCCTAGAACTGGCCGACCATGGGGCGGTCAAGGTTGAACGTGTGATGAGAAAACAGGGAGGGGCCTCGAGACCCACCCCTACACTCTTCGTCACGTTCGACTGTGACAAGCTCCCTGAGTCGGTGCGTGCCGGTTGGTACCGCTACCTCGTGAAGGCATTCGTGCCACTGCCGCGGCGGTGCTATTACTGTCCCGTCCCGTTCCCCGTTAGCTATCATTTTGCAGGAGACCATGCTAGGCGCGGGCCCCCTGCCTGCCCTCCCGGGGTATAAGGGTCTTGCGACCCCACCACCGCGGGATGGCCGGTCTGGGGGATGCGCGGTTTACACCCGGCATGATGTCTCCGTTCTTCCTTTCTCTTTAGATACCTCCTTTCAGGCAGTGTCTGTGCAGCTGCACATGTATAGGAGGTATACTATCATTTCTGCGTACATTCCACCGTCAGCCGACTTCGACGCGCGGAACTTCCGCCGCGTCGTGGCACGGTTGCCGAGGCCCTATATCTTGCTTGGAGATCTGAACGGCAGGCATCCTCTCTGGGGAGATTACTCCATAAATCTTAGGGGACAATTCCTTGCCGATCTGATCGAAGAGCTTGAGATGGGTGTCCTAAACGTGGATGAGTTTACGCATCACTGTCCGGGAACCGCTTCATTTTGTTGCCTTGACCTATCTTTGTGCTCTTCGGATGCACTGCATGATTTTGATTGGGGGGTGGTCGATGACCTCCATGGTAGTGATCACTTTCCCATTCAAATATCATTTTCAGGGCAACTGCCGCCTGAGAGACCACCTCGGTGGTGCTTGGCGCGGGCGCGGTGGCCTGCATTTCAGGAAATGACTGAATTCTCTATCTCAGTCGAGGAGTTTAGGTCGATAGATGAAGCCGTTGAGTTCTTCTCCCGCAACCTCATCGCCTTGGGCCTGACTACTATTCCTAGGACGTCTGGCCGTTTTGCACACCGACCACTCCCATGGTGGTCGGCCGAGTGTGAGACGGCCCTCAAACAGAAGCATTATGCCTACATCCGCTATAAGCGCCGTCCGAACGATTTCACTGTCGCTGAATTTCGTCGGGCTAGGGCTAGGTTCCGGTATATTTCGAAGCACGCCCGCCACTCTTCTTGGCGGGCATACGTGTCTTCACTTAACGGGAAGACCCCTTTAGCTGAGGTGTGGAAGCGAGTCAAAAGGATTCGTGGCAAGTTCTCGCAGGGCCCCCCTCCCGTTCTCCAGGAGAATGGGACCGCAATCTCGGACCCCGCGTCCGTGGCAGAATCCTTAGCGACCACTTTTTCTGCATTCTCTAACCGTGATGATGCTCCGCCAGCATTCAATGCACGTCGTGATGTCGCGGAAGGCCGCCGGCTGGATTTACCTCCAGAGGCGGAGAACCCTTCAACGACAAGTTTACTGTGAGTAAGTTGCGTTCCGCTCTCGCTTCGTGCGCGGACACCGCCTATGGTCCGGACGATGTCCCGTACGCCATGCTTCGACACCTGGGTGAGCGAGGCATGGCCTTTCTGTTAGATTTGTTCAACAGGATCTAGGTGGAAGGTCTTCTCCCAGACTCCTGGCGAATCGCTACTGTGCTCGCCTTTCGCAAACCGGGGAGAGATTACTCTACTCCGACCGGTTTGCGCCCAATCTCTCTAACCTCTTGCGTGTGCAAGTTGATGGAGAAATTGGTAAATGTTAGATTAGCCTTTTTCCTGGACAGCGGAGGCCATCTGTCTTCCGCACAGTGCGGCTTCCGCAAGTTCCACTCAACGTCGGATGCTCTGCTCCGACTGGAAAATGCCGTCTGCGAGGCTTTCCTTCGTAGACAGCACTACGCCACGGTGTTTTTCGATCTGGAGAAGGCCTATGATACCGCATGGCGATACGGTATCATGGAGACTCTCCACACAAGGGGGGCGAGGGGACGCCTCCCAATGTTTATAATTGAATTTTTGCGAGATCGTCGATTCCACGTACGGGTGGGGGGAGCCCTCTCCGGCCCAAAGGAGCAGGAAGAGGGTGTCCCGCAGGGAAGTGTCCCCAGTGTCGCACTCTTTGCCCTGAGCATCAACGGCATCACCTCAGTGCTGCCGGAAGATGTTCTCGCTACGCTCTACGTGGACGACCTTTCGATCTCTTTTGGCGCGGCCCAGATGCCAACTCTGGAGCGTCGACTCCAACAGGCATTGAACCGCGTCTCTCGCTATGCCGAAGGGCACAGGTTTCGGTTTTCTTTGGCCAAGACTAAGGTGGTGCACGTCTGCCGCCATCCACGGCTTCACCCCGACCCAGATTTGTTTTTTAATGGGGTGCGCCTGGATGTGGTTGAGTACCACAGTTTCCTTGGTCTTTTATTCGACCGACGCCTCACCTGGGAGGCTAGTATTCGCAGCCTTATGGTCTCTTGTACCCGCGCTATGGACATTGTCCGTTCCGTGACGTTCAGATCTTGGGGCGCTGATAGGGCTACTGCCCTACTTTTTTATCGATCTTTTGTTCGTTCGAAGCTCGACTACGGATGCGAGTTTAATGCATCCGCAGCCGAGCGTTTATTGCGGAAGGTGGATTCAATCCACCACACTGGCCTTCGCCTTGCGACCGGTGCCTTCCGCACTGACCCCATCGAGAGCCTGTTGGTCAATGCTGGTGAGATGCCACTCGCTCTGCGCCGCGTGCAGTGCATCACCCGCCTGTACACGCGAGGCCGGCGTCTCCCTCAGTCGCCAACATCTCTCACTGCATCCGCAGCTGATCTCGACGGTGCCTCTGCCGCCGAGAGACGCCAGTCATCTTCTAAGCCCTTTAGGTTTAGGGCCAGGAAACTCCTTCGAGAGGTAGATATAGCTCTCGGGCCGGTGGCGCCCCTGGTTCTGCCCAGGACGCCACCCTGGAGGGTACCACATTTGGCTATTTGTCGCCACGCCTCTGCTCCCAAAGCTTGTACTGCGCCGGGAGTATTGCGTTCGACCTCTTTGGAGCACACATCGTGTCACGCTGGAACCGTGCCAGTGTATACGGATGGCTCCAAGTCCCAAGAGGGGGTCGGCTTCCACACACTCGTGTGACGCATCGCTATTTGATGGAGCGCTCGCCTGCGCCCTATTGCAACGACTGCGCACGATACCTGTCCCGGTACCGGGATGGGCGGGTTCGCTACCCCTGTCCCTTGTACTCGGGACAGATTCGTGCACATTGACTTGTTGACTTCTTGGGGGAGGCCGGCCTTCTCCCTATTATTTAAGCAAGGTTAGTTTGTTTGTTTTGTTTTGTTTTTTGCATGTTTTTTTTTTGTTTTTTTCCCCTTTGGTTTCACGCTCTTGCGCCGGGGGGACCTCTCCCCGACGCACCAGCTTGCTTCCTTTCCCCCTTCTTGGGGTGTTTTTTTTTCTCTCTAATTTCATTTTAAAGTAGCCTAGAACTAGGCCCGTTTTAATACGGCGACTAATGCCCAAGTAGGCAGTCGCCAGATGAGCTCTAAAAAAAATTAAAAAAAATCACGATTTGGGCCTGCCCTTCCACCGCTATGCTGATGACACAGATATACCTTTCCTCATCCCCTGTGTCCTTCTCTCAATCAATTACCAAGCTCCTTTCAGTCTATACCTTCATAAACGAATGGCTCTGCCAACTTTCTCAAACTTAACCACGATTAAACTGAAGTTCTCCTTGTTGGTACCGCTTCGATGGTGGGGAAATCTAAAGCTCTCTTTCCCTCTTTTAACCTTGGCGGAACCAATGTTGACTTCTCTGATTCCGTCAGTAATCTTGGTGTTATTTTCGACGAACAACTCTTGTTTAAACCGCACATCCATCGTATCTGTAAGTCTTCCCTCGGTTTCCTCCGCAACTTCCAACGTGTTCGATCCTATTTTGATCGACGAAGCCTTGAGACTGCTATTCATGCGTTCGTCACCTCACGCTTAGACTCCTGCAATTCTCTTCTAGTGAATCTCCCTTCTTATTCACTTCGCCCCCTACCATTAGTTCAAAACTATGCTGCCCGGTTCCTCCTTCGCAGCCCCCGGTTCTCTCCTTCGATGCCCCTGTTACAGGAGTTGCACTGGTTAACTATTCGCTTCTGCACCCACTATAAAATTCTTCTCATCCCCTACAAGGTCCTAAACCTCGAGGCTCTACCTTCTCTCGTCTGCCCTCTCCCGTCATCAAACTCCTCGGGCACTCCGGTCTAACCTCGCTCCCATCCTGAACACTCCTCGTTCTGTCCTCTGCTCGATGGGTGACCGTTCCTTCTCAGTTTGTGCCCCTTGACTCTAGAATTCTCTTCCTGCCGAAGTCCGATCCTCTCCCTCCCTTGCTACTTTTAAACGTTTCATGAAGACTCATCTCTTCAGAATTGCCTTCTCTGCCCTGTAAACTTTCTCTACACTCGCTACACAACCTGCGTTCTGTGACGGCTAACAGCCCTGAAGGGCGCATTATAAATACCTATTATTATTATTATCTGCGGCTATTTATCTTCCATACATTTTTACTGTCTCCTTAACCACGGCGCGATCACCGTGCAGTGTGTGCCAAGGCACCTCTTAACCAATCTCCTTAACCACGTTCTTTACTTATTTATGCGGGTTACGCCGTCGTGCGATTTAAATGGGTTATGCGGATTACGCCTCTCTTGAGATTTAAATGGGTTATGCGCATTACGCCTCTCGAGATTTAAATTGGATATGCCGATTATGCCACTTGAGATTTAAATGGGTTATGCGGATTACCCTTCTCTTGACATTTAAATGTGTTATGCGGATTACGCAGTCTTGCGATTTAAATTAGATGAGAACACTCAGATTCCATTTAATCTTATTTATCCTAGAGCTTGTATCCTTCATGATGGGGTTATACATTTAAATTTTTCCTTTTCCAGATTCACGGGCCCATTCTGGACTCTAGCCGAGGCCTCTCTCGCACAGAAGGGGGTCGCGCCGCTTATCAACACCGGGACCAGCTGAAGAATGCCCGCAGAGTGATGGTCAAACTGGGCTCTTCCGTGATTACTCGGCAAGACGGTTACGGCCTTGCCCTAGGACGACTCGCTTCTATCGTGGAACAGGTGAGGGAGCTATTCACTTCCAGGGACCTCGCAATAGTGGGCTCAAAGATTCCCTGCAACAGAGCAGTAAAGAGACCGATGAGCAACTTTTCTATTCTTTTTCGGGCACAAGTAAAAATTATGCTCATTTAGTTATGGAAATATGCACTAGTTTATGTAAAGTGAGCTGCACATTTTCATACTAAAATTTCATTTAAGCGGGTCATTTCATATACCCCAGCAAAGGGGTGGAGCACCCCTGCTCTACAGATTGAAAAAGATCAAACTGGGTATTTTACAAATAACAAAGACGTGGTCACTTAGTCTCGGACCTGGTATTAGTTTTAGTGACTCTCACTAGTTCTTCCATCAAGCAAAATTAAGCATTTCTTAGGGAATTTTGAGTCGGGAGGGTGGGTTAATTTGAATGCTTAGGGGTTAGGTGAATTTAATTTGGAAGTGGGAGAGCGCTTAGGTGGGAGTTAATTTTTTTTTGGGGGGGATGGCGCTTCGCTGGGAGTTGATTGTTTTTTTCGGGGGAGGGGGGTAACTGGGAGTTAATTTGGTTTTTGAGGGGTGGCTTAGCTGGGAGTTAATTTGGTTTTTGGGGATGGCTTAACTGTGTTAATTTTTTTTTGGGGGGGGGGTGGCTAAGCTGCGAGTTAATTTGGTGTTTGGGTGGCTTAGCAGGGAGTTAATTTGGTGTTTGGGTGGCTTAGCAGGGAGTTAATTTGGTGTTTGGGTGGCTTAGCAGGGAGTTAATTTGGTGTTTGGGTGGCTTAGCAGGGAGTTAATTTGGTGTTTGGGTGGCTTAGCAGGGAGTTAATTTGGTGTTTGGGTGGCTTAGCAGGGAGTTAATTTGGTGTTTGGGTGGCTTAGCAGGGAGTTAATTTGGTGTTTGGGTGGCTTAGCAGGGAGTTAATTTGGTGTTTGGGTGGCTTAGCAGGGAGTTAATTTGGTGTTTGGGTGACTTAGCAGGGAGTTAATTTGGTGTTTGGGTGACTTAGCAGGGAGTTAATTTGGTGTTTGGGTGACTTAGCTGGGAGTTAATTTGGTGTTTGGGTGACTTAGCTGGGAGTTAATTTGGTGTTTGGGTGACTTAGCTGGGAGTTAATTTGGTGTTTGGGTGGCTTAGTTGGGAGTTAATTTGGTGTTTGGGTGGCTTAGCTGGGAGTTAATTTGGTGTTTGGGTGGCTTAGCTGGGAGTTAATTTGGTGTTTGGGTGGCTTAGCAGGGAGTTAATTTGGTGTTTGGGTGGCTTAGCAGGGAGTTAATTTGGTGTTTGGGTGGCTTAGCAGGGAGTTAATTTGGTGTTTGGGTGGCTTAGCAGGGAGTTAATTTGGTGTTTGGGTGGCTTAGCAGGGAGTTAATTTGGTGTTTGGGTGGCTTAGCAGGGAGTTAATTTGGTGTTTGGGTGGCTTAGCAGGGAGTTAATTTGGTGTTTGGGTGGCTTAGCAGGGAGTTAATTTGGTGTTTGGGTGGCTTAGCAGGGAGTTAATTTGGTGTTTGGGTGACTTAGCAGGGAGTTAATTTGGTGTTTGGGTGACTTAGCTGGGAGTTAATTTGGTGTTTGGGTGACTTAGCTGGGAGTTAATTTGGTGTTTGGGTGACTTAGCTGGGAGTTAATTTGGTGTTTGGGTGACTTAGCTGGGAGTTAATTTGGTGTTTGGGTGACTTAGCTGGGAGTTAATTTGGTGTTTGGGTGACTTAGCTGGGAGTTAATTTGGTGTTTGGGTGGCTTAGCTGGGAGTTAATTTGGCGTTTGGGTGGCTTAGCTGGGAGTTAATTTGGCGTTTGGGTGGCTTAGCTGGGAGTTAATTTGGCGTTTGGGTGGCTTAGCTGGGAGTTAATTTGGTGTTTGAGTGGCTTAGCTGGGAGTTAATTTGGTGTTTGGGTGGCTAAGCTGGGAGTTAATTTGGTGTTTGGGTGGCTTAGCTGGGAGTTAATTTGGTGTTTGGGTGGCTTAGCTGGGACTAGTTTTATTTTCCACTAAATAAATCTTCGGCATTGTTATACCTTCTTTTATTTTATCATTTTGAAAGGCTGTGTAGTCCTAATGGGGAGTGTATGTTTAGCTAGTTGTTAATTTGGCTGGTGGGTTTAAATGACCTTTGGTGTTAATTTGGGTGATGTGTGGGTATTCTGGGTTATTAATTTCCAGTCTATGGACTGATTACCTTGGATTATATTTTGGAGACGGAGGGAGGTAATATTAATAGACTAGGGGGTTTATTTGAGGGCAGGGTAGGGGGTTATTATTACCCACGGTGTTTATTTGGGGGCAGGGTAGGGGGTTATTTATCAACCACGGGGTTTTGGGTAATATTAATAGACCAGGGTGTTTATTTCGGAGCTTGGGTTATTAACCCAAGGCGTTATTTTCTGGGTAGAGTGGGGTTTATTAACCCAGGGCGATAATTTGAGAGGAGGGGGGGGGTATACCCGAGTGTTAGTTTTATTGGGGCGGTTAAACTGAAATGGTCCTTTCGGAAATATTAGATTGTGTTTTTCTTTTAAGACAAGTAAAATAAATCCTCGTAGGTTATTGGCTAAAGAATAAAAAAAAGGAACATAGTATGTAGGGAAAAAAATTATAAAAAGCGATTAATGGGAATATGGAAAAGGTTACTGCTGTGGAACTACTATTGCCACCTGCATTAATTCTAAACATTCTGGGTCGTATAAAAGTACAGGAAAAAAAGTCGTTAAACGAACGCCCCTGCACCAGAATGTACTAACCTCGCACCTTCCTTTGCCGGTATCCTTTCTTAATGTGTCCTCTTCTTTTCTTCAGTGCGCCGAACTTCAGAATGAAGGCAGAGAGATGCTGATGGTAACCTCTGGAGCCGTTGCTTTCGGCAAGCAAAAAATGGCGCAGGAGTTGCTGATGTCGCTAAGTATGAGAGAAACTTTAGCAGCTAAAGACAACTTGAGAGGGGTTAGTTATCTTTGTTTTTTTCGCGTTGTAACTTTTCCATACCTTAATATTTGTAACCAGGGGTGACGACCGTTCCTACCTGATTGCTGGTGTGTCAAAACCACTAAATACTTAACCTTCCTCCCACATAGGACCGGTCCTGGCGCCCCAGTTCTCGTCAACGGTTGTCATGCTGATCTTTGTTGGTTTCATTCTGGGGGGGGGTAGGGGTTCGTCCTGGCCAACCCACGGATGGCTTTACTGTATTCCCATAAGTCCCGGATTTATGTATTTATGGTTTGCACAACTTTAAAGTATGGGAATAATTAAATTGTATTAGTATACTAGCTAAACTGTCAGATAATGTATAGTACTTGAGTATAGGAAGGGTTGAAGTTTTCCCCTAACATCAACCATCTTGAGATTTTGAAGCTTGACCGTCAATTTGGACTCTCCAAAGTTTTAAGTCTCCTTCCACAACTTTACCCGAGTCGATGGTAGCTGGTTCACACAACCAGCCTACACCTCGTTTTATTAAATGCATTTTCTTATAATTATAGGAAGAAGTGAAAAGTATGCTGGCGAAGCGAGCTTCCGCTGCAGTGGGGCAATCTGGATTGATGTCTATGTACGAAGCAATGTACGCGCAGTATGGAGTGAAAGTAGCGCAGATACTGATTACAAAACCTGACTTCTACAATGAAGAGACTCGCCGTAATTTGATCTCTACGCTGAACGAACTGATCGCCCTCAACATCTTGCCGATTATTAACACAAACGATGCAGTTTCACCGCCTCCTCTACTTGACAGGGAAATTATTAACAAAATGGACATCAGAGACAACGATTCTCTGGCCGCTCGATTGGCTACAGAGATAGAGACTGATCTGATGATTCTCATGACGGACGTTGAGGGTATCTATAACAAGCCTCCGAAAGAAGAAGGGTCGCGCCTTATGGATAACCTAACACCGTCAATGGTAACGGAACTGGAGTACGGTGAGAAGTCTAGTGTTGGCACTGGCGGAATGGATTCGAAGGTGAAGGCAGCCGTGTGGTCTCTAAATCGAGGAACGACGGTGGTTATCTGTAATGGATATTCCCAAGGAGCCATCAAAAACGTAATCAGTGGTCGTAAACTTGGTACCTTCTTCACCAATTATAATGAATCTGGCTTGGCAGTTGAGGTTCTTGCCAAGAATGCCAGGCAAGGGTGTCGGAAACTCCAAAACTTGACTTCTAGCGAACGAGCAGCTGCCATTGATAAACTTGCCACGCTTCTTGAACAGCGCCAAGACTCTATAATATTCGCCAACCAAAAGGATCTTGAGGAGGCTGAGAGAAACAACTTATCCTCCGCTCTGAGAGCTCGCTTGTCCCTCACCCCGCAAAAACTCGACAACTTGGCTAAGGGTCTTCGGCAGATAGCCGAAGGGTCAATAAGCATGGTGGGACGGGTGATCCGTCACACTAAACTCGCTGAGAATGTATTCCTTAAGCAAATCACTGTCCCCATTGGTGTTCTTTTGGTCATTTTTGAGTCTCGTCCAGATTGTCTTCCACAAGTTGCGGCTTTGGCCATGGCGACAGGGAATGGCCTCTTGCTCAAAGGCGGCAAAGAGGCCGCACACAGCAATTTGGCCTTAATTGACCTGGTGAAGGAAGCTTTGTCCTCCGTCGGAGCATCAACAGCCATTTCGCTAGTCACTTCGCGAGATGACATCTCGGATCTCTTAAGCATGGAAGGAGAAATAGATCTGGTAATTCCAAGAGGTTCGTCTGACCTTGTCCGAACCATACGGGAGCAGTCAAAGTCCATTCCAGTGTTGGGTCACGCAGAAGGAATTTGTCACGTTTACGTAGATAAATGTGCAGACCTAAAAAAGGCTTTGAGAATAGGTAAGAATTTTCTTCGTGATTATATAATTATTTTTAGTGAATTCAAAAAATATGTCTATTATCTTTCGCCTCTCTTAGTCGGTCGTTAGTTAAGATCCGAAAGAGATTTGTGATAAAATATTCAATCTCCCTCCCCCTTTAGAATTCTATTTGTTGAATGTCCTACCTCCATGGTAGTGATCACTTTCCCATTCAAATATCACTTGCAGGGCAACTGCCGCCTGAGAGCCCATCTCGGTGGGGCTTGGCGCGGGCGCGGTGGCCTGCATTTCAGGAAATGAATGAATTCTCTATCTCAGTCGAGGAGTTTAGGTCGGTAGATGAGGCCGTTGAGTTCTTCGGCAACCCTCATCGCCGCGGGCCTGCCTTATATTCCAAGAATGTCTTGCCGTTTTGCACGCCGACCACTCCCGTGGTGGTCGGCCGAGTGTGAGACGGCCCTCAAACAGAAGCGTTATG
This sequence comes from Ceratothoa steindachneri, assembly GCA_963969495.1. Taxonomy (NCBI): domain Eukaryota; kingdom Metazoa; phylum Arthropoda; class Malacostraca; order Isopoda; family Cymothoidae; genus Ceratothoa; species Ceratothoa steindachneri. The sequence goes on from OZ018320.1 coordinate 37,144,372, forward strand.
CCTACATACGCTATAAGCGCCGCCCGAACGATTTCACTGTCGGTGAATTTCGTAAGGCTAGGGCTAGGTTCCGGTATATTTCGAAGCACGAGCGCGCTCTTAGCGGGCATACGTGTCTTCACTTAACGGGAAGACCTCTCTAGCAGAGGTGTGGAAGCTAGTCAAGAGGATTCGGGGCAAGTTCTCGCAGGACCCCCCTCCCGTTCTCCAGGAGAATGGGACCGCAATCTCGGACCCCGCGTCCGAAGCGGAATCCTTCGCGACCGCTTTCCGCGTTCTCTAGCCGGGTTGCTGCTCCGCTTGCATTCAATGCACGTCGTGATGTCGCGGAGGGCCGCCGGCTGGACTTTACCTCCAGAGGCGGAGAACCCTTCAACGACAGGTTTACTGTGAGTGAGTTGGCTCCGTTCTTGCTTCATGCGCGGACACCGCCTATGGTCCGGACGATGTCCCGTACGCCATGCTTAGACACCTGGGTGAGCGAGGATGGCCTTTCTGTTAGATTTGTTCAACAGGATCTGGGTGGAGGGTCTCCTCCCAGATTCCTGGCGAATCGCTACTGTGCTGGCCTTTCGCAAACCGGGAAGAGATCCCTCTACTCCGGCCGGTTTCCGCCCAATCTCTCTAACCTCTTGCGTGTGCAAGTTGATGGAGAAATTGGTAAATGTTAGATTAGCCTTTTTCCTGGACAGCGGAGGCCATCTGTCTTCTGCACAGTGCGGCTTCCGCAAGTTCACTCCACGTCGGATGCTCTGCTCCGACTGGAAAATGCCGTCTGCGAGGTCTTCATTCGTACACAGCACTACGCCACGGTGTTTTTCGATCTGGACAAGGCCTATGATACCGCATGGCGATACGGTATCATGGAGAGACCCTACACGATGGGGGCGAGAAGACGCCTACCAATCGTTATTATCTGAATTTTTGAGAGATCGTCGATTCCGCGTACGGGTGGGGGGAAGCCCTCTCCGGCCCAAAGGAGCAAGAAGAGGGTGTGCTGCAGGAAAGTGTCCTTAGTGTCACACTCTTTGCCCTGAGCATCAACGGCATCACCTCGGTGCTGCCGGAAGATGTTCTCGCTACGCTCTACGTGGACGACCTTTCGATCTCTTTTGGTGCGGCCCACATGCAAACACTGGAGCATCGACTCCAACAGGCATTGAACCACGTCTCTCGCTATGCCGAAGCGCACTGGTTTCGGTTTTCTTTGGCCAAGACTAAGGTGGTGCACTTCTGCCGCCATCCACGGCTTCACCCCGACCCAGATTTGTTTTTTAATGGGGTGCGCCTGGATGTGGTTGAGTACCACAGTTTCCTTGGTCTTGTATTCGACCGACGCCTCACCTGGGAGGCTAGTATTCGCAGCCTTAGGGTCTCTTGTACCCGTGCCATGGACATTGTCCGTTCCGTGACGTTCAGCGCTTGGGGCGCTGATAGGGCTACTGCCCTACTTTTTTATCGATCCTTTGTTCGTTCGAAGCTCGACTACGGATGCGAGTTTTATGCATCCGCTGCCGAGCGTTTATTGCGGAAGGTGGATTCGATCCACCACACCGGCCTCCGCATTATGACCGGTGCATTCCGCACTTCCCCCATTGAGAGCCTGTTGGTCGATGCTGGTGAGATGCCACTCACTCTGCGCTGCGTGCAGTGCATCACTCGCCTGTACGCACGAGCACGGCGCCTCCCTCAGTCGCCAACATCTCTCACTGCATCCGCAGCTGATCTCGACGGTGCCTATGCCGCCGAGAGACGCCAGTCATACCCTAAGCCCTTTGGGTTTGTGGCCAGGAAACTCCTTCGAGAGGTAGATATAGCTCTCGGGCCGGTGGCGCCCCTGGTTCTGCCCAGGACGCCACCCTGGAGGGTACCAAATTTGGCTATTTGTCGCCACGCCTCTGCTCCCAAAGCTTGTACGGCGCCGGGGGTATTGCGTTCGACCAGATTGTGATCTATAGCGACTCACAAAGCGCCCTGAGAGCTCTCGGGGCATTGGAATCTCCGCATCCCCTGGTTCGCGATATCCGTGACGCGACGGTTTTGGCGAGCCGGGCAGATGTCGAGATTATCTTCTGCTAGGTTCCTGGACATGTAGGAATTGCCGGGAATGAGGGCGCCAAAGAGTCCGCGAGGAATCTGCGACCGGACCAGCGTTTCGCTCTTCCTCACACCGACTACATGGCAGGGATACGGGCAGCTCTTCGGACTGCTTGGCAAAGAAGATGGGAGACAGTCGAAGGGAACTTAAAGTTGCGTGCCATTGCGCCGCGACGGCTGCAGGTCACTTTCTGTCGTCTCCGAATCGGACACACTCGTGTGACGCATCACTATTTGATGGAGCGCTCGCCTGAGCCCCATCGCGACGACTGCGTCGTCCTCCAGACTGTTCGGCACATTCTTGTCGAATGTCCCAGTCTGGGTCATCTTCGCGCACGTTACCTGTCCCGGTACCGGGATGGGCGGGGTCGCTACCGCCTGTCCTTTGTACTCGGGACGAGTGCGTGCACATTGACTGGTGGACTTGTTGACTATTTGGGGGAGGCCGGCCTTCTCCCATTCATTTAACTAGGTTTAGTTGTTGTTTTTGTTATTGTTATTTCTTTTATTGTTGTTTCCTGTTCAATTTTTTTAAAGTAGCCTAGAACTAGGCTGTTTGTTTACGGCGACTTATACCTAAGTTGGCAGTCGCCAGATAGCCCCTTAAAAAAAAATAAAATCTCTATGCCGAAGCGCACAGATTTCGGCTTTCTTTGGCCAAGACTAAGGTGGTGCACTTCTGCTGACATCCACGGCTCCATCCCGACCCAGATTTGTTTTTTAATGGGGTGCGCCAGGATGTGGTTGAATCGCAGTTTCTTTGGTGTTGTATTCGACCGACGCCTCACCTGGGAAGCTCATATTCGCAGCAAAAGGGTCTCTTGTACCCGCGCTATGGATATTCTCCGTTCCGTCACGTTCAGCGCTTGGGGCGCTGATAGGGCTACTGCCCTACTTTTTTATCGATCCTTAGTTCGTTCGAAGCTTGACTATGGATGCGAGTTTTATGCATCCGCAGCCGAGCGTGTATTGCGGAAGGTGGACTCGATCCACCACACCGGCCTTCGCCTTGCGAACGGTGCATTCCGCACTTTCCCCATTGAGAGCCTGTTGGTTGATGCTGGGGAGATGCCACTCGCCTGTACGCGCAAACCCGGCGCCTTCCTCAGTCACCAACAGCTCTCACTGCATCCGCAGCTGATCTCGACGGTGCCTATGCCGCCGAGAGACGCCAGTCATACCCTAAGCCCTTTGGGTTTAGGGCTAGAAAACTCCTTCGAGAGCTAGGTATATCTCTCAGGTCGGTGGCGCCCCTAGTTCTGCCCAGGACGCCACCCTGGAGGGTACCACATTTGGCTATTTGTCGCCACGCCTCTGCTCCCAAAGCTTGTACAGCGCCGGGAGTATTACGTTCGACCTTTTTAGAGCACACCTCGTGTCACGCTGGAACCGTGCCAGTGTATACGGATGGCTCCAAGTCCCAAGAGGGGGTCGGCTTCCACGCCGTATCCCCTCTGTTTGAAGTCAGCGGGGCTCTACCAGGCGCTGCGTCTGTCTTCACGGCCGAGCTGGTGGCAATACACAACTTGGTACGGGAGATCACGCGACGTGCCCGGTTCGTAGACCGGATTGTGATCTATAGCGACTCACAAAGCGCCCTTAGTGCTCTCGGGGCATTGGAATCTCCGCATCCCCTGGTTCGCGATTTTCGTGACGCCACGGTTTTGGCGAGCCGGGCAGATGTCGAGATTATCTTCTGCTGGGTTCCTGGACATGTAGGAATTGCCGGGAATGAGGGCGCCAAAGAGTCCGCGAGGACTCTGCGACCGGAGCAGCGTTCGCTCTTCCTCACACGGACTACATGGCAGGAATACGGGCAGCTCTTCGGACTGCTTGGCAAAGAAGATGGGAGACGGTCGATGGGAACTCAAAGTTGCGTGCCATTGCGCCGCGACTGTTCCCATAGACCTATTCCCCAATGCCGCGACGGCTTCAGGTCGCTTTCTTTCGTCTCCGAATCGGACACACTCGTGTGACGCATCGCTATTTGATGGAGCGCTCGCCTGCGCCCTATTGTGACGACTGCATCGTTTCCCAGACTGTTCGGCACATTCTCGTCGAATGTCCCAGTCTGGGTGATCTTCACGCACGTTACCTGTCCCGGTACCGGGATGGGCGGGGTCGCTACCGCCTGTCCCTTGTACTCGGGAAGAGTGCGTGTACCTTGACGGGTGAACTGATAGACTTTTGGGGGAGGCCGGCCTTCTCCTATTTATTTAACTAGGTTTGGTGTTTGTTTTTGTTATTGTTTTCATTCTTGGTCGCACGCTCCTACGTCGGGTGGAGGGGGACCTTCCCCCCGACCCCGGAGCTTGCTTCCTGATTGTCATCTTTTTATTGTTGTTTTGTTTTCAAATTTTTATTTTAAAGTAGCCTCGAACTGGGCAGTTTGTTTGCGGCGACTTATGCCCAAGTGGGCAGTCGCCAGATAGCCCCTTAGAGAGGAAAAAAAAAGTTGAATGTCCTAGTCTGGGTGCACGCCTCCTCCTTGTTGCTTTTTTGTTTTTTTTTGTACCTTGTCTTAGTCTTTGTCCTTTTTTCTTTTTATTTATATATTATTTGGGTTTTAATCAAGCCTTGTAGTAGGCTGTGATGCGAGTACGTCTACTTTTATCCTGGTAGGCAGTCAGATGGGCTTTCAAAATAAAAAAAAAGACTTTAAGAATATTGTACGTGCATAATTCTTTAATCTACTATCCAATTTCTTTTTTATTCTTTAATATTTTACTTTTCTGCAGTTCGAGATGCTAAGTGCGATTACCCCGCCGCCTGTAACGCCATGGAGACGCTTTTGATTCACGAGGATGTTTTCAGCGATTCTTCTTTTTTCACGACGCTTTGCAAAAATCTTCAAAAGGAAGGAGTTAAATTGAATGCTGGACCCAAGTTGGCCAGTTTTCTGACCTTTGGCCCACCCGTTACCAACTCGTTCAAGTAAGTTCTTTCAGTTACCAACTGTTCTTTTATACTTTATCTTATATTAGTGATTTCTAGATTCTTTGAACCATTTGGATAAACAAGATTTGCTCTAGCAGTCTATGCCTCATCACCTCGCCTTTTAACTCCTATTCATCTGCTTTTAGTTTTTTTCTGTTCTAATCTTTGCTTTGACCCTTGGTAATTATTACTAGCATTGGTACCCAATCTTAATTTGTTTCCTATTATAAAGAGATTGAAGAGTACCAGTACCTCTTTTCTATTCGTGCTATTTTTTCATTCTTTTACCCCCTTAACCTGAGGGTATGTACCCTTGGCATCTGTAAGTTCCCCTCCTTGTCCGCATTTTTTTCTTGTACGGGCTCGCACTTTATTAAAAGGGGGTTAGCAGGTTTGCCTGTTACCAAGGACTTTTATTATTCCGTTGTCCATACTCGTTTTTACCCCTTCACCTTTCGTCTCTCCTCCCCTACAATGCTTGCAGGAGGACCATATATTACCCTATATTCTCTTCGTATACCTTTGCTACTTTCTTTGCAGTTCTGCCCTTACTGCAGCACTGTCTCCGGCAACACGTATTATGATAGTTTTTTGTGCACATCCGGCCTGGGTGCTGTTGCTTCCGGTTAGGTTGGTTGACCCGGCGCGGGCATTGGTGGTGGTGTTGAGAGTTCCCACACAGGCTCAGGCCCTCTGTTTATTGAATATTCCATTAGTGTATGGGAAAAGCCTTAAATAAAATTGGCTAACCCAAAATGGTAAAGGACCTGGCTCACAATATTGACTTAGCGTCTCCCTTGCTACCCCTTCCCGATTACCACCTCCCTGCCAAGTCCCCCTCGTGCTCCCCCCAGTACCTTTGCTCTCCCAGTATATTCGCACGACTGACGGACTTTCAAGTTAGTATGGTGTGCTATCCTTCTGTTACTCTGCCTTCCTAAGTGCTCGAGGAGCGGCAGTTAGTGCGCGCCCACCATGCCCCTTCGGGGCCCTCCTCTAACGCTCTGTCCCGATCTCCTTTCCCCAAGCAACTGTGATCTCGTCAGCCTCCCTTTACCCCTCCAACTCCCTTGGTGATTTGCTGTCAAGAGCCCGAAATCTGCCTTGCGACGGTACATTCTACGTTGCAGTCCAATGTCGGTTAAACCCTGCCCCAGGCCCGATCATGATTCCCATCGACAGTAGAAGCTCGGCGCTTCCCATTCGGACATGACGGCCATCTTACCAGCCCCCTAGGTCACTTTGCAAAGCGTCATTCAGGGACTAGCCCTCCCATGTCGCCTACACATGGCTCCCACATCCCCATGGACAGTGACCTTGGCGGAGGGCAAGTACCGTCCCAAGTCGTCCTCCATTCTTCTGTGGCAAAAGCAATGAGACTCCTCTTTCGGTCCTCTCCATCCAAACTGTTCCCAAATCCGGCGGCAACTCTCGTCTCTCCCCCCAAATACGTGCCTGCAAATTTCTCCATATCCAGATAGATACCCTAATAGAGCCCCACCCCTTCTCCAGGGCGTTCTCTCTTAGGGTGGCTTTCTTGTTTGCTTCGGTTTTTCCTTTTGTTTTAATTAATAGGCTTTGTTTATAATCTAGCCTAGTATCCGGCTAAACATTATTTGAGGCGACTTTTGCCCTTGAAGACGGTCGCCAGATGGGCACCCCCGTCCTCAAAATCACCAAGTTTGAGATATTGGTTCACTTTAAGTTATCTTATTTTTTGGACAGCGGAGGTACTCTATCTTCTTGCACAGTGAGACTTTCGTAAATTCCACTCCACATCAGATGCTCTGCTCCAGCTAGAAAATGGTATCCACGAGGCTTTTCCTCGTGATACTGCAATGTGATGCGGTATCATGGAACCTTCCATACAATGGGGGCAAGGGAACCACCTCAATTTATTTTTAGTATGTTCTGTGAAATCATTGCGTTCGCAGAAAAGTGTCCTCAATGTCGCCCTCTTTGCTTTGATTTGACTATCAACGCTATATATCGATGCTACCGAAAGATCTCGATATGTTATACATGATCATCCTTTCGTTTTCTTTGGATGAGGCCCAGATGCCTATCTTGGAGCGTAAACTCAACAGGCTCTGAACCACATCTCTCGGTAGGCCAAATCACATCGGTTTGTTTTCTTTGGCCAAGACCAAGTCAGTTTACTTCGGCTGCCATTTCTAGCCTCACCCCAACCCAGCCCTGTTTGGAAATGGTGCTCTCCTAGATGTAATAGTCCGTTTCCTTTGGCCTTGTTTTTCACCCGACGCCACACATCAAAGGCTAATCTTTTACCATTTTACCCCTCCTTTGTTAGTTCTAGGCTCTTACAGATGAGAGTTCTAGCCATATGCAACCGAGCTTGAATTGCAGAAGGTGTATTCTAGTCTCCCTTAGCGATCGGTGCCTTCTGCACATACCATGTATATAGCTTCCTTGTCGATGCTGGGGAGATTACGTTTTTACGCGGGTGTCCAGCGTCTCATTCCGTTGTCTATCTAGACGCGACACACTACACATTCTCTGACCTTTTAAGTTTTGGAGCAACGAAATTCGTTTAGCTCTAGAGTCGGTGGCTCTTCTGGTTTTGCCTACGGCGCCACTTTAGATGGTACCACCTTTTAACGTTTATCGCCACGCCTCTGCTTTCAAAGCTTCAACATCGGAAGTTCTTAGTTCGCATTTGTTGGAGCACACGTCTCGCTGGAGTAGTGCCAGTGTACACTAGTGGCTCCAAAACCAAAGGTGCCGCTTTTTGAAGTCGGCAAAGCATCTTTGGCTGCTGCTTCTCTTATCGCTCAGGCCGGTTCCAATATACGAGAAATTACATGCCGTGCTCGGTTCAGACACTATAGTGACATACAGAGCGCACCGAGTGCCTCGAGGAATTTGAATCTCTACACACTCTTGTTCGCAGTATCCATGACACCGCGCCTCGGCGGGCCGTGACGATTTAGAGATTGTCTTCTGCTTGGTTCCTCGACATGTACGGGTTGTGGGAAATGAGGGCACAAAACATTCTGTATGGACTGGGCACTGAATCGAAGCTTTGTTTTTTTCCACACCTTATGGCAGAAATCAGGTTGGCTGCTTTGTCTATTTGGCAGACGAGAATATGAAGTTGCATGCCATTCTGCCGCGACCTTTTCCCCTCTGCCTCCTCTCAGAGTCGAGGGACGCAGCACCATTTGATTGATCGTCCTCATGAACTTTACTGTGACGACCGCTTGGTTTCCGGCACATTTTCGTTGAATGTTCGTCCCACGGAACTTTGCGTGTGCTACCTGTCCCGGTACCTGGACGAGCAGTCTCTCTACCCCTCGTCTCTTGCGCTCCAACCTGGTTCTTGCACTTTCGCATGTGGATTGGAGTTTTTGGAGAGTCGGGACTCCTCTATAGTATTTAGTTTTAGGATGTGTGCACTCCCAGCCATTCCCTGTGACTTCTCTCGTTTTTTATCTGCCTTTTCTTGTTAAGTTTTAAATTTATCTTTAGACTAGCCTAGCGCTCGTTAGACATGAGTCTCCGTACTCTGTACCTTCTGCACATGTTCACATTTCCTAACTTCAAGTCGTTTACCACAAACTTCAAGTATTTCCGCTATAGATGCTCGACTTAATTTTAACCTTTTTAGTGAAAAAAGTCTTATATAGTGAATGTAACGCAATATGTCTGAATCCCCCTTAAAGGGTGTGAGGTGAACCAGGTAAATTTTTGTTTGGGTGGAGATTCCCGCTTCGGTGTTGGCTCCTTTTCCATCGACATCTTGAACCCTAACGCTACAATCTTTCTCAGAGTGGAATACGGGGACTTAGAATGCACGATGGAACTCGTGTCTAATACAGACGAAGCCATTGATCACATCCACCGGTTTGGTTCGTCACATACGGATGTGATTGTCACTGAAGATCCTGCAGTCGCTGATTATTTCCTACGCTCGGTGGATTCTGCTTGCGTCTTCCACAACGCGTCGTCTAGATTCGCCGACGGATTCCGAATGGGTTTGGGAGCCGAGGTTGGCATTAGTACCGCTCGGATCCACGCTCGAGGGCCGGTAGGAATGGAGGGGCTACTTACTACCAAGTGGGTGCTGACTGCAGATGAAGCGGTGGCGAGTGATTTTACTGCCGGCCACCGGGTGTTTCTTCACCAGGAACTGCCTCTTTCGCAAACTGAAGTAGAATCCAATTTTGAACCCCTCTGCCGAAGTCAAGCGGATGAAGAATGACAAAGTAAAACTGGTTATCTTAATTGTAAGAACTCGTGGAATTGGTGGTGGTAACTAGTCTACCTTGACTATTACTTTGATAGTCTCGTTTTGAAGTATTCATCTAATTCATCAGCAAAGATATAATTAACTCTTTAGATTGTAATTCGCTTCAGTTAACACCCCATATCTTATCGAACAGACAAATTTAAATTCTAAACTAGTGCTCTTCCTTTTATTTAAATGAAATAAAGCCACTTTTAGTAGCCTTTAATTATTTAGACCTTGTAACGGAATTATTGAAGCAAAATCAGAATGATCTTGGCTAAATTCTGTTGGCACTCATTATGCTGTCTGGGTTTAAATGGTCGCAGGCTGTTGGTCGATATCGTGTAATGAGCATTCGAGAGGAGGGTTGCTAGTTATGTGGTAACGGCCTAGTTACCACATATATAACATAGAGGCGATATCACGCAGTAATAAACGAGCTGTAAAGAAAGTGAAAATAATGGAAGATAGTTACAGCTACCTCTGCTGAAGATATTAGGGCCAGTAGGGTGCATAACTGCGGGCACAAGCAGTATTGGCCTGGTAAAAAATGGCTACCCCTACATTCCGGGCTCGCCCAGGACCAGTCTCCGTCATCGACCATCCGGCGTTCACCCAAGAGGTGGCACTCCTCGTAGCTCGTCTTGGTTGTGCAAGAGGAGGCCCATCCTGTGAATGTTTGGGTCAAGCCCGTGTTGGTGGTTGTTGCCTTGGTTTCCTGGGAGCAGATGACCTCGTTTGAGGTTGAGGGAGAAAGCCTTGGATCCTCCAGCCTCTGCTCTAAGTCCCACCAACGTCACATGAGGCTGTCCTGAGGGACACCAGGTTAGAATGAAGGGAGGCTGTTGCATGCTATGGGGATTTTATAGCACTGGCCAGTGCTAGTGGTCTATGGCGCAGCTAGGAAGTGGGAGATCAATTGCAATTTAACCTCGCGCAGATTGCATCCAAGTGGGGTGGTCTCACAGGAGGATGCTAACCAAGTGTGGGTGGTCGTGTCATATCCACTTGGGAATCACTGACCACTCTACCATTCTTTTTCTCTTTCCCTTCGGGGTGGCTTGAGTTTTAAAACAAAACACGGCCTTGCCTCCTCCTGGGTGGTGTGTTTGTTTATTTTTAGAGTAAACTCGAGGCAAATCGCGCGCGTGCGCGTGTGTGTGACAAATTTAATTTTGTGTCCACGCAGCCGCAGTGAGGGCAGAGCTGCCTGCCGTGGGAACCGCACACCTCTATACCCTTTGTTCTGCGTAGACTGTATAGAGGGGAGGGGGCTAAGGGGGGTCTGATGTGTCTTGAGTGGGGGTGACTGGTTTCGCATAGTGTGGAGAACATACCATCGGCAGGGGTAGGGGTCTTTACATATAGGCAACACCTTCGTTTTGGATGAGATTTACTGGTGGCTTCACGTGCTTCTCTAGGAGGAACCCCCCCCCCCAACCCGGTACCCTATGAGAAACTGGTCACTCTCTCTCCCTCTCTCTCTGATAGAATTTTTCACCTTTTAGATCTCTCTTTCCACGCAGAAATAGACCCAAGTAAGAGTGAAGGATGGCGTTAAGCTTAAATCCCTTGGAGAGATGTGGTTTAATATGTTAAAATGAGCGCGTTTAAGTTGAGTTGCTGAGGTTATACCGGCATCCGCGTGTTAGGGATATAGTTTACATAGACGTAGCTGGATGGTCCCCCTCTTCACTCGCGGAGACTTTGGGAGCTCCCTGCAGAAGGGCTCAACCGTTTCGTCCGAGAGGGGGGGGTTGGGGGTTCAGCCCTGTGTTGGTGGTTAGCTGGACCTTCACCCGCCCCACTCTTTCCCTCTTCCTTTATTTATTTCAAAATGTATTCATTATTTCACTTAATCATGTCAGTTATGTCCTCTTGCTCCCTCTCTCCCCCGCCTTCCTCCATTCTTTGCCTTCCCACGTGTTGATGTTTCGTGGAAACCCTGTAACTATCCCCCACCCCGCTCTGGAAAGCGAGTTTCCCCTCCAGAGTTGCGATCTTGATGGTACCGGATCTCGTCCCAGTCCCACTTCTCTGCGTACGTAGACACCATTCTCATGTGAGTTCGATCCAGATCTGAATTACCGCAAATTTAGTCTCACTTGGATCCTATTTTCTCCTTTCGAAATTAGATGGTCGTGAAATTCGCGAATATAATCGTATATAAGCTTTGCCTCGAACCACTTCGCATGCGGTCCAGTAAGGATAGTAACCATGTGGTGGTGTCGTCCCGCACCCAACATGATAAAGTTAAGACATCTCACTCGACCTTTAAATCGGTAAAAAGGTGTGATACGCTCGAGGGAATTAAAAGACTGACCTCAAGAGTGCAATCGAAACTTGCCATCAGCGTGTCATTCATCGATGGCCATGCGAGCCAGAATTGTCGCCGTGAACGTGTTTGTCGTTTGGGCAGTCCGTTGTGGCAAATCTTAAGAACACCAAACCAAAAAGGGGCATCAGACTGGGAAGACCCCACACGGTGCCTAGGCATCTTGGACCATCTTCATCTTCGCGATACGCCCAACGTTCTCATTCGTTAATCCAGGAGTAGGGTCCGCGAGCTATCTCAAACGGTATCGGCGTCTGGACGTCCGAAAGGCGACTTCCTCGGTCTCCATTCGTCCCCTACACCCTGCCCCTGCACCTCGGACTATTGATCCCTCTGCGACCTTGTAGCCTAACCTGCCCGTTGTTTGTGACCCATCTCCCTCTGTTGGTGGTGGTTCTACTACACACGGATAACTAAACACTAGACCGGATATTGCATTTGATGTCTGCGAGTTGAGTGTCCTACAGTAGAGTGACTACCGAAGACCTATTGAGGTTCAACAAGGTTATTGCAAAAGTAACAAGGTCTGCTGACCAAAAAGTCGCGTGCCCTCACTTATTCTGATTTATGTCCTTACGACTTTGAAAACTCCCCTGGCTAATCTTGAGTGACTTTGGCAACTAGTTATATTATTTGAAAGGGAAATAAAACAATATATGGGTTTCAAATTTCGTTAGAATCAGCCGAATAGTTATGATGTTATTGCCAAAACAAAATTCCCTGGCTAACCTTGGTAGGACTTTAACAATTATATCATTCGAAATATAATGTAAAACAACATAAGGGCTTTAAATTTCGTTAGAATGGTCGGAATAGTTATGATGTTATTGCAAAAACAAAGTAATTCCCTGGCTAACCTTGGGAGGACTTTGGCAATTATATCATTCGAAAAAGAATGTAAAATAACATAAGTGCTTCACTTTTCGTTAGAATCTGCCCAATAGTTATGATATTGTCAAAACAATATAATTCCCGGGCTAACATGGAAGGACATTGCCAATTGTATCATTCGAAAGAAAATGTAAAACAACATAAGGGTTTCAAATTTCGTTAGAGTTGGCTGAATTGTTACAATGTTAATAAAAGAAAAAGGCAAAACGTGGACCGACCGACATAGTGAAATGTAGAGTCGCAACTTTCTAAAAGCTTATTAAAAATCAGAACTAAATTATATTAAAATATATATTTTTTTAATTAAAATGGCGGGCCTTAACTTTTTGTCACACCTCATTTATGGAATTGTACAGGCAATAAAATGGTCGCACCCTAATTGCATATTCCTGAATAGTATAACATTGCATATTATTTATTGCATAGTCGTTTTTATCATTATAGCATAGTATAACATGGAATATAACCTAGTATAATATAGCATAGCAAAACATAGTATGGTTGTCGTGGTACAACCACTCAATATCATACACTACTCCTATATTGTGTGGAGGGGGGGGGGGAACTTAATCACCTACTGCAACGCGAACCGTTGAAGGACTGTTCGCAGGTATTAACGATCGACTAGGAGGTCACACTTGAGGCGTTGGGTTTCAAATCCTTAATAATCAGACAGAATGCATAAATGGTTGGAGAGATTTACTTGAATAGGCCGAGAGTATCGTTCAAAATTAGTTAAAGATGAAACAACAAAATATAATTTTATTTACAAAGATCAAAATAAGAGTAATAATAGGTAAAAGGGAATTATTTAAATTAAAATAGTCTCTTGATAATTATTATGGGGAGGGATTCTCAAGTGGAATTAATCGATTAATGTTACTAGCTCAGATCAAAAGGAGGGAACTTGACAATACTAATAATGGAGGGGGTTTCAGTCTTACGGGTCGATGACTTCGATGAAGTTCCTTGTGATGAGGCGAGTGGGGGAACGATTCGATGAGATGAGTGGGGCACGATCTGAATCAACCTTCCGATGAAGATAGCCAAACTTCAAAGATGACGCTCGACGGTAAATATGGGATTACTCGTAATTCCACTCGGAGAGGAAACTTCTCTTCCTCAAAGGTATTCGATGGAGATTTTCTTCGGTTCGATTAAACGAAGTGAGACTGTTGCGCAAATTCAAAGGCTTGCCGATCAGAGAAGCTACCAATTGACTAGGGTAGAATCACGGCTGAGAAAGTCTTGCTGTCTGACGAACGCTCACGGGACTTACTTAGACTTGAGACGATGAGGACGGCCTTGAGGTGCGGGCTGGACTCTTCGTATTACAGAATAACCCGAGTATTTGTATGCCCGATTCTAAGTGGGAAGGGGAATTTGGAGAAGGAGTCACAAACTCCAGACATCTTAATCCGGAGGCGGAGTCGATTCATCATTTAGCAGCGAGGTGCGAGACAGAGCGGCTCTTTCTCACCTCGTCACCGGGTGGGGTGGGGGTGGGGGGGGGACGAGTTCGCAGGATTAGGAAATATTTTCACAATGCGCTCAGGAGTCCGAAATTCGCGGGTGTTCTAACAGGAAACGACGTCGTCCTCGGCAAAATACCATCGCACGTGGTCTCCAATAAATTGGAGTGGGGGTCAGAGGTTGTTCTTTTAAACCCCTCCCTTCCATATGATGAGACTTTTCTGAGAGAGAGGGAAGAACATGGAACATCGCGAATTTGGATAGGAGGAATTATTATTAAGGCGTCAGCCTGATAAAAAAAGGGGGACCTGACCTGTATTCGACAGGCTTGGAAAAAGGCTATGGTATTGATCTGAGCAAAAAGTAATGTAAATGGGTCGACAAAATAAAATACATTTAAATTAAGGAACCAAATTAGAACTTTTGTTTAAAATGGTAGTGGAAAAACAACACAAAAAACAACAACACTATATTAAATAAGTATCTACAGGGACCATAGATATATGTGCAGAGTTAAAAAAGAAAAATATTATATACATGATTAGCTGACGGGTTTACAGGCGACCTATAATTTAGTGGATTAGCCAGCATTGTCGGCTAATGGATTCCGGCTAAGATTATCAGCTATACAATTATCGGTACCACGAATATACCAAATTTTAAACTGATATTGTTTGAGTATAAAAAGCCATCGCATTATACGTCCCTTCTGGTTCTTAGTGTTTCGCAGCTACGACAAAGGGCGATGGTCAGTTTCAACAATAAACTCTTTCCCTATTAAATACATGCTAAATTTGGTAATACTCCATACTATAGCTAAAGCTTCCCGTTCTATTACTGAGTAATTACGTTCACGGGGCAGTAGCTTTCATAAGCCACCGGGTGGCTTTCACCTTCGTCGGAGTATTATTGGAGCAGCACTCATCCAATTCCTTCGTCACTCGCATCCGTCCGGATGCCGAAGGGTTTGGAGGGTTTAGGGAGCCTCAAAATGGGGGCGGACGCTAGCTTGTCCTTGAGCTGCTGGAACCTGTCAGTAGCTTCAGGATTCCATGAAGGGGGATCTGGGGATCTCTTATGAAGGAGGGCACCTAAAGGGGCGGAAATAGACGCGAAGTTAGGGATAAATCTACGGTAAAAGGAGGCCGATCCCATGAATGACCTCAGCTGTTTCTTCGTGCGGGGAATAGCTCTGACCTTTTCGTCATGGGGGCCTATCTGATTTTTTCCAACATTGAAGCCCGGATACTTAATAGTATGCAAGAATATATGCGACGTCTAAAGGATCGCAAACTATGAGGCTGCCAACTTTCAGACCAGGAACGATACAACCAGCGTACTCGCCCCTGATCTTATTAATTCTTTTCCGGACTCGCGTGGGTGAAGAGGAAGTACTCCTTCGAATTGCCTGAGCACGGTTCCTGTCGATGCGATTGAGGGCAGTTGGACATTAAAGATATCGCGCATGAGCCATCTGATATGCGGCTATTGCACTCGCACCACTCTCCATTCTACCAAGGAAGCTTTTTCTTCCTGGCTACTGAGCCCAATCTTGGAACCGAGGACTCCGCAGCCTCGACTACGAGAGATGTAAAATAACGAACTGCACAATCGCCAATGGAAGCATTCGTGAAAGCCTCCTTGAATGTTGCCCATTTGGCTCTCGCAATGTTTCACCCCAGATGGTTTAGAGGGGGAGGGGGAATGGGAGGTAAGGTTCAGGCACTACGGTCGGCAGCAAAATTGGGAAGTAATGGCTACCATGTAAACCATCTGGTACTTTCCATTCAATCGAAATCGCAATCAGGGGAACAAATGGATAAGCCTACGCAGCTAAAAAAGTGTTTGGATATGGTACGACGTGACGTAACCCGTGTTAAAAATGCAAACTGGGTGTACTGTTAAAATCAACTCAATAAAACAACCCTGGAGGTTACAACTGAGCACCCCCAATTGGTTTCCTTATATTAAAAGCGCCAAAAATTAGAGAGAGGAGTTGAGATGTCTTAAATTGAGGTACGTGTAAAGCCATCATCAGGACCTTACATTGTGCTTCGCTGGCCAAAAAAAATCATCACTGTTAGACGGACAACAAAACTTAATCACTGCTTGTAGAAAACTGTTTATCAGCATGAGTCCAGCTGCGGAGCTCACTCAGCTCAGCCACGGTGCTGCTGTCATCACCTGGCGGCCGTGACATCACAGCCATCCATACATTTAATATGGCGGCAAGAGCACCTGGCCTAAAGTGCATACTAACACTTCTCATCTTCTTTTTATCTTTTTGAATAAGTAGAAGCTTCCAAAGTTGCATTGTGAAAAATCGTTGATTTGCTAATAGCTATCTATTAATTAATACAAACGTTGGTACTTATTACATTAAGGTAGACAATGGGAACGTTATACATCATCGTATTTAACTGTGATACTCCTTAAAATTAATAAAGAGCTGCCTCAGTTTCTACTCAGTGCAGCGCGTAGCTGCTCATAGCTGCTCTTGGTGAATCAATCAGCCAATTGTTGAAACTGTTAACTCAAGACACTGTTAATTTCATGTATATCCAGCATATCTTGAAGCATAGCAACATCTATCCTCAATGGGCTGCTGCCAAGCCATTAGGCTAGAGGAGGGGCCTCAAATGGCGGCAGCTGACTTTGCCGGCCAGGTATTCACCCCCCCCCCACACACACACAATGCGGGCTACTGCGTGGGGGTGATTAGCGTATACTTCACGTGCTGCAAAACGGGTAACCATGCCCAATGATGAAAAAATAAAAAGTACTCTCCCTCTACCACCATCGGAACCGCCGCCCCCCTGTACTTTCTCAGAGGACCCTTCAAACTTCTTTTACCAGAGAGGAGGCTTACTCCTCTTCAATGCCTACGGGTGCAGGGGACTACCCATCACCCACTTTTTTTGCAGTCGCCCATGGGCGACTCCCTCTTACTAGTTGCAGTCCCCTCTTTTTACTTTCAAGGGGACTGCCAATAAAGCCCACAGGCGGCCCAAACCTGACCGTTCCCGGTGGGAGCGCCTCGATAGAGCCAACCCCTTAGGGGGGCAAAGGATAGCAGGGCCCGTCGGTCAGTGCCCTCTTACGTCATGCACTCGTGTGTGCAGAGTCTAAAAGGGGTCACTGTACGTGCCCCCCTCGCCTCCGCGACTGGTGCTAGTTCGCCGGCCGGAGACGATACAAATGGTTCCTCGAATGGTATTCGTGATGTCTTTGTGGAGGATGACCACATGGAGCCTTCCCCCCCCCCCAAGAGATGGACATGGTCCCTGACATAACCTAACCCCAGACGGTAGAATCTTCCATGGGGTTGAACCCGGGCTCGGTGCCAAGCACAGAACCGGAGTCCACCCCAGTGCGAGCTTATCCTCAAACGGCTTGGGCCTCCGAGGATCCACAAGGAGAGGAGGTAACTCCTCCCCTAACTGGTGCCCCTATGACAGCCAAGACCTGCTCCATTTCAGAGAAGGATCTGGCTGAGGCTAGTCCATCTGGCCTGGGGCAACTACCAGCAGAGGAGAGAAGCGGGTGCATTCCGCACCCTCCTCTCATAAAAAGAAAACATGTTCATTCCCTATTCCCCTCTCCTAAAAAGAACAGGAACAAGAAGACGAAAAACACAAAGAAGACTCGGGGCTCGAACCGAGGGGACAGCCGGGTCTGCTGCAGTTTTGGTAAGCGACCAAGCCAAGATCGGCACGTCCAGCCCCGTTGCTTCCCTGGGTGTGGAGTCCCAGACTAAGACCAAAAGTACGTAAAGTGGAGCCTCGATTACGTCGTGGTCCCTCATTCAGAGGTTACCTGGCGTTCTCGAGCCCGCTGGCTTCAAACGCTTCCTCGTTATTCGCTTCGTCCATTCGTTCCAAATCGTGTGTGGCCAAGTGTGTCAATTACGGAGAACCACACCTTGCTTCTTAAAGCAATGTGGTGCGTATCTCCTTGAGAAGCAAATCCTGTCCGTTCACGCCTAGGATGGTCTCTCATTTCGTAAGCTAAGGACTTGGTCATGGAGCGCCTAGCGCTCCCTGCGACATCTCATGCCTTAATGTTAGGAAAGACACTGTCTGCTCATGGCCCCTCCAGTCGTAAGAGCACGGTCGTTTCCGCGTCCATTCGGAACCCTTCTGCGGGTTCTACACCCCGAGCACTCCCCTGGTAGAGCTGGCAGGGTAAAGGACTCACTTCCAGCCCCGGCTAAAACCAGGGGTCCCCCTCCTTCCCTCAGCGTGACCGTTTCCCGTACGGAGAAACGGCCACGTGCCTACACCGAGTCGGTAGACTCACAGGAGGTAATACCCCGGGAGCTGGTCGAGGGACCATTTTCCGGAGTTTCTAATGCTCCATCCCGAAAGAAGGACAGCACTAATGAAGTTTCGGCTCATACGCCCACACCAAGCAGTAGGCTGGGTGACTCGAAAACAGTGGATCCTCTAAAGAAGGGACCCCCGCCTCCGAAGCTCCCCGCCTGCTTAAGGTTTCGAGGCAGAGGGAGGAAAAGACTCGTATGGCGAGCCCAACCTCCTCCGATAAGCCCTCGAAGGCACCAGCGCATTCAGCCCATTGTCTAGCCACCAGTGCCCAGAGTTCTGCCTCCGGGAAGCGCACGACCATTATACTGAGGGTCTTCTCTTTGAAGAGGGCCCCCGCATCTCCTTCAACCTAGGCTTGGAGGGCATATTTCTTCAATGGAATTGCCGCGGACTCCGGGCCAACTGGAAGGAGCTGCGGAAGCTCGTCTCGTCGCGTTTTCCCTTAGTTGTCTTTTTGCCGGAGACCATGCTGGGCGCGTGCCTCCTTCCCACCCTCCCGGGGTATAAGGGTTTTGCGGCTCCACCACCACAGGATGGGGGCCGAGCAGGAGGATGCGCCATTTACACCCATCATGATGTCTCCGTTCTTCTCTTCGCTCTAGACACCTCCTTTCAGGCAATAGCTGTGAAGCTGAACCTGTATAGGAGGTATACTGTTATTTCTGCCTACTTTCCACCGTCAGCCGACTTCGACGTGGGGGCCTTCCGCCGCGTCGTGGCACGGTTGCGATGCCATTTCTCCTGCTCGTGGATCTTAACGGTAGACACCCTCTTTGGGGAGATTACTCGATCAATCCCAGGGGTCAAATCATTGTCGACCTTATTGACGAGCTGGAAATAGCTGTCCTAAATGTGGATGAGTTTACGCACCACTGCCCGAGAACCGCTCTATTTTCTTGTCTTGATCTATCCTTGTGCTCTCCGGATGCATAGCCTGATAAGGGAGTAGTCGATGATCTCCATGGTAGTGGCCACTTTCCCATTCAAATGTCATTTTCTTCACTTAAAGGGAATACTCCTCAAGCATAGGTTTGGAAACGAGTCAAAAGGATTCGGGGCAAGTTATCGCAGGGCCCCTCTCCAGTTCTCCAGGAGAGTGGAACCGCAATCTCGGACCCCGCGTCCGTGGGGGAATCCTTCGTGACCGCTTTCTCCGCATTCTCTAGCTGGGATGCTGATCCGTAAGCATTCAATGCGCGTCGTGATGTCGTGGAAGGCCGCCGACTGGACTTTACCTCCCGAGGTGGAGAATCCTTCAACGACAGGTTCACTTTGAGTGAGTTGAGTTCTGCTCTCTCTTCGTGGGCGGACATCGCCCATTGTAAGGACGATATCACGTGCGCCGTGCTTCAATACCTAGGTGAACGATGCAGGGCCCTTCTGTTAGATTGGTTCAGCAGGTTCTGGGTAGAGGGTATCCTGCGAGAGTCCTGGCTAATCGTTACAGTGCTCGCTTTTCGCAAACCGGCGAGAGATCACTCTACCCCGGCTGGTTTCCGCCCAATTTCTATTACCTCCTGCGTGTAAAAATTGATGGAGAAATCGGTAAATGTTAGATTATCCTTTTTTCTGGACAGTGGAAGCCATTTGTCCTTTCCACAGTGCGCTTTCCGCAACTTCCACTCTACGTCGGATGTTCTGCTACGACTGAAAAATTCCGTATGCGAGGCCTTCCTACGCCACGGTGTTTTTCGTTCTGGAAAAGACCTATGATACCGCATGGCGATACGGTATCAAGGAGACTCTCCACACGATGGAGGCGAGAGGACGCCTACCAATCTTTATATCTGATTTTTTGCGAGATAGTTGATTCCGCGTACGGGTGGGGGGGGGGTCCCTCTACGACCCAATGGAGAAGGAAGAGGGTGTCAAGCAGGAAAGTATCTTCATTTTAACGTTCTTTGCCCTAAGCATCAACGGCATCACCTCGGTGCTGCCGGAAGATGTTCTCGCTGGGCACTACGTGGACGATCTTTCGATCTCTTTTCGCGCGGCCAAGATGCCAACTTAGGAGCGTTGACTCCAATAGGCATTGAACCGCGTCTATCGCTATACCAAAGCGCACAGGCTTTGGTTTCCTTGGCTAAGACTAAGGTGGTGCACTTCTTCCGCCCTCTACGGCTACACCTTGACATAGACTTGTTTCTAAATGGCGTTCGCCTAGAAGTGGTGGACTCGCACCGTTTCCTTAGTCTTGTATTTGACCGACGCCTCACCTGGGAGGCTCATATCCGAAGCCTTAGGGTCTCTTGTACCCGCGCCATGCATATTCTTCGCTCCGTCTGTGGCGCTGACAGGGGCTACTGGCTTACTTTTTTATCGATCCTTTGTTTGTTCGAAGCTCGACTACGGATGTGAGTTTTATGCATTCGCAGCCGAGCGTGTATTGCAGAAGGTGGACTCGATCGACCACATCGGCCTTCGCCTTGCGACCGGTGCCTTCCGCACGTCCCCTACTGAGAGCCTACTTGTCTATGCTGGGGAGATGCCAGTAGCTCTGCGCCGGGCATAGTGCACTATTCGCCTGTACGCGCGAGCCCGGCGCCTCCCTCAGTCGCTAACAGCTCACACTGCATCCACAACTGAAATCGATGGTGCCTATGCCCCTGAGACACGCCAGTCATACCCTAAGCCCTTTGGGTTTTGGGCTAGGAAACTCCTTCGAGAGCTCGGTATAGCTCTCGGGCCGGTGGAGCCCCTAGTTCTGCCCAGGATGCTGCCTTGGAGGGTTCTACCTTTGACTATTTTTCGCCACGCCGCTGCTCCCAAAGCTTATACAGCGCCGAGAGTATTGCCTTTTTGCAGCACACTTAGTGTCACGCTAGAACCATGCCAGTATATACGGCTGTCTCCAAGTCCCAAGAAGGCGTGGGTTTCCACGCCATGTCCCGTCTGTTTGAAGTCAGCGGGGCTCTGCCAGGCGCT
Organism: Ceratothoa steindachneri; assembly: GCA_963969495.1. Lineage (NCBI taxonomy): Eukaryota > Metazoa > Arthropoda > Malacostraca > Isopoda > Cymothoidae > Ceratothoa > Ceratothoa steindachneri. Next base: position 37,165,604 of record OZ018320.1, read on the forward strand.
GAGTATGTCTTGACGCCGAGCTGGTTGCACTACACCGCTCGGCACGTGAGAAAACGCGACGTATCCGGTTCGGAGATCGGATTGTTATTTATAGCGACTCACAAAGCACCTTGAGTGCTCTTGGTATTGGAATCTCCGCATTCCCTAGTTCGTGATATCCGTAAGGCCACGATTTTTTTGCGAGCTGGGCGGATGTCGAAATTATCTTCTGCTGGGTTCCTGAACAAGTAGGAATTGCGAGGAATGGGGGCGCTAAAAAGTCTGCGAGGACTGTGTGACCAGGCCAGCGTTTTGCTCTTCTTCACACCGATTACCTGGCAGGATCACGGGCAGCCTTCCAGGCTCCTTGGCAAAGATGATGAGATACGTTAGAGGGGAACTTAAAGTTGCGTGCCTTTGCGCCTCCCTACGATGCTTGACCATATCTCTCTAGTTTTTCACTCTGTTGTTTATACCTTTTTATTTTTGCTTTTTTGGTGTTGTTTTGTTTGTTTTTTATTTAAAATAGCGTAAAACATTTCGGGACAATCACTCCAGACCGGTTTAGTCTAATTAATTCCGCTTGTTGGATCTTAATGTCATCCAAGTAGCCTTTTCTTAGTTTGACTATCCTTATTCCTTAGTACATAAATCTAATTCTGATAGTGCTTTCTAATGTTGTTTTCGATTTTGATGAAGCTTTCGAATCTCGTTGCAGCAAACCACGTCAATGTGGGATTGTGGTGATTTTGACATTGTGGTTGAGATCTCTTTCTGCTCCCAGCACGATGCTGCTCGAAATGTCTTTTGTTGCATCAGTTCCATTTTCTGTTATGTCCCATCTTCGGCTCCCTTTTGCCAAAGGCGAGATAAGATAAAATGAGTTAAAGGATTATGCCTGGCTCAACTGCTCTGTAGCTTGGCTTGTAAACGTATTACTAATCTCTTTATGGCGTCTAAGTCATCTGACTCTACTTGTGTAAATACATCTACGTTAATTCTTACATTTTAGCGGCACGAACTTGCTCAATTAGCCAAGGCTAAGTATCTCCGAATCCCAGTAAGACGTTATTTTGAATTGTAGAGCCTCTTTTAACTATTATATGTTCGGGCATGTGGATCGAGCCTGTCAACATACACGTATCAATTGTGCTTCTGCCTACCATGAAACTGGGTGGCACAAAGCACCACGCTGGATAAATTGCGCTGGCTTTCATAGCAAAGCTGATAGGACCTTGTTTTAGAAGTTCTTTTCCTTCGAGACACCCTTTTCCTGAAGATTTGGGAGACCCGCTATTTGGTTCGAACTAAAATTTCGCCATCTGGGCGTTTTTACTCGGGTTTTCTGTTACGCTGGCCATAACCTACCACCTCACCTAAAGCTTTCTCTTCCCTTGTATTCCATTTCTCGTGATTCCGCATTGAGACATAGCGAACGATGGGGCATTACAGCAGCACTGATCAGATCTTGACCGCATTTGGAGCACTCTGATCCAGGTCCGTGTGAGATAACAGTTGATCCTTCTCCCCCAACCCATGCTGAAGGTCCAAGGGAAACATTGAACGATATCTAGGCTTACCTGATTGACATGTCTGTACCTACTGATGACCAATCCTGAGTGATACTGGTATTTCCAAGCCCTAGCGTTAGAGGACAGAATGGTCATGAATGGTCTTTTGCAGTCTCCTTCTTTTCTTATGTTCTTATGTCTTAACTTGCGTGTAAAACCTATGAATGATGTCAACGACAACAGACCTAACAACAATGACACCCCAGCATGGGGCGTTTTCTTTAACACATTAAGCTCTTATCAAGACGTCATGTCTTTCCTTCTACAGACCTCAGTATAATTTATCCAGTATCTAATGATCTACCTCTTACTCCAGTTCGATCCTCACAGTCTAATGTTCCAGAACATTTGGAATCAGAGACTGGCCATAACTCTGCTGCGAAGGCTGTTTCTTATCCAACGGTTCTGTCCGACCACTCAGATCCTTCCAGTGATACTTTAGCTACCCCTTCACATTCTGTAAGTCAGTTTTGGACTTGCTTTCTTCATCTGGGTTTATGCTGCCTTCTACTCACGCCCACTCGGCTGTTAGGACTTCGATCCCTTTCTAGTTCTTCGACTTCATCGCGATTTTAATCTCCCCTTCCTGTTGTAGGTTTGGTAAATGGGGTAGTTTTGATTTTAACAACGAACCCTCATTCATTACTTAGCATCTCTTCCCCTCCGTACTACTCAGCCTGCAGTGTCCATGAAAGTTTTATTATTGAAACTTTTAACCCCTTGCTCTTTGCACCCGCCACCCCAATTTGCAGTCACCATTCCTGATATGTTGTAAATTTTAGACCAAGTAACCCCCTCCCCACCGCCTCATTTCTATCATTGGGTGAATCTAAAGACTGTCATCCCCGTAGATTGATGTCCTTCGTAATACCAAAGGTCGTGTCATCGAATATCTTTTATTATTAAACTTGGAGTATCAAACTATGTTGATTTTACCTCGTATCATGTTCACTCGGATTCTTCTAATAGTGTGGATTTATCCTTGTGCTTCTCAGACTGCTTTACCGACTTCCAGTGATAGGTTCTCCATCATCTACACTTGAATAATCAGTTCCTTATTATTTTTGACAGCTGTCACCCTAACCCCAACAGCTTTCTCATGGGACGCCGTTATGTATGATCGTGATAGATTGACTGAAAGCTGTTTAGTTGTAAATTGCAATGTTGGGATTGCGTTGGAAAAGTACAGATTTCTGCGGGACTGCTCCGTGTATGATCTAGATTAATTACCTGGGTGTATTACTTGTGCGTTGCAGTCTGTTGATGAGTATCTTTCCGACTACTGTGTTAAATACTACATCTCAAATTTTGCCATTCCAGTCCGCTATGATGCTTCATGAGCTGGGTGATGTTAGTATGGTCTTCTTGAGTGCAGTGGGCGAAATCTGTGTTGTGGGGTATCTATTAGGATATGTGTCGTCATTGAATATTATACTCCCTTTAATTTTGGAGGTGCGGGATAGAGAGATGGTGCAGTATGATACGGGTTCCCTGGGTGGTGTGTTTGTTTTGAAAATGGGACTATGCAGGTAGATTACCTGACATTTTGAGTTGTAGGTGTAATGATTGCAGATTTGTGTAGCTGCATTGATGCCTCCAGGAGAAAGGTGTTTCTGATAAGTTGTCAGAGCCGGAGAATTTGATTGCTGAAATATTCCAGGATACCATTTCTGTCGTGAATTGTAGTAGGTTGTGGTTTGAGCCTCTCGTCCCTCGCATCATGGACGAGATTCCCAGACAGTATAATGAAATGCGCATAAAGATTAGAATAACAATTATTGCTGAGTCAAAAGGCACGAGGGTCCGGTCCTCGTCGAAAGGGGGGGGGGAGTATCCGGGTTATATTGTGTTGTCGGCACGGTTCCGGAACAGAGGATAACGTGGGAATGTTGTGCTGTGAAGATGGGAAGGGAAAGGATAGTGGTGACACGATTGGTTATGTTCGTGTATAGCTACTTATCCTCGCGAGAGTATCAGCGTATCCGCCTAAAGGGCGGTCAGCTCATGATTTCGGTCAGTGAAAGTTTAATGTTCGGGTTCGCTGGAATTGAACACAAGCCTCGACGCCAGAAATCCAACGCCTTCGAGTTGATGGAGTCGGTGCCTCCTGTTTTATTTTAGCGCTGGAACGATGTATGGATGTTGTGTTGTTTAAGATTCGTAGTTTTTTTTTTCTCTCAACCCCCCGCCCTGACTGTATCTCCAGGGTCGTCGTGCATCAACGGGACAATACCCTAATTATCGTGCCCTTTTGATTTGCTCAGTTTTATACCCTAGTTCGCAGAGGTGGGTACAGTTAATCGTTAAAAACGTAAGTGACGTTAACTTAAGGATGTAACGGAAATTAACTTAAAAATGTACCGGAATTCAACTTAAGAATTATAACTGATGTTAACCTAAGGATGTAACGGGTTAACTTAAAAATGTAACGGAAGTTAATTTAAAATGTAACCGAATTTAACTTAAACTGTAATGAAGTTGGCTTAAAAATGTAACTGAAGTTAACTTAAAAATGTAACTAAAGTTAACACTAAAGCGTTGCTGTTATTATTTTATTATTATAAAACCATACAGAAAACAGTTTTTTTCCCTCTAAAACCACCCCAAAACTGCCCTCAAAATGAGAAAACAATGAAACGCAATATTAGCGTTAACTACCGTTACATTTTTAACGAATTAACGATTGTACCCACCTCTGCACTTATTTGTAGGTACCAAAGTTTGTTTAGTTCCTAGTAGTCCAACTTTCTCTCTCTAGAATGTCTCTTAATTAAGAAAAATGTGAGAGATTTCCTTTTCCCCCTAAAGTCCAATCTAGATGGGGGAGAAAAGTTGGATGATACAGTACGAACATTTATTTGTAGTACAGTAAACATGATACAATATTCTAAACTAAACTTTGAGAATCTAAATTTCTTTGTCTTTTACAGTAGGATTTTATTTTATTCTGTTCGTTAAGGAAGATGACGGACCCAAAAGACGCCGTTTACAATTTGGTAACAACCATTTGATTTCATAAAATTCAAAACATATTTGGCAGTGAGTCAATAATTTAAAATTTTCGCTAGATTAAAATTACAATACAAGCTATATATATATATATATATATATATATATATATATATATATATATATATATATATATAATACACTAAAACGTGAAAACTACAAAGCTACGCAAACACACTCACGTACAAACACACAAATCGTTACTTAGACGAATTTAAAATTCAGAGTAAAAGAGTCAATACTGTAAGAAGAGTCAAACTACAGGCCAAAGAAATCTAGATTCTCAAAAATAGCCTAGAAGCCCTAAGATTCATCCAGCTTTTGTAATATATATATATATATATATATATATATATATATATATATATATATATATATATATATATATATATATATATATATATATATTGTGTGTATGTGGATTGCAGTTGTGAAATTAGCGAAAAACTTTAATATTTGATTGAAGTTTAGTTATATTTTTTTTAAACATCATATATATTTAGATTTACAGCAACCAGACTACAAAAGAATTTAATAGGAAAAACCATTCATCTTCCTCTTTTTTACAGTCATTATTGTCGCGTTTCAGAGTTCTGGCAGCGTATATATGCTTTCAGAAGTCTTTTATATAAAGTAGGTCCCTCGTGATAGCCAAAATTGGCAGCCAATGACTAATTAGTAATTAAACAAAATATACGATATATGTATATAAAATGCAAGTTCCGTACATTCGTTTTACAGTTAAAAACTCTGCATCTACACGTCAGTAAAGAAGGAAATCACTTCAAACAAGATCCTAGGCTGCATTCAGAATAGCCATTTGGAAGCCGTCTTTATTAGCTTTTGTGTCCAGGTTATTTTCTACGAATACAAACCGATGACTGGGTGTCGTAACGGTCTTCTATATTATACAAAACGTCTAATACCGCGGAGTTATCAAAAATTTACAAAAATGTTTACAAGGTAAGCCCCCCCCAAAAAGAATATTTTTTTCTAACTAGGCTATCTATCTACATTTATATTAAAATCTGGTCCGACACATGTTAGTTTTTAACGGCAAGTTTTAAAAGTAATGATAAGAATAACAACGTCAATAATGATGTAAAATTCGTAATGATATAATAATTGAGTTTATATATATTTCTATGGTATGGCTACCTAACGTGAGCTTTCGATCTGCAAATATACTTAATTATAATGTTGACAACTTATATATTGTTAACAGGATTAACCGGAGGACGCGTAAAGTCTTAAGAATGAATTTAAATTTGAAATCGTTAGTTCCAATATTGTTTTTCGTTTTTGGCGCCAAAGCATCCTCCTTAAGATCATCTTAATATTTTTAAAAGTATGGCACGTTGCCATTGTCGTTAGGATAAAAATTTATATTAGAAATAAATTTAACTATAAAAATTAATTTAATGGATAACTCTCAATTTACGATGCAATTATCACTAAACTAGATCTAAGTGCTGTAAATTGACACTCACGGTTACAATTCTCAATTTCACGCGATTGTAAATTCCAAACCAGAACATTTCCACCCCACTCCCCTACTGACTCAACAAAACTGAATAAAAGATACTAATTTCTTTACTAAATTGTATGGTAACTGGAACTAAAATCCCAATTTTATTAGTTTTAATGAACAGTCTATTGGTATCTCGAGTATTTTATGTTGATTTTTGTAGAAATTACTTAAAATACCTTGTCTATATTCAGTTAAACTCCGAATGAAGTTTGGAGATACTCTTTGACTTATATTATTTTCGTGATTTTTTACTTAAATAAATGTAATACTGTTTCGCAAGACTAAATTGTCCACCCTTTGCTGTGATAGAGTGATCCGAAATATTTATTTTCGTTATGTGATATATATATATATATATATATATATATATATATATATATATATATATATATATATATATATATGTGTGTGTGATTTGGGAGAAGGGTAAATCCTTAATTGAAAAAGAGTTCTCCAATACGATTCGGTATAGAATAATGAAAATACTAAAATTGCATCATTAAAAAAAGTAAAAAATAACATTTCAAAAATAAAATTTGATGTTCTGAAAAAAAAAGCAAAAACCGGTAACATACCAAGAACTTTTCTGTATCTATCTCGTTATATATATATATATATATATATATATATATATATATATCCCTATCCATTTCTAAGATCATATCTCTTAATCTCTCTTAAATAAATTCATGGGTAGGATGCTTCTTTTTTTTTTAATTGGTTAATTTTATTTATAATTCACACACAAACACATGTAAATGACTGGTGACTATTTAGAATGAAGGGAATATATATATATCAGTGTTTAGTTTTTAATGGTACAATGGGAAAAAACTCGATCGAACTTACATAATGACTTAAATCTTTTGTTCTTTTTCTGTTCTTATTCAGCACGGTCGTAGCATCGTCACTACAGCTTCTTGTGTTCCACCTGTTGACCGGAATATTGCCGAGAGGGTAGGGTAAGGAGTAAGGAAGGGTACGAAAGGGTAAAGGATGCGATTCGGAGACTCTGTAAGGATAGAACCTAAGGGATAGATATTCCTCGAGTCATCGGGTCTCCGTAGATCCCATCCCAAAGAGTCCTAAATCGTTTTAGTGCGGGAGGGGAGGGGGGAGTTTCGATGTCCTTTTCTCCCCCACTTTAGATAATACTGAAGAGGGATACTTTGTGCTCTGAGCGTTGGTCGAATGAAGATGGGGGAATGCTGCTCGGGGTGGATACCATAACAGCGTCGGGGTCGGGTTGTGGTGGTTGGTTCTGAGGTGGGTGCAAGATGGAGCAGGCAGGATTGGAGGATGAGGGTAGTCCTCCGTTAAGAAAACCTCCTCCTTGAGACACAGCTCCATTCGAGTTGGAGAAGCGACTGTGGATGCTGATGACCGTCGTGGATTCGTGCGGCGGTCTCTCTTTCCACTCTCATTCAAGGCGGGTCTTGTACGAGTTCTTCCAGATGGCTGCCAGGACCACAGAGCTGTGGAAGCGGTGGAAGATGGCCAGTGGGATGGTGCAGCGGAGCAGGATGGTCCACGACAGTTTTCCAAAGAATTCGAGCTGCGAAGGAAACAGCAAAATCGCAGTACAGCATTAAGAACATAGATTTTTTTTTTATTACTGAAAAGGGGGATTCGGGGAATTGGTTTCTCAGATCTGTGCCCCATATGCGGGATTAGTCACCTTGACGGCACGCATCGGAGGATTGAGTATAATCCAAACCCCACAAAATTGACAGGGCCTACTAATGCAAGATGGGTCCTACTTAAATTCTTCAATCAAATTTCCTCATTTACTATATGGACGCAGATTAGCAAATGGAAGCCGGTTTGCGACTATTTACAGTCGATACTGCCGTTTAGTTTCTTCCATCGACCTTCCAATGCAAGTTATTCCAAGTTTGAGTTACTTTATAATAATTTTTTTTTGTGCCAACGCAGTGTTAAATCTGTTGTTTCCTAGTTACAAACGGTTATTTCAAGTTGCCGTTAGGTTATTTAGCTCAAATATCGTCATAATCTATATTAGTAAAACTGCCTAGTATTTTAAAGGCCTCAATAAGTTGGCTGCGCGCATACATTGAGGTGACTCAGTCTTTCTTCTTACGATCTATTTCTTAGTTCAGGAATTAATTGCCTCACTCACGACAGTCTCACAGTCTTCACGTTGAATTGCATCTGCTATCTTTTTTATTGCTTATTCTATCGCTCTTTTTACAAATGTTGACAGGATGAACTATTTCCAATGACTACTCTCTGTCTACGGTTTACAGCCAGCCCTCAATCCATTTTAGTATGTTGCTTCCTATTACGTGCGATTTTAGCTTTATCAAGTCTTATGAAACGGTGTCAAAGCCTTTTTGAAATCGAGGTAAACCAAATCTATAGCATTATCTTTGTCAAACATTTGAGATCATTTCGTGAAAATATCTAGCAAATTAGTTATTTACCTCCAGGTGTTCCGTGATCCTATCTCGAACATTGAATTTTAAAAGTTTACTAGCGACCGAAGTAAGAAAGATTGGCCCCCAAATTTCCTGGATCAGTTTTTATGCTTTTTGTAAAATTGGTGTTACATTTCCTCTTAACTCCTTAATATTTTTTTGTAAGATTGTACAAAGTAGATTTTATAGTTTGCTTTCTCATTCTTAAAGGTGGATTGCATATATTTTATCAAGACCCGGTTATACTAATATATATATATATATAAAAGTTTTTTTGACTGAATATATTAAGTCGTCTATTATATCACTCCAGATCCATCTGCAGTCACTGCGACCGGAGGATACCAATCCTGTAGATGCGAACCGCTCCAGGTTTATCCATGCTACACCTCATACCTCTTTGGAGGATGGAGGAAGCAAAAGGGTGTAGAAATTATAAGTAGCCACATATCCACCTGCATGCATTAGAACATAGAGGATATGCAATCCTTTAGATGAAGCTGCAACATGGAACCCCACGGTACATGTCACATCTCCTTGCAGAACAATTAAAAACAGATTATTACCTGAACAGGATTGGCTTCCACTTTCTGAGTTTCGAAAGTGTATATGACCCACATTGCGAGGTTGCAGATCAAGAGGAACGTGATGATCTGCCGGCCGGGTTTGGTACGTTCTTGCTCAGGCAGCGACACCTGACGCCTTTGAGTGTCTTTGATGAACACCATCTGAATCATTACCTGCCAACCAAGAACTCCTTGAAGGATGTAATGATAGAAGGCATTTTTTGCACTTCAACAGTTCCCGATAGTGTCAGCACTCAATAACGCCACTAAAATTACCCCATCCTATCCTAAAGATTTCGGAATTAAATTTTTATTTTTCTGTTGGGAATTTTAGAAGTTGACTAGCGGGTAATTTAATTAAATTTTAATTTGAGGCAGAAATATTTACTAAATTGGGATTAACATGGAGGTGGAATTTGTATTTACAAACGAATTACCCCGCCGGAATCAGCCCTATATTTGATTTATGTTTCTTCTATCCTGTCATTCTAACCCCCTTAACCATATGCTCTGGCTTGCAGCCTTTGCATCTGTTCGATGTCATTTCGAAGGCTGGGGGACCAAAACTGAACTGCATACTCACCTAGGTGAGGTCGCACTAACTAGTTATACAAAAGCAGAACAATTTCCTTGTTCTGATATGAACTGCCTCTTTATGTAAGTAACCTAACAGTCGCTGAGCTTTTTTTCTCCGCCTTAACACACTGTTTGAAGAACTTTAGGTCGATGCTAATCAGCACCACGTCTTTCTGCACGTCGGTGACTTTATATCTTCCATTGAAGTGAGAAGTCCGACCGGAGGTTTACATACCCAATATTTAATATCTTACACTTGTCTAAGTTGATAGGCATCTGACAGATATCCGAAGCGGTCCTACACGCTAGCGAACTAGCATTTGGTTGTTCACGTCCGATAAGAACTCCTTGGGGGTACTCTCTGCAGAGACGCTATATACAACACTTAACTATCATCAGACCATCCCTAAAATTGATTAATTTGGGTGACGTATAACCATCCTTAATTGGAGGTAGAGGTTTACACCCGATATAGATATCTCATCGGGTTCCTCCAGTTTATCGTGGGTTCCGAACTAATGGGTAACGTATTTGTGACGAATACTAACTTGTATGATGGAAAGAATTCCGGTAACCAAGACCAGAATATTTGGTTCTTCCGTAAAAGCTGAGAGGGACCCAGCGACAGCCGAGAAAGTTGCGTAAGCAAAGAGACCGAATGCCGAAATCATCAAGAGGATGTCGTCTAATTCTTCCTCCCTCTCACCGAAGAACTTGAGGTGTCGTACCCTAATACCAAAGACGGATTTATGATTAGAAAGGAGTGAAAACGAGTGTGAATCATGCATTTCCACCACGGTACATGTACCTCACTTTTTTTATTTAAGGAAAGGAAAAAGATAACATAGGGTAATTCACCTGGGAACCTCTACTGAAGTGGAAGAGGAAAAAGGAATATACATAGAGGAGCGTGAAGTTCTAAATATAATAAAAATGCCATTATGCCCCGACTTCCTGGCCCACAGGAATATCAGACCTTTAGGAATAAGCTCACAATGGCAATACTACAGACAGAGGAAGATAAATCGATGAAACTAAGAAGAAACTCGCCCTAGAATCCTGGCGGAAAGAGTTCTCGATTGACACCGATCGATATATCATCTCACCTGCAGAATCCAATGAAGATACCGATGATACTCAGGAACATTATGCCACAGTGAGAGACATCAGCCAGATAAATGGCCAGCATCCGCAGCTCTTCGCGATGAATAAGCACGAAGAAGAGGATTAGGCAAATAAGTGTGGCCACCAATACCAGGAGTCCGCAGAAGAGCCCCTTGCTCGCTCCCACGCAGTCCACTTTGGCATGACACCGCCGAGAGACCACAGACATACCATCAGCAGCCTCGGGGTCGTAGACGAACCTGTCAGAAGAGGCTTGGTTACAACACTTAACTCGATAGAAAGGACGATACAATCCTCCTGAGTCAGTCGGGGTGTTTTGATAGATTCCGCCTGAGTCACTAACTCAAAGCATGACTCCAAGTTGAGCCCCAGCTTGATCTGTGTGCCATAATGGCAGCCATTACGCCTGAGCCCATGGTGCATTCCACATTTCAACTATGCTCTCCCGTTCTTGAGGGCTACCTAGGCGTGCAACCTTACTTGCGAGCAACGGCAGTGTGAGATTTTTCTTACAGGCTACCCCACCTCCCTGTGTACTACCTTACCTGCGGGTTACCCCTGCGTACGACCTCTCTTCCAATAAGCGAGCATTCTTTATTGCCATTTTCGGCGTCCCTTTAGTCCCTTTACACTGCCCTCACTTCGGATATTTTCTTCTACTATACCACCGTCTCACTTTCATACACCAACATTGGAACCAACATGCCCTCATGCAACTTCTTAGCCTATTCCACACTAAAACTCTTGACATTCACTCCCTCTCCTCTGCCCCTAACACATTGCTACCATTTAAAAAAGTTGTGGTCGCAATCAACTTGATATGTATCACTTGCCCAAGGGTAACACTACGGCCTATTAACAGCACAATCCAGCCCCTGTATTTAATTTGAGCCCTCACACCACAAAAGCCTCGCTCAGCATTTCTAAATCCCTCTCGGCCACTAATACCAGGTCATCATTATATGCCAAAAAATAAACCCTCTGTCACCAGTCCCCATCAATCCCACACCTCTCTCCCATTCCTAATTCTCTCGCTCCTTCAACCGTAAAGATCTTAAACAGCCATGGCGACATCCACAGCCTTGCTTTACCTCTCCCCTTAACGATTTTAAACCACAAAATCTGGCCATTTTCACCCGATGCCACGTCTTAATTCCAGCATAGATACTCTCCAAACCATCCAACAGTTTCCCACTCCACCCATTCTTACCCCCTCCATAGCACTTCCTTATAATCGAGATGACACGCTTTATACATACAACACTTGACAAGTTCTTTTATATATTTAAATACTTTGAAACAGCCCGCCTCCTTCCATAACACAACCATTTTTCAGGCATTTCCCCCCACTGACAATCTCTTGCTGCCTATCTCTTCCATACCACGATACAGCACTAGGTTTATTCTCACGAGGCCGATCATATTTACATTTGCATCTTCCATTCCCACACAATGCAACTCGTCTAAGTATTTTTATTTTCGCCATCTACTTCAGCGTTTAAAGATATTCTGCATTCTTATCTTTGATGTTCACACAACTATTCTTATCTTCGTTTCTCACCTTTTTCTCTTTCATAATAACTTGATGTTTCCATTCCGATTATCATTCATCTTCCGTCCAAATGCTTCATTCGATGCTTTCTTACTCTGATTAAACACACATTTCACTTTCCTTTTCGCCTCCTTGCATTTATTTATTCATATATTCCTTTCTCTTTCCCGTTCTATCACTTTCAAAATTCGTTCCGCATTTGTCTTCTCTCCATGTTTACACTTGCTTCCTCTTTCTACACTTAGGCATTCTCACTGATTCAATAATCTTTCACATTTGATTTTTTCTTTCTTCCCCCCCTTCCACACGCCCTATCATTCATGCACCAACCTGTTCAACCTTACCTCTTACAACCTTCTCATCAAATACAGCATACTCTTTCTTACTAGGCACAGATCAATCATACTCTCAACTTCTATGCCTCTTCTTTGTCCAACTATTGTGTATTTATGTACATCTTTATGCTGAAGCTGTTTGCTATACATGCTTTTTTCAGCACCTATCCCTACCACCACCTCTCCATGGCCATCAGCTCCAGATGTGTCCGCTACACAATTCTTTTTCAGCACAAAATCCTACAACCAGAGAGCCATGACCAAAAGCTCCAGATATGTCCACTACACAAGTTTCTTTCAGCATAAAACCCTACAACGATCTCTCCATGACCAAAAGCTCTAGATGTGTCCGCAACACAAGTCCTTTCAGCACCTAACCCTACCACCCTCTCTCCATGTTCCTTCTCACCAAAATCTCCAGTTATCCCCATCGCTCATCCTATCACATATTCGTCCATTCATATCTCCTACAACCATCAATTAACACCTATTCCCAATTCCATCCACTACTCATCCCAATTCATTCAAGAACTTCTCTTTCTCAATTTTACTTCTGTCATTACAGGGTCCACACACTACAACCGCGGCCAAGTTTATTCTTTCAAATCTTAGCTTCACTCACATATTCATACCCAACCATGGCACCATGGCATCAAAAGCACTACCACACATATGGGCGGGGTCTGTGACGACCCTACAGCGCTATTATACGCTCATAGGAACAAGACTTTCTAGTGCGCGGTTTCCTACGTCATCGTTTCCATATCCGGCTATGCTGCCTCTTACGACATATGCCGGAAGATGGTAAGAGTTATTCTTCCTGCTCTACAGAGAGGGGGAAAAATAGCTCCCTGGTCGGTAAAATAAATTAAAGAGGCCGTTGACGACCTGCAGGTCGTTTCGTCGATTCACATCAGAGGATATAAAGCATCTTTGTTTTTTAGGATTATGGCAACTTATCCTTTGCCATCCTCTTCAAGTTCTATTTCAGGATTATGGAAACTTATGATTTGCAATAATATTCAAATTCTATTTCAGGATTATTGCAAGTTATATTTTTTCATCCTTTCCACGTTATATTTCAGGATTATGGCAACTTATCCTTTGCCATCCTCCCCAAGTTCTATTTCAGGATTATGGCAACTTATCCTTTGCCATATTATCTAAGTTCTATTCTAGGATTACACTCTACTCCGGCGGCTTCCGCCCAATCTCTCTAACCTCCTGCACATACAAGTTGATGGCGAAATTGGAAAATGCTAAACTAGCCTTTTTTCCTGGACAGCGGAGGTCATTTGGAACACTTCTGCGGATTCTACTCATACCGGGCGCTCCCCTGGTAGTGCGGGCGGCACAAAAGGTCAACACCCAGCCTCGGCTAAATACAGGGCTCCCCCTGTTTAACCGTTTCTGGTAAGGTGAGACGGCTGCGCGCCTCAACCGACAGTTAGACTCACAGGAGGCAACACCGCTGAAGGTGACCGTGAGGCCGTCTTATGGGGTTCCTAAAACTGGTCCCCCAAAGGATGATAGCAAGAAATGAGCTTTGGTTTCTACACCTCGACCCAAGGCTGGATTGGGTGGCTCGGAGATGGTGGATCCTGCACAGGAGAGACACCCGCACCCGAAGCCTCTCCGTCCTCCAAAGCTTTCAAGGCGGAGGGAGGAAGAGACTCGCATAATGAGCCCAGCTTCCGCCAATAAGTCTTTAAAGGCAACAGAGCCTTCAGCTCCTTGTTCGACCAACAGCGCCCGGAGTTCAGCCTCTGGGAAGCGTATGGCCATTCCCGTGAGGGGTTTCTCTTCGAAAAGGGTCCCCGCATCTCCTCCGAGCTAGGCCTGGAGGGCATATTCCTTCAATGGAATTGCTACAGACTCCAGGCCAATTCGGAGGAGTTGCGGAGGCTCGTCTCCTCCCGTTACCCGTTAGAAATAGTTTTGCAGAAGACCATGCTGAGCGCATGTCCTTTGCCCACCTTCCTGGGGTATAAGGGTTTTGCAACCCCACCACCACGTGATCGGGGCCAAGCAGGAGGATGCTCCATTTACACCCGCCATGAAATTTCCGTTCATCTCTGCTTTAAATACCTCCTTTCAGGCAGTAGCAGTTCAGTTGTACCTGGATAGGAGGTATGCTGTTATTTCAGCGTACATTCCACCGTCAGCCGACTTCGACGCGGGGAACTTCCGCCTCATCGTAGCCTGGTTGCTGAGGCCCTTTCTCTTGTTCAGTGATTTGATCGTAGTAACCGAGTCTGGAGAGACTAGTCAATCAATCCCAGGTATCAGGTCCTGGACGACCTGATCGACGTGCTAGAGATAGGTCTCCTAAATGTGGAGGATTTTTTTTTTTAAAGAGCTCATCTGGCGACTGCCTACTTGGGCATTAGTCGCCGTATTCAACGTTGCCTAAAATTAGGCTAAAAAAACAAATAAAAAAACCAATAAAAATAAAACAAAGAAAAAAGGCAATAAGCAGGAAGCAAACTCCGGCGTCAGGGGAAGGTCCGCCTCCCCCCAGCGCAGGAACATGCGACCTACTAAAATTAGCTCCCCACCCAACTATTTAAATAAGTCTAAAGGTCCACAGGTCACTATGCACAACTCGCCCCGATTACAAGAGACAGGCGATAGCGACCCCGCCCATCCCGGTATCGGGACAGGTGACGTGCGCGGAGATCGCCCAGAATGGAACATTCCACAAAAATGTGCCGAACAGTCTGGGGGACGACGCAGTCTTCAGAGTAGAGCGCAGGCGAGCGCTGCATCAAATGGCAGTGCGTCCCGCGAGTGTGTACAATTCGGAGACGACAGAAAGCAACCTGAAGCCTTCGTGGCATTGGGGGGTAGGTCCATGGAAACAGTCGCGGTGCACTGGCACGCAACTTTACGTTCCCTTTGACCGTCTCCCATCTTCTTTGCGAAGCAGCCTGAGGAGCTGCCCGTATTCCTGCCATGTAGTCAGTGTGAGGTAGAGCGAAACGCTGGTCCGGTCGCAGAGTCCTCACAGACTCTTTGGCGTCCTCATTCCTCCCAATTCCTACATGTCCGGCTTGCCAAAAACGTGCCGTTACGGATATCGCGATCCAGAGATGCGGAGATTCCAATGCCCTGAGAGCACTCAGGGCGCTTTGTGAATCGCTATAAATAACTGTACATGGCGTAGAGCGAGTGGCATCTCACCAGCATCGACAAGTAGGCTATCAATGGGGAGAGTGTGGAAGGCATCGGTCGCAAGGCGAAGGCCGGTGTGGTGGATCGAGTCCACCTTCCGCAATACACGCTCGGCTGCGGATGCATAAAACTCGCATCCGTAGTCGAGCTCCGAACGAACAAATGATCGATAAAAAAGTAAGGCCCTATCAGCGCCCCAAGCGCTGAACGTCACGCAACGGACAATGTCCATGGCGCGGGTACAAGAGATCCTAAGGATGCGAATATGAGCCTCCCAGGTAAGGCGTCGGTCAAATACAAGACCAAGGAAACGGTGCGATTCAACTACTTCCAGGCGTACCAATTTAAGAAACAAGTCTAGGTCAGGGTGGAGCCGTGGATGGCGATAGAAATGCACCACCTTAGTCTTGGCCAAGGAAAACCGAAACTTGTGCGCTTCGGCATAGCGAGAGACGCGGTTCAATGCCTGTTGGAGTCGACGCTCCAGAGTTGGCATCTGGGCCGCACCAAAAGAGGTCGAAAGGTCGTCCACGTAGAGCGTAGCGAGAACATCTTCCGGCAGCACCGAGGTGATACCGTTAATGCTCAAGGCAAAGAGTGTGACACGCGGGACACCCTCTTCCTGCTCCATTGGGCCAGGGAGGGCCCCCCCCCACCCGTACGCAGGATCGACGATCTCGCAAAAATTCAGATATAAAGATTGGGAGGCGTCCCCTCGCCCTTATCGTGTGGATAGTCTCCATGATACCGTATAGCCATGCGGTATCATAGGCCCTCTCCAGATCGAGAAACACCCTGGCGTAGTGCTGTCTACGAAGGAAGGCCTCGCAAACAGCATTTTGCAGTCGGAGCTGAACATCCGACGTGGAGTGTAACTTGCGGAAGCCGCACTGTTCAGAAGACAGATGGCCTCCGCTGTCCAGAAAAAAAGGCTAATCTAACATTTACCAATTTCTCCATCAACTTGCACACGCAAGAGGTTAGAGAGAGTGGGCGGAATCCGGCCGGAGTAGAGTGATCTCTCCCCGGTTTGCGAAAAGCGAGCACAGTAGCGATTCGCCAGGAATCTGCGAGGAGACCCTCCACCCAGATCCTGTTGAACAAATCTAACAGAAAGGCCATGCCTCGCTCACCCAGGTGTCGAAACATGGCGTACGGGACATCGTCCGGACCATGTGCGGTGTCTGCTTACGAAGCAAGATCGGAACGCAACTCACTCACAGTAAACTTGTCGTTGAAGGATTTTCCGCCTCTAGAGGTAAAGTCCAGGCGGCGGCCTTCGCGACATCACGATGTGCACTGAATGCTGGCGGAGCAGCATCCCGGCTAGAGAATGTGGAGAAAGCGGTCGCGAAGGATTCCGTCACGGATGCCAGGTCCGAGATTGCGGTACCATTCTCCTGGAGAACAGGAGGAAGGTCCTGCGAGAACTTGCCCTGAATCCTTTTGACTCGCTTCCACACTTCTGCTAGAGGGGTCTTCCCGGTAAGTGAAAACACGTGTGCCCGCCAAGAAGAGAGGGGTGTGTGCTTCGAAATATACCGGAACTAGCACTAGCGCGACGAAATTCACTGACTGTGAAATCGTTCGGGCGCTGCTTATAGCGCATGTAGACATAACGCTTCTGTTTGAGGGCCGTCTCACACTCGGCCGACCACCACAGGAGAGGTCGGCGTGCAAAACGGCCAGACGTTCTAGGAGTAATAGTCAGGCCCGCGGCGATGAATTTGCCGGAGAAGAACTCAAGGGCTTCATCTACCGACCTAAACTCCTCGACTGAGATAGAGATTTCAGTCATTTCCTGAAATGCAGGCCACCGCGCCCGCGCCGGTGCCAAGCACCACCGAGGTGGGCTCTAAGGCGGCGGTTGCCCAGAAAATGATATTTGAATGGGAAAGTGATCACTACCTTGGAGGTCATTGACCACCTCCCCGCCCAATCAAAATCAGGCTGTGCATCCGGAGAGCACAAAAATAGATCGGGGCAGGAAATGAAGCGGTTCTCGGGCAGTGATGCGTAAACTCATCCACATTTAGGACACCCATCTCAAACTCGTCAATCAGGTCGGAAAGGACTCAACCCCGGGTATTAATCGAGTAGTCTTCCCAGAGTGGGTGTCTACCGTTAGATCTTCGAGCAAGACCAAGGGCCTCCGTAACCGTGCAACGACGCGGCGGAAGTCTCACGCGTCGAAGTAAGAGGATGGTGGAATGTACGCAGAAATAACGGTATACCTCCTATCCAGGTGCAGTTGCACAGCTACTGGCTGAAAGGCGGTATCTAAAGCGAACAGAAGAACGGAGGTATCATGCCGGGTGTAAATGGCGCATCCTCCCGCCCGGCCCCCATCCCGTAGTGGTGGCACGCAAGACCCTGATACCCAGGAAAGGTGGGCAAGGGGCATGCGCCTAGCATGGTCTGAAGAAAAATAGCTAACGGGGAACGAGATGAGACGAGCCTCCGCTGCACCTTCCAGTTGCCCAGAATCTGCGGCAATTCCATTAAAGGAATATGCCCTCCAGGCCTAGCTCGAAGGAGACGCAGAGGCTATCTTCGAAGAGAATCCCCTCACGGAAATGGCGGTACACTTCCAGGAGGCAGAACCTCCGGGCGCTGTTGGCCGGACAATTCGCTGAAGGCGCTGTCGCCTTCGAGGACTTATTGGGGGAAGGTTGGGCTCGCTATGTGAGTCTTTTCCTCCATTCGCCTCGAAACCTTAGGCGGGCGTTGCGGCTTCGGGGGTGAAGGGCCCTCTTTTCGAGCATCTACCGTCCCTGAGCTACCCTAGCCCACCACTAGGCGTGGGCGAAGGAGCCGAAGCTCTTTGTTACTGTCCTCCTTTCGGGGGTAGCTTTAGGAACCCCGGAAGATGGCCTGGCGACCAACTTCAGGGTGTTGCCTCCTGTGAGTCCAACGACTCGGTAGAGGCGCGTGGCCGTTTCGCCTTACGGCAAACGGTCACACTGGGGGAAGGGGGTAAAGGCCTGGTTTTAGCCGGGGCTGGGTATGAACCCTTTGTGCCACCAGTTTTACCAGGGGAGCGCCCGTGTTGAGTAGAACCCACAGAAGGGCTCTGAATGGGCGCGGAAACAACCGTGCTCGTTGGCCTGGATTGGCCAGGAGAAACTTTGTCTTTCTTAGCATTTAGGAGTAAGACGTCCCAGGCAGCGCCGGGCGCGCCAGGACCAAGTCCTTAACCTCGCGGATTGAGATACGATCCTGGGCCTGAACGGCCAGGATTTATTTGTCAAGGAGATATGCACCTCATTGCTTCGAAGAAGCGGGGTGCGTCTCTCCGCAATTGACATACTTAGCCACACATAGGTTGGACTTACCGTCTGCGGCCTTGGAGCAACTTACACAATTTCTGGAATACCCGACTTGGCACGTCGACAGGAGCGATAAGTATGGCCAAAGCGGTGGCAGTAATAGCACCTCCCTCTGCAGCAGTGGCACGAATGCCTTCACGCGGTAGCGATACCAACAGGCACGCACCGACTCAGGGAGCTTGTTACAGTCGAACGGGACGAAGAGTGTCGGGGTGGGTCTCGAGGCCTCTCTCCGTTTTCTCATCAGACGTTAGACCTTGACCGCCCCATGGTCGGCCAGCTCTAAGGTGATGTCCTCTAAGGAGTAGTCCACGAGTTCCCTCGCATAAACTACTCCTTCCAGAAAGTTCATGGTGGAGTGCGGCTTCACACTCACAAGCGTGCCATCAAGTGTCCGAAGGGCACTAATCATGGCCACCTCGGAGGGATTCGACGCATTCACCAAAGGCTCCTGTCCGAGAAACGGTCACCTTCAGCTCTATACCAATTACACTATAAAGCTCTCCTCTGATGGATCATGTTGCCCTTAACCAACATGCTGCTATCAGTGGAGCGAATAACGAGGAAGCGTTTGCAGCCAGCGTGCTCGAAAACGCCTGATAATCTCTGAATGAGGGGTCCCGATGTAATCGAGGCTCCGCTCTGCGCACTAGCACCCGGGGGGGCAGAGGGTCCGGTTCTGCCGATCTTGGCTTGGTTGCTTACCGAAGTGGCAGCCTACCCATCCGTCCCCGCAGACCCCGCAGATGGACAGGGGCCCAGAGTCTTTTTAGTCTTTTTTCTGTTTGTTTTTTTTTAAGAGAGGAGGGCGGGGAATGAACCTGCTTCTCCTCTCCTCCCACAGGAGCCCTCAGGCCGGATGGACCGGCCTCAGCAAGGTCCTTCTCCGAGGTGGAGAAGGTTCTGGCAGTTGCAGGGGCACCAGTCAGAGGAGATCCCTCCCCTCCTTGTACTGCCTTGGGAAACCCTAGCCGTTTGAGGAGGACCTTGCATAGGGGCGGACTCGAGTTCGGTGCTTGGCGCCGAACCCAGATTCCCTCCCATGGAAGGTCCTACTGTCTGAGGCTGGGTTGCCTCAAGGACCATCTATATCTCAGGAGGGTCCTCCAGTTGCCCCCCCCCCCAGGACATCACAGGTCCCATTGCAGCGCTGTCACAAGTCAAGTCTGGGAAGGCACAGGCCAGGTTCAATATTCTCACCAGCAGGTCTTTTGAGGGAAGCGACTGATGGGGCCTGGCTTTCCTCTCCCCCCTAAGGGGGTTTGCCCTATTGAGCCGCTTCAATGGGGATCGGTCGGCTATTGGCTGCCTGCTGGCTTTCTTAGCAGTCCCCTTGGAAAGTAAAGAGGGGACTGCCGCTGGGATGAGGGAGGTGCCTGAAAGCATCTCCAAACAAGGAGGGGGGGAGTCCCCTACATCCGTAGGCGAAGGGGAGGAGTAAGCCTCCTTCCCGGTTAGAGCGATTTATGGGGTCCCCTGCGAGAAGACAGGGGGAGGGGCCCTATTTTTTCTGTGGAGCTGCCCGAGGGCGGCTCCGACGATGGACAAGGGAAAATTGAGGGGAGATTTCTTTTGGTATCATCATTGGGCATAGTGATCCTATTTTTTATGGTAAGCAATCGCTCATCACCCCTCGCAGTAGCCCACCCTGCAAGGGGTGCGTACGGGGCTGGCAGAACCAGGGGCTGGCAGAACCAGGTGCCGCCATTCAATGCCACCCCTCCCGCCTGGTGGCCTGGCGGCTCCACCTTGGAGACGGCGTGAAATGTATAGTGTTTGAAAATAGAAAGGAAGAGGAGGTAAGGAAGATGTGGGTGGGGATAAAGCATGTTATTTAAAAACCCACCATCCCAAAATGGAGCTCAGGGGCGAAGGATCATTGTCCCCTCCCCCCTCAGCCGCAATCCGGGATAGTTGGCTGAGAAGGTTAGCATCTACCCTGTGAAATTAGAGGCTGACCAGAGAAAGTTGTGGGAGAGGTTGTATTAAAAGCGAGGAAACAGGGGGAAAACACAGGTGTCTGAAGGAAGGAGAAGAGGACAAGCTGGAGTAAATGTGGATGAGCTTACGCATCACT
This sequence comes from Ceratothoa steindachneri, assembly GCA_963969495.1. NCBI lineage: Eukaryota > Metazoa > Arthropoda > Malacostraca > Isopoda > Cymothoidae > Ceratothoa > Ceratothoa steindachneri. The sequence continues at coordinate 37,186,866 of OZ018320.1, forward strand.
GCCCAATAACAGCTTGATTTAAGATAGATGGTAGTGATCACTTTCCCTTCAAATGTCATTGGACCGCTGCCGCCTGAGATACCTCGCCCCTCCCCTGACCCTGAGAGTACTTGGCGCAACGCTGTGGTCTGCATTTCAAGAAATGACTGATTTCTATCCCAGTTGAAGAGTTTAGGTCGGTGGATAAGGCCGTTGAGTTCTTCTCAGGCAACCTCATCGGTATGAGCCTAACTACTATTCAAAGAGCAAATAGTCGTTTTTCAGGCCCACCGTTTACGTGGTGGTCAGCAGAGTGCGAGACACTCCTCAAACAGAAGCGTTATCACAACATGCGCTATAAGCGGCGCCCGAATGATTTCACTGTGGGTGAATCGTCGAGCTAAGGTTAGGTTATGGTATATTTCAAAGCACGCCCGCCGCTCTTGGCGGGCATACGTGTCTTCACTTAATGTGAAGAACCCTCTAGCAGAGGTGTGGAAGAGAGTCATAAGGATTTGGGGCAAGTTCTCGTAGGACCCCCTCTTGTTCTCCAGGAGAATGTGACCAGAATCTTGCCCCTGGTCCCCTTGGCGGAGTCCTTCGCGATCGCTTTCTCCGCATTCTCTAGCCGGGATGCTGCTCCGGCAGCATTCAATGCGCATCGTGATGTCGTTGATAGCCACCGACTGAACTTTACCTCTAAATGCAGGATTTCAATGTGTGAGTTGCGTTCCGCTCTAGCTTTGTGCGCGGACACCACCCCTGGTAAGTACGATGTTCCGTATGCCATGTTTCAACACCTAGGTTAGCGAGGCATGGCCTTTCTGTTATATCTGTTCAACCTCATCTCGATAGAGGGTTTCCTACCAGACTCCTATCGAATAGTTACTGTGCTGGCTTTTCGCAAACCGGGAAGAGATCACTCTACCCCGACCTGTTTCCGTCCAAACTTTCTAACTTTATGTGTATGCAAGTTGATGGAGAAATTGGTAAATATTAGACTAGCCATTACTGGACAGTTGACGCCACCTGTTTTCTGCACAGTGCAGGTTCCGCAAGTTCCACTCCACGTTGGATGGTCTGCTTCGACCGGAAAATGCAGTATGCGAGTCTTTCCTTCGTAGACAGCACTACGCCATGGTATTTTTCGATCTGGAGAAGGCCTATGATACCGCTTGGCGATACGGTATCATGAAACTCTTCATACGATGGGGGCGAGGGGACGCCTCCCAATCTTTATTTCTGAGTTTTTGCGAGTTCGTCGGTTCCGCTGAGGGGTAGGGGTAAGCCCTCTCTGACCCAATTGAGAAGGAAGATGGTGTCCTGCTGGAAAGTATCCTCAGTGTCACACTCTTTGCCCTGAACTTCAAAGGCATCACCTCGGTGCCTCCAGAATATGTTATTGCTATGCTTACGTGGACGACCTTTCGATCTCTTTTTGGTGCGGCCGGGATGTCAACGCTTAAGCGTTGACTACAACAGGCATTGAGCCTTATCTCCCACTATGCCATTGCACCCTGACTGATCCCATGGACCTACCACATAATGCCGCGACGGCTTCAGATTGTAGTCTGTCGTCTCGGAATCGGACACATTCGCTGGACGCATCGCCATTTGATGGAGAGCTGCGTTGTCCCCCAGACTGTTCTGCACATTCTTGTCGAATGTCCCAGTCTTCGCGCACCTTACCTGTCCCGATATCGGCACCAGCGGGGTGCTAACGTCCCGGGATGGGTTCGTGTACACAGACTTGTGGACTATCTGGAGGAGGCTGGCCTTCTCCATTTTATTTGAATCTCTTTGGTGTAGGTCGCATGCTCCTGCCCTAGGGAAAAGCGGGTCTCCACCCGAAACCGGAGCCTTCTTCCATCCACTTGTTTTTGTTTTTTCTCATTGTTTAGTTTGGTTTTGTTAACTTTAAAGTATCTTAGCACGAGGCTGAAATTTTAAATAACGCCGACTTATGCCCTTGAAGGCAGTCCTAGACATGTACGGATCCAGTTAGGGGTTGGAGGAACTAAGGGGGCTGAAGCCCCCGAAATTTCAGACCCGTTTATATATATATTTCTTTCTTACGCGATACTTGTATTCTTCTATTCAGAAAGATTGATTTAATAATATAGAATATATCTAAAAAGTTTTTTAAACCGTTGCAATCGAATGTATCTTATATGATACATATCTAAAATACAGGTAAATCTCAAAAAGTAATTATTAAATTCAGTATCATATCTTGGTTGGCGTCCAAAAACTACAATTCATGATTTTTTGATGTGTGGAAACAAAATTCGGATCTGGGAGTGTTCGTGCTCACTCCTTTATGAGATGCTGTTATTTATTATCAATACTGTCTATTATAACCCTTATTAATCATCAATGCCCTTTTCTCAGACTACTCAGAGGGAGGAATTCAAGTTAGTCCCCACCCCCAACTTTTATCCTGGATCCGCCACTGTCGCCAGATGGGCGCGTAAAAAGAATAGATTGCAGCCGCCACTTACCCCAACCTGATCCAATAGATTCATAAGCTTATTATACGAGAGAGCGGGAGGGGGGAGGAGCTATTCAGCTTCATTTTACACATTTGTGCGGCGGCATTAAGTCGTTTTCATGACGGGAAGCTGTACGGGGATAAAGTTTAACAACCATATACACCAGGGGAGGTAGATAGGTAAGTTGTGGCATAGTTCCCTTCCATCGTGAATGAGATCTCCACACAGGACAAGGAAATTCACATTAAGTTCAGAATGACAATCGCTAGGGAGCCCGAAAGCATGGCACCAGGGGGCGCCACCACATGGTAGGTATAATTTTTCGGCATTGAGGAATATATATATATATATATATATATATATATATATATATATATATTATATATATATATATATATATATAAGGAATAAATATTCCTTAAGTGTTATAGTACTTAGGATTGCGTCCTATGTGTTTCCACATGATGTAGACGACGGCGGCGCCAATCAAGGAATACTCGACGATGAATGGGTACAAGTAAGGGGCGGAATCCGAGACAATCGATCCCATGATCTCCATCCGTTCGCAAGTACGGTTGACAAGGTCTTCCTGGGTGTCTATGGCCATCATGGTCGTTGTTCCTGTTAATAAGAGCTGTTACCAATTTTACCACTCGAAGCGGTCGACATAATAAAAACCCCGTGTAAAGGACTAGAGGCAGAACCGAGTTCGGCGGGGGGTTCATAGAAGTCTCTATCAAAGCGGCCTTTACCACTTGAAAGGAGTTCATACAGGTCCCTATCAAAGTGGCCTTTACCACTGGAGAGGAGTTCATAGAGGTCTATCAAAGCGGCCTTTACTACTGGAGAGGAGTTCATATGTGACTCTATCAAAGCAGCCTTTACTACTGGAGAGGAGTTCATATGTGTCTCTATCAAAGCGGCCTTTACTACTGGAGAGTTAATATGTGTCTCTATCAAAGCGGCCTTTACCACTGAAATGGTAGGCCTTATAACAATTCGAAAGTGGTTTGATCGCTAATACGTCGCTCTGTTGACTATGTTGAGGGTGAATGCTCAGTCAGATATCATCAATAGAAAATATAGAAGCAGATTCATGAGTGGAAATAAGTAAAAGATGAGTAATTAGTTGTAAAATGAGTGGCAATCGATTGGAAATGATTCAACATTGGCGTTTAAATTACTGGAAGTCGGCATGAACACGACTCATAAATGGGGAATATAACCGATATTACCAACATCCAATTAAAATTAGAATAAATTGGTATAACTTATATTTATCCGGATAAAAGGGAATTAGATAACTATATTTAGCTAAATGAATGTGTAGATAATGGGGTTTTAAATGATTAGGACATTTAAATGTAACTTTTTAAATAGAAGTATTAATTATAATAGTTAACGACCATGCTGTCAATTAACCGAATCCCATATTCCATTATGGGCCTTATTTTAAGTTTTTTCAAATGTTTTCATGCAATGTAAAGTTGATCACTGAAATGAAACGAGAAAATTACCAAAATAAATTCAAACAGTGGTAATAAATGGCTTTAGGAATTTGTCTAAGAAATGGATGTGAATTAGGTATTATTTTTTAAATTTTTAGTTACAGTATTTGCCTGATTTAGAGGATATAAACTGTAATTTAGGAGATATATTCTTACACTCGTCCCATTATAGAGTAAATTTGGAACTAATTTTGAACATCTAAAAAAAATGCCCCTAAAATAATTTGTGGTAATTTAATGACCAAAGAATTTGACTAAACAATAGAAATAAAATGTCAAGAGAAAGAAAAAAGAAAATTCCGGTCTATGCGTGTCTGCTAAAGAGGACTACCATTTTCTTATAGAATTTCGAAAATTAGTGCTAGGCCACGGAATTCGAAGCAATAATACCAAGCTGCAACGAATTATTTAAAAAAAACAACAATTCAAGTTTGTCAAAATAAACTAACATCAAAGTAAACGAGAAAACATAAGGTAATGCTACAATTTCACACTACATAAAAATAAAAATTTCAAGCTATAAAAAGTGCAACATTACTTGTGTTATAAAATTTTGAAACGAAAAAACAGATTTAGGTTGCAAAGAGCATATGTACTAATATTCCCTTGTCCCCCCCCACATTTTTGGCTATACCCCAATCATTACCTTAACAAACCATCCCCAATTCATTAGTTAGTATTGCTCATATGTGAAAGACTGCGAAAATGGCTAGATTTTAGGTAATTTGTTCAATTGCAAGACCGAAAATTATTGAAATGAAAATCCCAACGAGGCCAGATTTTAGATGCCATTTGGAAGTTTTCATTTACCCGTAGATTTAATGGTAATTCTTTTGGGCGAAAAGAGAATTTCATAGCACATGAAGTATCTAAGCCTATTGTTATGAGAGATATGGACCAATAATGAAACTGTACAAAGCTGGACCTCATTTAAATGATCTGTAATCAAGGTACAATCATGTAAGGCGAAATTTGATTAATTATAACGTGCTAAAACCGAACATTCTCCTCCGAATCTAAACCACATCATACAACAAAACCCCCAGACTGAAGGAACCCAATCACCTCGTAACACAGTAAAAGAGACTAAAATTTACATCAATAAAGGAAGGGAATAGGATAAAAAAATGGATTAACAAAAACGAGGTTAATGCGGGGGTGTATGACTGTGCAAACGATGCAAAAAAAATACAACAACAACAACAACAGAACAGTAGTTGTGAGACTAGTTGACACTGGACCTACCCTCAGACATCGTTTCATTGTCACCATTCGATTCTTGGAAATCAGGAAAAGATCCTAGATTGTACATGTATCTGTTGGGGGCGAGGAGACCCCGGTTTTCCAACGCCTTTCGGATTCCTTCTACAGATCAGAGTTAGAGGTGCGTAGGGAGAGGAAAGGTTAAGTTTAAACTCTAGAATTAACCCTAGGAGGAGGTGAAAAATGTTAAAGAGAATTTGATACATTTCTTTTAATTTCATATCATTCCACCAAAACTGTATAAACAATTGTCAACTGCAATACACACACACACACACACATATATATATATATATATATATATATATATATATATATATATATATATATATATATATATATATATATATATATATATAAACATTAACGGGTTTCGGATTACAGAGAAGTTAAGCCATGTCGTGTGTGGTTAGTCGTCAGATGGAGCCCCGATTCGGGTCGCCTATACGGCGGTTGCATACTCTGTAGATACCCGTGGTTCGGATTCCACGTTAAACTGTAGATCTACAGTGACAAAAGCCCCCATAAAACAGCAGACTACTAAATTATGTATCCACAAAATACACTAAAACAGGGTTGAGTAAGTTAATTTAAAACTAGTTCTCGTTTAGTAAGATTAACATTTTTTTAACATGAGACAAGAACCAATGTTTTTTGTCCTAAGGTCTGGAAATAAGGAGACACTAAATTCCAGATTCCCAAATTTCTGACGCGGAACGTGATTAAACAAAATTAACGACTATCCATAATGGACTAACAAGACAGCGATTCTGAGTAATGAATCAAAAGAAACACGATAATTTGGATCGATAATAACAAGTCCTTGACAGTAAAAGCTCTACTTAAGACCTGATGATCAAGCTGGGTCATCGGGGAGGCGAGGAGATCTTTAAGCCTATCGGTATCAGCTTCTAAACTCTTCCACTGTAGCCTTTTAATCACAACACCCCATAAAAGGATGAAAGATTTATTGTAATCTGTCACCTTGCACTCGTCCTACCCTCTTTATTGATCTTTTTAAAAATTATTCTTTAAGTTTAATACTTCATAGCTTTCCCCATTACTGTACACCTTTCTCCTCTCCTTATCTTACAGACATCAAACCATCCCTTACCTCTGCACAAGCACCCTCTTTCAAATTTGAAACAGAGCCATGGTTCATTTAAAATAAACGTATTATAGAATTGTATACAAAGGTTTGTCCGGTGAATATGTGCAGATATCCTTGTAAAAATGAAGTCTCTATGACAACAGAAATTAGGTTGATTTATATAACACTATGCGTAGGCTATGTGGTCTCTATGGCAACGGAAATTAGTTTGATTTATATAACGCTATGTGTGGTCTCTACGGAGCGTTGGATCTCTTGAGACAACTAGGTCAGGTCATCCTTCGTCAACTCGTCAAGGGAAAGGTCTCTAAGCAAGGGGTAACGTTCGTCTTTGTCTCTCACCCCTTTCATAAAGTCAATAAACAGCCTCACCATCAAAACACTTGAGCCACCGAATAAAATTAACCTTCCCCAGTCTTCACCTCCGGGGAGGGGGGGGGGAGGGGTGTAGTTACGTACCCATGATCATGTAGTCCTCTCCAGTATGACCTTGTGTCACGCGGAACTCGTTGATCTCCTTCAGGCTCTCTCTCACCAGGGTCCGAACCCAGACGCAGAGGTTGGTTGCGACGATGTGCATCAAACCGAAACGAGCCAGAAACTTGAATTTGTGGATGTTCAGCTGAAACACAACGAAAAATAGGAAACCTGCGCGACCAACGAGAGCAAAGCGACCAACGAAGCCGCTTTGCCTTCTAATCATACAAGTTTGAGTGAACAACGAGACTATTTTCACTCCTTTTAATTAAGAAAATATATGAAAATTGCGTAACCCGAAGGGGCATTTATACTCGATTGAAAGAAATAGAAAAGAAAGGATAATAATGGATAAATAGAAGCAAACAAGGGAACCAAAATATTGAAACAAGGGAGGCATTACCAGCATCCAGGGAACAAGTTCGAATGAAGGCTAGATGCCCTCAAAAGCTCCCCCTACCCTCCAAAAACACCGAATGGGGCTGAGCAAGGGGGGTGAAGGTGAGATACTTAGGCACTAAAGGGGCGATTCGTTCAAAATGCACCAAATGGGGTGCGGGGAAAGGATGGGGGGGTTGAGTGACTAAAATGTCTATCGTAAAGTGGAGAAGTTAGATCGTGTAATTTTTTAATGCCTAACCCATCGGGTGCGTATCTTTGTGTCGACCACCCGTCCAAGGAGGAGACTACTTGTGGCACTGCGTACCGGAGCGCAACTCCCCTACAGTTCTCGCGTGCCTTCCCAAGCTCAACGCTTACAAAATGAGTGGAAAGTGGTGGTAAAATTAGTGGAAATCGATAGTGAAATGACTTAGAATTGTGGTAAAATATGTGGGACTACTCGGTACCCTCCCCCCCTCCCCTCTTTCCCCACAATTCAATGTCAGTCTACGGTTAACAAAGAAGGGGTATGATGCCCCAACTCCGTCCTCTGCCCCCTTTCTCAACAGGACAGAATTTCATCGTCTTCGCTGAAGTGGAGATCATATTTGGATCCGCGAAGGAATAAAAACAAGTATGACAGACGATCCGACCCCAATCCCGCCCATAACCTTCAACTATCCCACCCTCGCCAACTGTGTGAATTGCAATCGCAACGATACGCAATCACCAGCTTCAAGATGGCCTACGTGCCGTGCGAATGAATTGTTACGAAGGAATAACCTCTCGAGCCAGTTTCAAGATGGCCTACGTGCAAATGGCACGCATCACTGACGTTGATACACTAGCATGGCACAACTGTGCCATGTTAGTGTATTGTCATGAAGGCATAATATCCCCAGCCTTTAATAAACAGGCTATTAATGAAGCCCCGCGGCTTTCAATGTGTATATCCTGTATGGGGGCCAAGAGCTAAGTAATAAATGCATGTAAGAGTTTGTGGGAAGTAGCACTTCGAGGTTCCCCACAAACACGTTTCGTCACTCAGAGACCTGTTAGCCTCTTCCCCCTCGCAGTGGGAGATCCCTGGGGTACACTGACTGTCCATGCCATGATATCAGCCTTGGGAGCTGATATATGTGTGTGAGAAAGCGTATGTGGGATTATAGAAATATGGAGAAGAGATTTAGGGGATTTTGTGTGAAAGTCGGACATAACAGGAACTCCACGAACAGGCTTAACAAGAATTCGAGAGGACAGGTTTACTGAACGGGATTAAAGCAAACCAACGAGGGAATTGACGCCAGGTTTGAGAGAAGTTCGCAAAGAAAAGGATGAGGTTGAGGGATGTGAAATTGTGTGGAAAGTGAATAGTTTTAATGGTTGAGCCGCCAATTATCCGGATGAGTGCGCAACTCTCCTGAACGGGCTCTCATACCAGAAAGAAGGTGTCATTGTGGGGAAGTGAGAAAGGGAAAGAGAAAAAATGGGGGTGGGGAGGTTTAACCCAAGCAACAGTTTAATGTTCCTTAAAAAAAACCCAAAACATCGAAGGATCTCTGGCAGAAGGATTTAAGAGAAAGTCATATGGCATCAATAACTGAGTGGCGAGGACTTGATAGATCCCACAGTCGTTAACTGAGACACGAAGACCTGTTTATGGCTTTCAAACATTAACTGACTCGCGAAGAAGTGTTAGATCTCACAGTTATTAACTCAGTCACGAAGACCTGTTTAGGTCTTTCAAACATTAACTGACTCGCGAACACTGCATAGTATGACTTCCATGAAAGAAAACTCTACGTGCCTATTTCCCCACGCGCGGCTATCAACACACACACACATACACTTACCCTGGCGTTCATGAAGATGAAATACATCTGCATGAAGGTGAAAATAAGCTGGAGAAGAGGGTTGACTCCCCGCAAGATCTGGTAGCAAGGGGAACTCATGGGGATCTCAAAGAAAACTCCAAACTCGAGCCCGTTGTAAATCATGGTTCCCAATCCGAAAGCTACGGAAGAAGGAAGAGGCAATTTCTGGTGAGTAAACAGACTTTGGCGTAAGGAAAGGAGTGATGGACTGCATACGTACCCATTGGAAAAGATGCGTACCAAGTTCCTTGGAGAGTATTCTATACGTACACAAGTTTGTATATTTTAGTGTATGTGCCCCTTGTACGAACTTGTTCGTAAACGTAAATACAGGGGGAAGTAAAAATCACTTATTTTAAAAAATACTTTTTTTTAATTTTGATCTACGAGTAATATATTTTTTCCATTTACAAGAATGTAATATAATTCTTAGAAATTGTTTATGCAATTTTTCTAAGTGTGGTAGCCCATCTGGCGACTGCCTAGTTGGGCATAAGTCGCCGTACACCACACGCCTAATACTAGGGTATATTAGAAAATAAATAATATGTAACAAACGAATAACAACGAGGAAAAGCAAGAGGACAAGAAGGGAGCATGCTCCGGCGTCGGGGATAGGCCCGCCCTCCCTCGGCGCAGGAACATGCGACCTACAAAAAGAAGCACGAAAAAAGGTCAAATAAAGCGGAGCAGGCCGGCCTCCTCCAAAAGTCATAGAGTCCATAGGTCAATGTGCACGAACTCGTCCTGAGTACAAGGAATAAGCGGTAGCGACACCGCTCATACCGGTACCGGGACAGGTAACGTGTGCGAAGATCGCCCTGACTGGGACATTCAACAAGAATGTGCCGGACAGTCAGGGGGACAACGAAGTCTTCACAGTAGGGCGCAGGCGAGCGCTCCATAAAATGGCGGTGCGTCCCGCGAATGTGGCTAATTCGGAGAAAACAGAAAGCAACCTGAGGCCTTCGCGGCATTCGAGGGGTAGGTACATAGGAACAGTCGCGGCGCAATGGCACGCAACTTTAAGTTCCCTTCGACTGTGTCCCATCTTCTTTGACAAGCAGCCCGGAGAGCTGTCCGTATTCATGGCATGTAGTCGGTGAGGAAGAGCGAAACGCTGGTCCGGTTGCCCAGTCCTCGCGGATTCTTTGGCGCCCTCATTCAAAGCAATTCCTACATACTCAGGAACCCAGCAGAAGATAATCTCAACATCCGCACGGCACACTAAAACTATGGCGTCACGGATATCGCGAACCAGGGGATGCGGAGATTCCAATGCTCCGAGAGCACTCACGGCACTTTGTGAGTCGCTAAAAATAACAATCCGGTCTCCGAACCGGACACGTCACGTAATCTCCGGTACCGAGTGTTGTATTGCCAAAAGCTCGGCCGTGAAGACAGACGTAGCGCCTGGCAGAGCCCCGCTGACTTCAAACAGAAGGGATACGGCGTGAAAGCCGACCCCTCTCTTGGGACTTGGAGCCATCCGTATACACTGGCACGTTTCCTGCGTGACACGAAGTGTGCTCCAAAAAGATCGAACGCAATACTCCCGGCGCTGTACAAGCTTTAGTAGCACAGGCGTGGCGACAAATAGCCAAATGTGGTACCCTCCAGGGTGGCTTCCTGGGCATAACCAGGGGCACCACCGGCCTGAGAGCTATACCTAGCTCTCGATGGAGTTTCTTAGCCCTAAACCCAAAGGGCTTAGGGTATGACTGGCGTCTCTCGGCAGCATAGGCACCGTCGTAATCAGCTGTGGATGCAGTAAGAGCTGTTGGCGACTGAGGGAGGCGCCAGGCTCGCGCGTACAGGCGAATAATGCACTGTACACGGCGAAGAGTGAGTGGCATCTCACCAGCATCGACAAGTAGGCTATCAATGGGGGAAGTGCGGAAGACACCGGTCGCAAAGCGAAGGCCGGTGTGGTGGATCGAGTCCACCTTCCGTAATACACGCTCGGTTGCGGATGCATAAAAATCGCATCCGTAGTCGAGCTTCAAACGAACGAAGGATCGATAAAAAAGTAAGGCCCTATCAGCGCCCCAAGCGCTGAACGTCACGGAACGAATAATATCCATGGCGCGGGTACAAGAGACCCTAAGTATGAGAATATGAGCCTCCCAGGTGAGGCATCGGTCAAATACAAGACCAAGGAAACTGTGCGATTCAACCACTCCCAGGCGTACCGAATTGAGAAACAAGCCTAGGTCAGGGTGGAGCCGTGGATGGCGGCAGAAGAGCACAACCTTAATCTTGGCCAAGGAAAACCGAAACCTGTGCGCTTCGATATAGCGAGTGACGCGGTTCAATGCCTATTGGAGTCGACGCTCCAGAGTTGGCATCTGAGCCACGCCAAAAGAGATCGAAAGGTTGTCCACATAGCACGTAGCGAGAACATCTTCTGGCAGCACCGAGATGATGCCGTTGATATACATATAGGGCAAAGAGTGTGACACTGAGGATACTTCCCTGTGGCACACCACCTTCTTGCTCCATTGGGCCGGAGAAGGCTCCCCCCACCCCGTACGCGTAATCGACGATCTCGCAAAAATTCAGATATAAACATTGGGAGGCGTCCCTTCACCCCTATCGTGTGGAAAGTCCCCATGATACCGTATCACAATGCGGTATCATAGGCTTCTCCAGATCGAAAAACACTGTGGCGTAGTACTGTCTACGAAGGAAGGCCTCGCAGACGGCATTTTGCAGTCGGAGCTGAACATCCGACGTGGAGTGGAACTGGGAGAAAAGGCTAATCTAACATTGACCAATTTCTCCTTCAACTTGCACACGCAAGAGGTTAGAGAGATTGGGCGGATACCGGCCGGGGTAGAGTGATCTCTCCCCGGTTTACGAAGGCAAGCACTGTAGCGATTCGTCAGGAATCTGGGAGGAGACCCTCCACCCAGATCTTGTTGAACAAATCTAACAAAGTCCATGCCTCACTCACCCAGGTGTCGAAGCATGGCGTACGGAACATCGTCCAGACCATGGGCGGTGTCAGCGCACGAAGCAAGAGCGGAACGTGACTCGCTCAGAGTAAACCTGTCGTTGAAGGGTTCTTGGCCTCTGGAGGTAAAGTCTAACCGGTGGCCTTCCGCGACATCACGACGCGCATTGAATGCTGGCGGAGCAGCAACCCGGCTAGAGAATGCAGAGAAAGCGATCGAGAAGGATTCCGCCACTGATGCGGGGTCCAAGATTGCGGTCTCATTCTCCTGGAGAACGGAAGGGGAGTTCCTGCAAGAACTTGCCCCGAATCCTTTTGACTCGTTTCTACACCTCTACTAGAGGGGTCTTCCCGTTAAGTGAAGACACGTATGCCTGCAAAGAAGAGCGGCGGGCGTGCTTCGAAATATACCGGAACCTATCCCTAGCCCGACGAAATTCAGCGACAGAGAAATCGTTCGGGCGGTGCTTATATCGCATGTAGGCATAAGGCTTCTGCTTAAGGGCCTTCTCCCCCTTTACTGACCACCACGGGAGTGGTCGGCGTGCAAAACGGCCAGACGTTCTAGGAATTGTAGTTAGGCCCGCAGCGATGTTGCCGGAGAACTCAACGGCCTTATCTACCGACCTAAACTCCTCGACTGTGATAGAGAATTCAGTCATTTCCTGAAATGCAGACCACCTTGCCCGTGCTAAGGACCACCGGAGCGGGCTCTCAGTCGGCAGCGGCCCAGAAAATGATATTTGAATGGGAAAGTGATCACTGCCATGGAGGTCATCGACCACCCCCGAATCAAATTCAAGCTGTGCATCCGGAGAGCACAAATATAGATCGGGGCCATAAAATGAAGCCGTTCTCGGGCAGTGATGCGTAAACTCATCCACATTTAGACCACCCATCTCAAACTCGTCGATCAGGTCGGCAAGGACTTGACCCCGGGGATTAATCGAGTATTCTCCCCAGAGGGGGGTGTCTACCGTTAAATCTTCAAGCAAGACAAAGGGCCTCGGTAACCGTGCCACGCGTGGCGGAAGGCTCCCGCGTCGAAGTAGGAGGATGGTGGAATGTCGCAGAAATAACAGTATACCTCCTATCCAGGTGCAGCTGCACAGCTACTGGATGAAAGGCGGTATCTAAAGCGAAGAGAAGAACGGAGGTATTATGCCGGGTGTACATGGCGCATCCTCCTGCCCGACCCCCATCCCGTGGTGGTGGGGTCACAAAACCCTTATACCCCGGGAGGGTGGGCAGGGGGCATTAGCCCGGCATGGTCTGCAAAAAGATAGCTAACGGGGAACAGGAGGAGACGAGCTTCCGCAACTCCTCCCAGTTGGCCCTGAGTCCGCGGCAATTCCATTGAAGGAATATGCCCGCCAGGCCTTGCTCGGAGGATGGGGGGGCCCCCCTCTTCGAAGAGAAGACCCTCACAGGAATAGCCGTACGCTCCCTGGAGGCAGAACTTTCGGCGCATATCAGAGGAGGTTGGGCTTGCCATGCTAGTCTTGTCCTCTCTCCGCATCGAAACCTTAGGCGGGCTTCGGAGGCAGGGGGAGGGGCCCTCTTTTCGAGGATCCACCGTCTCAGAGCCACCCAGCCTACAACTGGGCGTGGACGAAGGAGCCGAAGCTCCTTTAGTGCTGTCCTCCTTTCGGGGCGCAGCTTTAGGAACCCCAGAAGATGTCCTGGCGACCAACTTCAGGGGTGTTGCCCCCTGTGAGTCTAACGACTCGGTAGAGGCGCATGGCCGTTTCGCCTTTCTGGAAACGGTCACGCTGGTGAAAGGCGGGGCTGGGTGTGGACATTTTGTGTCGCCAGTTTTACCAGGAGAGCACCCGTGGTGGGGCCAGGAGCACAGGGTGTCTTTCTCAACATTGAGGCATAGGACGTTCCGGGCAGCGACGGGTGCGCCATGACCAAGTCCTTAGCGTCGCAAAATGAGAGAGGATCCTGAGCCTGAAAGGTCAGGATTTCCATCTCATGGAGATACACACCACATTGCTTCGAAGAAGCGGTGTGCGGCTCTCCGCAATTGACACACTTGGCCGCACATGAGTTGGACTTACCGTCAGCGGCCTTGGAGCAGCTTACACAGATTTTGGGTATACCCGATTTTGCACATCGACAGGAGCGATTAGTATGGCCGAAGCAATAGCACCTCCCTCTGCAGCAGTGGCACGAATGCCTTCACGCGGTAGCGATACCAACCGGCACGCACCAACTCAGGAAACTTGTCACAGTCGAACGTGACGAAGTGTAGGGGTGGGTCTTGAGGCCCCTTCCTGTTTTCTCATAACACGTTCGACCTTGACCGCCCCATGGTCGTCCAGCTCTAAGTGATGTCATCTATGGAGTAGTCCACGAGTTCCCTCGCATAAACTACTCCTTTCACGAAGTTCATGATAGAGTGCGGCGTCACACTCACAATCGTCCCATCAAGTGTCCGAAGGGCACTAATCATGGCCGCCTCGGAGGGATTCGACGCATTCACCAAAGGCTCTCGTCCGAGAAACGGGTCACCTTCGGCTCCCTACCAATAAAACTAGCTAAAGCTTTCATCTGATGGATCATGTCGCCATTAGCCAACATGGTGCCATGAGTGGAGCGAATATCGAGTAAGTGTTGAAGCCAGCGAGCTCGAAAAATCCGGGTAATCTCTGAATGAAGGGCCCCGATGTAATCGAGGCTCCGCTCTGCGCACTTGTACTTTTGGTCTTTGTCAGGGACTCCGCACCCGGGGGCAAGGGGGGCAGCGGGGCCGGACGTGCCGATCTTGCCTTGGTCGCTTACCGAGGTAGCAGACCCATCTGTCCCTGCGGATGGAGAGGAGCCTCGAGTCTTTTTAGTCTTTTACCTGTTTCTTTTCTTCTTTGGAGAGGAGGGTGGGGAATCAACCCGCTTCTCCCCTCCGCCGGCAGGAGTCCTTCTCCGAGATGGAGAAGGTCTCGTCGGTCACAGGGGCACCAGCCGGAGGAGGAGATCCCTTCCCTCCTTGTAAAATCTTTAAGACCCGAGCCATCTGAGGAGGACCTTGCAAAGGGGCGGACTCGGGTTCGGTGTTTGGCGCCGAGCCCGGATTCGCCCCCCATGGAAGGCCCTACCGTCTGGGGCTGGGTTTCTTCAAAGACAATCTCTATCACTCCACCTCCCCTCCAGGACATCGCAGGTCCCATTGGGACTGGTCTCTCTTGTCGGGTTAAGTGGGGGGCCACGTGCCTTGATCCCCGCTAGGTTCAGTATTCGAGCCAGTACGTCTTTTGAGGGAAGCGGCCGATGGGCCCTGTTTTTCCTCTTTTCCTAGGGGGTTTGCCCCACCGAGCCTCTTCAACCGGGAGCGGTCGGTTATGGGCTTCCTGCTGGCTTTCTTGGCAGTCCCCTGGGAAAGTGAAGGGGGGACTGCCGCTGGAAAGATGGAGGCACCCGAGGGCGACTCCAAAGAAGGGGCTGAGGGGGAGCCCCCTGCACTTGTAGGCAATGGAGAGGAGTAAGCCTCCTCTCCGGGCAAAGAATTTTGGAGGTTCCCCTGTGAAAGCCCAGGGGAGGGGGGGACCTCCATCTTTTTAATGGAGCTGCCCGCGGGCGGCTCCGACGGTAGACAGGGGGAAATTAAGAGTGTTTTTTTTAACTCATCATTGGGCATGGGGTGACCCTATTATTTTCACGGGATGCAGACGCTAATCACCCCTCGCAGTAGCCCGATCTGAAAGGGGTGAGTACGGGGCTGGCAGAGCCAGGTGCCGCCATTTTAGGCCACCCTTCCCGCCTGGTGACCTGGCAGCCTTTCGGCATGGTGGCTCCACCTTGGGCACGGCGTAAAAGGATAGATAGTGAAGTGAAAAGGAAAGGGCATGTAAGGAAGGTATGGGTGGAGATGAAGCAGGTTGTTAAAAACCTACCATCCCAAACCGGAGCTCAGGGATTAGGGAACATTTTCCCCTCCCCCCTCAGTCCCGATCCGGGACAGTTGGTTGGCTGAGGAGAAGGTCAGCATCTACCCTGTGAAAATAGAGGCCGATCATAGAAAGTTGTGTGAGACGTTGTAGGGGAAGTGAGGAAGTAAGGGAGAAACACACGCTATCTGAAAGAAGAAGATGCTAAGCTTGGGCTGGACGGGAAGCTGAGTCTCGTCAGCACGGCGGCAAGGAAGGCAAATCGCCGCGCCCCTTATGGGCCTGTTTATTCGAAAGCATTTAGAAGTAGATAAGAGAAAAAGTTAAAAAAAATATCTAATTTTCCTTCAACATAACAATTTAAAGCATGACAAAAGCCGCAAGGGCCTATAAGAAGTAAGACCCGTCCCATAAACTGCATTCACCAACAAGATTGCATCCAAAACACTACTTAAAAAAGCATCCAAATAACAAGTTATTTGTGCTTGCATAAATATCATTTCATAACCTAACCTAACCTATTTTTCAAACTTTACTTCAAACGCAAGAATCAATTTTCAATTTGACACGTTACACAAGAACCTGGCCAACTAGTGCTGGACACTTTTCCTATGGAAGGCTTTGTAGATTTTAGCGATTTCCACTGATCCAATTCTTAATATCTATCCACCTTTGAACTTAATGTGCCTGTACCCCTCATTCGTTCTCTTCTGATTACTGATTATCATTCTTAATTACAAAAGAGATTACCAATAGCTCCGATCCTGAGGAAGAATGATCCATGACTGTACTCATTGTCCGATGTCTTCTTCTTCTTGGGCTTAGGAGTGGGTGTAGTCAACTTCTCCTGCGTGGGAGACCCATCACTAGGCAGTACCTCCGGCTTTCTCACCTTCTGCAGAACACCCTAACAGAGGGGTAGGTCATCAACGAGCGAAGGAAAGAGAGTACAGCCCACAAACAGGGTGATGGGATAATGTGATAGTAAATTAAAATGATTCGTTTTGATAAAATTCATGAAAACAATGAGGGGGAATGCACTAGAGAGGGGGGTGGGGATAAATGCAGACAGAAGAACGAAGAGAAATAATACGAGAAAAAACAATGAAGAAAATTTGAGACAAAGATTAGAAAGGTCCGTTTAAGGAGATGGATTTCTACACTTCACTTCTTTCAAACAAGTGTTTAAATGAAGCTTCCTTTGAACATCTTCAGTAGCATCACAGAATACCCGTAAAATGAGGAAGGATCCCCGAAGGTTCAAAAGTTCAAGAAGGTTAAAATAGTCAATGAACAAAGACTCTTACGATAAAAAAACTCCATTCTGCCCAATCCTTTTTTACTACAACCTTTTTAATATCAAAAGTCATTTATTAGCACATAAACTTCCACTCACATGTGAACTTTGTTCAACGCCACTCATAATAACAACATAGTGAGAAAATTGAAAATAGCTTGTCGAGGTCAACCTCCAAAGGATGAAGAAAAAAAAGCTTTTGAAAGTAAACAAGAAAACGTTCATTAATAAGAAATGAAAACAAGAATAAAAAAAAACAAAGGAGTAAAAAGGGCTAGAGGGTGACCAAGACGAGATCAAAAAGATTCAACCGAAAGGACGCATTACCCAAACCCTAAGAGTACATACAAAAGAACACTCAGTTTCTTCTCCAGGAACAAGTATGTAGAAGAGGAGGATCGTCCGTATAACAAATGACCAAGAATTCAATTTATTTAGGAACCACATTTGAATAAAGTTCACAAAAGAGCGCACGATGATGAATCATTCTTTATTGCGTACAAATTTAAGATTTAATTAGTATTGTAAAAGAGACAGGGCTAGATTTAGTCATTAATGCAAGGAGTTGCAAAGATGCAAATGAAAACAGACGAGAACAAACATGCGAAGAGACCAAACAACTTTATGTACAGATATAATTTTTAATTATAACAAAGCGATTTTTTTAAGCAAGTCATCATACATTCTAAACATGCATATAAAGTGGCTTTCTATTTTCTACAACACGAGTTTGAAAGAATTTAGATCAAAGTCGGGGGGAAGGATTTATGCTAATATCACCTATCCATTAAAACTAAACTCTATAAACTTGGTTTGATCGAACCAATTGTAATTTAATTTAGCATCGTCTATTGAATCTTTATTTTAGCTAAACTTAACCAAGCTTAATGAAACTCAGCTAACGCATAGGCTAGCGAAGCCAAGCCTAATTAAAACCAGCTAACGCATATACTAGTAAAGCCAAACCTAATTAAAACCAGCTAACGCCTAGCCTAGGGAAGCCAATCGGAGCTGAGTCTGTGCCAAACCAACCTAAGCCAAAGCATTATGGCTGCCATAAATGTGCCAGATTCAATTTCAATTCAGCTTATTTTCTTCCTTAAAGGAAATGGTCACCGCTGGGCTCTTTTGATCTATAAATGGAATGAGGAAGGAAAAATGATCTCACGGAACATAGTTTCGAGCGATCATATAACAACCAAAATGCTGCATTTTGATACCACTATCCGATCTCGGTAGGCGGGATTCTCCTCGAAAAATGATTAGGATCAAGGTTATTGAGGAAGGGAGGGAGGGAGGGAGGAGCGAGGAAGGGAGGGAAGGACGAGAGGTATTGTCATTCATTTGTTTGTTCCCTTTTTCATGTTATGCCGTTTTACGATATTCAGTATCTATTTCGAGTCAGGAGAGTCAGGACCCACGTGCCAGCGTTTTTCTGGATTGATGAGTCCTATTGTCGGCATTGCGAATACGACGAGCAAGAAGAAATGGATTGCGGGTGAGAGGGAATCGGTTGATGATAAATGAATATATAGAGGGAATGGGACTAGATAGAATGAGAAGAGAAAATACTAATATAGGAGGGTGTTCGTTTGTACGAATTGATTGCATACTATAAGTATGCAATCAATTCGTACAAACGAACACCTTCCCAAAACATGCCCTTAAAAACTCTACTCGCGACATCAGGTGAGAAAAGTTAAGTTAGGTTCCAATTTCCATGCAATCAATCATATTTCACATTGGACCTGCGATGTCGTTCAGTTGACACCTCAGCCGGGCGGATTAATTGACTTTCTAGCTTCGATGTCAGAATCCTGGATAAAGACTGTCAGAAGAGTCAGGTTCACCCAGATCATGAGTCAATTGACCACAGAAAGGAGTAGAGTGAGATCTAACAGCTATTTGTTACCACCTACCTCGCTCCCCGCCTCAGATTGAGCAATAATCTGCCTCTCTTTTTTTGTAAAGTAAAGTAAAGGGGGGACTGCCGCTGGAAAGAGGGAGGCACTCGCGGGCGACTCCAAAGAAGGGGCTGAGGGGGAGCCCCCTGCACCCGTAGGCCATGGAGAGGAGTAAGCCTCCTCTCCGGTCAAGGAATTTTGGAGGTTCCCCTGTGAAAAACATGATCAGGACTAATTTGGGGGTTGTATGTATTTTCATAAAATTGTGTCTATTTACTTCTTGCCTGTTAGTTTACATATCTCTGTAAGCCTGGAAAACAGACTAATATATACATAATATGGCCTACTTTGATAGCGCTACTCCGTGACTCGAATAAACGATAACAATGCCTCCCCTCAGCCAGGACCTTAAGTGATTCCCTACACAGCAGTCAAGTCGGATAGACTATTTAGTGATATGTACAAAAGAAAATGATGTGAGGTTAAAACTATAGATGTAGCGGCTCAGCACTCCGAATTTCGGCAATTTATGTAGGTGAGGGGGAAAGGGGAAACTGAGAAAAGGAAATTAGTCCAAAAACGATGACCGAAGTGTCCTAACGCTCAGTTGGAGGAAAGAATCAAGAAAAACAAGATGCTAGGAGAATAATGGGAGAGCGATCAAAAGGCTTTATTACCCAAACATGCTTTTATTAGCATAGTTTGGCTTTTGTCGAATTACAAATATTTGGCGTTCTCTCGATCGGATTCAATGGCAAGTTACTTAGCTTAAAGCATTGCTGAGCCGTGAGGGGAGAGGGGGAAGCGCAGGGGTGTGTGGGGGGGGATTAGGAACAGGGGAGGGGGAAGCGCAGGGGTGTGTGGGAGGGGATTAGGAAGGGGAGGGGGGAACTCACCTCTCTGTAGGAATAATATTCGTATTCTGACACATTGTATTGCCCCGAATGGCCTGTGCGCTGTCGAAGAAAACCAATAAGGCGCATTCAGTTGCTTGAGTCGGGAAGCGACTAGTAGTACCACATTGCTACTTTATTACTACGACTAATGATGTTAATATTGCAATAAAGGGAGATAAGTGGGTAATAGTGTTGTTTTCCGTGGCCCGGGGACGAGGGGTGTTGGAAAAACGGAATGGCGTCAAAATGTTGATTTGTTTTTCTAAGTTATTTTTTGGAGAAGTTAGGAATGTAAGATAAAATTCTAATAAAGGGAAATGAGAAAAAGTGAGAACTGGAAGGGAGGAAATGAGAAATAGTATTTTATTAACCAAGTACTTAATACCAAATTAGTGCCTTCATCCAACACCAAAGTGCAACATCAATATAAAATAAGAGATGAAATCTACAAATCATTACAGTCAATATTTCACACAAAATCCGCAAAGCATCGAAACAAACTACGATCCGGCCATAAATCGCACCACTTCCTCTTACAAAAACAATATTAATTCAAAAAGGGATGTAAGGAAGCAAAAATAAAATAAGAAGCCCCCCTCCCCCAAATAAACCAAAGCACCAGAGCAAAAAAACACAACAAATACGCGACCAAACCTACCATAACACACCATAAGAAATGCAATTGTCTCTTATCTTACAGTAGCGAATTACAGGGAGATCCTTGCATTTCCGTTACTTTTGACAGGCAAAGCCTCAAATGAGATGACCACAAGGATCAAAACTCTCTACGGACGTGTAACGATGTTGATGGAATAGATAGGTGTGTATGGGGGTCAGGAAGGGTATTAGCATGCTTAATCTCACCATAAAGACCTGATTTTGGGGTGGTTTGCTGTCCCTCGACGATCCAGACAAGAGGTAGCAGAATACATACAGCAAGAAGAATATGCTGAGTCCATACAAATAAGTGAAGAAAGCCTGCAAAGGAAAATAAACACGAGGGTAAGTCACAAAGTGACCGGCGTTATGGGATGGTGTAAAGAGAGACGAGACTGAGTCAAAAAGAGACCGGCGTTATGAGATGGTGTAAATAGAGACGAGTAAATCAAAAAGAAACCACCGTTATGGGATGGTGTAAATAGAGACGAGACTGAGTCAAAAAGAGACCGGTGTTATGAGATGGTGTAAATAGAGACGAATAAATCAAAAAGAAACCACCGTTATGAGATGGTGTAAATAGAGACGAGGGTAAGTCAAAAAGAGATCGGCGTTATGAGATGGTGTAAATGAAGACGAGAGTAAGTAAAAAAAGAGTACGGTGTTATAAGATGTTGTAAATAGAGACGAGAGTACATAAATCAACGAGAGATCGGCATTATGAGATGGTGTAAATGAAGACGAGAGTAATTCACAAAGAGACCGACGTTATGAGATGGTGTAAACCGAAGGGCGCAAAATTCATCGGGGAAAGGTTAGAAATAAAGAAATTGCCGATACAAGTGTAAAAAATTCAGATAGAGAATAGGGCGAGAAACATTAACTTTACATTTTGATAATTCCATTAAATAAAGGTTTCTATGACTTTAGAGCAATACTTCGACTTCCCCCTGTGAATAAATAGGCATAAGGAGACGACAAATAAAATTTACCAACGCGAGAAAAAGAAAACATTCTCAGCTAGAATGTTTGTGACAATAGGCTCGCAAAGGAGTAAAACTGGAAAAAGAAAAGACTCCGAAGAACCAAGGAAGAAGACTTGGTACAACAGGGCCAGATGGTGAATTACGGAGGGTGATGACAGCTAACGAGGCATAGTGAAGTCCAAACAGTAAAAAGGCGCTACATCAACCCCAAATAATATTATTATTATAATAATTATATTATATTAATATTATTATATTAATGCTATAATAATAATAAGAAAAGAAAATATACAAATCCGAGCTCCGTTGTTGGGGGCAAAACTTACGTAGAGGCATTTATTTTATTAATTCTAGGAGATCGGTGTTCACTAGCATTGACATATCGGAAGAATAGGAAAAGCAGAAATTGGCTGTAATGCAATGTAATGCAACGTAATATAATAGAAAGTAATGTAATGTAATATATCAAATACACGACAGAATTGCGAATTGACATAAGAAACTAGACTAACCCGAAACGTCGGCTCTAAGGAGGGGGAGGGGGTACCGCTTGGGTTCACGGATTCAATCATCAACGTAACCTCCTTTTGAGGGGTAAGCATACCCACCCCCAAAGAACAGAAAAATGACGAACCACCGTGTGGACGCATGAATGCGTACATAAACGCAAAAATGCCTCATCACTATTAGGTGAGAGGAGCATATATATGTACACCCTCTAGAATTGGGATCTGTTGGGGGGGGGGGAGGGGGCACGTGTAGGAGTATTGCTCTCTCTACTTCAAGCTACGTACCTTCCGCACATATTGACATCTCCTAACTTTAATACTTTCTTTTGGAATATGCCCTCGTTGGTTTTCGTTTTATTTATTTTTAAATACCTCACCCTCTCGCTTTAGTTGAGGTAAAATGGGGGGGGGGGGGTTATACTGCTGTCGTGGTCATCCTCGATCAAGTTCCTCATTCTTCCCCTCAAGTGGGAGCGAATCTCGTTTTTGTTCCTCTTCACCCGTACACAACTGCGCGTGTGTACGTATAAACGTACACGCGCCTATCCTGGCTTTTCTAGACGATCCTGAGACTACATTTCCGGGGGGAGGGGTATTAACGTCTTGTCCGCTCAGGAAGTTATTTTTTTTTCAGGGGAGATTCTCCTCCCCCTCCCCACGCCTTACCACAAATCATTCGGGTTTCCCTCATTGACGCGATACCCCCCCTCCCCTCTCCCCTCCATCACCCTATATATCCGTTCCCCCCCCCTCGAGACGGAAGAGCGGGGGGGTAGTCTTTCAGACGTCTTCCCTTCCCCCTTTCAGTCTGAGAGGGCGCAATCTCCTACAATGTGCTCCGTACCCCTTATTACACCGAACAGTTCGATGGATCTCAGGAGTCAAAGGTATGAAGGTATGGGGAAAACACACAGGGATAAATGAATAAATAAATATAAAAAGGAAATAGTGGTAAAAAAGATTCCCCCCCCCCCCAAAAAAAAAAAACGGGCATGAGGCCTTGTAAGTCTTTGATCATCGGCCCCTCCGTGTTGACTCAGACCTTAAAGGTGTTCCTCTAGGAATTCTTTTTGGACCCTTCCGGTTTCTTACCTCGTAGTAGTAAAGGGGTACATTGTGTGTGATGACTTCGGATAACACGAAGCCGAGGCAGACAACAACCAGGAGAGTTGCGTACAGCAGCGACAGCGTAATAAACGACGAAGTTCTGTGGAAGGAAATTTTACATGGTCATTATCACATTTTAATGTCGGATTGTTACTATGACCTAATATCGTACATATTCCAAACCTAGATTTACTTCTATTAGTTCACCCTTGAAAATATTTCATTGCAAACTTGTATTGTATTTATAGATTATTTATTAATCTTTATTTATTAACCGAGGTAGTAAGATTTCTTTTAAAATCATTAATTTTTATCTACGCTCCCATTCCCTAAAATGGGTGAATAATTACTTTTAAAACTTGGTGAATTAATCTTATTTCCTTAATTAATTATCTTAACTCTAAAATGTATTTCCCTTTATTCTAGAAATTGATTGGATATTGTATCATTTAAGCTATTAAAAAATATATTTACCTAAGAAATTGATTGGATATTGTATCATTTAAGCTATTAAAAAATATATTTACCTAAGATTAATCAATTAAACCATTTAAAAGCTTATTAATCTCAGTTTAACAGATTGTATTATACTAACTTTCTTGTAATCTTCTTGCGCGGTAACATTACCATTGCGTCGGGTTTAATAAGAACGCTTAGAAAAGCACCTCAAAATACTCGCTTCGCCTTTGTACTTGCGTTGATTTATTACATTCGCCGTCAGTAGCGTTAAATAATTTCAATATATATCATTAAAACAAAGAACAACAATTATCACAAGTTCGGAAAAAGGAAAACAGTTCTTAGACGAAATACTGTTAAGTTTGTACAAGCACAACCTCGTGGGTAAGTACGGTTTTTACGAAATTTTATGCCTCTTTTATTCTAGTTTTGATTCGTTTTTCGGAGGTAATTCGGTTGGAGGCTTCGTGTAAATAGGCCCAATGTTGCCCATCATTCGGATCACTTTAAGATGGTTCCTACTTTTCGCAGGGTGTGTCAACGAGATAACTTGACAAGTTAACATTTCTTGAGCGTATATACCATTCTCTCGACAGATTTCCGGACATGGTTCGGGCAATTAATTAGTTTTTATTAATAATTTAAATTCCCTTGATAATTTCGAATAATCTGCGGAACCTGTTTTTTTTCAAAGATTGGATAATCAAGCAATAAGAAATTGAAGGTTTAAAATAAATGTGACTTGGGTTCACATGAAAAACTAACAACTTCCAATCTATAGGAGAAAAAAAACCCTGCACACATAGGCTACAAGGACTAGTGATAGTTCAGATAACTTCATTACTAAATGGTTAAACAGCCCATAAGATTACATTACGAAATTTCCATGGTATCAGGTACGAAACAGCCCTCGCATTCACAAGGAACTCCCTTGAGGAAGAGAGATAATAAAAGCAGAAACACAAACATACTTAACAAAATAACAGCCTCTCCCTCCCACCCTCTTAATGTGACTCTCACACACACGGAAGCCTGAGAGCGTGAACAGAGATTTCACGTCTGTGGCCTGATAGCAAAAACAGGCAACATAAATATGATCCTGACTTCTTTTTTCTCCTCTGAGCCAAACGATGTTCCCACCGGACCAAACCATCACACCCAAACACTCCCGCGGTACCGAACAATAACACTAAACACGAAACTAATCTTGATAAATAATGAGTTACATTCCGAATAGCAGATTTGTAATAATAATTTTACAAATTACCCTCCATTATTCCACGGGATGAAGAGAAACGAGAATCCGTTATTTTTAAAACCGGAAGTGGTAAAACTAAAGAACATCGGCTTGCCGACATGATTACCACTGTGCTCACAAAGAATGGACATTTTTTATGGAATACTATCACTGCTATAATAATAATTTGAAGGTCAAATGAATAGGTTAGTCATTTGTATGGTGAATTCAAGTTATTGCGCAGAGAATAAAATTAATATTTGTTTAGCTAATAAAACAACGACACAGAAACAAAAAGAACTAAAATCATTTTTTTTTTAATGTTTGGACTGCTCTACCTAGGCATCTTCTAAGACAACCCATAGTTTATTTACCCTTGGTTTGGGTTTTTTCCTCTGGTTCCACATAATCCCAAGCAGTTACCCATGATGTTAAAATGTGGACTTGCTGTTGGCCATTTCAATTAGTTCGCGGTTATCGCATTTCTTTCCACATAAGTTTTTTACATTATTACTAGTGTGTTAGGGGACAATTGAAAGGGTGGAATATTATTAACAGTGTGTTTGGTGCCAATTGACACATTCTAACATTACTACCAGTGTGCTTGGCGGAAATTGGTATGTTGGAACATTATTACTAGTGTGTTTTGGGGATAGTTGCTAGGTTCAAACATTATTACTAGTATGTTTTGGGGACAATTGGCAAGTTGGAAAATTATTAAAAGTGTGTTTAAGGATAATTTTGGCCCGTTGGAACATTATTACTAGTGTGTTTGGGGACAGTTAGTACGTTTGGAGAGAATTGACACATTGAACATTATTTTCAGGGTGCTTAGGGACAATTGACACGTTGGAACATTATTACTAATGTGTTTGGGGATAGTTGGTAGGTTGAAGCATTATTGTCAGTGTGTTTGGGGACAGTTGGGGGACAATTATCAGGTCGGAACATAAAATTTCGACAAATCTGACTTGATCATGAGGGAACTATATGGCCTATTAACTGCGTCTACTATTAAACAGTGACGAGTCACCAAATTACCGACTCCATTTACTGATATGCATAAGTCCATTTCCAATGAATTGCGTGATTCGAAAGGGATATATTCGTGACTATTTGGAACACTGCTAAAGATCTTATGAATTTCAGTAATTATGTTTACATAAATTCCCTCATTGTTTGTATTACATCCCTCCATAAATTTAATATTGATCCTCGATTGTTTGTTCTCGATTAATTCCTTATTTACTGCCTAATGCCCCCAAATAAGCTAATCTTTTGGCAATAATGGCTGGTTACTACCGTTTTTTTTATAAACAATGTTTCTACGTCATTGCTCTTCATTGTCCCGCAGGTCTTTTTTTTCTGCAGTGACTCCACAAAAGCTCGATAGGACAAGGGGAAAGGGGTTAAATTTCCTGAGCAATTTATAATGTACGTGTAGGAATATGTCTACGTTCCTGAGTAATTTATAATATACGTGTGTAGGAATGTATACGTGGGTGTGTTTACATGTATAAGTAGTCTTTTCAGGGCCCCTCGTAAATGCGGCCGTTCGTTAAGTGAAGGGTGTCAGACTCACATTAGCGTTCACATTATTTCCTTATTTAAGATTTCCAGGTTCGGTAGTTCCCTTCGGTCCCTGGAACACTTCCAAATGTCCCTCCCCCATCCCCTTTCCATCGGGGCAGGGTCTTCCTCAAGTCATATAAATACAACAATGATTATGAGAGAGAGAGAGAGAGAGAGAGAGAGAGAGAGAGAGAGAGAGAGAGAGAGAGAGAGAGAGAGAGAGAGAGAGAGAGAGAAGAGAGAGATGGATAATTTGGAACCAGGACCTCAATTGCCATTCCCAGAATGCCTTGAGATGTAGGGTGGAAAAAAGATGCGAAGAAAAGATGTTGCACAAGTTCACCCTACAACCACTTTACCACTTTGATCATATCAGCAAAATTTCAATAAAATACCAATTTGCACTTCGTTCGTCTCGGCAAATCTTAATTAACTTCGGTTGATGCCCCCCACCAATTTTGGGATGAAGGCACAATCAAAATTCATGTTGACAAACCACCCTTGGAGGACAAGATAATCCTCTTTGGACATTATTTATTAAAAAAAAAACCACTCGTTACTTGATATTAGCATAATAGAGAATCCACCTTGACTTAATTTTCAAAATAAAAGTACCTGTTAGTAGATAATGGCTTAAAGGACAATCCACTTTGAATTACTTTTCAATATAAAGACACCTGGTACTCGATGCTGGCTTAAAGGGCAATCCACTTTGACTTAAATTTCAAAATAAAAGCACCTAGCAATCGATAGTGGCTTAAAGGGCAATCCAGCTTGCCTTAATTTTCAAAATAAAAGGACCTGACACTCGATACTGACCGTAAGGGCTATCCACCTTGACTTATTTTTCAAAACAAAAGTACCTGACACTCGATACTGGCCTTAAGGTCAATCCACATTGACTGAGCTTTCAAAACAAAAGCACCTGGCACTTGATAATGGCCTTAAGGGCAATCCACGTTGACTAATTTTTCAATATAAAAAGGATGGAATTTAATCCAGAAATTATAATTCGATACTAAATAATGAAACGTGCGAAGAAGAGTCCAAAAAAGGAACAAAGAACGAACTTGAAGGTGTAAGAACAAAGACATGCGGAGGGAGTTCTTGCATTGATCTGGTTCTATTTTCCCAAGTGGATCCACATATAAGAGGGATCCTGACCTGCCCCAGTAGGTGAAAGGATAAAGGAAAGGAGGAGCTACCCCTAAAGGAGGAACCAGGAATCGATTTTTTTGACAGACACAAAAAAGATGGCCATTCCCCAACTCGAAATTTCCAAAAGGGGGATATTTTTGAGTGGGGGTAAGTCTAATCACAGGTAAAACCGCAGGTGAGTGGCAAGAGGGGAATTCAGGCGCCCTTATTTCTTTACTTTCAACCATGATGGGGGGTAGGTCCCATTATTGGGCTTCAGCCCTCCCCCTATCCCCCATTTATACCCCGATACTTTACAGGTCAAGGGCTACGCCCCCTTTACATTCTCCTTGTAGGTACAAAAGGCAACGCCCGGCGGACGGGGTCCGGATAGGGGGTACTTACTTGGCCGTCGTCAGGTAAGGAGGGACAGGAGCCACACAGCCACATTGGGGGTCGTAGGGAACCGACAGCCCCTCCCGGTACGAGGTGAGCCGACCGCTGAGGCCGCTCACGCTCCTCTCAAGGCGGTCCTCGAGGCTCTCTTTCTCTTTCTGCCTGTGCGCCTCCGTTTTGGGGTCGTTGCCCCCCTTGTCCGACACGTAGCTCAAGTGCGAGCCCGACTGTCGGTACTGCGGGTTCCCGTCTCCGGTATCCGGGTCCGGGGTCCCGTCCAGGGTCAGTGTATCCGACGAATGAATCGTACCGGCCCCGCTGCCGGGTTGCTGGTGCTGGCGCATGGCGCCGTCTACCGTGGCGACCCCCATTTCTTCCACCATGGTGTGAGGGATAGGGGTTGGGGGTCTCGATGAGGGTGAGGTGGGGGCAGGGGCAAGTGTCAGTGAGGGGTGTTCACTCTTCAGGGTAAGGGAGGGGGTACGGAGGTCCGTGTGGCACACGCAAATGGCAGGCGACGGATCGGAGGCGGGTTCAATCCCACGCTCTCCACTTTAGCGTTGCTGTTTCACGCGTTTATTCGGCCATGGTACAACAAATGTCATTCAACTCATCTGGGGCGAGGTAGACACCGTCACAAACAACGATCCTAAAAGCGCCCCGGCCCGGCCCAATTCACCGACAGACCCAACACTCTTTTCTCCACCTCTGACCCACTCCCGCATTATCCAGGCACCGGGTTCGAATACCGGGATGGGCCAATCACTCACTACAGCTCTTCGCGATTCACCATCCTGATCTTAACCTGAGACACCCGGGGCAGTACCTTTAACCGGACCCGCCCATTCGTCAACCCTTGTCCCTAGAAGACACCAGAGGGGGCAAAAGCTACATCACAGAGATCAGGGAGGGGGGTAGGTACCGATGGAAATAAGCATACGATGACATGTGTACAATGGTGGGGCGTTGAGAAAATCGAAAATGAAAATGAAATCACCGCTAAGGGAGGGGGAGGGATTATTTAACTCACTTAGTAAAAACAAGTACGTACAAAAAGACACTTACTGTTACAAAGTACGAACTCTCAACCACATAAACGAACAAAGAAAAATATATCGTAACATGCATTTGTGCAAAGAGGTAAATAAACTACTTAATAATCATTACTGCTTAAAATACATCGGGTTAGCGTTTTCACACTAATAATACCCCGAACATGCAAAATAATCCCCCCAAGGAATTAGGAGAAAGAACATCTAAAAATAGAAATAAACTAAATAAAAAATAAATTCGTGCTCTTCTAGGCTTCCAAGCAATGTAAACAGAAACGCATAAGCCAAGATGGCGCCCACGCGGGACCAATAAGATCATATTCGTTGTTTAACACACAGCTAAAACTTTAACAATGGCAGAACTGACTGCATCAATTAAAAAAATGGTCATTGACAAGAAAAAATGCGAAAAATATCTATTTTAATAGTTACATAACATGGTATAATAGCCCGTAACAGTATGGTTAATGAAATTTTCAACTGGTTTTTCGTGTTATTGCAATCGTAAACTTTATCACACACTTCCTGTCTCGTCCTTCAAGTTTGTTTCACGTAAAACACCATCGTTAGTTACATCACAACGGTCTCTCTCTCTCAAAAAAACCTTGGCTAGAAGCGTTTCCCCCTGAGGTGTTCTAATTAATAAATTGGATAACTTTATCGATAGGGATGCTAGGGTGGGACTGAACTTGGTGATGGGAACAGGAGCTGCCTCGTATAGCCTATTTGATTAGCCCTTTTCAGACTCCTTCTTTTCTTATGTCTTAAATTTGGGGATGAGAGAAAAAATAGGCCTTTTATGAACACAAAACGTGAGAATTTGCCCTGAGAATCCTAATAAGAGGCCGGATAAAATTAAATAACCCGAGGGTAGATTTTAAAAAGCTCACCATCTCGTCTCATGTAAATTGCGGGAGGGAACTCAGAGACATTTGCCAGGAAACACTACCCCTTAAAAAAAGACCCAACCACATAACGAGAGTGCCTGTCACTAGTGGCATCTGGGCATCACGTGAGTCGCAACACAAAGGCGGACGGAATCGGATTTCTCCCATTCGCCGAACAGAAACGATTTTTTCTTTCGAAATTTAAAACGCAATAGCAACGAGGCCAGTGTCACGCAGAAAGTTAGTAATAAGTGTAAAAAAAAGTGGTAAAAGGAGACGAAGTGAAAGCAGTGGAAGATAAAGAGCCGTAGGTTTTCCTGTGGGCATTGGAGCGGAATTGGAAGGGCGTGACCTCCCTCCAGATAACAGGTGTAAGTCTACACAGCCCCTCCCCACCATAAGGGTGAAAGTATGTATTCGCTGAAGAGGACAATTGTGGGTACAGGGCAGGAAAACTGCCCCTAAAGATGTGGAAAAGAGAGTTCCGGAACACGAAGGATGAAAATGCGGAGGAGTTAGGGAAAAGGGCTATAGGTTCCAAGCCCAGCCCTCTAACTAAAAACAACAACAACAATTTTAGACTTCTCCGAACGGCGTGTGTGTGCGTATAGGTCGGGCGGTGCACGAGACAATACGTCCATACTTACACACATAAATACGTCAGTGATAAAACACATCCCATCGTGGCTCGATTGTCAGCACTGACCCATCACATCCATTGGGTCGTGAGAACGAATTTCTGCTGAAGGTTTGATCCCTCCCCTTCAAGGATAAATCCATCAAAAAAATGCCATTGTTCGTACTATTGAGACTTGGCCGTTAAGACGCTTCTAAGGGCGCTCCAATTTCAGCCCTCTTAAAGGTTTTACAAGATCCATTTGTCGGTATATATCCTCGATCCTGTGAATTCGTATACTTTCGATCCCTACGAAGAGTAATCCATCTATCTGTCTATAGAACCGATTGCTACAAAAGAGTAGGAAAATATGGCCAAACGCGTATAACAGCGGGTATCCAAACCATGTAATAGGTCAATTTGAGTCATCATCAGGCCACTGAATGGATTACAATCAATTAATAGGCTCTCTTTTTACGAACTTGGCCAACGCCCCGCGGATTAAACTTGTCACGTATGTTCAATAGGCTCTTGAATAATTATAATGTATAGGTCAGTAGTATAAAAGTAGGCCCTCCAATTAGAAACAAAGAAAATAGGTGTAGTTTTACAAACAACCGCATCGACCCCCAAACAATGAACCGCTTTCTTTGTAGCGATATTTGGCTGGAAACTGCCTAAATCGTCTGCTTTTCCCACAAAAATGATTATTTGTCCATTTCTAAGCGAGATAAAATGCGAGTTGTTAGACTACGGACAAGTATAATAAGGGTGGGGGGATAATGAGTTTACAAAATAGGACAGCAATTAGTCCTAATAGACTATTCCAGGATCAGCTTGGACCCCCATGACAATAGAAATGCAAGCAAGAAAAAGGAGAAGAAGAAAGAAAAGATTGGTGATATTCCAGAGAGGGACAAGAATTCGAGAGCGCAAATAC
Organism: Ceratothoa steindachneri; assembly: GCA_963969495.1. Lineage (NCBI taxonomy): Eukaryota > Metazoa > Arthropoda > Malacostraca > Isopoda > Cymothoidae > Ceratothoa > Ceratothoa steindachneri. The sequence continues at coordinate 37,218,446 of OZ018320.1, forward strand.
ATAAAGAATCTGGAACTGGGCAAAAACACAAAAACAAATACAAAGAAACATAGAGAAGCGCTAATTCTAAGGGATTCTGTAGGGAGCGGGAGCAGCCACAAGGATAGATATCCAAGAGGAGATAAAGAGAGAGCGAGAGAGATAGAGAGAAAGAAAGAGAGAGAGTCGAATGAGACAGATCAATAGTGGGAGGAAAACTCCGCCTCTGCTCTCTCGCGTTCGGACAACATCCCGGACATGTTCGGTACCTCACCGATATCTCGGCACTGGCACAAAAAGAGTGTCATCCCCCCCTCCCCCCACTCGGAATGTTATGGGATGAACTATCAACTTTCCATGGAACTCGTAGGCATAGCTCCCTACTTCCTCTTAGGACAAGGATGACAACAACATGAGTTTATTGGGGCAGGGGGCGAGTAACTGGCAGATACACCCAAATTCCAGGCCCTGATCAAACTTCTGCCTTCCAACCGTGGGGGAAGCAGAGAGATGGGGAAAAAAGAGCGACCTCTCGACTCAAATCTGTTTTATTTTTCATCAGGAATTTCTAATTACCACCTACTAGAGATATGGGGCTGGACCGTCGATGGGGAAAGGGTTAACCCAACAAGGGGAATTCTGATGAAGGTAACTACCAAAAGAAAAGACAACTCTCTTTCCAATTCCTTTTAAATTCCCTTCTATCCTCGCTACCCATCCCCTACCAAAACAAATCTCCCCTCCCCGCAAACTCCCTCCATCCGCAAACGGAATTCTAAAACAACTGAACATAACTGAGTTCTCATTTAGGAACCTTTCCGCTGTACGCTGCTTCGCCGTTTTTGCTCTGCTTCCGGCACGCTTAATATTTGCGGGAAATGGACAAAAAACACACATTTTTTTCATTATTTGGTTTGGCTTCAATGGAAAAAAAAAGATCGTAAAATTTACTGCTTCGGCTCGCATAAAAAAAGGGGAAGGTGGAAATAAGAGGAGGGAAGGAGCTACTTCTTAATTTTTTCTCTCCTTACCGAATTAAAAAAATGCCCGTCTAAGTTTACACAGAGGTGCAGAGTTATATTATGAGAATAATAAAGATTTATCGAAAGAAAGAGGAAATTAAAAATGGGAAACTCGGTTAGAAGACAATGGAACCGGGAAAAAATACAAAGGAAAGAAAAAATAATGAATAAAGAGGAAAGAAACGAAAATAAATATTTAACGAGTATTCAGAAATGTCCCCTTAATTGGGCACCTGAGACTTCACTCAAAATTAACGAGTAAGCGCCAATGTGAGTACTATTTATGATTCTTATTTCATTTCAAATTGAGTAATATCGCTATTAAAATTAGTATCATTATCATAATCCGAAGGGAAGTGGGGGGGGGGGGAGCTCTGTAAGGCGATAACGAGAGAAATATTGGTTATCGCTTTGTCTCGTGCGCTGTTTTTCGCAGTGCCATTATGGAAGCTATGATAGGAGTTGTCCAGTGCCATTATCAAAGTTGTGGCAGCGGTACGACCACAACTTATTGTACTTAAATCATCCCGCGTCTCTAGATGGTCGCTTTCCCTCAGAAAATCGAGTGCCATGGATAAAGCTACGGGGAATAGTGTGTATGCGTGCCTACACAAGGGAATTTGAAACCTATAGGCCGTAATTTTGTGGCACTCAAATTGAATTTCTTTCTATGGATCTTTAAATAAAAAAGTAATGAGAATCGTGACTACATTTCTCTCTGACTATCTTCAAATTACAACTACCAGGTAATGAAAGAATACGGGGGTAAATACACTCGTCTCTAGCGCCAACTATCCAATCCAAAAGACCTTCCCTCCTCACATTTCTTTCTAACTCCAGAAGGTCCTACACGTTGAATAGAATGTTAGAAACCTAATATTGAGATAAGTGGACTTGGCTTATGTGGGTCAGTTGCAGAGTATGAGGATGTGTGTATTTTAGTGAGGAAAGAGCAAATCAAAATACCTAAATCCTAAAGAAAACCCAAAACGCGGAAAAATTGAGCGCGAAAAACTTTTGGCGCCAAAATATTAACGTCAAATTTGATTATTCTTTATTTCATTTGCTTATTTTAATTTTTATTAATATATCTGTTTAGCTATTTTATATCTAGATCTACTCTAGGGGGATATCGATTCCTGCACCCTTACCCCCGGTGGATGCAGGACACTCCGGGAAGACGCAAGATAGAATCCTACCTCCTACTTACGACACGCCCTGTGCACACAAATGTGAAAAACTCCGGTGATCCTTCGTATCAACGTGGGAGGAGGGGTATCTGGCCCCACCAAGGGAAGAGACAATTCGAGTCCTATTTTACGATCCTTTTGGTCTCCTACACCCGCTTGTTTGTCGATGTCACACCATCTTGCGAGGGTGTATCAGGTGTAGAATAAACAGTCACGCTGCAGCTGACATCCAGAAGATTGCCTGCAAGTGGATCCACGCCCTGCATATCTTCCTCACATTTTCAATTCATCTTCACCACTTTAAATCTCTCCCTACAAACTTCCTGTCGTGGATGCCCTCGTTGGCTTTTGTTTCTTAGTTTTAAGTAATAACTACGAGCACACACACCATGGTTGGATTACACAAATATATTCTCTATTCTTAAAATAAAATCGCATTCTCGCAAATAACAGGATTCTTCGCATTCGATCATTCTTCCCCTTCTCAATCCTGTTTCCATCATTACACTCCTCTTTCTATCCTTTGTTGTCTTTACCTTCCTCACAAAGTGGCGTATTCCCTACCTCACCAATGAACAGCCTCTCTTAGACGTCGCATAATCCCACGCATAAATTAACGAGGGTGGGAGGGGGCATATATCTTGCCACCCATTAACGAAGGATTCACACAAGTCATTGACACAAAGGATAGCGTGAGAAGCAAACATTACTCTATTTGTAAACCTAAACGAATGGTAATTTTTTGCCGAGTATATATCAGGTTGGAACGAAAGTATGAGTATGGAAATATGTAATCATAAACATAACCTCTATTGCTTTCTAGAACCTCGTTCGTCAACAAGCTTATAAATGCCAGGTTTATTAAATTCTTGCGGTTTTAATGCAAAATATGAATCCAACTCATTTTCAACTTCTTTTGGTGTCAACTTAAGAGCATTTAAATGGTTCTGTAATCCTCTAAAAGGTGGTTATCAGAAGGAGGAAGGTCATAAAAATTGGGAGGATGAAGCAATATTTCCTAACCGAGCTCCTCCAAAAGATCTTTGGTTATCTGATGTGTGCGAGGACTGGCATTCTCGGGATGGATGATGACACCCATTCTGTTGACTAAGGAACGTCGTTAATTGCAGTACAGATTAGCATTATTTGTTTGATTGTTGTCTAACAGTTTGTAATGGACAATTCCTTCAATACCCAACCATACACTCAACAAAATCTTTGGGGGATGAAGTCCTCCTCTCAGTTGTTGAGAAACTCTGCTTCCTCTACTGATTCGCGAACGGCAGCGTTTAACCTCATAATAAAGGATCCACTTCTCATCACCAGTAACCAGCCTGCCCGAAAATGGTGCCTGAAGGGGTAGTGAAAGCAATGACTCACAGTAAGCAACACGTTAAATTGTTCTGAGAGATCGCTAGAAGTTGTAGCAGGATTTGCTGGCCAATAGTGTCCAACTCTTCGGAAACAAGTTCTCTTGGACGACATTTTAGTCCATTTTTAGACTGAAATTCCCACGTTGGAAACGAAAAAACCACCTCCTACAACTTCTTTCATCCACTGCAACATCTCAGAAATGCTCTGAATTAATTTTACCACTGTACTTGCATTGCCACCCTTATGAAACTCATAGAGTAAAGCAGGTCTAATGTGATCGTTAGATGGGATGAACAAAGGGGTACATACTGAAAAACATTATGTACAATATTTTTATAATCTGAAAGAAACATATAGAAATTATTTATTGTAACATTCTCAAACGATAACAAGAGGCACTACTTTAATAAATACTATCTGAAAGTTTATTCTAGCAAATCAGGCATTACTCTAGTTCCAACCTGATATTACCACACAACCAGAATATTACATTTTACCTTGAAATTGAAAGAAAAACAATTGGTTATATATATATATATATATATATATATATATATATATATATATATATGATGAAAATTAATGCAATATCGCAAGAAAAGATGAGGAATTAAACCACATTCTCCGAAGACAATTTAATTCAGTGTCAGTTGAAAAAGGGTGTGAGATACACCGAAACTGTTCTGAATTAAATTGTCTTCGGAGAATGTGGTTTAATTCCTCATATATATATATATATATATATATATATATATATATATATATATATATATATATATATATTGTGAGTCAAAGCCTTCCACCCTGGCACTACCTTCTATTTATACTTCCTCTTCCAGCCAATGTCCGCTATTTTTTGCACCTTCCTTAAAAACATTGCCCTTTTTATGCGTGCCAAAGAACATTAAAGGAGAGGTCAAGACAAAAGATTCTGGACTGAATCGGCAATTAATTGGAGGTTTTAGTGCCACTTAAAATAGAGGAAAGTGCCACTTGTTAGGAGATTTATTTATTTAAGTTTCCATTGGATTATATTGATTGGCACTATTCCGATGGGAGGAATCTAAGAAAAACTTTTAGCTATCCATAATTCAGGGTTTTAGCACTGCATATCTATCCACAGGGGTGCTCCTTCAAAGATGAATACGCGTTCAATACCTTTGGCACTAGTAGCATATCACTACCTGGCACTTCACCCTGTACATACATAGGTAAATTTAAACTAGAGAGGAAAGTGAAGCAGACTGACTTTAGGCAACGAGACTCCTCTTGAGCGTGTTTAGGCAGCTGGCAACCAGGTGGCACTACAAATTAAGCTAGAAAAGGGTCAACAAAGGTATGGATGGGTAGTGGGTAGTGGCTACGAAACGTAGTTACTGGATAGGGCCAAATACACCAAGCTAATGAGAAGAACAATCTTGCAATAACTTGAAAGAGCAGCGGAATATTCAAGAGCCATTTATTTCGGATTGAGTGCCAAAAGAGGCTAAAAGGGAGAGAGGGGAATGAGGGTGAAAACTAATGACACAGACACATAAAAGGCACCATTTGTATGGCCCCAAAATAAATAAAAATGGACGAATAGCAAAAATATTCTGAATTTAATCACAAAACACAAATATTTCAATACTCTTAGCAAGGCAAAAAGCTGACCGGTTAGTTATTGATCAACGGCACCTATCTCTGCTCAGAATATGGCATACATGTAAATCACTGCAAACAATAACACCTGACAATCCGCAAAACTATAATCAGCAGCTCGAGAACGCTGGAAGCGCAATTAATTGAATAATTAGATAATCGTTAAAAATTAGCTCTGGAATAAGACTTCCTTATGGGAAACACTAAACAAATGATATGGTACTCCCCATTTCGAATAGGGAATCTCCTTCAAAAGATGCCACTCGACAAGTTTAGCAGATCATTACATGCTGTGTGTTAATTTCGCAAGAATCATCAAACTATGACAAACAAGCTGACGAAGCAGAATTAACTCATTACATCCAGGACGCTTGTAAGGGTGAGGTGAGGTATAGGTCCCGATTGTAAACAAACGACGCGAAATAAACCAATTTCGTAACAACTGTTTAACTCAAACGTATAATAAGTTAATAAGAATGGTGGAGAAACACTTGGGCATTAGTGTTAATTGAATTTTTGAAAAAAAAGTATGAGCGAAATAGTCACGTATTGAGTGAGAACAACCTCTTCCCTTTTCCGTGTTGATGTTACGCGTGAGTATGACATTTGTTGACTGACATTTCGCGCATTTCACAAACTATTAAGGTCATTCCACCTAGGTTCTATGTCAATGGCCGAAAAAAGATAGTATTTGTATTGAAATCTATATACTTTATCAAACCTGTTGGTACTAGTCTCCCCCCCCCCCCCAATTGGTAACAAGCTTCAGATATTTACTGTAAATGTGGTTTCCAGCTTAAGCTTAGGTTTACTGAGTTATTACTCATTACCTCTATCCAAAGTGTAGCCCAACTATGTTGCAGCTGACATCTTGAGGATTGATCCCCCACCCCCTAAATGGTTAGAATGAGGGGAGAGAGAACGCCTCTTATTTTCTTTTAATAAATAAAAACAAAAAGAAGGTAGTGGAAATGAAAGGAAACTGAGGGTCGAATGACTTCGTCACCATCCTTAATAGAGGGAGAAACAGGGGGAGATAATAGGGGAGAATAGAAGAGGGGAGTCGTTAATTCCCGTTAAAATGAACACTCATGTCACACCGTACAAAGGGGACTTAAAATCCGGCGTTTGAGTGCTAGTCCTATACGACTTACGGCCCACAAATTAATGGGCTTTACCATTCCGTCCGATCCCTAATCTTAGATGCCTACGTTGATTGCCACCATAGTGAGATAGTAAATTAGATAAAAATTACTGCCAGTTTTCCCTGTTCATCACCCTTTCATCTCTATGAGGGGTATTCAACCTTAGCTCACCGCCCACTTTGACATATTCTAAAGAGATCACAACCCACCGACCATCTAACATACCATGAATCTGTTAAAAGGAATATAACTATAAAACGTTCTTCAAGCCAATGATTTAACCCACTCGGGTTACCATCCACATGGTAGCCACTTCGATAGGTTTAATCTTTTGTTTAATTATTACGATTATTTTCCAATTCCTCCTCTTATTATCCCGCTTGATTAATCCATCTTTCTTTCTTTGGAGAAAAACCTACGAAATTAATGAGTGTTGGATATGATGGCAACAATGGAGGGAATGAGAATAACCCTACTCGTAAGTAGACAGCTTGAGTTCTTGGGCCGCTTCATGAGAAGCGCCCAAATATTACCCTCATATTATTAGAAAAAAATCACTGAAGGCCTCCGAAGGGTCGAGCGGGTGGCATCGCATTGAAAGTGTATAGAGAAAAGAAAGATGAAAGACGGAGAGCTCCGGACCGGAGGAAGGGTACAGCGACTGAAGGTCAGAGGCGCAACTACGGAAATACTGCAAGACCCACTCCTAAAAGAGCCACCATTGATTGGCCAATGAAGCGATTCATCCGCTAGCTTCAAAGTGACGAACGATGGAAAGTAAAGAACAAACGGAAGGACGGTGAGTAGTGAACACGTTCCCGTCGTTGGGACCAAGGTACGCGCGGCTTAGTCCGCTCGTCCATCGTAACTCCCCCTAATAGACTATGTCAAGCCCTGCGTCAAGTATTGGTTTTAGTCCTGTTGGGGACGTATCAACCCTCCCACTAATTATGAATTAACTAGGGGGGGGAGGCAGTTTAGCCGCGGACAACCAGACAAAGAAACAGGTGGTACTGGGTTACATGTTACCAGTAGCGATGTACCCTCCTTCCCCACCAGACAGGTAGAATAGTAGGCGTAAGAACAAGGAGACAAAGAGAAAATGTATGAACGTGGAAGTGAGTTTTTGTAGGCACATCGGTAAGGTAAGCCTACAACATTTGACAAAAAAGCCTACTTGAAAAATTCTCCTTTGGAGGGAGGGGGGAGGGAATACGGATGATGTGCGTATAGTGATGTATGCGGGTGGTGTGTCAGCGCGAACATGATTGCAACACAAGGTAAACAGACATGGATGGCATCCTACGGTCACCAACGTCTTTGTAGGCACATTGGTAAGTTAAGCCTACAAGGCTTAACACAAAAGCCTACTTGTAAAATCTTTTGGACTGGAGGAGAGGGTGCGGATACTAACCGTGTGCGTTAAAACATTGGACCGAAGAACGAGAAAGACCCGAATAACCGGAGAAAGAGGACACTAAACCGCATCGGATACCGACACTATAGGATCCATTCGCTAAGCGTGAAGCGGTCACAACCATCCGTACACATACACATGTTACACTCCACTTTATCTTGTCTTGAGTGAGGCTAAAGGCTGATTTTTTTATGAAGGGCTTAACGCCATCTATTAACCTTGTTGGGGTCTACCTGTGCGGAGGGAAGAATGAGACGGAGGTAGACTGAACAATAAAGGAGATAAATTAGATAATGGAGCAAAAAGGTTAAGAAGAATATTCCCACTGAGAAGTAGAGTATACTTCTCTCATCGTTTCCGCTTTACTTATCCATAATAATTATAATAATCTCCCATACAAAAATAACAGAAAGAAAAACTGAATTAAATAAGGTTGAAAAAACGACCAGAAAATTAAGCCGTTATTCAGACAGACGAACGAACAAACACATCGAGGCGAAATGAATCTCTTACAAAAGGCGAAACGACACACGAAGGAGAAATGACCCCAAATCCTAGTAAGAAGGGTAGAACTGACAATCTCATATAAAGAGTTGATACTCAAAAGCACGAATTTGCACCCTGTTTTACTGGGGTCTCTAGAGACACTGGTGTAATATGATATATTACTGTCACACCTACACCTAGGTGAGTGTGCAGGAAGAATGTCGAATATCAAAATGCCAACAGACAAGTAAAAATTATTAGTCAAAAGCCGATTAGTCGAACTAGTCAAAATGGCAAGTGAGAAAGAGGCTAAGCCAAAATTTAGATTAGGTTAAATTTAGGTTAACAGGTAAGGTTAGGTTAATATCAATTTTGGGTCGTCGGCTTTCTGGATGGCGTCAGTTTGACTGTCGCATTTGGTCGGCGGACCATCTACCAGAGCTACCAGAGAAAGACCAAACTTAAGATCCTCCCCCCCCCCCTAATACTCTAGAAGAACTATAGTTGAGTCAGTTATCACTAAATGTTTTAGGATATGAAATTTAATTTAAGTGGTGCCATATTTGAACTGAACTCAGTCAATTTGTTCGCCTGTAAATCTACTTCAATGGCAGGATTTGGGGTCATTTTTCCTTCGTGTGTCGTTTCGCCTTTTGTAAGAGATTCATTTCGCCTCGATGTGTTTGTTCGTTCGTCTGTCTGAATAACGGCTTAATTTTCTGGTCGTTTTTTCAACCTTATTTAATTCAGTTTTTCTTTCTGTTATTTTTGTATGGGAGATTATTATAATTATTATGGATAAGTAAAGCGGAAACGATGAGAGAAGTATACTCTACTTCTCAGTGGGAATATTCTCATAAATGGATCCCAACCCTTAATGAAAATCATGGCTGATATCGGGAAAGCTTTTGGACACGTTCAGAGAAGTTTAAATTATATCAGCCTCAAAAATTGTTATTCAAGATTCGGTAATACTTCAGTTTAGGGACGCACGATAGGGGGCGCTGTTTCTGAGCTACAATTTGGGCCTTATGACGTCAGACGTCAAAAGGCAAAGCCCCTCATTTCGAGAGTAGCTAAAAATGTTAATTTTTTGGCGAAAATAGCCTAAAGTAGGCGACACTAACGTCTTTATTATTTCGATAAACGTGCAGAGCCGATAGCACGTTCATCAAAATAACAAAGACGATAGCACCGCCTAATTTAGGCTATTTCTGCCAAAAATTAACATTTTTTTAGTTACTTTGGAAATAGATTTCAGCCGAAATCTATCGGGACCAAATTGCTTTGATGTTTCGTTCAGACGCGCAGAAACGATTTGTTAAAAAAAAAGTGAGAACATTATTCTATAAACAATTACGATTATATACTGGGGGGGTTGCGCCCTCCAGACCCCCCAATTGATTGAAATCTCAGGGTCATCACAGGGCGATCGCCTTCACGAGCCGTAACTCGAAATTAGTTAAAAAAAGGTGAAAAATATTGGAACATGGACAAAATATTATGCGGCCAGGACCGGGGAACAGCGGAGCCGAGCGCGTGATGCAGATCTTCAGTTTTACCCTATCTCCACCTTTCACTATTATAATTGAGCCGCGCTTCTTTTAAACGAGACCACGGTCTACAGAAGAGTCTATTAAATTGACCGAGGAATTAACACAAGTCGTATTGAAGTCGAACAAACCGTATTCAGACGTATCGGGCTCTTTTAACTGCTCGGTTTCAGGGTTGCCAATGTTTGAAATAATGTTGAATTAAGGGTTGCCAGTGTGTGAAATTAATGGTCTAGTTTCACAAAAATAGTTAAACGAAACATACAAAGTTTAATACATTAGTAATTATAAAAAAATCAATGCATTACTAAATAATGTAATTAAGTAGAAGTGCAGGCATTTATTAAATAATAAAGAAGACAGGAAAAACAAAGCAAATACAACGCCGTGATTGGCCCCCTTTGAAGCTACCGTCTGATGTCATAATGCCTAGATTGTAGCCCAGAAACAGCGCCACCTATCGTGCGCCCCTAAACGGAAGTATTACCCAAGATTCTTCTCTTAAGAAAAAATTAGATTCGAAAGGCACTCAGCAGCACTTACAAATTCAAGTCAAACAATGGCACTCAAATTAATTAAAAACTCAACACAAAGAACTAAATATGTGGTCTTCATATATATATATCACGTAAATCCAGGATCAAACCACAGTATCTATGGTCAATTTATCACGAAACCAGGTTTCGACAAAGACATCCATCATGTTCAGTCGTCGCTGACAAACTAATGAATCTAATGAGATGCTCAACTTCGAAACAAACAAATTTGCAAATCGAAATTTAACCCTTGGCGGGAAGTGTTTTGAGATGGACGTCGGATTAAGGCTTTACTTATCAAAAAAAAGGTCGTGGCTAAATTGATTATCGGACGAATTAAAGTTGGGAATTTACTTAACAGAAAAAAATCAATTATGAATCTGTGAATATGATTGCTAAAATTGTAAATTATGTTAGCATTGTCAAAATCTATTGCATGGACTTTATTAGACATATTTAAGGAGGAGCTAGAAGATTGGCTGTAGCGGTGTCTGTGGCAGTTGTTCTTTTATTCTCGTAGGAAATTTACAACTTCCACCAATATATTTATGTTCATATTTAAAAGCAACGTTGATGTTGTTTGCTTCGGCTAACTTTCTGAAATTGTTTAGTTGGGGGATTGGAGCTGGGCAATTCTTAAACGTCTTTCCCATAGAATGAGATGGTGGTGAAGAGAAATTGGATCGCACTGTATAATGATATTTTTCAATAAACAGAAATGGGTACTGTAGTTCGATATATGTGCGGATGATTCTTTCAATCTTTCCTGCTGGAAACAAAGATCACAAATGCGATGCGCTCTGAAAAAAAAAAGGCAAGAAACTACAAACGTTCTTACAAAATCGTCATGACAAGAAAAAATAACGTATAGGGCTATCGAATTGGTTATTTTGCGGTAAACAGAACAATAATGATTTAATGTTTACTTTAGATATTTTGACATCAAGGGGGGCCGAGTTGTGTTGCTCCCATTCATCTTTAAGTTTACAGTTTGATGAGAACAAAATATGCTTAAAATGCTTTCCCACGCCAACCCACTGGTTAAATTCCGTTTGTAAATTTGAGATTCGAATTTAAGTATCTTACTGTATTTTTTAGTTTGTCAGCAAGTGAAGATTAGAGATGTCTCCATAGAAACCTAGTTTCGCAATGAATTGACCATAGATACTGTGTTTTTATCATATATATATATATATATATATATATATATATATATATATATATATATATATATATATAGAACAAATATCTGCGGATCTGCGGAAAATAGACAAAATCGCTTAATAATTTATAATTTCGAAGAGCGACGACTTATCTTCTTCATAAAGTTTACGGAAAATGCAAATTAGCAACAAAAACTATACGCTCAAATTTCAATCCTTCTCCTTGTTTCAATCCTTCTCCTTGTGAGATCAACTGTTATGTTTATGTTAGGATTATGATGTGGATTTAAAGGAAGTGAACTGATGGATTAGCAAGAAAGTAACAGCAGTAAGAATAGAGCAACATGATATCTGCTAAAATGAAAGCGACGACAACCATCGATTCTTGGTGGCGTTGTAGTAGACAATGGAATTAATCATGTTTGGGTGCATTGCCCCCCATGCCTCCCCCATTTTTTTCATAGAGCAACGATCATTCCACTCTTTAACCAAAATACCATCCTGTTATTACGCATCATAACATAGTTCTAGTTCATTAAATAAGTATTTCCTGTAAGTAATCCGAGTCTACGCCAACATATTAGATGAAATTGATGGGGGAATTCAATGTAACACTCAAAAATGCACCGAGAAAACGAAACCATCAGTTCGAGATGATCATGGCGGTCCTCAACGATTATGGGGTCATCGATGTAAAGATGGCAAAACGAAGTCACAATGGGGGATCGGCAGGAAACTTCAAATTAGATGTTGAAACAGATTAGTAGAACTTGTCAAAGCAAACCTTAACATTATAGAATCAAGACCAGCAAGGATCCATAAGACCCATAGGCCCGCTCTTTGTTTACTCGTAGAGATGACCAGTTGTAGAGATGGAACCGAAGATGAGCATAGATGAGATAGAATTCAACAAAATGTGAGACCGATTACATACTCTTCAAAAGAAAAAAAATTATTAATGACATATCAGTTATCAGCTCCATTAACCTAAGTATTGACAACGTCCAGAGATTACTCAGGAGCACAACAAAGATAGATTTAACACACAAGAGCTGCTAAGTCATAACAAACTTTACACCCAAAATGTAAACAAAAATGCATTGCAAATTACACTCGCAAACAAGTTTAATGATCTATGTAAATGATCAAGTGACACAATCCTCATTATAAAACCAACCATAATATAAAAGAATTACTTTACAATACGAAAAACTTAGATGCAATGAGAAAATGAGAAAGGATGGAGCAATTAGAGAAATAATCGAATATACAGAAATTAATAAGATTATTAAAGAAATAACTAAGGGTAGACCATATAATACATCCCTAGTGATAAAAAGGACGACACATCACTAAAACAGATGAAACAACAACAGACAATTTGAAAGCCTCAAATGACAACACTAAATGATAAACAAAGAAACAAAATAATAGAGAGAATATCAGTGAAAGAGATGAAGAATTCTATCGGGAACTATATAATAGCTATGGCCACCATATACCAGATGTCAACTTGTCATTAAATGGAGAGGAAGTCCCACAAGTGAAGAAGAGTGAAATAGGACACGCACTTAAGTGCATGAAAAATAGTACAGCAGCTGAAACTTGTGGGCTTACAATCGCGCTTATAAAAGTGCGACCTAGTATCTAGTCTTTTTCCAAAATATTTATGGAAAAGTAGTATTCTAGTGGCACGGTCCAGCAATCATGCCCCAGAACAGGCAGGTTTTAGAAGATAGTACTGAAAGAAAGAAGGAGAAGAGGCTAAGCTGGGGCCGGACGGGGCGCTGAGTCCCGTCAGCACGGCAGCCAGGAGAGCAAATCGCCGCGCCCGATCATCTATAGGTTGTTCGCCATTTTGGCAGAGGGCAAGTGGAAACGAAATACCTCTCTACATGGGATTCGTCGACTAGTAAACACCGATGCTGTTCCAATTGCACTACAGTAACAAGGAATTACGAAACCTACATTGACACTGAGCACAAAATGCACCGCAGAACTGAAGACGATAGAGTCAAGAATAAACCAGACAGAACTTAGAGAACCATGGAACGATAGATTTTAAGAATAAATCAACAGATCTTAGAGAACAATGGCACGATAGAGTCAGGAATAAACCACACAAACCCTTATGAGAATCACATGTCTGAGATCAAAAGCGCGGCAGAGAGGAGTTGGTAAAAACAAAGTGGACATTGGCTGGACACATTGTTAGAAGAAACGACACAATACGGATAAAGGAAACCCAATAAACTGAACACATTTCTGCACAAAGAAATCCGGAATAAGCCCTCAGAGAAGGTAGGAGAAAGAGATTCTCTTAATGGGTAGCTTCTTGGAGAAGCCTTTACTCACTAATATATATATATATATATATATATATATATATATATATATATATATATATATATATATATATATATATATATATATATATATATATATATATATATATATATATATATATATATATATATGGCCTCATTTATGTATGGGTACCGACAATTTTCCGAAATGTCCTTTTCCAAACTAATTTAGTTTTATATATTTATTTATATCTTTATTCAATTATTAATCATGGATATCATAAAAATATTCGCTTTAACAATTGGTTATCTTTTGATTTTTATCGCGATAGTTAATTTTCCAATCTAACGTATGAAAGAAAAATATTATTACTTGGCAACACCGCATAGCCTAGCGGTGCCATGCAAGGCTATTCGAGGATTTATAAGACAGATAGTACATAAATATTTATACCGCAGTTAACTTATTTTTGTCCGAAACATTTTGAAACATGTGACATGACTAATTTTGGCAATGGTGTACTACAACAACAAATTGCGCGAATTGAAAAGGTAGGGGAAAAAAAGAAAAGAAGAGAGAAGCGACAGGGAGATGCCATCACCTCAACAGTTTTCCCTGGCTTCACTGCAGAACCTAAGGTGTTCCTACCAGTCAAGTGTTCCTACCATTCAAATGTTACTACTATTCAAGTGTTCCTACTATTAAAGTGTTCGTACTATTCAAATGGAAAACTATTTGGGTTAAAGTGAACGGGAGACACTTCAGATTGGTTCTTTGAAGATCCTGATTGATTCAAATAAATAGGCTAATTTAAATAACCTAGCAAAGAGGAAAGGTTAAATCCACTACCCCCTCTCCCCCCCCCCCCCTCAGCACCAGCTGCAGTTTGCGTCCAAAGTTTTGAGGAGGTTCAGAAGAGAACTTATCATCTGATCAGAAGAGGAAATACAGTGGAGTGCCGTGGAATCACTCAGAGTAGAGGCCCAAATAAACGGATCATATATATATATATATATATATATATATATATATATATATATATATATATATATATATATATATATATATATATATATATACACGAGGGGCGGTCAATAAGTTTTGCAATTCGGATATAAGGAAACGAGATATGAGGAAAAGTGTTTTATTATTTTTCAATATAACTACCCTCGACTTCAATGCACTTGCGCCACTTGTCCCTGAGGCTTCGAATTCCCGACAACCAAAAATCTCCCGACTGCTGTTCAATCCACTCATGGAGGGCGAACTGGACATCTTTATCGTCCCCAAACCGGCGTCCACGCAGTGCAGCCTTGAGCTGGCGGAATAAAAAGTAGTCGCTAGGGGCCAGAGCTGGACTGTAAGGGGGATGGTTGAGCTCCTCGAATCCGCACTCGCGCAAGGCAGCTTGTGACGCTCTGGCCTTATGGACTTTGACGACGTTGAAGTCGATCATGGGGCGTGAGGTTTCTAGGCACCCAACGTCGTGGATGATGTTGATAACACTTCCATGTGATATTCCAAGTTCTCGGTCGATTTCTTCGACCTTCACCCGTCGATTTTCGAGGATCCTCCTCTCCACACGGGCCACATTGTCCTCGTTGGTCACGTCTGACGGGCGTCCTGTACGGGGGTCATCTTGAAGGGACTCACGACCATGGCGGAACTCCCTATTCCAGCGAGCAATGGTTGCATAGGAAGGGTCGGTGTTGGTTTATGCTGCAACCATGCGTTCATGGATCTCTTTTGCATTCTTACCTTCTTTGGTCAAAATTTGATCACTGCGCGGTGCTCAACCTTCTCCATTGTTGAAAAATTTGTGACTGACGATCTGCGATCAGCTACTGCTTCTTAAATAGATGAGGCAAGAGCGTCCGGCTGCAGGTCCTGACTTGTCATAACTTGTCCTAACACAAGTTAGGACAAGTGTATGGGGGGAAGGATCTTGACCCCCTACGCTTTATTCGAGTGCCGCTTCTTCAAGAAAGATGAGTTTCTAGTGTTTATTTAGGTTAGATTGGACAACACGTTATGATAAACTAATCTAACTATTTTAACCTACCTTTGCTTCTCTCCCTCTTATTTTAAAATCTCTAGGCATTTGTGTAGTATTTAACTATAATGATACTATCTCTAAACTATTAGTCAAGAACGCCCCTTTCCCTATTGGTAATGTATATTGCGTAAAATGTATCGATTGCTCTAAATACTACTTTGGCCAATCAGGTAAATAAATGTTTTCAAAAACGAATTTCTCAGTATAAATATAATGTCCGTCGCGGGAAAGAAAGCAGCTCATTTTATGTTCATATGTCATATCTTAATCACAATATTTTGTCAACCTTTAGTCTTTTGAATTTACCAGATTTAATGATCTTAGTTTGTATTTATCTTCGCTCCTCCTAAGGTTTCCATTTCATATTAATTCGTTTTGTTGATTGTTTTTTTTTGTGGGCGTTCCCTATCCTCTCTATCATCCTTATAAATATTACAATTTTCAATACTTCTATTTTTCCTTGATAAAGAACTCGAAATAAAGTTCGAAAGTACTTGGAATCTTCGTATTAATTTTCCCTGTGGGCTTTGTTGCATTTATCGCTTACTCACGCGATTCTTTGTGAGTTTTCCATATATATATATATATATATATATATATATATATATATATATATATATATATATATATATATATATATATAGTTCTATAAAGGGCGCCAAATTTAAATTGGGCGACACTTTTGTGTTTTGAAGTTTGAAGGCCTGTTTTTATCATGTTTGCTATCTCTCTTTACTATGATTAATAGTCTTTTTGTTTATTTTTCAGAATACTTGCGTGCAGTGCTTCATAGACTAGTTTACAACTAAACACCACTTTCTCATTGTGAAGACATTTTACCCAAAAGGAGAAAGTGCGACGCAAACAGTTCGAACACCTCGTACCATTTTGGGGAGAAATGAAGCACCCAACGAGTCTATGGTTAGCAAATTAATGACGAAGTTTAAAACAAGTGGTTAAGTTGCAACGGCCAAATCGCCTGGGCGGAATCATTCTTGTCGAATAGAGCAACAAATTGCTTTTGTGCGAGGCAGTGTCACTCTGAGTCCAGAAATATAGATTTGCCGACGTTTGCATCAGTTGGACATCCCGACTATCTCATTACATCGATTTCTGTATAAACATCTACATATCCATACGTACAAAATTCAACTTAGTCAGCATCTTCAGCAACCTTACCACGGGAGGCGGAAGCAATTTGCTGAGTAGGTTGTGGAGAGATTTGCAGCCGACGAAAATTTTGTGAAGAAAATCATCTTCAGTGACGAGGCCCACTTCCACTTGAGTGGATTTGTCAATGAACAGAAGTGCCGGATTTGGGGAAATGAAAATTCGCGAATAATGCAATAGCGTCAAATGCATCCAATGAAAGTGAGTGTGTGGTATGGTTTTTGGGCAGGTGGAGTGCTTGGACTGTTCTTCTTTAAATATGATGAGGGGAATGCAGTTACCATTAATGGAGAACGTTACCGAGGTATGATATCAACTCAGTTATGGTCGAACTTGGAAGGTGCGGAGATTGACGACCTCTGGTTTCAGCAGGATGGAGTGACCTGCCACACTTCGCGCCAAACGCTTGAATTACTCCATGATGGCCACCAAGGTCCTACGATCTTACCCTTTGTGATTTTTTCTTATGGGGTTATGTGAAGTCACCACATACGCAAACAAACCACGCACAATTCCTGAACTCAAGGCTGAAATCAGGCGTGTGATTGGAGGCATCGAGACACACCTCTGTGAGAGAGTTATCGGAAAGTTCGAGAAGCGCATAAATGTATGCAGACTCAGTGCAGGTGGACATATGGCCGTCATTGTGTTCCATACTCAAACGGAAGACATACTCATTAGAAATATGCAGAAAATAACCATGTTTTTAAAAATTCATTTTAATTATTCACCATTCAAATTCGGCGCCCTTTATGAAACACCCTTTATATAGACATATAGGATGAAGTGGACACGGACCGTACAAAAGGCCTTCTTGCCAAAATATGGGTTTGATTCAGTTGACCTTTGGCATAGAAAATGGGTCTGATGTGACGTCACATCCCTCTTCTTCCCGCGGGGCTCCGACGCCATTTTTGTTTGCTAGGTAAGATTTTGATATTTTACATGTCTGATGTAATTTTTACGAATTACATTAAAGTCCACAGTGTTCATGAATATTGCGTGATTCCACTGGTTATGGTTACCGTGGTAGATATGATCATTGTGAAGGAAAATGAGTGTGATTTCATAAGTGACTAAAGTGGGAATTTCTATGTTTACAGTTTACATAAAATGACGCGTAGTACACGGTCCGTATAAAATTTGGAATTCATGAAAATTATACTAATGAAGATTTCATTTTGAAACTACTGTATAATCACATGACATTGTTTTGTGTTTTAAATGTGAAAACCGACCAAAAAATGAATAGAAGTACAAGAAATCAAAGTGCAAAGTTGACCATTTTTATCAGTGTTAAATGATTTGTGTAATTATCTAACATTATTTTACGTTAGATACATTATTTAACTATATACAGTGCTGTGCTTAGTGTATTAAGTAATACGATAAGTGTTTATATTTAAAAAATATTTTTGAAAAAATATTTGTGAAAAATTTCAATTTTCCAGTTGCATTATTGCAGTAAGATGGGGAATTTTCCATTGCCTAATGGTTATTATTATATTTATGCAATGATAAACAATGAGGGCTGTGCATTACTTGTTTAAAAATGTTCTATAAAATTAAGAAATTTACTATTGTTGATACCTATATAAAAATGTTGTAAAATAACAAGGCGTACGGAGCGTGTCATACATGGCCACGATCCGTACAAAAATGCTTTTTTTCTCTCAAAAATGAAACCATAAATATGAACTGGTAAACATATTTCTAAGTTCTGTATGTGGAAAATAAAGCTATTTATGTGAACTACTTGTTGAGCACTTTAGATTTCTGCTAACTTTAAAACTTTAGTTTTGATGACCAAAAAAACACTAGCACCGTCCGTGTCCACCTGACCATATATATATATATATATATATATATATATATATATATATATATCGCCAAATTAAGAGCAGACCATGAAAACCACCATCCGCCCCTCAACTTCCTAACAACTGTTCCCATTATTGAGGAGGAAATGTTCTCGCCAAACTATAAAAAATGTTTCTCCCCCTCCAATTTCGCGCCCCTACCAAGACAACCGACGGAAAGGGGAGAGCGAAGGGAAATAAACCTTTCGGATGCGGACACTGTGGAGGTCAAAGCCCGCGTGGTGACTTCGACGAAAAAACTACGTTGGCACCCACCAACATGGGTAGGGCAGAGATTGAAAAAAAGGGAGAAGAGAAGGTGGCGGCGAGGTGGAGAAGGGTATGTGTGTGTGTGTGTGAGAGAGAGAAAGAATATAACCAAAATAAAAAAAAGTTCAAACCAAAGCCAACCACACTAATGGGATGACCCTATCAAATACTTGAGATGAATCTTGGCTAAGGGGTGAGGGCGAAATAAGGGACATGCGAACAACCACCCTAGCCCTTGAACGAGTTCGCACCAAAGGGCGCGGAGACTCAAACCTACGAACTAGGAAGCGGACTCAGACTAAGGCTACACAAAGCAAGGGGAGAAGCAGGGGGAAGCGAGGGATGGGAGACGGGAGACGTAGAATGCGCGCGCCAACTACAATGCAGCCAGTGGGTATGGTTTGCTGGGGGAGGGAGATGGGGGAGGGGGGATAAGGTGAGAAAAGGGGCCACAGTAAAGCCAAAATTCTCAACTATTTAAGCTACAATATCGGTGCTATGTACAACTCACAGATACATATGTACGCCCTCCCCCGTGGAGATGGCTGCTGAACACTAACTGTACTACACGCATATATATATATATATATATATATATATATATATATATATATATATATATATATATATATATATATATATATTCGATAATTGGGGTCTTTTGCCTAGAACATTAGACCACTTAGTTCTTTGTCCAACCTCCTCTCAATTCAAAAGTAGAAAATTTCGCTGAAAGCTTTAAAGGATCATGAGTGGAGAGGCACTAACCCCTCCTCCCCCTAAGGTCATCTTTGTAAGTCGCAGTGGAAACAGACAGGGGTCATGTCTCCTCTATATCCTATTCACACACATATATATAGGCCTCTCCCCAAAGTGGGAGGATCGTTCCTTTGTCTTTCCCCCCTTCGTGCCCGAAAAACGATCACTCGAACACGACCCCAAATTAACACATCCTTCTACCACGGGAACCAGACCTAAACTGAGCCTAAAGATCTGTGGGAGCGCCTCGGCGGGTCGGAACGAGGGGAAAGTATTAAAGAGAGCAAGAGGGGGAAAATAAGGGGAAAGAGAGAGGCCCCGAATCAATTCTCAATCCTTACTCGAAGAGAGTCTCATACCCTCCCCTCCACTCCCCAGGCTATCCCCATTGCCCCAATTTCCAGGGCACTCTTCGTAGAAATGATCAAGTCAAATAAAGAAAGAGGGGGTAGGGAGTAGTGTATACATTCCCTTTCTTTTCATACACCACCGAGCTTTCCCTCTTTCCCCTCCTAAGAATTACTCTCCTAGGGCGGAGTGACGGCGCTTTTCCTCGCGCTTTCTTCTTTGTTTCCGAAATTTGGCCATTCTTGGCCGACATAGGGCCGCTTTTCCCATTTCTGAGGGCGGGAGGAGACCACCGAGGGTGACCTCTCTACGTGGCTCATGATCGCTCGAGAATCCCCTAAGTATGACACAAAGGGAAGAATTCACAACCATATATATGAAAAAATATCCAAGACAAATTGGTGCGGTTAAGGTAATGGCATTATTAGACAACTGCTCTGCTTCAGGGCGGGAGATCCTATCCTCCTTGAACTGGAAGACTACATTTACAAGATAGCTCATCCGCCAGTCCCCGAAAAACTGATTTCAAAGTCATCCCTTTATGTCGCCTCTCTTACCGTCACAGAAAACTGTTATTATTAATATATTAACAGCGTTGACTTAGCCGAAACGCTCGAAAGATGGAAAAATATCTAAGACAAATTGGTGCGGTTAAGGTAATGGCATTATTAGACAACTGCTCTGCTTCAGGTCCATTTTTTTATATATATGTAGAGGAATTATAACCGATATGCACCCAGAGGGCCATTGGAACATATACGTTAAAGTCCCCCTTCGGAGAGAGCGAGAGAATCGAGCCACATGAAGAGAGGCGTGGGAACGTTAGCCGGCTGACTAACAGTCAAACGGCCTACCCTTTGATCTCCCCGCCGCATAAGTAGTCGGGAGCGACCTACTGTGCCAAGGAAACCACTAAAGGCCATTACGCAGCTCTCAAAAGGATCCGATTACCTACGAAGTCCGAAGGCCCGCGGTTAAAGCGCCACAAAAAGCGGTGCCAGTTCAAAAAGAACACCAAGGATCATGACGGTCATCAGTGCCTCTGATGAAGAAGCCGACCTGGGTTCCGTGGTGCTACCCTACCCTTACTCCTCGCTCTCCCCTCAGCGGCCTTGCCCCGTCCCCCTAAGGTGGGGCAGTCGCCGGACTATAATAAGCCCGCAAGGAAAGAAAAAAGATTATTATTCGGTGAGAGGCGATAGAGGACCAGATCAAGGAGATCGGTCCTTCACCCAGTTTCGAAATCATTCTTCTACAACTTAGAAACGCCACGTTTTGTATCGGTGCCATACCGAAGTATCCTTCATAGGATTAGTAAGAAGCCTGGCTGGACCACCATTCCTAGTGCCAAACAGGAATTTCGCAAGTAAGAGAAAAGAAGACCTGGTCACCCTCGAATGACTCTCAAATTGCGATCTTAATAACGGATAGAGAAGAAGAATCAATACCCGAGGAAGATCCAATTTATCAAGTACATTCAAAATCACCTCGTATATCCAAAAATCCAGTTGGGCAACATCTCGAAGAAGACTAGGATACAAAAAGGCTTCAAGAGCTACCCAGAAGAGTACTCCTTTAGCCAGAGAGTACAACTCTTCCCTCCGCCTTTTAACGTAGAACCGAAGGATTTGATATCGTTCCACCCCCTTCCCCACCTTATCTTGTGAAAGAAAAAACTCCAGCCGCTCGCTGTAGAAGAAGCAGCGTGGAAAAATCCAATATAGCGACATCCGTCAACCCCTGATCATTTCGTTCATGTAAGTTAGAATGACTATTTGTATTGATTTAGTAAGAGTTTAATAGGGTACTCAAATTAACTGAAGTAAAGACAATTTTTAGTAAACCTCGTCATATTTACAGTTAGAAGAGTGAAACTTAAATTGGAGTTTAATGCTAATCTGAAAGGGTCACCATAGAATAACCAATCGTCAATTGGTTTGTTTACTTGGAGCCTATTTTGAATTGGGCATGATTAGCTTCTGAAATAGGCCCGGTTTCAAGCATTATTATCCCCGTTAAACTTATTATGTGATTGTAAATATTTTATTTTGGTAGTTAATTGATAAATTTAAAATATATATTTATTTTTGGATAATTTTGGTGTTTCAATGGATGCTATACGTTTTTGATTGGCTCTTTCCTTAAAACGGATTAAACGCTGTGGCACTCTCAATAATACAGGAGTTAAAAGTCTACTCAGCCAAAATAAAAGTATTATTGTCCTTCAATAATAATAGGGTCAGACGGGCGCGCTAAAGTCATTGAACATATAAATTCTCTGACAGAAAAGAAAAATAAAGCAACAACTACAATACTACGACAATATATATATATATATATATATATATATATATATATATATATATATATATATATATAGAGAGAGAGAGAGAGAGAGAGAGAGAGAGAGAGAGAGCTACAAGGAGCTACAAGGAAAAGAAGTACCCTAGTAGACCTTAACATTGTTTTTGGCTTCCTTGGCGCCTGACGAAAGGTTTGATATAGGTATGGTGGTGCTGTGATGTGCATGTACTTTTTTCTAGGGTAATTTGTGGCCTGTGCTGTTTATGGGGTAAGTTTGGCCTGTGCTGTTATTTAAACAACACAGGGGTTGGACAAAATAATTGGAACAGTAGAAATTTAACACAAATATTTCAATAACACAAATATCATCCAAATTTCATTGTGTGTTTTGTTTTTATTATAGATACATAGTTTTATTTTCAATTTTAATGATTGTTTGTATTTCTTTTTCAGATCGTGGTATAGATGCTAAGATGATTGATCTCACTGAGTTCGAAAACGATAAAATCGTTGGAGCTTCCGTCTCCAGGACAGCTAAACTCCTTGTTTTTTTGAGAGCTACCATATCAAGGATCATGACAGAATTCAAGAAGCAGGGCAAAACCTCCAGCAGTAGAAGTAATTCCGGCAGGACTTCGAAGCTCGCTGAGAGAGACCGACGAGTGTTGAAACGCATTGTAATAAAAAATACCCTATACACTGCCTATAAAGTGACTGCATAGTTAAATCAACATCTCACTAGCCCAATTTCGACCAAAATTGTTCGCTGTGAGCTCAATAAAGCCAGATATCATGGAAGAGCTGCCATCAAGAAACCTCTGCTTTCTCATTAAAATATTCAGAAAAGGCTGAACTGGTGTAGAGATCACAAGGGACAGTCGACAGACCAATTCAAGCAAGTAATATTCTCCGACGAGTCCAGTTTTTCTCTTTTCCCCACCGCAGGGAGAGTTTATGTGTGGAGGCAGCCCGGTGAACTTTTAATCCTGACTGCCTTTTTCCTACAGTGAAGCACGGAGGAAGGTCAGTGATGGTTTGGGCAGCCATATCTTTGAATTCTCTTGGTCCAATCGTTGCCATACATGGTAGGATCAACAGCAACGAATATCTGAATATTTTGAAAGATCAGGTCTATCCCATGGTCCAGACATTATTCCCTGATGGTGAGTGCTTTATCCAAGATAACGACACATGGAGTGGCTCCCACAATCTCCAGATCTTAATATTATTGAGCGCTTGTGGTGCGTCTTGGAGTGACAAGTTAGAGGTCATTACCTTCCACCGTCGTGTCTGAAACAGCTGAAGCAGGAATTGAAAGAGGAATACCTCAAGATTCCTCTCAATGAAGTCAGGAAACCTTATGAATCAATTTCAATATGTATCAACGCTCTTCAAAAAGCAAAAGGAGGACCAACACCGTATTAAAAAAATATTAATTGAATTTAACACGTGTTCCAATTATTTTTGTACAACCCCTATATGTATATATACGTGCTTTGTCATGTTTATATAGTGAATTGTGTGTTCCAACGTTTCGCTTTCATCCCAGAAATTTTCTTATTTCATTGCTGGAAGTTGGAGTCCATTTATGGAAACTTGAATGGGTCCGAATCATCCAGATGTGACGATTCAAATCCAGTGCCTTAATTGAGCGCAGCTGCCAGGTTACATTCACTGACATGTATCGTTCTTCTTCTTCTATTATTAGAACTACCGGCACTCATTTTAGAAGGCTAATCATTTGAAATGGATTATGTAAAATTATAGAGCTGAAATAAAAGAAAGAAAGTGAGATTATTGACAATACTTATGTTCTGGAAGTGAAATATAAACGTCAGTCAAATATAACTGACAAGTGATGCTTGATCAAGGGGGGTAGGGCGGCTTTGTCAGTCACATAAGACTGACAAAGCTTCCCCGGGTCACAAATCACCGGAAATGACCAAAATCGCCAATAAATGGTACCAACGCATTTAAAACACCACAAATACCCTATTTATGTGAAAAATATACCCAGGCACCCGGTAGCCCGTTTCGCGTCTACCCATTTGGCAGTGAATGCTCATTCTTTTAGGCTTAAACAAAAGCCCGACTTGAGAGATGCCCACAGTGAGAGCGCTCAAATGAGAATGGCTCGACCGTATAAAAGGCGTATAAAGTCTGAAATAGGAGAGATGTAAGAAGAAAGAAAGATTAGGGAGATGAAAAGTATTTAGTGGTAGTTTGATATTCCATGAGACTAGAAATCTAATCAGTGCTTGTTATTCACATTTTGTTCCTATTCTCTGGTGAGTGTGGTTGAATAGTTATTCATATTTCTTATCATTTGTTTTTGTTCTTGCGTTGAAAAATCTTATTGTTTGTGGTTCTTTAAATTTTATATACCCTTATTCTAATATATATATATATATATATATATATATATATATAATATATATATATATATATATATATATATATTAGTTGTTTTTAGTTTTTTACTTTTTTTCCTATTTTCGTTTTTATGTTAGAAAACAAAAATATTTTTAGTCACATGCACGACTCTATAAGTGACTATGTCGTTCCGTCGGTCGGATGGTAACCATTTTACTTTTCAATGAGTTTTTGAAAGTTTTGAAGGTCGTAAGGTCATAAGTTAGAATAATTGAGAGCACGCGACCTAGGTCTGTTGACCTTGTTCTAATGATAATAATTGTTATAATTAAATTTAATTATATTATTTAAATTGTGTATATAAGGGTTCTATTTCGCCATCGAGAGTTCTCCTACGGCTGCTCGAAAATCGTTGTTTGCTCTGAGTTTATCTAATTAGTATTTATTGAAGGACTTCCTCAGTAAAAATCCCCGAGTTCGTTTGCCATTCTTTCTTGTCTGGTTATCAAAGACAGGTTTCAGCTCGGCTCTTGCGTGATGTCTCTTGTGTGAATCGATCTTGTGGACTAAATCCAGCTATCAAGTGGCCAGCTTTGTTTTGCTCTCTTTGAAGTGTGATGAGACGTGACTTCGGGGCTGTATGCATAGGACTTGCCTAAAGGAGCGCCGACCTGACCAAACTCAGATACGTCCCTTTATTTCTGCTTTTGATATATTATCGAATCTGTACAGTGGGGAGAGCTTCATCTTGCCAGAGTTAATTCGTAACTTCTCGTGATTTGAATAAACCCGAGAGGAGAACTGGAGGCCCAGAATACGGGTTTAATGTGTAATCGAAGACTTGGCCTTCCCTATTTATTCTTTCTTCTTCGTACCGTATACTGGGATTATTGGAAATCTTTGGTTCTTATTTTCAATCTTTTTTCGTATTAGTTGATTCCAGTGATTTCTCTTGCTTTGAGTCTATGCCCAAGTAGGCAGTCACCAGATGGGCTCTTAAAATAAAAATACAAAAATGCTTTCAGTCTTGCTACCATTTTTACCAAGCTTGATGGACTAGCTATAAGTTGGGTTATGTCATCCGCGAACTGGATGTTAAGGGAGTGCGATGAACAGGTTATATGTAAAGGGTCTTTCAACAAGGATGCTCGAACTTTGTCAGGCGATAGTGGCCATGTTGTTAAAGCAATATCTGGAAACCTCACTGTGAACTGTTCAGTAGTACTTGGCACGTCACGTTGGAAGGTTATAGCGTTGAACAGTGTGTGAAAATCATCAAATGTTATTATCAAAATCAGTGCTCCGTTCGACAAACGTTCCGCGAATTGCGTGACTTCTATCCTCGCCAAAGTGACGAGGCCCATTTTTGGATGAATGGATTTGTGAACCAGCAAAATTGTCAGATTTGGGACGAAAACAATCCACATGAGATACTCCAGCACCAATTACATTCCAACAAAGTCACTGTTGGGTGCGGATTTTCGTCTAACGGAATCATCCGTCCGTATTTTTTTGAGAACGAAGATGGGATTGCCATAACCGTCAACGGCGAGACCTACAGATCGATGATAAGCAACTTCTTGTGACCTCAACTGATTATATGCCTGATATGGATACTGACGACATGGGGTTCCAACAGGACGGCGCTACGTGCCACATTTTGCACCAGCGATTTCAGGGCAGGGTCATATTATCATTTTCCTCGAGAAATTCTATGAGGCGTTTCAAAGTCGGTGAGCTTTTTCTTATAAATAAGGTCATTAAGCGGCGTGTGTACAGTCAGAGATGGGTAGGATCATTCTAGTTCCATGTTGATTTCTACAATTTATGTTGTCTAGAATTCGTGATCAGAAACCGCGTTTTCATCTTTTTGTAATAGCGATCTGTTCTCAACAATCTTCCATTCAGCTTCATCCTGAGTTTGATCAACTCTTTTATTAATTACCATCTCTTTCGGCGGTGGTTTGTCTCTTATCTTTTGCATCGTTGGCCAGAATTGTTTGGAGTTTCCTTCATGTTCTAATTTGTTGATTATATCATTCAATAATTGTGAGATTGTATTCCGATTATTTCTTGGTGTAGTACTCTTTTTTTTCCTGGTATAGGAGTTCATTTGGACTTATTATTTTGGCAATAAGATTAAGTTGTTTGATTTGCTTTGCAACTTCCGTCACCCTTGCAGCCTATTTTGGGTTATATATTGTTTTAGAACTGCTCTTTGGCACGGTTTTTTTTGGCTGCTTTGAGAATTCATTTGGTTTGTCAAATTCTTCTTATACTTTTTCATTAAGCTCCTATGATTGATTTAGAGGGTGATATTCAGCTAAAGCTTCATTATACTTCTTCTAGTTAGCGTTGTTGCTCTTCTTCCTGGGTTTATTACAACTTGAATTAGACTTAGGGGTATTTTCATCAATAGTGTTTCATGCCCCGGTGGAAGGGAGATCCTGGTCATATGTGTATAATCCAGTTAAATTCGTCGTATAGCAGAACTGTGTCAGGCTTTGTTACTACCCTGTAGGTGATAAAGGTTAGTATCGGTTTCTTCCGAAAACTTAGAGGAAGTTAACCATTAGAAACCATTCTCTTGTAGGAGGTTAATAGCCTCCCATCACCAACAGAGGTCCTGAAAGAGTTGAGACTTCTATAGCAACGAAACTTTCTTTCATGTTGGTTATCTCCCGGTGCTCTATATTTTCCTTGACGTTGATTGGTGTTCCGTCATATCTTTAACCAGTAATGTACTTGCTATACATGATGTATCCAAACATTTTTACATCATATATTTCAATTTTTTACCCGTGCTCACAGAGCATAGGAAGATCGGGGTCGAACGTGAAAGAGTGTTCATGATCGGGGATTTATGTCGACCTCGATTATTTTAAGTTTATGCTTATGTTTAGATGCATTTTCGCATGTAAAATAACTATTAATACTTATTAGTTTGTTTATTTTTTAAATATTTCGGGTTAACTGAATGACTTTCCTCCAAGTAGTAAGTGCAGTTCGGAGTTCTTTTTAGGTTCCTTTGAGCAATACGTCCATTTAAGTGCGTGTTCTGAGATCTTCTTTAGAGGGATTATTTCCAGTCAGTTCCTTTTTAATATAATCGGGCAATTTTCTGATAGGAAGTTTGAGGGCCACCAGAATGTTCCTTAATTTCATTGTTTCTCAGAAGTTCGTGAAGTGAGTCGGCAAATGAACCAGTTCGTACCATGTTCATGAAATGCGCATGCATGACCCTGTTCATGATTTCTATTTACTCATTTCCCATTACCCTGGTTGGACTTTACTCCTTGGTATATTTAACTGCAGCTGCAACAATTCCTGCATACGGTTGTTTTTCTCTCCCCTTTTTATTCTTTTCGTTTCGTTCTTTTGTGTTCATATTAACTCTTTCGGTGCAGGGCATTTCATTGCCGTAGTTTATTGTTCTATACTTCACCTCTACATGTCTTCCAAGTGTAACCATGATCACTACATTATGAACACCTTTTTCTCAATCTCTGTGCACTTCCTTAAGTAGTTTATCCATTTGATATAAGTTGTAGCAGGTCGATCGGGACATATTCTTATCTCTTTATTTTATCCAGAGTGATACTCATGTAAACTGCAAGAAACCTGTCTTCGATCGAGGACTTTCCTTATATTTCTTTCATTGAATTAAATTTTAATTGTCGATGTATTTAGTGTTAAGTTTAATTATTTCCTCGATCCTGATATAGTCTTTTTTATAGTTCTCTTTTTATGTAATCAGAGTTATTTTCTCCTATGGGTGGGTCTAATCTCTGATAGATTTTAGTTCATAATACCTTTAATTCAGAGGCAACGATCGATTCAAGGCGGATTTTCTTTAGTTCAGAACAAGATTGCTCTGAGATCAAGATTTCGCGGTCGATGGCTCGACTGGTGGATGGCCACACTACTTATCGCAGCAGTATGGTTGGTAAAGTAGCAACCTTCAAATCAGCCATATCTTATAATAGGAACGCTGAAGTTAGAGAGATAGGAGTGAATTTTAGTTATAGAACCTGGCTGACCAAATGGCTGGTAAAGGAGCTAGATTCATGGAATAGGGGTCATAAGCCGCTTCATTATAAGGAAGAAACTAACATAGCAAAGAAAGGAGTACAAACAAATAATAAATGCTAATAACATAAATAAGCGTTTAACATAGAAAGTCGTCGCAGAGATTTACCCCAATATGCGTTGATTGTTGTTGTTCAAGTCAAAAAGCTTAAAAGAATAAGAACTTGAGCTAAGTTGAGCCTCATTACCACCATTATGTGCTAAAAGTTCTCAAACTACTGTCTACCTAATAGTGATAAACATCCCATCGGATAAAACAAAAAAGAGCCATTCCTTGGATAATTAAATTTGTCAGTTTCTCATAATTTTCTATTCCCTGGAGAAAGCCTGTTAAAAAAGAAAGCCCTTGAAATTATCTTTCTTATATCTTGTCTAACAGTATTCACTTATATATGTGTGTATTAATGGGTAAAAGGAAAGTCTCATTGAGATAAATTACGCAAAGAAGATCAGCAATTTTTATCTAATAAATCATTTGATTATATAATCGAAATTTCTCCAATGGGTTACTCTTTAGAAAAAACAAAACAAATCTCTGCCCAAATATAGGCATAGGTTTGGTTCCACGCGTGTTCTACCCCCCATGAAATATGCCACAACCAAAATAAAAACCGAATAATGAGAAACTGGCAACTCAAGCGAGTTGCAAGAAGTCAACGGCGCATGTTCTGTCGTTTCGATCGATATAAATACTTTTAATTTACAATATGAAAAGGTTCATGATTTTATAAGAGTAGTTATCATACTCAATTTGTGGAAAACATAGGTCAACTGGACAGATTTTTGCTTATTATTTTAAATATAGTAGGTTAGATTATTAGCCAAATGGCTACAGAGAATGGACCCTTTTTTTCGTTAGTCTGCTCTCTTTCTACTTTGAGGTACACCGTTTATACGAACTTGTTAGCAGATGGTATGTCATCTTGACCCCTTAATGTCTGCCTACCTCAGTTATCACTATCTCCTTCCCCCAATAAATAGAATCAATCTAAATAATACAAATTGAATCACAAAATATGTTATTAGTGACTAACTATTTTTACTTCTTTAGTAAGTTCCCTTTTAGCTTGGTCTCGATCGCCATCGAGTTAAATATTTCGAAAACAGCGACTTCCTGAGCATCGGCTCCAAACATGTCCTTATCACGACTGGTCGTATTTTGGCGCGAATATAAAACCCTAATTACAAGATCTGGGCAAAGATAATTGGATTAGAAGGGAGAGAGAGAGGAGGCTGGTTTAAACAGAGATGGGAAATTGGGGTAATTTATGGCCCTGACTTTAATTATGCAATTTGATAATAGCTATTATTATTATTGCATCTGACGTAAAATCTCTACAAAATCTGGCTATTTGTCCAAAAAGAAGAAAGAAAAGAAAGCTAGTTTATAAGTGAGGAAATGAAACTCGCTTAATACAACAATAAAAGATTCAATCACAAGGAATGGGGAAATAACAGACATAAAAATAATAAAAAATGAATAGGAAGAAGTATGCAAACTGAAAATAAATCAAGAGCTTCATGGCTGCCAAAGCAATTCACTTGTCTGAGAAGGTGGGGTCGGGATGATTCGAAACCTGCCCTTTTGTACAAAAGGATCAAACATTTACTAGTACGAACTTGAGAGAGAGAGAGAGAGAGAGAGAGAGAGAGAGAGAGAGAGAGAGAGAGAGAGAGAGTCGAGAGTAACAAGTAACAAGGAAAGAGAGTACCCTAGAAGACCTTACAGGCCATTCAAGGAGGGTACCTTTGGACTAGCAATCGAGCGGGCACATGGCTGCTCAATTGTTTTGCGTCCCTAAACGGCCACTTTTCAAGACCTTGTCTAGTCTTGACTTGAACTGGTCAACAGATTCACTGTTGACAACTTCCACTGGAAATGCGTTCCACATACCGCAGATACTGTAAGTGAAAAAAATTCCCCACAAGTTGCGGTTGTAACGCTTCAGTTCAAGTTTGAAGCCGTGATTGCGCGTTCTGTTCTCACTCAGTGTGAAAATATCCCGGTAGTCAACATTGTCGAACCCTCGAAGTATTTTGAAAACTTTGATGAGCTGACCACGCAGTCTACGGGTTTCCAGCGAGAACAGATCTAATTCCCTTAGTCTATCCTCATAACTTTTATGTCGGATAGAGGGAATCAGCTTGGTTGCCCTGGCTTGTACGCGTTCCAATCTCGCGATGTCCTTTCGCAATGAAGGACTCCAAAATTGTACGGCATACTCCAGGTGTGGTCGGACAAGTGAGTTGTACAGGCACAGTACAATCTTCTGGTTCCGATAACCAAACTGGCGCTTAATATAGCCTAGCATCCTTTGGGCCTTTTTCTCCGCCTCAATGCACTGTTTCGAGAACTTGAGGTCGCTAGTAATAGTTACACCCAAGTCCTTCTCAGTGTCAGTGGATTCAATTTCAGTGCCCTTAAGGATATACTGAGATTGGGGGTTTCTGTGGCCGATATGCATCACTTTGCATTTCCCCACGTTAAAAGGCATTTGCCACGTGTCCGACCACTCCCCAATCTTCCCAAGATAGAGAGAGAGAGAGAGAGAGAGAGAGAGAGAAAGAGAGAGAGAGAGAGAGAGAGAGAGAGAGAGAGAGAGAGAGAGAGAGAGAGAGAGAGCGAGAGAGAGGGAAAGAGAGAGGGAAAGAGAGAGAGAGAGCGAGAGAGAGGGAAAGAGAGAGAGAGAGAGAGAGGGAGAGAGAGAGAGAGAGAGTGAGGATTACTTCCGATTGTGAGAAAGAGGATTGTGGGGTGGAAGATTGGGAAAAGTAAACGAGTAATAAAAGATGAGGTCTTTAAATTGATCGAGAACACGAAACACCTCTATGCAAGGATCTCAAAATCCTTTAATGGTACCAACGCCCGGGGAACCTCACTACAAAGACCACTTTATAGAAGATAAAGATGAATAAGTGGTGTTCCATGGTCGTAATGACGAAAATTGTATTCCAAATCATTTGTCTAATTAAAGCCTACAATGCAGTTCTTCACATTCAAAGGGAGAAGTATCACCGACCTCATTTCTAAAGATATCGAGCTCTCCTCGATGAGAGTGTGAATACCTGTCTGAGTGTTTTTGTGGGGGCAAATGACTTGGTGTACGCGTGTGTGGGCGCGTACCTAAATGTATATGCGAGTGTGCTTTGAGAACCCCCGAAAACCTCACGAGAAAAAAATATTTATTAACAGCTCAAATAGTGACTCCCAATTTGTTTAAAATAGAAAAGAAAGCGCTCATTAACAATTCCATAACCATTTAATCAGACCCCTTCGCGCGAATTAGAGCAAACAGGGAGGAGATAAAAGAAGCTGTGATGGGGATGAAAAGGAGTGAAATAAAAAAAGTGCAAAGGTTCTCTAATCCTATAAACTTAAGCAATTGTAAAGGGTACAACATTTAAAGATATTGTGGAAGCTATAAGAAATCTGAAATGGAGCTGGACAGGCCATGTGGCAAGATTCCAAGACAATAGATGGACCATAAAATTTAGAAATGGAGCTGGACAGGCCATGTGGCAAGATTCCAAGACAATAGATGGACCATAGAATTTTGAAATGGAGCTGGACAGGCCAAGTGGCAAGATTCCAAGACAATAGATGGAGCATAAAATTTTGAAATGGAACTGGGCAGGCTATATGGCAAGATTCCAAGACAATAGATGGACAATAAAATTATGAAATGGAGCTGGACAGGCCATGTGGCCAGATTCCAAGACAATGGATGGAGCATAAAATTTTGAAATGGAACTGGGCAGGCTATGTGGCAAGATTCCAAGACAATAGATGGAGCATAAGATTATGAAATGGAGCTGGGCAGGCCATGTAGCAAGATTCCAAGACAATAGATGGAACATATAACATTGAAATAGAGCTGGGCAGGCCATGTAGCATGATTCCAAGACAATAGATGGAGCATACAATTTAGAATTGGAGCTGCGCAGGCCATGTGGCAAGATTCCAAGACAATATATGGAGCATACAATTTTGAAATGGAGCTGGACAGGTCATGTGGCAAGATTCCAAATGAAGCATAATATTTATGAAATGGAGTTGGGCAGGCGATGTGACAAGATTCCGAGAAAATAGATGGAACATAAAATTTGAAATGGAGCTGGGCAGGCCATGCGGCCAGATTCTGAGACAATAGATGGAGCATAACATTTTGAAATGGAGCTGGGCAGGACATGTGGCAGGATTCCAAGACAATAGATGGAGCATAAAGTTATGAAATGGTGCTGGACAGGCCATGTGGCAAGATTCCAAGACAATAGATGGTGCATCACTTTTTGAAATGGAGCTAGGCAGGCCATGTGGCAAGATTCCAAGACAATAGATGGAGCATAAAATTATGAAATGGAGCTGGGCAGGCTATGTGGCAAGATTCCAAGACAATAGATGGAACATAAAATTTTGAAATGGAGCTGGGCAGGCCATGTGGCAAGATTCCAAGACAATATATGGAGCATACAATTTTGAAATGGAGCTGGACAGGTCATGTGGCAAGATTCCAAATGGAGCATAATATTTATGAAATGGAGTTGGGCAGGCCATGTGACAAGATTCCAAGAAAATAGATGGAACATAAAATTTGAAATGGAGCTGGGCAGGCCATGCGGCCAGATTCTGAGACAATAGATGGAGCATAACATTTTGAAATGGAGCTGGGCAGGACATGTGGCAGGATTCCAAGACAATAGATGGAGCATAAAATTATGAAATGGAGCTGGACAGGCCATGTGGCAAGATTCCAAGACAATAGATGGTGCATCACTTTTTGAAATGGAGCTAGGCAGGCCATGTGGCAAGATTCCAAGACAATGAATGGGGCATAAAGTTATGAGATGGAGCTGGGCAGGCCATGTAGCAAGATTCCAAGACAATAGATGGAACATATAACATTGAAATAGAGCTGGGCATGCCATGTGGCAAGATTCCAAGACAATAGATGGAGCATAAAATTTTGAAATGGAGCTGGGCAGGACATATGGCAAGATTCCAAGACAATAGATGGCGCATAAAATTTTGAAATGGAGCTGGACAGGCCATGTGGCAAGATTCCAAGACAATAGATGGAGCATAAGATTATGAAATGGAGCTGGGCAGGCCATGTAGCAAGATTCCAAGACAATAGATGGAACATATAACATTGAAATAGAGCTGGGCAGGCCATGTAGCATGATTCCAAGACAATAGATGGAGCATACAATTTAGAATTGGAGCTGCGCAGGCCATGTGGCAAGATTCCAAGACAATATATGGAGCATACAATTTTGAAATGGAGCTGGACAGGTCATGTGGCAAGATTCCAAATGAAGCATAATATTTATGAAATGGAGTTGGGCAGGCCATGTGACAAGATTCCAAGAAAATAGATGGAACATAAAATTTGAAATGGAGCTGGGCAGGCCATGCGGCCAGATTCTGAGACAATAGATGGAGCATAACATTTTGAAATGGAGCTGGGCAGGACATGTGGCAGGATTCCAAGACAATAGATGGAGCATAAAATTATGAAATGGAGCTGGACAGGCCATGTGGCAAGATTCCAAGACAATAGATGGTGCATCACTTTTTGAAATGGAGCTAGGCAGGCCATGTGGCAAGATTCCAAGACAATAGATGGAGCATAAAATTATGAAATGGAGCTGGGCAGGCTATGTGGCAAGATTCCAAGACAATAGATGGAACATAAAATTTTGAAATGGAGCTGGGCAGGCCATGTGGCAAGATTCTAAGACAATAGATAGAGCATAAAATTTTGAAATGGAGCTGGACAGGCCATGTGGCAAGATTCCAAGACAATAGATGGAGCATGAATTTTGAAATGGAGTTGGGCAGGCCATGTGGCAAGATTCCAAGACAATAGATGGAGCATGTCGTAGAATGACTCCCGACGATACTATATATAACACTATTCGTTGAGGGAACTTCCTTAATTATCTTTAGAGTGCGTTTTACTGTCTGGCGGCCGATATTATGTATCTTCAAAATGCTTAAGAAGTGGAACTGAGCTCAAGGATAATAATATTGCTATCATTAATAAAATAGAGTTTTATTAATAATAACTTTACACAATACACAAAAACGGAAAATATTGACAAACAGAATGGAAAGGGTCGTGGAGACTCGGGCTAATCCAAGGATTTAAGGGATCAAAAAAAGGTAAAACAAATATGGAGTTAAAGAGATGGGATGGTTCGATAAACCATTTAAAGCACAGGATAGAATTGACAAATAAGGGATCAATACTCAAAAGGTGACGCTTGGCTTACGTAACTTCATTAGGGTGCAGTGGAAGGTACTTGAAGGAATATTCGGTCCGCTGGCGAGTTCCAGCCGAAGGGGGGGGGGATAAAAGGATCCTGACGTGGCGTCTTGGAAAGGAGAACCGTTACTCGACGAACGGCTTGACGAACAATGGCTGTTCTAGGTTGTTCTCTTCTGAACAAAAGGGGGGGATGAGAACCGTCTCTTGTCTACGGGCTCAAGAACAATGGCTGTTCTAATGTTGTTCTCCTTTGAACAACAGGGGGGGTGAGAACCGTTTCTTGGCGAAGGGCTCAAAAAGAACAATGGCTGTTCTAATGTTGTTCTCCTTGAACAACAGGGGGGGATGAGAACCGTTTCTTGGCGAAGGGCTCAAAACGAACAATGGCTGTTCTAATGCTGTTCTCCTTGAACAGCAGGGGGGGATGCCTTGGGGACTTGGCGTCACTAAAGGCTCGAACCTTTGGCACTCAAGGAATATTGTCCTCCTTCTGGACAAGTGATGGTGAATCTCGAGGTCGAGGTCCCTTGGCGCACAAAGGGAGAGAGGGTCGTGGTGATGTTTCGCAACGAAAATCTGGATCTCCAATCTGATCTTAGTGGTAAAGTTTCCATATAAATAGCCAGGACATCTCCTTGGCGTGGGGGAGAATGGGGTGGAAGCTTCGAGGGAACGCACAGCTGGGCCGGAGAAAAATGCCTTATCTGTCCATAAGCCTAACTCGATCAGGCGAGGTCGGCGTATGGGGGCGAACGGGGGGGACGATAACCTCCTTGTTTAAACATTGACGTCCGGTAGCTGTTGATAAGACTCCAAGCCTCGAATCGAAGATGCACGTGGGCCTCCTCGAGGTTTTAACTAATATGGGATAGGAGTTGAATTTAACACAGATTCAACTCATTCTATCACACCCCTCCATTCCAGGGGAAGTTGTCACTTCGAAAAAAAAAAGAGAAGGGACAACGATAGAGCTCCGTTGTAGGGAACTCGTTTTCTTGTACCAACCGTATCTTCCTGCACCTAACTAGTATTACCTCAATACATGATTATTTTGATCTTTAGATTACAGGGGAAAATAACCTTTAATACAACTTAATAAAAAAAAAAAAGGGCATGGAACAATGAAATGTTATAAACTTAGTACATACGGGACAAAATAATTTATACGTAAATTAATAAGAACAAATATATATACATAAAAAAAAATTAGACATTGAGCGTTACAAAATTCAGACATATACATTAATTAACTATATTACAAAAGAATCTTAAATTAAGTCGTACAAGACGGTATATACCTACATGGAGATACTAATCCTATGAATACAATTATTCTACGCTATTCGGTAACGCATTCCTACTGAGTGCGTCAGCGACCTGGTTATCGGAACCTTTGATATAATTTATTTTAAATTGATACTCTTGCAAGAGTAAACTCCAGCGCATGATGCGGCCGTTTGAGTGTCTCAAATTCCTAATATAGGCTAACGGACGGTGGTCGGTTCCTATTTGAAAATCTTTACATATCAAGTACAGCTTGAATTTGTCTATGACCCAGATAATTGATAGAGCTATCTTTTCTCTAGTGGCATATCTCTCTTCGCGGGGTAATAATTGACGACTAGCATATGCAACTGGATGACTCGTTCTGTCATCCACGTATTGAAGGAGTACACCTCCAATGCCCTCGTTGATCACGTCGGTCTTAACCCCAAAGGATTTTTCCGGGTTGGGCAACTTTAAAATGGGGGCAGAAATGAACTTACTTTTGAGCTGATTAAAATGGGAAACAGCGACATCGTTCCAACGTAAACGATCGGGGAAATTCTTTTCCTGAAGGGGGCATAGGGGGGCCAAAATTGCAGCGGAATTTGGAACAAATCGCTGATAGGGAGAAGCTGATCCTAGGATCGATCTTAATGGCTTCTTTGTAATCGGGAGGGGCATGTCGGCGATTGCCTTAATCTTGTTCTCTTGGGGACCTAACTGGCTTGGTCCTATTTTGAAACCCGAATATTTAATGGGTTCGTGAGCAAAATAGTATTTGCTGGGGCCAATGGTGAGGCCATTTTCACGCAGTTGCTCGAAAAGAGCTAATAGGGCGGGTAAATGGTGATTCCATTTAATTAGTTCTTGTATCTGACTCTTCTGACGTGGTGTCAGCTGCGCGTCACTTTTCAGGTCAGAGGGTTCCAAAGACTCGCCTGGTAGGGAATGAGGAGGGTAATCGGCATCAGGTTGGATGCACACTGTCTGGATTACCTTAAGGGACTCCGCGGGGCAATCCTCTTCAAGCGCCGATGCTTCGTCCAGTTCTACGAAGGTATCTCCATGGGCGCGTTGGGGTTTCTTTTTTTCTTGGGGTCCAGGGACAGTCTCCGTGTCCTTGTCTGGGGCCTTATCACCTAAGGGTTTTAGTGAATCACCTTCCTCTTTTTCCGTCCTAAAGTCCTGGTTAGGGGTCTCCGAGAAATCGGACGGTATCGGGGTTCTGATGGGGACGGGCTCCTGGGCTTCTTTCTTATCTCGGCCTTGAGGAAGGGCGGCCTGAAACACAGGGTCGAAACTTACTTGGGGGCTCTTTCCTATAAGTACGGAACAGAATTTTATTGGTGCTACAATGACTTCAGCCCAGCCATTATAATATTGACCCTGCAGGTAACATCTAGCGACGGGGAATCTGTTCGCCCGCCCAAGGTAGTCACGTACCACCGCAAATTTTTCGTGGTTAGAGGCCACTGGGAGGAGTTCGTCGGACACGATGAAGCATGTACATCCTGTGTCCCTGACGAGAGTCGATACTCGACAGCTGTCCACGCTGCCCTCCTCATATTTCAAAGTTCCCGCTGAACTTTTATCAAAAAAAAAATTTACCTGGTGGCCTGACGGATGGGGAGAAGTTTCTGCTTGGGTCTGCACCACCGGGGGAGCCGGGGTTGCATTAATCTGGTGAACTTGGTGGGCTGGTCCGCTTTTAAGCCTAGAATTTTGGGGGCAATTCCAGCTCATGTGGTTTTCTACACCACAGGTGAAGCATATGGTTGGTCGCTTCGGGAAGAGAGATGGAGGAGAAGTCTTAACGGGAGGTTTGGAGTCCCGTTGTTGGTTTTGGGAAAAGAAGTTTTGGGGTTTTACGGGGCTCGGAAACTTTGTCAGCTTCCCTGGGAAGGAGCGCGAGTCCGTCCTTCTTTCTTCTCGTTGGATTTTTTTTTCTCGTTCTTCTCGTCGGACTACTCTTTCCCTTTCTATTACTTCCATTTTTCTTTGAAATTCTGCTTCAATCCGAGCTAATTCAATCTCATGGTCAACTTGTCTTATCCGTTCCTCTCTTTCTCTTTCTTCCTTTTTTCTTTGCTCCTCTAGAATGTACTTAATTAGTTCTTTTCCGGAAAGTCCACAGGACTCTCCTTGCGCTTTAAAGATTTCGAACGGAGTCATCTTTGCACTTGGGGGCGCACTAGTCAACCAACTAAAATTCCTCGCAACAAGAATTATGCCTCTATAGAATTAGCCTACCTAAATATGGGCACTGACCTATTCGTACTTGGTTTCTCAATCTAAATAACCACTGACTAAAATCACAAAAAAACAAACAAATTATTATAACCGTTCCTTGAGCTACTCCAGCTTCTTAAGTTTAAAAAAAAAGGGGATAGCAATCGTTAAAACAAAAGGGAACTACTATACTCTATTATTATACGAATAACACTATGCTTTACTCGACTGAGACCAGTGTTTGCAAAGATATAGCGTTAAACCTTACACACCTGATACCAAATTAAATAGTATATATATATATATATATATATATATATATATATGTCGTAGAATGACTCCCGACGATACTATATATAACACTATTCGTTGAGGGAACTTCCTTAATTATCTTTAGAGTGCGTTTTACTGTCTGGCGGCCGATATTATGTATCTTCAAAATGCTTAAGAAGTGGAACTGAGCTCAAGGATAATAATATTGCTATCATTAATAAAATAGAGTTTTATTAATAATAACTTTACACAATACACAAAAACGGAAAATATTGACAAACAGAATGGAAAGGGTCGTGGAGACTCGGGCTAATCCAAGGATTTAAGGGATCAAAAAAAGGTAAAACAAATATGGAGTTAAAGAGATGGGATGGTTCGATAAACCATTTAAAGCACAGGATAGAATTGACAAATAAGGGATCAATACTCAAAAGGTGACGCTTGGCTTACGTAACTTCATTAGGGTGCAGTGGAAGGTACTTGAAGGAATATTCGGTCCGCTGGCGAGTTCCAGCCGAAGGGGGGGGGGGATAAAAGGAACCTGACGTGGCGTCTTGGAAAGGAGAACCGTTACTCGACGAACGGCTTGACGAACAATGGCTGTTCTAGGTTGTTCTCTTCTGAACAAAAGGGGGGGATGAGAACCGTCTCTTGTCTACGGGCTCAAGAACAATGGCTGTTCTAATGTTGTTCTCCTTTGAACAACAGGGGGGGTGAGAACCGTTTCTTGGCGAAGGGCTCAAAACGAACAATGGCTGTTCTAATGTTGTTCTCCTTGAACAACAGGGGGGGATGAGAACCGTTTCTTGGCGAAGGGCTCAAAACGAACAATGGCTGTTCTAATGCTGTTCTCCTTGAACAGCAGGGGGGGATGCCTTGGGGACTTGGCGTCACTAAAGGCTCGAACCTTTGGCACTCAAGGAATATTGTCCTCCTTCTGGACAAGTGATGGTGAATCTCGAGGTCGAGGTCCCTTGGCGCACAAAGGGAGAGAGGGTCGTGGTGATGTTTCGCAACGAAAATCTGGATCTCCAATCTGATCTTAGTGGTAAAGTTTCCATATAAATAGCCAGGACATCTCCTTGGCGTGGGGGAGAATGGGGTGGAAGCTTCGAGGGAACGCACAGCTGGGCCGGAGAAAAATGCCTTATCTGTCCATAAGCCTAACTCGATCAGGCGAGGTCGGCGTATGGGGGCGAACGGGGGGG
The DNA here is from genome assembly GCA_963969495.1 of Ceratothoa steindachneri. Classification (NCBI taxonomy): domain Eukaryota; kingdom Metazoa; phylum Arthropoda; class Malacostraca; order Isopoda; family Cymothoidae; genus Ceratothoa; species Ceratothoa steindachneri. Next base: position 37,258,735 of record OZ018320.1, read on the forward strand.
ACGATAACCTCCTTGTTTAAAAATTGACGTCCGGTAGCTGTTGATAAGACTCCAAGCCTCGAATCGAAGATGCACGTGGGCCTCCTCGAGGTTTTAACTAATATGGGATAGGAGTTGAATTTAACACAGATTCAACTCATTCTATCACAGAGCATAAAACGTTGAAATAGAGCTGGGCCGGCCATGTTGCATGATTCCAAGACAATAGATGGAGCATATTTTTTTAAATGGGGTTGGGCAGGCCATGTGCCAAGATTCCACTACAATAGATAGAGCATAAAATTTTTAGATGGAGCTGGGCAAGCCATTTAGTAAGATTCCCCCCAAATAGATGAAGCATAAAATTTTGAAATGAGCTGGGCATGTCATGTGGCAAGATTCCAAGACAATAGATGGAGCATAAAATTTTGAAATTGAGCTGGGCAGGACATATGGCAAGATTCCAAGACAATAGATGGCGCATAAAATTTTGAAATGGAGCTGGACAGGCCATGTGGCAAGATTCCAAGACAATAGATGGAGCATAAGATTATGAAATGGAGCTGGGCATGCTATGTGGCAAGATTCCAAGACAATAGATGGAACATAAAATTTTGAAATGGAGCTGGGAAGGCCATGTGGCAAGATTCCAAGACAATAGATAGCGCATAAAATTTTGAAATGGAACTGGGAATGCCATGTGGCAAGATTCCAAGGTAATAGATGGAGCATACAATTTTAAAATGAAGCTGGACAGGCCCTGTGGCAAGATTCCTAGACAAAAGATGGAGCATAAAATTATGAAATGGAGCTGGGCAGGCTATGTGGCAAGATTCCAAGACAATAGATGGAACATAAAATTTTGAAATGGAGCTGGGCAGGCCATGTGGCAAGATTCCAAGACAATAGATGGAGCATAACATTTTGAAATGGAGCTGGGCAGGACATGTGGCAAGATTCCAAGACAATAGATTGAGCATAAAATTTTGAAATGGAGCTGGGTATGCCATGTGGCAAGATTCCAAGGTAATAGATGGACCATCAAATTTTGAAATGGAGCTGGGCAGGCCATGTGGCAAGATTTCAAGACAATAGATGCTTTATACAATTTTGAAATGGAGCTGGGCAGGACATATGGCAAGATTCCAAGACAATAGATGGCGCATAAAATTTTGAAATGGAGCTGGACAGGCCATGTGGCAAGATGCCAAGACAATAGATGGAGCATAAGATTATGAAATGGAGCTGGGCAGGCTATGTGGCAAGATTCCAAAACAATAGATGGAGCATAAAATTTTGAAATGGAACTGGGCAGGCTATGTGGCAAGATTCCAAGACAATAAATGGGGCATAAAATTATGAAATGGAGCTGGGCAGGCCATGTAGCAAGATTCCGAGACAATAGATGGAACATATAACATTGAAATAGAGCTGGGCAGGCCATGTAGCATGATTCCAAGACAATAGATGGAGCATACAATTTAGAATTGGAGCTGCGCAGGCCATGTGGCAAGATTCTAAGACAATATATGGAGCATACAATTTTGAAATGGAGCTGGACAGGTCATCTGGCAAGATTCCAAATGGAGCATAATATTTATGAAATGGAGCTGGGCAGGCCATGTGACAAGATTCCAAGAAAATAGATGGAACATAAAATTTGAAATGGAGCTGGGCAGGCCATGCGGCCAGATTCTGAGACAATAGATGAAGCATAACATTTTGAAATGGAGCTGGGCAGGACATGTGGCAGGATTCCAAGACAATAGATGGAGCATAAAATTATGAAATGGAGCTGGACAGGCCATGTGGCAAGATTCCAAGACAATAGATGGTGCATAACTTTTTGAAATGGAGATCGACAGGTCTATGTGGCAAGATTCCAAGACAATAGATGGAGCATAAAATTATGAAATGGAGCTGGGCAGGCTATGTGGCAAGATTCCAAGACAATAGATGGAACATAAAATTTTGAAATGGAGCTGGGCAGGCCATGTGGCAAGATTCCAAGACAATAGATGGAGCATAAAATTTTGAAATGGAGCTGGACAGGCCATGTGGCAAGATTCCAAGACAATAGATTGAGCATGAATTTTGAAATGGAGTTGGGCAGGCCATTTGGCAAGATTCCAAGACAATAGATGGAGCATAAAACGTTGAAATAGAGCTGGGCTGGCCATGTTGCATGATTCCAAGACAATAGATGGAGCATATTTTTTTAAATGGGGTTGGGCAGGCCATGTGCCAAGATTCCACTACAATAGATGGAGCATACAATTTTTAGATGGAGCTGGGCAAGCCATTTAGCAAGATTCCCCCCAAATAGATGAAGCATAAAATTTTGAAATGAGCTGGGCATGCCATGTGGCAAGATTCCAAGACAATAGATGGAGCTTAAATTTTTGAAATGGAGCTGGGCAGGACATATGGCAAGATTCCAAGACAATAGATGGCGCATAAAATTTTGAAATGGAGCTGGACAGGCCATGTGACAAGATTCCAAGACAATAGATAGAGCATAAGATTATGAAATGGAGCTGGGCAGGCTATGTGGCAAGATTCCAAGACAATAGATGGAACATAAAATTTTGAAATGGAGCTGGGAAGGCCATGTGGCACGATTCCAAGACAATAGATAGCGCATAAAATTTTGAAATGGAACTGGGAATGCCATGTGGCAAGATTCCAAGGTAATAGATGGAGCATACAATTTTAAAATGAAGCTGGACAGGCCATGTGGCAAGATTCCAAGACAAAAGATGGAGCATAAAATTATGAAATGGAGCTGGGCAGGCTATGTGGCAAGATTCCAAGACAATAGATGGAACATAAAATTTTGAAATGGAGCTGGGCAGGCCATGTGGCAAGATTCCAAGACAATAGATGGAGCATAACATTTTGAAATGGAGCTGGGCAGGACATGTGGCAAGATTCCAAGACAATAGATTGAGCATAAAATTTTGAAATGGAGCTGGGTATGCCATGTGGCAAGATTCCAAGACAATAGATGGTGCATAACTTTTTGAAATGGAGATCGACAGGCCATGTGGCAAGATTCCAAGACAATAGATGGAGCATAAAATTATGAAATGGAGCTGGGCAGGCTATGTGGCAAGATTCCAAGACAATAGATGGAACATAAATTTTGAAATGGAGCTGGGCAGGCCATGTGGCAAGATTCCAAGACAATAGATGGAGCATAAAATTTTGAAATGGAGCTGGACAGGCCATGTGGCAAGATTCCAAGACAATAGATTGAGCATGAATTTTGAAATGGAGTTGGGCAGGCCATGTGGCAAGATTCCAAGACAATAGATGGAGCATAAAACGTTGAAATAGAGCTGGGCTGGCCATGTTGCATGATTCCAAGACAATAGATGGAGCTGGGCAAGCCATTTAGCAAGATTCCCCCCAAATAGATGAAGCATAAAATTTTGAAATGAGCTGGGCATGCCATGTGGCAAGATTCCAAGACAATAGATGGAGCTTAAATTTTTGAAATGGAGCTGGGCAGGACATATGGCAAGATTCCAAGACAATAGATGGCGCATAAAATTTTGAAATGGAGCTGGACAGGCCATGTGACAAGATTCCAAGACAATAGATAGAGCATAAGATTATGAAATGGAGCTGGGCAGGCTATGTGGCAAGATTCCAAGACAATAGATGGAACATAAAATTTTGAAATGGAGCTGGGAAGACCATGTGGCACGATTCCAAGACAATAGATAGCGCATAAAATTTTGAAATGGAACTGGGAATGCCATGTGGCAAGATTCCAAGGTAATAGATGGAGCATACAATTTTAAAATGAAGCTGGACAGGCCATGTGGCAAGATTCCAAGACAAAAGATGGCGCATAAAATTTTGAAATGGAGCTGGACAGGCCATGTGACAAGATTCCAAGACAATAGATAGAGCATAAGATTATGAAATGGAGCTGGGCAGGCTATGTGGCAAGATTCCAAGACAATAGATGGAACATAAAATTTTGAAATGGAGCTGGGAAGGCCATGTGGCACGATTCCAAGACAATAGATAGCGCATAAAATTTTGAAATGGAACTGGGAATGCCATGTGGCAAGATTCCAAGGTAATAGATGGAGCATACAATTTTAAAATGAAGCTGGACAGGCCATGTGGCAAGATTCCAAGACAAAAGATGGAGCATAAAATTATGAAATGGAGCTGGGCAGGCTATGTGGCAAGATTCCAAGACAATAGATGGAACATAAAATTTTGAAATGGAGCTGGGCAGGCCATGTGGCAAGATTCCAAGACAATAGATGGAGCATAACATTTTGAAATGGAGCTGGGCAGGACATGTGGCAAGATTCCAAGACAATAGATTGAGCATAAAATTTTGAAATGGAGCTGGGTATGCCATGTGGCAAGATTTCAAGGTAATAGATGGAGCATCAAATTTTGAAATGGAGCTAGGCAGGCCATGTGGCAAGATTTCAAGACAATAGATGGAGCTTCAAATGTTGAAATATAGCTGGGCAGGCTATTTTGCATGATTCCAAGACAATATATGGAGCATAAAGTTTTTAATGGAGTTGGGCAGGCCATGTGCCAAGATTCCAAGACAAAGACAATAGATGGAGCATAAAATTTTCAAATGGAGCTGGGCAAGCCATTTAGCAAGATTTCCCCCAATTAGATGGAGCATAAAATTTTGAAATGAAGCTGGACAGGCCAGATGGCAAAATTACAAGAGAATAGATGGACTATGAAATTTTGAAATGGAGCTGGACAGGCCATTTGAAAACATTCCAAGACAATAAATGGAGCATAATATTTATGAAATGGAGCTGGACAGGTCATGTGGCAACATTCCAAGACAATAGATGGAGCATAAAATGGAGCTGCGCAGGCCATGTGGCAAGATTCCAAATGGAGCATAATATTCATAAAATGGAGCTGGGCAGGAGATGTGGCAAGATTCCAAGAAAATAGATGGAGCATAACTTTTTGAAATGGACTTGGGCAGGCCATGTGGCAAGATTCCAAGACAATAGATGCAGCATAATTTTTGAAATGTAGCTGGACAGGCTATAGATTGACCACAAAAATTACCGATTGGACTTCCTCTCTTTCATAAAAGACGACCGAAAAGAGACGATCTTCAAATATATGCCAAAAATTGGAATCAAATTCCATAAGAACGATAAAATTCAGAAGGATGAGAAAAAGTTTCTCTGAACAGTGGGAGGTAAATGCCTGAATAATGATGATTTAAGTGTACAAAAAATATCTTAGAACGAGCAAGTGATCATAAAAGAACAAGCGATTGAGCTAGGTAAGATATAAGGAAGTATTTATAAACAACGATAAGACCAGAGCTTCGCTTTCATCCCAAAGTAAAGTGATTAGTATTTTGGGGTGCTTGTTTTGTTTCACGAGAGACCCATAATTCTTACGAAAATAACTCAAATTATCAGAAGCAGATTAAGAAACGAGTTAGGAGACAATTTTGCCCCTATTAGCGTGAAGAAAAAGTTTGGCTCGATATACCTGCCATTTCAATTACTACCAACTTAAATTACTACCAACCATAAAAAACAACTAGAGAATAGATCAGATAAATATCTCGGAATTGAGATGATCTGGCAATTTCAACTCAACAATTCAACCAGTTTACTACATTATCAAAGTCCCACACGTCCCAGCATAGTCATGCCTCGATCCCCTGGCCATAGGCTGTTATTGCCTTAGCAGAGTCTTTGCCTTAATGCCTTGTCATTCGTCTGCTATTCGGCGTTATTGGCCGGGCATAAGCCTTGCCTCGATCCCTGCCTGTCGGTGGCCACTCAGTGTTATTGATCAGCCATGTCCTTGCTTGGATCCTCTGCCTGTCGGCTGCCATTCAGCGTTATTGACCAGCCATATCCTTGCTTGGATCCTCTGCCTGTCGGCTGCCACTCAGCGTTATGGACCAGCCATGTCCTTGCCTTGATCCACTACCCTCGTCTGCCATTCTGTCAGTTTTGAGACATGATCCGAGCCTGGATCCACTTCATGTGACACCCTCCATTGTTGAGTGCAGTTCCGGACGTTAGTATCCCATTAATGGGAGCCAAAGAGAGAACGACGCAGCTCCGTCTCACGAAAGTGAATCGGGCAGCGGCGGTGATCGGGCTCTATTGCTGTCGACGCCTTCGTTCCCAATGATTAAAAAGGCTCCAATTTCACGCCATTCCTACTCCAAATCGGCAACTAAAGAAACACTCGGTCCCAATTCCCCTCACTGCACGGCCCTGCTCTCGGCCAGAGGACGCTCAAACATAATAGGAGGAGGGGGGATGGGGGACAAGAGACGAGTATTTAAAATGAAATTTCGTCTGAGGGGAAACGAGGCCCCAAATCTCCCATTCTCTCCCCCTGTCTCATGCGGGAGATGAAACCAGGCTAAATAGGGTATCTTTTCCCCGTCGCGATCTCGTCCTTGAAACTAAGGGCCTCAAGTGGGGGGCGGCAGGAATAAAGGGAAACCCTTAAGGGAACCATAGGAGTGCACATCACTGTTTGAGCTCACGTCTACGACCAGCGAGGGCCAAGTGGGAATCAAGTGCACTGTTTGAACCAACGAGGGAGACTCTCCCCATGGGGGCAGGTAAAAGAGGGGAACATCTTATTCGGAGTTGTAGGAAATATCGCAAAGATTCCAATTCAGCTGCCCCCACCCCTAACCCACACTGAATGCCGATACCTGACTCGACTATGTTCACTAGTTCCTCTAAATTTGGATTCCGGGGATTGGTCCCTGCCAAACAGATGTGAATACAACCTGCAACGAAAGGAAGACAAAAGAGAAAAATGAATGAAAAAGAATAAATGGAGAGGGAAAAAATAAAGAATGAAGATCCACCATAGTAATAATTATTAAGTCCACTAGCAAGCCGCATAAACCTATATATATATATATATATATATATATATATATATATATATATATATATATATATATATATATATATATATATATACAAGAAACAGAAAAACAGGATAATTTTCCTTCGGAAATGTTATTTCCTAATAGGCAAAAAATCCGTACAGGGCTGGGATTTGAACCGTGCGCACTGCGGCAGCGAGCAACTGCTTTGATCTCAATTAAACTGTCCCTTAGACCACTCGGCTACGCGGAAAACCAAGAGAAACCTTCCGAATAAACAAGCTTTTAGGGTACGCTTCGCAAGGTCGATCGGGACTATTAATTTCTCTCTCTTTCATATTCCGGATTTAGCCGTTTTAGAAATCTTTTCCCAACCAAATAAAAGTCTCTGTATTCCTTTTGAATAAAATTCCTCAGGGTTTGAAGCAAAAACTGTTGAAGTCTCTCCACGAGTGCGTCATTATCAAAGAATCTTTCATTGATAATTTTTATTGTCTTAAAACAAAAAAAAGAAGTGACGTATACGCCGCACAACCGCGAGAAGAGGCCAAGCTGAACTAATCCGAAAGCATTCAGCGCTGGTTAACCACTTAGGAATTGTGTTTCTGCCAGACAATGCACAACTACATATCACAGGTGTAGTGCGAGATCAAATTAATAATCTAGGTGAAAGCTACTATCTCGTCTAACATACTCTCCTTACAGTGCTCCTACCGATTAAGACCTTTTGTCTTAGACAATCAGATTGGCACTGAAGGATTATTTGATAAGGAAGCGCTCGAAAGAGAAGTTTCAACAGTTTCTGCTTCAAACCCTCACGAGCTTTATTCAAAAGAAATATAGAAACTTTAATTTGTTGGAAATAGATCTCTTAAACAGCTAGAAACTATTTTGTATCAAGTAACCAAAATGAAGTTCAGGAAATGTTCGCTGCTCTTTTGTTGGTTTAAAAAAAATGCACGAATATTTTTCAAGTTTGTTAACAAACCAAAAAATAACTTAAATAAAACTATTTTCATTCACACATTTTTCATCAACCGTAATTATAAACACAAAAAAACACAAATAGAAATAAGATTTAATATAATAGTTTTAAAACGATATAACGAGACGAAGACATTATTTTGATAGCACAGAAGTTTTCTAAAAGATGTCGTGGTGCATAACAAAATCAGAATATTAATTTAAACAGAAATTAGAGTACAAAAATGGATTTTTTTTTATATGATTAGCCATTTTTTAGTACAAAATGGATTTTTTATGATTAGCCATTTTTAGTACAAAAAGGGATTTTTATATGATTAGCCATTTTTAGTACACAAATGGATGTTTTTATATGATTAGCCTTTTTTTAGTACAAAAATCGGTTTTTTATATGATTAGCCATTTTCTAGTACAAAAATGGATTTTTTATATGATTAGCCATTTTTAGTACAAAAGGATTTTTATGATTCGCCATTTTTAGTACAAAAATCGATTTTTTTTATAGGATTAGCCATTTTTAGTATAAAAATAGATTTTTTATAAGATTAGCCATTTTTTTAGTACAAAAATGGATTTATTTATACGAGTATGATTAGCCTATGCTTGAAAAGCATGCTAACTAGCATGCTTATACATGAATGAGCATGAAGATATAATCTGTGTTATTCTTCTTCAATAAAAAGTTTTGAGTTTTGTTTTGATTTTTTTTTATTTATTATAATCTCGAGTGCAACCTTAGTGTTGAGAAACGATGGTTTAGGACTTTGGTAATTTTTATGACTTTTGCATTCCATCACTTTGAACCAACAGCGGCAATAATAGTTGGAGATAGTTCTTGCCCTCGTTTTAAACAAACGTTTCAACATGATTTGAGGATCCGTCGGTACATGTAAACAGGTGACCATATTGTTTTCATATTAACTTGTTACGCTGACTTTAAAAATCCGCTATTTTTTTTAACTATAGATACAAACAAATTTGGAGAGGGCCAAGTTTAAATTTTGAATCAAACCTGGCTGAAATTTTTGGCGAATCAATTTTTCGAGAAAAGAAGAAACCGTAGTTTTTGTGCAGAATTTGACCGTAGCGTTTCGATCAATTCGATTGGTACTGAAATTAAAATTCTGCAAGGATCGACATGGGTCCCCAAGGTGCTCTTCGAGGACACATCTTTTTCTGGTCACTTTAATCAAAATTCAAACGAACGAGGGGATTCTCAAGATAATTCTTGATTATGAAGTGTTGGTCTACTAGTAAGAATATGAAAGCGAAATCAGGTCGAAGAAGTTGTTTCCGCCGGATTCAAGTAGACCAATGAAAGCCATGATTCAGGAATTCGACTGGGAAACTCCCCCACACAGTATTTTCCCAACCTTATGCTAAATTACTTTTTCTTTCTTTCCAAACTGAAAAAAACTACATTAAAAGAACAAGGGTTTAGTCCATCAAAACTACCAAAAACGGCGCTTATCGAACTGTATACACTCGGACAGTGCATATGTAGCAAATATTTTGAAGTACCTTGGTCCAAGGTATCTGCTTGGAAGAGTATGTAGAGAATGAGTGAATTTTCCCCGAGGCTTACCTTAAAGTAACCCGTGGGATTATTACGTTAATGATTAGCTTAGGGAAGTGGAATGTTATAGAGAATTATCTTTTAATATTCCAAACCTCATCCAAGGATCTTATGATGGCTTTCCGTTTCTCTTGATTAGATGATCGGGGATGCAGAGTACTTTAGCATTTCTTTCCCCACCGCCCATTTTTAACTTAAATTTGTCTTAGACGTTCTTCAGTATTTTATTTATAGTGAAGAAATCCGCTTATCTTCGTTTTTTTCTTCCATTTTTCGTGACAAGGAATGGCTATTTACAGAATTAGGCAGTTTGGGGATCTTGAACTCATCTGTTCCGAGGGGTCAATAGAGCGCTTTTGCAGTGTTTTGTAGGCATGAATTTATCAATTACATTTATTTACAGCGACGTACTTTGGAGAGCCATGTGAAATTTTATCAAAGGTTCAACCATAACAAACAGTTGTGGTTGATCTACAATTATTATATGGGCATTTGAATAAAATCAATAAACGGCAAAAGTTTATTGATTTGGACTCCAAATTTGCCCAAAGAGATACCTTAATTATAAGCGAGAAAAATTACGCTATAAAAGGTTCTCACATGTCGAAAGGGAGAAGTTTAAATAATAATTTAACGTCCAAAAATAACAGAACGCTTGTACTTCTATCAGATCTTGCAAAACCTTTGTCAGAGAAAATGCAAAGTTTCCAAAATTGTCTACGATAACTTACAGGTATAAACTACAGATGGGTAAAGTTTATAAAATTCGGCTGAATAAAACGAAAGTTATCAGCAGATAAACAATTTACTAGAAAAATTGAAGTGTCCAAAATTATCCGAACGCCTAGCTTTCTTGCAGAGCAAACCGGCATTGTTTGCATAGCAACTAATTAGTTCAATCTCGTCTACGCTAAGCCATTCATTCAGCGTATTTCAATTGGAGCCATTGCAGAGACTGTCGAGCGGTTCAAAAGTGTAGTAAATAATATTCTGTCAACTTATGATGAAACAGATTTATGTAAGGCTGGTAAATCAAGCCGTAAGCCAATGAAGACTTAAAAAATGGAAGATCGATCTATTACCCAAATTGTGAAGGAGCGTTTCGAGACGGCTGCAGCAGTTTCTTGAGGGATTAGTGAGATTTTGGACATCACCATCTCCAGACTGAATGTGTCACGCCGGCTGGATGAAGACAATCTCCATGCTAACACACTTGCTGTCAAGCCATCGATCAGTTTGAAGTACAAGAAGGCTCGTCTTGGATTCCCCAGGGACCACGTTACATAGGTGGAGAGAGAGCTAATAGAGCCAAGTCCACCTCATTGTCGAATCTAGGTTCAGTTTGTTCGGAACCGATGGTATGGGGTTCATTCGTCGAAGAGTAGGCGAAAGATTGTCTGTCAATTGTACAAAAAAAGAGTATAAAGTTTGGCATTAGGCAGTGTCATGATCTGAGGCGTGATTTCGTTAGAAGGCACTGTGCCATTCGTGCGTTTACGGTACACTGAATGCACAAGTGTAGAAGGAATTGCCACGACAACATGTGCACGCTTATCATGTACGAAAGAAAGGTAAAGAAGTTTGGGGTAAGGGGTGGGGTGTCAACATTAGTGTCTATATTTCCTCATATTTTTCCACTACCATTCTATGAATTTATGTGTACGCGTGTGCATGTACGAAAGATATAAAGAATTCACCGGAGATAAATATTAGAGTCGATATTTCCTTAATCAAGACGGCCATTCGGCATTGTATTGGAGACAATGGAGGATGGGTGACGTCGGTGGGGGAGTACAAGACACCACCCAGGAAATACCATGGGTTAAGGAGGAAGGGGTGGTAGTGGACCCAGTTATGTGCGTTCAAGACAGATAGAAGCCCCACACCATATTAAGAGCACCCGGTACATGGGGTCAATCCGCGAAAATGACCCACTAACCAGGGAAGAAGGTGTAAACAAAGAGGACAACCTAGGTCTTAATCCTTCCTGCTTCCTTCCTACGCCCAATACCGCCCTAAATTGACCATTCGCAACCCCTCTTTTTGTCTCTCAAATTTTTCATTGTTTCTCCTCTTTGTATTCGATCTTTATTCATCCTCTCTTATTCCTTCTTTCAGCACAGAAAACGCGAAGATCCCAACAGGGAAGGCCTCAAACCCTGAAGGGTCCTCCTCCCACCCCAAACATTCTGGGTTGATGTAATTTGATAGTCGGTCCTTTTCACCGCTTACTCTCTACGTTGTCACCCGTTATTCTTCCTCCATTAACTTAATTTATCCTCATTAAATTACACTTTCCCTATATATATATATATATATATATATATATATATATATATATATATATATATATATTGAAATAAGAGTGAACGCATCCTTTCTTTGTTCGACCGAAAGCTATCGGCCAGTTGTGGGTTGGAGTGCAAACAACAACCATCTACCAGGTTCAGGCTTATGCTGGCTGATAAAGGAGGTGTGTACAAAAGATACACAGATAATTATCAGGCTAGTTGCTAGTTCGCACACGAACCACAACTGGCCGATAGCATCCGGTCCTACAGCTTAGGGCGGGCGTCATCTTTGGAGATGCGAACGGAATAAATAGGTTGTCTCGCGGGTCGGACCCGTTGCCTCATTGGTAGAGCACTGGTCTAAATAACCGCAGGTCTGAGGTTCCAGTTCTTGCCGGGGCGATGTTTTATTTCTTATCGTGGCTTTTTCGGGGTCATCTCCTGTAAGATCTCTGTTTTCCTGTTCTGTGTAATCTTTACACACACACACACACACATATATATATATATATATATATATATATATATATATATATATATATATACATATATATATATATAAATATATATATATATATATATATATATAAACACTATTGGAGAATCCATTTCATTCAGTCAATAGGAGTCTACCTATAATCTGATGGGAGAGACAGCAGGGACATGCAATTAGGAGGTTGAAGAATCACAGGACCCGTGCTTAGTTACCCTCCAAAAAGAAGGGAAAGGTGATTATAAAAGCATTTGCCAATTTCCCCAAAGAAAAAAAATGTTATTTTTCAAATATAACTTTATCAAAACTTGAGTGAGAGATAAACTCTCCAAACAGTCTGGCAACACTCCTAAACATCTGTCAATCTGCGCTAAGGAGCTGCGCCGGTCTCCTTTACCTGTCCTAATTCTCCCGCAAAACCTTTTGTGTCGACATTGGCGCAATTGGATTAATCTGCTCCGATTAATCCCATTGAGAACGATTTTTTTAAGTAATGAAGGTATTTGGTGGTAGGGCAGGGGGGTGCATGGTTAAATTTAATGCAAAGGGGTTCATTTGACTTAGATATAACATCTAAATATAAATTGGACATAGAGAACCACCCGAAAGAAAAGTTGGGACGTGTGTGTCCCAACAGGTCTGAAAGGGTTTAATCCCTTTTACATCAGTTCAACTTGGCATTGAGAGAGGGAAGGAGGACCTAGCAATGCTGCCTAGTGAAATCGAAAACACCAGGAAGATAAAGAGGGTGAGACAAGTCTCCATACAAACATTACCCTTGCCTCTTTATTAACAACAATATTGTACTCAGCAAACAGTTAATATTTGTAGCAAAAACTTTACCTCATCCTGGTTACAAGTCAACCTTGTGTTTCCTTTCGTTTCGAGATAGCAAATAAAAAGATGGATCTCATTTATTGGAGTGTTTCCATCCATTTGTCGGCTTAATGAGAAAACTAAGTCAATGGAACTCCATTGATGGAGAAATTGAAATTGTATTTGTAGGCAGGATTATTTAGGCGTAAAAAAAAGAGTACAGGGGACGAAGAGAAAAATTCTAAAATATGTGGTAATGAAAGAGATAAAGAGATATAAAAGCATAGATAAATAGGTACAAACAAAGGAAGAAAATGGAAATGATAAAACCGTAGGGCAGGGGTGGGGGAAGCTTTTTTTTCAGCCGTGGGCGAAAATTTCCTTTGAAAATAGTCGGCGGGCGATAAATAAAATTTGACTCATATATCTTTGTAACTGTTTTTTTTTTAATTTATTACATGGTGGGTATATTCATGCATTAATATCTAAAAAAAAAAAATTAATACGAAAAGTTTTCATTGACTGCCACCACAGAAATTGGACATACAAATATTATTTAAATTTCAATATTGAAAATTTTTGCATACACATCTATCACTCAGGGAGCGATGAAAATTGGGCTCACGAGCGAGGGTTTTCCCACTCAAGCCGTACGGGTTTATCCTGCCCGATATAACTAAAATTTGATGGTTTGTGATTTGCTAATTCGCATTTTGCGGGAACTTTTGGATTCCCTTCGCAAGTATCAAAGGGCAGAGAACAACGACACTGGTCTACACCAATGGACTGGACTGACGATTGTGAATGCTTTCACCAAGTTCTCTTTCCCGTTGTAGCCCAAACACATTAAATAAAATTCCATTCACTAACCATAGTTTATTTTCATACTGAAGATAAAATATTAAGTATATAATACTTGACTAAGATGCGACTATAGACAAACATGAAAGAGATTGAGTCCCTATAATTTTATAATATGACTGCATTCAATGGTTCTACCATTATTAGAACGGGCTAAAACACCGATTGAATTAGGACCAGCTTAACTTGGACTTTCTGACAACGATTTGGATATAGCACAGTAGAGGTATGGTTATAAAGAATATTTGATAAATTCGCTTATTGGGGTTGTTAGAAAAGCTCTTTGCAACCTAACGTTACCTTGAAAGAACGCTCCACATTCTTTCAAGGTAACGACCAAACCTCTCGATGAGAGGTTTAGTCGTTAATATTTTGTTATATACTAACTGCTGTAATTGTTTTTGATTTTTTCCAACTTTCTGCCAAGTCTGCGCTTTTTAAAAATTTGATGAGAACAATACTTTCATAGTTATTTTTTAATCGAGAGAGAAACTCTAAATAAGGCAAAGAACATAGTAGTTATCGTCATTATTTTGATATCTATGGACACACGCAGTTTGGAAAAAGATCCTTTTTACCCCGCGCTAATATTAAAGAAGAAAGAGGAAGGGAAAAAGATGAGATAAAACCAGCATTTTGCAAAAGGATAATTTTTTAACGCGAGTAAAGATAGGTTCAGTCTTCGGAGACTAGATGCGTAATACCATGGATATTAAACGCTAAAACCACATTTTAAAATAATTTACAAAAACATTTCTCGCGATGATGGACTTTTGCGAATAGTCTTAAGTTGTTAAATTGTGAAATAGAGCCACTCATTCACCGAAGATGCAGATCTATTTACAGTACAAAAAAAAAACCGGAGGAAGAATGTTTTTGAAAACAATTCCTCAGCAGAACCAGTTATTAGAAATGAACCCTATAGAACCCCTGTAAACAGTGAAACAAGACTGATCGTATAGTCCACAAACAAGCGGCATAATGAGAATTAGTGAATCCTTTACGCCGAGTATGGGCAGAAACGCATCATGTGTCACCCTTTACGGCAAGTGAAAAAGAGCTGTAGAGTGGTCAGTCATTTCTACAACCACCCTACCAGGATGCCATCCAGGTGGGGCTAAGCTGCAAACGAACTCCCACTTCTTAACTGTTGGACTTATGCCCCAAGTAGGCAGTCGCCAGATAGGCTCCTAAATTAAAAATAAAATCTTACCTGTTAAATAGATGGCTAGCACAAAGGGCTGCTCTAAATTTCCAACAGCATGCAACAACCTTACTCCCCTCTAACCTGGTCCCTCATGATAATCTCACAGAAGGCACGGCCACCCTTAATTGTGGTAACAGTGAGCGGCCTACCGCACAAGCTGTATGGTCAAAGTCTTTCCCCCTTAATCTCTCTAGCGATCAGAGGGAGCAGAGATGCTCCCGGGAAGCTATAAACAAAAACAACAACAACGTCACAATCCAATTTCATATACACAGCCGACATCTAACAACGAGATCTAGAGTGTCTACGCCATACACGATCCCAACGAGTGTTCAACCTTTTTATAACTTTAATAATTATACATGTATGAATTATGCAATAAAAAAACCTTTCATTTAGAGAAGGGTGCGGAAAACTATGGCCCGCGGGCCGCACGAGGCTCATTTGTGCGGCCCTTGCCACTCAAGCAGGCAACTAATATTTGTAAACGGACTTTCTCATGTACGAACATAAATTTGGCACCTGTATTTTGTTTAACTACAAGCATACTCGATCCTGACTACAGTAAACTTGTGAAGGCTTGTGTGCAATTCCACAACAGGCATGTTATTTTTTATGTACCCAATAATTTAATTATATTTTTCTGTGAAAATTACATTTATTATTTAGCTTTGTTGTTTTTCGCCTAATGTGGTCTGCTAGGGGCATCACGGATGCTCATGGCGCCTTTATGGCGAAACATCTGCTCACCCCCTGATTTAGACCAAGTATTTTGCCACTTTTGGGGAAGGGGTGTAAAACCGGAACATTGAAGAGGTTTGAAATACAAAAGAGTTAAAAACCGGTTATTAGGGTAGAAGTCGTTTTTTAAAACATCAGCTGGTGCGAAAAAAACACTCGAGAAGATTTAAATATTAATTATAATATTTCACACCATGCAATGGCAGGCGAAGTCACGAAAGGGGACAAGGGACGCCGTTTCCCTTGCAGATGCTGATTCAGGTGGGGGAGGGGGAGGGGGAAAGGAAAGACGCAATCAGGCACCCATAATTAACCTCGAGGAGTCACTTCCTTGAAGCGTCGGGGGAGGATGGGCGGCAGGCAATACACGGCCCTGACATCCTCGCTCGTGATCTAGATTAACTCCACTTAATCACACGGCGATGGGAGGGGAGGGGGAGAGGCACTGATGGAGTAATAGTATCTCACCTAGTTAGTGGGAATGCCCTCGATGGTTTTCGATTTTTACTTATAAATGGATGCTTCTCCCCGCACATTTTCACAACCTTTAATTTCACCAATTTCTTTACGAAGCGCTCTTCAATAAATTCTGAAGAAGACGAAGAAAAAGAAGAGGGGATGAAGGGGAATGTTGGAGGGGGGGTCTTTTAATACCTATCGCACTGATTGACTGTGATACACACACACACACACACATATATATACACATCCATTCCTAATGTCTCTCGCGCTGATTCAAAGCAATAAACACAAACACATAATACATACATACACATCCATTTCTAATGTCTCTCGCGCTGATTGACTGCACTACACACATACATATATACATACATACATACACATCCATTCCTAATGTCTCTCGCGCTGATTGACTGCAATGCACACACATACATACATACATATTAATTCCTAATGTCTCCCGCGCTGATTGACTGCAATACACACACATACATACGTACATACACATCCATTCCTAATGTCTCTCGCGCTGATTGACTGCAATACACACACATACATACGTACATACACATCCATTCCTAATGTCTCTCGCGCTGATTGACTGCAATACACACACATACATACGTACATACACATCCATTCCTAATGTCTCTGAAGGCCCTCGATAATTACTCCACCACGACACCCACTCTCCCGATCGTCCTCACTGATCAGATTATTCACTCTCCCTTAACATTCAACTAGGGCTAATCCTCAATGGATTGATTTCGCCCTTGAGGTGACTTTCTGAAGGATATGTCACCCTAGAGGTGATTTTCCGAATGAGATCTCGTCATTGAAGTGATTTACAGAAGGAGATGTTGCCCTTGAAGTGATTTTCCGAATGAGATCTCATCATTGAGGTGATTTACCGAAGGATATGTTGCCATTGAAGTGATTTACCGAAGGAGATCTCGTCCTTGAGGTGATTTACCGAAGGAGATGTTGCCATTGAAGTGATTTACCGAAGGAGATCTCGTCCTTGAGGTGATTTAACAAGGGAAATATCGTCCTCGAGGGGATTTTCCGAAGGAAATGTCGTCGTTGAGGTGATTTTCCGAAGGAGTTGTCGTCGTTGAGGTGATTTCCGAAGGAGTTGTCGCCCTTGAAGTGATTTACCGAAGGAGATCTCGTCCTAGAGGTGATTTCCCTGAAGGAGTTTATAATTAGAAGAAGAATACCTTACTGCGGTGGCAAAAAAGAAGAAGACAGGCAGGAGCAGCATAGAAAGAGGAAACATTACAGATGAAAATAGAAAAAGAAACATATCAAATCACCTCCATACATGGTTTAGTGGAACTATGTATCAGGTTCCTTTCGTGGGAACATCAATGGGATTTGTTTTGTGGGACCAATTATCAGGTTCGTCGTGTGGAACCACGTATCATGATCTTTTTGTGGAACCATGTACCAGGTTCGTTCTGTGAAAGCATTGATCAGGCTTGCTTTGTGGAACTATGTATCAGATTCATATTGTGAGACCATTGTATCAAGTTCATTGTGCGGGTGAAAGGTGTAGGCGCGTATATGTGCAAAATCCATTAAATGGGATCCTGAATAAGGAATTTAAAAACATCAATAAAACAATGAAACAAAACCTAACAAAAACAAAAGAAAAGAAAATAGTAAAAGAAGCACTAGAAAATAAACAACCAAACAAAGTTAGAAAATAAATCATCCGGAGCCATCGCCCCCCCCCCTCCTTCCTTTTCCTTGAGAGGAGACCAGAAATATCAAATCATTGAAAGAACGTGTGAAACCTCATTGGAAAATCCTTATTAAACAATACTCAAAGTTTCCCCTTCCCCCTTCATACTTACATCTATCGGGCCACTGACTCCCCTATCTAAGTAAATTCTGCTTTTATGAGGGGGGAGTGAAGTAGGTTTAAGGAAAGCCTTCACACCCCTCAGTAACGTACCCTCTTTCTTGAACAGTTGCGTAGATAGAGAAATACACCAATGCGCGTTTCCCCTTCACCCAATCCAGTCTTATCAACAGCGGCTTTTCCCTCTAGTGCTCTCGCGTTGCCATGGAAATTTCCCTCATCGTCAAAACAGGGAGAAACTCCAAACTAAAGGGATGGTGCGGAGACGACGGCGCTTCGCCTTGCAGTTCGATCTTCAGATCTCACATCAAAGAGGGCGCACCTCTGCCTTCCCCTCTGTTTCC
The DNA here is from genome assembly GCA_963969495.1 of Ceratothoa steindachneri. Classification (NCBI taxonomy): domain Eukaryota; kingdom Metazoa; phylum Arthropoda; class Malacostraca; order Isopoda; family Cymothoidae; genus Ceratothoa; species Ceratothoa steindachneri. Next base: position 37,277,251 of record OZ018320.1, read on the forward strand.
CTCCCAGCCCCTAGAAAGGGAGAAGTAGTTACGGGTACCCAAATCTGTCCCTCTTAGGAATAAATTATTAAACTCTTCTCGAAGGAGGGAATTAGGGTTTTTACCTCGTTGGGAAAGGGGAAGGGGAGGGGATCAGATATCAGTGCCCTCGCACACGAGCAAACGCGAGAAATGGAAAACAGGCTGAGGGGAATTGCAACAGGGATATAAGAAACAAGAAACATCCCAATAACGTAGACATAAGAGGAGAACTTCACGTTCGTAACTTAATGTCCCTTTTACGCTCGCTTCTACGTCATTCCTCTCAAAAAAGAGCTCAAGAGAAACACTCTGTCCTTCGTAGAACCTATCTACCTAACACTACTTGCCATCCTTGTTCCTCTTATCTCCTCGTCTCCCCTCTCGATTCTGGAGGGACAATCCTACCCCTCAAAAACAACGGGCGGTACTAAAAGAGCAAAGTGAGTGGATTAAGAACAGTGAAATTGTTTAATCCAAAGAGGATTCAATTATTCCCCTCCACGTAAAAACGGGCATGCAAATAATGACCGACCCATTAACTTTCCCTCACACACACACACATACGGACACCTATAACCATACACAAATACACGTAGTCAACCATGCTTACCTTAAATTAGTAGCACCTGGCTAGCCATTAGCATAAATCTGCTATCTTTTACCGATGGAATAAGCCAATTTACGACGTAAAAAGAGACAAATAGAGATAGGGATAATACAACGAATGAATAAGAGTAAAAACGATATTAAGAACCAGCAAATAAAAACTGAACATCGAGAGAATTGAAGCATAAACTTTAACTGAGACCTTCCATGTACCCCTAGTGAATAGCTACGCGTGCCCTTGGAAACCCCGGTCCGGAGGGTAGAATAATTCTCCACCATAGTAAAACAATACACGTTTTCTCCGTAGACATTTCCACCTGTTGGGTATTAGGAAGAGGAAGGGGCTCAAAGTATTAAAGCAGCAGGTGCGGAATGGAGATTAAAGGGGGGAAAGAAGTTCGGTGAAGACAGACGACTACTAGAACCGTCAAGACCGAGAGGGACGACCCTCTGCTAGAAATAGTCCAGTTCCTTAACGAAGAAAGAGAGCTCGTCCTTGCGTAACTCTCAAATGAGAGCGAACTAGCAGCTTTTGTTTATGTGGACCAGTTCAATATTTTTGCAACATTAAATATTTTTACCGCATTCAAAATTTTGTAGCACATTCAATATTTTGCAACACATTCAATATTTTTACCACATTCAATATTTTGTTGCATTCAATATTTTACCACATTCTAAATTTTTACCTTTCAACATTTTTGGTTCCTTCAATATTTTGACCACATTCATTATTTTTTGTCCACATTTAATATTTTTTGTCTACATTAAATATTTTTACTACTTTTAATACTTTTACCGCATTCAAAATTGTTACTACATTCAAAATTGTTACTACATTCAAAATTGTTACTACATTCAATATTTTTACTACATTCAATATTTTTACCACTCATTCAGTAATTTTACGTTATTAAGTATTGTTACTACTCAATATTTTTATAGCATTCAATATTTTTAACACATTAAATATTATTATCTCGTTCATTATTTTTTATCACATTAAATCTTCTTAGCACTCAACATTTTTATATCATTCATTATTTTTGCTACATTAAATATTCTTAACACTGAATATTTGATTACATTTAATATTCTTACCACTCAATATTTTCTCATTCAATGTTTTACCGCATTAAATATTCTAATCTCAATCAATATTTTTTACATTAAATATTTTTTTATATTTAATATTTTTATCGCATACAATATTTTTACCACATTAAATATTCTTAACACTCAATGTTTAACTCATTGCATATTTTTACCACATTCAATATTTTTACTACTCAATATTTTTATCTCATTCAACATTCTTACCACATTCTTTTACCCATTATTGCGAAGTTAGGTCAAACAGAGGGGAAGAAGTAGCCTTCGAATGGCCATAATTTAATGAAATTAAATGAATCTATGATTAAATTAAATGATAACATGATTAAATTACCCGATACAAATTCGCATGCGCCTTATTGCTGCATAGTCTAACTATGTAGGATTTGTTGGCCCAACTAAGCCCCCACCCCCTTATCTCAAATGGAAGCAAAGGTGGTAAAAGTATGGTACCAAGTATTCGAGTTTCGGACGAGTAAATTTCTCTTCCGCTCTTTTTCACCATATATTTCTATCCTCCCAAAATGAGTTCATGAGTTGCAATAAACAAAACAAGAACAAGAATTTCTAAGCCATCGTTTTGACTTGTTATTTATTTGCTCACAAAGGCTGATCAAAATTTCCTCCCCCAACTTCTCCACATATCTTCCTTCGAACCCCCTCTCCTCTCTACCCCCTCTCCTATCTACTCCCTCTCCTCTCCCCCCCCCCCAACTCACCTCTCCTCCGCCTAAAGAGTACAGCTTGCAACGCATCTCCTCTTCTCCGTTCGAAAGTCTCTTCATTCTATTCCCTTCAGTCGGCGTTGCCATAGCAATCACTCTACGAGCTTCTCTCTCCATTTAATACAGGACTGAGGGGACGTACGAATGATTCTCCCCCTTCCCTCAAGGCCCCAGAGAACAGGCTAAGTTGATAATCGCGACACACGTCAAGACAGAGGGCATTCGGAGAATTCAGCGACCACTGTCTACTCCTATCCCCCCATCATAAAGAATCGGGAGGTGAGGGTGGAGAGGGGAATATATATCTTTGAGAAAGAGGGGCCACTGTCGAAAAATCCCGAGAGAGAATACCATAGCCTCATCGAAATTAAAAAGTGCTCATTTTCGTGTTCATGCGACAATATAAAATGATCACAACCATTAATAATAAAATAATCTAAATATGGCAAAGGTGGTGACAATGCTAGATCCCCTTCATAACTGGGTCGTATTTCGAGAGAGGGGATGGAGTACCAATTACAAACACCCATACAAAAGACAAAAAATAAAAAATAAATAGCTTCAATCACGAGTATCGTAAGGACAAATGAAAATAAAGAACAAAAAGATTCGCTCTTCTTTTAGCTCCAGTGAAATCTAGACGAAAGGAATCCTCGCAGTTCGAAACCTCTGAGAATAACCGTAAAGGGGAAAAGAGTAGGAAAAAGGGATTGAGAAAAGGTTTACGAAGGAAGATAGAGGGGAGAATAGGAGAATTAATCTAGAGCTTTATTTGTATCCCAAAAGGGCTCTGTCAGTTATGGCGACAGATTAAAGATCCTTGAACAGTCTTTATGGAAATTCCAGCCCCTCGCTTCCTCTCAAACCAATTGCCATAGTAACAAGAATTTACTTTTGGGGATCGCCCCGGTGACATAGGTCTCACTGGAGTTGCTTTATCCTATTCTTTCATTTGTTACACACACTCACGAGCCAATTAAGAGCTGCACAAGTCGTATAGCCAAAACAACAACAACAAGAGACTGGTGTCTCCAAGAGACGCTTTGTGGGGAAAGTAAGAGAACGACAAACTAAAAAAACATTAGTTGATAAGTCCATGAACAAGCTTACATTTGAAAAAACAAAACAAAAAAAAATCCGGGGAAAGAATTTTACACGACTTAACTATGTACGCCCGTGTCTATGGTTGTTTAACGTGCATGTCAGAGTAAATACACACACGTACACGACTAAACACTGGAAAGAAACTGCGCCAAAGTTGAAACAGTCTAATTTTTAATTCGAGTCGTTAGCGCTACGCCCCCCCCCCCAACCCGTCCCTAAGACGCAAAAAATCCAACAAACTTATTTAGGGAGCCTTAAAACGCCATTCACGTTTCTCCCTCAAGGGTGACAAACACCAGCGATTTAAAGGAAGAGTGGGTATTGATTCCCCAACGAAATCTAGGGGATAGGATGCCATCCCTCCATTCCTACTTTCCCCCAAGACATGATCTCGATATCGTTCACAGATTCGTTCGATTCATCGAAGGAATCAACTCGAACGTGATACATCTATCGAGACCAGTTATTGGGACTCAGTTCAGTTATTGGGACTTAGTTAAATTTGGGACTGAGTTCAGTTTGGGGGACTTAGTTCCGTTATTGGGCTCAGTTGAGTTATTGAGTCGTTTACCCAAGAATTCGGCAGATTCACACTCCACTAATGCCCAACCACTTATTGGGACTCATTTACCAAAGAACCAGGTAAATTCTTTACTATCTAATGTGGAATTTACCCTGCGTCAAACCCAGTGCCGCTGAAAGTGCAACTAAAAGACTATGAGTGCCACACCAATTAAGTTAATCACTGATGACTAATCCTCTACAAATCTCGAAAATCCTCATTTCCCAATGTCTACATAAAGGATCAAAACACACCGAGTTATCCAAAAGTTTGTTTTGCTGAGCATAAAATGTTTGCACCGGTGCCAAAAATCCCACTGAGAAAATTCCATTTTCTAAACGAGCGTGAGTAATGAAGGACTCTTGGAATGCAGGGAGTGGGCAAGGACATCAATACTCTCTTTAACCTTCCCCCTATTCCGTAATGGAGGCAAGCCTCCTTGATAATAAATAGAAAAAGCACCGAGAATAATAAAACAGCTTAAAATACAAGAGCTATTGCGACAGGGAGCCTCGTCACGACTCAAGCTGGAATCTCTTCAAGCCTCTTTGAGAAACATCTTCGAACGGAAAACACTTGCGAGACGTCAAATAAAGAACGGTAGGTTGTCACGAGCGGGTCGTAGACCCCCGCTCATTTTAGTAGTCTGTCAATACAATTCAAGGACTGATATAATATTTAATGTTCGTCGTAGAAAGCCGACCTGCCCGAATCTACATAAATATATCAGCAAATATTTTGTATCCCTTTTTACAAGCAACTTCTGGAAATTCATAAATGGTACGAGTATAGTTGCCAGATAGCAACTTTGTAAGGAAATTAAGGGAAACTATGTAACTAATTACTCACGAAAGTTTCAATTGAGATAATGCATCTTACATCCCTAATGCAACCTTATCTTCCCCATTTCTCTATACAGACACAATTATTTACAGAGCTTTAATTCACAGTAACAAACAAAGTGGGATTTTAAATAACGGAATTCAAGAATATGTTGAAACCAGCCACGAACTCAAGTTATACATAAATGACAGAAAGACTAAAGAAAGCAAAAAGGAAACAATGAAATGAACATATTCTCACAATTCGAGACTTCCCCAAAATAAAGAAAAAAATTAATTTAAATGACGAAATTATAAAGAAAGAGGTAAAAAAGCAAAGAAACAAGAGAAAAACTGACCACATCACCTTTAATTCCTAAGGGATGGCTGAGAGATGCGTATTTCCAAACAATTGAAGGGAACATAGACAGAAGAGCCCCATGATTATCAAATATACGAGCGTCAAACCCCCTAGTAGGAAAATGGGGAGAGGGGATAGAGAGTCATATGACTTAGGACCCATCCCCCTCCGAATTCCTTACCAAGAACCAAAAGAGATTATTTGCCTTCAGCATTACCCAGTCTGTCTTTCGCGCTAGCCAGAACAAACAGGCTAACAGATTGCTCAGTAACGGCCACCCATCCCTGGCACTCAGTAGCCCTGGATCGGAGAACTGTGCCACTCCCTTCATCCAAAAAAAGAGGGACGAAAATACGCGAGCTGTTCTTAAAGGCGATGACGCCGATGTTCTGCAGGAGGGGAGATTATTTCTATCTGCCTCTTTTCAAAAGAGGGGAACATTTTGTAAGGGTACATTCTCTTAACAACCCTTCCTGAACCTCCTGACTTTCTGAAATCGCCAATAAACAAGGTCACAAAAATCGGGAATGTGAGAAGCAATTTCTAACGAACTGATCACGACGAAAGTTCACCTAGTCAACATTTGTTTCCATTTGAGCCAAACGATTCCAGTGTAAAGAAGGAGCGTCTAAAATTACCGGGGACCGGAGGCTTAGCTGGAATTATATTAATCCGTACATGACAACAAATCTAACCATCTGAAGTAAATCAGATACCAAATAAAAGAAATACTCTCGATGTTTGCAAATGGTTGAAATACATATGCATAAAATGTATCCAACTAATACAAAGAATTCAAAAGAACTGTGAAAATAATAAAATAAAACCATACCCGTGAATGAAATTATGCACATTCGGTAGAGTAGTCAGGTGAAATATAAACATGGTTATACTAATTAAAAATTGGAAGTCAAACCCTTCCGAAAGCCACAAAATTAAAACACGTAGGGGAGAGCAGGGTTAGTAGTCGCACGGGTAGGTTGTCACAGTCCTCATATCTCAGCCAGTAGAGGGTGCTAATCAAAACCATTGACGCAGAAATGTTCGGAATTAGTGTCAGGGGTCATCTACGTTGAGAGCGGAGATGAAGGCAACATAACCTTGAGCGTGAAACAACTATATTTATTTTCCATATGCAAAAGTAAATTTTGAGGCATCTCACGGTTTTCTTCTAACTTATTACACTATGGGTTTACAGTAAAATAATATTTACCATTTTAAAGTATAAGGAGAGAGCTAAAATTTAGTTATTTCTTTTTTTTTAGCTAGGCCACTACATGTGGAGACTAGCCTCCGAAAGAACTAAAAATGTCTGTTGGGGTAGGTTGTCACATTTTGGGGGGAATTTGGTTGTCACGTGTGACAACCAACCCCACTGTTGGTATATACATGCATGCTACTATAAACCTATTTTTCTTATTCCTTTTAGATAGGAGAATGAGTAGAAAATAAGTCAGGAAGATAGTTCATGGACAGACACCACCCAATGTGATGCTTAGGGCACTCAGGGAGGTCAGGCTGGACAGCAAATCCATAAGAGGGACAGCTGAGGGGTACAACATAAATTACCGTACACTGGCAAGATATTGCAAGAAAATAAGCCCAGAGGAGATTGGGTCCAGCTTGCCAGTAGGATACGTGAAGAACAGGAAAGTTTTCACAGAGGAGCAGAAGAACATCAGTTGGAAAAATATATCCTGACTGCTTCACACATCTATCTTGACCTGACGGCTATGGAAGTTCGTAAATAGGCTTACACTTTTGCAGTGGCCAACATATAGTGTAGTTACCCCTGTGTTCTGTATTTTCGTGTGGGTTATGACGCTTGTTTGAACTTCTGTTTGAGGAGAAATCGAGTTCCTTCAGATCTTATACTAGTACTAGTTTTCATAGCCTGTGGTGTCTTAAATTTATGCATTTTACATTTACACCTTTTATCTTAAGAGTCTAAAAAGGAAGCAATGAAACCTATTTGATGTTTTTTTACACATGAGATGTGTTTGGTTTGACATTTCATTGAAAATAAAACTGTTATATCATTTTTAAAATTGTCTCTATTTTTTATTTTCTCCTTTAGAATAGCACAGGGACAACCAACCCCATAGGGTGTGACAATCTACCCCGCTATGAGGTTGGTTGTCCCATCTGCGCAAGGTGCCTTTGACAGCGCATCTCTCTTGAAGAGAATGGATTCTTCCAAAGCGAGGACTATCCTTTTGTACCTCACACATTTAGCATTGATTGTATACAGAACGAGAATTCTTACATAATACTGTTTGTGCAGAAATTAAATTTAAGTAAAAAGTGTGACAACAATCCACGCTCTCCCCTACCAAGTCGAAGCACCCGTTATGACAAATTCACTACACAGAATATCATGAAATACTCTTTAATGGCACCTACACGCGAATATATTCAATATTTCAAAAGAATATTATGTTGCAATACTTCACATTAATATTATGTTGCAATATCTGAAAAAAATATTATGCTGCAATACTTCAAAAGAATATTTTGTTGCAATATCTCAAAAGAATATAGTTTTAATACTTCAAAATAATATTATGTTGCAATAGTTCAGAAGAATAGTTCATAAGGAAACCTAGTCCTAGCTCGAAAAAACTCACCGACAGTCAAATCGTTCGGGCGTGCTTATAGCGCATGCAGGCATAACGCTTCTGTTTGAGGGCCGTCTCACACTTGACTAACCAGCACGGAAGCCGTCAGCGTGCAAAACGACCAGACATTCTAGGAATAGTATTTATACCTACGGTGATAAGGATGCCGGAGAAGAACTCAACCGCCTCCTCCACCAACCTATGTGAACTCCTCGACTGAGACTGATAAATTCGTCATTTCCTGAAATGCGAAACACCGCGGCCGAGCTAAGCACCACCGTGGGGTCTTTCAGCACAGCGGTCCAAAAAATGATATTTGAATGGGAAAGTAATCCCTACCATGGAGATCATCGACTACCTCACATCCAAAATCAGGCTGTGCATTGGGAGAGCACGGGGATAGATCAAAATAGGATAATGAATTGGTTCTCAGGCAGTGATCCGTAAACACCCTAACATTCCAATCACCGAGCATTAGAAAGGGCCTCGGCAACCGCGCCACGACGCGGCAGAAGTCTCTCGCGTCGAAGTTGGCTGACGTTGGAATGTACGCAGAAATAGCAGTATACCTCACATCCATCTGCAACTGCACTGCTACTACCTGAAAGCAGGTATTTATAGCAAGAAGAAGAACGAATACATCATGCCGGGTGTAAATCACCCATACTCCTGCCCGGACGCATCCCGTGGTGGTGGGGTTGCAAAACCCTTATACCCCGCCAGGGTGGACCAGGGACACGCGCTAAGCATGGTTTCATGCAAAAAGTAAGCTAACGCGGAACGGGAGGAGACGAGCCTCCGCAGCTATTTAAAGTTGGCCCAGTGTCCGCAGCAATATGCCAACGCATCTCGAGAGAGATGCGAGGACTAACTTCGTAGGGATAACCCTTACGGGAATGGTTGTACGCTTCCCAGAGGGAGAACTCTGGGCGCTGTTTTAAACAAATATTTCAGAGTGAAAGTTGGCTAAAGATTACCAGATAGCTGGTACGTGCTGGGGTTTCAAAAGAAAGACAATGACGAAAATATATCTTTACTAACAACAAAATGATATTAATATTTACACAAAAATTGGATTTAAAGGGAATGGTCGCCCAGACAGGGTTAAAGGTCGACACAAGATACAGGTAGGTTAATTAAGGGATTAAAGAGGTCAGATTCAGTTTGGTGATTTAAAAGAGGATTTTAAACTGGGGCGTTCACACTAATAATAGAGCAATGGGGTAAACCAGATTCAAGATCAATCTGCAGGCTGTAACGGTTACGATTGCCTTACGTGCTCGTTGCCGAAAAGGAGCCAGTTGGAATACGATGAATGCGACGGAAGAAGTCAGGTTACCTCTTACTTCAGACGAGGGAGCACTTGTCGATCTTTCGGAGTTGGGAACCCTCGTCAGGTACTTGCCGATTGACTATGCAGAGTTCACGGATCGATTTAGCCTTCAACTCGGATCTAAATCGCCGCTGGGGGAGGGGGGGCGTCTTTTATCTCGTTCGCCGGAGTAGGTGGAAGTCTAACAGTGCTGCTCTCTAAACTCAGTCGAAGAGTTATATAGGGGCCTGGTGAAGTGGCTCCAGACGCGCGCGCGCATTTGGGGAAAAGTCGACGACTCCTTCGGGTGAAGGGGGAATTGTGATAACGTTGGTTGGAATGTCCAACGGATTTCAATCTTCAAGCGGAAAGCCAGAATGCTAGCGGAGTGGTGGCCGTGGGGGACAATGACATCGGCCCCTAGGCAAATACAACTGTGGCGTGTGATAACGGCGTCGGCCGCCTCCTTGCTCAGGTTCAGCCATGCTTTCATAGCTCCATGCGGTGATCTCAGGATCCACGCGGGTACAGAAGGGCACGTGGTCACCATTTAACCTCATTCTGCCACAAGGGGCTAAAGGCGCTGTAACCTTCGAGAGACTTATCGGGATAGGTTGGGCTCACTATGCTAGTCTTTTCCTCCCTTTGCCTCGAAATCTTTGGTGGGCCGAGCCGCTTGGTAGGCGAGGGTCCTTCCTTTAAATGATCCACCGCCTTCGAGCCACCGATCCAGCTTAGGTTACGTAGGAGCGTAGGAGCCGAAGATCCTTTAGTGATGTCTTCTCTTCGAGGGCTAGCTTTAGTAGCCTAGGAAGACGGGGCATCACGACCACCCCTAGGTATGTTGTGTCATGTGAGTCTAACGATTCAGTGGAGGCACGCAGCCGTTTCGACTTACGGGAAACGGTCACGCTTAGGGAAGGGAGGGGGGTGTTTTAGTTAAGGCTTAGTGTGAATCCTTTATGCCGCCAGTTATTCCAGTGGAGCACCCGGGGTGAATAGAACCCGCAGAAGAGTTCCGAATGGGCGCGGAAACAACCGTACTCGTAGGCCTGGAGTGGTCAGGAGCAGAGGGTGTTTTTTATAATTGAGGCATAAGACGTCCCCTACTGTAGGAGGCACAGACCGACGGGCCATGTTATCCATTGGGCCCTAAAGGACTCGGCCCTATCGAATCGCTCCCACCGGGAGCGGTCGATTTTATGCCACCTGTCTGGTCTCTTGGTAGTCCCCTGTGATAGGAAATGGGGGACTGTCAATGGTCGAGAGATTGTATCGTCGATGGGCGACTGCACAGAAAGGGTTTAGGAAAATCTCCCGGACTCGCAGGCCTTGGAGTGGAGTAATCTCCTCTCCGGTAGAAGAGGGTTGTAGGGGCCGCTGAGAAAACACAGAGGAGGGGTGGAGGCAACTTCTTTTTTATAGATGGAGCTGCCTGAGCGCGGCTCCAAAGATGACAAAGGAGGAAGCCTCTTTACCGCATGCTGATGGTGAGATAGGAGCCCCTCCACCAGTCGAAGGGGTGTCTCGTGTTACCTCGTCCTCTCCGACACCTAGAGAGGGCGAGGCCACATTTGGAGGCGGATCCGCATGCGCAGTCTCACTATGACTTTCATTTGTGGACATACATTGAGAAGAGAAAAATGAACTCATGGGAAGTTGATACTTTGGGAGGGCAAGAAAAATATCTTCATAGGATCAGAAATTCCAGAATGTGATCCTTTACACATAATTATCAGTCGCGGTCCAGCGTTGATGGGTTTTGCCGTCAATCCGGCCCAACCATTCACACGAAATTGGTCTCTAGTTTTAACCCTAAAGGATATGGTGCCGGCGCAGCTACCACCTTTTATGTGTGGTAGCAGAGTCGACGGCCTACCACACCCCGTACCTAATACTCTCCCTACCTAGCGGACCTTTGGCCCCTCGCTCCAGGTAGGAAGGGACCTCCCGGCATACACTGCCAATCGACTTAGGACCCATAAGAGGGGGAAAGTGCGCCAGGCAAACAGAAAGGGGTAGGGAGGGTATGTAGTAAAGAGAAGTAGAGATAGGCGTGGCCACTAAAAAGTAGGGTGGGGGTCACCTATTATTATTATTATCATATCCTGGTACTAAGTGGTCCCAAGATGGCATTCAGTCCACCAAGGAACCAAGGCTATCTAACCGAACTGTGTCCAGGTGGGAACAGTCCTCCTGGTACAAAGTGCGGGCAGAAAAGGTTGAGGGGATAGCCTTAATAATACACACTAATAAATGATAATGATAAATAATAATAATAATAATAATACACAATAATTATAATACATAATAATCATAATATCTAAATAATTAGATTAAAGAATAATTGTAAAAATAATAACTAATAAATAATACTAAATACTACTACTACTACTACTACTAATAATAATGTTAATAATAATAATAAAAGATAAAATAGTACTAAGTGGGGGGGGGGGAAGAGCGCACCACCAACTTTTCCAGGCCTCATCAGAGAGTTCAAATCAAGCCAGTGACGACGGGGCTTCCCTAATTTGCACTCAGGCTGGGAGGAGGTGCAGCTCTTCGAGGTATCAAGTGTAACATGCTACTCAGGCTATTCCCCTGCGAGGGAACAGACGGAAGAACAAAAGGGGCCAGATAAAAGATAAAAAAGGGAATCAATCGAAACAAAGTGAAAAAATGAACAATAAGTACACTAGTTACCATTGTCACCCCCACATCTCCAGATTGAAATAAAACCCGCCACTGCCAACAACTTGCCAGAAACGACGGGAGAGGAGGACGTTGAAGTAAACCCAAATATAACTCGAACAGCTACGACAGACCTTTGATCACTGGAACTCGGCGTCGCGATTTGCGTATCTGAAAAATCGCTGTTAATGGAAAAATAGGCCGAAAAACTATAGCCAACTTAGTACAGTAATCCAACGAGGGCATCACGACAAAAAGTGCTTGAAAAGAAGTTATGATACAGTAGAAACGTTGAAGGGAAGTGAAATATGACAATAACACCTACTCAGGTTAGGTCGAGGAACCGGGACTACCAGAAGAGCCCGAGAATTCAACAAAACGCTAAACGGACCCTTCATTTACCCTTTAAGGCGGCTAAAAGAGTGGTGAGTGAGGCTAGGGCTCGGAATGAGAACGCCAAAGACAGCTTCCGGGGCCCAGTGGCGTAGAGGGAAAGTCAAACAATGCCTCACCGGGTAAAAAGGGAAAAGAGGTATGGTTAAAAGGGAATTCGAGGTAAAGAGGAAAACCGACAAAACCTTTCGATGTTGAGGAAGGGAAAGCAAAGGTGAAAACCATCATGGACCAACGAGAGTATTTCCACCGCAGAATTTATGAAGTTAATAATTAAAAGTAGCCAGTAACCACCAGCAAGGCCGCATGAGAAGGTACAGGATGTATGGGCTATCCGTTACTCACTATTGAAGGGAGAAATGAAAAAATGAGGTGAAACGGAAATTATGTTAAACAGAAACGGCTGGGGAAAAAAATGGCGCGAATAGAACTGCCGCGCCACAGAAATGGATCGAGACCAGTAAATGGCGGGAAACGCGCAAAGGATTGATTTTCTTTCTCTTTCCCGGATTTGTCGCCACTCGCAACAAATCATGCGTGTTCAAAACACGTTTCAGCTGCATTTTCTTAGTTCTTTTTCTTGTTTTTTTAGATTTATATCGTGCCGCTTTTAATCTGGATACAAATCACTCCCGAAACGGGTGCTTTATCACACGAACTCGCGTTCGTAATGGCTGATTAACATCTTAATTTGTACACGTGAATTTTCGAAGCGTACTTTAAAAATTATTGTTCCTTAAATTTAAAGATATTTTTCAGCTAATCCGTACAAGTTGGGAAGACCTTTCTAAGCGTGGGACTATTCTCATTTACATTACTATTTCCCCTAAACAATTACTATTTTCTATTCCCTTTCATCATTGTTCTATTCTAATGACTGATTATACTCCCTTTCGATGACCGCTATGTACCCTTGCTTGAATATGGCCTCATTTATCCGTAAAATGCAACACTGACAACCGAATAGTCACGTTCTAACTAACCTTAAGGAGCTTTTTACAAACAAGATGATTTTTTTTTTTTAAGAGCTCATCTGGCGACGGCCTACTTGGGCATTAATCGCCGTATTCAACATTGCCTAAAATTAGGCATCTTTCAAAGAGGATGCTGAAAAAACAAATAAAAAACCCCATCAATAAAATAAAACAAAGAAAAAAGGTAATATGCAGGAAGCAAGCTCCGGTGTCAGGGGGAGGTCCGCTTCCCCCCGACGCAGGAACATGTGACCTACTAAAATAAGACCCCCCCCAACTATTTAAATAAAGGGGAGAAGGTACAAACAAGACGAAACTAGTGCAAAGAATCGACAGAAGAATGTAATATATAGAACAATGAAAGATTATCGAGAATATTGTGACACACGATTCAAACAATGTAAGAAAAAAAGAACAATATAAGGACAATTTATTTCGTTCTAAGGGCAGGACTAGTTTCGAGACTTATCTAAGTGCAAGAATAGTTTCGAGACTTCTCTAAGTACTAGTTTCGAGATTTGTCGCCTCGTCTTTAGGCTCTACAATGAACAATGAGCATCTCCCCAAATTTTATACAAAATCAATGCAATGGGAAGGAAACAGTAATAATAATATTATTATTATTATTATTAAAATGAAAAAAGGAAGAAAAAATATGCATAACACTTAATTCTTTTTAAAAGGAGATCAGTATGTGTTGAACAACGTGATACCTAGGAGTACGTATGAGGATGATATTAATGTGCTTACAGAAGGACTAAAGTTAAATAAAGCTTCCTGAGGATAGATTGAAGGATGGAAGGGAATCAATCTATTAGAGTTTTTATATCGCTCCTTCGGTAATCCGAACACAAATATATGTGACATACACACCTCAAACACTTCCAATACCCCTTTTAATCGCAGCCCATTAAAAATAACATCGAATGGAATTGGATCGAGCCAAACTTTTCTATCGCTCAAATGACATCAAGAGACCGATTCTCAGCCGATTCGGCTCGAATGGATTTATTCCTTTCCATCCCTCAGAATGGACGAATTAATCTGCCCTGCAATTCTTTCGCGCCATCTCCATGTAGGTGAATTAACTGTATTCGCACTCGTTCTCGCCATACACGACTATTCTTTCACTACTTAACATCTTCCTCACGAAATCCTCTTCTTCTCTTCCATCAGTTTTATTCCTCCACACCTCCACGTTAATGATCGCCAAATAGACCACCCTCCTTCCACTTGCTTCCTTCTGTTCGCACTCTACCCATCCCTTCGCTACGAATTTTCCCTCTTTCACAGATAACACACACTACCCCTTTCCCTCCTTCACAATCATCACCGACATATCGACGAGATGATTGTGAAGGTGGAAAAAAAGAGCGCAGGCGCACACACGCATACACTGCAAGAGGGTGATGGCTCCTTTTATTATAGCTTCGAAAGGGCTTGAAGCTCCCAGGTGGGTCAGGTGACCAGTGACCTTAAGATAACTGCGAATGAGGGAAGAATGAAGGGTGGAGTGGATCCAAAGAGCGCTGATTTGCATTCGCACCTTTAACAGTTTCCTTAAAAATGGGAGAGTTCTGTCATTATTCATCTCACAAAATAAAATTAGGGATCTCCTGTAGGAATCTCTTTCTTTGATGCCCCTGCCAAAATTGTACATAGGGGCTCTCATACAATGCACACAGTGTATACAATATATGGCAATGTGTAAGGAAATAGCGGGAGACTGGAAATTATATGTGGAAACTATGTCGAAGTAGGCCCTAAAATAGAATATCAAATCCGACCCAAAAGGGCCTCCTTTACTCGAAATTTCTGGTAGGGCCTAGAGGGGAGGTAGGGAGTGGAGTGGAGTGATTGAGTGTGATTGGATGCAATTGATTTGTCGAAGTTGTCTATTCGTAAGGATGGAACAAGCGAAGGGAGGGGTTTTAATGGGAACTTAATCGCTTGGGGGCTTTGCAATGGGGGAGAGAATGCTGAAAGGCGGGGATGCAGAGGGTGTTTTATTTATTGTGATGGGGTGTTTTGTACATAACTTGAAATCTTGCAGATTTTTGCTTTGGACGGTAGTGGCGAAGCATCTAAAAATTGCGTTGTATTAACTCTCTTTGGATAAGGTTTACGTCCCAACGGGGCTACAGTTTACTGTACCCGACAGTACGAGAGAGACGCCTTCGCGTATTACTTTCCTTATCAAGAATAGAAAAGCAGAGGTGGGCAAACTGCGGCCCGCGAAGGCTTTTCCTGTGGCCCGCGTGTTTCATTTCAGAATTCGACAGAATATTGAGAATTAATTAATGGACATTTTGCCCAAATCTCATCTCCTTAATTTTTTATGTAAGTGTTTGATTCTTAAATCAGTCATTTTTAAATATATTTCATTCGTAGATAAAATGTTCTTAAAAAACCCGCGATATTTTATAAATACTTATTCTCATTACCCTTATATACACTCTATCTCTCGCTCGCGGAAGTTAAGCTACAGTTACTGTGGTTATTACTTGGATGGGAGACACCTGGGCCCCTGGGTAATGATCATATTATATGGAATTGTAAATCGTGGTTCTGATTCAATGTTAAGCTGTAGGTGCTCACTCTGATATAAGTCTAGAAACCTTTAAGAGGAGGGGGGGGGGAACTATGCAAAAAAAGTCCTCTTAGCTATTAATGTGTAGCTCCATCTATGACTATGTAGTACATGCAAACAAATGCACAAAAGTAATTGCAATTAACTGATATGTATTCGAAGTTTGCATCTAACTGTTTAGGTGCGGCCCGCAAAGCTTCACATAAGCTTCAATGTGGCCCGCTGCTTAAAATTATTGCCCATCTCGTGAACTACCCTTCCTCAAATATCAAAGACAAATTTGTTCTCCGGGAACAAAAATACCGTGAACTACCCTTCCTCAAACATCAAAATCTCAGTTTGTGATTTTTACCCACGACTCTGTTATGGCTACCATTGCAGGTTCTTCCGTCGCTACGAGGCCACGAAGTTCAAAAAACTTGTTCCTGATCGACCTCGCATTAAACAGAAGAACTTTGAGGGAGTCTCCGACTGTAGGACTCCCTACGCTCTTCCGTTTCCCGGCATATTTGTTGGCGAGGAGGCACCACTCTTTGCGACCTCTGAGAAGGTCGTTCCAGGAGTGACACGGGCGTACTGGCGTACGTCCGCCCTCACTCTTGGCCTGACACTGCTTTGGGTCCACGCCACGACATCATGTATAATGTTAGAGAGTACAGCCTTTCCTTTAAAGGAAAGATGCACTCCATCCCTTTGGTAGAGATCGTTTCTACCATAAAAGGTGCGGTAAAGGTCCACAAAAAAGACACCCTCCGCCGTATACAAATCTGCCAGGCGTCAGTTCAAGGAGATATTCCTCGAGTGAGCTATCCGGGTTGGACCTCTTCTTGGGAGCATCCCAACCACAATACGTCTGCGGGTTTTCAACCCACAGTCGTCCACGGCTCCCATGACCGGTGTGTAAAATATTTCCCTTAGGGCCTACCTTACCTCCTTTGAGGTAGAGGGCGTTGCCACTTACCATTAGGGTAACGGCTGAGTTCTCAGAAATCTGAGATTTCTCTGCCTCTACCCTGATTTGGTGGTTTCCCCGTCCTGGCAGGCAGCTTACCTTCACACTGCTACGAAAGCGAGCCGCTAACAGTGGTTGCACACCCCGTGCTTGAGAGTCGCTAATTACTCGTAGGTTGACTCGCGCACATTCGGCTGCAGAGGAAAGAGACTTCCTTTCGAAACCGACTTGTCCGTTTCCTCTTTATAATCTCCATATTTTTCTTCTTTTTTCATTTCTTCCTCTGGTTTCACTTCTGCTTCTGCTTTATCTTCTTCTGTTTCTACTTTTTCTTCTTTTTTCTTTCCTTCCTTCCTCTTTCTCTTCTTCTTGTCGGCCTGTTGAGCCAGTCCCGCAGTAGCTGACTCCAGCTCTGGGACAATGGAAGGCTGGCGTGGCACTGCCGATGCAGTGCTCGCTTCTCGGGAGAAGGTCTCGTCGGCGGATCCACCCACGTCGGTGATAGATACAACGCAAACCGCCTGGCCCTCTAGTCTTGAGGACAACTCGGCGATCTTGTCCTCGAGACGGCGAAGCTGACGCGCGTGTTCCGACTCTAGGTTCTGCAGCTTCGTCTCCAGTGCCTTAGGTTTTTACTCAGATAATCTATATAGATCCTTGAGCTCTCACACTTCTCCTTTAAGGACACAGTCAGTGCAGATACTCGCTGGGTAGCATTTCGATTAAAACCCCTCCGGGAAGTCCAGGTACCACTTGTCCTTTTTGCACAGCAAACATGTGTATTTAAGAGCAGTCGGTCACTGAGAATGGTCAGTAATTAGGCGTCAGGAAAGGGGTTAACGGGGCACTTACCCTCATCCCATTCTTCGATCTTTACCTGTAAATTGCAAGAATTGGCGTGGAGTCGGATGATAGAATAGTCAGGTTTGGCTAGGGGCAAACCCGTACGGCAGGACCTCCCGGCGTGCTGTTCAACTCTTGAATGGAGAGTTCGGCTGGTAGAGCCAATATAGGTCGCATCGCAAGATGGACACAAGTAATTATATATGAGAGATGAACGACACGCATCAATAGTCTTTACAGCTAATACCTTCTCTGATTTACGAATCCTTGAATCCATAGATATTTTAGATAGTAAGCCCACACTTAACGACCAAACATCGTCTTTCCCATTACATATTACACGTTAGATGGTTCTCTTACTTTACCACCTTCTTAAAGAAAGTAGAGGGAGAGGTGACGCCCCCTTGTCGCGGGAAGAGAGCTTGTGTGTACCTCTGACTTTTCGAGCTATGTCGGCGGGGGTACCTCTTCTGGGTACCCCTGGTAGGGCTTCCCTTGTCGATTTGGTTGTAAATGAGATTCCAGACTAAGTGCGTCATTCCTTCCTTTTTCTACTCTATCCTTCTCATTTTTTACTTTTATCCTATCTCTCCCACTGATACAAAAATAAAAACAAAAAGAAAGCCTACTCCTATCATGTCACTCTCTTCCTTTTTTCCTTCTATCTACATATAAGGACCTGGCAGCTACCTCATGCGTCAGAAGAGAGGCTTTAGAACCTCTATAAACAACGCCAATCAACGCTCACTGGTTGCGAAAGACTAGGACTAGAGGTGTTATAGGCGTTGGGGCACGATGGATTGGATGAGGGTAGTGCCCCGTTAACCCCTTCCCTGGCGCGTAATTATTGACCATTCCCAGTGACCGTTGACGGGTGCCTCTGGTAGCATCGGTCCGAGGTGACGGCCCTTGGTTCCTAGGTTGGTTGCCAAGCCAATACAAAGCCTTGGGTCGAGTCTTTTGGTGTGGAGGGATATCCATTGAACGCTGCTTCGAGATCTTGGCCGTGGCGAAGGGAACTAGTATGAGTTTAGTACGGGGTGTGCTCCGTTGTTCACCTGGTGAAAAATCGATGGCCCCTTCGGGGACCGTGAGTACTGCTTGGTTGGGAGCCACGGCCCGCCGAGGTTTGACGACTCGGTTGGACGAACAGCAGCACAAGGAGCGTGCCTTCTGAAAGATCCGAAACCTCTCCGATCGATAGGCGGGAGCGACTCACGCGGGGCGAACTCACCACCCCCTTTCTTTTTTATTGAGTGGTGACAAAGTATTCAGAGATATAAAGTGTTCAGTATGACTGGAAAGAAAGGACCTGGTGCGTTAAAGTATACCTTCTTGACATGCCAAAAAGACAAGTGGTGCGTAGATTTTCCGGAGGGGTGTTTCTCAAAATGCCACCCTGCAAGTATCTGCACGGACTGCGTCCTAAGGGCAGAACTTCAGGAGCTTAAGGAACTTTTTAAATCTTCTGAGGAAAAAAACACGACGGCTTGAAGAAAGGGTGAAAATCCTCAAATCTGAGCATGTGACTCAAATCCGTCATCTCGAAGCCATGATTGCAGAGATTAAAGCCACCAAGGTAGAGCAACAGCAACAAGAAACTCCCAACGACGCGGATGGCTCCTCTGTTGGGCCCTCATGCACCGCGTCGATAGAGATAGGCCAACCATCCAACGTCCCAGAGCCAGCAGCTGCTGGGGTTACTCAGGGCGTTAAAAAGAAGAAAAGGAAGAGTAAGAAAGAAAAAACAGTAGATAAAACACAAGAGAAAGTAGAAACGAAAGAAAAAACGAAGAAGAAAAAGAAGAAGAAAAAAAACCCAAAAGTGTGGAAGAAAGAGGAATCAAAAGAGCCCATAATAAAAGGGAAGCCTCTGTCCTTTGAACCCAAATGCGCGAGGGTCATCGTGATCGGTGACTCCCAAGCGCGGGACCTACAACCCTTACTAGTGGCCCGCCTTCGCACCAGTGTGAAGGTAAGCTGCCTTCCAGGAAAGGGGAACGGAGAAATAAGGGTGGAGGCTGAGAAATCTCAGATCTTTGAGAACTCAGTAGTTGCCCTCATGGCAAGTGGCAACGATCTCTACCTACGAGGAGGTAAAGTAGGTGCCAGCGGGAAGATCTTGACCATGGTTATGGGAGGAGTTGACGACTGTGGGCTAAAATCCCGCAAACGTGTCGTGGTCGGGATACTCCCAAGACGAGGTCCATCTCGCAATGCTCACGCGAAGAACGTCTCTATAAACCAACGCCTGGGAGATCTTTGTACGGCGGAAGGAGTCTTTTTTGTAGCCCCCTTCCACACCTTTTACGGGAGAAATGACCTGTACAAAAGGGACGGAGTGCATCTTTAATTTAAAGGGAAAGCTGCACTCGCGAACATGATCCAGGATGTTGTGGAGCGGACCCAAAGAAGTGTGAGACCCCGAGTAAAGGAGGACGTACGCCAGTACACCCGTGTTACTCCAGGAACGACCTTTTCTGAAGTCACAAAGAAGGAAGTGACCCCGCCACAGAGAAACAAAGTGGGAAACGGAAGAGCG
Organism: Ceratothoa steindachneri; assembly: GCA_963969495.1. Lineage (NCBI taxonomy): Eukaryota > Metazoa > Arthropoda > Malacostraca > Isopoda > Cymothoidae > Ceratothoa > Ceratothoa steindachneri. Next base: position 37,297,482 of record OZ018320.1, read on the forward strand.
TAGGGAGTCCTACACTAGAGGACTCCCTCAAAGTTCTTCTGTTTAATGCGAGGTCTATCAGAAACAAGTTTCTAGAACTTCGTGGCCTCGTAGCAACAGAAGAACCTGAGATGGTGGCCATAACGGAGTCGTGGATAAAAACCTCAAGCCAAGATTTTAAAGGCGAATTCACGATTCCCGGTTACCAGCTCTTCCTGAAAGATAGGCCAGACAGAGAGGGTGGCGGTGTGATGTTGTATGTCAAGGATACCCTCAACTCGACGGATTACAACATCGTATCCGACCATGAACTACTAGTTGTTGACCTAGAGATAGGTCCTGCCAAATACAAGACCCTGCTGCTTTATAGACCTCCTGCCCAACTCGTTGAAAAGGACGGAGATCTGTACCAGCTACTAGGAGAACTTGTCAAAGACAGAGTGTGTATCGTCATGGGTGATTTCAACACACAAGTTGACTGGAAAACCAGAGAACCCTGTGGCGAGAACGCACTACTCCTGGAGTTCGCGAACAACGAGTTCCTCACTCAATGGGTGAGAGAGCCAACGAGAGGAGAAAATATCCTCGACTTGGTTTTCACCTCTGAGGATGACATCGTTGAGGACCTCTCTGTTGGCGAAGAGGTCGGTGGCAGTGACCACCGACTAATTAGATTTGTAGTCAAAGCCCGAAGGCAGGGCCTGCAACTAGTAAATCGAGGAAACTCGATTTGAAAAGAGCAGACTTTGCAGGTCTTCGTGCTGGACTGACTGACGCGAGGCTAGAATTTTACGATGTTGTTGAAGACTCGTAGAACAGTTTCAAAAATAAGTTCATGAGTCTTCAATCACGTTTCATCCCTCTGAAATATCCCCGTCGGTCTTCTGTTAAACCAAAGAGGTTTAATCGAGAAATCGGCCAACTGCTTAGGGAGAAGAGAACTGTGTACCGGCAATCGAAGATCTCGGGCGACTTTGACGAATACCGGAGGCTAGCCAGGAGAGTGTAGTAAAACATAAGGGCGGCTAAGCGGTCTGAGGAACTCCGAGTGGCGAGACTCTGTAAAGAGAATCCCAAGGAGTTTTTTGGATATGTGAACAGCCGTAAACCAATCCGTTGAACGATTGGCCCTTTGAGAAATGAGGAGGGGGCATTAAAGCATTCAGATGCAGAAAATGCTAACCTCCTCAACGACTAATTCTCTTCAGTGTTTACTGAAGAGTGTGGTCCCATCCCCCAGCCAATGGATTCCTACTCGGGGGAAAAGCTGGAGGATATGGACTTCACCGAAGTTGAAATCAAAAAGAAGATCAGTGACCTAATGACGAACAAGTCACCTGGCCCGGATTGGTTTCTACCTAAAGTGTTGAAAGAAGTGCGCGATCAAGTGTCACGACACCTGAGCGCAATCTTCAACATGTCAATCCGGACCGAATGCGTTTCTAGAGACTGGCGTGAAGCGAAGGTGACTCCTATCTTCAAGAAAGGAGACCGTAGCCAACCGTCAAACTACCGACCTATCAGTCTGACTTCGATAGTCGGTAAACTCATGGAAAGCATGATGATGGACAAAATGACGTCGTATTTAGAGTCAAACCTGCTACTGAGGAGTTCCCAGCACGGCTTCCGAAGGCAACGGTCATGCCTGACGAACCTTGTGGAATTCTTCCACTTTGTGTTCAGTGAGCACGATCGGGACAAGGCGGTGGATGTGGTGTACTTAGACTTTCAGAAAGCCTTTAATAAGGTACCACACTGCCGCCTTCTCCGGAAAGTGCGAGCGCTGGGCATAGACGGAAAAGTAGCCGGCTGGATCGAGAACTGGCTAAGTGGCAGAAGGGTACGGGTGGTGGTAAATGGACAGGCTTCTGAGTGGGTGACCGTTACTAGCGAGGTGCCTCAAGGTTCTGTCCTGGGACCACTACTATTCATCATCTACGTCAACGACATGGACGGTGACATGGTTGCCAAGATTTCCAAATTTGCCGACGATACCAAGCTTGGTATGAACGTTGCAAAGGATGGAAATACTGCCCGCCTGCAGGAAGATCTTGGGAAGATTGGGGAGTGGTCGGACACGTGGCAAATGCCTTTTAACATGAACAAATGCAAAGTGATGCATATCGGCCACAGAAACCCCCAATCTCAGTATATCCTTAAGGGCACTGCTCTTGAATCGAGTGACACTGAGAAGGACTTGGGTGTAACTATTACTAGCGACCTTAAGTTCTCGAAACAGTGCATCGAGGCAGAGAAGAAAGCCCAAAGGATGTTAGGCTACATAAAGCGCCAGTTTGGATACCGTAACAAGGAGATAGTACTTTGTCTGTACAACTCCCTCGTTCGGCCGCACCTGGAGTATGCAGTACAATTTTGGAGTCCTTCGTTTTGAAAGGATATCGCAAGTTTGGAACGCGTAGAAGTCAGGGCAACCAAACTGATTCCCTCTATCCGACATAAAAGTTATGAGGATAGACTAAGGGAATTAGATCTGTTCTCGCTGGAAACCCGTCGACTGCGTGGTCAGCTCATCGAAGTTTTCAAAATACTTCGAGGGTTCGACAATGTTGACTACCGGGATATTTTCACACTGAGTGAGAACAGAACGCGCAATCACGGCTTCAAACTTGAACTGAAGCGTTACAACCGCAATCTGTGTGGAAATTTTTTCACTTACAGTATCTGCGGTAAGTGGAACGCACTTCCAGTGGTAGTTGTCAACAGTGAATCTGTTGACCAGTTCAAGTCAAGACTAGACAAAGTCTTGAAAAGTGGCCGTTTAGGGAGGCAAAACAATTGAGCAGCCATGTGCCTGCTCGATTGCTAGTCCAAAGCTACCCTCTTTGAATGGACCGTAAGGTCTCCTAGGGTACTTCCTTTCCTTGTTACTCCTTGTTACTAATGTTTCCCTTACTTTGCCACTTCCATGTTAATTTGTGTAATGTTGCTATTACCAATGGAATTCCATCAATTATCGTTGTGGTATCATTACTTATACAAAAAGTGACTTGTAAGAACATTCCCCTTATGTTACCTATCCAATGTCAATTAGAATTACTTTGTATTTATACTAAACATAATTCCACTACCCAGAAGATGAGGCTGGCCTCCGAAACGTTGGTTAAAATTAAATGAAGAAAGAAAAATGCATTTCTTTTCTGTTGCCCTGGTTCTCTTATATATATATATATATATATATATATATATATATATATATATATATATATATATATATAGAGAGAGAGAGAGAGAGAGAGAGAGAGAGAGAGATAGAGAGAGAGAGAGCGAGAGAGAGAGAGTGAAAGAGAGAGAGAGGGAGAATTAACCGCAGCCTCATCAATTCCTACGGTACAAGGAATTCATCTCTAATTATCTCTCGCAACCTTCTTCTTCCCTACACCCATACCACATCATTCTCTCCCCCGCCCCCTAATTACTCTTTCTGGAATTTCTAGATTATTTTCTACGAGACAATTAAATAAGGGGAAATGACAGATGTGTAATTTACTTAGATTTTACTAAGATTTTTGATAATTATGTCCTTCATAGGAGACTGGTGCATAAATTGAGAGTGTATTGAGTTTCTGGGAATGATTTAAACTGGGTGGCAGAGGGGCTGAAGAATAGAAAGCACAGGATAGTAGTATTAAATCGAATGGAGAAATGCTATTTGTGGGGTACCTCCTGGCTCTGTTTTGAAACCATTATTATTCTTGTTCCAGTGTGGGGAAAATATAGAGAAATTCAGGAATTTAAATAGACTAGTTGTATGGGCACACAAGTGACAGATAACATCTAACCTCCCAAAATGCAGTCGTTCGCACGGGCAACCATAATAAGGGATTTAGTTAGGAAATCGAAGTTTGGTTGTTGGACTCCGCTGAAGATGTGAGGGATTTAAGGTAATAGATCGATCATTGAGGTTCTCTAAGCAGTGTTTAGGGGCTAAAAATAAAAGCAAATAGGGTATTTGTCCTTTAAAAATATAAATGCTAGTTAGAAAAGTGTAGAAGTTATTTTCAAGCTATATAAATCATATTAGACCACACCTGGAATATTGTATTCAGGCATGGCCCTCGCACCACAGCCAAGGTGTTAACATTCTGGAGGCAGTACCGAAAAGAACAACAAAAAGGATACGTTTCTTGAGACAACTCGATTATATGGATAAGTTAAAGACAGTTAACATGGTTTCATTGGAAAGGTAAAAAAGGTGTGATATGATCCAGCTTTTTAAAATGCTTTAGGGGATTATAAATTAGAAATAGGGAAGTGTTTCGAACTGGAGACTGATGATAGGATAAAGGGGTCACTGTTTGAAAATGAATAATCTCGATGTAGGCTCGACTTGAGGAAATATGATTTCAGAAAGAGAGTCGCGGATTCTTAGAATGCATTGCCTGGGGATGTCGCAAATAGCTCTAGTTTGACACCATTTAAAGGAAAGCTAGACACATATAGGGGAGAAGAGCATATATAGGGATTTTGTAGGCTTATATGTATTATAGTCAAGCTTTTATTAGTACTTGCATGTTTGGGATCTTATATTACAAGCTCAATAGGACAAGCCTATTTTTTTATGGTGGCTGATAACGAAATTCACTGGATGCAGATTATAACATGACAGTGACTTTATGGGTTTTTGCTTTGAACTGGATTACTTTGATAGGCCTTAGTGTTTTTTATCCTTTATTTTTTATCTCGTGTTACTATCTTTTAATTCAGTTTTTTCTCCTGTCTGCGCTTTCCCTCCCACCACGTTTGCATAACCCACCTAATGGCGCAGGAAGGTGACAAATGTCCATCCATGAATGTTTAGAAAATGGTTACCAGACTGAAAAATAAGTTACGTACTTACCCGAAGGAACAATGAAAAAAAATGGCACGGAATGAGGAAACTCACCTGAAAAAAAGGACAAAAATCAATACAATCAGACTCGATAACCAAATAAAAATGGAAAATTGTAATAAATATGGAAACTTATTTATTTCCCTTCTTTATTTTTCGAAATAAAAATTGGAATGAAATTTCTTCAAAATGGCCACAGATAGATAAATAAATAAAGAGATAGCAGGGGGAGGGAGGGGGTCCTATCCCAAATCAATAGTATCTTCACTGACCATTTTTTATCCAGTTTAATTATTCTGTCTTCTATTCTTAGTTTTGTGGCTCCATTAGATTACACGTATTTCCTTTCTTAATACATTCTCGGAATCCCCCTTTCCTTTCTCCCCATGCCGCATCGCCTTATTCCCCGGTGCTCCCTTCATTCAGGTCATAAACCATAACTTTTGCCAACTTCCGAATAGGGTGGAAATATGTCTGCCCCATAATCACGACGGACATTCCCAATAAACACTTCCCTAATGTCCGGGAGGGCTGAAGAGTAGGGGGGGGGGTTAAGATTCGGAATACTGGGGGATGTAGTCCCTTCCCTACTCTATCAACGGGCGATCACTACTAAGTCACAAACTTCAGTGATAGAGGATAATAAGCTCCGCCTTTATTAACGGTATCACCCAGATCTCGATGAGGTGCTGATGAAATGGAAGAGACAAGAACCACGAGGCAATGACGAAAGGAAACAATGATACAATCAATAAAGAAAGGAAACAGACCCGACCATAAAGAACGGAAACAAAGAAACAATACAATAAATAAATTACAAAGAGAATGCAATAAAGAAAGGAAAGATACACAAGGGAATAAAGAGAGGAAACAGAGACAAGGGAAGGAAGAGGAGAAATAGAGACAAGGCTATAAAAACATGAAATAAAGAGACAAGGCAATAAAGAAAAAAACAAGGGTGACCCCCCCCCCCTCCTCCTCCGTAGAACAAAGACCATCGCTAAGTTTTCCCACCCATGTACCTATGACCAAGCCAATAGCCGCCTCGAGAAATGCGATAATGAAACACCCATTGTTTTGAATATATTAAGAAAGGTAATCCAACGGAGGGTTATCTACCAGAAAGATTGTTAGGAGATATCTGTAAATGTTTTTAGCGCTCCATTCTGGCGGACCCCAAAGGAGGCACAGCAATGCGAGGGATCTTTACAGAAAGTGGACAAGGAAAATACCCGGGAGATTTATAAGCCGCAGGTCCGCATGTGGATGGACGCTGGGGCCGTGAGGGTATACAATCCTCAAGATGTCAGCTGTAGTATGTTTTTTCATGCTACACCTTACTGGAAAGTGGAACCCTAAATTATAGAGTGAACCCATTAATATTCGCCGTAATTAACGAGTCACACGTGGCAAAGATAAATTGAGGCATAAAGACTTAGCCTTGAAGGACTCCTCACAAACACGTCCCTTGGGAACCTCGTAAAAGGAAAGCCCACGAGAAACACAATGGTAAGTACATCGCCATGACCTCCAACATCAAAAGCAAATTTGTTCTCCGGGAACAGAAATACCGTGAACTACCCATCCTCAAACATCAAAGACAAAATGTTCTCCGGGAACAAAAATACCCTGAACTACCCTTCCTCAAACATCGAAAGTAAATTCTGTTCTTGGAGAATAAGGGTCGTTGAGAATAGTGCCAGCACTAAAAATACTACGACTTTGCTTATTGTGGTAGATATTAGCTAAAGGAGTTTCTGACTATATATTTTTATATGTTATAAAAAAAAATGCGAAGAACCAGCGGGGGTATTTTAAAGGATTGCCTTTGGAGATGTTCCTAAAGAAAGAGGTGAAATGAAGAGTCGAAAAGTTAGGAATTGAGCATTAATAATGGGGATCTAGCGCTCATCAATCGGGTCATAAGCAATAAATTAAGAAATAATTTCATTTAAATAAAGGAAACAAACTGGTTCGAGGCCACCCGTGGTATCCAGAGATAGGAGGGGGACGGTTCAACTACTTAGGAACTGAATTCAATGAGGGCGTATCAATCACGCCCGCACAACACACAAGGGGCATGATAAGACCACCCAGAATAGCCAACTCATAGATAATTTGTGTCATTTACATTGTGACCAAAGACGTTGGTACACAAGAGAGAAGAGAAGCCCAACGTCGCCCTGCTGATCCTGACCCTATACTGACTGCCAGCGAATGGCATCCGTTCCCGACAGAACCTACCGCAGACTAGTGAGATAACTTGCAAAGAACAAGGAAGTTAACACCTACATAAACACTGCATCGGTGGCGGGGGTCCTTATCATAAACTACACTGCTCTATTCAATTTATCGGACTCCTTTGATACCAGTTGTGATACGATCAACTCCTCCCCCCCTCCACTGCAGGACACGAATGTTTCCCTATTCCTGGGTTCAACTCAAAACTTTCTCCTTCGATGACGTCATCCTCATCCTAGATTCCTATGCTCTCGTCACTTCCTCTAGCCTTATGACCTTGGTTTGTCATCATTCCCTCGGCAGCTGTTGATCTCTCCTTGGGCATCTTTCTAGCCTACTATTCTATATCATCTTCTGATGGCACTGCCATTTATCCTGATGACGTTTCCCCTCGATAAAGTATCACCACTTCATCGTTAGCTGTAGATCTGATGACGTCACGGAGCGCATGAATTTCCTCATGACCACTCCACGGCAGAGACTCAACTCACTAATGTTCTCCCGTGTGTCCTTGTCATAGTCAAACCAACAGGTTTTTTTTTACTTTCTTCACTCTGGGTCTAACGCGTACTGCACAACGGGAGATACCTCCCACACAATGGCGGTAAGGGTGGGTGTTCCCTAAGGAATCTAATCCCATAACCATGGGAGTCAGTCTCTTGCTAACTCTTTGGAGCAATTGCGTTAATTCCTGTTCATTTTAGCAACCGACCCAATTCAATCAGCAACTACACACTTCACTGGAAAGTAGAATGAGGGGAAAACCACGACCAAAGGAAGGTAGAGGGGGAGGAAAACTACGAACAAAAGGGAAGTGGAGGTAGAATAAACCAACGTCAAAGGAGAGGGAAAGGGAAAAGAAACTCACCTCATAAATGAAGCTGGAGGGAGGGGAAACCCAGGTGAAAAAAGAAGGGTGGACGGAGAGGAAACTCGCTATCGAATCGAAGAGGGAGGGAGAACGCCCTTACCTCTTAATTCTGCTCTCAACGTTTGTTTTTATATATTCCTTTCCCTCGCATTCGATCGAGTTTTATATTTTTTTAGCAATTAATCGCCTATCGTGTTTATTCTTCGTTCTATATCCATATTTCCAACTAAAACATTCAAACAGTAGTGACTCATGATTCACCTTAGAATAATCGCATATCCCCTCGTCCTTCCTTTTTTTAAGTTCCCAGAAATACCCCTTTCCCCTGAACCCAAAACGGTAGAAAGGGGAAACTAAATAGCAGGAAAAAGGGGAAAATAGAAGAAGATCAAGTCTTAGAATGTAATAGAAAACTTCATCTCTAAGCACTGGATCCAAGACGGGTGCGGCCCAGAAACAATCTGGTACAAAAAGTTCAAAGCCTCCGAAGTACACGCCCTCATTTGAGGGTGGGTCAATGGGGACACGAGAAAGACCGGCGATCAATGGGAACCAGAATGACCGGTCATCAATGGGAACGAGAATGACTGGTCATTAATGGGAAGGAGAAAGACCGGTCATCCATGGGAAGGAGAAAGACCGGCCATCAATGGGAACGTGAATGACTGGTCATCAATGGGAAGGAGAAAGACCGGTCATCAATGGGAACGAGAATGACCGGACATTAATGGGAACGAGAAAGAACAGTCATCAATGGGAACGAGAAAGACCGATCATCAATGGGAACAAGAAAGACCGGTCATTAATGGGAACGAGAAAGATCGGTCATTAATGGGAACGAGGAAGACTGGTCATTAATGGGAACGAGAAAGACCGGTCATTAATGAGAACGAGAAAGACCGGTCATTAATGGGAACAAGAAAGACCGGTCATCAATGGGAACGAGAATGACCGGTCATCAATAGGAAAGAGAATGACCGGTTATCAACGGGAACGAGAAAGACCGGTCCTCAATGCGAACGAGAAAGACCGGTTATCAATGGGAACGAGAAGGGCCGGTCATCAATGGAAACGAGAAAGACCGGTAATTAATAAGAACGAGAAAGACCGGTGATTAATGAGAACGAGAAAGACCGGTCATTAATAGGAACGAGAAAGACCGATCATCAATAGGAAAGGAAATGACCGGTTATAAATGGAAACGAGAATGACCGGTCATCAATGGGAACGAGAATGACCGGTCATCAATGGGAACGAGAATGACCGGTCATTAATGGGAACGAGAATGACCGGTCATTAATGGGAACGAGAATGACCGGTCATCAATGGGAACGAGAAAGACCGGTCACCAATGGTAACGAGAATGACCAGTCATCAATGGGAACGAGAATGACCGGTCATTAATGGGAACGAGAATGACCGGTCATCAATGGAAACGAGAATGACCGGTCATCAAGGGGAACGAGAATGACCGGTCACCAATGGGAACGAGATAGACCGGTCATCAATGGGAACGAGAATGACCGGTCATTAATGGGAACGAGAATGACCGGTCATGAATGGGAACGAGAATGACCGGTCATCAATGGGAAGGAGAATGACCAGCCATCAATGGGAACGAGATTACCGGTCATTAATGGGAACGAGAATGACCGGTCATTAATATGAACGAGAATGACCGGTCATCGATGGAAACGAGAATGACCGGTCATCAATGGGAACGAGAATGACCCGTCAAGAATTAGAACGAGAAAGGCCGGTCATCAATGGGAACGAGAAAGACCGGTCATTAATGGGAACAAGGAAGACCGGTCATTAATGGGAGCGAGAAAGACCGGTCATTAATGAGAAGGAGAAAGACCGGTCATTAATGGGAACGAGAATGACCAGTCATCAATAGGAAAGAGAATGACCAGTTATCAACGGGAACGAGAAAGACCGGTCATCAATGAGAACGAGAAAGACCGGTCTTCAATGAGAACGAGAAAGACCGGTCATCAATGGGAACGAGAAAGACCGGTCATCAATGGGAACGAGAAAGACCGGTCATCAATGGGAAAAAGAAAGACCGGTCATCAATGGGAACGAGAATGACCGGTCATCAATGGGAACGAGAATGACCGGTCATCAACGGGAACGAGAAAGACCGGTCATCAACGGGAACGAGAAAGACCGGTCATCAACGGGAACGATAAAGACCGGTCATCAATGGGAACGAGAAAGACCTGTCATCAATGGGAACGAGAATGACCGGTCATTAATGGGAACGAGAATGACCGGTCATCAATGGAATCGAGAATGACCGGTCATCAATGGGAACGAGAATGATCGGTCACCAATGGGAACGAGAAAGACCGGTCATCAATGCGAACGAAAATGACCGGTCATCAATGGGAACGAGAAAGGCAGGTCATCAATGGGAACGAGGAAGACCGGTAATTAATGGGAACGAGAAAGACCGGTCATTAATGGGAACGAGGAAGACCGGTCATTAATGGGAACGAGAAAGCGCGCTCATTAATAAGAACGAGAAAGACCGGTCATTAATGGGAACGAGAAAGACCGGTCATCAATGTGTTTGTGGCTGACCGGTCATCAATAGGAAAGAGAATGACCGGTTATCAATGGGAACGAGAAAACCGGGCCTCAATGGGAACGAGAAAGACCAGTCATCAATGGGAACGATAAAGACCGGTCACCAATGGAAACGAGAATGACCAGTCATCAATGGGAACGAGAAAGACCGGTCATTAATGGGTACGAGAAAGACCGGTCATTAATGGGAACAAGGAAGACCGGTCATTAATGGGAGCGAGAAAGACCGGTCATTAATGAGAAGGAGAAAGACCGGTCATTAATGGGAACGAGAATGACCAGTCATCAATAGGAAAGAGAATGACCAGTTATCAACGGGAACGAGAAAGACCGGTCATCAATGAGAACGAGAAAGACCGGTCTTCAATGAGAACGAGAAAGACCGGTCATCAATGGGAACGAGAAAGACCGGTCATCAATGGGAACGAGAAAGACCGGTCATCAATGGGAAAAAGAAAGACCGGTCATCAATGGGAACGAGAATGACCGGTCATCAATGGGAACGAGAATGACCGGTCATCAACGGGAACGAGAAAGACCGGTCATCAACGGGAACGAGAAAGACCGGTCATCAACGGGAACGATAAAGACCGGTCATCAATGGGAACGAGAAAGACCTGTCATCAATGGGAACGAGAATTACCGGTCATTAATGGGAACGAGAATGACCGGTCATCAATGGAATCGAGAATGACCGGTCATCAATGGGAACGAGAATGACCGGTCACCAATGGGAACGAGAAAGACCGGTCATCAATGCGAACGAAAATGACCGGTCATCAATGGGAACGAGAAAGGCAGGTCATCAATGGGAACGAGGAAGACCGGTAATTAATAGGAACGAGAAAGACCGGTCATTAATGGGAACGAGGAAGACCGGTCATTAATGGGAACGAGAAAGCGCGCTCATTAATAAGAACGAGAAAGACCGGTCATTAATGGGAACGAGAAAGACCGGTCATCAATGTGTTTGTGGCTGACCGGTCATCAATAGGAAAGAGAATGACCGGTTATCAATGGGAACGAGAAAACCGGGCCTCAATGGGAACGAGAAAGACCAGTCATCAATGGGAACGAGAAAGGCTAGTCATCAATGGGAACGAGAAAGACCGGTCATTAATGGGAACGAGGAAGACCGGTCATTAATAGGAACGAGAAAGACCGGTGATCAACGGGAACGATAAAGACCGGTCACCAATGGAAACGAGAATGACCAGTCATCAATGGGAACGAGAAAGACCGGTCATTAATGGGTACGAGAAAGACCGGTCATTAATGGGAACAAGGAAGACCGGCCATTAATGGGAGCGAGAAAGACCGGTCATTAATAAGAACGAGAAAGACCGGTCATTAATGGGAACGAGAATGACCAGTCATCAATAGGAAAGAGAAAGACCAGTTATCAACGGGAACGAGAAAGACCGGTCATCGATGAGAACGAGAAAGACCGGTCATCAATAAGAACGAGAAAGACCGGTCATCAATGGGAACGAGAAAGACCGGTCATCAATGGGAACGAGAAAGACCGGTCATCAATGGGAAAAAGAAAGACCGGTCATCAATAGGAACGAGAATGACCGGTCATCAATGGGAACGAGAATGACCGGTCATCAACGGGAACGAGGAAGACCGGTCATCAACGGGAACGAGAAAGACCGGTCATCAACGGGAACGATAAAGAGCGGTCATCATTGGGAACGAGAAAGACCTGTCATCAATGGGAACGAGAAAGACCGGTCATTAATGAGAACGAGAAAGACCGGTCATCAATGGGAACGTGAATGACCGGTCATTAATGGGAACGAGAATGACCGGTCATCAATAGGAAAGAGAATGACCGGTTATCAACGAGAACGAGAAAAACCGGTCATCAATGAGAACGAGAAAGACCGGTCATCAATGTGAACGAGAAAGACCGGTCATCAATGTGAACTAGAAAGACCGGTCATCAATGGAAACGAGAATGACAGGTCATCAATGGGAACGAGAAAGACCGGTCATCAATGGGAACAAGAAAGACCGGTCATTAATGGGAACGAGAATGACCGGTCATTAATAGCAACGAGAATGACCGGTCATTAATAGGAAAGAGAATGACCGGTTATCAACGGGAACGAGAATGTCCGGTCATCCACGGGAACGAGAAAGACCGGTCATCAATGGGAACGAAAAAAGACCGGTCACCAATGGGACCGAGAAAGTCCGGTCACCAATGGAAACGAGGAAGACCGGTCATCAACGGGAACGAGAAAGACCGGTCATCAACGGGAACGAAAAAAGACCGGTCACCAATGGGAACGAGAAAGACCGGTCACCAATGGAAACGAGAATGACCGGTCATCAATGGGAACGAGAAAGACCGGTCACTACTGGAAACGAGAATGACCGGTCATCAATGGGAACGAGAAAGACCGGTCACCAATGGAAACGAGAATGACCGGTCATCAATGGGAACGAGAAAGACCGGTCATCAATGGGAACGAGAAAGACCGTTCACCAATGGAAACGAGATTACCAGTCATCAATGGGAACGAGAAAGACCGGTCATCAATGGGAACGAGAAAGACCGGTCATCAATGTGGACAAGAAAGCCCGGTCACTAATGGAAACGAGAATGACCGGTCATCAATGGGAACGAGAATGACCGGTCATCAATGGGAAAAAGAAAGACCGGTCATCAATGGGAACGAGAATGACCGGTAATCAATGGAAACGAGAATGACCAGTCATCAACGGGAACGAGAAAGACCAGTCATCAACGGGAACGAGAAAGACTGGTTATCAACGGGAACAAGAAAGACCGGTCATCAATGGGAACGAGAATGTCCGGTCATCCACGGGAACGAGAAAGACCGGTCATCAATGGGAACGAAAAAAGACCGGTCACCAATGGGAACGAGAAAGTCCGGTCACCAATGGAAACGAGAATGACCGGTCATCAATGGGAACGAGAAAGACCGGTCACTAATGGAAACGAGAATGACCGGTCATCAATGGGAACGAGAAAGACCGGTCACCAATGGAAACGAGAATGACCGGTCATCAATGGGAACGAGAAAGACCGGTCATCAATGGGAACGAGAAAGACCGTTCACCAATGGAAACGAGATTACCAGTCATCAATGGGAACGAGAAAGACCGGTCATCAATGGGAACGAGAAAGACCGGTCATCAATGTGGACAAGAAAGCCCGGTCACTAATGGAAACGAGAATGACCGGTCATCAATGCGAACGAGAAAAATCGGTCATCAATGGGAACGAGAAAGACCGGTCATCAATGGGAATGAGAATGACCGGTCATTAATGGGAACGAGAATGACCGGTCATCAATAGGAAAGAGAATGACCGGTTATCAACGGGAACGAGAAAGACCGGTCATCAATGGGAACGAGAATGACCGGTCATCAACGGGAACGAGAAAGACCGGTCATCAATGGGAACGAGAAAGACCTGTCACCTTTGGGAACGAGAAAGACCGGTCATCAATGGGAACGAGAAAGACCGGTCATCAATGACAACGACAATGACAAGGCCATCAACAACCTATACAAGAATGGTCGATACGGTAGGATGGAGTGTTTGGTAAAGCAGAACACCACTTGCCCTGATAGCTTGCTCCCCCTCCCCCGGAGTACCCCTGTCTTCTGATCACGGATTGGGGGATAAAAGGGGGGCGGTGCCAGTCCGTGGCACTTTTGCGTTCCAGGAGACCGGGTCTAAGGGTTGTAAAACAAGACCCTATCGCAATTGTCGTAGGGGAGAGGTCAGGTCAAGGGGGGCGGGCAGTCATTTGCATCCCCTGCGGGAGTGAAAGGGGGCAGAAGCCCTTTTAAAGGATGGGGTGGGAGGAGGGAAAGGAACAGATTGATGGATTGAAGATGACGAGGACTAAAAGACCACAACCCTAATTACAAGGGGAGGCACCTCAAATTCCCCATCAACTAGAGAAAAGGGGAAATTTCCCTGTTGTGTTGTCATTGTAACTCTTTTGCCACTGATGTGTACCTGTACTGTTCGACGACTTTCTCAGTTGGGGCCCCAAGTTTAATTGGGGATTAGAACTACGGGTCGCTACAGTACATGAGAGCAACCTAAGCAAAATTGATCTGAATCGAGATTCCATCCAGTTACTAACCGAGCCCGATGTCCCTTAACTTTTATCAATGTGAGGGAAGATGTGTTTCTATCTCGGTCATGAGGACGACAGACAGGAGCACGAACAAAAGGCAAGAGGTGTGTGTGTGTGTGTGTGTGTGTGTGTGTGTGGAAATCAATATCACGAGGACAAACAGACGCTAGTTTGGTTACACAGCGTCAATAGTTACGTTCCATATGGTCCGATTCTTTACCTCCCCCCCTTTCCCTTTGCCTTGCTGTCCCAACAATCCTCGAGATCGTACGCAAAAAAAGGATTACCATCAACAGATTTTGTAGTCCGTTAATATAAACAAAGGAGGGTGGGGTAGCCTTTAGAATAAAAATCTTTGAACAGGCTCACTGTCCCCTCCTATTGTTTGTCTATTTTCGCAAAATAGATGAAATTTCATTTTCTCCTACGTAAACCAGAAGGTCGAAGGGTCACAACGTTGAAAAGTGATGCCTTGGGAGAGAGGCTTAAAGGTGGGCCTTCATCTCCCCTCCCCTCTCCCCAAGAGATAATCGACGTATATATAGTCAATCTGGATAAATGAGAAAAGAGAATCGAGGTAGCAATCGAGAGAAGAAGAGCAGTCCCTGAGTAAAACAGGGAATCAAGAAGAAGTGGAACCGAGCGGGATTTTTCTTCCCGAGGCTGTTCCATTTGGTTACATCGAAGAGTAGACGATCAGTATAGAGAATCACTCTCATACCCATCTCGTTCAGAGAAACTCCCTATCTCAGTTTTTCGAATAAAAACAGAGATATCCCTCACCATTGAGGAATACCACTGTGATGTTCCACTCGAGAAAAGATTCACCTCTTGGTCAAGTCTCATCATCGAGAAGCCCGCAAAGGTAACCCAAGGATTGGAATAATCGTACATCCACAATCCCTTCGCATATATCGTTAAGTCTCATCATCGAGAAGCCCACAAGTGTAATCCAAGGATTGGAATAATCGTACATCCACAATCCCCTCGCTTATATTGTCAAGTCTCATCATCGACAAGCCCGCAAGTGTAACCCAAGGATTGGAATAATTGTACATCCACAATTCCCTCGCTTATATAGTCAAGTCAAGAAGCATCGCCACGCGCTTCCCATTTACCTCGAAGTCAGCTGTTATTCCCGAATAACCTCTACTAACGTTATCCTTCGCGCAGCGAGACGGACAGCTGTGCGTCCGATTCAGACTCAGGTCTCGTTCAAGGTCATCCCACGCCAGCTCCCACTTAGTTAAAGGTAAAAGGAATCGAACTTACTTATGTTCTTTAGTTACGATTCCGTACTAAAGTGAATTTTTGTGTCAACCATCGCGTAGTACTCATTGGCAGTATTAATTCTTATTTAGATCCTCTTAGTATATTTAAAGTTTTTATCTTTCAGTTTTTTATGTAATTAAATGTATATTTTTGCCCTAGTTGTTTAATTAAATCCCCGAAACGCTGCATATGACAATAGATATATAATATTACGAATCCTCCCTGGTTAAAGAATACAAAAAAGCAACAGTAATTATACAGCACTCTTAGAGAAAAGTGGAACGGAGTTATCCATGTACGGAACAAACGTACATACATACTCGGCCGTATACCACGACAGTGTGCATGTGTGTAAACAGACACAATCATCCTAATAAAAATGCTAATAATAATAATAAAAAGTATATAATAATAATAATGAATAAACTAAAATATTAATAATGTTAATGACAATAACATCTTTATCCGCATCTTTCCTTAAATCACGTTCTCCCATCCGTATTTCCAGGAAATCAGTGTCACCATCCAACCTGCATTGGTTGGTCGAAGGCCGCGTCGCGGTCCATCATCCTTACCGACTTAACATCCAGGGGTCACTCATTGGTTACAGGCCACGGGGAAAATTGGGAACAGTGCGCCCCCTATCTGACTGTCGGCAGTGTGCCTCTCATTTACAGTGCCACGTCATTAAGGGCGCCCGTGATGGGGAAAGGGAAAGCTTGCGGGGACCGACTCGGGTGCGTGAGGAAAGTACGGTAAGCAAATGAGTAACAATAATTAAACGGGAAATAATAACCTAAGAGGGGAAATGATGCCATGGAAACCTGGTCCCTTCCTTGAAGTTATCAAAGAACGATACAAGGAGAATTGCCCAAATTAGTCATGTCACAATTTTAAAAATGTTTCAGACAAGGGTGTTAACTATGATATAATGATTTATATGTTCTATAAATCCTCGAATAGTTTTGGATGACTGCAGCTAAGCTTTGCTGTGCTGTGTTGTCAAGTAATAAATATTTTTTTATCAGATATTAGATTGGATAATTAATGATAGCGATACAAATAGTCAATTGTTAATGTGAATATATTTGCAATATCGATGATTACAAATTAAACATATAAAGTAGATTAAGGTGGAAAGGAAAACAATAGAGGAAATTTGGTACCACTGTTTTGAAACAAAACCGTTTCAAAATGTTTCGACAGGACTCGTTCTGCAATCACGTAAAAGGTTTCTGTAAATATAATATATTTTATTCGTAAACGTCTTATCTATATATAACTAAATAACCCCCCCCCCCCAACACTCCATCTCTCAACAAATAATATTATATTAAATTGTCACTCAGAACGAAATCCAGCGTTCATTGTGACTAATTGGAGCAACTGAGCGTATTAATATTAGTGGTTCGCCAACCTGCCTTTATCCAGGCGGATACCGACCGGATAATGAAATAGACATAAAAGTCAGTATGACAAGCGCTGGTGAGCCCGTGGGCAGCAGGGGGCCGGTCCTCTTTGGGGAAAAGTGCCAGGAAGTATTGTGTTTTGACACCAAACAGCGTTCAGGTGGAACATTCGTCCCCCTTTGGGGCAGAGGGACCTATTCCTCGTCATAGGTATGTGGATATAGATACTCTTCGGAGGGATTCCTTGGAACAGAGTATGTGTGTTATGATGCGAAGATGGGCGAGGGAAGAAAGCAGTGTTGTAATTTACTAATTTCCCCTCTTAGGTTATTATTTCCCCTTTAATTATCGTTACTCATTTGCTTCCAGTTATGTGTGCGATGAGAAGTGTAAGATTTGCACAGCGCGTCTCCGTGCGAGGACGTTTGTGTCCGCTCTTGACGGGATCGAACCCGGTATCGCGACGTTGGCAGACCAACGCCGCACGTGCACTCAAGAAGATTCGAAGATATGAACAGAAAAGGGGAAATAAATGAAGAGAAGAACGCGAATTTTATTCATTTTCCAAATAATTAAGAAGGATGCAAGAAAGTGGTAATCCAACGGAGGTGGAGGAAACTTCATCAATCAATGGCAAAGGGGATAAGAGATAAAGCCTAAAGAGTGAAAGAGAAGAAGAGGAACTGGAATTGCCCCCCAAGGGACCTTCATTTCAGGGAAAAGGGGACCCGTGAAAGGGTCCCTTGGTCATGCGAGTCACCCCAGCTGTTCGTAGCTCTGGCTGCCCTTGTGGGTGAGATCCCTTTAGGTGGAGATCCGAAAGTGTGCTTCCATTGTCACAGGGATCAACCCTTTACCCACTTTCCCCCTCTCCCCCCCCCCTTTCTATTCATGCTTCACCCCCGAGTGCAATTTTCCTCCAATTAGTCGACTCGAGTGTCCTTTTCGAGGCTTCAAAGCTCCTGCCGGTTACCATGGCTACGGTGAAAGGGGCAGGGAATACTCGGGCGAGTGGGCGGAGCGAACGCATTCCACACACTCTCAGTTCCTCTCGCAGGCTGGCCGATTTAGCTATTGTATAGCTAGATCTAGCTACTTAATAACTAAATCATACAATTTACAATTTAGGTTAAAGTGATGAAATTGTGTGGTAGGTATATAAAGGTGTGAATATGTTTTCTAGTTTGCCCTGGTGTTAGGGCATCACTAGCATTCTTCTTATGTATTTCTGATATTAAAATTTCACCATCAATAAAGTAGCTGACTGTCCTAGACAGCCAGTTTCCTCCGTAATTTTATATATATATATATATTTGTATTTGGTTATCTTCTGTTTTACCATCGAAGCATTCAAGCCTTTCAAGGTTCTCTCATGCTGAATCTCAGGTTTTGAGACTTAGTCTATTTTCTTTGGGCCGTTCGCCTCTTTTTTATCGTTTATTAATTAATTATTGTTATTTATTTATTTATCGTTTATTGTTTATTTATAATTAACTTGATTATGCTAACTAGTGGGGATTGGGAATTGGGCACTTCGCCTCTTTTTATTCTGAGTTGTTAATCTAGCTACTATCTTACTATTTTCTCCTATTAATATTAGAAAAAGCTCATTTCTAGCTAAATTTTCCGTGATTCTAGCCATAAAACCTACATTTGAATTGGTAAACCTCTCTTTTTTCTCGAGGGGATATATGATGCCACCCAGTACCAGGCACTCCTTGCAAGAATACCCTATAAAAGAGCGGCGACACATGAAATGGGACTCCAACTCACCGCTCAGCCTCCTTTTTTTTAACCTCAAAATGTATATACGCACATAAAGACACATACATTAACACATCTTAATTTCCTCAACCATTTCCTACTGAAGCTACCCAGCCGAGAAGAGGAATCTGGTTTCCCTCAACCACTTCACCTTCCCGCCTCCTTTATTCCCACTTATTCCTCCACTAAACCAACTTTGGGGCATTTTCTACCCCTCCTAGACGAGGGCTACCTTGACTATCCTTAAATAATTAAACTGAGAGAAGTTAGACAGAATCTGAGATGTATAAATAGACACCAAAAGATGGCAATTAGGCCTCTCAGCGCGCGGATAGGCCACTAAGGCAGGAGAATATGCGAGGACAAAACACAAAGGAGAAGGTGCTTATATAGAACAAATACCTGGAGAACGTAGTATAAACCTCTATGAACAGGTTGGTACAAAGAGCACATTCTGAAACTATGAACTCTCTACCAAGAATCTTTTAATTTAACAGTCTGATGAAGAGCACCACACTTCCAGCTACCACGTTAACGAGCGCCACGCCACTCCACATCCCTTCATGTGTCAGGTTTGTGACAATATGGGAAGCGGACCTAGAGTTTCTTTTAAAAATCTCCGAGCTTTCGGAGGAAAAGCGTTTGATGTGCGTAGGAAGTCGCAGCTTTTCGGAGGTCTTTGGTGTCAAAGGAGAAGATGCAGTGGTTTATATCTCTCGCGCAATGACACGAACCGGAGTGTGCTCGGGAGTAGGTCATACTGGGGAATTGCGTAAAGAATGGAGATATGAGAAAAAATTGAGATAATGGAGAGGAGAAAATAACCCGCTTGAATGGACAGTAGTACTTGAAGATCGATCGAAGACAATGTTACACTGAAACAGTACTTCTCGACCATAAATGACAGAAACTGTTATCCCAGTGGACACAACGTTGGATTTCTGACGTTGAGTCTCATACGCATCATGCACATACCCAATCACAACACCGCTATCATTTCCCTTCTCGCATTCACAACACAATATGCACACTCTCTCATCCATTCCGGAGTCCTGCCGATGGAGTACTGCTGTCCCTTATGGGGCGTCCATATCCACATACCCCTGGAGCGGAATAAGTGTCTTTCCCCCTGGAGTCACGGAAGGTTCTAACACACAATACGCCCCGAATACACTTTAGAGCTTGTGGTTACCAAAACAATTGGTAAGCCTTCTCTACACTCCCTCTCGGGACACCTCAGAGCTTGCGGTTGCTATAGCATTTGATAAGCCTTCTCTACATTACCTCGGGACACTTCAGAGCTTGTGGTTACCAAAACAATTGGTAAGCCTTCTCTACACTCCCTCTCGGGACACCTCAGAGCTTGCGGTTGCTATAGCATTTGATAAGCCTTCTCTACATTACCTCGGGACACTTCAAAGCTTGTGGTTACCAAAACAATTGGTAAGCCTTCTCTACACTCCCTCTCGGGACACTTCAGAGCTTGCGGTTGCTATAGCATTCGATAAGCCTTCTCTACATTACCTCGGGACACTTCAGAGCCTGTGGTTACCAAAACAATTGGTAAGCCTTCTCTACACTCCCTCTCGGGACACTTCAGAGCTTGCGGTTGCTATAGCATTTGATAAGCCTTCTCTACATTACCTAAGGACACTTCAGAGCTTGTGTTTACCAAAACAATTGGTAAGCCTTCTCTACACTCCTTCTTGGGAAACTTCATAGCTTGCAGTTCCTATAGCATTTGATAAGCCTTCTCTACATTACCTCGCGACACTTCAGAGCTTGTGGTTGCTATAGCCTTTGATAAGCCTTCTCTACATTACATCGGGACACTTCAGAGCTTGTGGTTACCAAAACAATTGGTAAGCGTTTTCTACACTCTCTCTTGGGACACCTCAGAACTTGCGGTTGCTATAGCATTTGATAAGCCTTCTCTGCATTACCTCGGGACACTTCAGAGCTTGTGGTTACCAAAACAATTGGTAAGCCTTCTCTACACTCCCTCTCGGGAGACCTCAGAGCTTGCCATTGCTATAGCATTTGATAAACCTTCTCTACATTACCTCGGGACACTTCAGAGCTTGTGGTTACCAAAACAATTGGTAAACCTTCTCTACATTATTTCGGGACACTTCAGAGCTTGCGCTTGCTATAGCATTTGATGAGCCTTCTCTACATTACCTCGGGACACTTCAGAGCTTGTGGTTACCAAAACAATTGGTAAGCCTTCTCTACACTCCCTCTCGGGACACTTCAGAGCTTGCGGTTGCTAAAGCATTCGATAAGCCTTCTCTACATTACCACGGGACACTTCAAAGCTTGTGGTTACCAAAACAATTGGTAAACCTTCTCTACATTATTTCGGGACACTTCAGAGCTTGCGCTTGCTATAGCATTTGATGAGCCTTCTCTACATTACCTCGGGACACTTCAGAGCTTGTGGTTACCAAAACAATTGGTAAGCCTTCTCTACACTCCCTCTCGGGACACTTCAGAGCTTGCGGTTGCTAAAGCATTCGATAAGCCTTCTCTACATTACCTCGGGACACTTCAGAGCTTGTGGTTGCCACAACAATTGGTAAACTTTCTCGATAGTACATCGTGCACTCTAGGAGGACACTTCTCCTTACTCAAGGCGTAGATGAGAATCGGCCCCCAAGGGTGCTCGAGCCAGTATCGAGGAGGCTTACCAGTTGCTATAGCAACCGCATTCTTTAGCTCGTGCATTGTGGTTTAATTTACCCACCAGAGCTTTTTAATAAGAGCAGGAATATTCTGAAAAACTTTATTTGAGAATTTATTAATCATGGTCAATGTTACCAGTACCACCCTAGCCCTCAGACGTACCTTATAATTAAAGACAGCTATGAGGAAATTTACAAATTAAAAGGGGAAAGGCATTTCACAATTTGAGTTCAGCAACCGAAATAAACAAATGAATCTCACTTCGAAAGCTTTGAAGAGGTTTTCAGGAAAGAAAAATGAAATGAGAGAAAAACAAAAATATGTATCTTTACACGTTGCAAACGCAAAAACCCTTCGATTTCACTAGTCTTTTAGATTCGCTGTTATTCAAATAGCAGCCTTTAACGCAAACAAGATCAATAAAGCTCATCGCATCATAAAACGCGGATGCAAATATACCAATAAAAAGTTTTTCTCGCAGTTTTTCACCTGCAAATGAGTTGACGCCTCCCTCAAAGCCACCCCGCTTTGTCCGACTGTTTTCCATACTCCTGAGGCGAGGAAAACAAACACTTTCAGACCATTCGCTTTGCTGGTTGTTTGACGTAGACGGTTATCTAAACAAACTAAACAAAAACCACGAAAAATTTGTCTCTCGCAAAAAAAGTGAAAAACGAGTTACGGCTTCAGACGAGCCTCGTTTAGACACAGCGAATTTGACAGACGTCCTGGAGTAGGAGGAACACGAAGTTACCAGGGGTTTAAAGCCTCTCCACACTCCATTAAGGACTTTTACCTTCACGTCCTTTGCCACGTTTTCCTGCACTAATGCTTCATTCCAACAAGCATAGAACAAAGTGACCATATTTAACCAAAGGTTCGCTACCCATGTGTTGTCCTTCTTCGGATTATTCCTCGGCTTAACTCTCGGCACACGCGAGCAACCAGTTTACCATCAACGGATGGTTCGCGCGCTTTCGTTCACTCATGCCGTGGCCTAGTCTGTACCATCAATCTCCATCGTGTCCACTAAGGAGTACACCTTAGAAACTTCATCTACAGCTAAACAACAAGACATCCTTTCCATTTTTCACCACATCCTTGTTTTCTATCAGGAATTATTTATCTCAATCCCCAATAAACTCTGTCTACTGATTTATCTTTAACTCATTTATTACTAAACTAAGCCCAGATAAAGGTTACCGGTCGGGTAAGCCACTTTAATAATAATAATAATAATGATCAATTTCTTATAATGCGCTCTTCAAGGCCGGAGGCCTTCACAGAGCGCACGTTCGGCTGTGGGCTAAGATCAGGTGGGTGAGTAGGCAATCCTGAACCGATGCATTCCAAAGCTTGGGGGCACAGACTGAGAAGGAGCGGTCGCCCATTGAGCAGAGGGACGAGCGAGGAGTATTCAGGAGAGGAGCATGAGATGACCGAAGGGCCCAAGGGCGAGAGGTTGGGAAAGGTAGGTTGGGGCCTTTTGGTGAAGGACCTTGAAAGTGAAGAGAAGAATCTTGAAATGAGAACGATATCTGACAGGTAACCAGTGCAGTTCCTGAAGCAGGGGCTTAGAAGGGGAGAAGCGAGAGCGACGGAGGAGTAGTCGGGTAGCGTAGTTCTGGACTAGCTGAAGGGGAAGTAGAGAGGAAGATGGTAGATTTACAAGAAGAGAGTTACAGTAATCAAAGCGGGAGGTAATGAAGGCGTGGACTTTGGCGATCGAAGTGAGAGCGAATGAGGGAGAAGTTACGGAGGAAACAAAGGGAAGATTTACTAATATTGTGGATGTGGGGCTTGAAGGAGAGATGCTCATCAAACACAACGCCCAGATTTCTAACAGAGTCAGAGAAAGCGACAAAGTTTCCACCCAGAGGGAGGGAGGGAAAGAGGGATTTAACTTTGTATACTAGAGCGGGGGTACCAACCAGAGGAACTTCAGATTTGGAGGGGTTAAGTTTGAGGAAATTAGCCGATAGCCAGTCCGAGATAGTAGAATAGGCAGATAGGAGGTCACAGATTGAGTGGGCAATGGTCGAGGGGGAAGAGGAAATAAAGATTTGAGTGTCATCGGCATAGAAGTGAAAGGATAGACCGAGATTACGTAGGAGGGAGCTAAGAGGGAATAAGTAGATACGAAAGAGGAGAGAGCCGAGGACAGAGCCTTGAGGGCCCCTAAAGCGAATGGGAGTGGGGTCAGAGGAGACATCTTGATGTTTCATCATATGTCGGAAATGGGCGGCTTGGGAGGGGGAGGGGGCTGCCATGTTAACTTATCTGGGGCGTTGATACGAATCTAGCGAAGAGTGAAACCATTTTGCTTTACGTCATACACCTCTTGCGATTAAGGGAAGTTCCCATGACAACCGAAAAGCAAAGGAAAATACTCAAATAAAGGACAAATAGGAATTGATACGCATAACGGCACTAAAAATACCATTACAATGACGTAAAACCATAACTTCTTTCTCTGCCACCGAAGAAATTATGGGATCTTGTAAAGATGAGGTATCCTAAGGTATTTCTGACCAATATATAACCTAACTTAACCCATTTTAGCTTAGGTTGGTTAGTTTAGGTTTAGTTAGGTTAGGCTATATTAGGGTCGGAAAAGCCTTGGGATACCTCATACAAGATTTTAAATATATCTAAAAGAACTTTATTTTAATCCTTAAGTTACCAGCACAAAATTTGTTTCGAGCAGATTTTTAAACCTTTCTTCATACGAAGTTTAGTTTAAAGCCAAAAATTCCCTTCAAATTTCTTTTATGTGTCCATTTCCTCAAAAATATTTTGTCATAAAAAAACGGCTGGATTCGAGGAAAATGAAAATTTGGGGTAAAATATAAAGAGGATATTACAATATGTGATATTGTTTGGAATTATAACAAAAACCCTGTTGTAACTGTCTGTGAGATGTACAGTCTATCACTGTCTTAGAACTAACTTCCCTTTGCCTAACAATGACTATTTTTTATTAGTTCTGCATTCATTGTAGTCAAAATTGACCGTCAACAGTCGATGGTCGTCCTGATTAACTCTTGCCACCATCAATTCTGTGTGAGGCTAAGCTGTGGGGATAGGCTCAGCGCAAGCCCTTCTTCACATTAATCCACTCACTGCGCAAGCGCAGCTTCACTCATCTTTATCTTTTTCTCATCTCTTTCAAAGATTCGTGGAACACTTCCCGACCTTGAATAGGTTTCCAATAGCATTAAATTGTTTTATAAATTTGGATTTTTGTCAATCTTGTTTTAAAGATTGGCCATTCGCCTACCACTGCCGAGAGAAGCCGTTTCTCATTTTCCTGGATTTGTTTCATCATGAGAAGTTTTGGGGCCATAAGCTACGATGCTGGGGCCCAATGCAGGTTGGTAGCAAGGGGTTGGTTATCATCGAAAGTTGTCAACACTAGTTTTGTTTTTGGTTGTTTTATTTTCTTCGCGTCGGAAATTGAACCTGGGACCCTTTGTTTTAATTCAAGATCCAGCACGCTAACCACTTATTTTCAAAATGATTAAGGCATTTCTTATGATTTTGGACACATTTTAGTATTTTGTTTTAGGGTAAGCGATGTAAGCCCCCCCCCTCCACACACACACCATTTTAACTCATTCTCTGCTTTTTTTAGTCTCAAGGTGAACCTACAGCTTAATGTGGGATCGGACCTAGTCGCTACAGCATTAAGGACCGCACTCCCCCACCCCCAATTCAACTCAACTCAAGACTCCATCCCATGACTAAACACACCTAATGAGGCTTAATTCATTCAAATTGGGAACGACATTTCCACTCGACTAGATGGTAGTCATTTTACTGGATTCTCTGGTTCCCTCGCTACCCAATAAACAAATCAGGTTTATTGGTAACTATTTCCTTTGAATATTCCTTATTCTTCAAATAAGGAAGAAAAAGGCACCGATACACTCGAACCCACCGAGACAGACACTTCTAACAGCACCCCTTAATGGGGGCAAATGAAGGAGGAAGGTGAATAGAGGGGAAGAATAAGGCTCACCCGCCTACGTATGTGGGTGATAGGTGGAAGGAATAAGGGAAGTGAAAAATTGATATAAGTACAGTTTTTCTGCCAATAAAGGAGTGTAATCAAACGAGGCATAACTTATTCCATCGGGAAAGTGGAGAAAATAACAAAAGGGAGAAATGAAAAGGAAACAATTAGTGAAAAAAAACAAGACTTACAAGGGCAAATATAGCAAACATTTCAAGGGTAAATGATTAGACCCAAAGGACAATAACAATGCTATCTATTCTTTTTGAAAATTTCCTCCATCCACCTTCTTGCCCTTATCTATTTCTAGACTATCCCTTGGACCCTACCTCTCTCCATTGGACCGGAAACCCCTCCTTCCCCCGGAAAACTTCAAGCGAAATAACCTCCGACGGAGACCTTCAAAAGTCTGTTCATTTAGGCCGTTTCTTCTTACAAGTTACAGCAGGTCATCAAAGGTTATCCAAGGTCATTTGAGGACCTTTTAGGTCCCAAGGGTCACCTGGGAACCTGATCTTAGACATTAATCATTCTCCTTCTTCACAGCCGATCAGCCCCTAATAAGCATCAAATCGCATAGTTCCAATTTGTCAATCTACTACTACTGTCTACCAAAGAGATAGCCCTTGAAGTCGCGTTCTATCTGTTATGTTGATGTCTTCCAATGATCGATTCATCGCTCATTAGAATCATTAATTTATTGAGTTATCTACCGTTTAATTCTACTAGAGCTATCCATGCTTTTTCCTTGAGCTAAAACATTAGGTTCGTAATATGAGTCTACGAACGTTTTCTAACCTCAAGTGAGGGACTAAAAGAAGTTGGGGAAATTCCAAGGGGATCACTAAATAAAGTAAACGAGAAGGCAAAGACGAATAAAAAGAAGAACCGGGGAAGAATCAATAAGGGTGACGTACTTGACAAACGTCCTCAACTGCAAAGGCTTGATAATAGAAGACAAATTTCGAATCTCTATTAAAGGGTTCGTAGAGAAGAGCAGAGGACTATTTTCTATCGCTCTTTCTGTTATTAATATTATCTCTTTATACTGCTTTATTAGCTTGACGGTTGGTCTGTCGCATCTCTGTTTTGTTTTCATTTATTCACTGTTGCATTCGGTGTAATCTGCAGCATTCATGCCGTTGTTTCTGTGTTTGAGCTTTAGCTTGATTTATTTTTGTTTGTTTTCGCGTTTATTTATTTGTAGTGAGTGTTTGTTTGTTTGTTTGTTTTAGTCTATTCCTTTTGTTTTCACTTAGGGCTTCAACTTTATGATTTTTTTTAGGTTGTCTCTTCGTTCAATGTAGTTTTTCTTGTAAGCCCATTTCGCTCTTCCTTCATGTAGGGCTTTGATTATGTCCTGTTGTTGTTATTTTCCGCTCGGTAGGGGATATTCGTCGCTGACATACACCTTTGAGTCTAAAGTCTGCAGCCTCACTCCTCTTCGTGCTGCCTTCCAAGGCTGAATTTCAATCTTCTTCTGTCATTGTAGTTTGGTTTACGGATTCTGTTTCTTTTTCTGGTTTGCAAATTCTGTTTCTTTTCTTGTTTTAGGTTTCACCACTGCTGTGGGCTTAGCCACACTGAGATTTAATATTTCGGAGGAAGGTGGGATGTCGGGGAACCACATCATTTTCATTCTATTTTTTGCTTCGTTTTCTTTCTTTTCACTTCTGTTCTTTCTTCAGAATTCATATACCAGTTTTCCCAACAAATGTGGTCGGTGCAGTTTAACGCCTCTCTCGGGCTTCTTTTATGTTCTATTAAACACAAAGACGCCCATCATTTTGTCTACGCGAAAGGAATTTCATAGTGATGTGGTTCTATGTGTTGTAAGATCCACATCACCCCATATTTTTTTTCGATTCTATCTCTTTTATCTTCTAACCTACTCTACCTTCCTTCTACCCCCCCGCCTACCCGTGGAACACCACCGGTCATTGAGAGCGTCGGATTCCTGAGGAATTTCTATTGCGGAGAGACCGATTCAAGGTGCGCTAATGGAATACCGTCAAACCTGCCGTCATTTTTGAAGAATTAACAAGGGAACGTATTATTTCTTTCTCTAAGATGAACTGAATATTTATCTACAATAAAAGAGAAATATGTATAAGGGAATGAGAAAAACTAACCACCCCAAAGCTAAAGATTGCAGCCAATAAAAGTCGCGCGTCGTGAGGAATAGAATGAAATGCCTCGAAGAGTCCCGGGTTATAAGTGAACCAGGCGGGCTTCAATGGGTATGAACAAACAATACATTTTCAATATACCAACGATGAATACTCGCGATTAAAATTGTAAGTGATAAGCTATCGTTCGACTATCATAGAGGACAAGTAGGGGTGAAACCAAAGGCCACCGGTGAGTAAAATCTCAGGTTGACGAAGGCAGAAAATTAACGAGATAAATCCGCCGTGGAGGGGTCACCCCGAGAGACAATGGCTTTACGTTGAGATCTTGATATGACGGGAGCGGACAAACGGTAAGAAATTAGGCCACATGGGAAATTAGTCAGTAGAAACCGACGGGTGACATAATAAACAGTAGAAGAAAAACAGATCAAAATCTTTTGAATGGTCGTCAAGCGAGAGAGGCAATTTCAAGTTGAAACTAGGAAAGGGACGTCGCTTTGTTGTCGAGAGAGCCCCCGGTAAATGGAGTGAGGCACTGCAGCCTATCTTAATGACCTAGACTCGTTTGCTTCTTTGTTGTCTGCCAGTAGTCTCCCTGGTCTTTTTGTATGCAATCTCCAGCAAGCCTGGACGTGAGTGCGTAATAATCCCGCCTGGGCAGAGTGAGGCTTCACCCCAGCAGGTCGACGTGGCCTTATCTTAGTCTTATGCAGCAGAGTCGGTAATCAGAATAATGGGAGATGCGATTATATATATAAAGGAAAAGCGAGTTGCTTACCGCGGTGCTATGTTGACTCAGAGCTTTATCGCTAAAGAACAATGAGTCGGATTCACTAGAATACAAAAGTTTTTTTATCAGGTAGCCATTATTTATGCAAATGCGCTTGCTGTTGCCAAACAAATTTTACTCCTATGAGATCAACTGCCACCAACCCAATGAACATTGCTGATTTAGCGTCTTTAATATGGTTTTGGAAGTTAATAACAATCACCTTTATCTTAAACACATATACCCTCATTTTGTACCTGAGAAAACATATTGCCTGTGTCAACGCGCCTTTATTTACAAGAGAGCCTTTCTTTGTGCAGATGTGCTTGGTGTGGTCAGGTGAATTTCGCCCCTACGAGATCAACCGCCCCAAGCCCAATCAACACTTCTGATGATTTGACGTCTTTAGTAAATTCATAACAATCACCTGCTTCCTCTAGCGTTATTTTCATATCCATCTGCCTTAAACACACATTTTGTATCTGTAAAACATTAACCTGACAGTGGCAACGCACCTATGTAATATTGCCCCCTTCCCCCTCATTCACTATTGACACACATCCGGCGGGGGACAATCAAGGCACACCCAAATGTACAATGTACGTACAAGCATCTACACAATTCGTCTCTGTCCAAAACAATCGATTATGTAATTATCAGGTCTAGAAAGCGGTTTCCATTCGTACCAAAATACTAGGGATTAGGGTATCCACAGGTGAGATGTGAGGGAGCTCAGCGCAAGCAGACGTGGCTATCAGGCAGCCTTTGTTTGTACAGATATTCGTGGGGAAATATGGGTGGAGAACGGAACGGTGATTCCATCAAATTCAAAGGGTGCAGGTCCTGTAGAAACTTTATATAGATAACCTGGATTCCTTAGGCCATTTAAATCGATCCCAGTAAGCCCATAATCCTAAAAATCGTGGTCCAGTTTAAGTTTCTGGTTCTCCAGGACAAAGATCTCCCAAGAGAGCGGGTCTCATATATCTGATTGTTCTTTTTTGATGGAGACGTGAAACTTGTAATCCAACGGGAAAGAATTTAGAAGCAGAATAAGGAAAGACGGGGGGGGGGAGATACGGGAATTGAAATGATTTATGTAAGCGAGAAAGAACCAGCTTCGGTCATCTTTAGGGTGGGAACCGAAGGGAGGGAGGTCACCGAAGATCTGGGGTAAAATACTCGAAGGAAACCAAACCAATCAAATTCGGGTGGAAGGGAAACAATAATGGGATAAAGTAGAAAGCAGGTACAAGATCGATAATACGAACTAATACTCAGATCACCGTACAAGAAGTTGGAAATACGAACAAGGGACCCCAAAATAGGCACAACATAAACATGTCCCCCTCCCCTTTTCAAGGAGGATAAAGAAGGGGTAATCTCCCGGAACCATATCCTACCAGAGGTTTGGCACAACTTTCCCTCCCATGTGGCTGGGTGGGCAAAAATGAGGGGAGTCCCTACAGTCTATACTGTAGAGAGGAAAGGGGCTCTGGTCCCCGCTAATCCGAGGGGAGACCGAGTGGAACATTGCTTCAGCGGGAGCCTCTTTCCCCTCCGTCGGTAGGTCACCTTTAATCGGAGGGCGGAGAAGAGCCGCTGAGAAGAGAGCGAAAAAAATGATAGAGCGAGGGAGAGGGAGAGAAGGGGAAGAGAGTGAATTAGAGGGGGAGTGAAGAAACATAAAGAGAAAGAGAGATAGAAGGATTTAGGGAGGGTTTGAGAGAGAGAAAAAAGTTAGTTATTAGAGAGTGAAGAAATATAAAGAAAAGGAGAGAAAATGATTGAGAGAGGGATATCTCTCTCGATTATTTTCTCCCATTTACTTTATATTTATTCACTCTCTCTCTCTCTAGTATAAAGAAGAAGAAATATAAAGAGAAAGAGTGAAAGAGAGAGAGTGTGTGTTTGTGTCTTCGCTTGCGCGCGACCTAGACACAGTGCATTCGGTCGTCTACGCCATACGGTGTGATTGTGCGCGAGAGAACGTGAAAGACCCTCTCCAGTCTCCCTCCTCTTCCCTCCTCATCCCGCTCCCCTCTTCACCCCCTCTCGCGGTATCAGGGGATAAATCGACTCTCTCCCCAGTGGATGGGCGCCTCTGCCTTCAGGCTCCACCCCTTCCCACCCTGTGCTGCATTACGAGGTGGCGGGGGCTGACTAGACTAATGCGGGTAGCCACACTTCCTCTGGGCGATATTTCCCCCTCCTTCATTTAGGTTTACTTCCATCAAATTTGAGCGGTACAACCCCCAAAGCCCGCTCACCCGCATTCCCCCCCATGAGTACTCTACTACCAACTACTATGAATGCCACAGGGTCAAGAAGAGGTGAGCACTAGGCTGTCTGGCGGAGATAGCACAGAAAAATGGGAGGTCGGCGCTCTTGGGCCGAGAGAACGGACTGTGAGGCTTTTGCCCAGTCTCATGTCTGCTGAGTCTATGTCTATGTGTGTGAGAGGTCAAGATGGGGAGAGTCAGAACCACGGTGACCTCACCCAGTAACGTCATTCCGGGGATAAAAAATTGGAATTTTCTTTCATTGAAAAAGCTGGCTGCGTAAATGTTTGACCTAGAAGAGGTTAGTGTATTTGGGTGCAGATGTGTGTGTGTATGTGTGTGTGTGTGTGTATGGCTGAGTGAATTCTCATAAGTGAGTGTAGGTAGGTGAGTTTAGGTAGATGAGTTTAGGTAAGTAGGTGTAGTTGGGTGAGTGGAGATGGGTGATTGTAGATAGGGACGCGTGAAAGTGGTGCTCTCTTTCTCTGGTCGTCTTTTGCACTTGTTTTGAATCCCAAGTGTTTGTATAACCCAACAAAGGATGAAAGAAGGTGTTAAACAATCTAAAAATATCATTAGAAAGGTGAAACGCATTGAAGAAGTCAGAGTCATTTCATGATGAAAAGCTAATCCGAGTTTGTTTGTGTGTGGGTTTTTTTTTAGCCTATCTTAATTGTATTTGCCCAGCCATCGACCGATAGCCTCCCTATCATGGCGACTCCTGGCCACCTCACGCCATTTGTGGCCTATTAATTCCTGCGCCCACGGGAGAGGCCCATTACTGTTATTCACACAACTCTCTCGCTCAACTGCTGCCATCGCTCCACGCCAAGTGTCAGCCTTCATATCAACCGCCAAAAAAGTTCCCCACCCACGCGAGCTGCGAGCCTGCTGACTTGAGGCAACCAAGAAGAATTCCAACCATATACGGTGCCTTGTTAATAAAAATAAATTGTGAGGGTGTTTTCATAACCAATCGCTTCAGTAGGAAGTGTGTCAAAAAAAGCTTGGGGCCGATAAGAGATGATGATAAGTCTCGAAAATTTTCAGTCGGAACATCACAGCGTTATTAAATATTTTGTAATTGTCTTCACCATCGAGACCATGAGTGAAACAATCCTACAAGTGGTAGCCAGGTAGGAGAGAAAGAGGAGGTTAGACAATGTACCTATACTACACAGAAATTTATAAAAGAAATAGAGAAAAGGGATATGCTCAACTCATCAGGTTTTGATAAAATTACGCTGTGTTCTAAAAGAAGTCGAGCAAGAGGTAGCTCCATCGTAAAAATGATAAATATAACCAATCCTTGCACCAGGTTCTCTATCCAATGAATGGAAAATGGCAAAAGTTAAAGCAATATTAAAAAAAGACAAGAAAGAAAATAAAAGTAATTATAGGCCGATTAGTTTAACTTTTATTGTGGGTAAACTTGAGTTAACAATTTTTGATAGAAGCGTCCAACACCTTGAGGAACAAATTCATAAATGAATCGCAGCATGGCTTTAGAAAATACAAATCGTTTAACGAATCATTTAGGAGTTTTACGAGGGGGCGGTCATTAAGTTTGGCGAATCGGTAGGGCAAAACAGAGGAAGGGGGATGGCTGTTTGTGGGAGTGTTAGGACAAGTTATGACAAGTCAGGACCTGCAACCGGACGCTCCTGCCTCGTATATTTAAGAAGCAGTAGCTGATCGCAGATCGCCAGTCACAAATTTTTCAACAATGGAGAAGGTTGAGCACCGCGCAGTGATCAAATTTTTCACCAAGGAAGGCAATAATGTAAAATAGATCCATGAACGCATGGTTGCAGTGTACACCGACACCGCCCTTTCCTATGCAACCATTGCTCGGTGGAATAGGGAGTTCCGCCATGGTCATGAGTCCCTTGGGGATGACCCCCGTCCAGGACGCCCGTCAGACGTGATCAACGAGCACAATGTGGCCCGTGTGGAGAGGATCGTCCTCGAAAATTGACGAGTGAAGGTCGAAGAAATCGACCGAGAACTTGGAATATCACATGGAAGTGTTATCAACATCATCGACGACAATTTGGCCATGACCACGGTCTCTGCCCGTTGGGTCCCTAGAAACCTCACGCCCCATGATCGACTTCATCGTCGTCAAAGTCCACAAGGCCAGAGTTTCTCAAGCTGCACTGCACGAGGGCGGATTCGAAGAGCTCAACCATCCCCGCTACAGTCCAGATCTGGCCCCTAGCGACTACTTTTTATTTCGCTAGCTCAAAGCTGCACTGCGTGGACGCCGGTTTGGGGACGATGAGGATGTCCAGCTCGCCGTCCAAGAGTGGATTGAATAGCAGTCGGGAGATTTCTGGTTGTCGAAAATTCGAAGCCTCAGGGACAAGTGGCGCAAGTGCATTGAAGTCGAGGGTAGTTATATTGAAAAAATAATAAAACACTTTTCCTCATATCTCGTTTCCTTATATCCGAATTGCAAAACTTATTGACCGCCCCTCATACTATAATGTGTTTTATCTATGGCCAACACAGAGCAGTGGATATTATTTACCTATACTTTGGAAAAGCCTTCAACAACCTCTAACATAAGAAGGGACAGATGCTACAAGTGAAGGTACTAGTACTTTCGGGAAAACCAGCCAAATGGATAGAAGAGTGGATTAGCAACCGAAAAAAAGTAGTAGTTTTTAAAAGGATCGGCATCGGATTGGGGCTCAGTACCAATTGGAGTACTAAATGAATCATTGTGAGGTTCAATGATGTTTATTATTATTATATATATATATATATATATATATATATATATATATTAATTACAAGTATTCTTAATAGCATTTCATAGTTGGCGGACGATACTAAACAACTTGTGTGGCCAATTCTGAAGATATGGCTAAACTCCAATTCGATCTTAGGTAAATAGTTTTTGAGACGTGGCAGATTCCATTTAATGTAGAAAGTGGAATAAGAGAAATAACTCCACAGTCAAAGACTATAAAGTTGTTAAGGTCAAATAAAAGGAAAGGTCTCGGAGTTGCTGTTAAGAGCGACTTAAATTTCCAATACATCAAATGACGGTATTTAAATTGGGAAATCGAGCGAGCGTCATTTATTGTATCATTCACTCGCAAGCCCACAGTTAGAGGGTGGAAGAAGGCCCCCCGCCCCTCTAAACGTTAAAACGTGGATGAGTAGTAGCACGCTCTCCCGACCTCCCACTTGACCTAAGAGAAAGTGGTGCTCTCTCTCAGGTCTTGTTTTTGTTTGTTTGTTTGCCTTTGGTTTCGGGTTTGTTTTTTGTTTGTTTGTTTTTGCCTTTGTTTTGGCTTAGTTGTTTTGGGTATTTTTTTGCTTTTGTCTTTAGTTTGTTTTGTGCTTTTAGATTTGTTTTTGTTGCTTGCTTTTGCTTTGGGGTTTGTTTGTTTTTTGCTTTTGTTTTTTATTTGTTGTTAATGTTGCCTAGTATTAAGTTTGTAATTCATTACGGCGACCTATGCTCTTGTAGGCAGTTGGACGCTACTCTCCCCCTCTTTCCAATCTCCCACTCTCTTCCCCGCCCCCCTGTTTAAACCGAATAAAGGGGGAAAGATGGCGTCAACCGTTCTAACGAAGAATCCTCACCGAAGACGTCCAGAGGAGACGGAGAGGCGGGACGACTCATTGAAGCACTTTGGTTGACAACTGATTCTCATGATTGAAAATCTTACTCGATGGAATGGTCAGAATTTAAAGGCCAAAATAGTCACTAGTACTACGACCAGAACATGGGGAAAGTAGCAGTACAAGTATGTTTAAAGATAGTTTAGACAAAATTATACACCTCATTTCCGTTTAGGTTAAAACGGTACAGTGATTTACGATAATAATAATGAAATAGTTTTTTTTAAATAGGTACGCAAACTTGCGGAAACCTCCTCGAGTGGACCATAAGGCCTTTGATATTCTTCCCTTTCCTTCTAACACTCTGTTATGCTCGGTTCAACGCCACGAAACGGCCCCTCTCGTACCCTCAAATACGCAAAACATGACCCTCTCTCCATACCCCCTCCCCCGCGTATGAGTCCCTGCGTGACCCCATCGACACACTGAAGAGAAACAACGAATCGTCAACCCACCAACGCCATTACTATCACCCCCCTCTTACAAAGTGGGAAAAGCTTCGGTGGAAGAGCAGACGCAACAGTATCTCCCCCATTACCCCTCTATTGATCGAGGAGTGAAGGTGCGAGAGGGTGGAGGGTGCCACTAATTGTGGTACTACTATCGGTCTCTCCCAGGCATGCAACCGGAATAGAGGACGGGACAATGGAACAACAAAGGCTGTGTCGTGGTATAGGAAGACACCCCACACCTGACACCAAATATTTATGTCGTGGTATCGGGAGGACCCCGCACAAATATTTATTTTATTCTTATAGGAAGGACCGAGTGATGGAAGGAGTTGGTACGTATGGGTTGTTTACGTACTACACAAAAAAACCCTCCGTGATTAATGTTATATCTCTCTAAGAGTGCTATATATGATTGATTATTATTATTATCTTGATTATTGACTTCTTTAAACTTAACTTTGAGGGTTCCTTGTGCCGTACTTAGCGATTCGAGGATAGAATAAAAAAAAACTTGTTAAAACAAACTGAAACTTTAATTAAAACAAAAAAAATTAAACATGAACCAAAGAAATAATACACCTTAAATATGTACACAGAAATGACTACAATCAATTTTTAAGTAAGGCTTTCTAAATTGACCTCTGGACATTATAGTGACGGTTGATCCACCTCTTCCTACACTATAAAAAAAATGCTAATTGTCTCTATTGGAGTTTAAATACCTTGGTCCCTCTGGCGACGGGTTTGAATCTGACCTTGAACTCAATGAGCTACGTAACCTTAGGAATCTTGTTTTGTTGACGCGTGCCGCTCGTCCATATGGCTGGTGGCGGACGAAATAGACTTATAGCCACAGAGGACTTTGGCGAGCGTGGCAGATGGGAAGAAGCCACACGCCTTCGGCAGGAAATGATATCACCACCGGATTGTGAAAGAATGTTCTTTTCTCCTCTTTGGATTACTCTGAAGAATAATTCGCCCTGGCTAGCGATGAGCCAAGCGGGAATCCTTTGACTCAGGGGAGTGCTTGGGGGTTCACTCGGGGGTCTTCCTCAAGGGCAAGACTATCTCTGTGCTTTGGGCTGCACCAGGATAGGAGGCTGGAGGGGTTCTCGGACGAGAGTAAGTTGAACTTGATTCTTAAATCAAGTTAACTTAAAGTTCAGTGTGACCACTGGGAACTAGCTCGAGGAGGAGCTTCTTCTTCTTAGTTCTGGTATTCCTCAAGGGCGAGGATAAGTTGAACTTAGGCAAGCTAACTTAAAGTTCGGTTTGGTAACCACGAACTAGATCGAGGATGAGCTGCTTCTTAGTCCCTTCTCTTGGTAGCCCGGCCTCTTGCCAGGGACTTCGTAGCCTTGCTGACTCACGTATTCTACCTCGTTTTTCCCAAGTTTTTGGTATATATACATCGTCACCCCACTGGGGTAGGGGTAGGAGGGGGGAACGGGCCGCATGAAGGTTCCTCCCCCAACGGTTTTTCTTAGGATATCTTACCTCTGGTCCTGATAGACCTTCGGACTTGAGGGAGACGCGTCTCCAATTTCGCACTCGAGGGGAAATTGAATATGCCTCTTGCCGGGAAGATCTTGCAGTTTTAACCGTTCTGCTTTTCATCGTGCCAAGGGCGAAGTCGCTGTGGTTACGAGTTTGAACCGTAGCGTCTACACGGCCAGCCTGTTTGTGGTCAACGTTCCGTGTCTCAACTGAGAGAGGAGGGAGAGGGTCGATTCCCCTACAGGCTGCAATGTAGGAACGCGCCATCCATCTCCGACCCCCGCAACCATTACACGGGTAGTGAGGTCTAGATGTTCGTACTTCGGTCCTCTCGTGTACGTACTTTGAGATCTCCAAATACAGACCATTCGGGCGGGAAATAGAAAGAGTGAAAGTAGACTGAGGAAAAAACGACCGTTGCCATAGCAATCATCATTTACTGAACCTGCCATGAGGCCAGGCTCTGGGCGAACCCTGGATAGGTGCGGAGGGGGGGGGGGGTCAGTCATTTCCAAGTGGATATTATACGACCGCCCCACTTGGATGCAAACCCTGGTGGAGGTTGAGTTGCAATTGAGCTCCCATTTCCTGTTGCATGGATCACTAGTACAAAGGGGTGCTGTAAAGTTCCCACAGCATGCAACAGCCTCACTCCCCTCTAACCTAGTCTCATAGAAGGCGTGGCTCCACTTAATTGTGGAAACGTTGGTGGGGTCTACAGCAAAGGCTGTAGGGTCATAGGTTCCCCCAAGCGGTTGGAGGGAGCAGAGGTCATCCGCTCCTGGGGAGCAATGCAACAACAACAACTGAATTCACTGGGACGAAAGACGATCTTTTCCAATAAATTTTAATTGATTAACTGAAAATATTGGCCAAAAGCTTAACTTGAACTGTGGTAGGTTGGGGATACAGGATAATCGGATGTTCCACCAAGATCCGAAGCCCACGACGAAAACAACATGTGAGTGGCTACTACAGAACCATATTAATGTTCTATCAAGGATTAGTCAAATCCGTGACATGAATCCAAGTGAAAACTGCGGTGAACATGGAAGGAACGAGTCAATAAGAAGATACATATAAACCTCGTTCTATTGAAAGCTATATGTAAGAGAGAGTGGGCAGATGTTCCAACACAATGTGAGTTGGTCAAGTCTTATATCGAAACAATAGTGGTGCAACGAAATATTAGGCTCTCTCTACCCACTGTTCAAATAATTATTTCCCCTTTATGTTTGTTTTGTTTGTATAATGTCATATACCAGGTGTTTCAAAAAAATTGATATCATTTGAGATGTAAATATCATAGAAACTACATAGTTAAGGCAAATGAAACTAAACAGGCTTAATGTTAAGCAACATAAGATTTATTCCTCCAAATTCGAATGAGAAAATCAAAGGTATGTGGATTCAATGAACGATTTCACAAATTTCAATATGCGCACCGCCTGAGACATGGCACGCGTCAAGTCGGTAGTCCAGCTCCTTCCAAACACGGTGCAGGATGTCTTTGGTAACAGTCTCCATTTCGATAGTGATTCTGTGCTTGAGTTCCTCTAGTTTTGCAGAAAGAGCAGGGACATAAACCAGTCCCTTCCCATAGCCCCAGAGAAAAAGATACGCAAGGTGTCAGGTCAGGTGAACGTGGCGGCCATTTAAACAGCACGCCCGATTCATCTCCCTTGCAGATTGTCATTGAGATAAGCCCGCACAGTGAGCTTCCAGTGAGGTGGAGCCCCGTCCTGTTGAAAAATGAAGTTTTCTTGCTCATTTGCAATGAGCTCATCCATTAGCCAGTTCTGGAGCATTTTCAGATACACATGGCCGGTCACATTTTCCTCAAAGAAAAACGGGCCATGAAGATGGTTCTTGGAGATGGCGCAAAACACATTCACTTTCGGTGAGTCCCTCACGTGTTCAACTGTGGCATGGGGATTTTCTTCGCCCCAAATGCCAACATTATGCTTATTGACTTTGCCGTTCGTATGAAATGTGGCCTCATCACTGAAAACAAGACGTTCCTTGAACTCGTTTTCTTCAAGTTTCTCTTGCATATCAACACAGAATTGCTTGCGCTTTCGCTTGTCATCTGCCGTTATGGCCTGAACTAACTGCAGCTTGTAGGGTTTCATTAACAAGCGTTTCCTCAGGATGCGCTAAACTGGCGTTGGAGGAATCTGAGTTTCCAGATTTGTTCTTCTTATGGACTTCTTGGGGCTTCGCAAAGGTTTTTGGTGAACCCGCTCGACCGTCTCTTCCGATGTTATTGGTCGTCCAGATCCTTTTGCCCTGCACAGACAGCCTTCCTCTTTGAATTTTTATGTTTCATGTCCAAATCTGCATTGCCGTTGATGACTGTTCAGAGAACTCTCTCACAAATGCACGCTGCACAGTCTTGTTCGACTGTGTTCGAGCATACTCTAACACACAAAACAAATTTTAACTTCCAGTGAATGGAATTTATATACCCGTAAAGATAAAAGCATTAAGCATAATATATTGACCTGTTTCTACACATGGTGTTAAAATTTCAAGTCATTTGAACGGGAACTGGTAAAGTTATTAGATTGCAAAATGATATCAATTTTTTTAAACACCCTGTATATTTGAAGAATACCTTTATTGCCTCTCTTAAATGCAATAAAGAACTATTATTTAATAATATAGTTGTATGAGCCGGATTGGACCAGGAAATTTAGCTATGTTATGGTGTGTGGATTGTTTCGTGGGGAGAGATGGCTTGGTTACATGAAAGATGGATTTCCTGAAGTACATGCTGTACGTTCTTATGCATACTTTGTGGGGAGCGGGAGCTTGCATGCAGTAGCATGGAGAGATTGGGTTTCACGTACTATAGAGAACTTGCGTTCCGCGAAGATGAATACCAAAGGTAAGGTAAATTTGAAACAACGAAATTGTGTGGATATTCGCGAT
Source organism: Ceratothoa steindachneri (assembly GCA_963969495.1). Taxonomy (NCBI): domain Eukaryota; kingdom Metazoa; phylum Arthropoda; class Malacostraca; order Isopoda; family Cymothoidae; genus Ceratothoa; species Ceratothoa steindachneri. The sequence continues at coordinate 37,336,997 of OZ018320.1, forward strand.
CAATAGATTTCGTACCTTAGTTAAACCCAATATCGGAATTATTATTATGACTTCAAACTAAGAAGCGAAACCCAGCGAGGGCATCTCTGACAGAAGAAAGTGTGAAGATGGAGGAAGTGAAAGTGTGCGGAAGATGTACAGCTGCAGATGCAACTGAGGTGTTGGGGCATGGAAGGCGCGAAAATCATCCAAATGTGAGGTGTAGCATGACTGTTCATGACCCATCTTCCCCCTTGCGGGCGAAATATCAGGAAAACAAAAAAATCAATAAATGAAAATATCTCGTTCATCTAAGCCAGGGTTCTCAACTGGAGGCGCTCACACCCCTAAGGGGTGAGAAACAGGTTGGCCAAGTAAAGGGGTGGACGATGTTACACTAAAATAGTGTTTATTGAATTTAATGATGTAATTCATTAAATATTAAAGCAACACACTAATATATATTAGTTTACAGGTATGTAAAACAAATAAAAATTGCAATAAATCTATTATTGATATCCTTTATATTGTTCTTCTACGACGGTGGGAACTGTGGTGCCACAATTACTAGGTGCTTTTCGAATGGGGCAAGTATGGAAAAGGGTAAAGATCCACTACTCTAAACACTTGACCCCAGGTCAAAGATAAGGGTGGCGCTTAGGCGTCGATGGTATTATGGTATTTTGTTACGATGGGGAATAATTGATTTGGCACCTCATTAATGGGCGATTCTGTCGAGAATTAGCATAATCCAACGGAGGTATAGTCACTCGGCCGGAAAAGGAAAGAAAACAGACAAAAATAAAAGAATGAGTTGGATAAAAATAGTTCTCCAAGGGGTTAAGAATGACGGGTACTAAAAGCCCAAATACAAATAAATCCCCAGGACCAAATTGGTACAAGGATCAGAAGCATTCACGGGAATTAATTTGAGCTCCCCCACTATAGTCACTATATTACTAAATCAGCGTCAGAATCTATGAAAATAGGATGGGAGGGAGATAGACATAGAGAGATTAGTATAGATCTCTTTAATCTAACATTCGCAACAGTAAGATCCAACCCCTTCCAAAAGGCAAGCACAAGACTTAGAGGTACCTATAAATACTGCTGTCCATCCCGAAGGTGTACTCTTGAGGGAAACCACTTACATATAGCTTGAATTAATCATAATAAAGAAGAAGGCTCCCTCCCCACTTCTTCTAGTAGGAAAACCCGGAAAAAATACCTCAATGTGCTGAGGAAAGGGACACAACCAGGAATTTTGGTAGCAAAGCCCCACATGAAAAAAGAAATTACCGTATCCATATAAATGCAATTTATTGCGGACTACAAACCATTCGGTTAATTCTACCTTTAAATTAAGGCTGGAATTATTAACTACCTCTGCAGGTAGCTCGTTCCATGTATGACATATTCCATAGGTGAAGTAGTTGCCCGCTAAAGTTGTCCTGAATCGCGGAAGTTCAAGCTTCCAAGTCGTATTCTAGCAAATGGTAAACATCTGGTGGTCAATATCCTCGAAGTCTCGAAGCATTTATCAGTTGACCGAGTCTCTAACGAGAAGAGACCGAGCTCTTGTGGGCGCGTTTGATAGTCCTTATGCCTTATCGACGCGATAAGTTTTATGGCTCTTGTTTGTATCCTTCAATTCGTCCGGTCTTTTTGAAGGCTGGGAAAGACAACACTGAAGCGCATCCTCTAAGTCACGGTTTCCCACTTTTTGAGCCGAGACCTCTAGGTAAAATTTAAGTATTAACAAAGACACATAAAAGCATTTAAATTTTGATATTAAGTTAATAAACAATAACTTAATATGACATATCTTATCTGAAGGATGAGATTGATGCTTGTTTACAAGAGAAGAAATATTTGGTTCGAGATTCAATCTTAAATAATTAATATTTCAAACTAAGCGAAAAGAGACCAAATGTCAGTAAAAGAGATACTTAATAATTAAGTTTGGAAAAGTTTTTAATGAGCGTTCGGAATAATAAATATTTGAGTAGCTCTAATGATTAGTGAAAACTTGTAAATATAAAAGCCGTGGAAATTCATCATTTACGGTAAGCTCTAAATATTATAAGAAGTAAGCAAATTGTTTTGTCTGCTTATTAAAGACTTGTAGCACAAGTCGCTACCGATCACTTTGGGAAGCCCTCCTATTATAAGTGATGTCGTACCAATTTATGCAAGAGCAGCACAACTTCTTTGTTTCGAAAACTGGCGCTTAATGTAATTTAAGAGTCGTGAAGGTTAGAGGGGGTCACTTCAACGCAGTTCGGAGCACGTTAAATCGCTGTTAATCACCCCACCCGTCTCCCTCTCCGCGTTTTTGGAGAGGGAGAGAGACTTAGCTAAATCTTTTCTTTGCTAATTTTCAACAACGGGATTCTCCCTCCGCCAACGAACGCTAGTGTAAAACCAGAAGAAAATTGACCCCATGCGAATAAGTGGGGCTGTTCGATGGGGGTGTTTTGCCAAGAAGACCCTCGCTCATCTGCCAAGTGTATTAGTGGACAGGAAGTCAAATAATGCATAAAATAAATGAATAGCGATGTGCAAGTTATAAAAAAATAGACAATATAGAACAAACCTCAAATGAATACCTTTCGACTTTTTACCTTACAAGATACCTCAATTCCTCAAACATGTCTACAACGCCAGCTGTATTTGTTTGTGAGGCGCAGTCTATTATTCTGAATCTATTATAGATAAAGATAAAAGATTTACTACTAGGATACCTGGCATTATTGGGTGTGGTCTTCCTCGATGGTACACTAAAAGGTTCTGAGGAAATTGACTATTTCCTTGGTGAGGTTAGATTGTTTAGGGGTGTTGGTTTTATTTGATGATTGTGAGCTATTTGACGGTTTGAAGGTTTAGAAAGGTTGTTCGGGTTTGTTGAAAAAAAAGTGTGGTTTTTATACTAGGCTAATTGAGATGAAACATATCCCATTAACCCGCCGGAAAAAGATGCATAACATGAATTCATTTCTATATCTCCCATGTCCTTGTTTTGTCGCATAGAGCGGACAAAAATGAAAAATCGAGAATTCTTTTACAAAAAGGAATTTAGGTCTATTTTTCTAGCCTTGGACCTATTGAGAAGAAACATACACCATTAACTTCACTGGAAATATGTATAAGGTAGATGTATTTTCATATCTTCTCCACTTTAAAAATAAAAAATATATATATAAAACAGCGGGGCAGATTTAAACAACCTGAAGAATTAAAACACGAATTAATTAATCTTCTCTGCGGAAGCTTAAACGAAAATAAAGTCTCCCAATGAATTCCAAGCTGCCAACGTAATCCCTATTTTAAGACAGGAATAAATACAGTAGCCGATAACTTTAGACATGCCCATATTTTATGATAAAAGGAAAGCTTTTTACGATAACTATAATACCTGAATGTTATTTACCTTAATTTTGAAAAGGCATTCCATAACATCAAAATTATAACATTTGAGAGAGAGAGAGAGAGAGAGAGAGAGAGAGAGAGAGAGAGAGAGAGAGAGAGAGAGAGAGAGAGAGAGAGAGAGAGAGAGAGAGAGAGAGAGAGAGAGAGAGAGAGAGAGAGAGAGAGAGAGAGAGAGAGAGAGAGAGAGAGAGAGAGAGAGAGAGAGAGAGAGAGAGAGAGAGAGAGAGAGAGAGAGAGAGAGAGAGAGAGAGAGAGAGAGAGAGAGAGAGAGAGAGAGAGAGAGAGAGAGCTTCATACCCTGTAATAAAGGAGAAAATGAATTTGATGGATCTAAAACTGTTTTTCCGATTTGAAAAGTTATCATCATCGGGATAAATTGCGGAGTTATTTTGAAATGGATAGAAGCATGGCTGAGTGGGCGAAAGCAGATGTTTGTATTGAACGGCACTAAATTAAAGTGGCAGGAAATAGTGGGGTTCCACAAAGAGCTTCGTTAGGGCCATTGTTGTTTATTACGTATATGCAAGTTCCAGAAATAGGTATCAAAAGTAAACAAAAATATACTGTGACACCATTTAAACTATTTTCAACCTGATAAGAATATAGAGACCTTTGAGCTTCAAAGAGATCTTAATAGATTATCAACTTGAGCTCATAAATGAGCGATGGAATTTAACTATGGAAATTATACTTGGTTAAAAGCAGAAGATAAAGAAGGATTTTAAAGTAGTCATTGACAAAATATTCAAAACAATCTAGAAAATGCCTAAATGCAAGAAATAATGGTAATAGGATTTGGGGGTTCATAAAGAGGAATGAAAGTTATGAGAATACAGTAGTGATAAAGGGTGAAAGTTGTACAGAGGAATGAAACTAAGCTGTATGAATCATTTAGTTTAGCATGAGAGACTGATGGAATCAGGAAAGTATTCGTTTGAAAGTTGTATTGGGGGGACCTGTTACAGGTTATTAAAATGGCATCAGGTTTGAAGGATTTTACTTTTAAGGAGAGCAATGGATCAAGAGGCCGTAATTATAAAATAAAATAGCTATTTTTCAATTTGGATCTGCGCAAGTATTTCTTTAGTACTAAAGTATTGAACTGCGGGAATCACTTGACATACATATTTAACTTAACCTTTAGTAGCTTTAATCTAAGCTTGAGGATTGCATGGATGAAAAAAAAATTACTTGTAAAGACTCGTGTATCATCATTGTGGAGAAATGGCTACATTAAGCATCCTGGAGGAGTATAGGTACATTCAAGCCCCCCCCCCCCCTCATGAGGAGAAGCGTGGGAAAGGTAGCCGGCGAAAATGCTTACCATGTGTGATCTCCCCGCCGCTGTGGGCAGTTGGAGCTAACATCTGTTTGAAGGCGACCACCTAAGGTCCTTAAACGACGCTCTAACGATCGAATTACCTACGAGACCCATAAACCCGTGGTTATGGAAAAAAAAGCGGTGCGAGTCAGAAGGCACGCCAAGTAGCGGTGCGGTTGCGAGCCTATAATTTGCGAGCTGACTTGGGCACCCCAGTGCCACCTCAGGAATTCTCGCTCTCCCCAGATGCTAACTCACCATTCGCTCCCCCCCCTTTTGCCTCTGTGGCCTGGTCACTTCCCCCTTTAGATGGGGCGGCAATCCGCCTATAAATAAGCCCCGCAAAGAAAGAGAAGAGGATTATCAGAAGTCGATACGCCAGAGGTGGATTAGTTCGTGAAGATCGATCCATCGGCTAGACAACGGGATTATCAGAAGTCGATACGCCAGAGGTGGATTAGTTCGTGAAGATGGATCCGTCGGCCAGACAAGAAGATTATTAGTAGTCGATTCGCCAGAAGAAAGATTAGTTCGTAAAGATCGATCTTTCAGCCAGACAAGAAGATTAGAAGTCGATACGCCAGAAGAAGGGTAGTTCGTGAAGATCGATCCTTCAGCGATACAAGACTATTTCAGTGAGAAACGAGAGGATCAGATTGAGAAAATCGATCCCCCCTTTCAGGTCCGTATTAACCTAAATAGTCAAGTTTTATATCGGTGCCATACCGAAGAAGCCTTTTCAGTCTGCAAAGAAGTCCGACTGAAGAAAAGCAAAGCCGCTCACACTCGAGTGATTCTCACATCTCAAGCACCGTAAGAGTGAGAGGAGAAGAACCCTGCCCCAACGAGCTCCCGTTCTTTAATTACGTTGAAGAATCAGCCCCCGTCACAGGCGACTAAAATTCCACTAGCGACCACCACACTTCAAAGCGAGAGATAAGTCCTCCAGCGACATCCGGCAATCCCTAATACCTACCTGTAAGTTAACAATAACATTTATATCTCTATTGCGATAGTAGAAGTTTAGTACGTCCCACGTTTTAAAGGAGAGTAGAAACCATTATTCTTGAACCTAGGTCATATGTGTTTGTAGATGAGAGCACGTTATTTTAATGTTTTATGCTAATTAAATAGGGTCGTGATAAAAATACTAATTGGCAATTGGTATGTTTACTGGAAGCATACTTGTTTATGTTTTGACATTGAAAGATCTTTGAGGCCAAAGATAGAAATGTGTTTACTGTTGGTTTGTAATATTTAATATAAAATACATGTTTATTTTGGTAGATTCTGGTGTTTCCTCTTATCCTTATGTGTTTAAAAATAGCTCTTCCTTAAGAACTAAACCACAAAAATAGCACTCTTAGAACAAAGCCTACTTCATCATAGAAGTAACTCACGCCCCTTAAAGCATACCGCTACTAAAAGGGTGTCAAAGAGTAGAGGGATCAAAACCAAGGGTCATTCTACGACAATCATCATCACTGACTATAATTTAAGAGGGAGATTTTTTTTTGAGTATTTGAATAATAATTTCATCTTAGTTTGGTTATGACTTGTGTTTCTTTTATCAAAGTTATTTCTAATAATTCTTTTATAATATCAAAAAACAAAATAGTGAAGTTCAGAAATAAATGTAAGTATCGAAATTTTGTGAATTTTAAAACCCAAAGAATTCCAATGGTGAAGTTCAGAAATTTTAATCTTAGTAGCAAAGCGCAAGCTCCCCCCGTAGGGGAAAGTGGCGAAGCCATTGCCTGGTATTTGTACATAATAGATATCAACCCAGATGGCTCTTTCGTTGTCTGAAATTGCCACATGTTCTTAAAAAAACAAAAAAACAATGACAGATGTTATGTACTTTTAACACCAAATTTATAAAAAAATAGTCCTGAAGATGAGACAGAAAAGGAGTTCGGCTTCAATGACTGAATGAATATAATACCCGCGCGCATGAGACGAAGGCAGCAACTTCATGAAACGTTCGGAAATTTCCTCCTCTTTCTCCAGAGGGAACGGTCCTTTTTTTTGTTTTCTCTTGTTTTTATTATTATTTCTTGTTTGTTTTGCTGCTTGTTTTTTAGCATTGCCGGATGGACGTTTTAAATAATAATAATAAAAAACTTACTCCATATTCACCGGACTTTGCAACGCTTGATTACCATTATCCAACAGACCTTGGCACCGCCTAATTACTTACTATTCGCCGGACCTTGCACTGCCTGATTACCATTCGTCGGAGCTTGTGCCGCTTGATTACCATTATTCACCTAACCTTGCACCACCTAATTAGCATTCACCAGAGCTTGCACGCCTAATTACCGCTCGCCTGACTTTACACCGCCTAATTACCACTCACCGGACCTTTCACCGCATACTTACCATTCAGCAGACCGCGTACCACCTGATTACTATTCACCGGACCATGCACTGTCTAATTACAATTCGTCGGACCCTGCACAATCTGATTACACTTATCGGGCCTTGTACCGCCTGATTATCTCTTACCGGACCTTGCACCCCGTGATTATCTCTTACCGGACCTTGAACCATATGATTATCATCCATCGAACCTTGCACTATCTTATAACTATTCTCGGGACCTTGCACCGCCTGATTACCATTCGCCGCACCTTGTACTTCCTTATTAAACTTAACTGATTAACACTTACCAGCCCTTACACCGTATGATTACTATCCAACGGACCTTGCACCGCCTAATTACCACTAAACGGACCTTGCACCCCTTGATTAGATCATACTGGAGCTTACATCGTTTAATTACCACTCACCCGACCTTGCACTACATGGCTATCATTCACTGGACCTTTAACCGGCTGGTTACTATCCAGCGGACCTTTAACCGGCTGATTACTCTCCAGCGGACCTTGCACCGCCAGCTTACCATTCACCGGATCTTGCACCGCCTGATTACCATTCGTTGCACCTTGCAATGCAGAATTACCACTCGCCTAATCAGCATTGTTCAACGGACATTGAACCCTCGGATTAGCACTATTTACACTATCCTCTGGCCGCTTGGATAACATTACCCACCGGACCTTGCACCGCCTGGTAACTACTGATTACCCTTTGCCTAACATTGTACCATATTATCACCACTGATCAGACATCGCGCCGCCTAATTACCACTCACCGGCATTGCACCTACTGATCACCAGTCAACAGACCTTACACCGCCTGATTACCATTCGCCAAACTTTGCACCGCCTGATTAACATTGTTTACCGGAATTGCACCAGATTAACATCTACCGGCCCTTGCACCACCTGATTAGCATTACTCACCGGACTCTGCCCTATCGGATTATCATCATTTCACCCCACATGACATCACCTCAATCTAAAGAGTCATTCAAGGCAGCTGCCCTCCCCCCCTTTCCCCACAATAAAAAAGGGAAGATTGTTGGTAACAGTTGTGGCAACCAATTATATAGTTATTCCGAATTCCCGGTTGATGTTTTCTTGCCCACTTCGCACCTCCGCGTCGCTCCACTCTTCAAGGAAGCATGCGTCAGTTGCAGAGCGCCTCTGAATAAGGAGAAATGCGCGCCCCCTCGGCCTTTAACACCCTAAATAGTCTCCTCTATGGCTTATCGGGGTACCTACATCCACATTTTCCGTTTCCTTAACTACACCACTTTTTACGGAACTCGCATTGTTATTGTAATGTTGTTACTCCGCTTCTTGTTCGTCTCACATAAAGCAATCATCTTCACTTTTTAGCAGATTTTATTATTATTATTATCATTATTAGTATTATTTTATTATTATTAACTGAAAAATGTAAGCCAACGTGGTTGGACATGCAAAGTAGTGAAGTAAGGGAAAAGGAAAATGTATGGTAGGTGCCTAGCTGTGGTAGCATAAAAATGGTAGTATCTGAGCTGACCGGGCTCGTAGACACGTAACTCTCCTGAACTTGCCGAATCACCGCAATAAAGGTCGACAGACCTGCGGGAAGTAATAAAAAGAGACAGGGAACAAGAGAGAGTAGTGAGGTAAGAAAATAAGGAAAAGAATATTTGTAAAAAGTAATAAGCCTAAGAGTGGAAATCAGAATGCAAATTTGCGCCAAGGGGGAGCCGTCACTAGGGGTTATAGGTGACGATTGAATGTTGGAAAGTGGTCAACCGTTTGGCCGAATCTCCTAAAGATCCGCCATTCAATATTTCAGTAATTCAGGTAACAAACAATTACCTGTTCAGTGATGCTTTTGACTTGGTTTCAAAAGAAACATAACATAATTTGAATGATCACAAAAGCCACTGGGACCTATCGAAGGTCATTCGATTCAGGAACTCCAAGACCCAACAAACCTACTCCATTTAAACCCTGTAAAGTTTCTCCATTCTAAAATTTGCTCTTGAACACACAAAAAAATCAAGCACTAATAACAACATCCATAGGATTGCATCACCAGATCATTAGAACCCTGTGCCGTCAAAAGCAAAACATATAAGTACTAATAACAACATAACTATATATATATATATATATATATATATATATATATATATATATATATATATATATACATTTAATCTTAGAAAATCAGTTTTCTTGTTTATACTCTTCCCTCGTATGCTGATCCAGCTCTATTTTGAATGAACTCAAACTAGAACTATTTAAATCTCGAGACAAAGCAGTCCAAGAATGTCCAAGAATCAATAACTCTATTAGTGAAATATTTTCTCAAATCCAGCCTACATCAGGGTTTTTTTAATTTTACTACAGTGCCTTGTCTTATAATTAACTACCAGTTTTGAAAAGACTACTAGTTCCAATTTATCAAACACTTCTAAAACTTAAAAATGCTGGATATATCACCCATTAAACACATTTTAAATGAAAACATGTTTAGTGCCTTCAATATATTCGCATAATCAAAGTGCCTCAAAGAAGCCATCATTTTTGTTACACTTCTACACGGTTTCCTGAATATTTATGTATTTCCTTCCTGCTTGTAATGTGGGAACCATGCCGAAATACAATATTCCAAGTCTGACCCAACATTAGAATTATATAGTTGAACTTAACTTTATTACTATTATAACTAACATTTATATTGATAAACCTAATACTCAATTTGTTTTATTTCTAGTTTCCACGAACTGCTTGGAAAACTTTAAGGATCTATCCATTATTGCGGCCACTTCCCTCTCACCCTCAACTGGACTAAACCAGAACCCTCTCTTTCATAGCAAAATTCCCTCTGTTGATTGTTCATGTGGATGACTATCTATTTGTGGATTGAATGTCACCTGCCATTTGAGAACCCACACAGTTAGCGCATCTAAGTATTTTTAACTCTGAAAATAGTGAAATTTTGCTGTTAATTGTTTATTAATATAAACAAAGAATAATAATGGACCCCAAAATAGATCCTTGAAGTAACCTATCAATAACAAGCCTCCATTGTGATTTCTATTCTTTTGACATTCTACCTCCTAATTTATAGAATTAGGGAATCGAGTCGAGCAAAAATCCTTAGATCCTCTCTATGGTTAGTCGTAGAAAAAATTGGGAAGGTAAGGTAAGGTAAAGAAGTCTTTGGAGGACATTTAAAGAAAAAGCAAGTAGTAGGTTAATACTCTTTGCTTAGGTGTGCTTTAATCAGTGTTGTAGTACCCTGCTTTGATACTTAAGTAAAAGTATTGTTATTCTTACAAAACTTTACTCAAAGTACAAGTAAAAGTGTTCAAACTTAAATGTACTTAAGAAAAAGTAATAAAGTATTTTATTCATGAAGTACTCAACTAGTGGAAGTAAAAAGTAGTGGCAAACAGTAAAGTACCCATCACCAAGACACTATTCAGTATACTGTACAATAAACCCTTTTATACCCGTTGTACTGACCCTTATATATTGGAATTCAGTTAAACCGGACTTAAATATTAAGCTGTAAATATCCCTCTATTGATCAGAAAGTCTAATTTATAAGAAAAGAAAAATTAACTAGAAAATGATCCAGTTTAACAGAATTTCAGGATATGAGTCTGGTGAACTAAACTAATTATTAGGTAAAAAATATACAGAGTAATTAATTACTGACATATTTTTTTATTCAGCTTCGCAAACTGATTTTCAAAGTTCTGGCTATCTAACATGAACAAGCGCTTATGATTAGTCCAAACCAGAGTACACGACACGCTTGTGATTGGTCATTGTCTGACATTTGCTTCTACGTGTGTCTGGCCAAAATTAACTGAGAAGTAACGAATACTTCTACGCTTTTCAAATGTAATAGAGTAGTGAAAGTACTCAAATGATTGACTACTTTTTAGGAAGTAAAAAGAATGACAAAGTTACTTGAGTACAGTGTTTAACTAATTTTATTTCGTTACTTCACAACTTTGGCTTTGATATGGGCGTTTTAAAACTTAAAAAGGTGCAATTCCAATTTATTTTTAAACATGTTGATTGACGTCTTTTGACCTATATAGATGGAAGCGAGTTCCAAGTTGAAACGATGTTATAAGTAAAAACTTCCCAACAATATTCGTCTGATAACGATCTAATTTCAATTTATGGCCATTTGTTTGCATGTTTTCAGCGCGTTAAAATGGTATCAAAGTTTATATTATCGTAACTTTTCAGAATTCTGAATATTTCTATCAATTGCCCGCGAAGGTGCCTATCTTCAAGCGAGAGCAGTTATGATTTATTGTCTTTATAGGGTTTGTTTAGCAGCTCAGGAATGAGCTTTATCGCTCTTCGTTCTTCTATCTCCAATATAGTGATATCCTTTTCTAGATTAGGAGACCAGACCAGCATTCCATACTCGAGCAGGGGACGCACGCCTGCTTTAAACAATGGAACTACTATTTCTCTACTCATATATTCAAAATATCTCGCAATAAATTCGAGTCTTCCTGTAATTGTTTGTCTATCTATGTCCTTTTTTGTCTCTCCCCAGGGGACTAAAGCACTAAATCAGCGTCAGAATCGATAAAAAATGGAGGGAGGGGGGAGCAGATAGACGTAGAGAAGTATTACTTTAAATCCCTTTATTCTAAAATTCGCAACATAAGATTCGCCGTATCCTAAAGCACTCGAGCGCACAAACAGGGCCATCTACTTCTAAGGCGAACAAATTACACGACTAGCTCCCTAAAATATAAAGGGGGGTGAGCTAGCCTCAAATACTGCACCCATTCCCTCTTCCTTTCAACCAAGAGTTATGATAGATAGGTGACCAAACCAAGGGAAAATAAGGTGCAAAGAGCGGAAAAGATCGAGTTTCCCTCTAGGGCAGAAAGGGAGGCCCCGATGGATTGGTCTTTTCTTTATTGCCGATTTAGAGCAGAGGTAACGTAAATCAGGCGCTCATAAAGGGGGCACAAGCGGCAGGCGAGATACTACGGGAGAAGCGGGTGAGAACAAATGGAGGAAGAACAGGACTAACCAGAGTAGAGAGAAATGACTAAATGAATAGACTTTATTACCCTCGTAGATCCCCACTCCCAAATACGAACATATAATAGCCCGTTAAGTACAAACACCCGCCCAACCCTTCCTAAGGGTAAGAGCAGACCGAAGAACAATGGTTCAGTTCCCTAATAATTTGAGCAAGTAGCCAAGATAGGGGTCTACCCGGGCGTTAGGAACCCAAAACTGCTGCTGGTTCCGCCATCAACGTAAGTTGCTTTGACTAGATTCCAGAGGACTACTCGTAATAACCACAGGGCCATCGAGTGCCAATAACCTAACGAAAGATCTGTCCAACCCTCTCTAATGCCTATTTCCCCACCAGATGGAGCTAAGAGATATTTAGTGTAATTAGGGAAACGCAAGATATTGGAGGGAGTATATTTTCCCATATTAACTATCCCCCTTCCCACTTGAACAGGGAAGAAAAGGGGGGTTAACGGTGGAAGGAGGCGAGGGCAGAAGTAGTAATAATTATTAAAGGTTCGGAAGCTAACGGCTTCGAGCCAAAGCTGCTATTGGCCGAGAGGAAACTTATGGACGGAATAAAGATGTTGCTAATCGATTCATTTCCTCCCTCACAAGCAGCAATTGAGAAGTCACTACATTTTTGTCTTTCTAAACACACACCACGCATACATCCCACAATCACATAAGCGGCGCATATATGATTTACTGAGAATGCTGCCTTTTGTATGTGCATATTCATGGGAGAGGAATCGCCCCCGTATTTCCTTTCGTCTCGGAAGGGCGATATTTCCCCCTTCAATTTGCTCTCTAATTTCGAGCTCTATAAAATAATTAGAAGAACTACCCTTTTTCTAAAACATTTCTGAGCAGTAAAAACCCCCAACATCCATATGATACCAGATCAAGAGAAGAAAAGGTGACTCGTGAAGATTAGTGGAGAATGAAAATGAAAGAGGGAAAAATATAAATAGTCTCAGTTAACATCAGTATAGCCTTTTAATATTAAATTTATTCATCAAAGTAACATTTATCAATTATATTCTTAAACATTGAATTAGACTCATCGACCTGAGAGGTCAAGTTATTCCATATCCCAGTAAATTTATACTAGATAAAATTCTCATCATCGTTGCGTTCAATCTTTTGTTTACAAGCTCGAAATTTTTACCATTTATAGATAGTAATAACTTGTTTTGTGCACACTTGCACCCCTTTATTATTTTACAATGGCTGCCGCTATGGACTATTTAATATAAAACGATCCGACTTAAGGAAGGTCACCATACAAAGTAAGCAAAGTTAACAGGAAAACGGCTGAGAGCGAGTCCCGAATTTGGACTTGGACTTGGACTTAAAAAGTGGTGAAATTTAGGGAGAGAAAGAGAGAGAGAGATAATGAGAGAGTAAAGTGGTGAAATTGGGTCAGTTTAAAGAATAGAGGTGGTGTGGGAGACAGAATGAATAGGTAGGTCCCTAGTGAAAGGGTATTTCTGTTTAAGTATTTTGTGTTTGTTTTGTTTGTTGTTATTTGTTTTTGTTTTTTTTGTTTTTTTGGGTTTTTTTTTGTAAACTATAAAATTTATAGCTTATCATAATTAAATTAAACCTGTTAATTTAATTAGTTTATATAGGATCTTGTTGGCATTCAAGCCTTTATTTGAAGCGGGGTTTTTGTTCCCGCTGTGTTTTTGAAAAAGTATTATAAAAAGTTTTCTAAGTGAATTTTAGCTTTTGAAAAAGTTTTCTAAGTGAATTTTAGCTTTTGAAAATGTTTTCTAAGTGAATTTTAGCTTTTGATATTTTTTCGCAATATTTTGTAAAAATAGGTAATCGTAGTGACAGTATATGAATTTATACTAAAGAAACCTGAGCATTACACTAGTTGTTTTTTGTGATTTGTCAATTTTGTCATGTGTATTTTGGAGTCACATCGCCGTCAGTCTGTGCCTTACTACCTTTAAAAGGTCTTATTTATCGAGCGACCTCGATGTTTAGGTGTATACGAGAGAACTCCGGGGACAGGTGGATGCCAATGGCTTGCCAGATCCTCTTAGGCCTCTCGTGGAGCGCCACGTTGATCGGAGATAATCTAACCGAGTAGTGGAGCTCCCTCTGTAGTTTGTATTCTCTTCTTCGGGTGTTTGTGGTGATAAACATCGCTTTGTTCTGGATCTTTGGTAGTTTCGCAATGTGGGTCTTGGTGCTCGCGTTCAGCGGCACTGGGGGGGTACAGGAGGCTCGAGCGAATGCACAAATTGAATATCTTGAGTTTAGTTGAGGGACTTAGGTCACGAAACCTATAAAATTTCCTCAAATTTCTCTTGCTATTCGCAACTGTTCGCTCGATATGACTCGTGTAGCCCCTGGTGGTGATTTTGAGCCCCAGAAACGTCCCTTCCATGCAGTAAGGGATTCGCTCCCCGTCTACACGTACATATATCGTTGAAGGTCTTGCGAAACATGGGAATTATTTTGAATTTTGGAGCATTAGCTGATATCTTCCATCTCCTCTCGAAAGAGTTGATGTTAGGTATCTCCATAGCCGTATTCCTCGCCATAAATTCCTTGTGAACATAAGCGGCGGTACAAATTTGCGATATATCGTCAGCGAACTGCACATATATCGTACCCTCAGAGAGGTTGTGGTAGGTCACGTGTATAAATGTTGTATAAAAAGGGACTGATACAGCGCCCTTGAGGGACCCCTGGTTCGAGTTCGAATTCGGGGCCTTTATGTCCTCTGATTTGTATGTATGCTCTCCTCTCCATTATGTAGTCGCACAAAATCCTCTCAAGAATGGGGTTGAGGCTTAGTTGAAGGATCTTAAATTGTAGTCCTCTCTTCCAAACCTTTTCAAAAGCTTTTTTGACATCGCGGAGTACCAGGTAGGCATGCCTTTTGTCTGCCTTGATTTTCGCAAGCTTTTCAGTAACGACAGCTAGTGCTGTGGCAGTCCCTCTTTTCCTTCTGAAGCCGTGTTGCTGCTCATTATACAAGTTGGCTTCAAAGAGAAAAGAGTTGACTCTGTTAGCAAATATCTTCTCGAAGACTTTACCAGCGAATTCTAAGAGATATATCAGTCGAAAGCTGGCAGAGCAGTCCAGGGGCTTCCCCACTTTATGGATGAAAATCATCTTGGCTAATTTCAACTAGTCAGGGAAATAGCCCGTGTTCAGAGCAGCATTTATGATGTTGAGAAGGCCACTCCAAACGTTAGGCGGGCCTGGATGAAATTCTCGCGGGTCAGCCGTGTAATACTAGGGGCTTTTTGACGAAAGGATTTTAGAGTAACGGAGAGTTCTTTCCTGCGACACACAATGGTGAAGAAAGGTTTTGTGTATATGTGTTTAACTTTTGGATTACGTTAGTTTCGAATTCGAGGTCGTAATTGTTATTTTCTTCCGGAGTAATTTTGAAGATTGAAGACCAGAAAATTCTAAACTTTTCTTCAATCTATTCAGTCTCAGTAATTGTTTGGCCGTTGTGAGTAATTGTGATTTTTGTTTGTGGAAGTTTTCCTTTAAAACGTTTAACCGTCTGCCAGAACGTGTGTGTCTTTTCTATGTCGAGTCTGTCTATTTGTCAGTCTCATAGTAGCTTTTGCTGGTCCGTAATTAGTGTCTGGAGTTCGTCTGTAATTTGTCTTAGTCTTCGCTAGGCATTGTGGTTGGAGTCTATCATCGCTACTACATTGGACAGGTCCCTATATTCTTGGGCTAGGGTTCTCATGAGAGGGGTCCAGAGGGGAGCTGGAAGGGTTTTATAAGTGATACGGGGAATACTATTTTGATCGGCTTTGATTAGGATGCAGTGTAAATCTTCCCGGTGGCCGCTGCAGCACTCTGACCCATGTTATTATCAACACCCCTCTTGCAAGGTACCCAGTGAACGCAGACGGACGTGTGATTCCTCGAGGGTTAAGATTTAACAGGTCCTTTACCCCAAATTCCTCAGAAGGATTTAGTAGGAGACTTGGTAGTTATTGCCAAGCTACTAAGTTGCCGCTTAGCCATTGATGAATGTCCAAATGCACAAATTCGATTTAATGTGTCCTCGTAAGAGGCTCAGTTATGATCAATCTAGGGCACAAGCGAAGTTGATTCTTCTAATAAGGGGCCAATGTTGATCGCCTGCCACAACTTCCGCCTCTTTGCCGGGCGGGGAAACTGAGGACTAGAGGTCCTACGAAAGAAATTTTAGAGCATACAATCCAAAATTCATCTGTGAATTTAGAGGGACTAAAATGAACATTTGGGTGGTATAGAATTTATTCACAAAGGGATTGTAAGATGAATAAGAATTCTTATTCAGAATTTTTGCTTATTTCTACTTAGGTACAACACATGTGCCCCAACTTTATGCATAACTATCATAATCATCTATTGTTCCTCCTCCTTGTCTTTCACTTTAATAGCTTTGAACATCTGAAAATCTTTATTATTGGCTTGAGGAATAAAGTTTTTACGGGTTTTTCAAATTTATTCATTACCATTAACAATTTTAGAAAAACTTAATTTCTAATTGATAACAATATGCAATTTAATCAATAATGTATTCTCCGTTGTTAATTACGACTTATTCCCAACGTTCAACTAGTTTTTCGATGCCTCTGCAATAAAAATCCCTGGATTTTGACTCGAAGAATTCGTCTAACCAGATTCTAAATTCCACATCAGTAATGAACGAAAAGCCACGCAAATTGTTGGAGAGCGATCGAAACAGATAAAATCCGATGCAGCCAAATCTGGCGAATATGGAGGATGCAGCAGGATTTTCCAATTAAGCGTTTAGATGGCGTCTTTTGTCATATTGGCAATGTGAGCACGAGCATTGTTGTGTTGCAGAAGGACTCCATAACGTCGATGAGGTCGCTTTTCACGAATAGCTTCGGCGAGTTGATACATTTGTTAAACGTAGAGTTCTGCATTGACCATCTCGTTGTTCGCAAGGAGCTCATAAAGAATGATGCCTTCACAATCCCACACACACACACATACACACAGCATCGTATTTCGTGGATGAAGTCCTTGCTTTAATCGTGGAAGTGTTTTTTTATTGGGGCTAAGCCATTGTTTTCGATGGTTCATGTTGACATAAACACACCACTTTTCGTCGACAGTGATGATGCGGTGAAGAAATCTGTCCCTATATCCACGAGTAGCCTTGTGTCGAGCAAGCAAACCTGCGGCAATCGTGGAGCGTTGAAGTTTGTTGCTTTCGCTCAAAGCGTGCGGAACCCATGCACCGAGTTTTTTAACTTTTCCCATCGAATGAAGCTCATTCACTACAGTTTTCTGATCCCACGCCAATTGTACGGCCAATTCTCTAGTCGATTGACGAGGATTTTCCTGAAGAAGGTCGTTCAATCAATCTTCATCCAACTTAATGGGGCGACCAGAACGTTCTTCATCCTTAAGATTGAAATGACCGTTTTTGAAACGTGAAAACCACCATTGAGCTGTCCTTTCTGATAAAGCATTTTCTCCGTACACAGCACAAATATCGCGACGAGCTTTGGCTGCGTTTGCATTGTTCCCGTCTCGATTGAAAATGAATAACAAGTGTCGAAAATGCGCCTTTCTTTCAACTTGACATTCTATTTTGAGGGTACAGAACAAAAATTAAATTAACACCACTTTTAAATAAACCGCAATGACTTATTACTCAACTTCAAGACGTAGCCTAAGCAAAAGCGTAATAGTCTACGCTGTTAAGAGACGTAGCCTAACCTTTGCAAATTTTGCTCTTATTATTTATTATTGTTTCTTAATATATGCACAAATAACGTCAACAAAACTTAAATCAACACAACATTAAATAAAACGCAAGAACTTATTCCTCAACCTAATATAAATCCTTGACCTTATGTATATATACTCCCTTAGAGCCTTATGTAGAAACAGGCAAATATTCCTTTGATTAACCCTTTTCTACTTTTTAAACTTTTGACCATTTATTACCAGTAGCTGACCTAAACTTCAAATATTTAATTTGATAATGTCACCACCCTTATTTTGTATTTATATTTACAATATATAAAGCTATGTGAACTTGATTCAGTCACACTCTGAAGATGTTATCCGTGTGAATTACGAAACATCAGTGCACCATGAATAAATAAATATCAAAAGAAACTCGGTGAAATTTTTAAAAAATCTTTCGCCAACTGGAGTAAAAATCTCTCTAAAAAAATTGTAATTATATACTATTTTCGTTAGAAGCAAATCACTCGTCTAAGTTCAATCGTAATTATTTCATTTTGCATTGAGTTAAATGCAGGCAATTGTATTTTTGTTCGAACCGTGACCTTAGGCATACCCTAGAACTGAGTTATAGATCGTTCTATATTCATTGAAGTGCCAAATTTCACAGGATAGGTACGAGGTATCGTGTAGCACCCCCACTAGCCTGGCGAAGTACAGCAGCTCGACGTCGCATCGATTCTACAAGTGGTCGGAAGACCTCTGGAGAGATGTTAACGACCCGTCTCGATAGTTGTTCACAGTTCCCTGATATTTGTAGGTCTCAGATCTTGAATGTGAAGAGACCAGATTATACATTGGGTTCATGGTAGGTAAACGTAGAGTAAACGTGGTGGTCATACCATTCTTCGAAACTACCCCGAATACCACTCAAACAATTTCTGGAAACTTGGACCCAATGCCAAGGTACATTATCCTGCTGGAATATCCCACCATTATTGTGGTACTTTAGTCCATGAGTAGATTACACAAATGATCACCAAGCATGTAACGTAGTGGTCTCTAGTCAAACACGAGTTCAGGTAAACTTTTAGACCAAATCCATGCCATCAGAAAACACCTCACACCAGTATGAAACCACCTCCAGCTTGCACAGTACCTCGTTGACAACTGAGGTCTATGGCTTCATGGTGCCTGCCCCACGCAAACCCGACGATCAGCACGAAACTGGAATCATGACTCATAGGACCACGACACGTGTTGCTAGTCCTTCAGGATCCAATTAGCCACGCCACGAGTCCAGGTTACGGCTTTGTCCGACGGCATGTGTTAACTTAGGTAGTTTGGTGGTTCTTCTGTTCCCAGATCTCATAGAAGGTAAAGATCGGGGCCAAGACCTGATGGATATATGTCCGGTACCTCATGCATTGAGTGTGGATGCGATTTGAGCCAGCGTTGTCATCGAAAATTCCTACGTGACGCTTCTGGTCACGATCATTAAGCAGTCAGGGTCGGCCACTGCACTGCTCTCGGTGGACGGTAATTCCTTCCATGAGGTATTCTTGGTACACACGTGACACCGCATATTGAGAGATGTTGAATGTTTACGCAATTTCGGAAATGGAATATCCTATCCACCTGGCGGCCGATAATTCATGTCACCTTGTCATGACCAGCTAGGCCGGAGTTCACACTGACCCACGATGTGTGTCAGATCACAACTGATACTGCTCTGAGAATTTTCAGGACGTCATGGTAGGGTAGCGATGCCCACCATTACTTTTACAGCACAACGCACACACATAAGCTAGCGGCGGCGGTAGCGATCGGACCTGTTCTCAGCGAGAGAGATCTCTATTCAGTATCAGTGACGGGTTTTGTGGTTTTTTTCTGTGTAATATATTTAAGTTCGGGAACATAGTTAACATTGAGTGTTACGACAAAATACTCAGGGAATTTTTAATTATATTTTAAATTAAATCGTGAAATAGGTTCCGTTTATTTACGTTTCAGAGCGGCCTAATTTTCCCTCCCTTTTGTTTACACTTTTTTTGATTGCTTAATTAAAGGTTTTTGAAAGGTTTCCTCAGTTTGGCTGTCGCTTTGGATGAAGTGAATATACCCTTTGAGGCAAGTAGTGTTATGTATTTTGTGATTCTTGTGGTGTTGAAAGAAAAGCAAATGTATCTGAATGCCCGGTTTGTTATGTGACTAGTGCAAATGTGGCTTTGGTAGAGGTGAGTCGGTTGCGTGATGAATGCAAGAGATTAAGTGAGTTAGTGAATGAAGTGAGAAGGGATGCGAGTGTACGCATGAAGAATGTAGCTGGACCAGGAGGGTGGAAGATAGGCCTAGACTAGGAACTGGATAGAAAGAAGTGACTGATGTAAGTGAAGATGAATGGTGTGTGAATATGGATAGAATGGCTAGGTTAGGAGAGGCTAGGTGTGTGAGTAAGAAGGATATATTAGGTTCACTAACAGATTTGATGTGCTGAGAGAGGAAGAGGTTGAAAGGGATTTGTCTGATGTGGTTGTTGCAGAAAATAGAATAAGAGGTAGTTTGAATGAAAACAGGAGGGAAGGTGAAGCTAGGCCTAGGGGAACTAGGGAGATGACTGAGGTGCTTGTGATGGGTGACTCTCAGATTAGATATTTAGATAGGAAATTGGGTGCGAGCAAATGGAAGGGAGTGAGAGTTTGTTTGCCGGGAGCTGATGTTAATGATGTGTCTGAGAAGTATGATGGTTTGGTGTCTGAGTGTGAGAGGGATGTAGTTGTGATTACCCATGTGTGAGTAAATGATGTAAAAAAGGGGTGGGTGTTTATGTGAGTTACGACAGAGGTATAAAAGGTTAGTTGAAAGGATGAGTGAAAGTAGAGTGAAAGGCGTTGTTTCAGGTGTTCTTTCGAGATTGGATGTGGGGATGGAATGGTTGTCTTGTGTAATTGGACTCAATGACTATATGGAAGGCCTATGTGAGGAGTCGGGATTAGTGTTTGTAGATATTTGGAATGGTTTTTATAGGAATAAGGCATTGTATGCATTAGATGGACTCCATCTAAGCCGGGCTGGAGTTAACGCGTTGTGGCAGGAACTAGATAGGGCCATTAGGTCTTTACAATCGGGAAACTAGTTACTGATAGTGATCAGGGAAATACAAGAGCAGAGGGTGGGGCAGAGAAAGAAAAGAAATGCAGAAGAGAGAGAGAGAGAGAGTGGAAGGTATACAGGCTAAAAGATGTGCTTCAGGGATAGGAGGGCTGAGTTGTCTTTATACCAATGCTCGTCGTCTCAGAAATAAGAAGGATGAGTTATTTAGTTATATTGTTGATGAAGATATATATATAATATCTATAATAGAATCATGGGATAATGAAAATAAATTTAATGACAATGTGAGTGAATTTGAACTACAGGGTTATATGTACATTATCAAAGAAGAGATAGGACTGGTGGTGGGTTGATTATTTATATCAGAAATAGCATTGCTTCAAATCTAAATAATTCTATAAAGTAAAAAGAAGTTTAGCCACTGTGGATAGATATTAGGGTCAGTAAAAAAAAAATATATACTTAGGAGCCTTTTACATACCAACCGGACAGACAAGAGTGTATTGATGAGTTTATGATCAGAAATAAGTAAAGGATGTGAAGTAGACAGTTATTCTTAGTGACTTTAATTTAAATTCTGTGGACTGGAGAAATATGATATGAAGGGATAGAACAAGTTTATAGAATGCTTTGAGGATAATTTTTTACTCAATTTGTTAATAAGCCAACAAGGGATGCCAATATCTTAGATCTAGTTCTTTCAAATGATGGTCACTTGGTTCCGGAATTGATTGTCGGGAAAGAATTGAGAAATAGTGATCATCAGATGGTTCGTTTTAACTTGGGAATAATGAAAGGTAGAACATCAACAAACTCCACGAAAACTCAAAATTTGTATAGGGGTGATTACGATAAATTACGCGACTTGTTAAATTAGATCAAGTGGGATATAGAATTCAGTGGAAATAATACCTATGAGGGGGAAACACTTTTAAGACTATATTAAACATAGTCCAGGAGAAGTGTATCCTAATGATGGCTATTAGGAAGAAATGTAGGAAGCCATTGTGGTGGAATCAGGAGATAGATAGGAAAATTTCTGGGAAAAAAAGGGCATACCAGAGATTACAGGGAGAAAGTACTTTTAACAATTTAAATCATTATAGGTCGACCAGAAATGAGCTAAATAGGATTATTAAGAAGAGCAACAGGGTGGCAGAAATTAATTTTGCTAAAAATAATTATAAATATCCAAGAAAACTCTTTATCTATTATAAAATCAATAACAAATCTAACAGTGATAAAATAGGGCTTATTAAATATGAAAGGGTTTTGAAATAATCTAATGAGGAAAATTTTCTTCACTATTTACAGAAGAGAATCCAGAGAGATTAATTGAGGATAATTCTAAATCAAGGAAAGTGGTGTTGAATCTCATTAATGTGAACAGGGAAATAATTAAAGGACTTATATTGGAGTTAAATATTAGTAAGGTATCTGGCCCAGGCAACATTCATTCTAGGTTACTCAAAGAAGGTGTAGATAGTATTGCAGTAGCTCTTGAGAAAATATATACTACATCACTAGATGGATAAGTTAGATCTTAGAAAGTTATTTGAGTTGGAAGGTAGTAATAGGACTAGGAGTCACCACTTAAAAATTAAAGAACAGAGGTGCAGGTTGGATGTTAGAAAATATTTTTCACCAATAGAGTGGTAGATTACTGGAATGATTTGCCACCTGGGGCAGTAGATAGTCTAAACTTGAATGTTTTCAAACGCAGATTAGATGATTATATGGGGAGGGAGGGTTAACTTAGGGGCAGGGGGGGGGGGTATTCTGGACTCATTCCTGTGGATGTAGTTTTTTATTATTGTATATTATGATTGATTTGGATTTTGACGAGCCTTGATGATGATAATGATGATTTTTGTTTTTGACGCATTCCTGTGGATGGTTCAAATTGTCTATTGTAGATGCATGACTTGACACAATCCTATGGATGCTATTTGTGGGCATGTTTTGACGGATGCGGATGACCTTTGATATGTCCTTGTGGCTTTTGTCATCCGTGAAATTAGGAGTATGTTAGGTTATTTTATGAACGCTATTTGGTGTCAAACCATAATACTTACTGGCACCTCTCCCCAAAGGATACCAGCTCCTGTTAACCTCGGGCTTATCAGCGTTGGCATACTGACCTTTATGTTTATTTCATTATCCGTTCGGGGATCCGCCTGGATAAAGGCAAGTTGGCGAACCACTAATACAAGTACTATTACCTTGCAGAAAAATCGTATTTTAGGGGTGAAAATCATCTATCTAGGCATAGTTCCTCTCAAATTTAACTGTTTCTGCTATTTTTGTCCATTTTATTTATTCGTATTTTTTAAGATTTCTGTATCCTCCCTTTTTCCAACTGAGAGTAAATACCCTCGTTAGTATTGACCTTACTTTTCTCAAAATAGGAATAGCTGGTAATTGTCTTCACCGAAATTCGTTGACTATTGGAAAATAAATTTATGCTTAGGACCCTTATGTAATTTCCGTTCAAATTACAGAGGATTCTCATTAATGTCATTCCTAAGTTCATTAAAAGAAACTGGGTGAAGAACTTTTGAAAGGGATCAGAAATTATGTATATAATTACGTAAGAAATTCTTTCAAAATGATATAGAGACCCATAAAATACTTGACGACATAAAAGAAAATGGCAAAGTTTAATGCTTGACTATAATAAAATATTTATCAACTACAAAAGTTAGTGGTTTATCTGATTTATTATTTATTTTAGTTAGGGGAATGCTATTCCACTGCTGTAAATGACATTTAATTTCATCATGGTTTCAAAAATCTAATTTTATTAAATTTAATTTAAACCTCAGTCAAGTGGACACAAATATTAACTCCAACTAGAGAGGCTCGAGGGAGTCGGAGGCCCCAAAAAGTTAATTAGATTTTATTTTAGGGAATTATACCACCACCACGACCATAGTTAACTTGTAGGAAGGGAAAAAACAGAGACGGGAAGTGAATTAATAGAAAAAGATTCAATTAATTGGGAGAATAGTGAGATATTTATGCCTAGGCGCCTGCAATTCAAGTTCTTATTCATAATGTTCCATGGTTCTTATATTATTGCTATAAAAATACGAATTGCATCGAAAACAGCTTCGCCAGGTTTCCAAAAAGCAAATCATTTCATTACTAAACCTACTTTATGGCTGTCTGTCTCTCTTCTCTCGCTCTTCTTTTTCTCTCTCTCTCTCTCAACAATCACCTTGCCGTCGGTGAGAGAGCTTGCGCGATCTGCTTGAGTTAAGCTAGCTAAGCTGGGGGACTTTTAGTCCGGCAGGGTCACCCATGCCAGTAAGGTAGCTTTAATAGGATCAAGATTAAGGGTTGTCAAACTTCTCTACCACTTTTTTGATGCGTCTCCTTGCATCCCCCTACTAACCTCTTCGATTCTGTTAGTACTAAGTTTCACCAACTCTCTTGAACTGTAAAAAAAAACAACAACAAAAAATAAACATTCATCTCTATTACACATAAGTTGTTTAGTAATAAGGGCCTCACCAGCTACCTTATGCTGCGTGAGAAGGGAGGCTTTGGAACCTCTTTAAATAATGCCTTGGAGCACTCATAGGTTACAAGAGACTGAGATTGAAGGGATCTCAGGCGTTTGGGGTACGATTAATGGAGAAATGCTAGGTACCCCTTAGAAGCTTTCTCCTAACGTGTAATGGCCTGACCAGGCCCCTGTGACCGCTAATTGGTGAACAAAGACTCAATTGATCTTTGGTGAGAGAGCTTTTGTGCCTTGCTGGTTGCCAGATCAGCTAAAAATCTCGAATGAAGTCGTGGGCACTTAGCTTTACTATTTGCCTTAAGTCTGGCCGTTTTTAGTTGATTAGTAGGGCTTAGTAGGAAGACAGTTACACCTAAAGCACCCCTGTCGAAAAATCAGAGATCCAGTTTACTGGGGCTCTTGTGCTGCTCAGATGGGAGCTGCGGCACGATTGGGGACGTCCGGCCCAGGGTTTCTGTTGGCCGAACGACCGAAAACCACCTGGAAATAGGCGGATGTGATTAGTGCGAGAGAAAATCACACACAAAAAACTTTTTTAATGCGTATGATTCCAGAGTTTTTAAGATGGCGAAGAAGAATGGTCCTCCGTTCCGCAAGTTAACCTCATAATCTGCAAAGTTTATAGATGAAGTGAAGATTCGGGGGCAGGAGTTGCAAGGAGCTCACAAATGCCGTTAGTGTCTGTGACTACTGCGAACTGAAGAGGTGCCTGGGCAAGAGCATCGCTCAACTGAGAAGGAGAACTCACTCCTCAAAAGGGAGGTTCACCTCTTAAAAACAGAGAGGTGCAGATGCTCAGGCGAGTGCGAAGGAGAGAAGGCTTCCGACCTCCAAGAGCAGGAGTCTTCTGCTGCAGGACTGGCTCAACGATCCAAAAAGAAGAAAAGAAAGAGGAAGAAGGGACAGAGGAAAGAAGAGAAATTAGAAAGAAAAGAGGAGAGAGTAGAAAGAAAAGAAAATAAAAGAAAGTGGAAACAGAGGACGAGAAAGTAGAAGCCGAAGAAGAGAAATGAAAAACAGAAGAAGAGAAAACAAAAAAAGACAAGAAAAAGAAAGAAGAAGAAGAAGAAAAAAAATGTAGAGAAAGAAGAGGAAACCAGCAAGTCGCTTCCGATAGGGAAGACTCAGTCGTCTGCAGACAAATGTGCAAGGGGCACTTTTATTGGTGATTCTCAAGCACAGGGTATTCAGCCCCTGCTAGTGGCTCGCCTTCGCACTAGTGTGAAGGTAAGCTGCCCTTCAGGACAGGGTAACCACCACATCAGGGTAGAGGCGGAGAAATCTCAGATTTCTGAGAGTTCAGTCGTTGCTCTGATGGTAAGTGGCAACGACCTCTACCTGAAAGGAGGTAGGCTAGGCCCTACGGATAAAATCCCCCACACAGTCATGGGCGCCGTGGACGACTGTGGGCTGAAAACTCGCATGCGTTTTGTGTTGGGCTCCTTCTAGCTCTTTCTCTATCTTTCTTTCTCTCTCTCACTCTCGCTCTCTCATTCGAATATATATTATGGGAATTAAACTTGTTATCGCTGGAGACCCGGAAACTGCGTGGTCAGCTTATGAAGTGTTCAAAATAATTAGAGGTTTCGATATTGTAGACTACAGGGATATTTGCCAGCTTAGACAAAGCAGAACAAGAAATCACGGCTACAAACTTGAACTGAAGCGTTACCAGCGTGATATGTGTGCGAAATCTTTCACATATAGCATCTGCGACACTTGTAACGCACTTCCAGTGGAAGTTGTCAACAGCAACTCTGTTGAACAGTTCAAGTCTAGACTAAACAAAGTCTTGAAAAATAGCCGCTTGGAGACTTAAAGCCTGGCGCGAGTGCTCTTCTAGAGCGTCAATCTGACCTTTTCGAGGACTGCGCCTGCTCAAGTGTTCACTCAAAGGTACCCTCTTAGAATGGATCGTAAGGTCTACTAGGTTACTTCTTTTCCTTGTTACTTCTTGTTACTCTCTCTCTCTCTCTTTCTCGCTCTCTCTCTCTTTCTCTCGCTCTATCTCTTGCTTTCTCTCGCTCCCTCTCTCTCTCACGCGATATCTCTCTTGCTCTCTCTCTCTCTCGTTATTTCTCTATCTATATATCGCTCGCTCTCTCTCTCACCCCCTCTATCTCTCGTTCTCTCTCAAGGATCTGTACCGGCTACTGGGTAAACTTGTTCAAGACAGTGTGTGTATCGTCATGGGTGATTTCAATACCCAAGTTGAATGGAAAACATGATAGCCCTGTGGCGAGAACGCGCTACTCGTAGAGTTGGCGAACAACGAGTTCCTGATTCAATGGATGAGAGAGCCGACGAGAGGCAATAATACCCTCGACTTTGTTTTCACCTCTGAGGATGATATCGTTGAGGATCTCTCTTTAGGTGAAGAGCTCGTTGGCAATGATCATCGACTAGTCGGATTTATAGTCAAGGTCCCCAAGGTAGAGTCTGCAACTGGTAAATCGAGGAAACTTGATTTGAGAAGATCAAACTTTGCACGTCTTCGTGCTGGATTGACTGATGCGAGGCGAGAAGCGCGAGGATGTTGAAGATTTGTAGAATAGATTCAAAACTACGTTCATGAGTCTTCAATCACGATTCATCCGTTTGAAAAGTCTTCGTCGGTCTTCTGTTAAACCAAAGTAGTTTAATCAAGAAATTGGTCAACTGCTGAGGGACAAGAGAACCGTGTACCGGCAGTTAAAGATTTCTAGTGACTTTGACGAGTACCGTAGGCTAGCTAGGAGAGTGAAGTCTAGCATAAGGGCGGCTAAGCGTGCCGAGGAGCTCTGAGTGGCGAGACTTTGCAGGGAGAATTCCAAGGAGTTCTTTGGCTATGTAAATAGCTGTAAGCTAATCCATCGCACGATTGGCCTTTTAGTGAATGAGGAGGGGGCATTAAAGCACTCAGATTCAGAAAAGTCTAATCTCCTGAACGACTACTTCTCTTGAGTGTTTACTGAAGAGTGTAGGCCCATCCCCCAGCCCACGGATTCTTACTTGGGAGAAAAGCTGGAGGAAATGGACTTCACCCAAGGAGACATAGAAAAAAAGATCACTGATCTAAAGACAAATAAGTCCCCTGGCCTAGGCGGGTTTCTACCTAAAGTGTTGAAAGAAGCGCGTGATGAAGTGTCACAACATCTGAGCACAATCTTCAGCATGTTAATCCGGACCGGATGCGTTCCTAGAGACTGGCGTGAAGCGGAGGTGACTTCTATCTTCAAGAAAGGAGACCCTAGCCAGCCGTAGAACTACCGACCTATTAGCTTAACCTCAATAGTCGGTAAACTAGACAGTCTTGAAAAATAGCCACTTCGAGACTTGAAGCATGGCGCGAGTGCTCCTCTAGAGAATCAATCTGACCCTTTAGAGGACTGCGCCTGCTCAAGTGTTCACTCAAAGGTACCCTCTTTGAATGGATCGTAAGGTCTACTTGGGTACCTCTTTTCCTTGTTACTCTCTCTCGCTCTCTCTTTCTCTCTCTCTCTCTCACTATATATATATATATATATATATATATATATATATATATATATATATCCTTCGATCTTTATTTCTCTCTCTTTTCTCTGTTTATCTATCTCGGTTTATTCCTCTTTCTTTTTAGTCCTTGTCATCCCATTTCATATTGAAGGCAAGTATAAGACGGGAGAGCCGAGCACTTACGACATGACGTCAAATGCTTAGGTTATTTGTAGGTGATGTCATCGGGTGACATCACTCTTCAGATTATTCTGGCCTCGTAGTGTATTATCTTAATGGGAGTATGATGATTAATGAGATTCATTGGGGTCATTTTATGAACGCTCTTTCCTTCTTTAGGTGTACTCATACTAAAAATTTGACATTTGTTTATGTTTATGAGTACTTTATCAGTGCACCACTAAAATAATTGTAATATTAGGGTTGACTTAGAATAACAAAGCATTGTAGTTAGTGGTGTGACACAAGGCACTGTTTTGGGGGAACAGCTGTTTCTTTGTTAAATATGCAAATCACAGCCTTTAATTTGTTGTGACGTATCTAAATTTATGGATGAGACAAACATGGCTGGGAAGTAAGTAAATATGAGAATAACTTGAAATCCGAATTACGTAAATGGACTTACTCAATGGAAGTTAAAATAGAGAAAGAGGGAATTGTAGTTACCACAGATTTAATTTATTATTATGGCAAGGCATCGAAGAAGGCTAACGTGTACAACCTTATACCAAAGTTTTTATTTAGAAATCAAACGCAATTAGATTCCTCAATAAATGGCTAATTATTCCTCTTTTCAGCATCTATTTCACTTCTAGTTTCCAGATTCATGAATAAATATATTAATAGCAGAAATACGAACCAAATTACTATCCTAAAGGAGACAATTCTTCCTAATACACAAAATGAATTTACTTAACATTCATTAAAAACAAGAAAAATAAGTGGGAAATAAATTATCTTTTTAAATCCTTAAGACTTTCTGCACTATTGAAATACCTCCCTCCACAATTCATTCAAGAACCATTTTGATGCACATTTCCAAAGGTAATCTTCGCCTTGAGCAAAGTTACCAGGGTTAAAATGGCAGAGCGAAAATAACAAACACTATGGTTAATTTGAGTAAAAAACATGGCAAAACATTGAAATGGTTTAAAATTACGTGATCTTAATAACCGGGTTATTAAAACAACTCAACATTTACGTGCACAAATCAGAAGGAACGACCTTCCCCCCCAAGAACGATCAAACTATTAACGCATTAAGGAATTCGCTAAACAAGGACCACAATTTATTTTAATGAGGGAAATACGAAACGTGGGGTATGTAAAACCCTTCCCTTGCTGCCAGAAGGACAAATTATTGGTAACATTAAGTGAAATATCGTCTAGTTCTGTGACAAATTTGCCTGGAAAAAGAAAACAAAAAAATACTGGGTGGTATTTGTCTAACTCGCACTTGTCTTGAAATCATTAAAACAATACTGCCCATGGCGGACCGACCTCGCCTCCCCCCCCCCTATGTCCGCCAATGTTATGTTATTACTACTACTATCACTGATATTACCCACTTATAAGCCAAAATTAGCAATGGTGACAGACTTTGGTACATATGGGAATGATAAAGCGAGGAAGGCCTTGATATAACTAGATTCCATACATCTGATAGCATCAATAAGCGACTACCATCAGTGATATCTTTTAATTTCTATTTTTAAAAAAAGTGAAAAACAATGAGGGCATATCTGCATGAAAGTGGTAAAATTGGGGACAATGAAAAGTGTGGTAAATACAAAGTCCACATAGATCGCATGGAGTTATAGGGATTAGGAAGGTGCATAACCTACTTTAATCTATCATTACCCAACATTGCGCGCCCTCCAGGCCCTAGTGAACGTAAGAAGACATGCGTCTATATATCTTTTAACATTTTCACTTCCCCTATTTTCACCACTTTATTTACAGAAAATATGACATTTCAACAAACTTTCTGGGAAGATGCTTTCGTTGGTTTTCGCCTTTTAGTTTTAAGTAATTCAACGTGAGAAGATTCCTTTGACGGATCAGAAAGCACAATTTGCCACTCTGGTCAATCAGAAAGCTAAATTTGCAACTTTAGCCGACCAGAAAGCCATATTTACAAACTTTGCTGATAAAAAGGCAATTTTGACAAGTCTGCTGATCAGAGAGCTAAATTTGCCACATTTGTTGACTAAAATAATATATTGACACCTTGGCTGGTCAGAAGGGCAAATTTGAAACTTGTGCCAATCAGAAAACCAAATAGGCTTACTGCGTTTGCCGATCAGAAAGCCAATGTCTCTTTTGCTGATTAATTTTTCTCTTGCATGAGAAGACCCGCGACCCTCACAAGAAGCGATGTGACTCATATTTTGGTTTTTGTTTCTATTAACCCAAATTGACTTTAGTATCAATAGGTGACAGGTATCCTCCAACAAGTGCTTACCTTTGGGGAAACAATTATAAAATGCAACCGACCGGAAAGCACTTTAATTACCTGCGGCGAAGCGCCAGGTCTAGGCGTCGCTTTTTTTTTCAAAAGGAGTAAAGTTAATTTTTTAAAAGGAGTAAAATTAAATTGTACCTATTTAGAGCCATGAAATGGCCCATATGACCATGGAAAATAGGGTTATTCACTCTGGAGATTTCAAATCTGCCTTCGGATTTGGCGCCATCTAGTGGCAGAAGCCTCATTGAGCCATTCAAAGGCACTTCTTGTAAGTGGTTTGAACCATGGGAAACCATCAATGTAATAACCATTTATCATCTTATCACAAAACGTCGCAGGTCATTGGAGGGACTTTCACTCTTGTTTTTCTTCTATCAAGTGATCTTAAACGCCAAAGTGCGAAACATCGCCCTGAATTTTAAGTAGGTTACCAGCTTGACTTGAATTGTTAAGAAGGTATCGAAAGTAGGCACTGGACCTAAGTAGCAATTAAGAATGAACGAAAACAAACCCAACCAAGAATATAAAAATAGAAAAATGAATTAAAAAAAAAACGTATGGAAATTACTACAATGACAAATCTTATTAGACTTTAGGAAGACGCAAAGAGAGCCACTTCCAAAGCCTCTAGAAATCCGCTCGCACAATAACACCAAATACAACAGAAATCAAAGAACCCCGCACTCTCTACGAGTCGCCCAACCCTAGCGTGGTCATCGCCACCCTAAACCACAAAGCCACCAACCCAAGTTGCCAAATTAACCCAAATAATCAAATGATCAAACCTCTTTTAAACTATTAGAACTTGTTAACAACTTTGGATATCCGACACCATCTCAATCCAATTAGCGAAAGTTTTGATCTTTTGACTATTATTTAAGCCAACCTCAGATACACCCCCACTTCAGTACCTTCGTGGAGTAGTGTCAACTTACTTGGCATTTTTCGGGAAGAGCTCGTGAATAGTGGTTTTTCTAGATTCTAGGGTGCCCGTGTAAAAGCTCTCTACTCTGTGCGTAGGCGAAGTGTGAGATCCGTACCCATCGGCATTCAGCTAAAAGGATAATAAAACAAGATGTAATTAGCTTTCGTCTCAAACCTAGAAGATAGGTCTATTCTCTGCCAGACAGTTAGGAAAAGCCCTGAAAATAAACTCGTGAAGTTGGAAGAAGTGTAGAAGATAGCCTCAGATCAACCTAAGAGCAATAGGGGTGGAAGAAAAAGCAATCCTTCAAATGTCAGATGCACGGTCCCCACGTCCCTCTCGCTACAACGAGTCTAATCTTTTGGATATTCGAGTTATATCTCTTCCACCCATTTTCACTTCTAATGCGTGGCCTTCCAGTTTTTTGTTACTTTTTATAAACAAATATCTACACCGAACATGAACTTCGAGGGAGACCAAAACATGTTCTTATTGCTGAAGAATTATCGGCTGCAGGGGCAAATAACGCACGAACAACAAGTTGAGCACTTACTGAAGATTTCAGGACTTCATCAACTACCATAGCACGTCATCTCAAACAGTTAGGGAATATTAAAAAAATAAAAAAGTAGTTTCCACATCTTGAAGTCTGTTAATCGCATTTTGTGACAAAATAAAGATCCACTTTTTAAGATAATCTAGACTTGGGAAAAAATGGATCCCATATGATAACAGGCAAATGTATGGGGAATGAATAGACAATAATGTAAACCCAAGTCATATGACAAAGCCATTGCTGTACTCAAAAAGATCATGGCTGCAATTCGGTGGAATCAAAGGAAACAACATCATAATCAGATCGTCGACGGATTGCCGAAATACAAAATTTGTCATCAAACAGCCTGCAGTGCTAAAAAGACACAAACCAATACTTCTTGATGACGTACAGCTCCCCGAAACCTCCATCAATTTCGCAATGAAGTTGGTGGCACACGAATGAGGAGAAGAAAATCACACAATAAATCTACACAAGTTTAAAGTAAAAAGCGAAGCAACAGCCCAACAAACCCAAGAATGGCCCCTCGGTGACCAGAAACCTAATACAGGTATAAATTGTGCAGTTGTGAGTTGTCCTGGGTATGAACTTTTTAGGTGCGAGTTTTTCTAGGTATGAATTGCCCAGCTACGAGTTGTTCTAGGAATGAAGTGTCAATGTGTGAGTTGTCCTAGAAATCAAGTGTCCTAGATCCGGCAAACTCAATCCTTTAAATAATTAAGAGGTGGGAGTGGAACATATTTTAGTCACCCCCGAAATGCGGCAGGAGCATAATGGTACGAAGGAACAGGGAGACCCATAGCAAAGACTCCTTTTGGCGAAATAAAAATATCTGAATAAGAAAAAGGGTAAAATATACTTTCCTTTCCCTCCTCATATCCTAGCTAATTACCACCCCTCCAAATAAATCAAAAAGCGCTTATCAGAAAACGATCTTAAGGAGAGAGCCATTTTTCGAGTCCCAATGAAAAGTGGCCATTCATTCAGACAGGGCAACAAGACAGGTATGTATGTATGTATAGATATGTGTACTTAAGTGGAGAAGTAGGATGATTAATATGTTCCCTTTTGACAAAAAGAAAGCGATCCTTTCCTCACACGCACATACACTCACCCTCCCTCTTTCATCCCGCTAACAAAACACACTAAACATAAATTCAACGCTCGTTCCTTCATCCACAAACAAATGGCTGACTCGTTAATTTAACTTATCAGTCACCCCCTTCCTCTCATTGCAATCCGATCCAGGCAAAACTCACCCATTCCAAACGACCAACCTTCGTTTTGTACGACATGCTGTCTTTATCTCGTCATTGTAGGACAGAATTTTGTCCAGAATAACCCAACCCCTGCAAAGGAGGGCCTTTAGCCTCTGCATGCTAATGACCGTATTTTTCTGTTATGAATCATCGTTTAGAAGCAGATTTTTGCGACTAATGATTCACCTCGGCTGAAAACAAAAGAGATGGATGCCTCCTCATAAACCCTGACGTTCTGGCTGGCTCGATTAAAGCACTCTCCGCATTTGTTGTCCCTCCCTTTTCTCCCTCATAAATCCGCTTAGGGAGCTTGGATAAATCAAATTATAATTTTCTCCCTGATAAAGAAGAAACTAGCAGAGATGTGCCCGACAGATCCTCAAGCGTAGCGGAGAAAAACGAAGTTTTAAAGGGAAAGGATGAATTTCGAATAAGAAGTACTACTACAATAATATTACTCCTCCCCTCCCCTTATAAATCTTTAAAAGTTCTGAGAATTTGTAGATAAGAGTGAATGATAAAATATTAAAATAATTAAACTTGCATAGGGGCGAAAGAAAGCCAGCGTATGACATTCATCCAACTCATCAAAAAACCTGTCGTCCGGGTGACCAAAGAAGGAAGGAGAGCATTAGATAATCGCAATTTTAAAAGTAAATTTCAGAGGCAAGGCTGCAAACAGATCTAAGAAAGTGTTGAGTGATTCAATTGTAATAAGAGAGGGGAAAGGACAGTAATTAAATTAAAAACGCCACCACGCTCCAGGGCTCTAGTAGGGCGAATAAGTGAATACCCAGGTGTGGAAACGCTGAAAACTTCTCAGATAAGATAAGGCCGAAAATGAAATTATCTTTCTTTAACGTCCAACAACGATAATTTAGAAAACAGGCAGAAAGGGGAACTGAGAGTGATTCAAAGTTCTTTATTTGTTATAACGTCATTCAAATCCTTCTTCCTTACCCCTTAGCACTCACTCTATCCCTTAAAATACACAAAAATGGTGGGAAAATGTGGCTTGGTTACCTTGACAATCGTTGCGACGGGAGTGTGCTGCACCTCGAGCAGTTGGTTATCTGCATCCATATGGTGATGTGCATGGTCGCCGACAGGATCGAGGGGTGGTGCATCTCCAGGGTCGCTCGACATAAGTAGACGTTCCTTCATCTCACGCAGGTATGGGTACTCACTCCCACCCCCACCTCCACCTTCTGTAATGCAAGTAAGGGGATCTTAGTAGTGCTTTATCAGGCAGGGAGTAACTCCCCCTTCCCTATGCACAAAATGCCGTGCCGATCCGGTAAGTGTACGCGACATTGGAGAAATTGAAAGATATAATAATTATTCAATCCAGTTATAGTGAAAGAAAAGAAAATTTGTGTAATCCCAAGGAAATCAAGAAATTATGAGAATGGATTTACAAACGTCTAAACCTTGGTATCGGGGAGCAATATTTAGAGCCTTGATGAGGGTGCGAATTAGCAGGAGAAACATATGTAATCCAACAGTGGAGCAGTCAAGAAAGTAAGATAGTAGAGCTAATGCAAATCAATAGTAATAAACATTCCGGTGAACGTAACAATCAAGCTAAATATTTGTCAACCATCTTATAGCTATATCCTTCCTATAGCCCTCTACTTTTTATTTCTTTATGTATGTTTAGCATAGTTATGCTCATCCAATGCATCGATCTCTCTTTCGTTCTACGCCTCACTTCCACTTCTTAGTTTGTATCTCTTCTCATGTTTGGTGTTTGGGTTTCAGTTGTTTTTTTTTGCTTTAAATGAACGTGACGTAAAGTTCAAAAGAACACATAATCCATACTTTCTTTTTTCATAGGTTAGTGTGAGTTAAACTGCAGTACACGCAGCCGCGGTACGTGATTACTATAGCAATGCTGAGAGACATTTACACTTCCTTGGGCATACCTGGGCATATCCACGCCATGCGACTAAATGTATCCAATAAACGACTCTAAAACGACGTGGTTGGGGGGTGGATGAGCAGCGCCCCTCAGACATACCAGAAGCAGGGTGGAGGTGATTAATTAACTCTTGCTTTAATAACTGCATTGCAGGTATTTGGGGATTTATTGCTCCCGGAAATCCAACTTTATCAGATACAATATTCTACAAGAAGCGGAGGCAGGAAACCAAGAAACTCTTCAAGATCTACTCAATCCGGTTCTATTTTTCAATGGTTTGCCTTCAAAAAAACTCTTTTGGAAACTATGCTATAAAAATGTTATTAGTAACTATTTTCACAACAATTGCCATGACTACTCTCTAAATGAAGACGAATTAAACATATAAAGGTATGAATAATTATGCCAGTTTATCCAAAATAAAATTTTTGTGAATAAATCTAAGCGTTTCCATAGCTCAATTAATTCCAGGCTGGGTAAAATAACCAGGGATTTCTTAAGGATAAAGAAATCTTCGGGGCTGGATTCAATATTCTTCATTCGGCGGGAAATTGGAAAGTCTTCAGATGTATCTCTTTATTTTGAGACACTTTTAAATTTGCCTTTTATTTAAATTGGCTGCAAACGACAGGTACATATGGAATTAATTTTTTTACATTTGATATGAGTTTAAAATAACGTTAAATTTGTACATTCTGCTTATATTAATTTATTTTATAAAGTTTTATATTATTACAGAATCTTACAAACGCTATTTAATTATACATAAGTATTTAATAAGCTAGTTTTCCCGAATATTTCTTCGATAAAATGGATTCATGCTTAGAGCGTTTAATATATTCAAATAGAGATTATTTGAGTTAGGTTTAAATATATGGGTTGCCTTTAATTAACGATATATTAATTTTAACAGAGATAAAACTAACCCATTATTATAATTGTTTTTCTATAAGATTAAGATCATTTAAAGGGACAAATCCGATAATTAATCAACTTACATAGTGACGTCTGCGAAACATCTCTTTAATTGTTGCCAACTGCCAGCATATCTTTTATTTTCGTGCTCAGAGCACAAATTCTCTTTTAAATTCTCTATTCATCTAATTTAACTTAAATATATAGAGGCCATTGCATTGTAATTATTATCTACACTCATTTCCACAGAGTTTTATAATTATTCAACCTAAAATATTATAGTCCAGTCTTTTGTTTCTTTTTAATATAGTGCTAAAGTTCCTCGAGTTAACGGAAAGAAAAATATTTAGTTTGAGATATAAATAAGGAACTGGGTACGAAAATGACTTAGTTTGGAAAAAATAGGAGTAACCTGGGGGGTGGGGGTACGTTAGGAAATATATGATATTTACTGTTATAAAAAGTTTTCTAATTAATTTTTGAGCCCAATGTTGAATTTTTAAGGGAGGGCGGTGATCTTATTCTTGAGTTTAAAACTCCTAAGATCCAGCAAGAGCTCTCCTCATTTTATTAATGCCCTGGCAGTATCTTTAGGCGCTCGTTATTATTTTGTATTTTTGAATATTTACTAATTGTAGTTTGCATTGCTTGCAGAGATCCCACGAGCTTAGGCAACACAAGAAAATCCGGTCATTTGACTACTGCCCATAAGGACTTTTCCCATAAGAGATGTATTACAAGTGGTGGTTCGTGTATAGGCACTGCGGAACTGCAGCAACCCCTGTTTTCCACTCGATATTATCGATAACATTCAATATAATGAGTTCTTTTTTCTTTAATTCTTTAATTATACTTGCACATTTTATAATCCTTAAGCTTAATGTCAGTAGCCATCCCGTAGTTTATGATAAAAATACAAAAATCATTGTATAGAACTATGCACTTCACAGTTCCAGCGACGCGATGTTTGGCTGTTGTGCGCATGCTCACATGTCCGAGATAGGAAGCTGTACGCTAGGGAAAGAGAACACTGTGACTCACGCAGTGCCGCCCTGTGTTGTGCTTAAAAACGTGTTTATCTTCTTGAATGTGATAAAGTGTAGAATTTAATTCATATTTTTGCTAGGTTCTTTTATTAATTAATTGAACTACTGAAATCTATCTTGGAAAATAATCTAGATGATGTTCTTAGTGAAACTATGAAATTGATCAAAATCCTCTTGACAATTCCCATCACTACATCAGAGGCAGAACGCTGCTTTTCAACACTGAAAAGAATAAAAACTTTTCTAAGGAGCACTATAAATTCTGAAAGATTAAATGCACTTGCAGTGCTTTCACTGAAGAAATAAAAATCCTCAGTAGTTATCCAGAAAATCAAGGAGAAAATAATTAAACCAGAAGAATGGATTTCGTTTTTAAATGAATGGATCAAGCTTGAACTGTAACAATTTAGGCTATTTGTAAGTAAAAAAATGTTGGATTTTATTATGGTTATGATTTTATCAAGTTTATCTATAAATTTTCTTTTATATGTTTATTTCCTTTTACACAAAATCAAAACAATGCTAAAAAATTTCTGATGCAGCACCCCCACTAATTTTAGCTACGAGCCGCCACTGGGTATTACAATACGGGAACAGAGTACTTATCAATTCGGATTCCCTTATGTCAAATGTTATTTTTGTTCAACGTTAACCCATTATAAGATTTTATATTACCTTTCAAAGTGCTCATTTCTTAGGCTTATTTGAGGGTTTTATTCCATATTACAATGTGACAGCCCGAGATCTTGATTCTCTTCATTGATAGTTTTTTTTTTGCTTTTTATTACTCACTATGATCCAAGTAATTATTATTATATTTTGGAGTTGTTTTTCTTTTTTATGTTATTCCATGAAAGCAAAAACACTATACCTCAACAAGAAGTAAAGAAGTAGAATATTTCTGAATGAATTAGTCTCTGCTCAAAATATAATTTTCTTTGAACGTAAACGATCGTTTTCTATAGTACTTACTATATACTAAATTACACTTTGACATTATCTCAATAAAGAAAAGTCCCTAAGAAAAAGCAAAACAAATCAAATCTGAGACTGCAAAGTGTGGTTCATTGGGGGGGGGGGGAGTAAACCAATATAATAACTTACAGTTCCCCTTTGTTCGTTTCTTTGATAATTTGGAATGATGGCCGCAAGTGTTTTAGGCTACTAAATCATATCAATCCCACATCCTCCTATCATTGTAATAATATCTCATGTCAATTTTTGATGGCGAAAAGTCAATATTTCAACGCGATTCTGCACGCAAGAATTATTCAACGACGCATTCTTTAAGTGCTATGAGACGGTCTGGCTTAACAAAGGGGTTGGTTTTTAAGGTAAAATTAGTTAGTTTTTATTTTCCGAGCTACGAAGGAGAAGGATATGGGGTAGCAGGTTATTTAAACACGTTTAGTTATAGTAATTCTGTTGTGCCTTAACAATAAAAGGAACTATGACATAGTCAAATAAAGTGGGAAACCTGCCTCTCACCTTCATACTTAGGAAAGCCATTTGCATATAATTAGATAGATAGATAAATAGATATGATTTAAGCGCTCAGCAGTTCGCAGAATTGTACATAATATTTCAAAGTTCAACTTTTCGTAAGAGATAACACATGCGTTGTGTGTATCCAATTCGCTCACTTGCTGGCCAAATTCTATAATTCACTTTATTCAAATCCGAATGATATCACAGGTTAGTATTGGTAAACACTCCTTAAAAACTTCTAAAAACTCCTCTCGCTAATCATAGGATTGGAAAACGTTCATAAAATTAGGTAATAGCTCCACCTAAGTAACATTTTATTTGTATAGTCTTTTTGAGATGAACCCTAGATCCTTTCCTTTAACTCTTATATATAGACCTTGTAAAATTTAGATCGAGAGGGACAATCTGAAAAAATCCGGTATTTTGAATAAAACTTAAACCTATGCAGCTCTTTTTAGTCTCCGCCACTGTGTCGTACGAGGGCTTCAACAGACAGGTAAGCAATACGTCAAGTCGCTTTGACCACTTACGGTCACACGCCCCTCCACTACAATCAAACTTCATGTAAGAAGTGTTATTCCACATCATAATGCATCCAGCACTAAAGCACCAGGCAGCCCTTCCTTTGCAAGAAGGAATCCGTTGCGCCAACTGACTGATCACCTTGACTGTGTGCTCTATCTACCGACTGAGGTTCTCAGGCGCTACCATGAGTCATTGGCGCCACAGCACATAATTACAAGGCCAGAAGGGAGCACGCTAACAATGGCGATCCTCCTTTTCACTTTCGCCAGAAAGATGAATACCATTTTTTGATTTTATGGTATGGAAATAACAGACTCCTAGAGTCGACCATACCCAACGCGGAAGCGACAGTGAATTGTTAGCTCAGAATACTGTGCGGGACTGCATCCCTTAAGAAGCAGGTGCGATTTTTTTTAAGGGGTTATCTGGCAACTGCCCGCTTAGGCATAAGTCGCTGCAAACAAACAGCCTAGTTATAGGCTACTTTAAAATAAAAATTTGAAAACAAAACCGATAAAAAGAGATGACAATTAGGAAGCAAGCTGCTGTGTCGGGGCAAGGTCCCCCTCCACCCGGCGTAGCAGCATGCGACCTAGAAAGAAAACAACAATAACAACAAAAACAACAACAAAACCTAGTTAAATAAAAGGGAGAAGGCCAGCCTCCTTCCAAAAGTCCACCAGTCAAGGTGCGCGCACTCGTCCCGAGTACAAGGGACAGGCGGTAGCGAGCCCGCCCATCCCGCTACCGGGACAGGTAACGTGCGCGAAGATCACCCAGACTGGGACATTCGATAAGAATGTGCCGAACAGTCTGGGGGACGACGCAGCCGTCACAATAGGGCGCAGGTGAGCGCTCCATCAAATAGCGATGCGACACACGAGTATGTCCGATTCGGAGACGACAGAAAGCGAACAAAGAAGCCGTCGCGGCGCAATGGTGCGCAACAATAAGTTCCCTTCGACTGTTTCCCATCTTCTTTGCCAAGCAGTCCGAAGAGTTGCCCGTATTCCTGCCATGTAGTCGGTGTGAGGAAGAGCTAAACGCTGGCCCAGTCGCAGAGTCCTCGCGGACTCTTTGGCGCCCTCATCGGCGGGCTCATTCCCCGCAGTTCCTACATGCCCAGGAATCCAGCAGAAGATAATCTAGACATCCGCCCGGGTCGCCAAAACTGTGGCGTCGAGGATATCGCGAACTAGGGGATGCGGAGATTCCAATGCCCCTAGAGCACTCAGGGCGCTTTGTGAGTCGCTATAGATCACAATCCGGTCTCCAAACCGGGCAAGTCGCGTAATCTCGTGTACCGAGTGGTGTATTGCCACCAGCTCGGCCGTGACGACAGACGCAGCGCCTGGTAGAGCCCCGCTGACTTCAAACAGAGGGGATACGGCGTGGAAGCCGACCCCCTCTTGGGACTTGGAGCCATCCGTATACACTGGCACGGTTCCAGCGTAACACGAGGTGTGCTCCAAAAAAGTCGAACGCAATACTGTAGGCGCCGTACAAGCTTTAGAAGCAGAGGCGTGGCGACAAATAGCCAAATGTGGTACCCTCCAGGGTGGCGTCCTGGGCAAAACCAGGGGCGCGACCAGTCCGAGAGCTATATCCACCTCTCTAAGGAGTTTCCTGGCCCTAAACCCGAAGGGCTTAGGGTATGACTGGCGTCTCTCGGCGGCATAGGCACCATCGAGATCAGCTGCGGAAGCAGTAAGAGCTGTTGGCGACTGAGGGAGGCGCCGGGCTCGCGCGTACAGGGGAGTGATGCACTGCACGCGACGCAGAGCGAGTGGCATCTCCCCAGCATTGACTAACAGGCTCTCAATGGGGGAAGTGCGGAAGGCACCAGGCGCAAGGCGAAGACCGGTGTGGTAGATCGAGTCCACCTTCCACAATAAACGCTCGGCTGCAGATGCATAAAACTCACATCCGTGTTCAAGCTTCGAAAGAACATAGGATCGCTAAAAAAGTAAGGCAGTAGCCCTATCAGCGCCCCAATCGCTGAACGTCACGGAACGGAGAATATCCATGGTGCGGGTACAAGAGACACTAAGGTTGCGAATATGAGCCTCCCAAGTGAGGCATCGGTCAAATACAAGACCAAGGAATCAGTGCGATTCAACCACTTCCAGGCGCACCCCATTAAGAAACAAATCTTGGTCGGGGTGGAGCCGTGGATGGCGGGCAGAAGTGCACCACCTTAGTCTTGGCCAAGGAAAACCGAGACCTGTGCGCTTTGGAATAGCGAGTGATGCAGTTCAATAGCTGTTGGAGTCGACGCTCAAGAGTTGGCATCTGGGCCGCGCCAAAAGAGATCGAAAGGTCGTCCACGTAGAGCGTAGCGAGAACATCTTCCGGCACACCGAGGTGATGCTGTTGATGCTCAGGGAAAAGAGTGTGACACTGAGGACACTTCTCTGTGGGACACCCTCTTTCTGCTCCTTTACGCTGGAGAGGGCCCACCCCCCACCCGTACGTGGAATAGACGATCTCGCAAAAATTCAGATATAAACATTGGGAGGCGTCCCCTCGCCCCCATCGTGTGGAGAGTCTCCATGACACCGTATCGCTATGCGGTATCATAGGCTTTCTCCAGATCGAAAAACACTGTGGCGTAGTGCTGTCTACGAAGGAAGGTCTCGCAGACGGCATTTTCTAGTCGGAGCAGAGCATCCGACGTGGAGTGGAACTTGCGGAAGCCACACTGTGCAGAAGACAGATGGCCTCCGCTGTCCAGGAAAAAGGCTAATCTAACATTTACCAATTTCTCCATCAGCTTGCACACGCAAGAGGTTAGAGAGATTGGGCGGAAACGGGTCGGAGTAGAGTGATCTCTGCCCGGTTTGCGAAAGGCAAGCACAGAAGCGATTCGCCAGGAGTCTGGGAGAAGACCTTCCACCCAGATCCTGTTGAACAAATCTAACAGAAAGGCCAAGCCTCGCCCACATAGGTGTCGAAGCATGGCGTACGGGACATCGTCCGGACCATGGGCGGTGTCCGCGCACGAAGCAAGAGCGGAGCGCAACTCACTCACAGTAAACCTGTCGTTGAAGGGTTTTCCACCTCTGGAGGTAAAGTTCAGCCGGCGGCCTTCCACAACATCACGACGTGCATTGAATGCTGGCGGAGCAGCATCCCGGCTAAAGAATGAGGAAAAAGCGGTCGCGAAGGATTCCGCCACGGACGCGGGGTCCGAGATTGCGGTCCCATTCTCCTGGAGAACGGGAGGGGGGGTCCGGCAAGAACTTGCCCTGAATCCTTTTGAGTCGCTTTCAGACCTCTGCCAGACGGGTCTTCCCGTTAAGTGAAGACACATATGCCCGCTAAGAAGAGCGGCGAGCGCGCTTCGAAATATACCGAAACTTAGCCCTAGCCCGACGAAATTCAGCGACAGTGAAATCGTTCGGGCGGCGCTTATAGCGCATGTAGGAATAACGCTTCTGTTTGAGGGCCGTCTCACACTCGGCCGACCACCGGAAAGTTAGTCAGGCCCGCAGCGATGAGGTTGCCAGAGAAGAACTCAACGGCTTCATCTACCGACCTAAACTCCTTGATTGAGATAGAGAATTCAGTCATTTCTTGAAATGCAGGTAACCGCGCCAGCGCCAAGCACCACCATGGTGGGCTCTCAGGCGACAGTTGCCCTGAAAATGATATTTGAATGGGAAAGTGATCACTACCATGGAGGTCATCGACCAACCCCCAATCAAAATCAGGCTGTGCATCTGAAAAGCACAAAGATAGGTCAAGGCAAGAAAATGAAGCGGTTCTCGGACAGTGATGCGTAAACTCATCCACATTTAGGAAATCCATATCAAGCTCTTCGATCAGATTGGCAAGGACTTGTCCCCTGGGATATATTGAGTAATCTCCCCAGAGAGGATGCCTGCCGTTCAGATCTCCAAGCAAGAGAAAGGGCCTCGGCAACCGTGCCACGACGCGGCGGAAGTCCCCCGCTTCGAAGTCAGCTGACGGTGGAATGTACGCAGAAATGATAGTATACTTCCTATCCAGGTGCAGCTGCACAGCCACGGCCTAAAAGGAGGTATCTAAAGAGAAAGGAAGAACGGAGACATCATTCCGGGTGTAAACCGCGCATCCCCCAGCCCGGCCATCCCGCGGTGGTGGGGTCGCAAGACCCTTATACCCCGGGAGGGCAGGCAGGGGGCACGCGCCTAGCATGGTCTCCTGCAAAAAGATAGCTAACGGGGAACGGGAAGAGACGAGCCTCCGCAGCTCCTATCAGTTGACCCGGAGTCCACGGCAATTCCATTAAAGGAATATGCCCTCCAGGCCTAGCTCGGAGGAGACGCGGGGGCTTTCCTCGAACAGAAGGCGCTGTCGCCTTTGAGGACTTATTGGGGGAGGTTGGGCTCGCCATGCGAGTCTTTTCCTCCCTTCGCCTCAAAATCATAGGCGGGCGTTGCGGCTTCGGGGGCGGGGGGGCCCTCTTTTCGAGGAACCACCGTCTCCGAGCCACTCGCTCCACCACTCGGCGTGGGAGAAGGAGCCGAAGCTCCTTTGTTGCTGTCCTCCTTTCGCGGGACAGCTTTAGGAACCCCAGAAGATGGCCTAGCGACCATCTTCAGGGGTGTTGCCTCCTGTGAGTCTAACGACTCGGTGGAGGCGCGTGGCCGTTTCACCTTTCGGGAAACTGTCACGTTGGGGGAAGAGGGGGGAGCCCTGGTTTTAGCCGGGGCTGGGTGTGAGCCCTTTTTGCCACCAGATTTACCAGGGGAGCGCCTGGGTTGAGTAGAGCACGCAGAAGGGCTCCGAATGGGCGCGGAAATATATTTTTTTTTTTTTAAGAGCTCATCTGGCGACTGCCTACTTGGGCATAATTCGCCGTATTAAAACTGGCCTAGTTCTAGGCTACTTTAAAATAAAATTAAAGAGAAAAAAAACAACACCCCAAAAAGGGAGAAAGGAAGCAAGCTGGTGCGTCGGGAGACGTCTCCCCGGCGCAGGAGCGTGCAACTAAAGGAAAAACAAAACAAAAAAAAACAAATGCAAAAAACAAAAAAAACAAACAAACCTTGCTTAAATAATAGGGAGAAGGCCGGCCTTCCCCAAGAAGTCAACAAGTCCACAAGTCATTGTGCACGAATCTGTCCCGAGTACTGGGCGCGGAAATAACCGTGCTCGTTGGCCTGAATGGGCCAGGAGCAGAGGGTGTTTTTCTAACTATTGAGGCATATGACGTCCCAGGCAGAGCCGGGCGCGCCAGGACCAAATCCTTAGCCTTGCGGAATGAGAGTCAATCCTGGGCCTGAACGGCCAGGATTTCTTTCTCAAGGAGATATGCACCACATTGCTTCGAAGAAGTGGGGTGCGGCTATCCGCAATTGACACACTTAGCCACACACGATTTGTACTTATCGTGTGCGGCCTTGGAGCAATTTACACAGAATTCGGGTGACCCCGACTTTGCACCTCTACAAGAACGATTCATATGGCCGAAGCGGTGACAGTAATAGCACCTCCGCGGCAGTGGCACGAATGCCTTTACGCGGTAGTGGTCCCAACCGGCACGCACCGACTCAGGGAGCTTGTCAAAGTCGAACGTGACGAATAGTGTAGGGGTGGGTCTCGAGGCCC
This sequence comes from Ceratothoa steindachneri, assembly GCA_963969495.1. NCBI lineage: Eukaryota > Metazoa > Arthropoda > Malacostraca > Isopoda > Cymothoidae > Ceratothoa > Ceratothoa steindachneri. The sequence continues at coordinate 37,381,666 of OZ018320.1, forward strand.
CTCCCTATTTCCCCATCACACGTTCGACCTTGACCACCCCATGGTCGGCCAGCTCTAAGGTGATGTCCTCTATAGAGTAGTCAACGGGTTCCCTCGCATAAACTACTCCTTTCACAAAGTTCATGGTAGAGTGCAGCGTCACACTCACCGGGTGCTATCAAGTGTCCGAAGAGCACTTATCTTGGCCGCCTCGGAGCGATTCGCCACATTCGACAGAAGGCACCCGTCCGAGAAACGGGTCACCTTCAGCTTTCTACCAATTACACTTGCTAATGCTCTCCTCTGATGGATCATGTTGGCCAACATGGTGCCATCGGTGGAGCGAATAACGAGAAAGCGTTTGAAGCCAGCGGGCTCGAAAACGCCAGGTAACTTCTGAATGACGGGCCCCGATGTTATCGAGGCTCCACCCTGTGCACTCTTGGTCTTGGTTATAGTCAGGGGCTCCGCACCATGGGGGGGTAGAGGGGCCGGATATGCCGATCTTGGCTTGGTCGCTTGCTAAAGTGGCAGCAGACCCTTCCGTCCCCGCAGCTCCTGCGGATGGAGAGGAGCCCCGAGTCTTTTTTGTCTTTTTAGTCTTTTATTTTTTGGAAAGGAGGGCGGGGAATGAACCCGCTTCTAACCTCCGCCTGTAGGAGCCCCCTGGCCAGATGGACCGGCCTCAGCCAGCTCCTTCTTTGAAATGGAGAAGGCCCTGACAGTCGAAGAAGCACCGTTTGGAGGAGATCCCTTTCCTCCTTGCACTGGCTCGGAAACCCTACCGTTTGAGGAAGACATTGCATAGGGGCGGATTTGGGTTCGGTGCTTGGCGCCGAGCCCGGATTCCCTTCCATGGAAGGACCTACCGTCTGAGGCTGGGTTGCCTCAAGGACCATGTCTATCTCAGGGGGGCCTCCAATTGGCCATTTCCCAGGACATCGCAGGTCCCATTGGCATCATTGTCACTAGTCAGGTTTGGGGAGGCACAGGCCTTGACCCCGGCAAGGTTTAATATTCTTGCCAGCAGGTCTTTTGAGGGAAGCGACCGAAGGGGCCTAGCTTCTCTCTCCCCCCTAATGGGGTTTGCCCTACCGAGCCGCTTCAATGGGAAGCGGTCGGCTATGGGCTGCCTGCTGGCTTTCTTGGCAGTCCCCTTGGAAAGAAAAGGAGAGACTGCCGCTGGAGAAGGGGGTGAGGGGGAGTCCCCTACACCAGTAGGCGTAGAAGAGGAGTAGGTCCCCTCTCCGGTTAGAGAAATATGGAGGGTCCCCTATGCAAGCACAGGGGGGAAGGAGGACCTCCATTTTTTCTGTGGAGCTGCCTGAGGGCGGCTCCGTCGATGGAACAGGGAAAGTTGAGGGTTGTTTTTTTTAAATTTGTTTATCATTGGGTATGGTGACCCTGTATTTTATACAGGAAACAATAGCTCATCACCCCTTGCAGTAGCCTGCACTGCAAAATGTGCGTACAGGCCTGGCAGAGCCAGGTGTCCCTATTCAGGACCACCCCTCCCACCTGGTGGCCTGGCAGTCCATCGGCATGGCGGCTCCACCTTAGACACGGCGTAAAATTGATAGAGTGTGAAGAGGTAAGGAAAAGGGATGTGAGGAAGGTATGGGTGGGGATGAAGCAGGTTGTTAAAAAAAAACCCATCCCGGACCGGAGCTCAGGGGTTAGGGAACATTGTTCCCTACCCCCTCAGCCTCGATCCGGGATGGTTGGCTGAGAAGAAGGTCAGCATCTACCCTGTGAAATTAGAGGCCAACCAGAGAAAGTTGTGGGAGAGGTTGTATGAAATGCGACGAAGTAGGGGAGAAATACAGGCTATCTGAAAGAAGGAGAAGAGGTTGGACGGGTTGCTGAGACCAGTCAGCACGGCGGCCAGGATGGCAAATCGCCGCGCCCCTTACAGGGAAGCAGGCGCGAAACACAATGGCCTTCTACTGGAGCACCGCAAGAATGTGGACAGCGATACAGCTTTAAAAGAATCTCCGAGGCCTGGAAGAATAACAAAATCAAATTACCAGAAAAAACCCAGTGATTAAAAACGTCGATAAAACAACGCAACTTGTGGGTACGACCTTTGGGTGTAAAAGGCATATAAGCTGTTATCTTTATTTTTGTGGGGGTACCTTAACTTTCCCTATTGACGGACAATTTTTGTTTACTTTTCATCCATTAGTAAATTTTCACAAAGTAATTTTTGGTTTAATCTTATTAAGATCAAAACTTTATGGTTCGGGTACGATATTAAAGACGGGAACTTTTAGGCTGCATTTGAGCTGTTTTAGTGAAAATTATTTGGGCATACTCTGAGGGTTAAATAATTTGGAACAGTTACGATAATTCTTATCGAAATAATTGAGCTAAAAATTACATTTCTATATTTACGTACTATTTTAATTAGAGTAGGCATTGTTTTATTTCTTGTGCAAACGAGCGAATCGTTACCATCATTTAGCATTAGTGTTTTAAGCAATTGAGCTCACCCTTGGTTTGTCTCAGTGATTAAAGTGATAAGAAAATACCATATTTCCCCCCAATCTCCCGCACTTCTGAAACAATTCCCAGTCTCGAAACTAAAGGGAACCATTAAAGGTGCTTGGGTAGAACCTCGGGTAAATACATGGTTCATTGACCTAGAAGAATATTTCCGGCGAGAACCCACATTAATCCCAACTGACTAAGATAAAATCACAAAAGTAAAACGGTTTGTACACGAATCTGAGGGAAATACCCATCTAGCTATTGAGTACCACCCTAGTTTGAAAAGCCCCACAACGTGGCAAGCTTTTAAAGAGGCACTCCGCCATCATAATAAACAAATTTCGGAAGAACAGCCTATAGCTGGGCTAGCTGTGGCATTTGCTTTAAAGTGGAATAGAGTCAAGAAGAACGACATTCACATTTCCATATGTTGGGTACATAAGGGAAGTAGAAGATACACTAAACTTCCGATCTAGCAACATGCAAGAGCTATGGCAACATATTAGCCATCACCTCAATTTACGCAAACCAATCCCTGTCGCTCAAAAGAAATTAAGTTAGTTGATGACATAACCATTGCCTTAGGCAGAACCAGAGAAGAGAGACCCGAAGCTTTTGGCCAACAGCGCCACGATAACTAAATAGCCTTATTTACCTAGCTCCATCCGCTCGATACATACATATCCAAGCCCCAAGGTCAATTCAACTTTCACAACTAGATGAATTTATAAATCACTTAACCGAACCAAGGTCATACATGTGATATATAAGGGAGCTTAAAGGTAATTCATTAGATATAACCTAACATAAAAAAATCTAAGATTTCAAAAATCCCTATCTCTAAGAGTCCTTGGGTACAATTTTCGCAAGCAATGCGAGAAAAACTCTTTTGGGAAAATATTTATAAAGAGAATTTGCGCCTTAGGCTTAACCAAGACCACGGATATGAAAGCCTATCAAACATTTTATGATGTTATTACCGTTGGGGCTATCGTCAAAATCGCAGCAAAGCGCTTTTGTGATTTTCCTTCATCAAGGAATTCAATGGGAGGGGGGGGGGGGTTACAATGCCCAGAAATAGGGGTACTTAGGATGCCTTCCAAGACAAAATGTGGCAACCATTAATTTTTTACTGGAAGTAACTTTTTTAAGGAATTTCATAGTCATTAATATTTATTTTCTACAAAGATTGGGAACACTTTGGTAACTAAAACTGAAAGTTTTAAAATTAATCCATCGTTATTATAAGGCAGAGAGAAAGCTTTAGAAGTGACATATGCATCATTTTTTAGCGATATTTCCTAAATCCTCCCTCAAAGTTATTAATCTGAAAGTTCCCTGGCAGAATATATGTAAAGCGACATTCTCCAATGCAGTATGTTGTAAGCTCAAGCATTGGCTGCAGTTGTATGTATCGGTCCAGTGAAAGTTTCATGAGAGAGCTTTCCAATATAATTCACCATTTCACCCCATTCACTTAGCCAACTGTCGTGGTATAGGTAGGACCGACTGATGGAAGGAGTTGGTACTTACGGGTTGTTTAAGTACTTCTCCGTGATTAATGTTATATCTCTCTAGGGGTGCTATATATGATTCATTATTGTTATCTTGATTCTTGACTTCTTAAACTTTAAAGGTTCCTTGTGCCAACGTAGCGATTCGAGGATAGAATAAAAAAAATTGTTAACACAAAATAAAACTTTAATTAAAACACAAAAACAAAATAAACATGAACCACAGAAATATTACGACTTAAATACACGGTAGGGTCTTCAATATTTTTTAAGTAATGCTTTCTGACCTACTTGACATTATAATGATGGTTAACCCACCACTCACTTCAATATAGAAATATGCTAACTGTCTCTACTGGAGTTTAAATACCTTTGTCCTTCCTGCGACGGGTTTGCATCTGACCTTGAACTCAATGAGCCCAGACACCTCAGGAATCCTGTGAGTTCTATGACGCGAGCCTCAGCCAGATGGTTGATGCGGACGAATAACTTGAAAGCCACAAGGGACTTTGGCGGGTGTGACAGATAGGGAGCCACACGGGACTCGGGGAGGTCTTCTTCAAGGGCGGGGACTATCCCTGTGGTTTAGGATGCACCAGGATAGGAGGGGTCTCTCTGACGAGAGTAAGTTGAACTTGGTTCTTAAACCAAGTTAACTTGACGTTCGGTGTGACCACTGGGAAGCGGGCTTGAGGAGGAGCTTTTTCTTCTTTGTTTCTGAATTCCTCAAGGGTGAGGACTATTTCGGTTCTTTGTTCTACACCAGGATAGTGGGGTGGGGTTCTTTGACGAGACAAAGTTGAACTTGGACAAGTTAACTTAAAGTTCGGTTTGGTAACCAGGAACTAGCTCGAGGATGAGCTTCTTCTTAGTTCCAGTCTTCCTCAAAGGCGAGGCCTATCTTGGTGCTTTGGGATACACTAGGATAGAAGGGGGAGGAGGTCTCTGATGAGAATAAGTTGAACTTGAACAAGTTAACTTAAAGTTCGGTTTGATAACTAGGAACTAGCTCGAGGATGAGCTGCTTCTTAGTCCCTTCTCTTGGTAGCCCGGCCTCTTGCCGGGGACTTCGTAGCCTTTTTGACGCACGTATCTTATCACGTTTTTCCCAAGTTTTCGGTATATATACCGTCACCCCACTGGGGTAGGGGTAGGAGGGGGGGTGGCTTATGGACAGGCCGCAGGAGGGTTCTTACTCCAACGGTTTTTCTCAGGAAGTCTTACCTCTGGTCCTGCTGGGCCTTCGAGCTTGAGAGAAACGCGTCTCCAATTTCGTACTTGAGGTGAAATTGAATACACACTCGTAGGGAAGATCTTGCAGTTTAAACCGTTCTGCTTTTCATAGGGACGAGGGGCGAGGGGCTGTGGTTACGAGATTGACCCAAAGTACCTGGCCCGTATGTCTTGCGGTCAACGTCCCCTGTCTCAACTGGGAGAGAAGGGAGAGGGTCGATTTCCCTACACCAACTATAAAATGATTCAAGGAATTGTTATCTTATCTCACATTTGGTCAAAGGATAGCTATAGGTGTTCCTTAATTGTTTACCTTTGACACGATTTTTTGTATTCATTATAGTCCACTGAGTGTAAAAGACTTTGATGTATGCAGCAGTAGACGCACAAAATGGAAGCCAATTCTTCTTTTTCAAATGAAACTAGTCATTCAATTGTATAATCATTAAATATTTGCAGAACAAGTTCGACATTTTGCTTTTCTAGGTTCGATGGAGTATTTCAATAAAGTTTTATTCTAAAGTGTAAAGATTTCTCAAAGTAGATAAAGATGCCTTGGTTTCTGAAAATTTTTAAGGGAATTCAATCAAACCTATAGCTGGAAACAACAGAAAGAGTTGCCTTGAGAAATCTAAAGGGTGCCTATATACAATTTGAAGTTTAGTTTGTATGGTGAAGCAAAGAAGGACATTGTTTTCCTATTAATAGTATTATTGTCCCTAATAACAGAAATTATTTGAAATCCTATACGTTCTAGGCCTACAATTACTTGTTTTGTGAAGCCATGCAAACACCTCTCCATTCACTGATTTTGGTCGAGTACGAACTGCATGAACAACATCTTTGAAAGGAGATTTAACACTACTTATCACGAATACTTGTTGCAGCTTCCTTATTGTTAACTGCAGTACCAAGTACTGACTACCCTTTAAAATCAAAATATGCTTGTAAATGAATCTCCTCCATCAGAAAACTAACCATTTTATCATTAGATGATGGTATAGACCTCTTTTTTCTTGATGTACATGAGAGATTGTCATTTTGTTGAAGTGACGGAACTAAAAATTTTGATGTTCCTCGCCTAATTGATGAATAGCATGGAAGGATTAAATAACCAGAATGTCTCAGTATCTATGAGGAGAACAAACGTACAATAATACTGAAAATATTAATAACTGCTGAGCAGGCCAAATGATTTCGTTTCATTGGATAAAGTTTTTCTTTTGGTGGCACAATCTGGGAGATCTTTGCACATGTTACCTGTCCCGGGAGCGGGGCGAGCGGGCTTGGTAACGCTTGTCCCGTGTACTCGAGAAGGGTTCGTGCACTCTTGACTCTGAAATGACTGACTTTTTGTCCAAAACAATAATATAAGAGAGATGAGTGCTTTGTTTCTAGCCTCTCCATCAGTAAGTTTATCAGAGGTTCTATTCCACAAGGCAAATAACTTGCCCTACATTCGCCTGGCTCTAGCGACTAGCCTGAAATCGCATCATAACAAGAAGCTTTTTTGAGAATGAATTTTATTACTCGAAATTCCGTTGTTTCTTCTCTGTGTGGGATATCCCCCCCCCCTTCAAAATGCAAAGAAAGTGTGGCCAAAAAAAACAATACCTATTACAAGCAAGAAGAATGCGAGCAACCATCTTGGTACTACGATTAGCGGTCTCTATAGCAAAGGCAAGACTCCTCGACACTGGATCGGGCATGGCTGGAGGCCACTCTTCATCTACGCCAAGTGTATGCACCCAATAGAATAGAGCGACCGACAGTTCTAAAAAGAACTGTATCAATTGACTATTTTAACCTTCACTTTTGCCGTCGCAGTACACAGGGGGCTTTTTCAAACTCCCATGGAGACATCTTACTTTACTATGGCAAACTTCAATGTATACATAGTATGTATGCGGTTAGTATAGCAATGAGTATAGCCACCTTCACACAGCCATGCTACAGTGTAAAGGTTGATACTCATTGCTATACTCACCGATACTGTGTGGTTTACCTGAGTATATCACGATAACTTTGCTTCCTTTGCACATTAATCTTGGGTTGGTTAAGAGATTCGACAGAGGGATGGATAAAACTGGCCATCGATTCAAATATTTGAGGAATAAATTCGATTAGAATAGAAAACAAAATCAAGGAGGCAATTTTGGTAAGATCAGGGAATTATTTCGAGAATAAAAAATCAGTTAAAAGGTAAATAAAGTCAGGAAAATCATAGATCAGGACACAATGGTGAGCTAACAAATTTGTTGCCTTATACATATAAAGTTCTGCCGGGGGGGGGAGGGGGAAGTATGAGTCCCGAAATATATCTCCTTTTTGTCGCGTGTACTATGTCAGTCCGTAGGTCGGTCGGTCACATGGCAACCATTTTACTTTTCAATGAGTTTATTAGCAATAACATCGTAACTATTCGGCCGATTCTAACGAAATTTGAAACCCTTATGTCATGCTCGATTCTCTTTCGAATGATATAATTACCAAGGTCCTCCCAAGGTAAGTCCGAGAATTATTGAAATTTTTGAAGGTCATAAGGTCATATATAAGTCAGCATAATTAAGAGCACGTGACTTAGGTCTGTTGACTTTGTTTTGACTGACACTTAGATTTTTCTTCATGATGAATAAAGTGAAAGGTTTCCTTAGAAACGTTTTAAACAGGGAAAGATAATACCAAGGATTGCTATAAGGGACTCTCCTGGCGACCTCTTGCATGGGCATAAGTCATCATAATCAAACTAGGCTATCGATTAGGCTATGTTATATACCCCTCCGCTCCCCCCCCCCCTCAAAAAAGAGGCGAGGAGAAAAAGCCCGTCTGCCTACCTCAGACGCCGGAGCGTGCGCCTGTCACCCCCAAGCTATATGCAGTGGAAGAGGCCAACCTCCTCCAAAAAGTCTACAGAGCCACAATCTGGTGTGCATGAACCCGCTCAAAGGACAAGCGGTAGCGCTCCCCCTTCTTCCTGGTACAGAGAAAAGGTAACGTGAACGAAGATCGCCCAGACTAGGACACGCGACGAGGCGCTGGCGCAAGTGTATCCGATTCAGAGACAATGTTACCAAAAAAGGTGAAACCCTTCTATATGTTAGCAGATTACTAGTGGACGCTAACTAGGGGTTTCTGAGGCCACGTACAATCACACATCATTAAATTCTACATTTTGGAGCGATTTTGTAATGAATCCTGCGTAGTGGTAAGAGTAATAGACACCTATTGAAAATTTAATTGCTTTGTCAGTGGGGCTCTCTCGCTCATATGGTCCTCTGCCTCTCTTTTAAATCTCGATTTTTTCCGCGCCTGTTCAGACCCAGCGAAGGGTGAAAGAGGGTGTTGTTATACGTTAAAAAAAAATGTTTGATAGAAAATTTCCCTTCAAATATTCGAATTTAGAAGAAAAGTATTCCATTTTACACCTATTTTCGTTCGTGAGAGGAAACTAAAAGTTACAATTTTGTTGAGCAGTGCAATAATAATAATAATAATAAAAGTGCAACCCAGGGCTGCCAATTTTGTTGCTTTCGCGACCAATGTTTCTTTCCTAAGGTTATGAACTTTGAAGTTTGTTAATATTTGAAAGTATTTTATAATGAAAACAAAAAGGGCTAGTTCTCCACTCCTTACAGGAAGAGCGCTTGCACTTCGTCGGCAGATCTTCGGTTTGTGGCCGACGGCCTATTTGGCTCTAGCAACGGGGTTTGGGTCGAATAAAATTTCAAAGGTTTCCAGTATATATCTCCTAATATTTTACTCTTGATTTAGGTTTTATCAGATCCAGGCTTACTTTCTAGGCCTGAAAAGGCAAGAAAAAAAACAACTTTTATCTGAATCCTTTCTTGATATACGCAAAAAAAACAATCCTCTGAGCCTTTTTTAATTTAAATTTGCTTCTATATACAAAAAACAAACAAAAAACAGCCCCGCCTTATTTTAATACATTTTCTGAATTTGATTTATTTTTTTTTAATTTCAAATAATTCGATAGTTATATTTATTTATTTTTTACTTTTAGAAAGAACTTGGATAAAACCTTCAAATATACTTAGATGACTCACAAACTAAAATTCGAACTGTTAAAAAAAAATTGCATACCTAAAATAGAAATAGTGTTATGGAATAAATAAGAAATGACGAAATATGTCACTTTCTATGGGATAATTTCTTACGTTCGATCCAAGTGTTGAGGAACTACACGAATCAAGCTCTAATGCAGACAAATGTGTAATTCAGATCCTTTACTCGTACGGAGCCACTGCGGGGGCAAGCTAGCCAGCCCAATTCAGTGCCGCTCCCAACCCCGCATAAATGGGTAAGGTTGGAGTCAGGGAGGGCATCCGTCCCTAAAGTCTCTGTCAAACCCTTAATGGAAAAGTCTTTTACCGAGAAACGCCTCAGTGAGAACGACGACCACAGGTGGGGAAAAGCCGAGAAGAAGAAGTTCCAAATGTTGTGGATGCCCTGATGTGGCCCTTTCCCCCGCCCTCATTTTTAAATGTGGAGTTATCGTCTAAATACATTTCACTTACAAAACCCTTCCACCCCGGTCACTTCCAAACCATGAAACCTGAGCGCGAATTGTGAAGACTGAAATAACTTTGCCATAATTGTGAAAATAGGGAATAAATTCGAATTTGCTACTCTCGTTGCTACATTAAAACAGTCACCTGTGTGCGGGTGAAACATGACAGGCATTTCGATGTATCTGTGAGGTGGAAGTATAAATAGAACCTTATTGCCTCCTTAATGCGTGAGTGTAATACATTTTTACATCTCAATTTAATTCATAGGGAGTTTGCACACTCACATTTCAAGTCTTTGCATTATTTTGTAATGGATCGTTCTGTGCTAATATGAACGGAGGTTTACTTCACTGTTCCCTACTCTACTTTCAAGCTGATACATCCCTCTTCTTTCCTTCTTCACCTCAACGTCACACAACACTAGGTTCAGATCCATGCTAAACGTGATGTGGGTTTCAATACAAAGCCTACTCAGCCCGCTACTTTCCTTCACATAATGCTTCTCTCGCATGAATTCACCGCGGCTACACACCTAAGGAAAGGGAAAATGGTAATCCAAGATCCCGTCACCAGCACGATTCACATTTCAACCCCATCAGATTCATCTACCGTGTACACACAAAAGTATACACGAACTCATACCCCTCCCCCCCGGATATAAACTCCGTACAGCAACGTACACAGACGAGCCGAACCGACCAACAAAAGGGAAAGAAACAGCAGCGAAACCCATTGTTCAATTTTGACCAACACGTTCTCCTTAACCACAATTGCACTATTAGACACCATCTATCCAATCACCAACACTCCTGGGATCAGCGAGGATGTTTGAGACAGAGTCCTTGGACGTCTGTTATCCCCTAAAGTCCCCAGAATAGATCCTTAAATGAAAAAAAATCCTTGGGCGACTCGGAATAGAGGTGTGCAGAGCGACGAGGCAAAACACCTGACTTCCAAGGGTCGTCAAAAGGAGCTTGTGCAAACAGCCTCTCGAGCGGACCCCCCCTCCCCCCCAAACCATCACTGCCGAATGCCACGCCATATTGCTTAGATGTAAAAAGCGAAAAACAACGAGGGAATTTTTTCTCTTGTAAGGCGCTCATCTGACGGCTACTACCGAGAACATAACCACCAACGAGGGAAATGGCGGAAACCTTTTTGAGGAGTGTGTCTCAAAATAAAAGGGTGATTGGGTGAACTGTGGCAGGTATATAGCCAGAATATTCTAAAGAGGGGACTACTTGGCGCCTCCCTTTGCGTACTTCTAAAAGACGGCGGATGTGAAATAAACAAGAAATATAGGAACTTCAAAGGAGTTGGGAAATTAGAAAGCTGTATAATCCGAGGAAGAGATTCCACACCGATATTATTGGGGACGGGAACGTGTATCTTCGGCTCAAGTTCGCACAATAGTATCCAATAGTACGACCCCCCTCCCCCTTCCTATGGGAATAGTAGGGTAGGGAAAGAGCTAACAAAGCCAGGGGAAAAATTTACTCTGACCCCTGTTTATTTAACATTCATATAAATTACACCAAGAGATACTCCAGGAACAGTCATGTACATAAAAAAGCATCGTGTACACATACAAACATACACGTGCAATGATAAAAAAAAGCGTACATTACGTAAAACCAGGAATGTGACAGCCGCAGGGGAAAAAAAAGTCCAAGATTTTTAGCACATGTGACTCATTCAGGCTCAGGCCTAAATATTTAAGAGAGGCGAAAGCGCTCGATATCTTATTTTCTTCTTCCTGCGGGTAATTCACATACAATAACGGAGGTCTTTGTACGACAGGAATGAACCCTTCCTTAATAAAAAACAACAACAAAGAAATGCAAATAACTAACTACATCCCCCGGCTCTACGTCGTGCAAGGAGAAGGGGGGTATGCCTTAACTACATCTGGGGCCCTCCCCCCTAGCTCCCTAATTAAGCGGCTCCCATTTAAAGGGCTTTATTAACGCGCCCCAGTCCCGCAGAGGACTAGGTCAGGATAGGAATATATATATATATATATATATATATATATATATATATATATATCAAAAGAAATGCCGAAAGTTTGTTTATTTTAACCTTAACCTAACCTAACGTTAATATAATCTTAACCTAACTTAACCTTAAAATAAAATAACTAACTTTAATCTAATCTTAACTGAACCTTAACCTAACCTTTATGTCACTCCTTGTAACCAGTGACACCTTAGGACGGTAACTGGGTAAGGAAATATCCCACGGGACACCAATGGTACTTTTAACAACCACCGGGGTTGGGTTTTTGTTTTTATTTATGGAAAATAAAGCGAAAAACCAACGAGAGCATATGGCCGAGAGTTTCCAGTGGTTTCATCTAAAATGGTAAATTAGGGAAAGTAGAAATATGTGTAAGGTAGGCCTAGTAAATTAGTTGGGGTGCTAGTTCCCGGAGGAGGGAGATTGGTCACCCTCCCCCCCCTTATACCCCCCCCCAATCCATTACGCTCCAACAATTTCAAATTAAAAAAAATGTAATGTAATCCAACGAGGAAGAATTGAGGAATGAAGCTAAGCGCAGCCTTAATGCCAAAACTGATAGAACAGATCTCAGTGATGGGGACAGGAGGGCGCGTTCATTAACTTCTAGCAACAAGTACACCCCCTTCCCCTTAATGGGAAGCCAGAACGACCCCTGTGGGAGTTCGAAGCAGTGACTGTTCGTTTTTATGTATAAACTGTACGTAACTCACCCCCCCCCCCCGTATATGTACGAAGGAGGGAGGGGGGTCGGAATGGGAAAGGCTGACGCGAAAACCAGACAGTTATGAGATCAACTTCGGCATAATTGGAGGAAACATTAAACCGACCATTACAGTACACACACATACACCAACACGCGACTACAAACACATACACACACACACACACACACAGCTCTGAGTAAGAGTCAAATCGGAGATGAGTCTTAAAAAGAGGCTGTTCTACCCGATAGAGGCGGCACAGGACAGGGCACTTTAAAAATGGGAATAAAGGGACAGGATATGGAGGGAGGGGGCGGGGGGTATTACGGGGGTGAAAAGGAAACATGTAATAATAGGGTTGTCTTGTATGGGTCTTCTGTATTCATACCATCAGACACACATACACACAAAATAAGAACGAGAAAAAGAAAATGAAGAGTAAGAAAAAGAACGAGGAAGAGGAGGAGAAGAAAAGAAGAACAAGAAAACAACAAAGAAAAAGAGTTGTAAAAATTTCAGCATTCACTGGGTTTCGAACCCCAGACCGCTCGCGAAAGAGAAGAAGAAGAGGAAGCAAAATAAGAACAGAAACAAGGCTCGTTTGGTGTCCCGTGCCCCGTAGCAACACTCACCGAAGTCAGTGGCTAACTTGGTGACGGAGAGGAGCGTAATGGAGGGCTGGGGGCGCTTGCTCTTGCGCAGGAGGGGCTTCCTGCTGCGCCTGCTCGCCCTGTCCACGCTGCTGCTGGCGCAACTTTCGCACGAAGTGTCGCAGTCGTGGCACTGGAGCAGGGACTGCGGGGCGCCAGGGTTGTAGTAGACGCAGTCGGGGCAGTTCACCACCGATTTCTCAACCTTGCCCATTGCGGGAGGGATACTGCGGGGGATTGGGGGGAGGGTCAAGTGACCAGGGAAAGGGTTACATAGTCCAAGGGGAGTATCAGGGGTATGCAGGGAGGTGTGGGCCGTGAATGACAGCTAAGAGATAGTGTGTGAGTGAAAGATATATGGTGGCACTGTCAGCGGAGTACGATGGATTCCAGATTGACACTCAGAGGTGGTCACAGACTGGCACTGAATCAAACACGATCCCGAGAGACGAAGTCTTGCCAGAACGCGGTTCCCTCTATTGGACCTTCATTTCTTCAAAATAATGAGAGGGGGGGAGAAATAGGTAAATTCTTAAGACAAAAAAATGCGAGGAAATAAGAGAAGAAGACAATGGCAGATGGAAGCCGGGGGGGAGGGGAAGTAGGTAAGTTCAAGAGAGGTTTGGGTGGTTCGGCAGAAGAGAGACCGGGGCGAAACAACCGAACTCAAAGAACTGCAACTCCCTTGAAATTTCTTGCCAATCCCTCAAAATGTCTCGGAATTCTCATTATTTTCCCCTGTCATTCAGAAATACACAGACGCGATGTACGAGCGAAGTGGTGGATGTTGTGGGTTGTTAGGGCAGTTCCACCCCGAGTTCGGAACACAAGGCCCGTTGTTCGCCGTTGCACCCTCTAGAATGATCTCGCTGAGTCGAATCCGCGAGTCAGCGAGAGAACAAACGACTGGTCGGGCAATTCTCTTCAGCGCGGCACACAACACATGTTTCCTTGCAAGTCTACAATCGCACACTGCTTCTTCGTATCCCGACTCTGGTAGAGTAAGGAGTCGCCTCGCGGGTTTCGAATCAACTGACTACAACCGCGGATCCTCATGATCCTTTAAAAATACTAGATCCATTTTTAAACCAGTTTCCGCGTCTCTCGCTACATAATCACTCTACTCTTTCCTCAATTTAATCCGTTAATATTAATTCAACGCGTGTGTTTTAAAATTCCAAGTTGAGGCAAAAGCCAGGGTCAGAAACCTGGTCTCGAATTACCACAGGGCTAATTGGCCAGAGAGAGAGAGAGAGAGCTAAGCTGGCATCGAACGAGTGACGTGCGGCGCTTACAGACACGTGCACCTCGATGAAAATAGAGTGAAAATAGACAGAAGACCTAGGCCAATAAGAGCTACGACGCTGGGAGATACACGGATATGTATACTCACAGTTAAATACACACACACACACACAAAGCAAAACGTAAGCAAGAGTTTTAACAACGGCGCCAAACGCTAAATCAGATCCACTACATCTGCCTTATGTTTACAACGGGGAGTGGCAGATCTCCTCCCTGCCCCATGAAGAAGGCAAACCAAAGTGTGGGTACCTGTAACAGTCACGGGGCAAGAACCTGTGTTGAAAGAAATACAGCGCCATTAGATGAGGGGAGGGGGGAGGGGAAGCGAAGTCAAAACACAAGGCGATAGCTCCGGGAGAAGGAAGAAAGGTGACGATTGTGGCACTATTCGTCGGGGTGCCAACGAACTGTCAAGTGCCAATTTACAACTCCTTTATAGCCGCTGCCATGACGTGCGGCTGTCATATCAATGGGGTCCTCTGGCGGCACGCATGGCATTACACACGCACACACACTCTCTCTTTCTTAATTTTTTTCTATCTCTGTCTCTCTCTCTCCACACACATATATATATATATATATATATATATATATATATATATATATATATATATATATATATATATATATATATATATATATATATCATACACCTAGATCATGACGTATCCCAGTATTAAAGAAGGGTAAAACCTCGGCACCATGGAGATAATCCGAGGTGGCCTGAGTCCCACGGGTTGGCGTAGGAAAATAGGGCCTGTAGGGGGCTATGGAGGTGGGGGGGGGCGACGTTAAGCTGGTTATAAATCCTTAAAGTCTTTAATTTATTCCTACAACACTGATATGATGGGGACGTGGCGAGGGGGAGTAAGCCACCAGGAGTTTTTTTAGCCGCCTGGTGTCAGGGGTGTGAGCCCCCTCGGGGTGGTGGGGGGGAGGGAAAAGACCTATCCGATGTCACACAGTGAACCCCTTCAACACGAGACAACAGAACATTTGGAAGCACATTTTTAGTACCGTGGGAATATTTCACACACCCATACATACATGTGCGCGCACACCCATACACGCCTAAACAAATACGCACAAATGTGTACACATATACGTACATAGATACTCATTCGAGGGCAGGGGGCACTCATTTCTGCTATTTAGACTTGATGAATCCGGGTATCGAAGGTCTTTGAGCCCGTGTCGATGGGGGCGTTCGTATGTTTAGTTCCTGACCCTTAATACGAACGCTCCCTAGGACTACGGACAAATGGGAGACAAGAAAATGAGAAGCCCTTTAAGTACGGGGGAGGGGGGTGCACATTTGGACGCGTCTAAGGGTAGGGGGGGTCCGGACAAAAAGACTGTGGATTTAAGAGTACGAACACAGTCGGGCTTATCTGGGGGATGGGGGAGTAGAGGAGATGTTCGAGGGGTGGGGAAAGGTAAAAATAGGGAGGCGTCTACGTGGCGGATCATAATGATGATCTGGGGAGGGGGGATTAAGATCCCCACCTCTATCTACGCCCTCGATCCCGAACCCGAGCGTCCTGTCACGCACTACCACAACACACCACCCAATCCCAGCACTAACCTACACAGGATAATCGACGGCAACCCTCTTTCCTTCAATCCATATACACATGAAAGGAGCTTGGTACTGTGTGCGTATGAGTACACATTCACTGACAAGTAGCGTGACCGTGATCGCGCTCTCATCCCCCGATAAGTATCGTAATCTGTGTGTGCACATGATCGTACACGCACCCACACATCCCTCTACCCAGAGGTTTTCTAAATAAGGGAAGTGGGGTTAGATTGGTTGTAAAAAAGGGGGCAAAAGGGGGAAACTTCAACCCCCCGAAAGCCCGTACCTTAGGGTTCGCGTCGTATTCCGAGCAACGAACATCTTCCGCGCTTACCTCCCTTCTCCTAATCACAAATGAAGGGAAGAGCGACAAGCGCCCATTGTCGGGGGCAAAGCCATTGGTGCAAATACGAAACAAAGAATAACAAAGAATGTTAAAAAAATGACTAAATAGATCGAAATGGAAAAGAGAAAGTGGATACGGACAAAGCCGCAGATAAAAACTACATTGAGTATCCCTTGGGGTATCCTTGGTGTATCCTTGGTGTATCCTATGAGTATCCCTTGGTGTATCCTTGGTGTATCCTTGGTGTATCCTATGAGTATCCTATGATTGTTTGTGCTTACGAGCGAGGGAGTGTAACTGTTTGTGCTAGCGAGGAAGGAGGTAACTATGTGTGCACGATTGTTTGTACTGAGGAGAGAGGGGGTAAACATTAGGTTTGTGTTAGCGAGCTAGCGATTAACATTGTGTTTGTGTGATTGTTTATTCTAGTGATGAAGGCAATAACTCTGCTTGTATGATTGTTTGTGCCAACAAGGTAAGCGTTAACTCTAGGTTTGCGTGATTGTTTGTGCTATCGAGGGAGGAGGTAACTTTGTTTTTGTGCGATCGTTGAACTAACGAGGGCGGGGCTGTGTTTGTGTGATTGGTTGTGCTAGAAAGGGAGGGAGTCAATCTAAGTTTGTGTGATTTGTTATGCTAGCGATGGAGGAGGTAACTACATGATTGTTTGTGCTAAAGAGGGATGGAGTAACTCTAGGTTTGTGTGGTTGTTTGTGCTAGTAAGGGAGGAATTAAGTTTGTTTTGTACGATCGTTTGTGATATCGAGGCATTGGAAACCTTTGTGTTTGTGTGATTGTTTGCGTTTTCGAAGCAGGGGTAACTGTATTTGTGTGAATGTTTGTGTTAGAGAGGAGGAGGTAACTGCACGATTGTTTGTGCTAGTGAAGGAGGGTGTGACCTTAGGTTTATTTGATTGTTTGTGCTAGCGAGGGGGATCTACTTTTGTGTAATTGTCTGCGCTAGCCTAGGAAAGGGGTCACTCTGTGTTTATGCCCTTGCGGGGGTGGGGTGGAAGGGGGCTCAGCTCCATGCATCTATCCGGATAAGACTCGGTTATGACAGCTGCAAGTAAAGTATCGAGGAAGCATCGATGAAAGAATCATGGCTCGAAAATTTGTGCGTACATATGCGAAAATTAATGCATTTGCCCCTCGTGTGTACATATATGTATACAAATCAAGGTTAGTGCATGTAAAAACGTGCATGATTGGTGCCTTTGAGAAGAGGAATGAGTGAGTGAGTGTTTATTTTGGGGAGATCTGCGTGCGATGGGGCGAGTTTCGACGGAGGCTGTTCAGGGAGACTCTGAGGAATTCACCCCATACCCTATCCTAAAGTCCTGCCCCATCTCTCTTCCATTAGCCAAGGTTATGAGCGGGCCATGGCCCCCCTCTCGGCATCTTTGGGCAAGAGGGTATACGAATGGAGCGATGACTATGACTTCGTTCTCATAACGGAGGAAACAGATTTTCCCCATCGGTCTATCTTTTAGACCTGCCATAGTTCGTCAGCTATTCACCTCCTCCTCCTCTCTTTCTCTTTCGACGCAGTTGACGCCAAAATTGCCTTGCTAGATAATTCCACTTGCATCTAGCAATCCTAGCTCGCCATTTCCCTTCCTAGCCAGACCCTACTTTGATGCAGCCCATTCTTCGTATCAGGCTCCATCTTCGCCTAGATTTATGTTTCCTTAACCTGATCTTTTATTTAATCTAACCTTCTCTCTATATTTTATACATTCTCTCTATTTATCCCATCTCTAAGTTTAATTATATACCCTCACACATATACAATGTTTCACAAGTTTCCTCCCACCCCCAAATTTCGACGTTCACTTCATTTGGTGCCCCTCGTTTTAACTAGTCATCACTACCAGTTTCCTTTCCGGACCTAATAAATCAGGTCGTCTTGGAAACGGAAGCCAGTAACCTACTTTCTCTCCGTATACCCTGAAATTCGACACCTCTGTACCCTTCGCCAGGAATAAACGGGACAAAATACCCACCATCATTCAATGCCGCATTTGACGATTTAATATCATTCAGTGCCACATTTGATGATTTTATATCATTCAGTGCCTGCCACATTTGACGATTTTCTATCATTCAGTGCAACATTTGACGATTTGATATCATTCAGTGCCACATTTGACGATTTTCTATCATTCAGTGCAACATTTAACGATTTTATATCATTCAGTGACACATGTGACGATTTTCTATCATTTAGTGCCACATGACGATTTTCTATCATTCACTGCAACATGTGACGATTTTCTATCGTTTAGTGCCACATTTGACGATTTTCTATCATTTATTGCCACATTTGACGATTTTCTATAATTCAGTGCCACATTTGACGATTTTCTATCATTCAGTGCCACAGTTGACGTTTTTTCTATCATTCAGTGCCACATTTAACGTTTTCTATAATTGAGTGCCACATTTGACGATTTTATATCATTTAGTGACACATTTAACGATTTTATATCATTCAGTGCCACATTTAAAGATTTTATATCCTTCAGTGCCACAGTTAACGATTTTATATCATTCAGTGCCACATTTGACGATTTTCTATCATTCAATGCTACATTTGACGGTTTTCTATAATTCAGTTCCACAGTTAACGATTTTCTATCATTCAGTGCAACATTTGACGATTTGATATTATTCAGTGCCACATTTGACGATTTTCTATCATTCAGTGCAACATTTAACGATTTTATATCATTCAGTGCCACACTAGACGATTTTCTATCATTCAGTGCCACAGTTGACGATTTGATATCATTCACTGCCACATTTGACGATTTTCTATAATTCAGTGCCACAGTTGACGATTTTCTATCATTCAGTGCCACAGTTGATGATTTTCTATCATTCAGTGCCACATTTAACGATTTTCTATAATTCAGTGCCACAAATTTCTATTATTTAGTGACACATTTAACGATTTTATATCATTCAGTGCCACATTTAAAGATTTTATATCCTTTAGTGCCACAGTTGACGATTTTATATCATTCAGTGCCAAATTTGACGATTTTCTATCATTCAGTGCAACATTTGAAGATTTGATATCATTCAGTGCCACATTTGACGATTTTCTATCATTCAGTGCAACATTTAACGATTTTATATCATTCAGTGCCACATTTGACGATTTTCTATCATTCAGTGCCACAGTTGACGATTTTCTATCATTGAGTGCAACATTTAACGATTTTATATCATTCAGTGGCACATTTGACGATTTTCTATCATTCAGTGCCACAGTTGACGATTTCTATCATTCAGTGCCACATGACGATTTTCTATAATTCAGTGCCACGTTTGACGATTTTCTATCATTTAGTGCCACATTTAACGATTTTATATTATTCAGTGCCACATTTGACGTTTTTATATTAATTTAGTGCAACATTTAACGATTTTATATCATTCAGTGCCACAGTTAACGATTTTATATAATTCAGTGCCACAGTTGACGATTTTCTATCATTCAGTGCCACATTTAACGATTAAATATATAATTCAGATCCACATTTACGATTTTCTATCATTCAGTGCCACATGTGACGATTTTATATCATTTAGTGCCACATTTGACGATTTTCTATCATTCACTGCCACATGTGACGATTTTCTATCATTTAGTGCCACATTTGACGATTTTCTATCATTGACTGCCACATTTGACGATTTTCTATAATTCAGTACCACAGTTGACGATTTTCTATCATTCAGTGCCACATTTAAAGATTTTATATCCTTCAGTGCCACAGTTAACGATTTTATATCATTCAGTGCGATATTTGACGATTTTATATCATTCAGTGCTACATTTAAAGATTTTCTATCATTCAGTGCAACATTTGACGATTTGATATCATTCAGTGACACATTTGACGATTTGATATCATTCAGTGCCACATTTGACGATTTTATATCATTCAGTGCCACATTTGACGATTTGATATCATTCAGTGCCACATTTGACGATTTGATATCATTCAGTTCTACATTTGACGATTTTATATCATTCCGTGCCACATTTGACGATTTTATATCATTCAGTGCCACATTTAAAGATTTTCTATCATTCAGTGCAACATTTGACGATTTTCTATCATTTAGTGCTACATTTGACGATTTTATATCATTCAGTGCCACATTTGACGATTTTATATCATTCAGTGCCACACTGGAGAAGAAGTGGGGTACGAAGCAACAAATCCCACAAGATCCAATCGAGGCAAGTTCTAGGAAGGGAGGATGTGGGTAGAGGAAGTGGTGAAGGACATACAGGTGGAAATTTAGGGATAACCAACTGGTAAAAGAATTCTATTCATTTGTTTGCCTTCACTCGTTATTTTCTTTTCTTTTCTCTATTCACTTTGATAAATGTTCTTAAAATTGTAAATAAAGTGTATTTATTTGGTGTTTATTAATGGATTTTGTGTTTTGTAATTTTGTCAGAATTGCCTAAGATGTACACATATGATGCAGAAACGCCCAAATTTAATACATGTTGGAATTCGTCGTGTTGGATTTAATCTTTATATATATATATATATATATATATATATATATATATATATATATATATATATATATATATATATATATATATATATATATACATATATATATATATATATATATATGGGGTTAAGAAGGCAATTTTTAGTCGCTGGCGACTCTACATCTCACTATGTCGGTGAGTCCCGTTGTTTGTTTTTTTTAATGACATTGTAACTATTTGGCCGATTCTAGTGAAATTTGAAACCCTTATATTGTTTTACATTCTCTTTCGAATGATATAATTATTAAAGTCTTCCCGAGGTTAGTCCAGGAATAATTGAAAGTTTTGAAGGTAGTAAGGTTATAAATCAGAATAAGTGAGAGCACGTGACTTTTTGTCAACATACCTTGTTTAGCTAACTTAGCTCTTCATCAAATCCCTCGGAAGGAGCTCTTCATCGAATCCCTCAGAAGGAGCTCTTCATCGAATCGATAGGAAGGAGCTCTTCATCGAATCGCTCGGAAAGAGCTTCTGATCGAATCCCTCGGAAGGAGCTGTTCATCGAATCCCTCGGAAGGAGCTCTTCATCGATCTCTCAGAAGGAGCTCTTTATCGAATCCCTCTGGAGGAGCTATTCATCGAATCCCTCGGAAGGAGCTCTTCATCGAATCCCTCAGAAGGAGCTCTTCATCGAATCCCTCAGAAGGAACTCTTTATCGAATCCCTCGGAAGGAGCTCTTCATCGAATCCCTAGGAAGGAGCTCTTCATCGAATCCCTAGGAAGGAGCTCTTCTTACACACACGAGAAGATAACGTATAATCCAACTTTTCTAAGACAGACCCCCAAATTTGTCTTTTAATCGACTATTTTAATTGTAAAACAACATAAGGGTTTCATATTTCGCTAGAATCAGCTTAATAGTTATGATGTTATTGCTAAAACTAAATAATTTTACGACTAACCATGGGAGGACCTTAACAATTATACAATTCAAAAGAGAATGTAAAAGAAGATAAGGGTATTAAATTTAGTTAGAATCCCCCGAAGAGTTACGATGTTATTACCAAAACAAGGTCTGCTGACCAAAAAGTCGCGTGCTCTCACTTATTCTAATTTGTGACCTTACGACCTATAAACCTTTCAATAATTCAAAAAATAAACTTAGGAGGACCTTGGGAGTTACATCACCCGAAAGAGAATGTAAAACAATATAAGGGTTTCAAAATTCATTAGAATCGACCAAATAGTTACAATGTCATTAAAAAAAGCAAAACAGGGACTGACCAACCGAACGGCATAGTGAGATGTAGAGTCGCCCGCGACCCAAAATTGCCTTCTTAATCGCATATATATATATATATATATATATATATATATATATATATATATATATATATATATATATATATATATATATATAAGCCAAGTGTTCCGTCATATGGGAATTAGCCACAGGACCTGAAATGTTCTATCAAAGAAAGAGTATTCACCTGTTCGGTTACATTCTATCCAATGTAAAACCGATGTAGCCATTGAAGATTTCAAAATCCTAAAGACCATCTCTGAGCATTATAGAACCGATTTCTCCCGCTCTAAACTCTTGACTCCTCTTCCCACCCACTACCTCTTCTCTAAAATAAACCAGCCCCTCTAAAACCTTTTGTTGCTTCCTAAACCCCTCGCGCTTTCCGCGCCAGTTTTCGTTTAACAACTGTTCACAAAAGGTTAGTGTTTTTTGCCCTAAAATGTTTTATAGTGTTATTTACATTTATTATTGTTAAATTTCATTGTTAATTGAATTATCTAACTTTGAAATAACAATTCAATAACCTGCACAGCTCTACATTCCCCCCGCCCATATTAAAAGTCTGATTCATCTGCTACACCCATAATTTTTTAATGTTTAAATTATCAACGTATAATATTAGTCCTATACGAATTTTTTAAATTTTTCCAGTACCAGAAGAGGGGTGAAACATTTCCCCGAAACGTTGTACATATCACGTAAACTAAATGAACTTTCCGTTTTTCCTCATATCCTTCATCCTGCAAACTAAATTACAGCCTCAATAGGAGAAGCCCTTATCAATAATATATATATATATATATATATATATATATATATATATATATATATATATATATATATAATCCGTATAAAAAAAGACCATTTGGCACATTCCAAAATTTAGGCAGTTGGGTTATGCGAGCACCATTGCACCATACACTTACAAACATCATCCAACGAGGCATTGTTATCTTATCCTCTCTCCTCCTCTGACAAGACCCGATAAGTCTCCCATTACACTGCACATCAAAACACTGTGGTACAACTCGTATGCATGCCAGCGCTTACAGTCATCATATTTGTGTACACACAAACCGACATGATGTAGTCGCCCAAGGGCTTGAACGCATTCTGCACCTGTTTCGTTCGCCTGTTATAAGATCACCAACATCTATCATATCCAGTAGTTCCCTACGAGATGGGAGAGCCCGGTGACCCCCCACATCCGAGTGTTCCCAATACACTACTCTCCTGGGGGATGGGGTGAGTTACCTGGGAATTAAGACGATCCAGAAAGAAGCTTCAACAAAGGAAGCGGGAAGGAGCTTTCCATCTGAGCTGTGCTCATTTGTTCCGATCGGTCTTTAGCGGAATGACTCATAACTTGAACAAGGAAACAGACATAAACAATTGTCAGTTAAACAACCATATACGCAGTGATGGTATGCGGTTACTATAGCAATGGCTAATGGCAATGGCGACTCGTGACATTTTTGCTTAGTCATGCTATTTTATGAAATACAGAGAAAATATAACGTTCCTACTAAAACTTGGCATAATTGTTACATATAGAATTTGATAAGTTAGAATAACTTTCATATGCATTATGACACTTTTTTGAAAAAAAATATTTAATGCCATGTTTAGTAATCAAAGTAAAGGTAAAACAACACATTTATTAATAGTTCAGAATTTTTTTACAAATATTGGAAAAGCGTTACAAAATTCAACCTTACCTAAGGTAATGGCGAAATACTACTTATGTAGAAATTCTGCTCGTCGTGTTTTCTTGCAAAATTTTTTAGAACATTTTCTTTCAATTGAAATAATAGCAAGATTAAAAAGCCGGTCTTCACTTTGAGAACTTCGTAAGTAACTTTTAATTCTTTTAAGAGCAGAAAATGATCGCTCAACAGTTGCTGTTTTTATTAGCATAGTTAGAATCGAATTTGTTCACTTGTATATTTCCTGTAAACATTCGTCCATTTCATTTTCAAGTAGAAATTTAAGGAGATCGGTAACATTCTTTTTCGCAAGAGATTTGTGCGAATATAAGAAACACAATTCGGAACGGAGGCAGGGAAACTCAAAATATATTTAATGGGAAGGTAACATCATAAAACTCAAACTTTTTCTCAATCTAAAAGCTCAATGAATTCTAAATTTTCTATTGAACTGAAATGCTCTTTGATTTGAATGAGTATTTTATCGAATATGTCATCATATAATTGGCTGTACTTGTCTTTCGGGGAAAGAATTTGTTTTCTTTTTTTCACCACACCTTCCTGTTATCAAGTTCCACGTATCTGAAAATTTTTCGTTTTTCATTTGTGTAATATTCGTTACAGTATTTTCAACGATCATTGATATATACACAATACCCATAGATTTGGTTTACAAACACATCAAATAGATATTCAGCGAAAGAAAAAATCGCAGAAAATACAGTACTTCTCATAAAATGTATCGATGCCTGCCAGCAAGCCGCGCACGCTGTTAAACCATCTTTATTTTCCTTAACCGTTGCAATTAGACTAGAAGAATAGTTCCATCATGTAGGAGCTAATTTAGGGAAACGATTTCCAACAACCTTGTCAAGCATTGCTGTTCGCTTAGTTGAACTACTAAAGAATGATGATAAACTTCCTAATATTGAGAAAAAGTATTGTAGGCTTGTACAAAAATAATTGTCTCTCAGTGCCCTCACTCCCCCAAAAATGTAAGATGCCTCAACCACTCAGCCTACCGACCGTGTGGTTGGCAGATATCACGTGCGGCTATATGCATTTTCAAAATGAATGCTTTATGTATTACATCAATAATTTAAATAACTAAATTATACACATGTATAAAATTGTTGTAGTTGAGACATAAATATATATATTTTTAAAATTTTTTAGCATGTTTTGCAACAACGTACTCTTTCTACTTCCCATCGTACACCTCCCTCCCACGAAGGGCTGATAGGGACGGGTTGTAAGAACATAAGAACATAAGAAAAGAAGGAGACTGCAAAAGACCATTCATGGCCTACACTTTTCCCTTCACCCACACAAGCTCAACAACTCATCACAAGATATCTTATTTCCCGGCTTTTTTTGGTTGCTGTTCATTCGTTCGCTGATAAAGTGGAGCCAAGGCAATCATTTTGCGTACAAACATTTACACATATACGCGTATACACAGGCTGAACCTAAAAAAAAACCAATCACATAAACAATATCACTTTTCTTATTTTTTTTATTCAATTATATGACATGGTAGTGTCTGTCTATATATATATGTGTGTGTGTGTGTGTGTGTGTGAGTGTAAGAAAAAGAAAGAGAAAGAACAAAAGAAAGAGATAGAGAGAACATTTAATCAACAGCCACGTATTTTAAAATATCGCCAGAATACTTCCCCAAACTAGATAGATTCTGACAAAAGATAGTTGTTATGGCGAAAAAAACCCAACTAAATAACAAACAATTAAAAAATATAAAAGAGTAGAAAGAAAAATGAAAAAAATATTGAAAAGTAGAAAGTATAGGGAAAATTAGAATAGAAATTACGATGACCCCAAGGTTGGAACTTGATACCGGAGTACGAAGCAAAATCTGTAATCTAGGTTGACAGATTGAGCAGCAGCTTTAAAGAGAACCAGAAGACATTTGCCATAGCTGAAAGAAATATATACGGAGATCCTCAATCTGGTCAAATGGAATGTGTGTGTGTGGGAAAATCACTGATCCGGATTCAGAAAGCGGATCTGTATAAACAATCTAATCCTCCAAATTCAAAATCACTCGATAATTGGTGGTGTAATAATGCTGAATGTTAAACAAACAGACGCATGTGAAAACTACTATTATTGATAATTGTAACCTTCAAATAAGTAATGGTTTGAATGCTATAAATATTTATAAGGCAAATTATATCTCACCCCAAAAAGAAGATAGCCATCACCTTCAGGAGAAAAGGCAGGTACGCTACATTTCCCTACAGATAAACATACATTTCAATGGCATTTAAAATAACCCAGGTTACTTGGAAGTATCAAATAGTGGGTCTCCTGAAACGCCGCTGCATTATAATCAACTTCCTCCAAAACTCTTTCTTATCAATGGAGAACAAAAAAGAATTCTTTACCGTACCTCAACCAAAGCCTACACCTATCCAGAATCAATTTCGGTAGCCATCTGCTATAGTTATCTATTGTACCCCTACCAAACCCTACTCCTTTCCAGAATCAATTACACTGGTCAACAAATTTTAACTTTTTTTTCTGCTGACTTAAGTTTGAGACCTGTTTTGGGAAATTATGGGTCACTGAGTTTAAAAATGGCAATAGTTTTCTTCTATCACGTCAAGTTTTTTTATTTATGGACTAGTCCATATTGGTCCCACTCATAGTAGCAGGTATTCTTCTTATTTTATTTTATCTATGTATTTAGACTGCTCTTTATGCACATCTAGATATATAAAGCAATTGTGTATAATATAATTTTGTGTTTTTTTCAGATTTGTTTTCTAAAATAACATTCAGTAGTATGGCCTCATTACGAAGGAAATATTTGAATTCCCCTGACTCGTTTTGCTATATACTCGTATGTTAGGGTGGTCCTTATTTAAAAGAATTTTCACAGGTCTGACCCCACTAAAGTGTTCCTTTTGGTTTAAAAACACCATTATGTAAAACTTCATTGAGATATATTAACATTTAGAGGTGGCTCAAGGGACCAGAAGTTTCCCTCAGATGAGGTCTACCATATACATACAAATACACCACAGGCGCCAGTATAATAAGTATAGTTGGTGAAACTGGCCGCAGTTTGGGCCAAGAAATCCAGCCACTAGCCCTGAACCGATCCAGCATCAGATGCAAACGACAGCAGCATCGTAAATCCACCTCGAAAAAAATCAAAGATACTCGTAAGTTCGACTCACAGTTGCCACTCGTTTTGCATTCGGATGGGAAGCTTATCCCAGACCTCATTGACACTGGGACTATGGACAGATTGCCTCTGCTACTGACAGGTAATGACTAACAACAGCTTCTTACAGTCCAAAAGCTGCCATCGAAGGAGAGGAAAAGCGCAAGCTAAGGTCATCTTTTTATTCTGAAAGACTGGAGTTTGGAGGAAAAGGTCCAGGGAATGTGCTTAGACAGAACCAGCTCTAATACTGGTCGGTACAAAGGCATGTGCATTCTTTTGGTCTTGGAGTTTATTGCTGGAGGAGCCTTCCTTTTCTGAAGTCTTTTCTGACGTTCTCTCGTTTCAGCGCTTCAAAACCAGATGACAATATATTGACGAGACCCCATATGAAGACTCAACTGATCATTATACGGCAAACGCTAAAAGATGAAATGGTGCAGATCTTTGAGACGGCCGTTAAAGTCATTCAGCACAGAGATGATTACAGAGAGTTTCTGGAGCTGGCTATCATCTTTTTTTGAGGTTGTTCCTCCTCGAGGCATCCACTTTGCAGCTCCAGGAGCCATACATCAAGCCCGATGGATGGCAAAAGTGATCTACACCTTCAAAGTCTGGATGTTTCGCTCGCAGTTTAAGCTGACAGCACGCGAGCATCAAGGATTACGAGAATTCTGCATCTTCTTTTCTCGTAGTTACGTTGAACTGTGGGTAACAGCCAGCATTGCTATGAATGCCCCGAGAAACGACCTTAAGTTGCCGAAGCAATGTCAGATGTATCACACGATTAGCATCGACATATCCAACGCTACAGAGAAGATGACAGGCTAACTGTTGTACCTTTCTGAGGAGTTGGTTGCTTTGGCATTGGTTAATGGTGATTTAGACAATAGCAGCGAGAACAAGATAGTTATAGCTATGAAAGAGAAAGAAAGAGAGGAACGGCCACTGAAGCTTGCAGGTATCGACGTGAAACCAATTCAAGAGAAGACTTTAGGTGACTTTAGGACCAAGAAATCAAGACTTCTTTTCAAGAACTTGCATCTTCCATAAAATTTCTTAGAATATCAGTGGAAGCATCAGCCTAGCTTCAGTGCTGCAAACAGTTTCATCAGCACATTGGCTGTCACCAACAATCACACTGAATGTACCGTTGCCTTGGTCGAGGATTTCTCTGGCCGCCTCACAAAGGATGAGGAACAATTATAGTTTGTTTCGAGTGTTGTTGCTGAACACCGCAAAAGATTCATTGACACTCGCAAGCGGACCTTAGTGAGCAACACTGAGTGATATTGGTTATCACGACACTCCAGCCAATGAATAATCCAGTGGGGAACCCAGGCTTGTGAATGTTGGGAAGAAACCAACCTAGTGAAATGACTGCGTTCTATACCTCATCTGGGGGAACATCAGATCCATTGAGCCACCTCGAAATATTAATACATATCAATAAAACTTTGCACATGGTGTTTTTCGCCCTAAAGTAACACTTTGGCGGGTTCAGACCAGTGAAAATGAAATATTTTTTAAATAAGGACCACCCTAATATATGTGATTGTTTTACTGAATCAACTCAAAGAAGGAACATTAAGTATTTTTGTGAAAAGAGCATACTTGGCTTACTTTAAAAATAAATTAGGTGATCAGAGTAAGCCGTGGGCGCCGCACAATGTTTGTAAACCATGTGTCGATAATCTACGCCAATGGACAAAGGGCAAAAGGAAACAACTAGGATTTGGAATTCCTATGGTGTGGCGACAGCCAAAAAACCATGTAAACGATTGCTACATTTGTCTCACAAAGACTTCTGGTTATAGCAAGAAAAGGCGACATAAAATAGGTTACCCAAATCTTGATTCAGCAATTCGTCCAGTGCTTCATTCAGATGGAATTCCAGTACCTATATTCAAGCAACTTCCTTCATTGGACGATGTAAGTGATATACGTGAATCTGATGTAAGCAATGAACTTGACAGTGATCTAGACTTTGTACATACATCGACCCAAGAACGTGGAAACTTCAGCCAATTAGAACTGAATGATTTAGTTAGAGACCTAGGCCTGTCAAAAGAATTAGCAGAAGCGTTAGCTTCCAGATTTAAAGAGAAGAATTTGTTGCAGGAAAAAACAAATGTAACTTTTTATCGAAACAGGAAAGAGAGATCTCTTGTCATCCTTTAAAACTTAAGATTTTGTTTACTGTTGTGACGTGGCGGGAATGTTAAACGCGATGGGTGTTTCAGAGTATGATCCAAGTGAATGGAGACTTTTTATAGATAGTTCAAAGAAGAGTCTAAAATGTGTGTTACTCCATAATGGAAACTTGTTCGGTGTGATTTCTATTGGTCACTCTGTGCATTTAAAAGAGAAGCATTAACACATAAGATCTGTATTAGATTCACCAAATATGATGAACAAAAATGGATCATATGTGCGGATCTGAAATGGAAATTTTTTTTACTTGTCCAACAAGGAAGCTATACGAAATATCCGTGTTTCCTGTGTTTATGGGACAGTCAAGCCAAGGACAAACATTGGGAACAGAAACTCTGGCCAGTTAGAGAAAGTTTGACCGTTGGGGAGACGAATATTATACACCAACCACATGTTGAGCGAGAGGAAATCATTTTCCTACCCATTCATATTAAACTAGGGCTGATGAAAACAATTTATGAAAGCTCTTAATGTGGAGAGTGACTGTTTCAAATTCACATGTACAATATTTCCTGGCTTAAGTTATGATAAAATAAAGGCTGGAGTTTGTGATGGGCCACAAATCAGAAAGTTAATAGTTTAGACTGCAACATGAGCATAAAGGTTCATTTCCTGCTAATCTTGGCAACGTGAGTGATGAACAAGGAGAACTTTTTCATCAAGATATCAAGATTATGGAGGAGAGATATCAGGGTCGATGGACACAAACATGATGGCAGACTACTGTTGGTGTATTCAACGAGACTGTGTAGACATCAAACACACCAGACACTCTCGCAAACGAAATTTCATCCATGAATGTATAGGTATGTGTACGATTGCTTGTGTTTTCTTCATTATATTAGAAAAATAACCTGTATGTATTTAGTAATAGATGATATTATCTTACAATGCATTTATATCTTAAAATTCAGGTGATATTTTAAGTTATGGTTTGAAGCTATAACACAGGACACAATCCTTACCCGAGTAAATACATGCAGTACGTCTTAAAATAGGAATATGCTGTAGAATGAAAATCTAATGTGTTACAAAAAAATGGATGCCATATTTGAAATCAGCACGTCAAAATTGGTTAAAACCATCTGCTACCTCTATAGCCATCTGATGTATCCTTTACCTAGCCCACTTGCAAAATTAATTATTGTAGCCATATCTACGGAGTAGCAGCTTACATGCTAAATCAATTAGATCCATTACATTACCAGGCCCCAATTCTAACCAGTGGAGCCTTTAAATCTACTCCAACCTCCTCTCTCTTCGCACTGCAGGAAATCCTCGCATTAACCTACCAAAGGAAGGTCGCCGAATAAATTACCTGACTCTACATAGCGAAATAAATCCCAACTCCTCGGCCTATTAAAGCAATGCCAAGAACTGCGCAAAGACCTCGAAGCTGCCTGACCTACGACCAAAGGGTTAAAAGGTACACAAAGAATCCCTATTGTACATCATCGGCGCCTCCAGTCTGTCCCCTTCCTAAAAAAGAAAGCAAAGAATAAGACAAATAGTTATCAGCCAATATATACCTGAAGCCACCAAAAGTTGCATCAATCTTGTCACCCCATCTTCCAAGACTGATCCAAGTTCATGGAGGGTGTGGTGTGTGCAGCGGTCCATACCTCCATCATAAGAGACGCTCGTTTACCGATCGTACTTTGGTCTTCTCTTCGGAGCTCACAGGAATCTCCATAGCATTCGACCTAACCGACACAGATATCTGGACGATCACCATTTTTTTTTAACTCAAATACTGCCCTCTCGATGCTACGAACGAGAAACCAGAACCACCCGTGGGTCATTAAAATCCAAGACCAGTTTGCCTATATTCCCAATAATGTCATGTTTTCGTCACCTCACGCTTAAACTACTGCAATTCTCTTCTAGTGAATCTCCCTTCTTCGTCCCTTCGCCCCCTACAACTAGTTCAAAACTATGCTGCCCGGCTCCTCCTTCGCCTCCACCGTTCTCTCTTTCGATGCCTCTGTCACAGGAGCTACACTGGTTACCTATTCGCTTTCGTACCCACTATAAAATTCCTTTTATCACCTACAAGGCCCTAAAGCTCGAGGCTCCACCTTATCTGTCGCCTACCCTCTCCCGTCGTCAAACTCCTCGGGCACTCCGGTCTATCCTCGCTCCACTCTTGAACACTCCTCGTTCTGTCCTCTGCTCGATGGGTGACCGTTCCTTCTCAGTTTGTGCTTCTAGACTCTGGAATGCTCTTCCTGCCGAAGCCCGATCCTCTTCCTCCCTCCCTTGCTACTTTTAAACTTCTCCTGAAGACACATCTCTTCAGAATTGCCTCCTCTCCCCTGTAAACTTTCTCTACACTCGCTACACAACCTGCGCTCTGGGAGGGCTAACAGCCTTGAAAGGCGCTTTATAAATACCTATTATTATTATTAATATAACAGTACTGATGGGCTGAAGACCCTCTCATGGTGCCGGGCATTGAAGGCTGCGAGGATGCAAACAAGGCAACTATATCAGCCGTTTTAAATAGAAGACTGCCCATCAATCCCATTATCTACAAGGGCTGTTACGTCTCTATTCAAAATCAGCGAAAAGCAAATGACAAAATGAATGAGTAACTCAAGGGCGTCAACGTCACTGCCAAAGTGAAAGACAGCGTCGGCATATAAAAGACATCAAACTGGAAAACCCGTAAAGTAGTTAACCTCAGACTCGTTCGCATTGGACGCAGAAACACCCCTAACACAGCTACCGCTTTTAAATTTCCTGCCTATTCCAATGCGCAACCTGCAACCCCTTCATTTTACTGAGATACAGCAGAGACCAGCATGCAAAAAAAAAACACACATAAGAAATAATCTTACACTCCGAGTGGTTCTTGTTTACACTCCCTCCCCAATATATTATAATCTATGATAAGCTACCTAATAAAATTATTCCCCCAAACATAAAAACGTGATAGATCCATAACGGGTGAAAGGGGGCGTAAATCTCTAAAACCCCTCGCAAGGTCGGGTTTTATTTTAAAACCATGATAATGACGAGTGATCTCAAAGGAGAGGGAGGGTGCTCGCAGGGAATTAGATAAGCGGATAAAATGGGAGTTTAAAGAAGATCAACTGCTGCGTGAAGAGGGACCCACAGATCATCCGGCAATCTTGTTGCAACGGCCCAGAGACAAGCAATGACGCCATCCACGGATGAGCTCAAAGGAAAACAAGTTTAGCGCAAATTCAATGCCAAAAATAGGGGGGAGGGGAGTTGGAAAGGGTGGAAGAAACGTACGTCATTTTTAAAACAAGTAATAGTAAACAAACTTGTCAACGGTTGTAGTAGTCCACAGGGCTAAAAAGAACATAATGGTGTTAAAAAATCCAGAAGAAAATCATTGAAAATGTACCGATGATGACATCCCTCACTAATACGAGATCAGAACAGTGGACTTACGGGACTACCCTCACATAATGTGAATGAAGAGACCAGTGGGCATAGAAAAAGTGAAACAGAAACACTCCTGTACATGCATGGCCAGGTCAAGATGTTAAAAATAAACCTAGCGAAGCAGATATTTCGAACTGCAACTCCCATCAACAAACAAACATTAAAAAAACAACATACACAAACACCTGCCGCAAACTAATCCTTAATTTTAATCCAATAAGAAGTTAAATATAGTTTTAAAAACACCTCGCTTTCAACATCCCCCCCTCCCTGCTTGCTACCCTTCCCCTTATACACACATCCAAATAGAGAAGCCACTGCTCTCCAATAGGGAATTAAATATGAATTTAATTTTTCCTACGCCTCTTCCAAACATCATTTTAATCCATTATATTCTCTCCCAACCACCACGAAATCTACGGAGTGTATAAAATGGAGCCCTGGAGCAATATAAAAACTCATACACATCAACCGATAAATAAAACTGCAAATTATGAGAGGGGAAAAATGTATCTAAATTCTGATAGGAATAAACCGATTCCAAACCTACAAACGCCTTGATATCTAGGGTTACACTGCCCCCCTCCCCCCGCCGTAACTCTGAAATCGTCAAATATGCTGTTGCTAATGGCAACCGAAATCAAATCTTTAAAGCCTCTTAAAATATCCAATTTTTATGCTCTTGATTTCAATTTTCTCAATACGTCATTCAACCCCGTAGCAACGAAAACCCAAAGCGATGAGCGAATAAAACAACGGGATGACCAAGAGTAGGAAAGAACACGTAAATACGTTAAAGTAAGGTGTGAGGAAAGGGATGTTGCTACACTTGATTCCTCTAACCTAAACAGGCAATGCTGCGCCTAATTTCGTCAAATTATGGTTACACACTTTTACCATTAATAAAGTAGTTACACTGTTACAGTACAACTAGCTGCAGCGGACATCTGGGAGAATCGCGAGCCATCCAGGCCTCAATAGCAGCAGGAAGTTGGGCGGCTATATATCTTCCGCAAATTTTCACTTCTATTTTCTCCTCTTACTTTACAGATCTCTCCTTACAAACCTGTGAATATACCCTTGTTGGTTTTCGCTTTAAAACAAATGTCAGGTCTGGCCCAAACATTTCATGGCGAACACCGAGGAATTCTAATTTACTTTGATGTAAGCAAAGAAAACTGTTTAGAAATTCACCGTTTAACAAATCTTGTGATGAATTTTCGACGTGATTTGACTTTTTTTAATTAAGAACGGTTTTACGAGGAGAGTAAAATCCGACCTTACCAGTAAAAATCCTTACTTAGGATATGCCTGGAAACTGCTTCTCCGGCTCTTAAACATCATTCTTTTTGATCATCGGGATTTTAGACTTGGGGGGGATTCTGCAACCCTTCTTTAAGATCTCGGAAAGCACCAGAAGTTGCTTAGTTGCCAATTCCTGAGTTTATATAGCGGAAAACAATGGACGCAACGTTAAAAATGTTTATTTAGTTGTTTGAAAATATAGTTATAATCATTTTAAGCTAATGCAGTTTATTTACTGCTTTTAGGGCGCCTTTCGGTTCTTTAGCAGTATTTCCCATAGTTCTTGTGGCCTCAGTGAAACCAA
Organism: Ceratothoa steindachneri; assembly: GCA_963969495.1. Taxonomy (NCBI): domain Eukaryota; kingdom Metazoa; phylum Arthropoda; class Malacostraca; order Isopoda; family Cymothoidae; genus Ceratothoa; species Ceratothoa steindachneri. The sequence continues at coordinate 37,415,985 of OZ018320.1, forward strand.
ATGGCTGATCGAGACCGTTTTATTCGAGCAATAGGATTTTCGAATCCACAATATTCCTATAGTTTCTGTTTACCTATTTATATATACTCTAATTGGTTAATTGCTTTTCTAAATTGGAAGAAAAGCATCAAAGACAATACGAATATCCATTTAATGCATAGTTGTTAATTACACCTTTAATAAGGAATAATTGCGCCTGGTATGGCAAGCATAAATTGAGCTACTTTTAGGTGCAGTAATATGAAATAGGAAAACAAAAATCTGCCTGCACTGGGTTTCGAACCAGTAACCTGATGAGTGCAAAGCTCGGCGTTACCACTAAGCCACGATGAGCAAAAAAAAAGCTTTTTTAACACGTCCACACTCGGGTAGTTGGTAAAATTTAGTTCAAAAGTATTCAGTTTAACAAGCCACATCGTACGAGTCCAATAAGACATAATCCCGCCATCCTGAGGTCGTTAGTTCGAATCCCGGGGGAGCCTGATTTTTATTCATATTTGACAATATTATTCCTAAAAGTAGCTCAGTTTATGCATACAGGGTGACTTAAATAAAGCCGAAAATCCTTATCACAGGGGATCTAGGTTAAAAGAATCAAAGATATAAATTTTGCTTTCTCTAACTGCATCTCCAAGCACCAAGTCCGCTGTTAAAACTCCATGGTACACCTTCCTAACGAATCCAAAGCTAATATTCAAGAAGCGGATAATCAGTTTGAATCCCCAGGGAAAACTTTCGTGAGTCCAAATTCCCTGAAGGGGCGGATCGATGGGGCAAGGAAAACGCCCCTTCCCCCTCCATTACTAAATCGAAGCTCCCCTCCTATGAGAAACGAGGGGAGGATTTCCAAACATTGGCAATCCTGCCGGGGGGAACAGAGGCTTACTTCCAAAAGCATCCTTTCCCTCTTTCAGACATCGACCTGGGGACCAATTCTGGCGCGTCGTCAGTCGGAAGCCGACTGTGAAATAACGCAATTCATCTTGATTAACCAAAAGCGAGTCACACAACTTGGTTTGGAGATCATGGCAACGACCAGAGCGGCAGTGTTCATACAATTTACCTACAACTCCCTCTGGGGGGAGGGACCACAGCCTCACAGCCATAATTCGTCTCTCCACATGCACCAGCTACACTAAGGAAAAAGTTTGGTCCTGACTACGTTTTCAAGTAATTCTCTCTCTCTAACTCGCTTTTGATCAATTTTGTCAACGTTCTAGACGCCATTCAGAACTAATCTAGGGGTCACCCTGACACAATCTAGGCGCCATCCATACGCAATCTAGACGTCATTTAAACGCAATGTAAATGTTATTCAGACGCAATCTATATGTTATCAAGCCCAAACAAGCTAGGCGTCATCCAGAGCCAATGTAGAAGTCATTCAGACGCAATCTTTACATCATCAAGACCCAATATAGACGTCAATCAGACGCAATCTAGACGTCATCAAGACCCAATATAGACGTCAGCCAGGCGCAATTTAGACGTCATCAAGACCCAATCTTGCCGTCATTCAGACGTAATCTAGACGTTCATCTATATGTTCCTTGAATATATATAACTCTGCAAATGAATGTTAGTTCTAGCATGGCCAAACATGCTGCAGTGGGCATCTGGAGGATTGCGTCCCATCCTGGCCCTAATTCCCGCAGAAGGACATAGAGGGCTCTACCAATTTTATAAAATCAGGCTGGTAGAGTTACGCATCCTCCCTGGTGGGTAAATTCAGATATATCATTGACCATGTGAAATCTAACGCCCCGGAAATGGAAAAAAGACAAATTCCAAGCTTTTTCTAATTTTAATTCGTCGAGAATACAGTGAATGAAATTTCGAAATCCGTTGCTTTTCTATTTCCTATGGGTGTTGCTCTGCATTTGTGTTTCACCTTTTGAACGCCAATTTGTGAAGTCCAATTCATATCTTCCACATCCACTCTTCCAAGTTTCAATTTCACATCGAAGGACACCACAGAGGGAGCCACCAGTTTTATAGGATGTGGAAGAGGGAGAGTTGTATACCGTCTCTAATGAGTAAATTCATTGCTCCTTTTTTATTAAAAAAAAGAGAAACCAACAAGGGTGGGATCGCCAAAAAAAGGGTTCCGAGAGAAAGCGGTGAAGTTAGTGGATATTAAAATGTGCGCGAGCGCCATTTTTGGCCAAAAGGCTAAATACCTTGGGTAATTAAAGAACAGGAGAGCGCGCAACTCTCCTGAACCCATCTTTAAGGAGAGGAAAGTTCGTACCTCCAAATCTGCATGGGTTTGAATACGAACGGAGAGAAACTAAAATAAGCCCTTCCGGTCCCAGCGCTTTGAGCTCGCTTTGTCACCACCCTTTCCTGGCCATTTTTCTCCCAATTTCTTAACCGCATCGTCGCGTTCGTATTTTAAGGTCTGAGTATCTTTGTACGAGCATTATCCGTAAAGTTCATAATACCCTGTCTCGCTCGTCTCAAGTAATGAGGGTCATAACTTCATAATACCCTTCCTCCCAAAATCAAGGCTCATAATACCCCCTTCCACTCAACTCAGAAAATAAGATTCATAATGCCTCCCTCCCCTCGAGACCAAAGTTCATAATACCCCCTCCCCCCAAACCAAGGTTCATAACACCAACTCCAACTTATCCCAGAAACTAAGTTTCATAATACATCTTCACCCTTCGCCCAGAAACTAGGTTTCCTAATAGCTCTTCCCCCATTCGACCAGAAACTAAGTTTCATAATACCTCTTCCCCATTCGCCCAGAAACTAGATTTCCTAATACCTCTTACCCCCCTTCGCCCAGACACTTAGTTTCATAATACCTCTTTCCCTCTTCGTCCACAAACTAAGTTTCATAATACCTCTTTCCTCTTCGCGGAGAAACTAAGTTTCATAATACCTCCCACCTAGGCCCAGAAACTAAGTTTCATGATAGCTCCCCTTCCTCCAGAAACTAAGTTTCATAATACCTCTTCTTCCTTCGCCCAGAAACTAAGTTTCATAATACCTCTTCCCCCTTTCATCAAGAAACTAAGTTTCATAATAACCCTTGTCCCCTTCACCCAGAAACTAAGTTTCATAATACCTCTTCATCCATTCGTCCAAAAACTAAGTTTCATAATGCCTCTTTCCCTTTCGCGGAGAAGCTAAGTTTCATAATACCTCCCCCTTCGCCCAGAAACAAAGTTTCATAATAGCCCCTGTTAGCCCACAAACTAAGTTACATAATACCTCTTTCCCCTTCGCCTAGAAACTAAGTTTCATAATACCTCGCCCCCTTTGTTCAAAAGCTAATTTTTATAATACCTCTTCCCCCTTTCGCCCAGGAGCTAAGTTTCATAATACTTCTTTTCCCTTCGCCCAGAAACTAAGTTTCATAATACCTATTCCACCTTCGCTCAGAAACCAGGTTTCATAATACCTCTTCCCCCTTCGCCCAGAAACTAAGTTTCGTAATAACTATTCCTCCCTCGCACCGAGACTAAGTTGTATAATACCTCTTCCCCCTTCGTCCAGAAACTAAGTTTCATAATACGTCTTCCTCCCTTCGCCCAGAAACTAAGTTTCATAATACCTCTCCCCCGTCCCCTTCAACCAGAAGCTAACTTTCATAATACCTCTTTCCCACCTTCCCTGAAACTAAGTTTCATAATACCCCTTACCCTCTTTGCCCCCAAACTAAGTTTCATAATACCTTTCCCCCTTCGCCCAGAAACTAAGTTTTATAATACCTTCCCCCCCCCTCCTTCGTCCATGACTGAGTTTCATAATTCCTCTTTCCTCCTTCGCTCAGAAACTAAGTTTCATAATACCTCTTCGTCCAGAAACTAAGTTTCATAATACCTCTTCCCCCTTGACCCGGAAACTAAGTTTCATAATACCTCTTCTACCTTCGCCTAGAAGCTAACTTTCATAATACCTTTTCTCCCCTTCACCCAGAAACTAAGTTTCATAATACCTCTTCCCCCCTTCGCCAAAAAACTAAGTTTCATAATACGCCGCCCAGGCTCGGGTTAGCGAGGTCCTTCCTCAGTGTCTTTATTACCCAAATCTGTTTAATATTCTCTCTCTCCCTTCTGTCTTTTTCGTTCATATTTCTATTCTTCTCTCCCGTCTTCCATTACACTAAATGCCCTTGTTGGTGTAACTGTGTCATATTTGTTTCAATTCATAAAAGAAAAACTTGAACTCCTTAGCAATCAAAATAAAATCTTGTAAGCACATCCCCAAAATAATAAAAACCACACCCACAAATAAAGTCATCGTGTGGCAGAGTGCCACCTCATGACACTGGCACCACCAATAGATGTAAAGTTGCAGATCTTTGCTTTTCGCGCCCCATATCCAACTAGTCACGATGGCACATTTTAGAGCGATGCAAAAAGAAGGCGAGGCGGCAATTGCCAGTGCGCCTCCCCCCAAAAAAAAAACGATTTTTCCCGATCGAGGCAAGGCACTGTGAACAGGCATAGCGGGTGCCAAGATCGGGGTAAGGCACTGTGAAAAGGCATCGCAGGTGCCAATTTAATTCATAAAACAGACTTGCTTTATGAGGAGTTATTAAGTGTTTAGAAAAAGAAGAATGTAAATGAGATTAATATTTACAGTAAGAAGAGAGAGAGACAGACAGACATAAGAAGGAACTAACCCTTTATCTTTACAACGCTACGTCCTACTCTGTCACAACATTCTTTGAATTTTTTTTCTACGGCATTTGCAACAATCCTACTTTAACTCAACAAAGGACCCAAAAGATCCAAAATCAACTAACAATGGACTAGAAAACCGTACCCTGCAACCCTGTACCCTATCCCCCTTTGGCACTTTCAGCCACAATTTAATAGGAGGTAACTCAATCCAGAGTCTCATTTGTGTCCGGCCGAAACAGAGTCCAAAGTCTCTAGGAAACAAATCTCTCAAGAATGACACCTTGAGTGTCACGAGTACCATACATTTATTAGCTGTTAAGGGTGCATACATTACACGAATTGAGAGAAACGGGAGAGTTGAGTGGCATACACGCTCACTATTTTGATACCACTGAGCCCCAGTCTCAATTCTATGACCTCCTCAGTATTCAACAAAGGGGGTCATGAATACCCAACTCTGAGCCCAATAGGAGGATATTAAATTTCAGGTGGTAGGAATTGCCTGAAATTTAAAGCCTGGCACTGACAGTTTTAAAGACATGATGTAATAAAGGCATCGACAACCAAGTGCCACTTGATAGTAGTAAAAGAATAAAGGGGGAGCTCCCTCAAAAAATAAACCCGTAAAAAATAATAACACTTAAAATTCGTCGAGAAAGCGTTGCTATGACAACAAACCATTCATGCCCAAGAAGGGTCTTTCACCCCATTATTAATTGAAGGAACAGATAACGTAAAGTGGGACAGAGGAACGGAAGTGTAAGTTTATCTTAATTGAAGGGAGAACGCCCCCAAAACCTCCCTTAAACCGGGCTAGAAATTGCTAAGTTATAGAAGTTTTAATATAGCTATAATTTATATTCAAAATAGATAATAACCAGCATGTGAATGTATCATAAATAGGTGTGCGTGGGTGTGAAAAAGAATGCATACAAAAAGGGAGGTAAACCTTTCCCCTCCACCCAACCGCTCTCCCTCATGAGACTCATTTACGTCCCCCCTAATTTTCAGGGAGGCCTCAAACCCCAACTTCACGCGCCAACTACTCATTTCTAGGGCAACGCGTATCCTCGATGGTAAACAAAACCTTTGGGTGAGGGGAACTTCAAGACCGCACAGCTCTTCCCTTTAATTACTCCACGGAGGTAGCGAAGACCATGATCCAGAGGCCTTAATAGGGGGTCAAAGAACCCCTGACACAGGTAGGCAAGAAATACAAACATTAATGGAAGGACTGAAAGTCATCAAGGGCAAAAGAGGGGAATGGGACGAAGTTCCTATGAGAAAGATGCAGGTAAGATACCATGAGCTACATCTACCCTGAAATAATAACAATTATGGCATTATTATCTATTTAACAGAAAACTACTAGGATAAGCATGAAGAGAAGGGGTACAGGAGGGGGGGGGGGGTAAGGAAACGATCGCGGGCAAATGGTGCCAATACCCCTCGGCAAAACCTCCCACAAATAATCATCGATTACACTAGCTAACACCAACTTTATTGTTGTTTTTTTAGTTGATTTAGGACAATTTTAATGTATTGAATACAAAAATCACATTAGGTTTGCTCAATCAGGTCAACTTTTTTATTTATCGCCACATGATGTTTTTACGGGTTTTTTTTTACATGGACGAGTATTTTCTATTTATGTGATTCCAAAATCGTTCTTATTTCTTTACATAAGCGAATTCTGAAGAGTTTACAAGCGGAAATTTTTGACTAACTAGTATTTTTACTTTGCAGAAGAATGAAATGGATTCGGCCAGAAGACCTTTCAGAAAGGTCTTCTGCAGCGAATGCACCGTTGTTCCTAACAGGAATCCAGTCACAAGTTTCATAAACTGTGCTTACACTGCTTATTTTGCTATGAAACTTGGTGACTAGAATAAAGCTTGGGCTCCCCCACAATACCCATAGTATAGAAGACATGCACCGAGTATCTGTGTTGTTGGACTAAGGGCAAGAAAAGTTGCCCGAAGTTTGGAATTCACATGGGTTGTAGGAAGACAACAAACCATGGCACTCACTGCAACTTCTGCGCTATTGATTTGATTGGGATCAACAGAAAGAACCGAAGCAGTCAAAAGTATCCTGATCTTCAATCAGCCCATCGTCATGTAGCTCATTGTTATTAAATTCCAGTACCTGTCTTTGGAGAACTTCCTGATATTAATGACGAAGATTCCTCCACTGTTAAAGAAAATTATGAAGAAGTGTTTTTGACGATGATGTTCCACATTATTCTTCCCAAAGGGAGCTAAATGATCTAGTTCGCGATATCAATGCGTCAAAGTTCTCTACCGAACTGTTGGCATCCAGAGTAAAAGAAAAAATCTCTGATAATGATCGCATCACATTTCACCGCAACAGACATCCAGAGTACCTCCCGGGTGTACTGTCGAGATATTGCGCAGCTTCTGTACAAGCTTGAACTGTCGTAGTAACAACCTGACGATTGGAGACTGTTCTTTGACAGCAGCAAGCGACCCCTGAAATGTATTATGTTGCACAACGGCAACCAGTTGGCCTCTGTACCCCTCGATCACTCGACTACACTGAAGTAAAGTATGAAGCGGTGAAGTGCGTACTGGAGAAATTTCGCTATGATCAGCATGAAGGGTTGATTTGTGTTGACCTCAGTATGTTGAATTTTTTGTTGGGACAACAGTCCGGATTCACCAAGTACTCGTGCTTTCTGAGGATGTGAGATAGTAGGGACCGAGCTCAGCATTAACGAAGAAGGACTGGCCTGTACGAGAGGAATTGGTGCCTTACAGAGCAAGAAACGTCATAAACAACCCTCTTATGGAGAGAGACAGGATACTCTTGCCACCGCTGACCATCAAACTCGGCTTAATCAAACAATTCGCCAAAGCTCTGGAGAAAGATGGTGGCTTCTTCACTTACTTGTGGCACGCTTTTTCAGGATTGAGCATTGAGAGGTTGAAAGCTGGCATTTTGGACGGTCCTCAACTCAGTCAGCTCATCAGAGATCCAGAGTTTATAAACTCAATGAACAAAGTGCAGATGAGAGCGTGGAAGGCTTTTGTTCTAGTCGTAAAGAACTTTATTGGCAACAAGAAGCCTAGGAACTATACATAGCTTGTCCCCAATATGCTGCCTGCTTTCACAAACCTCGGATGCAATATGGGCATCAAAATGCATTGTTTATTCTCACATATGGATCGGTTTCCTGAGAATCTGGGATCAATGAGCGACGAGGAGGGGAAAAGATTCCATTAGGACATGGAAGAGATGGAGACCAGGTATCAAGGAGGTTGGAATGCAGTCATAATGGCTGATTACTGTTGGACTCTGAAGAGAAACATCACTACCGCTGAGTATTCTAGGAATGATGACCTAATATGTAATTTACATGTACTAACCTTTACTAATATTTATTAATTAATTTTTTTAACATTTAATTACTAAATTGTGTTAGAAAACGATGTTTCTTTAAATTAAAAACTTATTTCGGATGAAAAATATTAACAAAAAATCGGATTTTTTAAAAATCGACTTAACCCCAAAACCTGACATGATCGAAGAAACGGATTTTTTTTCGGATTTAGCGGTGCAAAATTGTCCAAAATCGATTAAAAAACACTTGGCGACTTACAAAGACTTTTGTAACCCAATGTTATTTATACAAAGACACCACATCGAGGCACATAGAAATTAATGTTTTTTGGCTAAAATCCGATCCCACCTCCTATGCACATTGAAAAAATGTTTTAGAAAATTCTTATCTCTAAAAGAGTACTGCCACTCAAAAGTACGAACATAGAAGTCTCTTTTGAGAAAAGTGTGGTTTCCAAAGTTTGCAAAAATAATATTTCATTTCCTTTAGGCGAAATTGAATGGATACAAGATAGGATAAGAGGCGCGAGAAAGGGTTCAGACCAAAAATTAGCAAAAGCTAAACACTTCTGACAATTTCGAGATAAAAGATGGGTTTCCTTTTATCGATAACTTATTTTACTTTGTTGGACAAAAGTTCTGATGATTCGAACTCGGCAGTGCCAAAGTCGCGCGCGCCAGTCCTTGAGGCTGATTCCAAAAGTGCTTATGAAAGTAATTAGAAATGAGTTCTCCAGTGGTCGAGTGACGGGCGTGAGAGGAAATATATTTGCAATTTGGATATTTTTCCCACCCATAGCATTCCAATGATCTTTATCTCCCAATATTGAATTTTCCAACATTCCTTAGAACAAGAGAAAAGAACAATTTCCACTGACCTCAAACGATATAACTTATGTCCATTAAACAAATAGACGAAACCACATATATACATAAATGCTAAGGTCTCCTTTATATGCATATGTGGATGTATCAGTACCCAGAGCCACGAGTTGGGGAAAGATGGGCAGAACGCGAAAAGGGAAGATTACCATTGAGATCTACCTCTTCTTTCCTCATCCCCTGTTGATCCAGTGCATGTGAAGGAAATAAAAGGGGTAGATTAAGATCATGTTCTCATCAATCGTATGGTAGCAGAGATTCGTTGGTAATGCTCTCCCCCACTCAGGAATTGAAATGGGGGAACTGTTTACAAGAACGACGAGAGGCTGTTCAAAGATCACATATACTCAAAAGGAACAGATTGCATCTCCTAGCTTAGGATTCAGAAGTAAAGGGAAAGGAACAGTGAAGGTAAAGAGTAATACAGGGGGAGGGAGATAGCGTTACAGTAAACCCTTTAGCGGTAGATAGTGGAATCACGAGGGAAGAACAATAAACAAAAACAAGGATTCAAAATAAATTTGTACTGAACAGCGCAACTACAAAAATTAGGAACTAAGATTTATCCAGTAAATCCAAGGATGTTGAATATCCAATGATTCGAACACTGATCCGAATATCAGAGAAACCGACACCGAACTGAGCGAATGCCAAATTCTGACGCTTACATTCACACATACTTAAGTAATCAATACAACCCATTTACAGGGTCAAGGAGGTGCATGGAAGGGGTTGGCACCTAAGCAAGCCCAAGTAAACACAGTCTTAGCATCAAAGTTAGTGCAAAATTCTACTTAGTGCCAATCACCTTAACGAGTCCCAACCGAGTGCCTCGAATATACTTCGCAGGCATTGCACGAAAGGAAGCCGAGGGGAGCATCTATTTTTGGAAACCCTCCCCCTCTTCCCTCTCAGCCCTCTCCCTTTTACCCTCAATACTAATAACCTCTTAACCTGATACCTATGTATAGTACATACATTAATACGATGTATCGCACGTAATTTGTACCTATTAGCATAAATACTGCACATATATACTACATAAACAGATATTTTCCCTCTATACGTTTTTCTTCACAATTATTGTAACTCCATCAGTTGTTTAAAGAGGTTTAACTCAACTTTTCTATTGAGGAAATGGTAAAAAGTGAATATTATTCAAACATCCTTAAAAATCTGTGTCCCCTAATATCGAGAAATCTACATAATAGTAAAAAATGGACTATTGTGAATATATATATATATGTATATATATATATATATATATATATATATATATATATATATATCAGGCAATGGTTTCGTCACTCCCCCCTACAGGGGGAGCTTGCGCTTCACAACTAAGATTAAAATTTAAAATCTAAAAACCCAGCCATGGTAAAATTTTTATAAATTTTATGAACTTTGCCAATTATAATAATTTTAACAAGGAACTCTAAACTAAATTTCTCCCCTTTCAAAATATCACGTTGCTAAAATATAATTAATGATAGAGAAGAAAGTATATAAAAATAAATTTTCTGAACTTCACCATTTGTAATTCTTTGGGTTTTAAAAAATTCACAAAATTTCGATTTCTATATTTATTTCTGAACTTTGAAAAAAAAACAAAGTCATAACCAAACTAAGATAAAATTATTATTCAAATACTCAAAAAAATCCCCTTAAATTATAGTTAGTGATGATATATATATATATATATATATATATATATATATATATATATATATATATATATATATATATATATTAAAATAACAGATTTCAGGTTCAGATGATCGTGATCTTAGAGAAATACTTTGAAAGGTCTGAAGAAAAAAACAAAGGAAATTACGAGAAAATTGTTAATCATGAACCAGTAAAATCAAGCTTGCCAATTTTGCACGGATAATAAACGCGGAGGGGGAGGGGGGGATGGTCTCCAAAAAGTTAAACGGAAAACCACTCTTACCCTCTTCAATAGTGTGGCTGAAAGGTATGAAAGCTTGTTGGAACTCACCCGGACACAAGTAAGAATAGGAAGTGCCTGGCTGGAAAAGTCACAGGGATAGAGTCAGCGCAAACGAAAAAAAAGGGAGTTAGGAAAAGAAGAAAGAACCCACGAAGTCATGATGCTTAAGGACTAAAGAGTTGGGAGTACAAACAAATATAAGAAGTGGTTGAAGCGATAAAAAGATCAGTATTTATTAAAAAAAACAACATCTAAATCAGAAGGATTTCGTAAAAGGTTCGTCAAGAAAATGTTGTATTCCAAAAAATTGCACATAGGTGCATCACTTGAGTAGCTAAAATAGGAAACTACTCTGCGCTCAAGTTGCCGTATGAACCGAAAGATATGAAAATGGCAATGGGAAAAATCAGAGAGAATGAATAGGTGAAAAACAGTAGCAGTGAAACCCCGCCCCGATAGACACAACTACGAACTAAGAATGACAAATAGGGCATCACCAAGGACCTGAAAGTGGTCAGGATACACCACCCTAACTAAAGAGAGGGTGGATATTTAATGGTACTGCCCCCATTAGCCAATAGAATAATTCCCTGGACCTCAAAACATAATGTGGCGAGAAATGTCAACGGAGGTTTGCTCCACTTTCTTAATTACGAAATGTTCTAACACGATGCCCATTAACAAATACGCTGAGTATAGCCATTTTCTGTCTATTGTTTAAAATATAGAAAAAAAACAAGCTTTTGAGGAGAGGCTCGTAAAGAAATAATAAAGTTAGGGAAATCGAGAATATGCAAACAACTTGGAACTCCAAGAATCTGGAGGACGTGGAGCTCTGGTGAACTGGTCTTTGTTCAGCAAAAAAAGACTCGAGTAATTAAGCTTAGTGGCACGCCATTTTTTTTTGTTGGCTACCTTTCTAGTTACTTTTCCCGATTCACTTAACTTTTTGTAGTCTCGTCTACAATGACATCTGACCTTTGAATTCGAATCTAATGCCAGGCTTTCGAATTGAGAATACTACTAGATTATTAAAAATAGCAGAGCGGAGTGCAACTACAATTAAAGGCTTGTATGGGGGCGAATCCCCCATTGCGAAATTCCCTTTAAAAGGAATATAATATAATATGATTCGATTCCACTAACTGAAAAACAAAACAAAACAAAAAGCACATTTTTAATTTCCCCAAGAAAAAACAGTCTCTAAATTTAAAAAAACAACAACTTGTTGTAAAGCACAAATATATATATATATATATATATATATATATATATATATATATATATATATATATATATATATATATATATGAATTATCAACGAAATAGAGGGGGGTCACTTTCCGAAATACCCGAGCATAAAAGAGCGGTTCCACGAATTCTTGCTTGGTGCAGCAAAACTCTACCCACCGACCTAATGTAAGTAAATGCATTTATAGAAAGTTTAACTACCCCTCATCCCCTAAAAAAAACCCGCTAATAAAAACTATTCAGATCATATGTAGATTATGGACCCCAAGTAACCCATATGGAGAATAAGTACCCCAACTTTGGCCTTATGTAGATTCCGGATCCGATTCTTGCCCAAATGAAGAATACAAAACTCAACGAGAATTAATGAAACAAACTTTAATATATATTTTTTTATTTAACTGAATGGTTAAGTAAGTTTTCTTGTTTTTACTACACTAATATAAAAAAGTTGTCTTTGATTAATTAAAAGGTTATTATAGAAGGTCATAGGATCATATATAGATTACAAAACAAAACACTAGAAAGAAATATACGAGTACGTCACACGCGTAGCCAAACATTTGAAAATAGGTAAAAATAGAGTTTATTTAGGAAAAAAAAAAGTTTATACCTGTCCCTAAGAGCACATTATGATTTCTCAATACCAATGAATGATGCACATAGCTGATTGGCCAGTGGGCAAGCTGAAAAACGCTAAGAAAATAGCAAAATTATAACAAAAATCGCTAACAAAATCGTGCGTCACTAATCTTAATAATTACCGACTCGTCCTCTTAGGCGTGAGGGGCATTTATACAACGCAGAAGTAGAGAAAAAGAGATAGAGAGCGAGAGAAAGAAAGAGAGAAACAGAGAGATCTGTTTCATTTACCCTCGTTGGCCACAAATGTGTCCCAACGATAAGCCAAGGAGCGAAAAAGTGAATCTAAAACTGATCATCGATTTCCAATAGAAAATAAAGTACGCCTCGTGCTACAGTTGAATTTCGCTCAGTAATGACGATACTATTCCTGTTTGGGTAGAGGTACAGGGAAGAGGCGGAGCATACGCATAGACACGCAAACTAATTATAAAAAAAATCACCGGATGAAATACTTTGTTATAGTGATACTTTAAAAATTCCATTTTCTTTAAACTTTCTCTTGTTTACTTGTGAAACTTTAAGGGTAGCAAAATTATAAATAAAAAACCCCGAAAACTACCAACGTTTAAATATTAATTCAAATTCCGAGGATACACTAATACTTTTAAAGCATTTGACTTATAGAAATTACCTTAAAATTAATTTGTAATTATTTCGGTAAAAAAATAAATTATGGGGAATGAGTGCTTTACCAATTTATTATAAGCTTCTATTGAACTTTGAGGTTTTGTGGCGGGAATTAGATAGTGTTATTAGGTCTTTAGAGGCGGGGAAAATAGATTTTTATAGTGGTCAGGGAAATTTAATGGCTCAAAGTGAGGCAGGGAAAGGAAGCAAACACAGATTTGTAGAAGGTAGGCAGGCTAATGGAAGCTCTTTAGGGTTAAATTACTTGAGTAGTGATAGTGGTCAGGGAAATACAAGAGTACAGGGTCGGGGAAGGAGAGAAAGGAGATGCAGAGGAGATAGGCCCTCAGGTGCTTCAGGGATAGGTGGGCTGAGTTGTCTTTACACAAATGCTCGTAGTCTTAGAAATAAGAGGGATGAATTATTTAGTTATATCATTCATGAAGATATAGATATAATATGTATAGTTGAATCATGGGTTAATGAAAATATATTTAATGATAATGTCAGTGAATTTGAACTAGAAGGTTATACTATGTACATTAGTCAAAGGAGAGATAGGACTGGTGGTGGGTTGATTATTTATATCAGAAATAGCATTTATTCAAATCTAAATAACTCTATAAAGCAAGGAGAAGGTGAATCATTATGGATGGATATTAAGGTTGGTAAAAATAGGAAAATACATTTGGGAACTTTTTATAGACCACCAGGACAGACTGATTGTATCGATGAGTTAATGATTAGGGAAATAAGTAAAGGATGCAAAGAAGATACAGTTATTCTTGGTGACTTTAATTTAACTTCTGTAGACTGGGAAAATATGATAGGAAGAGATAGAGCAAGTTGTAAGTTTATTGAGTGTTTTGGGGATAACTTTTTGACCCAATTTGTTAATAAGCCAACAAGGGGTGCCAATATATTAGATCTAATTCTTTCAAATGATGATCACTTAGTTCAAGGATTGAGTGTAGGGGAATCATTGGGAAACAGTGATCATCAGATGGTTCGGTTTAATTTGCAAATAGTTAAGGGGAGAACAACGACAAACTCCACAAAAATTCCAAATATTTATAGGGGAGATTATGATAAATTACGAAACTTGCTAAATCAGATTAGGTGGGATATAGAATTCCATGGAAAGAATACTTATGAGATGTGGGATATTTTTAACACTATATTAAACATGGTTCAGGAACAGTGTATTCCGATGAAGTCTATTAGGAAGAAATGTAGGAAACCATTATGGTGGAATCAAGAATTAGCTAATAAAGTTTCAGAGAAAAAAAAGGGCATACCAGAGATTACACAGTGAGAGTAGTTTAGATCATTTAAACCATTATAGGTCAACCAGAAATGAACTAAATAAGAATATTAAGAAGACCAAAAGGACAGCAGAAATTAATTTAGCTAAAAATAATAATAAAGATCCTAAAAAATTCTTTAGCTATTATATAATCAATAATAAATCTAACAGTGATAAAATAGGGCCTATTAAATATGGAGGGGTTTTGAAAGAATCTGATGAGGAAATAGTAGAGGTCCTTAATGATCATTTTGCTTCAGTATTCACAGAAGAGAAACCAGTTAGATTAATTGAGGATAATTCTAGGTCAAGGGAAGTAGTGATAAATTCTATTAATATAGACAGAAGAAATTAAAGGGCTTATAATGCAGTTAAATACTAGTAAGGCATCTGGCCCTGACAACATTCATTCTAGGATACTCAAAGAAGGTGTAGAAAGTATTGCAGTAGCTCTCGATAAGATATTTATTAGATCACTACAGTCTGGAGAAATACCAAATGATTGGAAATTGGCAAAGGTAGTGCCAATTTTTAAAAAGGGAAGCAAAGAGGACCCAAATAACTTTAGACCAGTAAGCTTAACTTCTATAGTCTGTAAAATTCTTGCGAAGATGGTTAAGAAGGGAATTTCTGATCATCTAGAGAGTAGCAGGTTAATTAATGATGCTCAGCATGGTTTTAGAAAAGATAGATCGTGTTTAACTAATTTACTGGATTTTATGGATTATGTAACTAAAGAAATAGATAGGGGTGAGAAAGTTGATGTGATCTACTTAGATTTCAGCAAAGCTTTTGATAAGGTTCCACATAGAAGACTAGTTCATAAATTAAAGCTGCATGGGATATGTGAGAACGTTTTAAATTGGATAACTGAATGGCTGAAAAATAGGAAACAGAGAGTTGTACTGAATGGAGTGAGGTCAGAGTGGAGGAATGTTATTAGTGGCGTACCTCAGGGATCAGTTTTAGGCTCTTTATTATTTATAATCTATGTAAATGATCTTGGGCAAGGTGTAAATAGCAAAGTGTCAATTTTTGCTGATGACACTAAATTGGCAGCTGTAATCAAAGAGGTTGAGGGTAGCATTACAGTGCAGGGTGACTTAGATAAGTTGTTAGCTTGGGCTCAGAAGTGGCAGATGACTTTTAACCTTAATAAATACAAAGTTATTAACATGGGGAGAGATAATAGGGAATTTAGCTATGAGATGGATGGATATTAGCTTAATTCAGTTGAAGATGAGAAGGACTTAGGAGTGGTAGTAGATAGGTCACTGAAATTTTCAAAGCAGTGTATTGAGGCAAAAAATAGAGCAAATAGGGTGCTAGGTTACATTAAAAGAAATGTTAGCTACAAGAGTAAGGAGGTCATCCTTAAACTATACAACTCTTATGTCAGGCCACATTTAGAGTACTGTATACAGGCATGGTCACCACATTTTAGACATGATATAAACTTATTAGAGTCAGTACAAAGGAGGGCAACAAAAATAATATCATCCCTGAAGCACCTTGAATATGAAGATAGACTGAGGGTATTAAATATGTTTTCATTTGAAAGAAGGTGTGTGAGGGGAGATATGATTGAGCTTTTTAAAATCTTTTCTGGGATGGATAATTTGGATTTCAGCAAGTTTTTTGAGTTAGAAGGTAATAATAGAACTAGAGGCCACCCCTTAAAGATTAAAAAAACAGAGGTGCAGACTGGATGATATAAAATATTTTTTCACTAACAGAGTGGTGGATTATTGGAATTGTTTGCCACCTGAGACTGTAGACAGCCCCAACTTGAATGTTTTCAAGCGCAGATTGGATGATTATATGGGGATCGTGATAGAACGGTCTGAGGCCGCTTAAATTCAGCCGCTATCACATGTTAGAAACAAACACTAGCTACCCACGTGCACCTGCGAGAGGAAGCAGGGCACGTTATCGCCACCTGAGTCAATATTTAACCAAGGATGTTATTCTCCCGTATCGCCCCCATACGTCGATCTCGCCAGGTTGAGTTAGGCTTATGGGCAGATAAGGTATTTTCCCAGACGCGACCGGGGCATTCCCCCGAGCCTCCCACTCAATTGTCCCCTACGCCAAGGGAATGGCTCCGGGTACTTATACAATAGCATTTCCCAATAAGAGCAGATCAGATCCAGATTATCTTCGCGAGACATCACGCCGATCCGGTCTCACCTCGTGCACCCCTGGGAGCTCTTTACCTCAAGAACCACCTTATTGTCCAGAAGAGGACAATATCCCTTGAGTGCCAAGGTTCGTGCCTTCGAGACGCCATTCAATAAGGCCCCCCCCCCTGTTGTTCAGAAAGAGATCAACTTTAGAATAGCCATTGTTCCTTGAGCCCGTTGACACGAAACGGTTCTCACCCTCTCCTCCTGTTGTTCAGAAAGAGAACAACGTAGAACAGCCATTGTTCTTTGAGCCCGTTTACAAGAAACTGTTCTCACCCTCCCCACCCCTTTTGTTCAGAAAGAGAACAACGTTAGAACAGCCATTGTTCTTTGAGCCCGTTGACAAGAGACGGTTCTCACCCCCCCCCTGTTGTTCAGAAAGAGAACAACGTTAGAACAGCCATTGTTCTTCAAGCCCGTTTGTCAAGAAACGGTTCTCATTCCCAAGACATCACGTCAGGATAATTTAATTCCCCCTTTTTAACGTTCTTCAAGAGAACGATTGGTTTCAACGATAACCTCCATTGTTTATCTAGAACAATCCCCGATTTGCCGTCACAAAGATCGCTTGTACCTCCGAGTCCCACTTCGCTCTCACTCTTCGAAGACAGTCCTTCCCCTTCGCTAAGAACCCTTCTGCTGGAACTCGCCAGTGGACCGAAGATCCCTACGCATCGTCTTCCTCTGCACAACAACTTTGTAATTACGTAAGCTGAGCATTACCTTTAATTATCTAACCTTTTGTCAACCCTACCCTGCGCTTTAAATGGTTTAGCGAACTATTTCCCCCCCTCCCCCTTTAATTTTTATTTGTTTACCTTTTTAAATCTCTCCAAATCTTAATCCTCGGATTAGTCAGATATTCCCACGACCCTTTCCATTCTCCGTTTATGTAAACATTTTCTTTTTGTGTGTTGTTGATAGTTTAATTAATAAAACTCTATTTTATTAATGATAGCCATATTATTATCCTTGAGCTCAGTTCCACTTCTTAAGCATATTGAAGATAAATAACCTTGGTCAATCAGATTACCACGCACTCGAAATATTACAATAATTCCCTCAACGAATAGTTATATATGGTATATCGTCGAGAGTCTATTCTACGACAGGGATGGAGGGTTAATTTCTTACTTTTCGGTATGTGGATATGTTTCTTGACTCATTCCTGTGGATGCAGTTTCTTTTTATTGTATATTTTGGGGGACTTTGATTTTGTTTTTGACTGACTCCTATGGAGGCTTTAAATTATATATTGTAGATGCATGGTTGGACCTTCCTATGGATTGGAAAATTGTATATGTAGATGCATGATCTGACAAAATTCTATGGATGCATTATATGGGTGGGATTTGATGGATACGGATGACATTTGATAGGCCCTTGTGGCTTTTGTCATCCGTGAAATTATTTTATGTTATGTTATGTTTAAATCACGAATGTACCGGGCTCTGTAGCAAATGTAGATAGGACGAGGTACAAAGAAGAAATATAAGACAAAATATCAAGCATAATAAACATTAATGTAAAACAAAAAAATCGTATAATGCATCAGCAACGTTTAAGAATCCTAATAAATCAACACTATTTTTAACAATATATTTCATACAAGTAAATCCGGTGATGGTCTCTCTAATTAGAACAGAATTATGCCAGAGTGGAACTGTGGATAGCTCAGAGTAGGAAAGGAGGCAAAGAAAAATAAACAAAGAAGAGTAGCGAAACGATTTTCGAACGCGTTTCCTGCATTGCTAGAGACAGCTGTTAGCGAGAGTTTTAAACCACTCAGCTATCCTGCGAACCGCATCGAATAAAAAAAAACCATGGATATATAAATCTAAATAAAATGTCTATTTTAAAAATTAATTTCAGGTACAATATCATATTTCATGGGGTTGAAGAACCGGGTTAAATGTCACCTCTGACTGGAGTTTGTTTTCCGCCGTCTAATAGGGCCAAAGACCGAACCCTAGCGACCAAGTCACGGCATTCTGTTGAAAGCAAGATTCGCCGAGTTGCAGAGATTGAGGTAACTCCGAGGTGAACGACAGACAGAAAAAAAACAAATGATTGAAAAGCATACTATCCTCATGGTAGAGCTAGCAATTAACTGTCAACAATTAATGTGTTCGTGGTAAACCTGTTGATACTCTACAGTGCCCCCCACCCCCAATGTTTTAACCGAAATGAAACCACTCGTGAGAAATCGGTAACTCGAACTGAACCTCAGCACTCTCATTTCACGACTGGTACTCATTGCCACGATACAACATAAGTGACATTTAAGTTCACACACTCTACAACATCAATGACACTCCACCACTGTATGTTCACAACATAAATGTTACTCAACCACTGATACTCTATAACACAAGTGGCACTCAGTCAGTGGCCCTCTGCAACCGGCTAGTGGTGCTCATCGGATAAAACAGACCGGAAAAGAAAATGGCACGTTGAAAACTTAGATCAAAGATGAAAAGGCCAAGGTTGCTATTACTGATCTGGGTCCGTTCGCGCCAGTAATGGGGGTTGATGTGCCCCAACTCAACCGTGTGGGAAAGTGGTTGATGATGATGATGGTGATGAAGATGAAATTAAAAAGGAATCTGTTATAATCAACGAGGGCCCCTCAAGTGAGAGCCGAATGAAAAAGGCGAATAAATAGAAAGGGAAATAATTAAGGATTACAAATACTGCAATAACCAGGCAATGGCTTCGCCACTTCCCCTACAGGGTAAGCTTGCGCTTCGTTACTAAGATTAAAATTTAAAATCTAAAAAAAAAGCAGCCATGGTTAAATTTTTATAAATTTTCTGAACTTCGCCAATTATAAAAATTCTAAAAAGGAACTCTAAACTAAATTTTCCCCCTTTCAAAATATCACGTTGCTAAAATATAGAGTTATAGAGAAGAAGATATATAAAAATAAATTTTCTGAACTTCACCATTTGTAATTCTTTGGGCTTTAAAAAAAAAATCACAAAATTTCGATACTTATATTTATTTCTGAAGTTCACCATTTTGTTTTTTGATATTATAAAAGAATTATTAGAAATAACTTTGATAAAAATTTAAATATACCTACGGAGTTTTGGTCTAAAAGAAAAGAGCTTTTTTCACCTGAAATTGCTTTTATATACTAAAAAATAAAAAAAACATCCGTCCCTTAATTTTAATACATTTTCTGAACTTCACGACTTTTAATTATTAAAAATTTAACTTAAGTCATTAAAAAAAGCAAAAGAGAAAGAAGAAGAAGAGGCTCTCTCTCCCCCCCATTTTGTCCACTAAGGAAAAAGAACATTTATTAATTTTTCACCCATCCTCAAAAATCCTGTTATACAATTATAGTTAGTGATAATGATGATGATGATAACCGAAAAACTGAGACCCAATGTACTGTAAAACCCCCGCAAGAACAAGTTTGCACAAAGAGCACAGCCGCTGCATACTAATCTTTTGACCCTCCCTCCTCCAAATTTAAAGCACAGTAATGGGGAAAAGGGTTAAAAATTACAAGGGCTCCTATAACAAACAAGCCCTAAACGCCAAGATTAAAAAAGCTTTTGCCTGCCATTGCAGGGTCTTTGATGCATTTCAAAATGCACATAAAAGTCATTCAAAGTTTATCAAAAGTCATAATCCGAAGGGTGAACTTGTATTGAACTGGAAACCCTCCAAACCCGCAATTTAATTATTGACAAGACTAAACATTTGCATGAGTGTTCCGAAAGGTTGAATTTTGTCTTCCCTTCGGTTTCTAGATGGTGCAACGCGAGAAAGGCGTCGAATGCTCAATCATTTGCATGGCAGAATCCATCGAGGGAATGAGCCTTGAGCATGGCAGAATCCAATGAGGGTTGAGCTTCAAGCATTACAGAATCCATCGATGGAATGAGCCTCAAACATGACAAGGGTCCATTTAGGAAATGAGCCTCAAACATGACAAGGGTCCATTTAGGAAATGAGCCTCAAGTATAACAAAATCTATAAAGAGAATGAGCCTCAAGCCTAGCAGAATCTATCGAGGAAATGAGCCTCAAGACTAGCAGAATCTATCGAGGAAATGAGCCTCAAGCCTGTAAGAATCTATCGAAGAAATGAGCCTCAAGCCTGTAAGAATCTATCGAAGAAATGAGCCTCAAGCATGGCAAAATCCATCGAGAGAATGAGCTTCAATCATCAGATCCAAGACCATCTCTTGCACTCGAGCTAAGGGGGAAATGTCAGAGTGGGAAAGTTGTTGTGGTGTTGTGCAACAATTAATTAATCAGCCTATATCTTTACTTTAGTTGAACACTTTAAGTTACCACTTAATTATCTAACAAACTTAGTCCTTGAAATGAACTACAGTATTGCTACCTAGAAGAAGTCAGAGGTAAGGTTTCCTTGATTTTCCTGGTGACCCTCTCAATCGAAATTAACTGGCCACTATCCACTTATAACCATTGCCTTTCAAGGTGAGGAAGCTTAACCATAGGGGAAAATTAAAAAGGAGAGGCAGAATAAGAATAACATTGTTTAAAAGATGAGACTAGTGAAAAAAATCAAGATAACTCTCAAACCTGGGTTATGGGAGCGTATTGCAAAACTATGGAGTAGATTTGCAATAACGAAGAAAAAAATGAGACACGGACTCGAACGAGGGTCTATAAACGTGGGCATGGCTTAAGTCAGCACCAATTACTAGGGCTGTTCAGACCAGTTTTAAAACTCCACGAACAATAAGTACTATCACATAAACTCAAACTACAACTTGATTACAGGTCGATGAGGTAATAGTTACCTGGATAACAGCCGTAAGACTTTCGAAGTAAAACGACAGAGCGAGGAATGTGTTTTGCAGACTGATTGTTAAGACTCCCCCGGGACTCTTGATGCCCATTTTGGGAGATTCCATTGGGTTCCATGGAATCGACTGGGGCAATGCCACTTAACTTTTCAATATCTTCTTCTTCCGCAAGGGGGCAAACCCCCATCCCATTCGGGGCCTTTACGAGAGGACACAGAACAGGGATATATGTATCCCTTTTTTGAGGAACTTGTTCCTCCCCCATCGGTGGCGTCGTGGCCTCTACTGCGCTCTCCTGAGGTCGGGTCTCGGATTGGAGTGGCTCCTTGTGACCACTGAGCTCTGTTGAGTTTCTGGGCGAGGGTCGATCTTGATTAGGAAACTGGTTCCTTGAGTTGCCTTCCCCCTCACTCTGGGGCTGAAGATCGTCTTTGGGAGGGAGCGACGTATCGAGGTACTCGTGTTTAAGGAGTTTTAGCTCATTCTCGTCCTCTATCCTCAAAGTGGACGACGCCAGCTTCAAGGACGCGGATCGTCTGCGCCACTTTTCAAATGTCCCTTTCTTAATTGACAACGGCCCGTCCACCTTACTAGAAGGGGCCTGCACTCCCAACGAGGGCTCTTTGTCCGGGGGAAGATCAGGAGAGGGTTTTTCCGATTGTCCCAGCTGTTTGTATGGGCACCCCCTCAAGAAACAAGAGGACGATGATTCTTTTGAGAGGGGAGGCGATGACGAGGGTTTTACGCTTTTGTAGACGTCGTCATAATCGCGGAGGCTGCTCAGAATCGCCTTCTCGTAGCTGGCCGACCTCATGAGCGGAACACCAACGAGGCCTGTCCTGCCCGCGCTGTACCTCACAACTCCCTTCCTTTCCCTTTCCAAAGAGAGGGCATCAAGGGGTGTGGTCGCATCCCCATGGGCCAGGGATGGCATCGCTCTTACCCGCCTTGGCTTTGGTGGTACCGGCGGAGGATTCCCCTCTGTGTTACAAATTTGCGGCACTGTTTGCGTCCACTTGTCCAGGCAATGACTTTTCCCCGTCGGGTACACAATACCGAGGGGATTGAGGGCTTGCACTGGGTCTGACGGGATATAGTTTTTAAGAATAATATCGTCCTTGGGGATAACAGAGGGGAAATATGATATGGTATAAGGCACTCGTTCACCACTTATCACAGATATCAATGTATTGGCTTTCATCGTGAGAGGAACCAAACTCGACTATCACCCCAACCATTCCGAGAACCTTCGCCCGACAACTTATTCAGCCGTCGTCCCAGGTCCTTCCATCCGTGCCCAAGGTAGAGGGTGTCTCTTAATCGTTAGGTTCAACGGAGGTCTTACAAGTCTGTTCACTCTCGGGCTTCTCAGATAACAGCCGTGTACCCCCCCACGTTCCCATCACGAGCGACACAAATAGGGATCAGAGCCGAATTAAAGTGATCACTTAACAGGCGTCCAAGGGTCGTTAAAGTGGCGCCAACTTACAAAACAATGAGGAGCATCCTGTCATTTCTAATATTCATCTAACTCGCCCCCACCTACCACTGCCTGACCTTACACAATCCATCGAAAGCAATGGACGATCAAACACTGCGGCCACACACTTGAGGGTTTCAAATCCGCTTCCAATCGCGACCGCCAATCCTCCAAATCTTCTTACACTCACGGGGGAGACCTTGACGTGCCTAACAGAGGAAGGGGGGGGGCGTGAGAGAAGCTCTTAAATGACTCCACCACACAGTCACAATATTAACTTGTCGCAGCTCCACGCACGTCCAGCCGAGCCGTAAGGACCTTAACTGCCACAAAGCTGAGCAGTCGGTAGATGATCCTCTCGTCACGGTCCGGAATACGCAGCCCCATCCCACTAACCCACCTACCCCTTGTGGGAAGGGAGGTGAGTGGGGAGGGGGCCCATCCGTCAGGTTAACATAGGATAGTAGAGACAAAGTGTGTGGGGGGGGAGGGGGAGGGGGTAACAGCGCCTGAAATCGGTCAAACCAACCACAGGGAAGGAAAGAGGCTACTGGAACCTCCCTCCCGCACTATCCGAACCTGGTTATCGGAATTCAATAGACAGTTTTGGGAGGCCCACCTTAGCGCGCGCGGGCGAGAGAGAGAGTGTGTGTGTGTGTGTGTGTGTGTGTGTGTGAGAGAGAGAGAGATAGAGTAGAAAATCCAGTGTGGGTAATTGAAGGCGGCAAGGATATTGTGTTTCTAGCGGCTTCATTCGTGTGTTGCGACTGACGACAACGCCCTCCCCTCCTCCCTGTCCTGTGAAGGGAGTGGGAGAAATAAGGGCGGGGCCTCGCCCCCCTCGTCTCTATTATCATCACACAAAAAAGTATAAACTCCGCAATCAACTAAATATTCCAGATACTATTGTTTGGCTGTTCTCTTTGTCAGTGAACCTGCGTGTATATATGTACGGAGGTTTGTATGTATGAATGCTTGTCTCTCTTTCACTCGATCTATTACGCTCCCATACAATATGACCCATACGCCACTGCTAAAAATTAATTTAATTGTTACTTTCATTGCCTCCGATTTGAAGGTAGTGGGCAAACTCACACCGCATGAGAAGATACACACATAACCCCACATCGCATGGCAAGATACAACCATCCACACACACATCGCATGGCAATATACACCCACAAACACAAATTACATGGCAATATACATCCACAAACACACATCGCATGGCAATATAGAACCACAAACACATCGCATGGCAATATACACTCACAACCAAATATCAGAGGGCAGGTACAGACAGCCATTCACCACACGGTGCTAACGGAACATAACTACATCATGTCAAACGAGACTAAAACCAACATTTTGCCTTCCATTTATGCATTGTGATGTTAGAATGACATCATCAAATCCTCTCTTCCGACGTGTCCCTCACTTGGCTAAGTATATATACCATAGAAGAGACTCTATCGATACCAACATAGGGAACCAGAGAACTGGAAGTGAACAGAGAATGGGAGTGAAGAAGGAGGTCGGTTCCAATCAGTGAGTACATAGGCGAACCAATCATAAAAAGGAGGTGGCCAAATATAAGCCGGAAAAGGAGAAACAACGAGCGCCAAAGGTGAGGGCCGAAAGGGAGCCAAGGAGAGCCTTGCCCTCAGCTACACTCAACATGCAAACTACTCTCCATGAACAAAGCTGGCAATATATATATATATATATATATATATATATATATATATATATATATATATATATATATATATATATATATATGTGTGTGTGTGTGTGTGTGTGTGTCCAGAGATCCCACGCTACAAATTACCCAAATGTTGTGTATCTACGTACATAGCTACCAGGAGGTATTCACCTCAAATGGATGGGAGGGTGGGGTATGGGCGTGCTGCTTTTATGTCAATCTTTTGCTACTACTGGTGCACAGGCGCGCCTATGTGTACGGATGTATGGGAGAATAAAAGCGACCGGCCCGCTATGCCTGTCTCCCTTTAGCACTGATACCCAACACAAGTCGCCAGTCACGTACCCCCACCTAATTTCAAGGGATCGAGGGGGGGGGGCAACCAGGCTCCCCTGTCCACACATGCACCACTCGGGAAGGAACCTTCGTGACGACTGCCACGATCGTGACACAATGCAGTCAGTGGGCAACTCACACGCCCGACATCCCCTTCCTTGGCACTCGCGCATATTTTGGCGCTGCTTGGCATCACCCGAGTGCCACGAGATACCTTATCTCTTTGGGATTCAGAAATAAATGACATAGCTCATCGTGTACCTGCGCGCACACACCTGTACACACAGGACAAGTGCGAGCGCGTACACACCTAATTAATGCCTAATTGGCTTATGCCAAGGAGCTGTTGCGATGAGATAGATGCTCTTGGCGGAGCTTAGAATTGTAATCCAACGGAGTAGTGGGTGAAAGAAGAGCGAAAGAGAGGAACGCAGAAGTTGTAACGTTCTGTAATGTTTGAGAGTTTCGCATAACAACGTCAATACACAAAAATACACACGCAGATTAAGAGACAATTGTGATTATAAAGGAATATGTGTATGCTAACGGAGTCATTTTTCCCCGGTGAGGAAACGAAGCATAGGAAGAGAGAGAGAGAGAGAGAGAGAGAGGGAGAGAGAGAGAGAGTAACAAGGAGTAACAAGGAAAGTAAGTACCCTAGGAGACCTTACGGTCCATTCAAAGAGGGTACCTTTGGACTAGCAATCGAACAGGCACATGGCTGCTCAATTGTTTTGCGTCCCTGAACGGCCGCTTTTCAAGACTTTATCTAGTCTTGACTTGAACTGGTCAACAGATTCACTGTTGACAACTTCCACTGGAAGTGCGTTCCACTTACCGCAGATACTGTAGGTGAAAAAGTTTCCACACAGATTGCGGTTGTAACGCTTCAGTTCAAGTTTGAAGCCGTGATTGCGCGTTCTGTTCTCACTCAGTGTGAAAATATCCCGGTAGTTAACATTGTTGAACCCTCAAAGTATTTTGAAGACCTCGATGAGCTGACCACGCAGTCTACGGGTTTCCAGCGAGAACAGATCTAACTCCCTTAGTCTATCCTCATAACTTTTATGTCGGATAGAGGGAATCATTTTGGTTGCCCTAGCTTGTACGCGTTGCAATCTCGCGATGTCCTTTCGCAATGAAGGACTCCAAAATTGTGCGGCATACTCCAGGTGCGGTCGGACAAGTGAATTGTACAGGCACAGTACAATCTTCTGGTTCCGATAACCAAACTGGCGCTTAATATAGCCTAGCATCCTTTGGGCCTTTTTCTCCGCCTCAATGCACTGTTTCGAGAACTTGAGGTGACTAGTGATTGTTACACCCAAGTCCTTCTCAGTGTCGGTGGATTCCATAGCAGTGCCCTTAAGGATATACTGAGATTGGGGGTTTCTGTGGCCGATATGCATCATTTTGCATTTGTCCACGTTAAAAGGCATTTGCCACGTGTCCGACCACTCCCCAATCTTCCCAAGATCTTCCTGCAGGCGGACAGTATTTCCATCCTTTGCAACGTTCATACCAAGCTTGGTATCATCGGCAAATTTGGAAATCTTGGCAACCATGTCACCGTCCATGTCGTTGACGTAGATGATGAATAGTAGTGGTCCCAGGACAGAACCTTGAGGCACCCCGCTAGTAACGGGCACCCACTCAGAAGACTGTCCCTTTACCACCACCCGTTGCCGTCTGCCACTTAGCCAGTTCTCGATCCAGCTGGCTACCTTTCCGTCTATGCCAAGCGCTCGCATTTTCCGGATAAGGCGTCGGTGTAGTACCTTATCAAAGGCTTTCTGAAAGTCTAGGTAGACCACATCCACCGCCTTGTCCCGATCGTGCTCACTGAAAACGAAGTGGAAGAATTCCACAAGGTTCGTCAGGCATGACCGTTGCCTTCGGAAGCCGTGCTGGGAACTCCTCAGTAGCAGGTTTGACTCTAAATACGACGTCACTTTGTCCACCATGATGCTTTCCATGAGTTTACCGACTCTTGAAGTCAGACTGATAGGTCGGTAGTTCGACGGTTGGTTACGGTCTCCTTTCTTGAAGATAGGAGTCACCTCCGCCTCACGCCAGTCTCTAGGAACGCATTTGGTCCGGATTGACATGTTAAAGATAGCGCACAGATGTCGTGATACTTCATCGCACACTTCCTTCAACACTTTAGGTAGAAGCCCGTCCGGTCCAGGGGACTTATTCGTCTTTAGGTCAGCGATCTTTTTCTTTATTTCTCCTTCGGTGAAGTCCATATCCTCCAGCTTTTCCCCCGAGTACGAATCCGTCGGCTGGGGAATGGGACCACACTCTTCAGTAAACACTGAAGAGAAGTAGTCGTTGAGGAGGTTAGCATTTTCTGCATCTGAATGCTTTAATGTCCCCTCCTCATTCCTCAAATGGGCAATCGTTCGACGGATTGGTTTACGGCTATTCACATATCCAAAAAACTCCTTGGGATTCTCTTTACAGAGTCTTGCCACTCGGAGTTCCTCAGACCGCTTAGCCGCCCTTATGCTGGACTTCACTCTCCTGGCTAGCCTCCGGTATTCGTCAAAGTCACCCTAGATCTTCGATTGCCGGTACACATTTCTCTTCTCCCTAAGGAGTTGGCCGATTTCTCGATTAAACCACTTTGGTTGAACAGAAGACCAACGGGGGCATTTCAGAGGGATAAAACGCGATTGAAGACTCATGAATGTGGTTTTGAAACTGTTCCAAGAGTCTTCAACAGCCTCGCACTCTTCTAGCCTCGCGTCAGTCAGTCCCGCGCGTAGACCTGCAAAGTCTGCTCTTCTCAAATCGAGTTTCCTTGATTAACTAGTTGCAGGCTCTGCCTTGGGGACTTTGACTACAAATCTAATTAGTCGGTGGTCACTGCCACTGAGCTCTTCGCCAACAGAGAGGTCCTCAACGATGTCATCCTCAGAGGTGAAAACCAAGTCGAGGATATTGTCTCCTCTCGTTGGCTCTCTCACCCATTGAGTGAGGAACTCGTTGTTCGTGAACTCCAGGATTAGTGCGTTCTCGCCACAGGGTTCTCTGGTTTCCCAGTCAACTTGTGTGTTGAAATCACCCATGACGATACACACTCTGTCTTCGACAAGTTCTCCTAGTAGCTGGTACAGATCTCTGTCCTTTTCAACAAGTTGGGCAGGAGGTTTATAAAGCACTAGGGTCCTGTATTTGGCAGGACCTATCTCTAGGTCAACACCTAGTAGTTCATGGTCGAATACGATGTTGCAATCCGTTGAGTTGAGAGTATCCTTGACATACGAAATCACACCGCCACCCTCTCTGTCTGGCCTGTCTTTCAAGAAGAGCTGGTAACCGGGAATCGTGAATTCACCTTCAAAATCTCGGCTTGAGGTTTTTATCCACGACTCCGTTATGGCCACCATCTCCGGTTCTTCTGTTGCTACGAGGCCACGAAGTTCTAGAAACTTGTTTCTGATAGACCTCGCATTAAACAGAAGAACTTTGAAGGAGTCCCCGACTGTAAGACTCCCTACGCTCTTCCGTTTTCCGCTTTCTTTCTCTGTGGCGGGGTCACTCCCCTCTTTATGACTTCAGAAAAGGTCGTTCCTGGAGTAACACGGGTGTACTGGCGTACGTCCTCCTTTACTCGCGGTCTGACACTTCTTTGGGTCTGCTCCACAACATCCTGGATCATGTTTGCGAGTGCAGCTTTCCCTTTAAAGGAAAGATGCACTCCGTCATTTTTGTACAGGTCATTTCTCCCGTAAAAGGTGCGGTAGGCGTCTACAAAAAAGACTCCTTCTGCCGTACAAAGATCTCTCAGGCATTGGTTTATGGAGACGTTCCTCGCGTGAGCATTGCGGGATGGACCTCGTCTGGGGAGTATCCCGACCACGACACGTCTGCGGGTTTTTAGCCCACAGTCGTCAACTCCTCCCATAACCGTGGTCAAGATCTTCCCGCTGGCGCCTACATTGCCTCCTCGTAGGTAGAGATCGTTGCCACTTGCCATGAGGGCAACTACTGAGTTCTCAGAGATCTGAGATTTCTCAGCCTCCACCCATATTTTTCCATCCCCTTTTCCTGGAAGGCAGCTTACCTTCACACTGGTGCGAAGGCGGGCCGCTAGCAATGGTTGTAGATCCCACGCTTGGGAGTCACCGATCACGATGACCCTTGCGCATTTGGGTTCAGAGGAAAGAGGCTTCCCTTTCAGTATGGGCTCTTTCGATTCCTCTTTCTTCCCCACTTTTTTGTTTTTTTTCTTCTTTTTCTTCTTCGTTTTTTCTTCCGTTTTTCTTTCTCTTTTGTTTTATCTACTGTTTTTTCTTTCTTACTCTTCCTTTTCTTCTTTTTAACGCCCTGAGTAACCCCAGCAGCTGCTGGCTCTGGGACGTCGAAAGGTTGGCCTATCTCTATCGACGCGGTGCATGAGGGCCCAACAGAGGAGCCATCCGCGTCGTTGGGAGTTTCTTGTTGCTGTTGCTCTACCTTGGTGGCTTTAATCTCTGCAATGATGGCTTCGAGATGACTGATTTAAGTCCCATGCTCAGACTAGAGGATTTTCACCTTTTCTTCCAGCCGTCGTGTTTTTTCCTCAGAAGATTTAAAAAGTTCCTTAAGCTCCTGTATTTCTGCCCTTAGGACGCAGTCCGTGCAGATACTTGCAGGGTGGCATTTTGAGAAACACCCCTCCGGAAAATCTACGCACCACTTGTCCTTTTGGCATGTCGAGCAGGTATACTTTAACGCACCAGGTCCTTTCTTTCCAGTCATGCTGAACACTTTATATCTCTGAATACTTTGTGACCACTCAATAAAAAAGAAAGGGGGTGGTGAGTTCGCCCCGCGTGAGTCGCTCCCGCCTATCGATCAGAGAGGTTTCGGATCTTTCAGAAGGCACGCTCCTTGTGCTGCTGTTCGTCCGACCGAGTCGTCAAACCTCGGCGTGCCGTGGCTCCCAACCAAGCAGCACTGACGGTCCCCGAAGGGGCCATCGATTTCTCACCAGGTGAACAACGGAGCACACCCCGTACTAAACTCCTACTAGTTCCCTTCACGACGGCCAAGATCTCGGAGCAGCGTTCAGTGGATATCCCGCCACACCAAGAGACTCGACCCAAGGCTTTTTGTTGGCCTGGCAACCAACATGGAAACAAAAGGCCGTCACCACGGACCAATGCTACCAGAGGCACCCGTCAACGGTCACTGGGAATGGTCAATAATTATGCGCCAGGAAAAGGGTTAACGGGGCACTACCCTCCTCCCATTCATCGTGCCCCAACGCCTAGGACCCCTCAAGTCCTAGTCTCTCGCAACCAGTGAGCGTCGATTGGCGTTGTTTATAGAGGTTCCAATGCCTCTCTTCTGACGCGTGAGGTAGCTGCCAGGTCCTTATATGTAGATAGATGAAAAAAGGGTAAGAGTGACATGATAGGTATAGGGGTTGTTTTTTTGTTGTTTTTTTCTTTTTGTATAAGTAGAAGAAATAGGATTAATCTTTAAAGAAAAAGGAAAGATAGAGTAGGATAAAGAAAGACAAAGACGCACTTAGTCTGGAACCTAATTTCCGACCAAATCGACAAGGGAAACCCTGCCAGGGGTGCCAGAAGATAGGTACCCCCGCCGACATAGCTCGAAAAGTCAAGGGTACGCACAAGCTCTCTTCCTGCGACAAGAGGAGAGAGAGAGAGAGAGAGAGAGAGAGAGAGAGAGAGAGAGAGAGAGAGAGAGAGAGAGAGAGAGAGAGAGAGAGAGAGAGAGAGTCACAAGGAAACTAAGTACCCTAGTAGACCTTACGGTCCATTCAAAGAGGGTACCTATGACCTAACAGCTGAGCAGGCCTAGTTCTTAAAAGTGTCAATTGACACCCTCAAGGAACACACGCACAACGGTTTATGTGCTCAATCGGCGATTTTTCAAGACTTTGTCTAGTCTCAAATTGAACTGTTCAACAGAATTGCAGTTGACAACTTCCACTGGAAGTGCGTTCCAAGTGCCGCACATGCTATATGTGAAAAATTTCCCACATTGATCGCGGTGGTAACGCTTAAGTTCAAGTTTGTAGCAGTGATTTCTGGTTCTGTTCTCGCTTAGCTGGAAAATATCCCTGTACTCCACATTGGCAAAGCCTCAAAGTATTTTGAACACTTCAATAAGCTGACCACGCAGCCTCCGGGTCTCCAATCCTTCTGAGATCTTCTTGTAGGCGGGCAGTATTTACTTCCTTTTCAACGTTTATACCAAGCTTGGTATCGTCGTCAAATTTAGAAATCTTCGCTACCATGTCGCCATCCATGTCGTTAACATAGATGATGAAAAGTAGTGGTCCCAGGACAAAAACTTGAGGAACACCGCTAGTAAAGGGCACCCACTTAGAAGCCTGTCCATTCAACACCACCCGTTGCCGCCTGCCACTTAGCCAGTTCTCTATCTAACGTGCTACATTTCCGTTTATGCCTAGCGCATGCACTTTCTGGTGTAGGATGTGGTATTATACCTTATCGAAGACTTTTTGAAAGTCTAAGTACACAACACCCACTTCTTCATCCCGGTCGTGCTCACTGAAAACAAAGTGGAAGAATTCCACAAGGCTCGTTAGGCATGACCGTTGCCTTCGGAACCCGTGCTGGAAACTCTTCAATAGCAGTTGGACTCCAAATAAGGCGATAATTTGTCCACCATGATGCTTTCCATGAGTTTACCAACTATAGAAGTTAAACTAATAGGTCGGTAGTTCGATGGTTGGCTCGAGTCTTTTTTTTAAGATAGGAGTCATCTTCGCTTCACGCCAGTCTCGATGAACGCAGGTAGTCCGGATTGACATGTTGAAGATTATGCCCAGATGTCGTGACACCTCATCACGCACTTCTTTCAAAACTTTAGGTAGAAACCCGTCAGGGCCAGGGGACTTATTCATTTTTAGGTGGGTGATTTTATCCTCTACTTCGGTTTGGGTGAAGTCCATTTCCTCCAGCTTCTCACCCATGGAAGAGTCGGTAGGCTGGGGGATGGGACCACACTCTTCAGTGAACACTGAAGAGAAGTAGTTGTTCAGGAGGTTTGCATTTTCTGCATCTGAGTGGTTTAATGCCCCCTCCTCATTCATCAAAGGGCCAATGGTTCCACGGATTAGTTTAAGGCTATTTACATAACCAAGGAACTCCTTGGGATTCTCTTTGCAGAGTCTCACCACTTGAAGCCCCTCGGCACGTTTTGCCGCCCTTATGCTGGGCTTCGCCCTCTTAGCTAGCCTAAAGTACTCATCAAAGTTACCAGAAGTCTTTGACTGCCGGTACACCGTTCTCTTCGCCCTCAGCAGTTGACCAATTTCTCGATTAAACCACCTTGGTTGGACGGAAGACCGTCATAGGCTTTTTACAGGGATAGATTGAGTTTGAAGACTCATGAACATAGTTTTGAAACTATTTCAAAAATCTTCAACATTATTACACTCTTCCAGCCTCACAACAGCAAATCTTGCACGGAAACCAACAAAGTCTGCTCTTCTCAAATCAAGTTTCTTCGATTCACGAGTTGCACACTCTACCTTGGAGACCTTGACTATAAATCTGACTAGTCAGTGATCACTGCCACGGAGCTCCTCGCCTACAGAGAGATCATCAACAATGTCATCCTCAGAGGTGAAAACCAATCGAGGGTATTATTGCCTCTCGTCAGCTTTCTAACCCATTGAGTGAGGAACTCGTTGTTGGCGAACTCCAGGAGTAGTGCGTTCTCGGCACAGGGTTCTCTGGTTTCCCAGTCAACATGGGTATTAAAGTCACCCATGGTGATACACACTGTCTTTTACAAGTTCGCCCAACAGCTGGTACAGACTCCTCTCCTGTTCTAAGAGTTGGGCAGGGGGGTTTGTAAAGCACCAGGGTCCTGTATTTGGCAGGACCTATGTCTAGGTCAATACCTAGTAGCTCGTGGTCGGATACAATGTTGCAGTTCGTCGATTTGAGCCTATCTTTGACATACAACATCACACTGCCACCCTCTCTGTCTGGCCTATCTTTTTGGAAGAGTTGGTAACCGGGAATCGTGAATTCCCCTTCAAAATATCGGTTTGAGGTTTTTACCCACAACTCCGTTATGGCTACCATTTCAGGTTCTTCCGTCGCTACGAGGTCACGAAGTTCAAGAAATTTGTTTCTGATTGATCTTGCATTAAACAGAAGAATTTTCAGGGAGTCCCCAAATGTAAGACTCCCTACGCTCTTCCGTTTTCCGTCTTACTTGTCTCTCTTTTCTCTTTTCGTGGTGTGGTGGGACCCTTTCGAGCAATCTCCGCGAAGGTCGTTCCAGGGGTAACTTTGGCGTACTAGCGCACGTCCGCCCTCTCTCTGGGCCGGACCGTCCTTTGAGTCCGCTCATCGACATCTTGTATCAGGTTTGAGAGTACAGCCTTTCCTTTAAAGGAAAGGTGCACCCCATTCCTTTGGTAGCGATCGTTCATAACATAAAAGCTGCAGTAGGGGTCAACAAAAAACACCCCTTCCACGGTACATAAATTTACTAGTCGTCGGTTCAATGCGATGTTCCTCGAGTGAGCGATCCAGCTTGGACCTCTTCTCGGGAGCATCCCGACCACGACACGTCTGCTGGCTTTCAACTCACAGTCATCCACAGTCCCCATGACCGTCTGAAGGATCTCGCCTGTATGACCTACCCTACCTCCTCTGAGGTAGAGGTCGTTGCCACTTACCATCAGGGAAACGACTGAACTCTCAGGAATCTGAGATTTCTCAGCCTCTACTCTTATCTGGTGGTTCCCACGTCCTGGGAGGCAGCTTACCCTCACACTTCTGCGAAGGCAGGCCGCTAGTATGGGTTGCAGATCCCTTGATTGAGAATCACCGATAAGGACGACCCTCGCACATTTGGCTGCAGAGGACAGAGTCTTCACTTTCGGAAGCGACTTCTCTGTTTCCTCTTTCTTCTTCATACTTTTCTTCTTCTTTCTTTTTTCCTATCTCGCTATGGTTTAGCTTCTGTTTCTGCTTTCTCTTCTTCTGTTTCTACCTTTTCTTCCTTTTCCTTTTCTTTCTTCCTCTTTCTTTTCTTCTTTTTGGACTGTTGAGCCAGTCTCGCAGCAGCTGACTCCAGCTCTGGGACGTTGGAAGGCTGGCATGGCACTGCCGATGCAGTGCTCGCTTCTTGGGAGAATGGTCTCGTTGGCAGATCTACCCACCTTGGTGGAAGATAAATCGGTAGCCGACTGGACCTCTAGTCTTGAGGACAACTTAACGATCCTGTCCTCGAGACGGCGAAGCTGACGCGCGTGTTTAGACTCTATGTTCTGTAGCTTCCTTTTCAGTTCTTTGGATTTTTCCTCAGAGGATCTATATAGATCCTTGAACTCTTGTACTTCTCCTTTAAGCACACAGTCAGTGTAGATACATGGCGGGTGTTATTTGGCGTAACACCCCTCTGGGAAGTCCACGCACCACTTGTCCTTTTTGCACAATGAACATGTGTATTTAAGAGCAGCTGGTCCTTTCTTTCCAGTCATGCTGAACACTATATCTCTGAATACTTTCTGACCACTCAATAAAAAAGAAGGGGGTGGTGAGTACGCCCCGCATGAGTTGCTCCCGCTTATCGTCTGACCGAGTCGTCAAACCTCGGCGTCCATGGCTCCCAACCAAGCAGCACTGACAGTCTCCGAAGGAGCCATCGATTTCTCACCAGGTGAACAACGGAGCACACCCCTACTAAACTCCTACTAGTTCCCTTCACAAAGGCTAGGATCTCGGGGTAGCGTTCAATGGATATCCCGCCACACCAAAATACTCGACCCAAGGCTTTTGATTGGCCTGGCAACCAACCTAGGAACAAAGGGCCGTCACCTCGGACCGATGCTACCAGAGGCACCCGTTAACGGTCACTGGGAATGGTCAATAATTACGCGCCAGGGAAAGGGGTTAACGAGGCACTAGCCTCATCCCATTTATCGTGCCTAAACGCCTAGGACACCTCTAGGCCTAGTCTCTCGCAACCAGTGAGCGTCGATTAGCGTTGTTTACAAAGGGTCCAAAGCCTCTCTTCTGACGCATGAGGTAGCTGCCAGGTCCTTATATGTAGATAGAGGAAAAAAGGATAAGAGTGACACGATAGGAGTAGCGTTTTTTGTTGTTTTTTTCTATTTGTATAAGTGGAAGAGATAGGATAAAAGTGAAAAAGAAGAATGATAGGGTAGAAAAAGGAAGGACGCACTTAGTCTGGAACCTCGTTTCCGACCAAATCGACAAGGAAGCCCTACCAGGGGTACCTAGAAGAGAGGTACTCCCACCGACATAGCTCGAAAAGTCAAAGGTACACAGAAGCTCTCAAAGGGGCGTCACCTCTCATTCTACTTTCTTAGAGAGAGAGAGGAGAGAGAGGAGAGAGAGAAAAGAGAGAAGAGAGAGAAGAGATAGAAGATAGAGAAGGGAGGAGGAGAGATAAGAGAGAGATAGAAAGAGAGAGAGAGCGCGCTACAAGGTGCTACAAATAAAATAAGTAGCCTAGAAGACCTTACGATCCATTCAATGAGGGTACCTTTGGACTAGCTGTCGAGTGGGCACATCTCCGCTCAATTGCCTTACGTCTTCCCTAAACGGCCACTTTTCAAGACTTTGTCTAGTCTTGACTTGAACTGGTCAAAAAACCTGCTGTTGAAAACCTACACCGGAGTTGCGTTCCAGCTACCGCAGATACTGTACGTGAAAAACCTCCGACACAGATCGCAGTTGTAACGCTCCAGATCAAGTTTAAAGCCATGATTTATTGTTCTGCTCTCATTAAGGCTGAAAATATCCCCGTAGTCAACATTGTCGAAGCCTCTAAGTATTGTAAAAACTTTGATGAGTTGACTACGCAGTCTACGGGTTCAAACGAGAACAGATCTAATTCTCTAAATCAATTTTCATAACTTTTATGTCTGATAAAGAGAATCAGTTTGGTTGTCATGGCTTGCACTCGTTCCAATCTCGCGATGTTCTTTAGAAATGAAGGACTCCAAAATTGTACTGCATACTCCAGGTGCGGTCGGACAAGTGAGTTGTACAGACAGAGTACTATTTCCTTGTTCTGATATCCAAACTGTCGCTTTATATAACCTAGCATCCTTTGAGCTTTCTTCTCTGCCTCAATTCCACTTCTCGAGAACTTGAGATCACTAGTTATAGTTACACTCAAGTCCTTCTAGTGTCGGTGGATTCAAGAGCAGTGGCCTTAGAAATATAATGAGATTGGAGGTTCGGTGGCCAATATGCATCACTTTGCATTTGTTCACGTTAAAAAGGCATTTGCCACGTGTCCGACCACTCCCCAATCTTCCCAAGATCTTCTTGTAGGCGGGCAGTATTTCCTTCCTTTGCAACGTTTATACCAAGTTTGGCATCGTCGGCAAATTTGGATAGATGATGAACAGTAGTGGTTTCAGGACAGAGCCTTGAGAAACACCGCTAGTTACGGGCGCCCACTTAGAAGCTCGTTCATTCAACGCTACCCGTTTCTGTCTGCCCCTAAGCCAGTTTTTTATCCAACCTGCTACATTTCCGTCTATGCCCAGCGCACGCACTTTAAGGAAAAATCGGCGATGTGGTACTTTGTCAAAGGCTTTTTGAAAGTATAGGTAGACAACATCCACCGCTTTATCCCGATCATGCTCACTGAAAACGAAGTGGAAGAATTTTACAAGGTTCGTTAGGCATGACCAGTGCCTTCGAAAGCCGTGCTGGGAATTCTTCAATAACAAGTTTGACTCCAAATATGACGTTATATTGTCCACCATGATAATTTTCATGAGTTTACTGACTATCGAGGTTAAACTGATAGGTCGGTAGTTGGATGGCTGGCTTTGGTCTCCTTTCTTGAAGATCGGAGTCACCTCCGCCTCACGCCAGTCTCCAGGAACGCATCCAATCCATATCGAAGTGTTGAAGATTGTGGTCAGATGTGGTGCCACCTCATCACGCACTTCCTTCAACACTTTAGGAAGAAACCCGTCCGGACCAGGGGACTTATTTGTCTTTAGGTCGGGGATTTTTTCCTTTACTTCAGCTAGGGTGAATTCCATTTCCTCTAGCTTCTCACCCAAGTGAGACTTAATGCCTGGGGGATAGGACCACGCTCTTCAGTGAACACTGAAGAGAAGCAGTTGTTTAGGAGGTTTGCATTTTCTGCATCCAAGTGCTTTAATGCACCCTCTTCATTTGCCAAAAGGGCCAATCGTGCGGCAGTTTGGTTTACGGCTGTTTACATAACCGAAGAACTCCTTGGGATTCTGTTTATTCAGTCTCACCACTTGGAGCTCCTCGGTGATTTTCACCACTCTTATAGTGGACTTCACTCTCCTTGCTAGCCTACGGTACTCGTCAAAGTCACCAGAAATCTTTGACTGGTGGTACACAGATCTCTTCTCATCTCAGTAGTTAACCATTTTCTAGATTGAACCACCTTGGTTTAACGGAAGACCGACGTAAGCTTTTAATAGGAATAAATTGTGATTGAAGACTCTTTAACTTACTTTTGAAACCTTTCCCATCTAACATCAGCCAGTCCTGCACGGAGACCTATGAAATCTGCCCTTCTCAAATCAAGTTGCCTCGATTCTCGCGTCGCGGACCGTACCTTAGGGACTTTAACTACAAATCTAACTAGTCGGTGGTCACTACCACCGATCTGTTCGCCTACAGAGAGCTCCTCAACGATGTCTTCCTCTGATGTGAAAACCAATTCAGGAATATTGTTTCTCCTCTCGTTGGCTCTCTCACCCATTGAATCAGGAGAGTAACAAGGAGTAACAAGGAAAGAAAGTATCCTAGAAGACCTAACTGTCCATTCGATGAAGGTACCTTTGGACTAGCAGTCGAGCGGGCACATCTCTGCTTAAATGCTTTACGTCCTTAAACGGCCAATTTTCAAGACCCTGTCTAGTCTTGATTTGAACTGGTCAACAGATCCACTGTTGACAACTTCCACTGGAAGTGCGTTCAAACTACCACAGATACTGTACGTGACAGCTTTCCACACAGATCGCGGTTATAACACTTCAGTTCAAGTGTAGAGAAAGAGAGAGAGAGAGAGAGAGAGAGAGAGAGAGAGAGAGAGAGAGAGAGAGAGAGAGAGAGAGTGTGTATGTGTGTGTCACAAGGAATAGCAGTACTTCAAAGGACATTGCTGACCATACCGTGGAGGTACTATTTTGGGAAAGCCTTAACCTATAACATAACAATTTTACGGATGACAAAAGCCACAAAGGCCTATCAAAAGTCATCCGCATCTGTCAAAACCCACCCACCAAATGCATCCATAGGATTGTGTCAGGTCATGCATATACAATATATAATATGAACAATCCAGAGGATTGTGTCAGATCATGCATCTACACTATACAATTCGAACCATACACAAGAATGTTTAAAAAAAAAGCATCATCATCAAGACTCGTCAAAATCCAAATCAATCATAATATACAATAATAAAAAACTGCATCTACAGGAATGAGTCCAGAATACCCAACAAAGTTAACCCTCCCTCCCCATATAATCATCGATTCTGCGTTGGAATGCATTCAAGTTTGGACTGTCTACCCTCTCAGATGGCAAACTATTCCAGTAGTCTACCACTCTATTGGTGAAAAAATATTTTCTAACATCCAACCTGCACCTCTGTTTTTTCATTTTTAAGTGGTGACCCCTAGTCCTATTACTACCTTCCAACTCAAATAACTTGCTAAGATCCAACTTATCCATCCCAGAACAGATTGTAAATAGCTCAATCATATCTCCCTTCACACACCTTCTGCTTTATCTCCTCTGCATCTCTTTCCTTTCCCTGCCCCACCCTGTACTCTTGTATTTCCCTGACCGCTATCAGTAACTAGTTTTCTGCCTGCAAAGGCCCAACGACACTATCATACTCCTGCCACAACGCGTTAACTCCAGCCTGGCTTAGATGGAGTCCATCTAATGTATACAATGCCTTATTTCCATAAACCCATTCCGAATATCTACAAATACTAATCCCGACTCCTCACACAGGCATTTCACATACTCATTCAGTCCAATTGCACGAGACAACCATTCCACCTTTACATCCAATCTCGGAAGCACACCTAAAACAACGCCTTTCACTCTACTTTCACTACTTTCAACTAACCTTTTGTACCTCTCTCGTAACTCACATGAACCCACCTTCTTTACATCATTTACTCCCACATCCGAAATCACAACTGCCTTCCTCTCACACCCAGACACCAGACTATCATACCTCTCAGACACATAATTTACATGAGCACCCGGCAAACAAACTCTCACTCCCTTCCATTTGCTCGCACTCAACTCCCTATCTAAATATCTAATCTGCGAGTCACCCATAACAAACACCTCAGTTATCCTCCTAGTCCTCTTAGGCCTAGCATTACCATCCCTCCTGTTCTCATTCAAACTACCACTTATTTCACTTTCTGCCACAACCACATCAGACAAATCACTTTCAACCTCTTCTTCTCTCAGGGCATCGAATCTGTTAGTCAACCTAACAGGTTCCATGTCCCTCTTACTCACAGACCTAACCTGTCCTAACCTATCTATTCTATCCATATTCACCCACCATTCATCTTCACTAACATCAGTCACTTCTTTCTCTCCAGTCTCTAGTCTAGTCCTATCTTCCACCCTCCTGGTCCCAGCTACATTCTTCATGCGTACACTCTCATCCCTTATCACTTCATTCACCAACTCACTTAATCTCTTGCACTCATCACGCAACCGACTTATCTCCTCTACCAAAGCCACATTTGCACTAGTCACATAACAAACCAGGCATTCAGATACATTTGCTCTTCTTTCAACAGCACAAAAATCACAAAATACATACACACTGCTTACATCAAAAGGCACACTCACATCATCCAAAGCAACAGCCATACTGAGAAACTTTTCAAAATATAATTAAAAATTCCTTTATTATTATGTTTAATACTCAAAGTTAACTATCTTTCCGAACTTAAATAGATTACACCGAAAAATGCAAAATAAAATAACGTCACTGAATAGAGAGCTCTCCGAGAACACGTCCGATCGCTAGCATAGATGAAGGCTCTCCCCGCCCACCTCTCCCACCCGCATTCGCGGGCCAGAAAGCTAAAAAAAGAACCCAAACAGGATTTTTTTATAAAAAAGGTTGAAACCTATCTACTTTACTCAGATCTATAACCTATACTAAGGTGATACCATCTAGGTCAGGGTGTGGATTATATTGTCAAGTCGAGATTTGAACTGTTCGACTGACGAACTATTCACCACTTTTGGCGGTAGACGATTCCACGTTCCGGAGATTTTGTACGATAAGAAGTTTCCGCAAATGGTAGTATGGAATTGCGGTTATTCCAGTTTGTAACCGTGGTTACGTGTAGCATTTGCGTTCAACGTAAACAGCCTCCTGTGATCTATGTTTTCAACTCCTCGCATTTTCTTAAAAGTTTCACTCAGTTTGCCTCTTAACCGGCGCGTCTCCAAGGAGAACATCCCCAGTTCTCGTAGCCAATGCTAACTTTTATGTCTAAGGGAGGGGATCAGTTTTGTGGCTCTGGCCTATACCCTTTCTAGCCGTTCAATGTCCTTCCTCAGGGTTGGGGACCAGAATTGTACGGCGCATTCAAGGTGTGACCAGACTAGAGAGTTGTAAAGGGTCTTTCAACAAGGACGCTTTGGCTTTGTCAGGCGATAGTGGCCATGTTGTTAAAGCGACATCTGACAACTTCACTGTGAACTGTTTAGTAGTACTTGGCAAGTCACGATGGAAGGTTATAGCATTAAACAGTGTCTGCTAGTCATTAAATGTTATTATCAAAATCAGTGCTCCGTTCGACAAACGTTCCGCGCATTACGTGATTTCTATCCTCGCCACAATCATCCTGCCGAGTCCACTGTTCGACGCTTGGTGGCCAAATTCGAGGCAAAAGGGTCGATCAACAATCAGCCAACACCTTTACGTTGCTGAAACGCAAGGTCTGCTGAAAACATCGCTGCCGTAAATGAGAGTACGGGAAAATCTGAGGCAGTCAATTTTTCGTCGTTCACAAGAACTTGGCCTTTCTGCGACTTCAGTTTGGCGAATTATGCGTAGAGACTTGGGTCTGCACACGTACAAAATCCAACTTACCCAGGAACTTAAGGTAAACGACCATAGGCAACGCCGTGTGTTCGCTGATTGGGCTCTAGAGCAGTTGAAAGTTTCCCCAAATTTCCCCCAAAAATTCATCTTCAGCGACGAGGCCCATTTTTGGATGAATGGATTGGTAAACAAGCAAAATTGTCGGATTTGGGACGAAAACAATCCACATGAGATACACCAGCACCAATTTCATCTCAACAAAGTCACTGTTTGGTGCGGACTTTCGTCTAACGGAATCATCGGTCCGCATTTTTTTGAGAACAAAGATGGGATTGTCATAACCGTCAACGGCGAGACCTACAGATCGATGATAAGCAACTTCTTGTGGCCTCAACTGGATTATATGCCTGATATGGATACTGACGAAATGTGGTTCCAACAGGACGGCGCTACGTGCCACACTGCGCACGCCACGATAGACATTTTGCACCAGCGATTTCAGGGCAGGGTCATCTCGCGCGGCGGCGACGTCAACTGGCCACCGAGATCATGCGATTTAACGCCATTAGACTATTTTCTTTGGGGCTACCTTAAATTGCAGGTCTATGCGAATAATCCGCAAACAGTTGATGTCCTCAAAGTCAACATAGCGAACACCATCCAGCAAATTCGGCCAGATTTATGCGACAAAGTCATCGAAAATTGGGCCTCTCGAATACGTTCCACCAAGCAAAGCCGCGGCGGACATTTGAACGACGTCATATTCCACACTTAATGCCATAAAATGTACTTTCAAATTTAAAATAAATTGAGTGTATATATCACACACAACTTGCTTTATTTACATTTAAAAATAGAGCGACCTTATTGAAGGACCCTATACAAGGCGAGAACAATCTACTTATTTCGAAAGCGAAAATGTCTCTTTATGTACCCCAGCATTCGCTGGGACCTCTTTTCCACCTGGAAGCACTGTTTGGAAAACTTTAGATCACTACTGATTAGCACGCCTAAATCTTTCTCAAGGTCAGTGGTATCTAGTTGTTTGCCTAGCAAGGAGTAGTTTTCTCGAGGGTTAGCATGGCCGATGTGGATTACCTTGCACTTGTCAAGGTTAAATGGCATCTGCCACTTTCTGACCACTCGCTTATCCTGAGAAGGCTATTTCGCAGGCGTTCCACTCCTTCTTGCAAGCTCACACTACCTCCTAGCTCGCTATCGTCGGCAAACTTGGCTATTGAGCATATTAATCCTTCGTCTATATCATTGATGTAGACGATAAACAATAGAGGCCCAAGCACTGACTGCGGTCCATTGCGAGGCTATCCCGTTGGTCTTTACTCGTTGCCTCCGTCTCGAGAGTCAGTTTTCTATCCATTCGTCTACCTTGCCGGTAATGCCAAGGCCGCGGACTTTATTTATCAACCTGTGGTGTGGTACCTTATCGAAGGCTTTTTGAAAGTCCAGGTATAAGATATCTACAGCTCGACTACGGTCATACTCACTAAGAGAGAGAGAGAGAGAGAGAGAGAGAGAGAGAGAGAGAGAGGGGGGGGGGGGTAAAAATGAGAATAAAAAGTGACAAGAATTCGTATAACAATTTGTTT
The DNA here is from genome assembly GCA_963969495.1 of Ceratothoa steindachneri. Classification (NCBI taxonomy): domain Eukaryota; kingdom Metazoa; phylum Arthropoda; class Malacostraca; order Isopoda; family Cymothoidae; genus Ceratothoa; species Ceratothoa steindachneri. The sequence goes on from OZ018320.1 coordinate 37,458,842, forward strand.
GCCATGACATTGGGGGAATGGGGGATAATATATACAACTATAGATCCCTGGTCGTCAGTAGTCATTTTATGTATGCCTGTCCCACTCATTTCAGTTATTCTCACCCCACCCTCACCCTCACTTTTCCCATTTTGTAGAATTTCACTTCAGGCCCACACCCATTTGTGGGGGAAGGCAGAGAAAGCGGGAGGAAGGGGCTGACCACAAACATCCCCACAAATAACACCACCCCTTATTCTTTCCCTCCCTCCGTTCGCGGTATAAACCCTCCACTTATGTTTCCTATATCCCTTGAACCTCCCGACCGCCCTTAGAAACAGAGCCTTCCCCTTCAGGATGGATTACCCTCACTCCCATGCCCTGTTTTCGGCTCGCCCGGCTGGGATGTCAGATTTGTCCTTTTTCGAACAAACTGTCCTTTTATAGAACAGTTTGTCCCGAAAATGTGGAAATTAAACGGTTGGCTTAATTTCTCCGGATTCTGACCGATTCGACTCATTAATAATAGTCTAAAATGGCAATTTATTCTTTATTTTTGGCCAGTATTCTAGACAATATTCTTCGGCCCCTAACTCCCAAATACTGCATAGCCTCCATCCCCTTTCACATACTCTGAAAAATCCTGACCCTGCATCTTTACAGAGGTAATTTAATACACTTTTTTTTATTCATTAAACTATATCATGTGTATAGTCATTATAGAAGTTTATCGGGAGATTTTACCTATATAAAAATGGCAATGATTGTCCGTTTTTCGAAATGTTCTGACCGATTTCGCACAAAACTGGCAACCCTGGAGCGCCTCTGCCAGATAAAGTCAAGCTTGACGGGAAGAAGTCCCTTCAGCGCACTGAGAAGTTTTAGATTGTACCGGAATTAACTGCTTTCTTTTTTTTAAACTTAAGAATAAATAAAAAAATTAATTATTTGACAACTTGATATTTAAATAAAGAGATACCACATTCCCCCGTTTCTTTCCCGGTGGGAAGGGATGTGCCTCCAGATATTTATCATCCCTTATCAGCTAGCGTCACAGATTGGACTGAGGAAGAGACAAAAAAATTAAAAGAAAAATACATATTTCTAGCGATATAAGAGAGATGAAAAAAAGATTATCGAAAGGTGATGGAAAGTACCAAATGAAGATTCTTCTCCATATCCCTTCGGTTAGACCCATAAAAACAAAAAAAAACAACTTCCAGCACCTTTAATTTCCCCCTAAACACACACACACTCGTTAAAACAGAAGGGAAATTGAAAGCTTTAGTTATACGAGTAGGATTGTACAGACACGCAGATTCACTTCTCTTTATAAATTTCCATTAGTAGCGCCCTTCCCCAAGGGGAAACCATTAAGTATGCAACTCAACTGGTGCCCTTCCCAAAGGGGAAACCATTACGCATACCATCCTGACGTCAAAATAACGTTCGCTTTTATAGTATGAGTATTGTCGTTCAAAATGACGTTCGCCTTTAAAGAATCGCTCATAATGATCTTCACTTTTAAGGTCTCGCTCAAAACGACGTTCGCTTTTAAAGTATCGTTCAAAATGGCGTTAGCTTTTTAAGAATATATCAAATGACGTTCGTTTTAAAGTATCGCTTAAAATGACGCTCGATTTTTTAAAGTATCACAAAAACTACGCTCTTTTAAAGTGTCGCTCAAACGATGTTTGCTTTTAAAGTATCACTCATAATGACGTTGACATTTTTAAAGAATAACTCAAAATAACATTCGCTTTTTAAGTATCAATCAAAACGGCAATCGCTTTTAAAGAATCGCTCAAAATGACGTTCGCTTTTAAAGTATTGCTCAAAATGATTTTCGCTTTTTAAAGTCTTGCTCAAAATGACATTCGCTTTTAAAAAATCCCTCAAAATAACGCTCGTTTTTAATGTATCGATCAAAATCACGTGGCTTTTAAAGTATCATTCAACATGGCGTTCACTTTTAAAGTATCGCCTAAAACGGAGTTTGATTTTAAAGTATCGCTCAAAGCGAAATTTGATATTAGAGTATCGCTCAAAATGACGTACGCTTTTTAAAGTATCGCTCAAAATGAGGTTTGCTTTTAAAGCATTGCTCAAAATGATGTGCGTTTTTTAAAGTATCCCTCAAAATGACTTCGACCCACCGGAATGGAAGTCATCATAGTAGAGCCCAAGATAAATATTTGATGGAAAAAAAGGAACCCGATTTAACCAACGACTCGATTTTTTGTCGCGGAAAGATTGTAAAGAGCTCTGAAAAGAAAGTGATGAAGATAGAGGAAGTGAAATTGTGTCGAAGATAGCCGCCTACTCTCCGATCGAGTGGGGCTGGGAAGACACGTGATCCATCAGATTGTAAAATAGACATGCTTGCTATGGTACCCCTGACACCCCCTTGCCGAGAAAGAGAGACAGATGGAGGTAAATATGGTTAGAAAGAATGAAATAGTGATAAAAGTTATGGATGGCAAATACTGTAATAGCAAACCCTGAAATAAGGATATGGTTGAGTAGTATAAACCTCCCAAACAAGTTTGTGCAAAGTGCCCATGCACTCAGAAGTACGAACGCATAACCTTTTGCCGGACCCGTAATAAACGAGTTCTAAAAATATTAAATAATTTTGGTAGAGGTTTTACCACCAGCACTAGACTATGATGTAAATAAACCACACTGACTCATCACTGAATCAAGTAACGACTCTGACGGGCAGTGCCCCTTAAGAGCTACCGGACTTGGGGCAGATCATCGCTTCGCTCCGGTCGTCTACTCCCACCACCGCTCTTTCTCTCTCTCTTTGTGCCTCACAAACTCCATCACCGAAACTGTCAGCTCGTAATCACTAACCCTTAGAATTTCTATATCAATTAACTTGTACATAGTCTCAGCGTGTCTTACTCTCCTTGGGAACCTCCATGAAACTCAGAGCTAAAAATCAGCGAGTTAAATGTGAATCCTGGTCGCCAGTGCATCTCAATTTTCGTCCCACCACTCAGCGATCAGCAAGGAGCAGATAATTCAATTCATCTTTAAAAATGAAGTTCGTTTTCTTTTACGAGATGAATGACACTTACCAATTTCACACAGTTGGAGCCATACTGACATGCAATCACACAGAGAGATACACAAACATATATTCACACAGTCTCCTGAACCAGACAAAACACTGCCCGACTGCAAAGAGTTCTGGGCGAACTTATTTGAAAGTATAAAAATAGTGATAGTCAACCACGAAGTAGTGTTTCTGAAAGGCAATGCACGATTACGTATCACACACGTAGTGCAAGATACACTCTGAATAGTCAAGGTTTGGAACTAATGCCTCATCTGCTAGACTCTCCTGACGTGTTTCCTTCAGATTACCGCCTCTTTTTGTGGTTATACAATCAAATTCGCAAGGAAAGATTGTTTGGATAAGGACGCACTCGAAGAAATGGTTCAACAGCTTTTTGTTTCAAAGCTTAAGGAGTTTTATTCGAGAGAGATAAATAAACTTTTTATTTTGTTGGAAAAAGTTCTCAGAAATGGATGATAACTACTCTGTAGAATAAATTGTATTGTTTAAACTGTATTTTCATTTATTCACTCAGGTTAAAAACAACACGAACTTTCGTGCACACCTTATATATTACTATAAAGGCAAAAAAACACAGCGAAACTTAAATTCAAAATATAAATAACCGAACTAAATTCTATTGTGATTTAAAAAAATCAACATTTTCTTTCAATTTAAGTATCGAAATCCACTTTGAGGCCATAAAAATGAGCACTATTTACGCCCGCGGGCAAAGAATGTGTCATATTTATCTACTCTCACGCACACAGACATACACATGCACACACTGTACACACTAAATCTTGGCACATCAAATTTAGGATCCACCCTCACCCCACCCCCTCAACAAACACGAGAACTGATGGAATAAAAACCTGATGCTTCAGAGAGACAAATAAACACGCAGTGAGTGAATGAATGAAAGCATTACTCAATGAAGGACTGTATGTGAAAGAGGGAGCGAAAGGTGAATAAGGTCGTCGAATACTCCCCTCCCCCCACAATCTCCAATGCAAGGACTCCAAGACCCTGATCTCTGGCGCCTGAATCCGCAGGGGACTATATCAGACTCCACCCCCCCATCCCATGAAATCTCGATAAAAGCTTCACGGAGGCGTTGCTCGGTTTAAAGGGAAGGAGACCGAACGCCCCACTCTTACCCGTCCGTCTCCGCCAAATCCACCGAAACCGAGAAAGTGAAAGAGTGGAATAGGCAGCAAGAAGAGTACTTTGCTGTGACGCATGAATGGGAGAAACACTCACATACAATGATGGGTTTCTTCGACAACAAATAGAGAGGGAGAATAAGAGAAACCACAAGTGACGTTTTGCTTCTCTGGAGCTTCCTCAGAGTAACAAGGAACTAGTCTTAGTTCCTTAGTCCCCGAAGGCACATCGCCGGGAAAAGTAGTTAACCCATTATTGAGGCTATATTAAGAAAAAAGACAAGACAAAACGAAACAAAACAAAATAGAAAAACAAGACAGAAACCACTATGTTACATAAACCAAGATCCCTCCCCCCCACACACACACAAAATCGTGCTCCAGCCTTGGTTTTCTTCTGAAAGGGTAGAAGACAAATTGGGGTATATAAAGGCAGGGGGCATAAGTGATAATAAAGAAACTTGTACTTAATAAAGGCCATTTCAATTCAACCAATTCCCATCGCCAGACACGTTCGGGAGTCATATGATCGGACGTCGAACGAAAGCTTCAATTGCCACCAGATGGCCTCAATACGCGCGTACGTATGTACGTGTAAACAAGCGCAGCTCTCAGCTCCTTGTATTCATTCAAACAAGAGGAAACAAGAAAGGGAAGGGTACGCTTGCACTGGGGCTCGGTTACCATGCTGGGTTTTTAAAACAAAAGTTCCAGGTTCGCTTGATTCCCAACGGGGCATAAAATAAATAAATCCAGTGTTGACTACTTTCGCGGATGCCGCCTAGCTACTAACTTGCATTGGGTCATCATGGTAGCTTATGGCCCACAATGAATGCCTGAAATTATGATGTCCGCACGGCGCCACCAATTTTTATCTCAGTGGATAAGAAAAGGTGCTGACAGGCAAGAAACGTGAACCTGGCTTGTCCGCGTCCGTTCCTTCTAAACTCCATAAAGGACTTGGGACGTAGGGAAAGTTTACGAGTAAATACGAGCTATAGGGGAGAGTAGAGGGAAGTTAAGGCCCTGTCGGGTGTGGTTTGTCGCCAGTTGGAGTCCCAATTCCGGTGGACTTTACGGCTTTTCCCATAGGCTATAGTGTAGCGACCCATTGTTGGGATTCCACCTTAAATAAACCTAAACAAAACATGAAAATCGTAGGACGTAGAATCCAGCTTTTATAAGGTCGATTGCTCTCCATTTTCTCGCTAGTTTGCCATTTTTCATGCACATAAGCGCGTGCAAAACTCCGCAATTCTTAAAGGCTGGGATTTATTACTCCTCTATTGGGAGGTTGGTATGTGATATTCGTTGACCATAGAAGCGATATATATCGTTATAGGATTCATAGGTTCTTTCGATAGTTTCTTTTTGTTGCTGATTTTAGGCTCTTGTTTGTCCTTTGGTGTCTAATGTTGGTTATGTGTTTTTTGATCTGTTTTAGGGATAGGTTGCTATAGATATTTAAAAAAAAATTCTTTTATATTCTATGATCTTTTAGGAGTTTCCCCTGACTATGTTCTTTGATCAATTCATTACTTAATTGTATCATCCGTTTTAATTTTTTGCTTCATATCTAAAAGTATTTTAGTACCTCTACTTATTTTAGCTGTTTGTTCAAATTATTCCCTAATTTTAGAATCGTCTTTTAATTTTTCGCTTCACATCTGTTTTTTAGTGCCTTTAATTAACTTAGTTTTAAGACTCTTGTTTGGATGGTGTTTACTGAAGTTGTAGTCTAAAATAATTTCTCTCAAAATTTTCTTCTTGTTCTAATGTAATTTGCAAGGCATTGATTTCAAGTTCTTTTTCAAGCTTTTGCATCTTCACTGTTGTCTCTCTCCTGTTTTAAAGCTACTTTTAATCGTGTCTCTAAGTACTCTGTGGTCATTACCTGTGTTGAAGGATCTACTAACTTATCTGGTCTCAGCGAAATCTCCCAAAGCACTGCTGAAGAGATTTTTTTCCCGCTATACTTCTGCAGGACGAGAGAATTCCTTCACTTCTTCGCTTGAGTAAAGCGAAGAAGTTTAGATCAGTTGTAAAAAATACTTGATCTCTTAATTGCTAGTTTTATTAATTTATCTACTATTACTAATACTTTCCTCTTTATAAAAAGTGGTTTCGGGGTATACGGAAATATACCCATATGTGTGTGTGTTTGTGATTTCATTTAGAAGAGAATATGAGCTCTATTTTTAATTGACTCAGACCATTAATAGTTCTTCCTTCGAGTTCTACAGTTCGTGGAGTTATTGGGGATTATTTGAATGTGGATTGTAACAAGTGGTCGAAGTTTCAGAAATGCAGTTCTGCAAGCCAGGAGATTCTTAGCACCATCTGCCCCCGAGTTTACCTATTTGCTTCCGTGAACAGCAGCGGTATGCCATGAAAGCGGTAATTAAATAGAGAACTAATTGAGTTGCCCCATTTCGACCGCAAAGTGATTTGATCCATGATGAACAGTATCAGAGATGCTAAGATTGTCCATACTGACTGCCTAAACCAGTGTTTCCCAACCGGGGACCATGGAACATTTGAAGAGGGCCACAGGAAAATGTCAAGATTTAATGGGGCCACGAACTCCATGAAAATGGGGCACATGACCTAACCATTGAAGCCTAAATTATAGTTGGGTCAATAGATAAATGTAATTTATGTAGTTAAATTACATTAATAAAATATTAATAAATATATTTTGAGATTTTATAAAATTTGAATTTATCTGTAAACAAATATTTTGAATCTTACAAAAGCTTATGGTGTAGAATAGAGTAAATATGAATATTCTCTACTGAAAATAAAGTAATAGGAACCACAGGAAAAAAGTAAATTTCCTAAGGGGCGCATAAGCCAAAACCGATTGGAAACCACTGCCCTAAACAGACAGAACACTTCAAGTGCCCCCTCCCCCCTCATTATCTCAAAGGAATTGAATTATTTACGCAAATGGTAGTTAACAAAGTTACTTAGGAACCATTTAATAAAGTAGGCATTAAAAAGCTCGTTCTTTATCATAGCCAAGATCTAAAATGTCCCGAAAATTCGATAGAATTAATAAAGGATCATAAATGAAGGAAGCGAGGGCTTATGCAGTTACCCTGAAGGACTACCCATGAAACCTCCAAAGTACGAGCTGGCAAACTACGTGAGCGCATCTGAAAACTTATATAGGAGCACTAATTCACCGTTGCCTATATCCCTCCGTCAGATTGTCCTCGACCGATAGCGTTCTGAGGGCGGGTCGTCATAGCGACCGACTTAGGGTGAGTATTGCGCGCGCGAAGCCATCTAGGAGGATAATTCGGTGCATTCACAATTAGCCCGATCCTTAGAGTTTCGAGCTTCCACTTAGTATCTCACCTAGAATGACAAGGACCATCCTGGAATCCACATCCTGCTCAGATTCAAAATTCGGTGAACTGGAGATGGACCCCAACCATTGGCCAGGGGAAAGTTTCATGCACATCTTCTCTGGGAAGACACGACGTCCTTAACTACACATAGCACCGAAATCTCACTGCCACGGATGGGACAAAGGGGGGATGGAGCTCCTAAAGCCCAACCGCTGCAGGTCCGCTCTCTCAATCCTCTTTCCACATAAGTACGCGGACGTTCACAAGGACCCGACGACAGATCCAATCAGCTAAATTGGGTTCAGACGATGTGAGGGAAGGTCAACATACCCCACTTCCCAGACTCGTCCCTCCCTAACACCTTCACATACGCAAACGTTAAGTTCTTAGTTCGTTCTGTGCACATTTTATCGCCTAGAGGTTCTAAGTTCTTTCTGAGTTATTTTTTTCTTTATTTATTCTAGATATTATGCACCCCCGCTCCCCAGCTGTGTACCTAGGAACCAAATTTGTTGTGGTTGAATCCCTCCTTGTCATTCTCAATCTCACCATTCTGTACTTCAATGCGTGCCATGCAAACATGGAGCACTGGGATTGGAGCAGCGCTAATTACCATTTCTTTGTCCATCAAGGAAGACATCCATAGATTTAAGAAGCTGAATATTAAATTTATCCACGAATTGTATCATCCGGTTTCATTTTATGCCTCAGCTAAAAAAAAGTCGTTGAGTACCTGCAGTTATATATATGTTAATAGAAACCACATTATAGGAACATAGTATTTATTTGCGAGACTAGTTTCGGTATCAAGTTTACCATACCATCTTCATACTGAAACTAGTCTCGCAAATAAATGTTATGCTCCAATAAAGGGTTTTCTATTGACATTTAACCAACTCCGAACCCGAGGAACATATCATGGCACTCACTGACACTGGGGGATTCCCCCCCTCACTCCCCCCCATGGGTCTAAATTTTTTTACCCTCAAATTTGAAAAAAATAAACTTCAAATTAAAAAAGTTGACTTTCAAATTAAAATACTTGTATTTCATATTAAACGTGTTTACCTTCAACTTAAAAAAAGCTGGCTTTCAACACAAAAAAGTTTCTTTAAATTAAAAATAAATAAAATTCAATGAAAAAAATGTAACATCATACGAATTTGTGTAACGTCAACACCACGCCACCAACCTACGCAAATTTATCCTAGTGTTTTCACTTTTCAGGCACTCATTTCTTCGTGAAATACTACCTTTTATACATGCAAACATTCGTAAGAGTCATATCTACAATATTACTTACCATATGGGTTTGTAATGATAAACCTTTAAAATTGGAAAGAATAAAATTCTCTATCAGTCATCTTCTGAACGTTTCCAACATTTCGGCAATTCTCTACCTGACCTTAGAGAGCCAATTTTCATAGCTTTTGGGATTTCTTCTTATTATATCCTCATTGGCAGCTCTTTCGCGCCCCGAACAACCGTTTCCATACATAACTCAGTCCTCTCAGTAACCAATGAGTATTTGTTCTAATACTGCACTGGAAAAATATTTAATAATGCAAATTTGCAATACTGGTATTTTTTACCTGTATAAAATTAAGAGATCTCTGAAAACCCGAAATAATATCCTGTAAAACGATAAAAGTAACTGAAATAAAAGATGTGCTCAACACCACTTCCAGCACATGGCCAACCAAAGTAGGACCATTAGACGCTGAAATGGCCTAATGGCTCGCAAAAGCCTCATCTAGACTCCCTACCCAAGTGCGGGTAGATTGGGCATAAATACGGGTTACCTCCCCAGGCGGGGGAAATTCTTATTTTATTTTAAAATCAACTTTTAAAATTTGAGTCATTTTTTATTTGAAATCCAGCTTTTTTTTAATATGAAAGTCATTTTTTTATATGAAAGTCATTTTTTTAAAATTTGAAGTTAATTTTTTTTATATGAAAGTAAACTTTTTTAATTTGAAGTTCAATTTTGTTAATACGAAAGTCAACTTTTTAAATTAGAAGTTCATTAGGTGTAGATTTGGCTATAAAAGTGCACATCAAATCCCCTCAAACCTCTCCCATCCTAGCTGTAGCTAGTTTCCCCTCATTTCCCCCAGTCACTCTGTTGGACACACGCATATGTGTGCATTCGCGATGAGTGTACCGATCCGAGATACCCAGTCAAATAATAATAAACTGAAGATATTCTACCCCGAGCTGAGGGAACTGAAGATAACCCATCCTTTTGTTAACTTAATTAGCTTATTAATAGGTATGGAGCAGTTATGGGATAATGTTAATAAAGCAAGCGATACAATTAATAAAATATATAGATCAATAATACGTTCTATTGTAAAAAAAAAAATTACAAAAATAAAGTGGTAACTGAATTTTTTAGAGATTATTATTTCGTGAAATGTTTCGTTCATAATTCCTGAAAGTATCGTTCGAGGAAATCACCCTTTATTTTAATCTTAGGTTTGTTCCCATAGGACTGGTGTCTGATGTTCTATGGTAGGGGTTCTCAACCTGGGAGGGAAATTTCAGGGTTTCAGGGGTGAATTGGGACCAAAGATTGGCAGACTAACTATTGGAATATTGATATTTGTATTGCCTTCGAGCTCCCCAGGGCGGCACAAAACGCAGTATGCATCGGTTACCCGCTGCAAGTACGAGTACCTCATCACCCTTTACCCTGGCATTCTATTTTTTGTTTATCGAATTACAATACCGTGGCATTCTCTTTAACTTTTTGTTTATTGCACTATGCTTGTTTGATCTGTTAAGTAATTAATTATGAATATAAAAAAACTACTTTACTTTTATTCAAAGTTTTATAATTCCTCAACATTTTCAATTGCTAATAAATTTCTAAATCTCCAACATAAAAATAAGCCACGTAAATGTATATGAACTTCTATGGAAAAAAATAAAGGATTTTCAGTGTTATTTGGAATGCACCTTTTGAGGCAGACAATCTTGGAAAGGAGGGAATGACATTCTGAAATAGGGTGAAAGGGGTGCATGGGGCAAAGTTGAGAACCACTGTTCTATGGGGTGTGCATCCCTACCTGTAGAGGAGTGTATTCCTACCGGTATATGAGTCCATAGAGTGATGCGAGTTAACGGTTTATGGCGATGTTCAATTCCCGGAGACTGAGGAATAGCGCTGGATGGTTAGGTTTGTTTTGTTTGGATAGATCATTTATCGCCCTATATCACCTTCCATTGAGTCTATTAAGGCGTAAAAGAGTGGGGAGATTTAAAAAAGGGGCACCCCCCCAGAGTGAGAGCACCAGTTTTCCAGGAGAAATTGGAGGTAAAGGGGGTCCCGCTACTCCTCCAGGTTTCAGCTGTAGTAGAGGGATTATGCCTAACCTGTTGCTACTTTTGGAATATCTCCTGTTGATCTCCTGCTCATCTCTCTTGAATTCCTCTTCATCCCCTGTTGATCTCCTGTTCACCCCCTGTTCAACTCCTGTTCATCCCCTGTTCAACCCCTGTTCATCTCCTGTTGGCGACTGGAACAAAGGGCTGCTTTGATACTGGATTTGCCCTATTAGTGGCATTCGAAATGTTCTCAGCTCCATTCAGGTTCTCGGCAACTTGACTTGAAAAGCCGGTCGGTTGCCTTCTCAAATCGGCCCCTTCATCGGCATCTGTTGAATCGTGGGATCTCTCGTGGGAGTCGTTTTTCGAAGGCGACCCGATTTTTTTATCAAGTGGCAGGACCTGGAATCCTCAGGGAGCTTTATTACGCTTGAAATCCAGGGGTAGTAGTAGTGGCGGTTCGCTGACCTGCCTTTATCCAGGAGGATCCCCGACCGGATAATGAAATAGACATAAAGGTTAGTATGACTTTTGCTGGTGAGCCCGAAGGTATCAGGGGTCAGTGTCTTTGGGGAGAAGTGCCAGGAAGTATTGTGTTTTGGACACCAAACAGTGTTCAGGTGGAACCTTAGTCGCCTCGGGGCAGAGAGGACCTGTTCCGCGTCAGAGGTATGTGGATATAGATAGCCATCGGCAGGATTCCTTGGAACAGAGAGTGTGTGAGTGTTGTGTTGCGAAAAGGTGGGCACCGTTAATAGTTAAAAATCTAAGGGAACTTAACAATAAAACGTTTTTTCATTCTAAAATACAAAAAAAAACCCTCAAATATAAAAATTGTCAAAATTTTGAAGGACAGAAAAAAAATGCAAAATAGAAAACTTTTAATGGAATAAGTGTGGGTCCACGGCTGGGGATATCACACATTTGCCCGATTACACTACCTCGAAATGTTAGCAGACACTGTCCCTTCGTCACTCTTCCGCTGGCCAAACCTGCTTTTTGAACGATGTGTCCACCTTAACTCGTCTCGCCATCATGATCACTAAGTGATACCATCAGGAGCAGCCTTACAGTACACACTGCTGCCATTACATTACAATTTTTTAGGCTCCCACTGAAAGTTTTGTCGTTCTCTAGTTTCGGACGCATCCTTTTCGAATACACATTACTTTCCTCATTTTTTTTTAGCCGCTGGTTAATGAAATGAAACGACACTAACAGAGGAAATTTTTAAATATTCTGTGCAATTTTCATGGAAATTAAAAGAGTATTTTCAAGAGAATGTTTGTTTTGGTGGTAAATTTTGAATCCACAGCCACCGATTTCAAGAAACTTTATGACCCTATTTCTAGCTCCGTCCATCGAGCGGAACACCATAAAAACAATGAACATTAGGGGGCCTAACAACATCTGGCAACTGCATCGAATTCTAACCTCAAGATGATTATTTCGAATTGGGGGGCTTCGCCCTCCCATAGCTTCACTTTAATAGTGGGGGTTGCACCCCACACCCCTAGCTATTTTTAATCATCTAGTAGTATTCACAATTGCCAGACGTCGTTAGGTGCTCTAATGCTCAGGGTTTTAATGCCGTGGTTCTTCACCTCAAATATATACCCCCCCCTCCGTGAAGGCTAATTAAATCAATCATAATTTATTTAATATTGAGTAATATAAAAGGCCCAAATCATATTTTAATTAAAAAAAATCTTAAAAGGATATATAATACGATATGATGCGATTCCAATTAACAATGTAGCTGCGGACTAAATATTAAACGTTTTGGTGTTTTGTTCTCTACTTTTGGACGGTACTTTAGAAAAACGTACAAAAAATGAGAAATACAACAAGAGCAAACCTCGTTGACCCTGAACACTGTGGCTTTTTAGGAAGCACATCATAATCTTCATGAACAAGTTTGTACAAAGGCACTGAACTGTACAAATGTACTAACTATATCCTCCTTAGAGGGAAAGCGAAGCATGGTAGAGATTCGTTAATAGTGGAAGCTGATTGAGAAGCGAGTTATAAATCTCATTTCTAAGTTTCTAATAAAACCACGATTTTTACATCCTCAATTTGAAATAAAATTGTCTTTATTTTATATGATAAAGGCGAAAAATACATATTTTAATCTAACCTAACCCCTAATTTTTTAGCGCGACAATTGCTGAGATATAATTCCAACTGATAAAACAAAAAAAAATAAGTGTCAGCATTTCTAAAATTAATGCCAATATCTGAATGTAATTGCAATTGTTTTTGTCAGATAAGAATAGTTTTACGAAGAAAAATAAGGATCCTGCAATTGCTTCAAAGTTGAGAAAAACTTTCTAATATTTTCCAATATATACTTTGATGTTGATCGAAAACGACTCATTTTTAAGAATTAAGAAATAATCATGATTGCTCACCAATTTTTTCCAGATTTGTTCCCGTAGCCTTTTCACTAAAAGATCTAACTTCTACTTCGCTCGGAAATTACACCCACTTTTGATACATATTAATCACTGGCATTATGTCTTAATCCACTCATACATAAGATATTGTCATTTAAATATTCTAAACTATCTTAAATTTAGCCTTCAGCCATAAGAAATCACTTATAGCACATCGCAACTAAGCTCATTGTTCAATGAATAGACCAGATTTTGGTAAAATAATGGGCGGAGCTTATATAAACTGAGTTGCCAATTACCTATAAATTCCCTATTTAAAAAAAAAATATCATATTTATGCAAATAATGTAATTATTTTTTTACGATATTCATTAGGGATTAATAATATTATGATGATACATTGGAGCAATAAATCTGGCTAATGAAATTTTATAGGGGAGAATAAGTAAATAAAATATAGGGGGAAAAGATATATTGGCCACTTTTTCTATTCACAGTAAAGGTTGTTTACTGCAGTAAAGGTTGTTGTTGTCACAAGTTTAAAATGCTCCTACGAAATATTAATGTTTAGAGAAAAAGGTAATCTTGTTAATATTAGTTTATGGTTGGTTAATTTGTGTGTACTTACATAATCAATATAGTTATACGCTTCAAATTGATTTCACGCACACAAATCAAATATACACTACTGGACCATCTATAACGCCCCATCGTTGCAATTCTGGTAGTAATTCTTTTATCTCATCTGATTTAGTTATGTGTGATATTCGAGTCTTCTAAAACGGAATCAGTGATTTTAAAGGTGCCAATTCGCAAGTTTCTCCATAACGGAAGTTTGGAACGCATAAATTTGAATTATTGAACTTTTGCGTGAACTTTCTGCAACGCACCACTCATCATAAAACTCGTTGTTGTTCTTGACATGGTTGAGTAATCTCGCTACTTCTCATTTATGCTACGCTCAGTTCTTGCTATTTCCCCGTCGGCCGATGCGTTTCCTTTGAACTATATGTTGGAAAAGCTTGTCAAGTTGATTTTCCCAAAGGTTTGACAAATGCTGTCAGTCAAGATTCCCTTAATTTTGTCTAACAAAGAGGACGAAGCCGAGTTGGACGGAATCACGTCACAAAGATCCCATTAATGCATTTGCTGATACGTACGCGGCTACCGTGCAGTTACACACCTCATCTGTATGCACATCGCAAGAACAATACGCCAACACGTACATAGATGGCGGTATGACCCAGATTTTTTTCTTATATATCCACGTACAAGCCACTTCACACACATGTGCATCTCCAGCAACTGGAGTAGTGATATAAATCTATCATAAAGCGGAGCAATTTTGAGAAATATTTCCGATAATGTATACATTGGAACCTTTCCAAATTTTAATATAAGCCTTGGGTTGTTTGGTTTAGACCCATTTATCATAGCCGCCTCAAAATGGGATCATTTTTAACCTGATTTCACCCATCCCAATTAAAGTTTAGGGAAAAGAAAGGCATACTAATATACTACCCAATGCGATGGTTTTAATTTGGTAGCGGTTTTACCACCGATCTTCATTCATTTAAGATGTCTTATATTTCTTTTAGGGGACCTACTTTTTAACGTGGTTTCCGAACCACGGATATCTATAGCTTATGGCAGCCGCAGAAAATTCGATCCGAATCGGAGCTTCATTCTGTGATCTACCATACTTGATGTAGCTTAACTTCACTGGAATCGAAAACTGTAGACCTCAAATTGATGGGTGTAATTTGACTTCTAATTCCTTGAAGAGGTTATCGTTAAAAAAAATGAAGGCACTCGGAACTCTTTGTTAGCACTTTAATA
This sequence comes from Ceratothoa steindachneri, assembly GCA_963969495.1. Taxonomy (NCBI): domain Eukaryota; kingdom Metazoa; phylum Arthropoda; class Malacostraca; order Isopoda; family Cymothoidae; genus Ceratothoa; species Ceratothoa steindachneri. Next base: position 37,473,978 of record OZ018320.1, read on the forward strand.
TATCATCATCAGACTGTCTACTGCATGGCAAATACCTTCCCAAGAAGTTTCCACTAAACTCAATTTACCACTCGAGTTTGTAACGTTACTCTTGATGGAGGAATATAATCTTCCCACATATGAGATCATCTTCTGCGTCTATTTGTGTATAACGCCGCGCAGTTTAGGTATCGTCCCCCCCCCCCCGCCTCCATCACATTTTTCTATGTGTCCTCGCTATTTCGAAATCAGAACTGTTATTCTTTTTTATATATCTATTACTCGTGTTTGTCCTCGTAACCTAAGTATTTATTTAATAGTCGTGCTGAGATATGTCTGTCTAATATTGTCTATCGAAATTAATGAGACAATAGTGCTATCATTGATACTCTTATTCTTAATACCTATCTAGGCCCTGTCACCAAGGAGATTCCATATCATGGAGAATATGGGGAAAAGGCTATTCAGAATAAACAAATGGATAAAGTAATAATAAAATAATAATGATAAAGGAATAATAATATAATAATATCGTGATATAAAAATCTCTTTCCGCATATATGTACGTGGGTGCCGTACACATACACGTGCAGACATACCTACTCTGTATACACAGCGCAATAACAATACGCCAAAATAGCGCTTCTAAAGATGTATATAAGCCCCCCCCCCCCGCCCCTCGCATAATTTTATTAACTTGATGTTTTCCTTTTCCTTGTTTCCATCATGAATCGTAAACATTCTTTTTTCTCTAAAATTTGATCGTCAATCCTAATTGTTTTATCTTTCTCTTTAATTTCATCTTTGAAAAGTTCAATTTTAGGGTTAAAGTTCAAGACTGACTTGAGAAAATTTTGTTATCATTGACTCCAATTTATATTGATTTTTGAAGAAAACATTCGGTTGTCAAGAAATGAATGTTGTTTGTTTGGTTTTTATAAGTATAGGTAAATTCCTTTTCGAGGAATTTATTCGGTTTTGAATTATATGATGGTATCCTTTACACCTTCATATCAGGGTAAACTTTGCCATTTAGGTTACGTGGTAGTGACTTAAATAAGCAGCAATCAGATGGTACAAGGTCTAGTAAATATGGCGGATAAGGAAGAAGTTCCCAACCTAACGCAATATTTATTTCTTGGGTCAAATGTTCCATTGGTGGACGTGCATTCTCTCGGAGGAGGAGGACATATCCTTTTGGTTGACCAGTAGACGTTCTTGTTCATAATTTCGTTTAAACGTTGCAATTGTTGAACATTTACAGTCATGGCCTCAAAGTTCTGAGACTAATTATCACTAATTCTATAATTTAAGAAGGGGATTTTTTAAAGTATTTGAATAATAATTTCATCTTAGTTTGGTTATGACTTATGTTTTTTTATCAAAGTTATTTCTAATAATTCTTTTATAATATCAACCAGGCCTAGGCTTCGCCACTGCCCCCTACGGGGGGATCTTGCACTTCGCTACTAAGATTAAAATTTAAAATCTAAAAAAATAGCAGCCATGGTTAAATTTTTATAAATTCTCTGAACTTCACCAATTATAATAATTTTAAAAAGGAACTCTAAACTAAATTTCGCCCCTTTCAAAATACCACGTTGCTAAAATATAGTTATAGAAGATATATAAAAATAAATTTTCTGAACTTCACCATCATTAATGAATTTAAAAAGTCTGGTTACACTCCTCTGAAGATGTCTTCTGGACGCCAAAAAGCTTCCAATCAACGCTGAAATCGCCTCCTGGTAAGGTTCCAACTCAACGATCGGGTTGCCTTGAGTACTAAGCTTGCTCATGATTGGAAAGAAGCAGGTGTGAACGCGTTAGCGCGCATAGTGAGGCTGAGACTTTTCGACAAAGGTCGTAAACGGCTACGAAGAAGCCTCATCTCAACAAGAAGAATGGAATGTGGAAAACAGGGGGAAAGGGATATTCTCGAGTGAAGCTCCCTTCCTCTTGTTTAAAGCTTCTGGAAGATCCCTCGTTAGGAGGAGAAAAAGTTAGCGCTTTCACGAACCTTGTGTCGTACCCACGGTGAAGCATCCGGACATTCTCTATGTCTGGGGCTGCTTCTTATTTAAAAGAACTAGTGCACTAACAATTTTTCCCATGAACACTACCATGAACTCAAAATGGTACCAAAACCTGTTTTATCAGCCCCTAATCCCAACAGTTCAGGACTAGTTTGTAGATAATAACTATTTTTCAGCATGATGGCGCACCTTTTCGCAAAGCAAAAGCAATATCAAAGTTCTCGGCAGAAAATAAGATTGATCTTTTGGGACCTTTCCCGAGTATTCGCAATATTTAAGCTCATGAGAGAATTTGTGGGCGATAATCAAACTGAAGGTTGATAAACAGAATCCAGAAGATGATATAATTAATTTTAGAAGATGCTGGGATATTGGAAGATATAGTGGGTGAATAATTAAAGCTGGAAGGGCATCGCTTTACTTTTATTTATTTTTACTTTTGTTTTTATTATTTGTTTGAACTTTTGTCCTATGTTTTTGTATTTTCATGAGATTTAGTGTTTTTCTTATTGTTTGTTTTCAAATGGTTTGTTGTACTTATTTTTGTACTTTTTTTTGTTAGCTCTATTTGCCAACAATTTACCTCGTGTTAAAAGTTTTAGTGTAATGTTGTTACTTACTCCTTGATTCTTATATGTTGTATTGTTTGCTGTTTCGTTTATATATATATATATATATTGATGAAATGTTGTTTATACTCATTGATTCTTGCATGTTGTATTGTGTTTTGTCTATGTATACATTGGTATAATGTCTTCTTGTGAACATAGTTTTGTGCTTGGGAACTGATGTCGGCGTGAGACTTTTGCCCATATCCTCGCAGGTATGTTAAGCCTGCCGCCTGTTCCCTGTAGCTCCGGATTGACACTATTTGTTAGTGTGGATTAGAACTTTTGTCCAAGTTTTTGGGTGATGACATTGAATGGCTCCAAACGTTTCCTCCTGTGCAAATCTCTTTGCCTAAGGCGATCATACCTTCTGACTTTATTAATAAGTATAGATACAACGTTCTGGACACGTTGAAGTCTTTTCATCGAGGATTTGCTGGCCGCTTGACTAACCACTACAGGGTAGATGAGCTTAGCCCGAACATACATCATATATATTTTCCTGATGTTAGCCGAGCTAAGATCTCTAAACCTGTATAGCTTAGAGATTTCTTTCCTTGCCAGATTCCGCCTCTCCGTGTGGTGTCTCGAGTATCCATGGTCGGTGATCTTTAAGCCCAGGACGGTGCCTTCGGCAAAGTAGCCGTATCTCCTCCCATCTATTATGATAAGTCATTTAAACTCGCGGCTCAGCGGGACAATCTTGAATTTGTCCCTGTTGGCCCTGAACTCCCATCATCTCTCGTGCTGGTTGATGTTGTTGATTTCCGCTATCGTGCGATCTGCCTGTGCCCCTGCTTTCCTATCCGAGCATGGGATAATTTGCGTGATGTCATCTGCGAATTGCAGATACATCTTGTCCCTTTGCACCGGAGTTGGGAGGTCGATCATGAGACCAGATAAAGCAGAGGGCTCAGGCAGCTTCACTGGGGAACGGCTGCCTTGAGTTTGAATTCAGGACCTCTGTAGCCCTCAATCATGAGACAGGCCCTTCTGTCCATGACGAAGTCACAGAGGATCCTTTCCAGGATTGGATCTCGCTGGAGATTCAGGATCTTGCATTGAAGTCCTTCCAGCCAGACTTTATCGAAAGCCTTTTGTACGTTCCTCCGCACAATGTGTACATAGCACCCGTTCGCTTGGGAATATCCTACTTTCTATGTTAGGAGCGCCAGGGCGGTATGTGTGCCCCTTTTCCTGCTGAACCCGTGTTGTTGGGGGTGTTGCGCTCCCAAATCGCTGAGTTGAGCTTGTAGCCTGTCTGCTATAATCTTCTCGAAGATTTTCCCCTGTATATCAAGGAGAGAGATCAGGCGATAGTTAGCCACCTGGTCTAGGGGCTTGTTTCCCTTAGGGATAAAGATGATTTTGACCGTCTTGTACCCGTCAGGGAAGTAGCCTGTATTCAGAGCAGCGTTTATTGTGCTCGCCAAACCTTGAATAATTTGCATTGGGGCATTTATGAGGTTGTTCTTCGTAATTCCAGACCAGCCTGGTGCCCTTTGCTTGAAGGACCTTATGGTGTTCATGGTCTCTTCGAAGGTGAAGGGGCAGCCGTGGCCAACCATCCCTCTTTCCTGAGATACTTGTGGGTGAGGGTGGGTTCTATGTATCACTGTGCCGAGGTCATCGAGCAATTTGTCTTTGAAGTCCTGGTTGAAGTCGTCGTTCTCCTCAGGGGATATAGCGAAAATCTCTTGCCTGTGGGTTCTAAATTTCCTCTCGAGAGACTCTGGGTCCTCAATGATGTCACCTCCATCCTTGATTTGAGTTCTAGGTCTGGGAGTCAATCCATTAATTCTTCGGATGTTGTTCCCAAACCTTACAGGATTGTCATGCCTGTCAAGCCTCCCAATGATGTCATTTCAGATTGTTCTTTGTTTTTCAATTATTATGTTTTTTAGTTCCTCTCCTAGTTGCCTCATTCGGGCTGTCTTTTTCCGATTGGTGCCTGTCCTGCCGATCTCTCCATAGATTTCCATTTCTCTATGTTTCCGGGCTATTTCTCTCATCTCGTTCGTCCACCTAGATTGGGGGAGCAATTTATAGGAGATTCTGGGGACGCATCTCTCGTCGGCTTGTATGAGGAGATTGGTGATCTTGTTTATTTCCTCATTAATCTCTTTCAGATTAGCGTTTCCCAGGTCAGCTAGATAGTATGCACTGAGTATCTCTCTATATAGCTCCCAGTTAGCTTTAGCGTAACTTTTCCTAAGTGGAACAGGCTTAGGTAGTGGAGCAAGTGAGATCGTGGTGAGAATGTGGATGTGATCGTTCGGTACCACTGGTCTGGGCTCATTGATGATCTTAAAGGGAAAGTTTTGCTCGTTAACACAATGTCCGGTTTAGTTGCCGAACGTTTTGGTCGGGAGGTCGGAAAATCGGGCCCGACCCTCTAGGGTCTCTCTCTTTCGAGTAGCAGCTCCAGTTTTCTTTCCCTTTGGTCGGTGCTTCCGTAGCTTGATGCTTTGCATCTGGCATTTAGATTACCGCCAAGCAATGTAAGTTTCCCGCACCCGAAGAGAGTGTAAAAGTTAGGGATTGGCAGGTATTTGCGACGTGGAGGTTTATAGGCAGCCGCCACAGTCAAATTTACCACCAGGGTTGGTATTTCAACAGCCACAAATGACTCATCTAGGTTTGGAAGTGTTTTGTATGAAATGTTATTTCGGATCGTGATGTCTGCGCCACCGAAACGATCCTGTGTGTAGTTTTAGTTCATAACTGTGTAATTTGGTATCTTAATTCTGTTTGTATTTGTGTTAACGCGGTGTTCAGTGATGAGGATTAGGTCGGGATCCACTTTACGGAATATGTTTCCGTAAGGAATGTGTTTCCCTTCCCACCCATTGAGGTTAATTGTGAATATTCTTAATGTGTTGTTCGTGTTTTCCATGTTTGTGTTTTTTATTTGTATGTGTGTCTTCTTCTAATGATTTTTGTTACGTGTCTTTTTACCGTTACTAATTTTGAAAAAGTGTGCTTCGCTTACAGCGAGGCAGGAGTCACTATGTAGTTTAATTTCGGCCGCCATGAGCGCTGAGTCAATTAGCGCTTCCTGGCCTGGTGAATCGTATGTCCATTTCAACATGCCAGCCTTGACTCCTTCGATGATCTTCCCTATCTTGGGGGTCCTCTGGGAAGGAGGTTTCAGCTTTCCTGTAGAACCGGATTTTGATGTCTTCTCCATCGTATTTTTTGTTCTGACAGGAATTCTTCCTTTTGTTCTTACTCCTCGCTCTCTCATGGGTCTTAGGAGGCTGGGAGAACTCTTGTTTATTTTCAGAGGAAGAAGCAGAGCTTGAGATGTTACTCTCAGCCTGTTTGATCCTTCTGGCTGCTCTTTTCTCGCTCATTGCCCTTTTCTTTCTGGCCTAAATTCTGGGGTCCCTGTTTGGGGACCTTTGAGTAGCTGGGGTGGATTCCGGGATCATGTTTCTTTCCGCTCTTTCTTCTTCAATCCTTGGCAAAACGGTCGCTGGTGCCTCTTCCTCTGGCTGGTATTGCATCTGGAAGAGTTCCCCGGATGGTGGGTTTTTCGGGAACCACATTTCTGTTAAGCCATTGTTCTTGAGCATGATATTTAGCTCTTTAGCAAAGCAGCCTGGGTTCGTCAGATTCCGGACGTGGGTATATAATATGCAAGTGAAGTTTTTTGTTGAGTTTTCACTCTCCTTGCCTATCTTCAAATAGGTTTTCTGTGCTGTGATATTCTCTACATTTCCTGATGGGGCCGCTTTTTCCGCTTGAGCATAGGAGGTATTCGCCCTCCTAATTCCTTCTGCCTTTTTTTCCAGGATCTCCTTCTTTGGGGGAAGGATATTGCCATTCCCCTATGTCTTTGTCCACAGTTTGAGCACTTCTCTTCTGCTGCTGGGCATTCGCGCCAGCCGTGGCCTTTTTGGCTACATCTGGAACAGGACGATTCCTGCTCCTTGCAATCCTTCGTGGTGTGATGCTCTAGTTTATAGCATCTAAAGCAAATCTGAAGCGGGGTGAATTCATCCCGCTCGATTTGCTCACCACTTATTTTTGCGTTGAAGAGAAGTAGCCCTCTCTCCGTTGCCTTTGTCGCCATATGCGTGTCTGAGAAGATAATTTTAAACACGTGGTGATATTCCGTGTTGTCTCTTTTATTTCTAAATTTAATTATCTCAACCACCCTCGCCTATTGCTGGTTTCTTTCAATTTCCTCATTTATTTCCTCTTTATTGTGCTGGCTGATCCAGGGCTCCAGCCTACGGCACACCACACTTCTGTGTGCTTGGATCTGAGGAGGTGTGCTTGGTTGTAGGTTTATATTCTTTAGGACTTTAACCTCTTCCTCCTTCGTGAGTATCTCCACATCTTCTTTTTCGCATATTGGGATGTATCCTGCAGGCGTATCTATTAGTCTTAGGACTGCAATGTTTAGTTTTCTGAATAGGGTCTCAAACACCTTACTCTTATCCGGGTTTTCATGGCCGCTTAGGCCTCACAGTGGGACCCTTGCGGCATTTTTGGTCGCCATTATGTTGGTGAACACCCCTTGAGGAGGGTAGCGCATTCTGTCTTGTTCCTAGCCCTTTGTTCTGCTTGTTAGGGACTCACTAGTGTGTATAAGTTTCTATTACTTTCTTAAGAAATTATATGTTAAGTTGCTTTTTGGGAGAAGAGCCCCTTCCCTTGCTAAACCGCTGCCTGGATGAAAAGGGAATTTGCCTTTGGGGTGAATAATGATAATGGATGAGATAAATCCTGAGAGATCCTCTCGGGGGTATGATTTTATGGCGGACTTATTGACAACGCCGCCCCCCCCCCCAGGGTGTTTTAATATTTGTTTTTTAATTTTAGGAGCCTATCTGGCGACTACCCACTTGGGGAAGAGTCGCCGCACTCAAGACAGCCAAGCACTAGGCTACTTTAAAATATGAATATGAAAAACAATAACAACAAAAAAAAGGAAAATAGCAACAAGGAGGAAGCAAGCTTCGGCGTCGGGGGAGAGGGGTCTCCCAGCGCAGAAACGTGCGACCTACAAAGAAACAACAACAAAAAATTAGTTAAATAAAGGGGACAAGGCCGGCCTCCCCCCAAAAGTCTATAAGTCCACCGGTCAGTGTGCACGAACTCGTCCCGAGTACAAGGGACAGGCGGTAGCGACCCAGCCCATCCCGGTTCCGGGACAGGTAACGTGCGCGGAGATCGCCCAGACTGGGACATTTAACAAGAATGTGCCAAACAATCTGGGGGACAATGCAGTCTTCACAGTAGGACGCTGGCGAGCGCTCCATCAAATAGCGGGGCGTCCTGCGAGTGTGTCCATTTCGAAGACGACAGAAAGCAACCTGAAGCCTTCGCGGCATTGGGGGGAAGATTCATGGGAGCAGTCGCGGCGCAATGCCACACAAAATTAAGTTACCTTCGACTGTCTCCCATCTTCTTTGCCAAGCAGCCCGAAGAGCTGTCCGTATTCCTGCCATGTAGTCGGTGTTAGGAAGAGCGAAACGCTGGTCCAGTTGCCGAGTCCTCGCGAACTCTTTGGCGCCCTCATCGGCGCGCTCATTCCCCTCAATTCCTACATGTCCAGGAACACGGCAGAATATAATCTCGACATCCGCCGGGCTTGCCAAAACCGTGGCGTCACGGATATCGCAAACCAGGGGATGCGGAGATTCCAATGCCACGAGAGCACTCAGGGCGCTTTGTGAGTCGCTATAGATCACATTCCGGTCCCCGAACCGGGCACGTCGCGTAATCTCCCATACCGAGTGGTGTATTGCCACCAGCTCAGCCGTAAAGACAGACGCAGAGCCTGGCAGAGCCCCGCTGACTTCAAACAGAGAGGATACGGCGTGGAAGCCGACCCCCTCTTGAGACTTGGGGCTATCCGTATACACTGGTACGAGGTATGCTCCAAAAGGGTCGAAGGCAATACTCCTGGCGCTGTACAAGCTTTGGGAGCAGATGCGTGGCGACAAATAGCCAAATGTGATACCCTCCAGGATGGCGTCCTAGGCAGAACCAGGGGTGCCACCGACCCGAGAGTTATACCTAGCTCTCGGAGTTTCCTAGCACCAAACCCAAAGGGCTAAGGGTATGACTGGCATCTCTCGGCGGTATAAGCACCGTCGAAATCAGCTGCTGATGCAGTGAGAGCTGCTGGCGACTGAGAGAGGCACCGGGTTCGCGCGTACAGGAGAATAATGTACTTTTCACGGTGTAGAGCGAGTGGCATCTCCCCAGAATCGAATAGTAGGCTTTCAATGGCGGAAGTGCGGAAGGCACCGGTCGCAAGGCAAAGGCCGGTGTGGTGGATCGAATCCACCTTCCGCAATACACGCTCAGCTGGGAATGCATAAAACTCGCATCCGTAGTCAAGCTTCGAACGAACAAAGGATCGATAAAAAAGTAAGGCATTAGCCCTATCAGCGCCCCAAGCGCTGAACGTCACGTAACGGAGAATATCCATGGCGCGGGTACAACAGACCCTAAGGCTGCGAATATGAGCCTCCCAGGAGAGTCGTCGGTCGAATACAAGACCAAGGAAAAGGTGCGATTCAAATACTTCCAGGCGTTCCCCTTTAAGAAACAAGTATAGGTCAGGGTGGAGCCGTGGATAGCGGCAGAAATGCACCATCTTGGTCTTGGCCAAATAAAACCGAGACCTGTGCGCTTCGGCATAGCGAGAGACGCGGTTCAATGCATGTTGGAGTTGACGCTCCAGAGTTGGCATCTGGGCCGCGCCAAAAGAGATCCAAAGGTCGTCCACGTAGAGTGTAGTGAGAACATCTTCCAACAGCACCGAGGTGATACCGTTAATGCTTAGGGCAAGGAGTGTGACACGCGGGACACCCTCTTTCTGCTCCATTAGGCCGGAGAAGGCTCCCCCCCCACCCGTACGCGGAATCGATGATCTCGCAAAAATTCAGATATAAACATCGGGAGGCGTTCCCTCGCCCCCATCGTGTGGAAAGTCTCCATGATACCGTATCGCCATGTGGTGTCATAGGCCTTCTCCAGATCGAAAAATACCGTGGCGTAGTGCTGTCTACGAAGGAAGGCCTCGCAAACGGCATTTTTTAGCCGAAGCAGAGCATCCGACGTGGAGTGGAATTTGCGGAAGCCACACTGTGCAGAAGATAGATGACCTCCGCTGTCTAGAAAAAAAGGCTAATCTAACATTTATCAATTTCTCCATCAACTTGCACACGCAAGAGGTTAGAGAGATTGGGCGAAAACCGGCCGGAATAGAGTGATCATTTTATGGTTTGCAAAAGGTGAGCACAGTAGCTTTTCGCCAGCAATCCTGGAGGAGACCCTTCACCCAAATCTTGTTGAACAAATCTAAGAGAAAGGCCATGCCTCGCTCACCCAGGTGTCGAAGCATGGCGTACGGGACAACCGTCCGTACCATGGGCGGTGTCCACGCAAGAAGCAAGAGCGGAACGCAACTCACTCAGAGTAAATCTGTCGTTGAAAGGTTCTCCGCCTCTGTAGATAAAGTCCAGTCAGCGGCTTTCTGCGACATCACGACGTGCATTGAATGCTGGCGGAGCATCATCCTGGTTAGAGAATGCGGAGAAAGCGGTCACGAAGGATTCCGCCACGAACGCGGGGTCCGAGATTGCGGTCCCATTCTTCTGGAGAACGGGAAGAGGGTCCTGCGAGAACTTGCCCACCTCTGCTAGAGGGAACTTCCCGTTAAGTGAAGGCACCTATGCCTGCCAAGAAAAGCGGCGGGCCCTAGCCCGACAAAATTCCCCCTAAAGGGAAATCATTCTGGTTCTCTTATATCGCCGTTAGGCATAGTGCTTCTGCTTGAGGGCCGGCTCACACTCAGCCGACCACCACGGGAGTGGTCAGCGTGCAAAACGGCCAGACCTTCTAGGAATAGTAGCTGTGATGAGGTTGCCGGAGAAGAACTCAACGGCCTCATCTACCGACTTAAAGTCCTCAACTGAGATAGAAAATTCAGTCATTTCCTGAAATGCAGACCACCACGCCCGCGCAAAGCAACACCGGGGCAGGCACTCGGGCGGCAGCGGCCCAGAAAATGATACTTGAATGGGAAATTGATCATTACTATGGAGGTCATCGATCACTTCCCAATCATAATCGGGCTGTGCATCCGGAGAGTACAAAGATATATCGAGGCAGGAAAATAAATCTGTTCTCGGGCTGTGATGCGTAAACTCATCCACATTTAGGACATCCATATCAAGCTCGTCGATCAGGTCGGCAAGGACTTGACCCCGGGAATTAATAGAGTAGTCTCCCCAGAGGGGTGTCTACCGTTCAGATCTCCGAGCAAAAGATAGAGCCCCGGCAACCGTGCCACGACGCGGCGGAAGTCTCCTGCGTCGAATTCGGCTGACGGTAAAATGTACGCGGAAATAACAGTATACCTCCTATCAAGGTGCAGCTGTACAGCTGCTACATGAAAGCGAAGAGATGAACGGAGAAATCATGCCGGGTGTAAATCGCATATCCTTCCGCTTGGCCCCCATCCCGTGGTGGCGGGGTCGCAAAACCTTTATACCCCGGGAGGTTGGGCAGAGAACATGCGCCCAGAATGGTCTGCAAACACATAGCTAACTGGGAACGGGAGGAGACGAGCCTCCGCAGCTCCTCTAATTTGGCTCGGAGTCCGCGGAAATTCCATTGAAGGAATATGCCCTCCAGGCCTAGCTCGGACGAGACGCGGGGGGCCTCTTCGAAGAGAAGACGCTCACGGGAATGGCCGTACGCTTTCCAGATGCAGAACCACGAGCACTGTAGCCGAACAATGCGCTGAAGGTGCTGTCGCCTTCGAGGACTTATTGGGGGAGTTTGGGCTCGCCATGCGAGTCTTTTTGTCCCTCCGCCTCGAAACTTTAGGCGGGCGTTCCGGCTTCGGAGGTGGGAGGGCCCTCTTTTCGTGGATCCACTGTCTCCGAGCCACCCAGCATACCACTAGGCGTGGGCGAAGGAGCCGAAGCTCCTTTCTTGCTGTCCTCCTTTCGAGGGGCAGCTTTAAGGAACCCCGGAAGATTGCCTGGCGACCAACTTCAGGGGTGTTGCTTCCTGTGAGTCTAACGACTCGGTGGAGGCGTGTGGCCGTTTTGCCTAACATGAAACAGCCCCGCTGGGGAAAGAGAGGCGAGCGCTGGTTTTAGCTGGGGCTGGGTATCAACCCTTTTTGCCGCCAGCATTACCAGGGGAGCGCTCGGTTTGAGTAGAGCCCGCAGAAGGGCTCCGAATGAGCGCGGAAACAACTGTGCTCGTTGGCCTGAATGTGCCAGGAGCAGAGGGTGCCTTTCTAACTATTGAGGCATAAGACGTCCCAGGCAGAGCCAGGCGCGCCAGGAGCAAGTCCTTAGCCTCACGGAATGAGAGTCGATCCTGGGCCTGAAAAGCCAGGATTTCTTTCTCAAGGAGATATGCACCACATTGCTTCGAAGAAGCAGAGTGCGACTCTCCGCAATTGACACACTTGGCTACACATGATTTGGCCTTATCGTATGCGGCCATGGAGAAATTTACACAGACTTCGGGTGATCCCGACTTTGCACGTCTACATGAGCGATTCGTATGGCCAAAGCGGTGACAGTAATAGCACTTCAGCGACAGTGGCACGAATGCCTTCACGCGGTAGCGGTAGCAACCGGCACGCACTTACTCAGTAAGCTTATTACAGTCGAACGTGACGAAGAGTGTAGGGGTGGGTCTCAAGGCCCCTCCCTGTTTTCTCATCACACGTTCGACCTTCATCGCTCCATGGTCGGCCAGCTCTAGAGTGATATCTTCTATGGAATAGTCCACGAGTTCCCTAGCATAAACTACTCCTTCTAGAAAGTTGATGGTAGAGTGCGGCGTCACACTCACCGGGGTGCCATCAAGTGTCCGAGAGCACTTATCTTGGCCACCTCGGAAGCATCCGCCGCATTCACCAGAAGGCTCCCGTCCGAGAAACGGGTCACTTCCCGCTCAAAACAAAATGCGACGTTTGATTAGTTCTATTAATTTTGTTATATTTAAAAATATACTAGTCTCAAAAATTTTGACCATGACTATATGTCTGTAATATGGATAACGCGCTAGGAGTAGAAATAGGCGATTATTTGTAATCAAACCATTGTTTTGTTTGGTCTTAATATTGCGATAAAGAAAACATAGAGACGAAGCAATATTCAAACCTTGTAAACATTGTCATTCAAAGTTCATTGGTATTCAAACACCAATTTTGAAAAAAAGCCTCGGCATTACTAGAGCTTGTAGTAAATTTGGAACACTCTAAAGAACGCTAAGAAATATAGTTTATAAGTCTTCTAAAAAACACATTAATTTCTTGACACCCAATAACTTACTATTTGCCTCCCTAATTCCCTTTAGTTAGCCTGGCGCCCGCCAGGGATGCTACATTGTTCCCCAAGGGGGTTGATAGGTCTCTTAGTGATGTCATAGTGTGCATTGCGTTAAGTGTGAGGTTAATGCAATCGAGTTGGTGTTTGTATCGTCATCAACAAACAAATGGATTTAAATGCCTTCTATTAATTCTGATTTATTTATATTCTTACTTCAAATTACTGAAAACCTAATCAAACACTACTATAGGATCTCCCTGTTTTCTATTATTTTGGAATTTTTATATTGACCGAGTGCAGTCTAAATGACGATGTTGAAGAGTACGTTAGTGTAGGCCTAGCTAACACCTTGTTTATGTAATGGTTTTAGAAATGAATGCGCATTTACTGAATTCAATACTTTTCAGTTTATGAATACCATGTTGAGATGTATTTCGTACATATTGTTTCACTGTAAGATTCCTGTTCTTCGCTTACAACCTTAACCAGCAAACCAATTACATAGTATTTCAGTTCCTTCTCCTTCTATCCACTTCTTTCTTTTCGACTTTCACATTACCGAGATTAACCATCTCACCCCAAACAACCATCAACCAACATTTCCTAATTTCTCCTCACCGTACAAACTTGACAACTTCCTTAGAAGGTCCTCTTCCCACGAATCGATCCAGGAAGGAACCAGAAGGCCGTAATCACAAACGTCTACACCCATTTGCCAATGCCAATTCCTCTAGCATTCACTTGGGCTCCTGAAGGAGCCAAATCTTACCTCTAAACTGAGCCACGCTTCGCTACAGAGGACGTGGCGAGTCGCCTTCAACGGCCGTGGAACGAACGCCGCCCCGATAGTTACCTGCGAAGGAGAGACGAAACAATGAGCTGCCGAGTGAAATGGTCGATGAGGGAAAGAATAGATGAATGGGGCGATGCAGCATTGAAAGGCGAGGGAAATGAATAAGTGAATGTATATGAGGGGGAGTATCTATCACTATATCGATCTATCCACTACTCATTTACACATCTACATCTCGATCGATCTATCTCTCATTTGCATTATAGTGCATTTGATGATAGATGATTTTTTTGTCTTGAGCGTTTGACCCACGTTCTACCCTCTGTCAATACCAGCCCTTAGGGGGGAGGGGAAAGGCGAAGGGATGAGGGGGACGGGGGAAGTTGAGCACGTCAACAGGTGTTAAATCCACGGATCTGCCATTGGGTGGCTTTCTGGCCAGAGTCTGAATCCGATTAAGGAGTCATATCTATCGGGCAGACAAACAAATAGATAGACGAATGAAAGAATAAAAAGAAAATTGGAGATGATAATAAATATACCCCCCCAAAAAAACAACAACAACTAACGAGGGTATTTACAGCAGATAGTTTAATGAAAAGAGATTCTTTTGTAAGCGGTAGAGTTAGGGGAAGTGTAAAGGTATGTGATGGGTGGGGCAAATTACGACACTTGCGGCTATATGCAAACTGCGAGGGTGCGCACCTCTCCTAGATTTGCTCCGACTGAAAGAAAGTAAGAAAGAAGGAAATAGAGATTGGGAGAAAGATGGGAAGAAGGAAAGAAATAAGATGTGAAGAAAGGAAGGATGATGGAAATAGAGAAAGAATGAAATGAAGATTTCAAGAAATAAAGCAAGCATTGAAGAAACGAAGATTGGAAGAAAGAAGGGGAAAAAGAAAGGAAAAAGATGGGAAGAAAGAAACTTGGAAAGAAATAAAGTTGTGAATAAAGAAATAAAGATGATAGGGAAGCATGACATAAAGAGAAAGAGTGAAAGAAAAATGAATTAAAATGAAGATAAAATTAAAATAAAAACAAAAGAAGAGAGAGAGAAAGAAGGAAATGAAGGAGGGTAATTAAGAGAGAATGAGTGCGTGTGTTTTATTCGTCGGCCGCCGCCGCCCGTCACCTCAGCTTTAAGCCGGCGAGCGGATCTGAATGGTCGAGGAGTACCTTTGCTTTCTTCCTCTCCCTCTTCCTGACCCCAGCCACTTAGGGGGCGAGAACCCACCAAATAACAACCCTTCTCCGCCCCGACGGAACAGGAAAAACTCAGATAAGAGACCCCCAAAATGACAAAAACAATAACAAGCGGGGAAACCCGAAGCGGAGAGGTCCAGGTAAGGAGACGGACAGTAAAGTCGTAAAGTCAAATAGACGGGTGAATAAATAGGTTTTCTGATAGACAGATTAAAAACTGGCACTGAAATAGACAAGTAAATAGATGAGTTTTCGGATAACAGATAGAAAAATGTCACTGAAAATAGACGGGTAAATAGAGAGGTTTTCGGATAAACGGATGAAAACAGAATGAAAATAGTAGGGATAAATAAATGTTATCGGATAGAGAGATGAAAAAACTGATAATGAAATAGACAAGTAAATAGATGAGTTTTCGGATAGACATATAGAAAAGTGTCACTGAAAATAGAGGGGTAAATAGATAGGTTTTCGGACTGCCAGATAGAAATTTGACAGTCAAATATATAGAACTGTAAATAGATGAGGTATTGGGCAAATATTCAAAGGTCCAGTAAAACATAGATGAATGCTTCACTCGACAGACACACTAAAACGTACAGTAAAAGAGACGAGTCAATAGGATTCGCTTCTCTCAGTTTATTGACTCGGTCTGTATGTGTGTGTATGTAGGCGTGTAGCGTGTGCACTCGAATACATTCATGATACCTAGATTTTAGTGTGTAAAGACTAGAGTGTAGGTATCTACGGATGCGAATGAGCGGCTTCAGCTCTTCAAAACCTATGCACGTTTACAATATTTCACTCGTATGTACATGTACGTATATGACCAAACACGTAGGTATGTACGTATAAATAAATAAGCACTCATACTTTTGCGTGAATACGTGAATTTGCACAAGTATGCACATGAACATGTGTAAAAGCATGGGTCCACTTAATTACACGGGTGTATATATATATATATATATATATATATATATATATATATATATATATATATATATATATATATATATATATATATATCTTATGCGACTAAAGCTCTAAATAAAATAATATAAGAAACCAGGCAATGGCTTCGCCACTCCCCCCCCCCCTAAAGGGGAGCTTGCGCTTCGCAACTAAGATTAAAATTTAAAATCTAAAAAAAGCAGCCATGGTTAAATTTGTATAAATTTTCTGAACTTCGCCAATTATAATAATTTTAAAAAGGAACTTTAAACTAAATTTCCCCCCTTTCAAAATATCACGTTGCTAAGATGAAATAATTATTCAAATAGTCAAAAAAATCCCCTTCTTAAATTATAGAATTAGTGATGATGATGATTAATAAGATAGATGCGTTAAATAGCAAAAGGTATACAAAATTAGAGAATGGGTAGAAGTAATATAAATATGATAAATATACATAAACTGAAGGGAAAAAGTCTAATGTCAAAAAATCAATTAAAACACTATAAGTAGGCTTGGTTGGCCTACATAGTGACTGGCAGGTCGCAGTTGGAGAAAGTCTTTATCGAGAAAATAGGAATTAAGAGAATTGGAAGTTATTAAATTAAACTGACATTGAGAGAATTATTTATTGACAACTGAGATAATATTTTTTATTAAACTTAGTCTTAAGATGTTTAATATATGGTAATTTGCTAAAAAAAACTTTTTCTTATAACTTTTATTGGTTGAGGTTGGCGAGAAAACTGTTTTGCTAAAAAAAAATAAAGTTAGCTTTTAAAATATAAAATTTGCATAAAATTAAAAAAAATAAGTTTCTTAGATATTCTCTTTAAGAATTGAAAAAATAAAACAATCATAGCAAATATTGAGGGCTCTATGGATACGTCTTTGGATGCTGGTTACTTTAAAATGTTTAGAAGTGGCACTAAAGAAATGCGCCAAAGTTTGTTGGTGGTAGATTTCTGCAGAATAGATACTTGGGACAATCAAACCGAATCAACATTTCCTTTTCAACCCTGAATTCTCATAATTTAGACATTTCTCGAACCATAACCGCCCTTTTAATTCTGATTCTTTCAGTCGTTTAACTTCTGCTGCTTCCAATTTTTTTCGAATAAAAATAATGTTCGAATCATGAAATAACTAAATCCGGAGCACAATCATTACTCCTGATCCTTTTTATTGTTTACCACTTAAGTTACACAACTAATTAATTTTAACCAACCAACAAACCAAAGATTTACAGAGCTTTCTTCTCAAATATTTTCCCACATAATGATTGTTTTATCAATTCCAACATTAAAGGTCATTTTCTGATTTAGTGTTTTCATTTTTTTATAGTTTTTTTGTGCGTTATTTGCTTTTTAACATTTCACCTGTCCTGCAGTGTTTTAATTGCTTTATAACAAAATTTTTCCTTCAGTTTCATCTATATTTACCATATTTTTAATATTTATGCCAATTAACGCGAATTCTCTATTACTATTTTATGCCCTTTAAGAATTTCTGCATCTTTTAGTTTTCTCTATTTTTGTGATAAGAAATCCCCGCGTCAAAATTGAAATGATTTTTCACATTGAAAACAATTATAAATTAAGACGAAAATTCGTTCTTACTCGTACGTCCTTTTACTATTAAACCGAGGATTAAATCCTTTTGTTGGACTACAAGGATGACGTTTTCAATACTTAGTCCACTAATTGTGTGACGTATTAAATTTCCTTCATGCGGTGAGACATTTGGATCACCCTGTATCTGTTTTGAACGATTGTGAGTCTTCATATTCTTAGTATGCTCAGTACACATACTTACACACACACACACACATACACACACACACTCTCTCTCTCTCTCTCTCTCTCTCTCTCTCTCTCTCTCTCAGATATGGTAAGGAATGGGGAATAAAATGGCTCAAATTCTGGGGATTTTACATTCTGACGTTTCACCCCCCTCATCATTAAGGTCTAATTGCGCGCGCGTTGCGAATGGTCAAAGATCACCAGCCTCCACCGGGATTAGAACCTGCGATCTCTTGCACGAGAAACGAAGGCTTTACCACTGTGCCATGGTGGACAAACAGAAAGCTCCAGGGAAATAAGTGCCAAAACGATGTGTGCATGTTGTGGGTGTGAAAGTAGAACCACCTTCGTATAAAAATCAAGGGAAAAAATCCCCCACATACAAATTTCTCCTCGAATTATTATCGCTTCCGGAAATTCCCCCTTTTGCGCCCTTTCACTATGTTGTCTCTTCCATTTCCCATCTTAAAACCTCCAATTTGGGGGGAGGTCTGCTTTCCCCTCGTTTTCTCTTCATTACTGGTGTGAACGAGGACAATAGCCTCCACTGAATCTAAACAGTGATGGGAACATCGAGCAAAGTTGATGGCATCTGTGAGGGGAAAGTGAAAACGGACGGTGATTACACCTGAGGGGTAAAATGGGTCTAAAAGAAGGGAAAGCCAAAAGTGAGAGGAAAGATAATGAAACATTGCGAAAGAGTTCTTGAGTGTACTCCCCTCACTCACTACCCTCACACTTACATGGGATGGGCTATGGCACAGGATGAGGGAGAGGTTAGGCAATTGTATGTATTTATTTTGGTAAAGTTTACAAAGTTTGAGTATTTTATTTTCATCTATTATTTTTTATTTAAAAATATTAATTTTGTTCTTATTTTACTTTTTTTGAAGTACCGGAAAGCAATGAAATTTCAAATCAAGAATTTAACCTCATGGTAAACAGAAGCAAGCAGGTTTAAAGGTCGGTGTATGTTGAGATGCCAACTTGATTGTTGTTGATGTAAGTCGTAGGCTCTTTGTTGTATCCGATAACCCATGGATGACAAAGAATTTAACAGGTGTCTCAATTGGCATTGCAGGATTTACGAATTTCGAGAAGACTCCAATGCATCAAAAAGATCTAATGTCCTTGACAATTAAACAGGAAAAGTTAAAGAGGATCCACACCAAAGACATCCAAGAGCCTTAATACACTTTGGTCAAGAGTATCAATAAAATTGCAAAGGCGTATAAAGAAGGGGGATTCGGTTCGCACAGGAGTTATCTCTATAAGATAAAACTTTGCGTTCGACAGTTTGCAACAGAACTGTTAATCCCGAATGGTACAAAACTCCTCGCCTTTAGGTTCATTGAAAACTTTACCAGTAGCAAAGAGTCAGAACCACTTATGTTGACATACCAATTAAATGTTTTTTCTCTTCTAGTGTACATTTTTTTAATCGTAGAATCAAACTTGCATCACGACGGTCATATGCTATCGCTACTGATATCAATTGAGTTTGTAATCAATACATTTGTTTTTTTTTATTGAACTACGATACCACAAGAAAAATACATTAAGTTTCGGTTCTCCTAATAAACTTTATTTAATTTCAACCTATTATAAATTATTTCATATTATTTTATTTTTATTCAAATATCTTGTTAAAACATTTGCCCCAGCAGGGGACAAAAATGTCCCCTTCTTCTGAAAGTGCCTCCTTCCGCAACGGTTGGAAACCTCGGAGATAAATATACACGAATAAATCGCGAATAGACTCAGCTTTGTGTGTGTGTGTGTGTATGTGTGTGTGTACGTGTGTGTGTTTACGTCTTTATATCCGTCTATATCTATCTGTCTTCGCATCTGTTGATCTATGAAAATTCCTTATCTACCACTTCAACACGCTTACCACCATTTGAGCCACATGCGGTGCACAAGTAGCTATTTTGTTGCGTTGTGGAGAAGGGCGACTAGCGTGTTAGGCCTCTTTCTCCTTTCTTGTCTTGTTACACTATTATTTAAAGTACTTCCGAATTGTTTAAACTACTTCACTCATCACTTATTCAAATACGGTCTTAAAACCTCATTGTTAAGCCTACTTTCTCCTCATCAGGATATAGTAGGCTTTTCAGAAGCTACTCTTAACGTGTCGTGGAAGTTGAAGCTGTCAGTTGGCTATCCCTAAATTAAATCTGGAGTAGGTTGACAGGATGAAGAAACTAGTTACCTAAAGTTAACCTGGGTTGGTGATTACTAGAAACTGATAATGACGTTCTTGGGTATCAGGAAGAGGCAAAAGCATGCTAGTTCTCTACAGGGTACCAATAAGAGACAATGTGCATTTTAGTTACCTATAATGGGTATCAAGAAGAGGGAATAAGCATGATTGTTACCTATACTGGACACCAGGAAGAGGCAAAAAGCATGCTGCTTCTCTACAAGGTGCCAAAGGGAGACAATGGGCATGTTAGTTACCTTTAATGGATATCAAGAAGAGGGAATAAGCATGCTGGTTACCTGTACTAGACACCAGAAAGAGGCAAAAAGCATACTGGTTCTCTAGATGAGACCAAGAGGAGACAATGGGCATGTCAGTTACGTATAATGGATATCAAGAAGAGGAAATACCCATGCTGGTTACCTGTACTGTACGTCAAGAAGGGGCAAAATAATGATGGCCACCTCTACTGGATAATTAACATGAACAATCTGGTCCGGTTATTGAAAATACTAATCCTATATTGTGGAATTTAGGAATCTGTGACAAGGCAGATTGAAAAGGCCAGATGATTTACATTCAGACACAATCAGAGACAGATGTTTCAAGAGGATTATTGGGGGGTATTCTGAATAAATATTCCACTTATAGGTTGAGACACTAATACCATTTCTTAATAAGAGGGTGTTATGAAGATAAATTTAATATTTACGTGTTTCTTAATTTTAAACTTTCTACCTTAAAATATGCCAGTAATTATGTAGTCTAGAAAGTAATGGCGTATTTTAAGGTACATGGTTTAAAATAAACAAATAGGTAAATAAAAAAAATTATATTTAATCAAAGTAAGTTCCATGTGATTGAATGCTCTTCTACCAACGTATTACAATGCCATTTATGACTTTCCTCTAGGAGTTTGTCCCGCCTCGAGTCAAGAAAGGTCTTAAAAGCTTCTGCACCCACTAGTGTTTGAAACCGTTTATTCTCTAGAAAGCTTTCAGCTGTTTAAAAATATGAGCTGTAGGAGCGAGGTCTAGAAAATAAAACGGATGAGGCAGAACTTCATTCCCAAGTCGTTTAATTTCTGAAGCCTCATTTTTGCCTCATGCGAACGACCATTGTCGTGAAAGAGAATAGAACCTTTGCGTTTGACGAAAGCTGGCCTTTTTTCGCACACCTCTAATTCCTGACAGTGTTTCACTTCCTGTGCTTGATTCTCCTTGGTTCAGTAAGTTATAGTTGATAATCCCAGATGAAGTCCACCATACTGTCATCATGAACTATTTTTGATAAAACGTGGGCTTTGGGGTGTTTCGTTTGCTCTTGTCGGTCACCCCACTGTACAGAGCTTTTCGCGTTGTAAAGATTCCAATTTTGATCATAAGTAACTATCCGTTCAAAAAATGGATGATTGCGGTTTCTTAGCAACGATTATCTTATACCATTCAACTTAAATGTAGCCTGATCGGAACCATTCACATAACTAGATTCTACAATCCGAATCACCCTCATTCAAGGTTTGTAATAATCTAGGGATGGAGGATTTACATTTAGCATCAATCACAATTCTATGGACACTTGTCTTACTTTCCTTGTTTCACGATAATAATGTCTCACAGATTTTCGTGGTGATCTATTGAATACCTGTACCACTTCATCAGAAGTGTTTGTATCTGTTGATGTCTTTGGACGCCCAGTCGCTTGCTTGTAAACAGACATCCTTCAGAGTACCGTATCCTCAAAATTTCTCACAAATACGAGAAATGGCTAATCGAGTTGGAGGATTAGTTCCATTTTTTTTTTTAGCCATTATCGTTGAATCTTTGATGTCTCGTCAACTTTAAAATGCAACCTTAGTATCCATTTTCGTTGCTCAAATGATAGGAGCAAATTGCCATTCCACTTGTTCACTGTAGCTAGGCAAGGATATCACTAATTTCGATTTTGTATCTCTTTAGGCTAGGCAAGTCTGATGTTAGAATCTGCCACAATTAGTCGTTACACTTTACGCTGAATTTCGTTCAGTGACAATTTAATATGTTATTATTTGATAAGAAAAGGAGTGGTTGGGGTTTATTTAGTTATAAATACCATATATAAGACAATTACCACTAAAAAAAATTATTTAGGGAAATATTTTACGTTATTGCAGAATTTCAACAAGTAGTGTCAAAGATTTTGACATGGTTTTATTTCAAAACAGGGTGTCAAATTTCCGAAATGCGGACTTTTCTATGTTTAGTTAACTTTATAGATTTAAGTGTTAATACTAGGCATCAGATATTAGCATTAACAATTATTAGCGATTTTTAAAATTTTCCCTATAATTGATTTTCCAACTTAACATGCTATATAAAATATTATTGCTTGGCAAAAAAGTACAACAAAGCCTATCGGGAATCTTATAAAACAAATAATTATATCGTAAACAACTTACTTTTGTCCGAAACATTTTGAAAAATGTGACATGACTATTTAGGGCAACTCTAAGTTTTCTTTTAAAATATACATGGTTTTGGGCCACTATATATATATACCATTCATTATCATAGAAATGGACAAACCAATGATAGTCCTTCCCTCCCCCCCATACCGTACGGGGAAAGCGATCCCCACCACCCAATCGAGACCAAAAAAAGCGCGAAACTGTCTTCAGCGAAATGGCTGCTCGACCTTCGACTATAAAAATGGCGCGAAACGAGACAAGTCGGTGGAATATTTTAATAAGTTATTCGGTACCTTCGAGAAAGAACCTCAGGCATTGACATTGCGAATTAGACGTACATGATGGTAGGTGTATTGTGTATGCGCAGAGGAAAATGTACAGGAAGGGCTGTATGTTTAGTAATAAGGTTAGGAATGTTAAAGGAGGGTGAAAAGATAAGAGAAGAGAAGCTGGTGGAAGTCGATGGCAGTGGAGTTTTAGTGTAGGAATGTGGGAAATGGAGGAAACTGGAGGACAGGAAGAGGGGGTAATCCAGGCCACGTCAGCCAATTTGCAATGTTATGAAATTTCCAATTCGTAGATCACGTGTCGCTCTTCATATACATCTGTATGAGTGTGTGTATTTGTGTTTATGTATATCTTGGCCTAGTTGTGATTCTAGATCTCACTCCTTTATTCTCCTCCCCTTATTCATCTACTTTTGAAAAAAAGCCAAACTGGATCGAGAATGGGAAAGCGTATCCCCATACCAACAGCCCGGAGGCCGAGTAAATACAGGGTCACCTCCCCAAAACGGGCCCCAACTTTCGTCCATAGGCCTCATTTTTTGATTTTCTGCAAGGATTGATTGAAACTTTGGTGATAACTAGTTTATCGTGTTTAAAAACATCATATGAAAACATGAGAGTCTTTGACCTTCTCTTCTTTATTCTAGAGCACGTGTTCGAGATGACCTCCATTTAGCGCTGTGCATTTCTTGAGGCGCAGCACAAAGTTGTCTATGACGTCTTTACAAACCGATCGACTACTGGCTCTGATCTTCTCCCTGATGGCTTCCTTGAGTACCGTAGTGGTCCTGGGTCTCCCTGCGTACACTTTTTCTTTAAGGTAGCCTAAGAGAAAGAAATCGGGGGGGTTAAGGTTTGGGCTGTGAGGTGCCCACTCAAAATCAGTCTTGAGACTGATCACACGGCCACCAAAGTTCTCTTTCAGCCAATCTCTGGACAGGTTTGAGGTGTGAGAGGTTGCTCCATCTTGCTGGAACCAGAACTTTCCCATAAGCGACGGGAACAGGGTTTGCAGCTCCCTCTTGAAGGTTTTGAGGACCTCAACATACCACTCCTTGGTGACTGTCACTATTGCGCCAAATTCCTTGAAGAAAAATGGTCCGATGATGCCTCTGGCTGAGATTGCAGTCCATATCGTGCACTTAGGGGAGTGTAGGGGCTTGGTGGCTACCTCATTTGGTTTGGATGTCCCCCCAAATACATTTGTCTTCGAGTTTAACTTTCCTTCAAGATGGAAGTGAGCTTCATCTGAGGTCGAAAGGAGGTTTAGGAAAGTTGGGGGTCTCCTGAATCTTCTCCAGTATCTTGACTGCCATAGGCTTTGTCTGCTCCTTGTCTTAGGCTGTAAGAGTCTGCTTTGTCTGTATTCTGTATGGGCCTTTACATCCATTAATAGCACTCTCCGGCAAGTCTCACGGGATTTTTCCCGAGGGACTGACTTCGCTTGCGCACAGAGCGTTTTGGACTCTGCTCAACTGACTCTCTCACGCTCTCGACGAGCTCAGCTGTATGCTTCCTGGGGCGTCCTGAATGACTTGGATGGTTGTCACTGGCTGCATTGAGGTTCTCCACTGTCCCATAGTTCTCGAAGTGGTCCACGCAGTCCTGAATTCTGCTCTTGGAGGGGAATTTTTCACATTCGAACTGGTGCACGAAAGTGTCCTGCACTTTCTTGAACGAGCTTGTTTTGTAATGTTTGACGCAGTATATTCTTTGTTGGAGCTCCCAATTAGATTAAATTGTGTTCACAGGCATTGATTATATCATGTCCTGTAAAGTAAGGGTGATTAGTGAATGAATGAATGAAGGATATATCACAAAAAGTGTGTGCAGGCCCGTTTTGAGGGGGTGACCCTACACAACAAGACCACTGCACACAACGCTTCCCAAACTTGCCTTGGAACCCCTCCCCCCCTCCTCACGCATCAAAACCTCCACAAAGGAAACTAGACACCCAACTAGGTCTCCACTTAGAGGAATGGCCTAAGGAGGAGAAATTGCGAGGGGAATTGAACTATTTGTCACCTTACGATTCGCATTGCTTCCAATCCCCTCTCCCAATTCCCGAATACCAATGCTAATGCCACCATCTATCCAGTGATAGCTAGCAACGAACCTGTTGAGCCATGGAATTACTCAACTCTTCTTTCACGAAGCAAAAAGCAGTTAGCGACGACTCTAGACTGAATGGAGTTGTATGATTCGCAAGTTAATCTCATAATTGAAATTATTACGGGAAATTGGGGGAAAACAGCCACCTCTGTCCCCTCCTACGCCCTCCTGTCTCACTCCCCTTGTATCGCAAATGCATTTTGGACAGTTTCCGCGATGGAGTAATCTACCGGCAATTAAAAGGTTGTCGCTGTTGTAAATGGAAGGGAGACAGACTGAGTGGCAACGTGGATAGAGAGGCAAGCATAGACCTATAGGCTGCCAAACAACGTTGATAGCCAAGTACTAACATACTGAATGCCAAGCAACGTTGATAGACACCGAAGGACGTAAGTAGACAGGCAAGAATAGACAAACACAGACTGTCAAACAATGAAGATATACAAAAAAGACAGATGTCAAGCAAATTAGATAGTTGGGAATTAACAGATAAACATACTAACTGCCAAATAATGAAGATAGGTAAATAATCATAGACAAACAGATAGACTGACAATTAGACAGACAAGCATAGACAAACAGACATAATACCAAACTATTAGGTTAGAAAGGCAAGCATAGACAAACAGACAGGTCTGACAAACAATGAAGATAGACTAGCAAGCATAGACAAACAGACAGGTCTGACAAACAATGTAGATAAACAGGAAAGTATAGATAAACAGACAGACTGCCAAACTATTAGGATAGACATGCAAGCATAAACAAACAGACAGACTGCCAAACCATTATTATAGACATGAAAGCATAGAAAAACAGACATATCTTACAAAAAATGAAGATAGACAGGCAAACATGGACAGACTGATAGACTAACAAACAATGAAGATAGACAGGCTAAGAGACAGACTGATAAGCAATGAAGATAGGCAGGCAAACATGGACAAACAGACAGACTAGCAAGCAATGAAGATAGACAAACAACATAGACAAACGGGTAAACCTTCCTAGTAATGTCGATAGACCAACGGGTAAACAGAAAGGCTACCAAGACACGTAGATAGACAGGCATTCATAGGCAAATAGATATAACGCTAAGCAACGTAGCAAGTAGCGTCATTCGCCCGTCGCATCATGGACGAGATCCCCCAACAGGATGATGAAATGCAATAAAGTTTAGTATGACAATCACTGGTGAACTCACAGGCACCAGGGACAAGTCCTCGTTGGTGTGTGTGTGTGTTGGGTAGTATTGTGATTTCATACCAAACAGTGGTCGTACAACCCTTTGTGGTTAGGCGTCAGGGAAAATGTTCATATGAATAACTCATAGACGACACTAGTACTCCAGTAGTACTCCATTAGGAAGGTTTCATAACAGAGAGTGGGTGTGTTGTGTTGAGAAGGCAGGAAGGGAAATGATAGTGGGGTTGTATTGGGTATTTTTGCGCGCAACTATTTATGCCCGCAATGATATCAGCCAATGGGCGATCAGCTTGTGACACCGCTGAAAGTTTTGTGCCCGCGCTCGTTCCAATCGAAACCGCGCCTCGACGCTAGAAGTCCAACGCCGTATCCCCCGGCATGGCGAGGGCGATGCCATAGACGAAAGCGACAGTAGAATCGTGATGTTTACTCCTGACCTTATTTGACATTCACTACTTTTAACTTTTGCCTGCAATTGTTCCAAGGGGAGTGTTAAGGCATTCTTAAACCCCTTTATCCCCCGGAGGCAGCACATGGGAATAAGGATTGGTGAAAGAACATCAGCGGTCTGGTCGACCATCCGCCGCATCCGCAGTCTGGTTGACCATCCACCGCACTCGCAGTCTGGTTGACCATCCACCGCACTCGCAGTCTGGTCGACCATCCACCGCAGGGATGGTAGGTGTGTAATATCACCGCCATTGCCGGCGTGGATGGATGGTGTCCGCGCCGACTCCGCGCATGACCGCCATTGGACCCCATCTTTAGGACACGAGCCGGACGACCGTTTGTTTGTTTTTCTACTTAATTTTATTCGTTATTTTGTTCCTTTTTATTACTCTCAGTTTTACTCGTCATTTTACTCACTGGTATTCTTCATTGTTGTCCAAGAGTGTCTGGCTTATTATTATTCTGAAAAAAATGGAATATTAAACTAACGAGGGCATCTAGGCCAAGTTTGTAGTTAGAAGTTGGTTCAATGGTTGTTAAGGGAAGAGAAAACAAGTGGGAGGTTTCTGGCTTAAGTCGTCTCTGGAGGTGACTACTTAGAGCCCGGAAGATTGGCGAGAGATAGGCGGTTTAGTGGTAAATGGTCTGAACCCTACAACAGCCGCGGGTTTCGGCCCAGCTATTGATTAGTATCCTTTGGTGGTTTGATATATGGTTGACATAGAAACCAGTCAGATATCTACACCATTAAGAACAATGCAGAGGGCGAAGGGGGGCGGGGGCTTTCTCAGTGGGTTTGGCTGATGGAGGTAACCCTTAGACCCCCCATGGAGGGTCCTATCACAATCAAGAACTGGATGCCATCAAAGCCCCTTTTGTGGGACCTACCTTCAAAGGGGAGACTGTAATTAACTTTATCAAAAACCTCGAAGGAAAAGCAAAAAGCGAATTTTTAAAAAATCCCTAAAAAACAAAGTTCAAACAATATACTATAATAAAAAGATCCACAGTTGCTTACCTTTGTCATAATGTTTCTGGCAAAGGTAATTTCACTATGTATGATACCAATTACCTATGTGATTATAAATATTCGAATTGTTTTGGATGACTGACACTAGGCTTTGCTGTGGTGGGTTGCCGAATAGTAATATTTTAGGGAGGAAATAAATTATAGCGATAAAAATTTCAAAATTTTAATGCGAATATTTTTGTGATATCGAAGATTAGAAATTAAATTAAATATTAAGTTCAATAAGTTGGGGAAAAAAGAAAAGAAATTTGGCACTCTGTTTTGAAACAAAACTGTTTCAAAATGTTTCGACTTGAAATACGGCAATAACGTAAATATTCCTCTAAATATAATTTATTTTATTGATAAATGTCCTCTCTAGTCATCATCATCATCATCATCATCATCATCATCATCATCATCACTAACTCTATAATTTAAAAAGGGGATTTTTTTTGAGTATTTGAATAATAAATTCATCTTAGTTTGGTTATGACTTATGTTTTTTATCAAAGTTATTTCTAATAATTCTTATATAATAATGAAGTTCAGAAATAAATATAAGTATCGAAATTTTGTGAAATTTTTAAAACCCAAATAATTATAAATGGTGAAGTTCATAAAATTTATTTTTATATAGCTTCTTGTTCTATAACTCTATATTTTAGCATCGTGATATTTTGAAAGGGGGGAAATTTAGTTTAGAGTTCCTTTTTAATCTTAGTAGCGAAGCGCAAGCTCCTCCAATAAGGGAAAGTGGCGAAGCCATTGCCTGGTTTATTCAAAAATAAATAAAATCCAAAAGTCCATTTCTCATCAAATACTAATATACTAAATTGTCAATATGGACGTAATTCCGCGTAGTGACATGACTAATTGGGGCGATTATACATAACATCAAATCTAAATTAAACAAAAAAAAAATCGAAATTGGGCATGTGTTTAGTATTGGTTCCCAACCATCTAACCCCTGCGGATCCCTAAGAGCTTCAGGCAACATAAAAGTTATAGGAACCCCTCAAGGGGTTAATTAGGTTTCCTCTTGGTTTTTATCATCCATTTTTTTCTATTCTCTATTTATTTGTCCATCTCTTCATCTTTTCTTTAGAGTAAAAACGCCCCCGTTATTGACACCCATTCTCATTTTCCACAATTAAAAACTTAAAGAAAATGAAAGAGAGCAACCAAGCGGAATTGGATACCGCAAACTTCCATTAAAAGTTCGTACTAAGAAGCGAAGGGGTTCTAAAATACGAACATAAACACCCTTAACGGGCCGTGAATAAAAGAGGATTTAGCCATCGAGGGAATAGACGGGTCCGAGGGAAGAATTGCTGGGCCCACTGGGGTCAAGAACTGAGGAATTATATAAGAGCGATTATTACCTCCCACCCCTAAAGTGACTATACGGACGGGGGCGAACCCCATTCATTTTAAAGGTAGATTGTGATCATGAAGTGCTTGAGCACTATACCCTCTATATGTCGTCTGTAAAGATATAATAAGGATTTTGCTCGGGAAGTTTTTGACCACCCTGTAGTAATACCTCGGCTATTTTTAAGTTACGAAAATGGTGTTTAGAAAGGGTGAGGCACAATAATTGTCTGAAAGACAACGTTTACAACGTGTGAATATTTCTTTATCTTTGTAGGCTGTTTACTGCAGATGCTCAACGATTGCAACTTTTAAATGTTCAACAATTGCAACGTTTGAATGAAACTCTTGAATAAAAAGGCCCTTTAATGGTCAACCAAAAGGGTGTCCTCCTCCATGAGAATCTAGGTCCGCAAATGACATGTTTGACCCCAGAAATAAATATTGCGTTAGGTTAGGAACCACTTCCTCGTCCGTCATATTTACCGGACCTTACACCATCTGATTAACACTCATTTAAGTGATTATAACACCTAAATGGAGAGGTTTACCCTGATATGAAAGAGGTTTCAAAGGTTTTAATCATATAGTTCATCAAAATCGAATGCACTTTGACGAAAGAAATCAACTGCTTAGTTAAAAAATGAAAAAATCATTTGATTTCCAATAATAATGGAAACTTCTTTGCCGTTTTTTTTTTTACATTAAAAATGGTGTTACTTTCTTTTTAAATAAATACATTAGTTTCTTGACAACCTATATATTATTAGGTCATCCAGAAATTTCGTACAGCTTAAAAAAAAAAATGAAATAATTACAATTTTATTGTACATCCTTTTCCCAATTTATTGGTTTGTAAACCCCAAACAAAATTGTTTAGAAAAATAAAAACTGTTAGGCCAAAAGATTCTGAGCTTAAGAACACTCCCTCCCTAAAGAGGACTAGGTGAACCTAGTTGGGGCTGTCGCTACTCTGTTTAACAAGTTTTAACTTGTTCGGTGGTATAAAAATTCGCTTATTTATTTCCGGTAATAAGCTAAACTAGTCATAAGTAATAGCCTAACTAGGATAACTTAGTCATATTTAATAAACTAATTAAGCTAAACTAAGTCTTAGTTAATAGCCTAACTAGGCTAAATTAGCAATATTTAATAGCTTAACTAAGCTAACCTAGTCCTAATTAATTGCTTAATTAGACTAAGCTAGTCCTATTTAATAGCTTAACTAGAGTAACCTTGTCCTAATTAATCGTCTAACTAGACAAACCTAGTCTTAGTTAATTGGTTAACTAGTTTAACAGTCCTCATTTATCTTTCATTATGAATTGGGGCGTTTGTTAGCTAAAATCATTCATAGATAATTTTTATTTTTCCAAAGAATTTTGTTTCGGTTTTTTTTTTTAACCAATAAAATGGAAAAAAGTCTTTACACAAAATGCTAACTTACTTATTCTTCAAATATTTTTCCATAGCAACACAAACTTTCCTGATGATCTGCTATATCATTTATCCATAATCATAATCATCCTCATTATCATCATCATCACTAACTCTATAATTTAAGAAGGTGATTTTTTTTAGTATTTGAATAATAATTTCAGCTTAGTTTGGGTATGATTTAAGTATGTATATTTTAAATTTTTATCAAGGTAATTTTTATGAATTTCTTTAGAGTTTGAAAATACAAAATGGTTAAGTTCAGAAAAAGAAAATGATTATCCAATGCTTTAGTATATTTTAAAAGAAAATGAATTACAATTAGTAAAGTTCAGAAAATTGATTAAAATTTAAGCAAGGCTGCTTTTTTTAGATTATAAATTTTAATCTTAGTAGCGAAGCGCAAGCTACCCCTAACGGGGGGAGTGGCAAAACCATTACCTGGTAAGACTATATTTTAGGAATGCAATCTTTTAACAGTTTGAATTTTAGCTTGTGCGTCACTTGGGTATATTTGAAGCTTGTATTAAAGTTCTTTATAAGAGTTTTCCCCCAAAAATATGATTATGGAATTTGGGGGAATTTTTTAAAACAAAAAGAATTACAACTCGTGAAGCAGATTAAAATTAAGTCATGTCCTTTTGATTTGCATTTTTTTCTGATATAAAAGCAAATTTGGATGGGGAAAAAAAAGAGCTCTGAGGATTGTTTTTTTCGTATATCAAAAGAATTTCGATAAAAGTTTTTCTTGCCTTTAGACTTAGAAAATAAGCATGGATCTAAAAAAAACCCTAGAACAATAAAGCAAATTATTAGGAGATATGTACTGGAAACCTTTTAAATTTGATTAGACCAAAACCCCGTTGCCCGAGCTGGATAAGTTGTATCCGGCTCACGGACCGAAGGTCTACATGCGAAGCGCAAGTTCCTCCTCTAAGTCTTTTGTTTTTATATTATATATTTACTTAATTTAATTTATCGCTTGTTGTTTAGAAGCTTGGTAATGTCCAAAAGTTATGGGTCTAAATTTGTTTTCAAAAATATGACAAAATTAATATTATTATTTTTCAATATAATCTCCCAGCATATCAATACGTTTATTACATCTAGAAATGAGCATCCGAATCCCTATATAGAAAAGCCAAAACAAATAAGACACTAGTCAATTGGCGGCTATAAAGAATTGCCTCCTTTTTATTTGCAACATTTTAAACTTGGTCATTGTCATGGAGGAGTCTGATCCACCCTCTCCTCCTTCCTCCGACTAAGCTTCCCTCGTCTTTTTTCTTAGATGGTGCCTCGCAATTTATGGATTAAGAAAGCACAATATCCTCCAGTTACAACTGTATTTATTTATTTCAAATCTATTATCAAAATACCATTAAAATCTCCCCCCAAAAGGTGGTCATCCTTTTGGGAGGGTCGGTTCATCCTGGTCTTTGTGGAGTGGGTGGACGTTCTTCAATGGATGCCACCCTGCCATCGATTCTCTTTGAAATAGAGGCTCATAAGAAGAGATCCCGGGTTCATTTCCAGTCGCAATCTAATGATTAACATTCATTTCCTCGCCTTGACAGAGATGCAAAGACTCCTTGTTTCATTCCATTTTTCGCTCTTTCTGGACCGAAGAAATTAGTGTGGGATTTCATCTTGTCCTCGTCTCATTCATATGGAAGTGTTTAAGCAAAGGGCGGGCGAAGGCTTTTAGCGAAGGCCTTAAGACGATAGTCACCATTGACTTTTTCTTCCACAAGGGTATTTTTTGAGGGGTTATTGGCAGTTGACGTTCCTCTAAGTTTTTTTTTCCATACGAAACAATGTTTACCATATTTTTTCAGTGCCATAAGAAGAGGAAGAAATGGTGTAAACAACACCTACGGGCGCTTGATTCTACTAGGGGTAACAAATTCCTTGGGGAGAAATTGAATTGCTAATCTATGTTCAATATTCGCCATCTTTAAAAGAGATTAACTATAGATTATTTTATAAATGATACGAATAATAAATGCATTTGGATGTCGCAATTCTAACTCATTATTATCTAGACATATAGGCATCCTGTATTGCCATATTTAATGAAATTACGGCATTTCATCATGGTTATATATTTTATATAAGTCATACTTTTGTATTCAAATGTAAATGCTGCAAGGCCATCGTTCTATATGTCTTGGAGCAACCTAGACGATCATTCCTCCAAGTCACTACCTCTGGAGAATGGTTGAGGATTGAATCAGAATCTGAGGATGAAAAATAAAACCTTCATTCTTTTCCATGGTCTGTTTTCTTCTTCTTTGTCTTCTTCTTGTTCCCTTTCTTAAGTTCCAAGGAGCTTTCCTGACGTTCGAGGCGGACAGACACCGACAAAAAGTTCCGTTGCTTCGTCTTCTTCTTTATTCTTTTTCATGTTCTGTTTTCTTCTTCTTTATCTTCCTTTTGTTCCTTTTCATCTTCTTAGAGAAAACCATTATAATAGGGAAAATTGAGTGAAAAGAGACCGATAAGCCGTAGAGGACGAGAACTACTAAACTGGTTACCAAACCTATACACGTTGGTACGAGGGGATGAACAGAGATTAAAGATAGGTGGAGAAAAATTATTATTCCTCTGGCCAAACTATGGGGATCTGTTCTTATTTGTGAGGCTCCCTAATACTTGTATATATGAACACACGCTTCGTGAGGGATACTAAATACCCCTTCCCCCCTCCCCTTAAACACTTAAGGCCTGAGTTATACATAAAATCTGTTCTTTTCATCTCTTCTTACAAATTTTCTTTCATTTCATCTCTCCCTTTTTCTCTTTTCCTTCATTTCATCTCTCCCTTTTTCTCTTTTCCTTCTAGTTTAGAATCCTTTGTTATTTTCTTTTACCTCTATTTCTTTTCTCCTTTCGTCTCTATTCTCCTCTTTCTTCTTTTCTCTTCTTCAGTAGACAGTTTTCCTCTTTGTCGATGCGGAGTTAAATCTGAAGCACTATTAGGAATAATTAATAAAATAAAATAACATTGCCATTCAGCCCTTTCTCCCACCCTTCCTTTACTCCTGCCCTCACTCCCTCCCTACCTACCCCCATTCTCCCTTGAAGGGAGTGAATGCAGTTATATCTCTCAAAGTATCAGTGATAAATCTGTTGGGGTTCTGCGAAAATAGACGAGTCTTGCCAGATGCACCAGAGATCATCTTTCCTACCCTCTAACCTCCCCCAGCCCCTCCATCTCCCCCTTCCTCATGTATTATATCCCCTCTTGCCCTCTCTCAGTGGCCCATTTCCCGAGGGTTTATGATATTACGAAGCCATTAACCAAGTCAAATCGACTAAGGCACCTATATACGCTCACACAATAACACCCCCACACCTGTACGAGAATATGTACGTTAACATATATACATATGCACATAGGCAACGAAAAGCACTAACCATGTACGCATACACACAGGTGTAGGAATGTATCTGGTCGTTGATGCCTCCAAATTTAACCTTCCCGTTCCCCTCTTTCAGGAATGAGTTACAGGATTCGGCTTCAAATTTGTTTTATTCCCCTCTGGGGGACACCGAGGGGAGAATAAGTTTCCCGAAATCGCCATATATCCCAACCTGATCACTTGGTCTCTCCTTCATCGAGGTTGTTTCCTCAACGTACTTACTTCCGTTGTCATGGTAACCACGCTCCACTGATGACGTAGATATTTATCCCCTGCGGGACACGTCACAACTGAGTCCTAAACAAGGAAATAGCGCTTACTTTTTAGGGGCGAAGGCCCCTAAATATATATAACTAAAAAATATACCTACAAAGAAAGTGAACAATCCGATTATTTGTTATTTAGTAAGAGGAAAAATGTGAAAATCAACCGAAGCATCTCTGCCAAAATCTTTTTTTTTTTAAATCAGGTTGGAAAAATTGGTGAAGTAAGGCGAAGTAATAATGTGTGAAAGCTATATAACCCAAGTAGCCAAAAGCGGAACGACTTTGGGAAATCAGGACCCTGGGTAAGACACCCATAGGAAACCTCTCCCCCACCCGCCATCTTCGTGCAAAGCAGAGCCCCGTGAAGAAGAAAAGAATACATTTAAAAAGAACATGGATGGCAAAGACTGCCTAAAAGAACGATAGATCGACCACACATCCATAAACAGACAAGGTTAGAGAAGAAGAAAAAGAAATATTTAGAAGTAAACAGGATGGAAAAGATTAGACGTGAACAAAGGAAGAAATATTTATATGTAAACAAGAGGGAGAAGTTTGGAGCTTAACAAGAGGGAAAGATTAGAGGTGAACACGAGGGGAAATATTAAGAGGTAAATAAGAGGGAAAAGATTGGAGATGAACATGACGGAAAATATTAGAGGTGAACAAAAGGTGAACAAAATGGGACATATTTAGAGGTAAACAAGGGGAGGAAGATTGGAGGAGAACTAGAGAGGGAAATTAGTGGTGAATAAAATGGAAATTTTTAGATGTAAACAAGAGGGACAAGATTGGGGTTTAACAAAGGGAAAATATTAGAGTTGAAAAAATTATAAATATTTAAGGGTAAACAAGAAGGGAAAGATTGGATGTGAAACAGAGGGAAAATATTACAGGTGAACAAAAGAGTAAATATTTAGAGGTAAACAAATTATAAAAGTTTGTAGGTGAAAAAAGAGGAAATGATTAAAGGTAATCCAAAATAAAATTATTTAGAGGTAAATAAAGGGGAAATGATTGGATGTGGAACAGAGGGAAAATATTACAGGTGAACAAAAGGGTAAATATTTAGAGGTAAACAAATTAGAAAAGTTTGGAGGTGAAAAAAGATGAAATGATTAAAGGTAATCCAAAAGAAAATTATTTAGAGGTAAATAAACGGGAAAAGATTGGAGGTGAACAAAAGGTGAACAAATTGGAAATATTTAGAGGTAAACAAGGGGAGAAATTGGAGGTGAACAAGAGGTAAAAGATTGGAGTTGGACCAGAGGGAAAAGATCAGGGGTCAACACTGAGGAGAATATTTCTAGATAAACAAGAAGGAAAAGATTGGATGTGAACAATAGGGAAAAGATTGGATGTGAACAATAGGGAAAAGATTGGATGTGAACAATAAGGAAAATATTAGGGGTAAACAAAAGGAAGATATGTAGAGGTAAACAATAGGGAAATATTGGAGGTAAACAAAAGGGAAAGATTTGAGGTGATCAAAGGGAATTTTTTTTTTTTAGGGGCTATCTGGCGACTGCCCACTTAGGCATAAGTCGCCGTAAACAACGGCCAAGTTCTAGGCTACTTTAAAAAATTTGAACAGAAAACAACAATAAAAAGAAATAACAATTAGGAAGCAATAACAATAACAATAACAAAACAATAACAAAAACAACAACTAAACCTAGTTAAATGAAAGGGAGAAGGCCGGCCTCCCCCCAAAAGTCAACAA
This sequence comes from Ceratothoa steindachneri, assembly GCA_963969495.1. Taxonomy (NCBI): domain Eukaryota; kingdom Metazoa; phylum Arthropoda; class Malacostraca; order Isopoda; family Cymothoidae; genus Ceratothoa; species Ceratothoa steindachneri. The sequence goes on from OZ018320.1 coordinate 37,509,616, forward strand.
GTCCACCAGTCAATGGGCACGCACTCGTACCGAGTACAAAGGACAGGCGGTAGCGACCCCACCCATCCCGGTACCGGGACAACAACGTGCGCGAAGATCACCCAGACTAGGACATTCGACAAGAATGTGCCGAACAGTCTGGGGGACGACGCATTCATTGCAATAGGGCGCAAGCGAGCACTCCATCAAATAGCGATGCGTCACACGAGTGTGTCCGATTCGGAGACGACAGAAAGCAGCCTGAAGCCGCCGCGGCATTGGGGGATAGGTCCATGGGAACAGTCGCGGCGCAATGGCATGCAACTTTAAGTTCCCTTCGACCGTCTCCCATCTTCTTTGCCAAGCAGTCCGAAGAGCTGCCCGTATTCCTGCCATGAAGTCGGTGTGAGGAAGAGCGAAACGCTGGTTCGGTCGCAGAGTCCTCGTGTTCTCTTTGGCGCCCTCATCGGCGCGCTCATTCCCCGCAATCCTATATGTCCAGGAACCCAGCTGAAGATAATCTCGACATCTGCCCGGCTCGCCATAACCGTGGCGTCACGGATATCGCGAACCAGGGGATGCGGAGATTCCAATGCCCCGAGAGCACTTAAGGCACTTTGTGAGTCGCTATAGATCACAATCAGGTCTCCGAACCGTTACGTCGCGTAATCTCCCGTACCGAGTGGTGTATTGCAACTAGCTCGGCCGTAAAGACAGACGCAGTGCCCCGCTGACTTAAAACAGAGGGAATACAGCGTGGAAGCCGACCGTCCTCTTGGGAATTGGAGCCATCTGTACACACTGGCACGGTTCCAGCGTGACACGAGGTGAGCTCCAAAAAGGTCGAACGCAATACTCCCGGCGCCGTACAAGCTTTGGGAGCAGAGGTGTGGCGACAAATAGCCAAATGTGGTACCCTCTAGGGTGGCATCCTAAGCAGAACCAGGGGTGCCAACGGCCTGAGAGCTATATCTAGCTCTTGAAGGAGTTTCCTTGCCCTAATCCCAAAGGACTTAGGGTATGACTGGCGTCTCTCGGCGGCATAGGCACCGTCGAGATCAGCTACGGATGCAGTGAAAGCTGTTATCGATTGAGGGAGGCGCCGGGCTCGCGAGGACAGGCATGCACTGCACGCGGCGCAGAGCGAGTGGCATCTCCCCAGCATCGATCAAAAGGCTCTCAATGGGGAAAGTGCGGAAGGCGCCGGTGGCAAGTCGAAGGCCGGTGTGGTAGATCGAATCCACCTTCCGCAATAAACGCTCGGCTGCTGATGCATAAAACTCGCATCCGTTGTCGAGCTTCGAACGAACAAAGGATCGATAAAAAAGTATGGCAGTAGCCCTATCAGCGCCCCAAGCGCTGAACGTTACGGAACGGAGAATATCCATGGCGCGGGTACAAGAGACCCTAAGGCTTCGAATATGAGCCTCCCAGGTGAGGCGTCGGTCGAATACAAGACCAAGGAAACGGTGCGACTCAACCACATCCAGGCGCATCCAAAGGTCGTCCACGTAGAGCGTAGCAAGAACATCTTCTGGCAGCACCGAGGTGATGCCGTTGATGCCCAGGGAAAAGGGTGTGACAATTATGACACTTTCCTGCGAAACACCCTCTTCCTACTCCTTTAGGCGAGAGAGAGCTCCCCCCACCCGTACGCGGAATCGACGATTTCGCAAAAATTCAGATATAAACATTGGGAGGCGTCCCCTCGCCCCCATCGTGAGGAGAGTCTCCATGATACCGTATCGCCATGTGGTATCATAGGCCTTTTCCAGATCGAAAAAGACCGTGGCGTAGTGCTGTCTACGAAGGAAAGCCTCGCAGACGGCATTTTCCAGTCGGAGCAGAGCATCCGACGTGGAGTGGAACTTGCGGAAGCCGCACTGTGCAGAAGACAGATGACCTCCGCTGTCCAGGAACAAGTCTAGTCTAACATTTACCAATTTCTCCATCAACTTGCACACGCAAGAGGTTAGAGAGATTGGGCGGAAACTGGTTGGAGTAGTGTGATCTTTCCCCGGCTTGCGAAAGGCGAGCACAGTAGCGATTCGCCAGGAATCTGTGAAAGGACCCTCCACCCAGATTCTGTTGAAAAAATCAAAGAGAAAGGTCGTGACTAGCTCACCCAGGTATCTAAGCATGGCGTACGGGACATCTTACGGACCTTGGGCGGTGTCCGCGCACGAAGCGAGAGCGGAGCGCAACTCACTCACAGTAAACCTGTCGTTGAAGGGTTCTCCGCCTCTGGAGGTAAAATCCAGCCGGTGGCCTTTCACGACATGTCGACGTGCGTTGAATGCTGGTAAAGCAGAATCCCGGCAAGAAAATGCGGAAAAAGCGGTCGCAAAGGATTCCGCCACAGACGCGGGGTCCGAGATTGCGGTCCCATTCTCCTGGAGAACGGAGGGGGGGCCTGCGAGAATTTTCCCCGAATCCTTCTGATTCGCCTCCACACCTCTGCTAAAGGGGTCTTCCCGTTAAGTGAAGACACGTATGCCCGCCAAGAAGAGCGGCGGGCGTGCTTCAAAATATACCGGAACCTAGCCCTAGCCCGACGAAATTCAGCGACAGTGAAATCGTCCGGGCGGCGCTTATAGCGCATGTAGGCATATCTCTTCTGTTTGAGGGCCGTCTCAGCGTCGGCCGACCACTATAGGAGTGGTTGGCGTGCAAAACGGCCAGACGTTCTAGGAATAGTAGTCAGGCCCACGGCGATGAGGTTGTCGGAGAAGAACTTAACGTCCTCATCTACCGACCTAAACTCCTCGACTGAGATAGAGAATTCAGTCATTTCCTGAAATGCAGGCCACCGTGCCCGCGTCAATCACCACCGAGGTGAGCTCTCAGGCGGCAGTTGCCCTGAAAATGATAATTGAATGGGAAATTGATCACTACCATGGAGGTCAACGACCACTCTCAATCAAAATCAGGCTGTGAATCCGAAGAGCACAAAGATAGGTAAAGGCACGAAAATGAAGCGGTTTTCGAACAGGGATGCGTAAACTCATCCACGTTTAGGATACCCATCTCAAGCTCTTCAAACAGATCGGCAAGGACTTGTCCCCTGGGATTTATTGATAATCTCCCCAGAGAGGATGCCTGCCGTTCAGATCTCCAAGCAAGAGAAAGGGCCTCAGCAACCGTGCCACGACGCGGCGGAAGTCCCCCGCATCGAAGTCAGCTGACGGTGGAATGTACGCAGAAATGATAGTATACCTTCTATCCAGGTGCAGCTGCACAACCACTGCCTGAAAGGAGGTATCTAAAGAGAAAGGAACGACGGAGACATCATGCCGAGTGTAAACCGCGCATCCCCTAGCCCTGCCATATCGTGGTGGTGGGGTCGCAAATCCCTTATCCCCTTGAGGGCGGGCAGGGGGCACGCGCCTAGCATGGTCTCCTGCAGAAAGATAGCTAACTGGGAACGGGACGAGACGAGCCTCCGCAGCTCCTCCCAGTTGGCCCGGAGTCCACAGCAATTCCATTGAAGGAATATGCCCTCCAGGCCTAGCTCGGGGGAGACGCAGGGGCCCTCCTCGAACAGAAGACCCTCACGGGAATGGCCGTACGCTTTCCGGAGGCAGAACCCCGGGGGCTGTTGGCCGGACGGAGCGCTGAAGGCGCTGTCGCCTTCGAGGACTTATTGGGGGGGAGGGCTCACCATGCGAGTCTTTTACTCCCCCGCCTCGAAACCTTAGGCGGGCGTTACGGCTTCGGAGACCGGGGGGCCCTCTTTTTGAGGAACTACCGTCTCCGAGCCACTCACTTCACCACTAGGCGTGGGCGAAGGAGCCGAAGCTCCTTTCTTTCTGTTCTCCTTTCAGGGGACAGCTTTAGGAACCCCGGAAGATGGCCTGGCGACCAACTTCAGGGGTGTTGCCTCCTGTGAGTCTAACGACTTGGTGGAGGCGCGTGGCCGTTTCGCCTTACGGAAAACGGTCATGCTGGGGTAAGAGGGGGAAACCCTGGTTTAGCCGGGGCAGGGTATGAGCCCGTTTTGCCACCAGCTTTACCAGGGAAGCACCCGGGTTGAGTATAGCTCGCAGAAGGGCTCCTAATAGGCGCGGAAACAACCGTGCTCGTTGGCCTGGATGTGCCAGGAGCAGAGGGTGCCTTTCTAACTATTGAGGCATATGACGTCCCAGGCAGAGCTGGGGGCGCCAGGACCAAGTTCTTATCCTCGCGGAATGAGAGTCGATCCTGGGCCTGAACGGTTAGAATTTCTTTCTCAAGGAGATATGCACCACATTTCTTCGAAAAAGCGGGGTGCGGCTCTCCGCAATTGACACACTTGACCACACACGATTTAGACTTATTGTGTGCGGCCTTTGAGCAATTTACACAGACTTCGGGTGACCCTGACTTTGTGCGTCTACAAGAACGACTCATATGGCCGAAGCGGGGACAGTAATAGCACCACCGCGGCAGTGGCACGAATGCCTTCACGCGGTAGCGGTACCAACCAGCACGCACCGACTCAGAGAGCTTGTCACAGTCAAACGTGACGAAGAGTGTAGGGTGGGTCTCGAGGTCCCTACCTGTTTTCTCATCACACGTTCGAGCTTGACCGCCCCATGGTCGGCCAGCTCTAAGGTGATGTCCTCAATGGAGTAGTCAACGACTTCCCTCGCATAAACTACACCTTTCAAAAATTTCATTGTAGAGTGCGACGTCACACTCACCGAGGTGCCATGAAGTGTCCGAAGAGCACTTATCTTGGCCACCTCGGCGGGATTCGCCAGAAGGCTCCCGTCCGAGAAACTGATCACCTTCGGCTCTCTACCAATTGCACTAGCTAATCCTCTCCTCTGATGGATTATGTTGCCCTTGGACAACATGGTGCTATCAGTGGATTGAATAACAAGGAAGCGTTTGAAGCCAGCGGGCTCGAAAACGCCAGGTAACCTCTGAATGAGGGGCCCCGAAGTCATCGAGTCTCCACCCTGTGCACTTTTCGTCTTTGTCATAGTCAGGGGCTCCACCCTCGGGGATGAAGAGGGGCCGGATGTGCTGATCTTGGCTTGGTCGCTTGCCAAAGTGGCAGCAAACCCATCCGTCCCCGCAGCCCCCACGGATGGAGAGGAGCCCCGAGTCTTCTTTGTCTTTTTGGTCTTTTTCGTCCTTTTCTTTTTTGAAGAGGAGGGCAGGGAATGAACCCGCTTTTCACCTCCGCCGGCAGAAGCCCCCAGGCCAGATGGACCGGCCTCAGCCAGGTCCTTTTCCGAAATGGAGAAGTTCCTGGTAGTCGTAGGAGCAACGGTCGGACGAGATCCCTCCCCTCCTTGTACTACCTCAGAAACCCTAGCCGTTTGCGGAGGTCCTTCAATAGGGGCGGATTCGGGTTAGGTGCTTGGCGCCGAGCCCGGACTCCCCCCCATTGAAGGCCCTACCGTCTGAGGCTGGGTTGCCTCAAGGACCATGTCTACCTCAGGGGGGGCCTCCAGTTGGCCATCCCCACCCAAGACATCGCAGGTCCCGTTGGCAGTATTGTCATTAGTCATCTGGTGTGGGGAGGCACAGGCCTTTACCCCGATAAGGTTAAGTATTCTTGCCAGCAGGTCTTTTGAGGGAAGCGACCGAAGGTGTCTGGCTTTCCTCTCTCCCCTAAGGGAGTTTGTGCCACCGAGCCGCTTACACGAGGGCCGGTCGGCAATGGGCTGCCTGCTGGCTTTCTTGGCAGTCCCCTTAGAGAGAAAAGGAAGGACTGCCGCTGGAAATAGGGAGGTGCCCGAAAGCACCTCCAGAGAAGGGGGTGAGGGGGAGTCTCCTTCACTCGTACGCGCAGGAGAGACGTAAGCCTCCTCTCCGGTAAAAGAAATATGGAGGGTCCTCTTCGCAAGCACAGGGGGGGGGGCGGAACCTCCATTTTTTCGGTGGAGCTGCCCGAGGGCGGCTCCGTCGATTTACAAGGGGGAATGGAGAGAGATTTAGGTTTTTTTTTTATTTGCATACATGGGCATGGTGACCCTCTTTTTTTATACGGGACGCAATAGCTCATCACCTCTCGCAGTTGCCCACACTGCTTAAGGTGCTTACAGGCCTGGCAGAGCCAGGCGCCGCCATTCAGGACCACCCTTCCCGCCTGGTGGCCTGGCAGTCGATCGGTATGGCGGCCCCACCTTAGACGCGGCGTAAAACTGAGTGTGAAGAGGAAAGGAAAAGGGATGTGAGTAAGGTATGGGTGGGCATGAAGCAGGTTGTTAAAAACTGACCACCCCAGACCGGAGCTCAGAGGTTAGGGAACATTGTCGCCTCCCCCCTAAGCCCCGATCCGGGACGGTTGGCTGGGACGAAGGTCAGCATCTACCCTGTGAAATTAGAGGCTGGCCAGAGAAAGCTGTGGGAGAGGTTGTATGAAAAGCAACGAGGTAGGGGCTGAAATACAGGCTGCCTGAAGGAAGGAAGAGAGGCTAAACTGGGGCCGGACGGAGCGCTGGATCCCGTCAGCACTGATCAAAGGGGAAATATTTTAAGGTACAAAAATGGAAAATATTTGGGGTGAACAAGCGTGAAAAGAATTTAGGTAAACATGAGGAAAAAGATTAGAGGTGAGAAAAAAGGGAAATTTTTAGAGGTAAACAAAAAGGAAAAGATTGGAGGTGAAGAGATGGGGGAAAAGATAAGAGGTGATCAAAAGTCGAAATCTTTAGAGGTAGGAAAACAAAAGGGAAAAAATTGGAGGAGGCAAGAAGGAAAAGATTAAAGGTCAACAAAAGGGAACCTATTTAGAGGTAATCAAGAGGGAAAAGATTGAAGGTAAGCAATAAGAAAATAGTAGAGGGGAAATATTTAGATGTAAATAAAAGGGAAAAGATTGGAGGTGAAGAAGAGCAGAAATATAAGAAGTGAACAAAAGGGAAAATATTTAGACGTAAAAATGAGGGAAAAGTTGGGATTTGAACAAGATGGAAAAGCCTAGACGTTTTCAAAAGGGGAAGTATTTAGAGGTAAACCAGGGGGAAAAGATTGGATGTGAACAAAAGGGAAAAGATTAGAGGTGAGCGCAAAAGTGGAAATATTTATATGTAAAGAAGAGGGAAAAAATTTAATGTGAACAAGAGGGAAAAGATTAGTGTTAAACAAGAGGGTAAATATTTAGAGTGAAACAAGAGGGAAAAGATTGGAAGTGAAAATAAGCGAAGAAATTAGCGACTGAACAAACGGGGCAAATATTTATAAAGTAAACCAGTGGGAAAATATTAGCATGGGGGAAAATATTCTAAGTACAAAAGAGGGAAATATTTAAGGTTAAAAATCGGGAAAATATTCTAAGTACAAAAGAGGGAAATATTTAAGGTTAAAAATCGGGAAAATATTCTAAGTACAAAAGAGGGAAATATTTAAGGTTAAAAATCGGGAAAATATTAGAGTGAAACAAGAGAAGAAATATTACATGCAAATAATATGGAAACGATTTATAATGAAAAAAGGGGAAATATTAAATGTAAACAAGAGAAGGGGAGATTAGAAGTAAAGGAGAGGGAAAATATTAGAGGTGTCCAAATAGGGAAATATTTAGGCAAATAAGAGGGAAAATAATATAGGTGAAAAAAAGGGGAATATTTCGAGGTAAACAATAGGAAAACGAATAGAGTTGAACAAAAGGGGAATATTTAGGAATAAACCAGCGGGGAAATATTAGGTTACCCTAATTAATACTGGTGCTCCGTTTTTTTTATATAAGATTTGTATTTTACACCCTTGAGGGTCCGAACCCTCGGTCTTTTTGCTACATATCCTTTGACACCATCCTGCCTTCTTCCTCTCCCACGAGAGAATAGCCAGGGGTGTGGTGTAAACCCTTGGTTAGCCGTTCGCTACTCCCTCAAGAACCGACTCAAAAGAATGGAAACTTCGTAGCTCTGAGTCCTGGAAGCTGCGAAATTCTTCGACGCGTCATCCCCTTTCGATTTGTCTCCTCCTGTCTGTCGTATTCTGCCTTCTCTCTTCGCTTAAATGGTTAGATTCGCCTTAGGTTATACAGGGTGATCCCAAAGTCAATGGGCAGTACGAACCCTGTCCGAGTGACCTATATAAAGACAAGCCGAACCTTCAGTACTCCTCCAAGGAGGATCTTACGCTTCGCAACCGACATTTAGTCTGTGACTTACGGCCCATACGTTTCTGGCAACGTGGCTTTGGTCTGTTTTTTAATAAAGGTTTCCAGTACCAATCTCCTCGGCTTATCCTTTATAAAATACGGAACAAAACACCCCTGAGATTCCCCCTATCCTTGGGATTCGAGGTGGGCGTGGTTGAACTCGGCCCCCATCCTCCCTCCTCTCCCTTAATTTTACAAGGACTAGTACCCATTTTCTCTCTCTAAAGAGAAAATCAAATCTTTTATGGGAATTTCTTGAGACATTTCGCAGGGGTCTTTGACAACCTAAAGAGGTTTTAATAATTTGCTCTTGGTCTATGTTGACACTTTATAAAAAACGCTAAAAGATTTCTAAGAAAATCCCCCGAAATCCCCAAGTTAAAATATATTGCAATAGATAAATAATAAATGGATAAATACAATAGACACCGATTGTAAATATTTTTCTCGTCTAATTATGTGAAATGAATTCTTAATAATTGCCTCATCTCCCCTCTCTCGCCCTTGTTTCTCAATCTCTCACAACAATGGCCTCATCACATCACTGGTTATAGTGATGAGATCAGCACCGAGAAATTATCGATCTTGTTGCAGTTTCGACATCCACAGGTTTCCGCTGGGTTCGAGGACGGAACTGGATCTGTTAAGATGTTCAAACTACATTTGTGTGAGTTCGATTCCGCGTCGCTGACGCTGTTGTTATATGCCCCTTTTAAACCTGCCCCAGAATTTTCTCTCCCCCGTTGTAAAATGGGGTTAGGGAGAGTACGGATCCCTCCCCTCCCCCGCCCCAACCCACGGCCTTTGTGGAATTTACGCCAGCTCTTCACTGCCTCTCTTTCATAAACGGCCACACGCAGACTGCAGTCACACACGGGTGTGTACACACGTACATATACCATACACCCCTCACCTCCATTTCAAGGCGGAGTGCCACTCTCACTACCGAACGTGAGTCCCCCGCTGTTCTTTCTTCTTCCATCTTTACTCTTTCGAGAGCTTCTACCCATTGTCATTCCAAACTTCATTATACCCCCCTAGTACCTCAGCCCCCTTCTCGTCGAGAGGGCTGGTGCCAGTGCCAGGTTGATGTCAGAGGTAAACATATTACTGATCGAAAGCTCCTTCCTCTTTAGGCACCCGGAAAGGCCCTACCGTCTGAGGCTGGGTTGCCTCAAGGACCATGTCTACCTCAGGGGGGGCCTCCAGTTGGCCATCCCCACCCAAGACATCGCAGGTCCCGTTGGCAGTATTGTCATTAGTCATCTGGTGTGGGGAGGCACAGGCCTTTACCCCGATAAGGTTAAGTATTCTTGCCAGCAGGTCTTTTGAGGGAAGCGACCGAAGGTGTCTGGCTTTCCTCTCTCCCCTAAGGGAGTTTGTGCCACCGAGCCGCTTACACGAGGGCCGGTCGGCAATGGGCTGCCTGCTGGCTTTCTTGGCAGTCCCCTTAGAGAGAAAAGGAAGGACTGCCGCTGGAAATAGGGAGGTGCCCGAAAGCACCTCCAGAGAAGGGGGTGAGGGGGAGTCTCCTTCACTCGTACGCGCAGGAGAGACGTAAGCCTCCTCTCCGGTAAAAGAAATATGGAGGGTCCTCTTCGCAAGCACAGGGGGGGGGGGCGGAACCTCCATTTTTTCGGTGGAGCTGCCCGAGGGCGGCTCCGTCGATTTACAAGGGGGAATGGAGAGAGATTTAGGTTTTTTTTTTATTTGCATACATGGGCATGGTGACCCTCTTTTTTTATACGGGACGCAATAGCTCATCACCTCTCGCAGTTGCCCACACTGCTTAAGGTGCTTACAGGCCTGGCAGAGCCAGGCGCCGCCATTCAGGACCACCCTTCCCGCCTGGTGGCCTGGCAGTCGATCGGTATGGCGGCCCCACCTTAGACGCGGCGTAAAACTGAGTGTGAAGAGGAAAGGAAAAGGGATGTGAGTAAGGTATGGGTGGGCATGAAGCAGGTTGTTAAAAACTGACCACCCCAGACCGGAGCTCAGAGGTTAGGGAACATTGTCGCCTCCCCCCTAAGCCCCGATCCGGGACGGTTGGCTGGGACGAAGGTCAGCATCTACCCTGTGAAATTAGAGGCTGGCCAGAGAAAGCTGTGGGAGAGGTTGTATGAAAAGCAACGAGGTAGGGGCTGAAATACAGGCTGCCTGAAGGAAGGAAGAGAGGCTAAACTGGGGCCGGACGGAGCGCTGGATCCCGTCAGCACTGATCAAAGGGGAAATATTTTAAGGTACAAAAATGGAAAATATTTGGGGTGAACAAGCGTGAAAAGAATTTAGGTAAACATGAGGAAAAAGATTAGAGGTGAGAAAAAAGGGAAATTTTTAGAGGTAAACAAAAAGGAAAAGATTGGAGGTGAAGAGATGGGGGAAAAGATAAGAGGTGATCAAAAGTCGAAATCTTTAGAGGTAGGAAAACAAAAGGGAAAAAATTGGAGGAGGCAAGAAGGAAAAGATTAAAGGTCAACAAAAGGGAACCTATTTAGAGGTAATCAAGAGGGAAAAGATTGAAGGTAAGCAATAAGAAAATAGTAGAGGGGAAATATTTAGATGTAAATAAAAGGGAAAAGATTGGAGGTGAAGAAGAGCAGAAATATAAGAAGTGAACAAAAGGGAAAATATTTAGACGTAAAAATGAGGGAAAAGTTGGGATTTGAACAAGATGGAAAAGCCTAGACGTTTTCAAAAGGGGAAGTATTTAGAGGTAAACCAGGGGGAAACGATTGGATGTGAACAAAAGGGAAAAGATTAGAGGTGAGCGCAAAAGTGGAAATATTTATATGTAAAGAAGAGGGAAAAAATTTAATGTGAACAAGAGGGAAAAGATTAGTGTTAAACAAGAGGGTAAATATTTAGAGTGAAACAAGAGGGAAAAGATTGGAAGTGAAAATAAGCGAAGAAATTAGCGACTGAACAAACGGGGCAAATATTTATAAAGTAAACCAGTGGGAAAATATTAGCATGGGGGAAAATATTCTAAGTACAAAAGAGGGAAATATTTAAGGTTAAAAATCGGGAAAATATTCTAAGTACAAAAGAGGGAAATATTTAAGGTTAAAAATCGGGAAAATATTCTAAGTACAAAAGAGGGAAATATTTAAGGTTAAAAATCGGGAAAATATTAGAGTGAAACAAGAGAAGAAATATTACATGCAAATAATATGGAAACGATTTATAATGAAAAAAGGGGAAATATTAAATGTAAACAAGAGAAGGGGAGATTAGAAGTAAAGGAGAGGGAAAATATTAGAGGTGTCCAAATAGGGAAATATTTAGGCAAATAAGAGGGAAAATAATATAGGTGAAAAAAAGGGGAATATTTCGAGGTAAACAATAGGAAAACGAATAGAGTTGAACAAAAGGGGAATATTTAGGAATAAACCAGCGGGGAAATATTAGGTTACCCTAATTAATACTGGTGCTCCGTTTTTTTTATATAAGATTTGTATTTTACACCCTTGAGGGTCCGAACCCTCGGTCTTTTTGCTACATATCCTTTGACACCATCCTGCCTTCTTCCTCTCCCACGAGAGAATAGCCAGGGGTGTGGTGTAAACCCTTGGTTAGCCGTTCGCTACTCCCTCAAGAACCGACTCAAAAGAATGGAAACTTCGTAGCTCTGAGTCCTGGAAGCTGCGAAATTCTTCGACGCGTCATCCCCTTTCGATTTGTCTCCTCCTGTCTGTCGTATTCTGCCTTCTCTCTTCGCTTAAATGGTTAGATTCGCCTTAGGTTATACAGGGTGATCCCAAAGTCAATGGGCAGTACGAACCCTGTCCGAGTGACCTATATAAAGACAAGCCGAACCTTCAGTACTCCTCCAAGGAGGATCTTACGCTTCGCAACCGACATTTAGTCTGTGACTTACGGCCCATACGTTTCTGGCAACGTGGCTTTGGTCTGTTTTTTAATAAAGGTTTCCAGTACCAATCTCCTCGGCTTATCCTTTATAAAATACGGAACAAAACACCCCTGAGATTCCCCCTATCCTTGGGATTCGAGGTGGGCGTGGTTGAACTCGGCCCCCATCCTCCCTCCTCTCCCTTAATTTTACAAGGACTAGTACCCATTTTCTCTCTCTAAAGAGAAAATCAAATCTTTTATGGGAATTTCTTGAGACATTTCGCAGGGGTCTTTGACAACCTAAAGAGGTTTTAATAATTTGCTCTTGGTCTATGTTGACACTTTATAAAAAACGCTAAAAGATTTCTAAGAAAATCCCCCGAAATCCCCAAGTTAAAATATATTGCAATAGATAAATAATAAATGGATAAATACAATAGACACCGATTGTAAATATTTTTCTCGTCTAATTATGTGAAATGAATTCTTAATAATTGCCTCATCTCCCCTCTCTCGCCCTTGTTTCTCAATCTCTCACAACAATGGCCTCATCACATCACTGGTTATAGTGATGAGATCAGCACCGAGAAATTATCGATCTTGTTGCAGTTTCGACATCCACAGGTTTCCGCTGGGTTCGAGGACGGAACTGGATCTGTTAAGATGTTCAAACTACATTTGTGTGAGTTCGATTCCGCGTCGCTGACGCTGTTGTTATATGCCCCTTTTAAACCTGCCCCAGAATTTTCTCTCCCCCGTTGTAAAATGGGGTTAGGGAGAGTACGGATCCCTCCCCTCCCCCGCCCCAACCCACGGCCTTTGTGGAATTTACGCCAGCTCTTCACTGCCTCTCTTTCATAAACGGCCACACGCAGACTGCAGTCACACACGGGTGTGTACACACGTACATATACCATACACCCCTCACCTCCATTTCAAGGCGGAGTGCCACTCTCACTACCGAACGTGAGTCCCCCGCTGTTCTTTCTTCTTCCATCTTTACTCTTTCGAGAGCTTCTACCCATTGTCATTCCAAACTTCATTATACCCCCCTAGTACCTCAGCCCCCTTCTCGTCGAGAGGGCTGGTGCCAGTGCCAGGTTGATGTCAGAGGTAAACATATTACTGATCGAAAGCTCCTTCCTCTTTAGGCACCCGGAAAGGCCCTACCGTCTGAGGCTGGGTTGCCTCAAGGACCATGTCTACCTCAGGGGGGGCCTCCAGTTGGCCATCCCCACCCAAGACATCGCAGGTCCCGTTGGCAGTATTGTCATTAGTCATCTGGTGTGGGGAGGCACAGGCCTTTACCCCGATAAGGTTAAGTATTCTTGCCAGCAGGTCTTTTGAGGGAAGCGACCGAAGGTGTCTGGCTTTCCTCTCTCCCCTAAGGGAGTTTGTGCCACCGAGCCGCTTACACGAGGGCCGGTCGGCAATGGGCTGCCTGCTGGCTTTCTTGGCAGTCCCCTTAGAGAGAAAAGGAAGGACTGCCGCTGGAAATAGGGAGGTGCCCGAAAGCACCTCCAGAGAAGGGGGTGAGGGGGAGTCTCCTTCACTCGTACGCGCAGGAGAGACGTAAGCCTCCTCTCCGGTAAAAGAAATATGGAGGGTCCTCTTCGCAAGCACAGGGGGGGGGGGGCGGAACCTCCATTTTTTCGGTGGAGCTGCCCGAGGGCGGCTCCGTCGATTTACAAGGGGGAATGGAGAGAGATTTAGGTTTTTTTTTTATTTGCATACATGGGCATGGTGACCCTCTTTTTTTATACGGGACGCAATAGCTCATCACCTCTCGCAGTTGCCCACACTGCTTAAGGTGCTTACAGGCCTGGCAGAGCCAGGCGCCGCCATTCAGGACCACCCTTCCCGCCTGGTGGCCTGGCAGTCGATCGGTATGGCGGCCCCACCTTAGACGCGGCGTAAAACTGAGTGTGAAGAGGAAAGGAAAAGGGATGTGAGTAAGGTATGGGTGGGCATGAAGCAGGTTGTTAAAAACTGACCACCCCAGACCGGAGCTCAGAGGTTAGGGAACATTGTCGCCTCCCCCCTAAGCCCCGATCCGGGACGGTTGGCTGGGACGAAGGTCAGCATCTACCCTGTGAAATTAGAGGCTGGCCAGAGAAAGCTGTGGGAGAGGTTGTATGAAAAGCAACGAGGTAGGGGCTGAAATACAGGCTGCCTGAAGGAAGGAAGAGAGGCTAAACTGGGGCCGGACGGAGCGCTGGATCCCGTCAGCACTGATCAAAGGGGAAATATTTTAAGGTACAAAAATGGAAAATATTTGGGGTGAACAAGCGTGAAAAGAATTTAGGTAAACATGAGGAAAAAGATTAGAGGTGAGAAAAAAGGGAAATTTTTAGAGGTAAACAAAAAGGAAAAGATTGGAGGTGAAGAGATGGGGGAAAAGATAAGAGGTGATCAAAAGTCGAAATCTTTAGAGGTAGGAAAACAAAAGGGAAAAAATTGGAGGAGGCAAGAAGGAAAAGATTAAAGGTCAACAAAAGGGAACCTATTTAGAGGTAATCAAGAGGGAAAAGATTGAAGGTAAGCAATAAGAAAATAGTAGAGGGGAAATATTTAGATGTAAATAAAAGGGAAAAGATTGGAGGTGAAGAAGAGCAGAAATATAAGAAGTGAACAAAAGGGAAAATATTTAGACGTAAAAATGAGGGAAAAGTTGGGATTTGAACAAGATGGAAAAGCCTAGACGTTTTCAAAAGGGGAAGTATTTAGAGGTAAACCAGGGGGAAAAGATTGGATGTGAACAAAAGGGAAAAGATTAGAGGTGAGCGCAAAAGTGGAAATATTTATATGTAAAGAAGAGGGAAAAAATTTAATGTGAACAAGAGGGAAAAGATTAGTGTTAAACAAGAGGGTAAATATTTAGAGTGAAACAAGAGGGAAAAGATTGGAAGTGAAAATAAGCGAAGAAATTAGCGACTGAACAAACGGGGCAAATATTTATAAAGTAAACCAGTGGGAAAATATTAGCATGGGGGAAAATATTCTAAGTACAAAAGAGGGAAATATTTAAGGTTAAAAATCGGGAAAATATTCTAAGTACAAAAGAGGGAAATATTTAAGGTTAAAAATCGGGAAAATATTCTAAGTACAAAAGAGGGAAATATTTAAGGTTAAAAATCGGGAAAATATTAGAGTGAAACAAGAGAAGAAATATTACATGCAAATAATATGGAAACGATTTATAATGAAAAAAGGGGAAATATTAAATGTAAACAAGAGAAGGGGAGATTAGAAGTAAAGGAGAGGGAAAATATTAGAGGTGTCCAAATAGGGAAATATTTAGGCAAATAAGAGGGAAAATAATATAGGTGAAAAAAAGGGGAATATTTCGAGGTAAACAATAGGAAAACGAATAGAGTTGAACAAAAGGGGAATATTTAGGAATAAACCAGCGGGGAAATATTAGGTTACCCTAATTAATACTGGTGCTCCGTTTTTTTTATATAAGATTTGTATTTTACACCCTTGAGGGTCCGAACCCTCGGTCTTTTTGCTACATATCCTTTGACACCATCCTGCCTTCTTCCTCTCCCACGAGAGAATAGCCAGGGGTGTGGTGTAAACCCTTGGTTAGCCGTTCGCTACTCCCTCAAGAACCGACTCAAAAGAATGGAAACTTCGTAGCTCTGAGTCCTGGAAGCTGCGAAATTCTTCGACGCGTCATCCCCTTTCGATTTGTCTCCTCCTGTCTGTCGTATTCTGCCTTCTCTCTTCGCTTAAATGGTTAGATTCGCCTTAGGTTATACAGGGTGATCCCAAAGTCAATGGGCAGTACGAACCCTGTCCGAGTGACCTATATAAAGACAAGCCGAACCTTCAGTACTCCTCCAAGGAGGATCTTACGCTTCGCAACCGACATTTAGTCTGTGACTTACGGCCCATACGTTTCTGGCAACGTGGCTTTGGTCTGTTTTTTAATAAAGGTTTCCAGTACCAATCTCCTCGGCTTATCCTTTATAAAATACGGAACAAAACACCCCTGAGATTCCCCCTATCCTTGGGATTCGAGGTGGGCGTGGTTGAACTCGGCCCCCATCCTCCCTCCTCTCCCTTAATTTTACAAGGACTAGTACCCATTTTCTCTCTCTAAAGAGAAAATCAAATCTTTTATGGGAATTTCTTGAGACATTTCGCAGGGGTCTTTGACAACCTAAAGAGGTTTTAATAATTTGCTCTTGGTCTATGTTGACACTTTATAAAAAACGCTAAAAGATTTCTAAGAAAATCCCCCGAAATCCCCAAGTTAAAATATATTGCAATAGATAAATAATAAATGGATAAATACAATAGACACCGATTGTAAATATTTTTCTCGTCTAATTATGTGAAATGAATTCTTAATAATTGCCTCATCTCCCCTCTCTCGCCCTTGTTTCTCAATCTCTCACAACAATGGCCTCATCACATCACTGGTTATAGTGATGAGATCAGCACCGAGAAATTATCGATCTTGTTGCAGTTTCGACATCCACAGGTTTCCGCTGGGTTCGAGGACGGAACTGGATCTGTTAAGATGTTCAAACTACATTTGTGTGAGTTCGATTCCGCGTCGCTGACGCTGTTGTTATATGCCCCTTTTAAACCTGCCCCAGAATTTTCTCTCCCCCGTTGTAAAATGGGGTTAGGGAGAGTACGGATCCCTCCCCTCCCCCGCCCCAACCCACGGCCTTTGTGGAATTTACGCCAGCTCTTCACTGCCTCTCTTTCATAAACGGCCACACGCAGACTGCAGTCACACACGGGTGTGTACACACGTACATATACCATACACCCCTCACCTCCATTTCAAGGCGGAGTGCCACTCTCACTACCGAACGTGAGTCCCCCGCTGTTCTTTCTTCTTCCATCTTTACTCTTTCGAGAGCTTCTACCCATTGTCATTCCAAACTTCATTATACCCCCCTAGTACCTCAGCCCCCTTCTCGTCGAGAGGGCTGGTGCCAGTGCCAGGTTGATGTCAGAGGTAAACATATTACTGATCGAAAGCTCCTTCCTCTTTAGGCACCCGGAAAGGTGGGGAGTGGGGGGAGTGGGCGGGGAAAGCCGCTCTCCTGCCATCGCGCTTCGTCTAAAAAAACACTCGTGTGTAACCAATAGTATATATTCGTGCGTTACGTACGTATTCAGGCATTCGTTTACATAAGAGGAGCTTGACTGTGGCGTTCAATGCGAGGTGGCGCTGATAGCTCCTCGTCACGAACTCCATCGACGCCTATCTACCATTCATTCAACTAACAAGCGGGGAGGCCCAACAGCCCCTCTAGCCAGGGATGGACGCCATGAGACGCCGACATCATTGCGTCATTCGCCTTTCGCTCGTGGACGAAATTTCCTTCCCCCGATCGAATAATGAAACCAACATAAAGATCAGCATATCAGTCTCTGGTGAGTCCGAAGGAACTAGGAGCCAGTCCTCGTTTGGGGGAAAGGGATCGGGAAGTATGTGCATTTTTTTTACACCAATTAGCGATCAGGTATGGAACTTCTTCAACTACGGTGGAGGAGGGGGGGGGGGATTTATGTGAATACGGGAGAGAAAAGATAGCGGTGTTGCGATTGATTATATGTCCTTGATGATCTGTATAAGATCTACCTCGTTCTGTGGGGAAAAAACAGCGCGTCCACCATTAGGGAATCAGACCTCTACGTACGCTGTCGTTTGTGTCCGCTCTCGCTTGGGGTTAAACCCGACACCTTGACGGCAGAAATCCAACGCCTTATCAACTATGTTAGCAAGAACTCCCCATTGCCTTATATAGGAGTCAGTGCAAGTCGTGCATGTTGTAAGGGATAAGGAGAGGAGGAAAACGGAGACAAAAGAGGTCTAGCAAAAAGATAATAACAGAAAGGACAATGACAAAAAACGAAAGAAAGGACATAAAAAAAACTTCAAATGTCAGACCGTACCCTATCCACCCCCGACCCCCTCTTCGTCGAAATTTGATGACTTTCTTATCATTTATCTTGATTTTTACCATAAGTTATTTCCCTTCTTCTTCTGCTTTTGATTCTTTTCCTCATCCGTCTCCTACTTCTTCTCCTCTTTCTCCTTCTTCTACTTCTTCTTCTTCTTTTTCTTCTTTCTTGTTATTTACTTTGTCTTGCTCTCCTATTTAGTCTTCTTCTCTTTCTCTTTCTTCTCGCTCTTCTTCTTCTTTTCCTCTTCCTCTTTCTTCTCCTTCTTCCCATTTCCTTCCTTCTTCTCATTTCCTCTCTTTCGCATTTTCTCTTTCTTCTTCTTATTTAACGTTACAGTGATAAAGGGGACCAAGGAGGTGCATTAAATGTGCCCCCCCCACACTGATCGAAGTTAATCCGATTTTCTGTTTTAGTGTTTATCTTCCGGTTTCTTTTCTTTCTCCAATCTTCCTGATATTTTTTCATCCCAGATTAAACCTTCCCCCATCGGATTACACTCATTACTTTTACAGTTGTTTCCCCATTTCATTCTCCTATTACAAGGGTGAAATGGAGAAACAACGATTTATGTAGCTTCATCACGTCTTTCCCTACCCTAACTACACCACTTTTGGTTGCGAAATTGCATCGAACTTCTTATCGTAAAATGCCACCGCTGCTTTTCGCTTAAAAAAGAAGCGGCAAAAGTCGATTTTGGTGACTATTTTTAAATTGGGGGGGAGGGGACGCCGCTCGTATCCCCTATTATTTGGGGAAAGAAACTCAATGGGTAGTTTTCTGATCCCTAACTCATGTCCTCATCCTAGCGCGTTGATGCACGTCAACCCACATTCTTATTTTACCTGAGGTTTTATAGTGGTTAAAGAGGGGCAAAGTAACTGGTATCGAGGATAAAATCCTCCCTCCCCATCTTAAGGAGTTCATGGCCAGGCCGCCGCGTGAAGAAGGAAGGAGCTCACGATCCGTTACGAATGCGATTTGAGCGTGACTCGAGTTACGTTCCCGATTATCTCAACGAATCCACATTACGGGGGTCTGCGGCTGGTCCTCATGCTCATGCGCTACAGGGGCGTGGTTATGGCCCTTACGCGTTAGGTGAAAATAATTATAGACCTTAATTGTAATATGGGCCTGATTATGATCCTGACACACTGCAGGGTCCGGATTATGGTCCTTACGCATTACAGGGATCTGATTATGGCACTTACGCTTTACGGGGGCCTGATTGTAGTCATTATGTATTACGGGGCCTAATTACGGTCATTGTGTATTAAGGTCCTAATTATGGTCCCTTCGCGTTACCAGGGGCATAATTATAGCTCTTACGCATTACAGGGGGCTGAATATAGTCCTTACCAGTTACAGAGACCTGGTTATATTCCTTCCGCGTTACACACGCCTAAATATGGCCCTCACGCGTTATGTGGGTCTGGTTGTGGTCCTTACGCGTTAGCCGGGCGTAATTAAGGCCATTAAGCGTTAGGGGGTTGGTTATGGTCCTTAAACGATACCCTTGAAGCTCCCCCCCCCCACACACACACAACACGGATGACATTAGATGTCAAGGAAATAAAGGTGTCTGTGTCGAGAGGAACTACCAATTAGGAGTCGAGGGAATTAAAGCGAGTTGTTCCTCTTAATAATCCTTCATTTCCACTCATGGGGTTCTAGGGTTGGGGATTAAGGTCCTTGGGTTCTGGCTGCTGTTTGGAAGGGGTTGATGTGTAAAGCCAAGGCCGTCAAAGTTTTGGAGAAATGATGAGGTTTGTATGTGTTATTGGGCTGTTTTTTAAATACGCACCCTCCACCCCCCTCGAGGCCAATTGAACAATCTTTCTCTTAAGTGTTTGCTATTACCCCCCCTTCCCCCCGTTAAGCTATAAGATTAGAAGTGATCCTGTTGTTGCTGAAGATGGGTTGGATCAGCAAAAACCCTAGGATTCATTTACGGCGCGCCCGATAACGTATGTAAAAGGGCGAAGGGGGACAAATGGAACCCTAAGTTTCAATATAATAGGCCAACTAAAGTGTAGGTCTAAAAGCAATGTAGAGATGGTAATCACCAAGCGTAAAGAACTAACTGGTTAAAATTATATATAAAAACCAGAGGAAAATGCTGCACGCTTATCTGGTAGTTCACTGCTATTAAGGATCCGTAGATCTTGGATATCAAAACCAGAAAAAATGCTGCACTCTTATCTGGTAGTTCACTGGTATTAAGAATCTGTAAAGCTTAGATATTAAATACCAGAGAAAAATGCTACACCCTTATCTGCTAGTTCCCTGATAATAAGAATATCTACAGCTTGGATACCAAAACCAGAGGAAAATGCTGCACCCTTATCTGATAGTTCACTGGTATTAAGAATCTGTACAGCTTGGATATCAACACCAGAGCAAAATGCTGCACTCTTACCTGGTAGTTCACTGGTATTAAAGATCCGTAGATCTTGGATATCAAAACCAGAAAAAATGCTGCACTCTTATCTGGTAGTTCACTGCTATTAAAGATCTGTATAGCTTAGATATCGCATTCTTTAACAAGATTTAGGGGGTTGATTGGCCTATAGCGAAAACCGTAGGGGTGGGGGATGTTCAGTAGGCTAAACATGAAGAATAATGTTAAATTTCCCACTCTAGAATGTATATACAGTTAGATTAAGTAGAAAACTTTAGACAAACTAAACTACCAACCACTTTCCAAACAACTTAAACCCTTACAGCGAATCTTTGTAAATACCTTCGTGATACTTTAAAAATAAACCTAACTTTTTATATTCAAGGCCTTTATTTATCTCTTCTTCCCTATGTTAACATCTTTAATTTCCAAATTTAGGAAGTAGGATGTTGATTATCAAAAACATCGGGATGGTTTTGAAATGGGCAAGTCTGGTTATCGGATGATTTTCAAGCTGTCCAAGAATTCTAAAGTCGCAGAAGAATTTGTTGGGCTAAAATTAAACGTACACTTTATTCTTCCTTAAGGTATATTTATGGTTAAATATACATAATTATTAACATTTGTATTATCAAAGTTCAATTGATACTGTCATGTTTAGTGGTTGCCTATATAAAGACAGACCATCAACCTTAGGTCAGGTTTTTTAAGTATAATTAATAATTGCCATCACTTTCTAGCGGATTTTAGATAAATTAAGTACTTTCAACAACTATAGAAGACGGTTAGTTCGAAAAAATTTTACAAACTTAATCCACGAAGTCCCAAAGATTAATTCAAAGCCTATTTGTGAAGGAGCAGAAGGATGGTGAGGCTGTAGGCTAATCAGTATTAATACTTCTAAATATGCGATATAAAATTACCTGTTGTTTAATGTGTTTAATACTCATGAAGTTTCCTATATTTTACCACAGGGGCAGTGGCAACTAAGCGGATTAGTCTAATAACTAACATTTTTTTCGTTTCTTGACCCGTATTCATACTACATTTTTTCCCTTTAAAACTCAAAATGGCATATTAATTTCTTAACCCCAAGATATATTTGTGAAATACGAATACAAACTACTTTTAAACATTTACCATAAGTATTTTTTTAACTCCTTCTGAAGGTAAAATAGTTCAAGCTTGTGCGAATTTAGACGTGATAAAAAAGCCTTGCGTAGGTAAAAAAGGATTAAACGTGTGAAGCCGTTTTTCTGATCTGTAAGTTTGCCTTAATTTTCTTTTGTTTACATCTATCTTCCTTTTCCAATATTCTTTCTTCTTCTCCAAGTAGTGTAGGTTTACTATATTTTTTTTCTTATCTTCCTTCTCCATTTTTCACCCTTATAGTCCAAGTGATGGATATTTATCTTAATTTTCTAGTTTTACATCTATCTTCCTTTTCCCTTTTCACCTTTATTGGAAGAGTCGAGTAAGTTTACCTTAATTTTCTATTGTTTACATCTTCTTTTTTCATTTACCACCCTTATTTTCCAAGTGGTGTAGCTTTACCTAAATTTTCCTTAGTTTACCTTTTCTTTATCCATTTACCAACCTTATTATCCAAGTGATGTAGGTTTACCTTAAATTTTTGTTTACATCTTCTTTTTCACATTTATCACCCTTATTGTCCTAGTAGTGTAGGTTTACCCTACACCAGCGATAGACCGACATGATTCTTATCTTTTCATCGGACGCAAATTTCTAGATTGCTGAGAAAATTCGCAATCCAGATCATTTCTGAAGATTATGAACAAGAATTAATAAGGACGAACGAACAAACTACAGAACTAGGAGATATGAAAATTCGAAAGGGGACGTGGAGTTAATAATAAAGAACCGGGAAATCAAAAGGCGAATCGACCCACTTTAGACAACAATTTACTCAAGCTCTCGCCCCTCCTTATATATATATATATATATATATATATATATATATATATATATATATATATATATATATATATATATATATATATATATATATATATTCTCTCAGTTGGTGGGCATTTCACGATTTTCCCCTCATCAGCAGCGATTATTTGTGTCGCCTTTTTAATGTTCCACTTTTTGATGTTGAAATGAGGGAAACAAATGAGAGGGAACCCCGCCCCCCTCTTTCTTGTGCAAAAACTACAAACGTCTTTTAGTGTACAAATGAACGAACATTCCTTTCCTCCTTTGACTCCTGTGTGTATTCATACTGTACACATGTACTTAAGTAAACCCCCCCTACAAAAAAATGACTCGTTTTCCACTCGTCATATGGCATCCCCCCACCCTTTAATTTCCCCTTCTCCCCTCCCTCTGGTTCCGTAAACTGTGTGTTCACACGCCCCAGATAACTAATACGCCCACTTCTTCGCCCCTCCTCCCGCCCTTAGAGTTTTCGAGCCAGACGATGTCCTCAATGAATGCGTACGCACACGCCTGTGTGTACGTGTGTGTATGGAATCGTTTGTAGAGGTTGATACGTCCAAAATGAGTTATGTTTAATTATTGTGTCTTGACAAGTTCCACCACGTATATACACTTGTATATAATGTATATATAGGCGCGTGTGCGTAAAATATGTAGACCAATACAGTATAGAAGTATTTTTAGCTACAAAATGAATGAAACTTGAATAAACAAAGAGGGATTTAATCTTGGTGGGGAAGGAAGAGGAGAGAGAGAATGATGAATAAAAAAGGGGAAAATAAGAACATTAAGAAAAGGGGAACAGAAGAGGTAGACGAAGAAAAACGGGAGAAGAAGAGGAAGCATGATGAGGGGGGTGGAGATGACGAAGCTTGCGATAGCCGACCTCACAAGCGTTAAATGGTTGAGGGGGGGGGGGCATAGTAAAACCACCCAGAACAAGTCTTTACAAATCATCTAAATACTCATATTTCTTTCCATTTTTTCTATTTGATTTTTCATCTGTCCATTTTTGCCATTTTTTTCTCTCTTCATTTCTCTCTTCCTTTCTATTTTCTTTATTTTTCCATTTATTTATTTCCATTTCTCTCTTCCTTTCTGTTTTCTTTGTCTATCTGTTTCTTTCTTTTTTTTCATTTCTTTCTATTTTTTTCTTTCCATTCATCATTTCTATTTTCTTTCTGTCTTTCCATTTCTTTCTTTTATTCATTCCCTTGTTTCTTTCCAGGTTTTCCTCTCATTTCACTCATCATTTCTATTTTTATTTCTATTTTAATTTCTTTATTTCATCCAATTTTTCTCTATCTTTCCCTTTTCTTTTCTTTTCTTTCCATTTATTTTTATTTGTCCAGCTTTATATTTTTCTTTCCATTTGTTTAATTCTTTCTATTTCTTTCGTTCTATCTTTCCCCTTTCATCTCTTTCCATTGCTTTCTTATCCATCTTTCTATTTTTCTTTCTTTTCATTTTTTTTTAGTTCTTTCCATTTCTTCCCTAACCCTTTGGAATCTTTCTCTGGGAGTTTTCATTCTATGGATTCGTTTAATTGAAAGGAGGGGGAAGGAGACTCCAGTCAGAGTTCCTTTGTCCGAGGGTCCTATTTAGAATGCACTGTTCCCTTTAGGGACTTCGATTTGTGTGGAATCGCGGTTCGCAGGGATCGATTGCTGGTGTTCTTGATGAGGGGCAGAGTGGATTTACCATTCAGCCACAACTCCGACTTCTATGGTGGAGAAGGGGTTGTTATGATGAGAGATTCTGCCATTCTGTTTTATTGACTCTAGTAATTTGAGATCCAACGATAATTAGTGTTTCGCAAGGGAGAATCATAGCATGGGATATACTGCTGGAGGGTTTCTGGCAGTCTCTTCCTTAACACCCGCAGTTGGACCTGCTACATAACGTACATTTTCATTTCTTCTAACTTCACCATTTTGATATTTCCCTACAAAGTATTTTAACAGAGAAGTCTTTGCTTGTTTTTGCTTCGTATTTTTAAGAAAATAACAACCGCAATGGCATAACTCGGGCCGTTTTGTTGTTCTTTATTTGATGGCTGAGTTTTCGATGCAAAAAAGGAAATACGTATCTCTCATTCCCACTGATGGTATTCGGGCTATGTTATCATGGTTTGGCGGTGAGTTCCATCCCAAATCATTAACGATTTTCCACTGGCACTACTTGCCCATCTAGTGCACTGGCTCCCTCGCCTATCTTGTCCACTGGCAGCACTTACTCATCTTGTCCATTGGCGCAGCAGTTGCCTATCTTATCCAATCCAAAACTCATTCATGATTCTCCACTGGCAGCACCTCCCTATCTATTCCAATGGCAACATCTGTCTATCATGTTCCATGGCAGCACTTGCCCATCTTATCCAGTGGCAGCATTGTCATGGCGGCTTGTCTCCTCCCCATTACAAGTAGGTCCTCGCATTTCAAGATGAGGTGGCTCTCGATATCTGTGTAGCATCTCATAGATAGAATCCTCGCCTGAGGTATTCGCATGATGAGCTGGATCCGGAAAACGTCACGTCACAGGAAGGCCGATCAATCCTAGAAGGGGGCCGATTCCTTGCCCTGAATATTTGATGCGTTCTTTTTTCATTCAATTCTCTACTAATTGTGACGCTTGTATATATATATATATATATATATATATATATATATATATATATATATATATATATATATATATATATATATATATATATATATATATATATATATATATATATATATATATATATATATATATATATATATATACATATATTTATACAGAAAGAAAGAGAAAATATAAGTTCTGCGGGTGATAACAACCACCACCGGGCTTTCTCCATATTTATGAGTAATTCTGCCTTTCAAAAGCCTTTTGAAGAGAGAAAGAAAGATGCAGAAACCTTGTATATCTGACTCTCTCTCTCTCTTTCTCTCTCTCTCTCTCTCTCTCTCTCTCTCTCTCTCTCTATATATATATATATATATATATATATATATATATATATATATATATATATATCTCTCTCTCTCTCTCTCTATATATATATATATATATATATATATATATATATATATATATGCAATTGTGTTTGTGCACATTAGGGACTGTGTGTATGTATATGTCAATATGT
The DNA here is from genome assembly GCA_963969495.1 of Ceratothoa steindachneri. NCBI lineage: Eukaryota > Metazoa > Arthropoda > Malacostraca > Isopoda > Cymothoidae > Ceratothoa > Ceratothoa steindachneri. Next base: position 37,534,978 of record OZ018320.1, read on the forward strand.
GCTTGCATATTAGAGAGTGTGTGTATTTATATACCACTATGCGCTTGCATATTAGGCAGTGTCTGTGCGTATAGGTCAGTATGTACGCGCATATTAGAGAGTGTGTTTATGTATATGCCCGGATGATGCGTGTATATTAAGGAGTGTGTGTACGTACATGTCAGTATGTGCGTGCATATTCGGGAGTGTGCGTACGTATATATCAGTATATGCATCTATATATGTATAAATGCATGTCAGTATATATTTATTCATAGCCCATTGTAATGCGGTCGCTCAGATATAATAAGTCCTCCTCATCACCCCCCTTCCCCCCCTTCCCCACTAATACAGGGTGAAAATATTGCCTCGTCTTCGAGGACAGCGGATGATGGAAAGGGAAGGGCGGCGCTAAACACCCTCGTGAGGCAGTGCCTGTTGCATTCATGGCCACAACACCTACCTCATCAAACAAGTGGATCAATACACTTGCTTCTGTCGTACCTCCACCGCAGGGGCGCTGACGTGTGAGTGTCTGCAGAGGCCAAGGGTGCTGTGAGTTATTGAGCGGGGGGGCGGAGGTGCTTTCCATTTGAGTCTCCTTTAAGGCACTATCTACGATTTCAAGGAGGATCTTCATGTTTGTTGCGTTGACCTTTATTATATCGTTCCTTTATTCTTTTATCTATCGGTTATTACGATAGATAAAGGGAGAGAGACCTTAGGCAAGAGGAAATCGAAACAGGCCGAGGAATAGTAACAAAGAGACTGAGAATGATATAGTGATATGAAGATAGAGACAAATTTGGGGGAAACTGGAACTGTTCTATTTGGGGTTTTGGACCTTCCCTCCACACCCCGTTCTTGATGACTGCTCCCGGCTACATATTTATGATGTCCATTAAATACGGGATGTCAAAGTAACTTTAATAATTTTTAAAGATTCAAACGTATAAAAAAATACATATTTCTTTACAAAATGAGGGATTGTAAGTTATATATAATTTCTTGTTTATCTATGTTACATGAAGATGTTCTATGTTACATGAAGATGTTCTATGTTACATGAAGATGTTCTATGTTACATGAACATGCCCAATATAAAGATGAATTGTGAGCCATATTCATAAATTAGTCGAATTTATCCTTTCTGAGGCCCCAAAAGCTCAGAAAGATTTGAGTCGTAATTAAGGTTTTTAAAAAATAAAATTTGTAAATATTGAAAACATATAAAACTTTGATTTTTCTTTCTTTTAATAATATATTTAGATTTTAAGTGTAGTTAAATTCTTACAAAATATTACATTTTCTTATGTATCCTATATTAAATGGACAGATTACGATCTCCATCCCACAAAACTTTAAAAAACATGTTTACAATGTACCTCTAACTCAAGCACAAACATCTGTAGGCTAAATGAAAGCGTCAGAAGCAATTCTAAATCACTACAAATCACTTCTAAATCACTACAAATCACTTCTACACCACTACAAATCACCTAGGTCAGGCAGCCTCGAGTAGTGTTATTACATGAATACTTCACTACATCGCATTCAACTAAGCCCCATTCCACTGATAATTTAAGTACTACTTTGACCTTGTGTTTCATGGGTGATTAAAATTAAATACAAGCTTCCACTATCAAAGTCATAGGCAAAAAATTGTGTAAGGGAAAGAAGTGGTGAAAGAATGAGAAGTAAGGGAATAAGAAGAGAAGTGGCGCAAAATACAAGGCATAAAGGCATAGGCAGGCACTGGAGAGTAAGAGAGGAAAGTAGTGAAATACTGAGTAGTGAAAGAAGAAAAGTGATACAGGCGATTGGGAAAAATGCAAAACAGAAAGACATAGGGGTGAAAAGTGTGGAAAGAATGGGTTGTGGAAGAAGTGGAGAAGTAGAACAGTCGATAGCGAAAAATGTGCAGCACGATTAGTGGAAAAGTGAAGTGGAAAAGTAAGAGCCACAAATAGGCTTATCTCACACAAGAACAAAAGCCCACTTCCACACATCACTCTGCTGCGGGGGGGCCGCTTACGCCTGTACCGTCAAAGTAGGTACGAAACACATGCAACAAGTCTTTTCGTGCAGTTCGAGGGCCACCTTCGAGTACCGATAATGCAAGAGGGGGGGACGGAAATGTGGACGTGACTCGAAATTGGAAAAGGGAAGAGGCATGCGCGAATGACGTAATAAGATTTAATAGATGCAACCAACGAGGGTTTAATTACCCGACTGACCTGATAAGGCTGCCTCGGTAGCAGTTAGAAGTCTGAGCGCTTCTGGATCATGGTCGTCTACCGCCTTCTTCAGGAGGGTGTATTCGTCAACTACGGCCTCGTAATCTTGATCTTGGTAGCCAACAGACCCGTCGACAGAGCCCCCGGTCAAGCCCGACGCCGAGGAGCTGTTTGCGCTATGGATGCTGTCCCTGCGAGCCGTGATGGATGGGGATTCGGGGGCGGCTACGCCCCCGCGTATCACGGGAAGACTGGACAGGTACGCGTGGACTTCGGGTCGGACGCGAATTCGCACTGTCTGCCCATGCCCCCGACCGGCCACGGTCACGATTTTATCCTCCTTGTCGGGGGAGGAGGGATGGGGTCTTTGTGGGAGGGATCGCCGGGTTTGGTGGTCGGGAATCCCTACACCAGTAGCTGAAGTATTCGTTCTGCCTCCGGGCCTGGTTACACCCGGGGCAGAACTAAGCACGTTTTTTGACTGGCCACTTTCGAAGGAGGAGAATTGGACCTGGTGGTGGCTCTGAGGCTGACCCTGGGGACGCCCTCTTCCGAAGATGCTAGCGGGGATCTCGGGGAACCGGCGAGTGCCGGGTGTGTCGGCGCGGTGCTGCGAAGCCGATAGTGGAGGCAGCGGCGCCGTGTTACCGACAGCTAGGGCTCGTGGAGCGTCACTGACAACTGCACGCGCCTCGCTCGCACCAACCCCCACACGCGCCTCCCCGCCCCTCCCTCCCCCGCCCTCGTCTCCGCGCTTTATGATGCCTTTCAGTGCCGACGACGAAGATGAAGAATCTCTCGTCCCCGCCCTTCCCCTTCCCTCGCCTACGCCAGGATTGGGACCTGCCACGATGCCCCTGGGGTCTCTGTCTCCTTTTACTGTTGACGAAACCTGTGAATTGCGCCCTCTAGCGGGGATTGCGGACGCCGTTCTGAGTGTCGCGAGTCCTGGGGTTGGCACCCACTCTAACTTGGCACCCCCACCTGGCTGGCTTACCCACACAAGGGCCCCGCTTCGTCGCTCTGCTGAGTCTTTCTTCTCCTTGTGACCCGGGACTGATCGTAGTGACACCAAGGAAGTACTTCTCCCGGATCCGGGTCCGTCCCCAGGACTACCTTTAGCTGCGCGCGCTCGATCCTTGGTGGGTGGGCGCTTTTCCTTCGACCGATCCTCCTCCTCGGCACTCGAGCCTGTCGCCAGAAGAGGCCTGGTCTCCTCGAGCACAGACGAGGTCACAGAGCTGAGCTCGGACTCATTTGAGAAGCTGGCACTGGCACTAAGGGTGACGTCAGAGGGGAACTTTTTTGAAGGGGAGAGGGGGTGTTTGGTACGGGGGTCGCCAGGGGAGGAAGTCAGACACTGGTAGGAGGCCACTGGACGCGTGAATGATCCACTTTCCCTCTCAAGGCGCTTTCCATTGTAAGAGGGGCGGTTGAGACCGTGCCCTCCCCCTGGCTTCGGTTTCTGGACGTGCCAGAGGTCGTCACTACGCTTGAGGATCCCTTTCGGGGTCCCTGGTTCCTTCTTGGTGGGGACAGAGCCTGGAGAGGGACTCGAGTGTGCGGGCGGTGCCGCCGACTGATCCCGGCTCCTGTGACCCTCGAGCGACAACACAGAGCTGTCTCGTCCTCGGCTCCCTGCGTCTGCGTACACCCCGTCTCTCAGCGGGGTCGAGGGAGAGACGATGCCTGCTCTTACTGCTGCAGGAGGAAGAGGAGGAGGAGGAGGGGGAGACGGGGAGGATCTGGGCGGAAGAGCTCGATCGAGGTTGGGGGTGAGATGGGCTTGGCGGTCGAAGGACTCTGGTAGAGACGCACTTTGTGGCTCTCCTCCGTGGCGCGTTCTCTCGAAGAGAGGAGGGGGTAGGACTGGAGGGGGAGGGGAAGGACGGCTTGGTTGCATGGGGGGTTTGCGAGAGGAGATGAGGGAGAGAGGGGGCTTCTGAAGAAGAGGAGACGTGGGGACCCTTTCGTAAGGGACGTAAGAAGGCAGAACACGTATTGCGCCAGGGACGTTGTGCCCCAGTTGGTCTTTCTCAGTGCATTCCTCTGGATCCCCACTCGGTGATACAATGTTGACCCGCTCTTTGGGGGAACTAGCGGTGGGCTGAGGTTTGAAGGTGGTCATTGGGGATGCTAATTCCGACCGCCTTCCCATCGTGTCACTCTCAATGCTGGTCAACTCATCGTCTCCTTCGTGGCCGCTCTTCATCCTACGGCCTTCAGCAGCCTTCCACTCCCAGTAGCCCCTACCACGACGACCTTCCACTTGTACCCGCTGGAAACACCCTAGGAAGGTCTTCTCTCCCCCGGGGAACGTCGTGTCTTGGACCGATGTGCCTCTAGACATTAACCCCTTGTTAATGGGGGCCTTAGCTGATGTCATTCTTGAGGATTCTTCCCCAACGGGGGTCGTCAATCCTGAATACGATTTTTCTTGCCCTTTCCCCCGCCCGGGGTAAGGGTCCCATCTGTCCTCCATGTGCCCAGACTCTGCCCAATGGTGTCTGGGCAAACTAACGTGTCTCTAGTTTGCTTTGTCCATAATTAAAATTTCATCTAAAATGAAACGAATTAAGATGAATCCTCTGATCCAAATTCTCACCAGTATTGATGATGACGTGACAAGTACATCAAATACGTTCCCCTTAAAGGGGAGATCTCATACCCTCCCACATGCTAACTGGTCGGATAATTTTGATATGATAAACCGAGTATTGCTATTTTTTTATCTGATTTGCTATTTGTTAACGCATGCTAGTTGATACATTTCATCGGTCTGTTAAAATAGCTAGATAATAGGTAGTAAGATGTCGATAAATATGGGAACGGGTAAGAAAGTACTAGAAGTGCAATCACAGTCAGGTTAACTAGGGAGATAAGCGCTCAAAAAGGGACAGAGATATATTCACAGAGTCAAAAAATGGGAGAGGAAATAGATATAAGGGGAAAAATACAAAGAAATCCTGATTATTTTTCCCTCTACTTGACTTTAACTGAAAAAGCAAAGTCAGACTACGAGCTTATGTCTTCCCTCTTCATCTCCCGTGTGTGGTGCGCGGGATTGGCGAGCAGAGCGCACGTGTAAAATCTCTTTTCTCTCCGAAGAAATTCAGAAAAAATATCCCCTTCTCTACTTATGGCTTTCATAAGGGAAGAAGAAAGAGGGAGAGAGAGAGGGGGGAAGGAGGGAGAGAAGAGAAATTGCATTGTGGGTGAGGTATAAAAGACTATCGTCAACTTTGCTTCGATAAGCGAACGTTCCATTGGTAGAGGGTAGACAGCCGCGTAACTGGAGCTCTCCTTAGTTGTCCACAATATGGATTTGGCTGTATTTTGATCGATGTAAACGCCATTGCCATTATTATCTCTCCGCTTATTTTACATCGTCTATTTTCCGGTAATTCTACAGATTAACAACTCCAACGCAATCGAAGGCTCTTTGTTATAAAAAAAATAGAGATATTTTTACAAATTAAGGCGCGCAAATTTCTAAATATGATGTTAGGACGGATAATACATTGGCAGCCATCTTGTCGTTGATTGTTTGTTTTGAACCACCAAAAGAATGTGTTAGGTGGGTAGTTAGGTAAGTTAGTTTTTATAGGTTATGTTAATTTTAGAGAGAGGGTAGCTTTTTTTAGTAAATTTTAATTTTCGATTTATCCGCCAGAAAGGAACCACACGGGAAGCCTATTCTTGTGAGAAGGCGTGGCATAGCCTATAGTTTAAAATGTTTGCTCTCTGTGATGGTTGTGAAATAACTTTTTGCGTTATCCCGTGGATATTATGCTCGTTTCGAAGCTATAATTGATTTTTGTCCAAAGCACGGCCTAATAATCCCTAAAGAACACGTTTGTGAACGATGGGGGAGTAAGGCTGAATTAGATTTAACTAGAAGGATATGGAGATGCCAGATAATTTGAGGAATCGAAGACAAAAAATAAGAAAATGTAACTTGTCGGAATCAGTTTTTAAAAACACTTAAAAATGGACGTGCCTAGATAGCCTAATGCCCCTGACCTATATCGTAGTTAAATTTGCATCATCGTGATATTTATTTGTTGAATCGGGGCAATTAAACAAATTTTAACAAAACTAATGACGTCACAGCAGCGGCATGCAATAGATTTATGTATTGGAAAATACTATTTTTAAGTTCTAATAACTCAAAAACTATTACTTTGCGCAGCGGAAAAATAGCACTAGACTATTCAGATAGGCCTGTGGAATAGATTGAATGCATTAAAAAAAAAGTTGGATTTATTAATCTGTAGAATTACCTATTTTTCTCTTGTTTACGTCAAAGGAAAGAATCCCCATTCATCGATGTCCATTTTTCTGCGAGTACGTCCTTAAAAGTGAGCACCATTAAAAAATAAATCACATTAAACAATATTACCATTTTCATCCTGTTAACCAAATGAGTAACCAAATCATTAACCAATAACCAATAACCAGATGATTTCATCAGGCAGAATTCATCTATTCAGGCGATTCACCCACTCACCCTCACAATCTCTCATACATCCATAAAACATTACTCATCCATTCCCCCTCATTCATTCATAGCTTTGTACTACACTTGTCAATACTAATGTTTTAAATTTCTAAAAAAATATCTTTTTGTAACAATTATTGAATCATAATTGTAAATTTTCGACCATTTTAGATCTTCGAACATCCGTCATCCATCCATCAATATTTCACCGCCCATAATAAATCCACAGACTACATAAAAAGGTTTAGCTGGTGGCACTAACCCAGTTGTTGCGCCCCTCAGAACCAATCAATCAATCAACCAAATTATTAAAGTGAACTTTTAAATAAATGTTCGATTGGCTGACAGCTCCCACACAAAGACTTGAAGTAACGAAAGATGTTGAAAAGATTCCAGAGTAAATTGAATCGTTCAACTAGAGTGGACATTCTACAGGGTTGACCATAGATCACGCTACCATTGATCGACTGAATACTTTTTTCTATTAAATAAGATTGTTACTTTAAAAAAATCAATGATTTTTTAATTATTAAATTAAATTTCTATTGAAAAACTCAATAACTTATTGAGATTGCAATGAATTTTCCTATAATAGCGCAACTTTTGGGGCACCCTGTAATGTAGTCGTTAAGAGCATTATCAACTAATCAGGGAGGTAATCAATCAATCAATCAATCAATTCCCGACCCAATTTCATTGTCATAGGGCAGGAGAGGAGGGAGGAAGTGGAGAAAATTGGTGGAGGAGACAAAGAGAGGCCTTTAGGTAGGCCTGCCTCCCCCCCTTGCGAAGCACGAAATCTCACTGATAGTGTTGTCATGTATATAAAAAAGGATACCAACGAGGGCAATTTCAACATTGAAGACGAAAAGAGGAGAAAATGTGTAGAAATAGCCCGAAGAGTGTAAAGAGGCGACTACTTAAAGTGTCGGAGCTGGACTCGAACTCGACACAGTGGGTACAACCTTTTCAATTAAAGGAGATTCCCCTTCGTGTGGTGGGGCGGGTAGGGCACGGTATACTGAGTGTGTCGCTATCTGGCGCGTTACGAGGACTGAGTTCTAAAACCAGACACGTGGGGAAAATGAAACACTAATAAGGTCATAAGCTTTCAGTCGAGTGAAAGCTATTATTTTTATTAAGAGGAAACCAACGAGGGCATAACCGCGTTTTTTAATATGTTCATCAAGAAAATGGTAAGGTAATGGAAAGTGAAAATGTGTTGTGGTATTTAGCTCAAGTAGCAAAAGGAGGAGACTACCTGGGGTTGAACTGTGCCATGGGTACACAATTCTCTTAAACTTTCCGAAAAGTTGTGTTCGATGCGCATCAACTCTGCGAAAAATAACGATTTCCCGCAGCTTAAAGCCGTATATGAAGGATATTAATAATATTATAACACCCCGTCTACCCTAAATACTTAAGGGCAACTTCAAGGGAGAGCATCATTTAAATATGTCCAAATAGTAGGACAAGTACATACCTTGAAGTCTTGAAGGAAATGAAGCGTACAAACTTACTTTTCCCGTTACTCCCCCCTCTCCTCTATCTCTCCCTAGAGACAACGCATATGTAGAGGAGGAGTTTGGTACATGGCGTGGTCAATAAAGGCGAATTATGTTGATTAAGCGTAATTATTATTTGAATATGGTTGAAAATTGCACGCCTGTGCTGAAGGTCAATGCGTCTAAAGATGATTCCTTATTTTTTGCATCCTCTCTTCTTCACGATGATTTGCTTTGTTTAGCTATACAGATATAGCTATAATTGTCCAGTGAGTAGGGCACAGGAGAACAAAGGAGAGATTTGCACAGCAGAGGAAAGATAGAGGGGATAGGAGAAAAACAATAAAAAATAAACCTAAGAGTAAAAAAAGAAACTAAAGTGGTTGGCAAATGTTTTAAAATAGCTGTTTCCGACCAATCAAAACATCTTCCCTAATGCGTGAATAGGGATTTGAGTGATTTTCCTACATGACGCTTGTTATTTAAACGTTAACCTTCCAATAATCCGAACTAAACTCGCTAATCTGTTGATATGAAAAGAAAATGAACGGGTATAAAATTGTTCTGGTTATCAGCATTACTCGCCTGAAGAACAGCATTTTCGATTAGCCCCTCTCTGACATGAACTAGTCCTGAACATGCTCTGAAATATGCCCACATTGGGTGTTTTTAAGTTCTTTGATAAATCATGGCTCACAAGCTGAATGATGGCAGGTTATTTTGTACAACTTGCAGAGTAATGTGTTGTTATCGACTCATACAAGTATCAAAGCTTAGAAAGCAAAATTAAATTTGAAAATAACATCTATCCGGCTATTTTTAACAATTAAATTCTTTTGAAAATATTTTTTAGCCAACGAATATCTTAGACAAATCAAATGTAGGATTTGTTGACGATCTATCAGTAATTTGGTTCTAATATATAATATTTCAAAGTATTATTCATCCGGGCAATTATTTCGAGGCGAAATGTGATGAGAGAACACAATTCCCTAAAGCCCTAATGTTGATTCAAAAGTCAGCAGATGATAAACAAATAGAAATGGATTAGGAGAAAATGCATAATTTAATTGTTCCGATTAAGTTACATTTAATGTCAATTATTTTCCAAAATACTGATGATATCAAAACAAAAAAATATCAATTTTCTTTTGTAATATAACCCCTTTCTTCCTAATATAGACTCACTAGACAGCTTACGTAGGAATCTATATCATAAAAAAACAAGTGTATGTATACGTATTCATGTGCATATGTGAGTTTTGGTTTATAAATCTCAGAACTCTTCGAATCACATTGATGTAGGCCTGTGGATGTGATCGTTCGAGGCAGTTTTTCTAAAAAAATGTAACTGATTTTAAAAGTTCTCACGCCCTCCGATCCCCCAAACCCCAAGCCAGTAAGTCTTGGGCCAAATGACGCCAGTCGTCTTTAGAAAATATTAAGCCAAAGGTGCCCCACCCCCGGCCCCTCTTTGACCTCCACGAATATTTAGATGGCCGTTCTGCCATGGACATCGGCTTTTTACCCCTAAAACCTTTCCTTGTTGATATCAATATTTGAAATAAGCACATGTAGACTCAAAAGTCAAAACAAGTCGCTTGTGTTGCAATCTGCTATGAGGAATGTATGGGAAGTGTGTTTGTGTGCACGTCAAAGGAGGGAGGGGATTCGAATCTAAAAAAATTCAAGGATTTACTTGTTTGCTCACGTTTTGAGTATTATTTACGCTTCTTATATCCTTTATATAAAGGATGAATCGAAACCTATATCAGTGTAAATCCCTAGAAAATTCCCCACCCCCCCCAAAAAAATTGTTCATTTGTTATTACACGCAAACAGTTTCTTCATTTAACCTTTTTTTCTATTAAAATTTCTCATAGGCAATTCAAGAAAGTATTTTAGTTAGCCATGAGAAGCCATTTTCTGTAACTTTTCAGTTTAGGAGATCGTAAACTCATCTAGAATTTATAACCAAGTAAAAAATCAAGTCATGTGATAACGAAAAGAAAAGCACAACTTCAAGGAAAAGATTTAAATAACGCAAATCTAAAAAAAGAGAGGAAATTTCTAAACGGAACAAGGAAAATGAACTTAAATAACACAATGGTGAGAATATATGCAAATGGATAGTGCAACATTCAAATATCGCATAAGCAAATATTTCAAAGGGATGGATTTGTGAAGTTCAAGAATTTTTTGAAATATGTTTAATAATATTAATAATGCAAAAAATATGATTAATATTTTGAAGTTATATATATATATATATATATATATATATATATATATATATATATATATATATATATATATATATATATATATATATATATATATATATATATCCATATGGAGCTCGGCCGTGAAGCCTGCATTTAATATTGAGGATAAATCCCAGAGCCACGAGAAACGGATGTAGCATCTTTTAATTTTTCACCACGTTTCGAAAACTACAAGTTTTCATCTTCAGGCTAGAATAAGTTTACAAAGTTAATATGTATGAAGAAAACTTGAAAATGCCAACAAGATATTATTTTAAAGGTGACCAATTACAAAATATCAGTAGAAAGTACTACAAGTTAAATTAAATATGACTTGGCAACAGTAATAATTTGCTTTAAGACTGACTCAAAAATTAGTTAATATATTTAAGGATTATTGCAGAAATTAATTACAAACTATAAGAGAAATTGACCTGGCATTATTTAAAGATAGTAAATTTAAACTTTGTTTTTAATTTTGTAAAGACTGTAAGAGTTAAAAACATTTAATATAAAAACGAAAACTTGTAGTTTTCGAAACGTAGTGAAAAATTAAAAGATGCTACATCCGTTTCTCGTGGCTCTAGGATTTATCCTCAATATTATATATATATATATATATATATATATATATATATATATATATATATATATATATATATATATATATATATACATGATGAAAATTAATGCAATATCGCAAGAAAAGATGAGGAATTAAACCACATTCTCCGAAGACAATTTAATTCAGAACAGTTTCGGTGTAGTGTATCTCACACCCTTTTTCAACTGACACTGGGCAGAAAATATATAAGAGAAAAACATAACACAAGATCCCCTCTTTTTCTCCCCAATCCCCTACTTGTGGCTAATCTGGAAGGGGGGGGGGGTGAGGCCTAAACATATTGAAGGGCTGACATTTTACTATTTTATTTATTTGCGATCTTATTACAGGATTAAAAGAAAATTGCCCCCCAGATAGATTTAAATTAGGAACTGACGATATAAAGCTCGATTCTACGATTCTTCTCTTAACATAGTTGGCCGATTTAAATAACATTTTACTTCCATTGAAATCGATCGTATGATTCTTGTCTCTAACATGGCGAAAAATTCCACTACTTTCGCTGCCCACTCTAATATCTCTTTTGTGTTTGTACAATCTCTTGTCTAGATTTCTCCCCGTTTCCCCTATATAAACTTTATGGCAATCGTTGCATGGTACTGCATATACTCCTATGTTATGATGTTCTTTGGGTTTCCTGGCCATCATCAATTGGTTTAAGGAATTATTATATTTAGAGGCTAGATTAATACCCGCTTTTCCAAATATGTCCTTTAAACTATTTAATTTATTAATCTAGCCTTTAAATATAATAATTCCTTAAACCAATTGATGATAGCCAGGAAACCCAAAGAACATCATAACATAGGAGTATATGCAGTACCATGCAACGATTGCCATAAAGTTTATATAGGGGAAACGGGGTGAAATCTAGACAAGAGATTGTACAAACACAAAAGAGATATTAGAGTGGGCAGCGAAAGTAGTGGAATTTTTTGCCATGTTAGAGACAAGAATCATACGATCGATTTCAATGGAAGTAAAATGTTATTTAAATCGGCCAACTATGTTAAGAGAAGAATCGTAGAATCGAGCTTTATATCGTCAGTTCTTAATTTAAATCTATCTGAGGGTCAATTTTCTTTTAATCCTGTAATAAGATCGCAAATAAATAAAATAGTAAAATGTCAGCCCTTCAATATGTTTAGGCCTAACCCCCTCCCCCCCAGATTAGCCACAAGTAGGAAATTGGGGGGAAAAAGAGGGGATCTTGTGTTATGCTTTTCTCTTATATATTTTCTGCCCAGTGTCAGTTCAAAAGGGTGTGAGATACACCGAAACTGTTCTGAATTAAATTGTCTTCGGAGAAAGTGGTTTAATTCCTCATATATATATATCCATTAAACCACATTGAAAGAGAAAACGTAATAATTTTTCCTTGCACTAATATTTTTATTACCTTTTTTGGAAAAAATCCGTGCAGGGAAGCGATTCGAACCAGGCACACTGAGGCAGCGAGTACCGCTTTGATCACAGTTAAAAGTATGCCGTTAGTCCATTATGCTTCGCTGCCTCAGTATGCCTGGTTCGAATCGCTTTCCTGCACTGATTTTTTTCGAAAAAAGGTAATAAAAATATTACTGCAAGGAAAAATTATTCCGTTTTCCTTTATCTTTGCATCTATTTACTTTAGATCTGGACCGGTTTTTTTATAGTTTAGTCCTACCATGATTAAATGAAATGATAAAAACTATTTCCAGAACATGGAACTGTTTTATAGATTTTAGCTGGCGAACCACCTCTTTTACATTTGTGGTACACGATGTTGATAAGTATATATATATATATATATATATATGAAATAAAATATATACTGGATTACAAACTCACATTCAAAATAGTGATATAAGAGATCTCTTTGGGTATAATTCTAAATAAAGATGGAATAACTAGGAATATTTTCCAATTTAGCAATGAATCTATATCTTGGAATAAAATACTTATCCTGCAGTAAGAGGTGGACGAAAATCTTATCATTCTGAGTCTTCACTTCAACTATAACATGAAGGGATGAACGATGGAAGTTCAAACAGTCAATAGCATCTCCCACTCCTACACAAAATAATATATTTCAGTCAGGAGACATGAAATATAATGACGTGATTGTTACTCATTTGGGAGGTTTGGAGGCACATTAAGGTAATTTAAGCTTTACATCCACTCGGGGAAAATGGACCATACCGGTCCAAGCCCTGAAGGAACCCACTCCACCCTGTGAGAACTAGAGTGACTGTGAAGTATTGTAGAGCTGGGCGAAGGACCACACCCTACACCTCATTAATTCCTCATTAAGTTAAAGGTGTATCAAAACCCATACACAGGCAGACACACCCATACATATGTATATACACGGGCCTTGTGGACTCCCCCTTTCTTGCTTTTATGACCTCTTGTTATGACCCGATTAACAGTCAAAGTTTTTTTTCTCTCTCTCTCACTCTCTTTCATACACACTCTCTCTCACACTCTCTCTCCCTCTCTTTCACACATTCTCTCTCACTCTCTCTTCTTCTCGTTCATACACACACTCTCTCTCTCTTACTCTCACAATCCCTCGCTCTCCCTTACGCTCGTTCTCATTATTTTTCTCTCACTCGCATTATTTTACTCTTGCTATCTCTCACTCTCCTTCCCACCTCTCTCTCTCTTTCTCTCTCTCTCCCCTAACCCCTGCAATGGATCGTCAGATTTAGCCTGGGTCACAATGCTGCAGCTGACATTTGTATAATTGAGTTGCCTCGTGGCACCCATGCCTATAGGAGGATCTATGGCTAAATTATCTCCATATGTTTTCGCTTCCTCTACCTTTACCCCTTTCTTTACAGATCTCTTCCTGCAAACCTCCTGGCGGAGTTGCCCTCGTTGGTCTTCATTTTTTAGTTGTGAATGATAATAAATATCAGAGAGAATCAAATAAAGTTGTGAAATCCAATGAACTCAAATTAAAAGATTGAATCTGCCATACGAAGCCTTAGGAAAACTAAATGCTGGGGCTTAGAGGGCACGTTTAAAGCTCCCAAGAATAAGTTCACAGGGAGAAAAATTACGTACAAGAGTTTGGGCACTCTTTTTTTAATCTACCAATCTTTTTTTTTTTGGGGGGGGGTTCTTGACCCTTCTTAGCAACAGGGGGCATGTTTCCATATGCACACATAAAAATAGGTACGCCAAGAGGACATTCACTCACACTGAAATAATAAACTAATAGGCCACCAATAAACTATACAGTCCATAGCTCTAACGAACATCGAATATGTTCAGTTGTTGAATAAGAATCGAGCTTCCTTCTGATATTTTACCGTTCTTACGTTGGTTCAAGTTTTCATCATATGATCTTTCTGTTACTTCATTCCAATGGTCCCTCGTCACTTAAAGACAATAGGTCACCAATAGGTTATGAAACTCACATCGGTGCCTTCTAGCCTGTCAAACACAAGTAAGTCCAAAATTTGCAAGCATTCTGAAATCATCGGTAGCTAAATTAGATATTGTTTTTTTTCATTCTTGTCTTTGTTGTGTGCATGAATTCCGATGAATGTGACCATATGGTGTGAACTAATGTGCATATTAATCTCTACGTACATTTATGTTGTTTTCGGGGAACTTGGAACGATAAATGGGTGGATTTATGTGGAATTTGTGTGAGCTACAAACTTAATAGTTATCTAAGGTCTATCACTTCTTCAAGTAGCGCACACCAATGGAAGATGGGGCACGTTTGAGGTTAGCCTTGGATAATGACATACTTCACAGGAATAAATAGCAGGGACCTTGGCAATCCATATGATATTATGGGAAATTAATTGTCTAGGAATAATCCGTACGCCAACGAGGGGTTACACTGGATAAAAAAAAATAACAAACAAACAAAGAAACACTGAAATAGATCCCTAATGGAAAGGACAGCTATAACGACTTGAAAAGGGAATTCCAAGCCTCCGAACGGAAATTGTACTTACACATGATTACCAAACCTCTCAGATAAGAACGCTAAGCCTTTCAGTGAGAAGGAATTTTGTGAGGCATAAGGGATGGGGGGAGGTGAGAGCGAGGTATTTTTTAGTCCCCATTCGCAATGCCTTCCCAAAGTATTCTCATTTTCTTAATTGCTTCGACTAACTTTTTGAATTTATTCACCTGAGTTTCTTAACTCCTTGTTGATGTTGAAATTGAATCGCTTGCCGTGTAAATTCAGGTTGAAACAGCTGTTGCAGGTTTCGTGTACGTCTCTCTATCTCTCTTTTTCCCCTCTTTCCTTCCCCGCTCTATCTCCCCGTATGCAGAAAACAAAGAGATCACAAAGAGTCGCTCCTGACTGTCACAAAGTAGTTCAGTTCTTTAGGGTTTCCAACTTCAAGAAAATAGTATGAAAAAAACAGCGCCACGAAACCTCCTACTCTCTTTCCATACACATTAATATACACGCACACAGAATCTGTAAACTCTTTCTGTCGATATTGATACAATTTTCTTGAAGCGCTTGAAATCATGGCCATTTCTTCTCAATCTTAAAATGACGCAAAAGGAAATTGATGATCGCTATTGCGAAAGAGTGAAAAGGGAGACCACGCTAGGCAAGCGAAAGGAGGAAATGAATGGATAGATGATAGGTCATAAGGAATCGAGACTGACAAGAACGGGTATAAGGATAAGTGCCCCAAAGGCAATGAATAGAATGCCCCAGAGAACACTATTGTCTACTTAACTGTACTTGAGAAGAAAATGAGTTGAAACAATAATTAGGAAACTTATAAACTCGACTATGATTGGGTCGACTAAACTCCAAAGGGGATCATTCCCTACTAGGTAAAAGTAGGAACAAACAAATGCAAGGACTTGCTCAAAGGAGCTTTCTTTTTCCTTGTGTCGTCAATGATCATAGAGGATTCTACTTCAAAAAACTACAGCTTCAATTATCCACTTAGGAGATTCCACGTTTCTCTCGTAAAGTTTTCAAGAATCTTATAAAAACACAAACATATACACTACCTTACTCATCACGCTTATTCACAAACACACGGGTTCGTACGATCATCCTTTCTATGTACAAACATCTGATCATTAACATAAACAACTCGTAGAGATCATAATCATCCTAAAAGTTCCAGACCCTATCATCCGGGTATCCGAACCGTGCAATTAGCTCATGGTTTTCAAATACGTCACGTCGCCTCCCGTTCATTAAAAAAAGGACACACGAATAGACACATACGCAACCATGCATACATCGAAAATCCTAACTCTTTATATACCTTTGTTTATCTTCATATCTGTCTATTTAAGGCTTTTCATCTTGTGCCCCCTCCTTCGCTTACTAAGAACTTCCATTATCTCGCTCCCTCCCCGATGCTGTAGGAAGCAGCCTTACAAAGTCTCTTCGGAAGAACAAACATAGGAAATACGGTCAATACCGTGCCATTGAAACTCCTTTCCCCGTTCTGGAGTCGTCGTTTGATCACTTTTACTGCAGGAAAACGAAAATGAAAAGTTCTTATCTCCTTCCTTAATAGTTGACACATGTTTTAAATTAGAAAACGAACCGTGACTACAAACCGAGTGTAAATAACGACTGTAGTTTGACACAGTAAATAAATAAAAACAACTTACCGGCTTTTGTATTGGAATACGTCAACGAAAGAGGGAAAATCCTACATGAATTCCTACTTATGTGGACTTGTTTTTTTTTCCCACATGAAGAAATCTGCATAAAAAATGACTGCATACAATTTTGCCCCTGCATTAAAAATTGTCATTAATTTTATAATCAGGTTCTTCGAAATAGCTGTTTCGAACCGACAGTCATTTTGGACCTTAATTATCGATAATGACCAGCTACATAACTTAATCCAACGAGGAAAATTTCATTTAATGAGATAAAAGATATAGAAAGGACGAACGGAGCAATAATAAATAGAAACGGAGAAAATAGTGAACTTAACTGCAATAAATCATGCCAACGCATGGTTTAGGGGATGTTTAGGTGAAATGGAGGGATTTCAGAACTTTCGGGAACAAAGTTCGTACGAGAAGCATTAGAAAATTTAGCCTCCATGCACAGCTTTAATCTATTCAATCTCTTGTCTCTGCATACGTCACCTCAATTCCATTTCTGACATTTTGGTATTGTGACAAGTGGCGTTGGTACAGATAATGTTACTAAATAATTACACCTGTTCTATATTACATTTTATTTCTCCCATTTCACTTTATTCTCCCCCTTGCTCTTTATTCACGGATTACCATACCTCGATTTAATTTAGTTTGATAACCCCCAAAACATACAAAACTGGCCTATTATGCATTTTACACTCCACTCTTGCAACCCTTTTCTTGCCATATACATATGATTGCGCTTCCCCCGCATCAGTGCCATATCTTGACAACCAAATAAGCATATAAATTGAGTTCAATGTGAAAAAACATAGAAACAAAGGATAGTTTCCATTTTTTCGTGATTTATCCAACAGACACTTCTTTACATTCAGTTAAATATAAACATTAATCGGCAACTCTGCGGGACATAATTGCCAGGTTTCACTTAATGGAACACGCCTTGTGATTGAGCAGCGAACCAATTTTGAAACGCAAAAAAATGATGAAAGTGACGCCCATAAATACGAACAATATCACATGACGATAGAAAGAACAAGATACATAAGAATAATAAATACAATACAGAGAAATGACAAAGATTTTTTTAATTTAGACAATAAGGAAAATTGGCACAAACCAGCTTTTATATAAGAGCAAGTTCGAATAAAGGGTATACAAAAGTAGGAACTTGAACTCTGTCGTCTTTATGTGGTCACTATCTTAAGTTTGTGGCCAGCTTAAAACATTGACTATACGTCCATTTCTCGCCCCTCAGTAATGCAAAAATCGAGAGTATAACTTCTGAAATGGAGTAAAATTCGCACTTTTCGGATTTCTTGCCTTTATGGAGGATATCCTTGCCTGGATTTTATGACGAAAGAAAGAAAACTGTAAATAGAGGCGAAAATAATGAATAATAACTTTTCATTTTATGCGGGTAGTCTACATCTTAATACGATAATTTGGGTTTATTTATATATCTTAGGTTTAGGCCTAGCCATTTCGAAGAACGAACCCGCAAACTGTTAAAATGATATAGCAAGACTCTTGAGAAATAAGCCCTATTCCGTTATTTTACTCCTACCTGTCACACACCTGGCCCCTAAAAGCCGTTAAAGCTGAAATAGGCATCAAAGCATCTTTAAATATGCCTCACTTTTAAATTACCCCCAAATTACGGCCATCATCTGCGTTAGAATCTCTAAAATGGACAACTTTCCGATGGGCCATAAACACCAACTCCTCCTCATCACTGCTATAATATTCGTTCATGAAACGAAAGAGCCGATTTATTTCTCGATTCGGACCGAAACTATCGCATCTTCGAGGCCATATCGTATACCGAATCACGCTTACAGTTTGTTACTTCCAAGAATTCAAATTTGAAATGATGAACAGTCCCTGCACGATGCAGTGTTTCTAGTTGAAAGAGAGTAGCTCTCTCCGCAAAATTTTAAAATGTTTCCCCACCTAAAGTGTATTTTCATTAACAAGTGAAGGTGTTCGCACTAAAAGTTATCATAATAGAATGTTTTTTTTCGGGAAAAATGTGTTTCCATACAAAATGGATTGTTTCGTATCAAACTTTGCTTTACTTTAGCTTAAAAGTTTAGGTTCCTCTTAAAGTAGTTTTCCCACCTAAGTTTAAACGTTTCAATCAAAAATATTAATTTTCCTCCAAAATGGTCTATTTTGCATCCGCTAAAATGTTTCAAGAAAAGTTGTGGCTTCCGTCTTTTTTTTCCGGTTAGACTGTGAATTGGCCACTAAAATGCCCCACAAGGTGGGTACTTTAAATTATTTGTGTGCATTTTCATAAGCTCTTGAAAACTTGAAATTTTTAAAGGGTTTAAAGCTCTCTCTCAAAGAGCGGGAAATTAGATAGAAGAAAAAATCAAAATATGAAAGAGCTAAAAAAAGTAGGAGTAAAAACGATGATGAAAAGGGTTTGCTTTGATGAACCTCATCATTGCTGGGGTTTAGATGGTGGTTATGAAACCTCCAGGGACGAATATGTACAGAATACAGGGTGACACTCCCAACCGGGCCTCAATTTCAATAGGCTTCCTTTCTTAATTGTTTGTCGAATTAAAAAATGAAACCTAAAAAGTTGAGGCCCGTTTTGGGGGGTCACCCTGTACATGTATTCTTGGAAGCGACGTTTGCGACAAACTTCCTAAATTTTCTCTATTTTAGACTTTTTTCTGTCATTACACAAACGTCAAATTAATTCATTTTCTCGTATTTGATATAATAAATATAGAGACGTTAAAAAATGAAAGACGCATTTTTGCTTCACATCCAAAACAATCTAAATCTGGGCCTACCTTCGTTAGCTTGGGCTAACGGTGGCCTACAAACACTATAAAGAAAGATTAGAAACCAACAGCTAATATTCCCTTTTCCGAATTCGAATATTGATTTAAGAGAGAAAATCTACGAAAATCCGGATTAATTCAATAACGATTTCATTGTCTCCATTGATTAGAGGTCTCGGTGAAGAATTAGATTAAAGACACGAGGGATTTTATATACAGAAGTAGGCAACAACAATAGCGCTCTAATACTTCACCTCCACAACTTATAGGCGATATTAGTTCTATCGCAACCTGTAGCACATTCCTTTAGTAATGATATTTTTCTAACAAGTATACAAACAAGAAAATCAGCTTCTAATTTCTCAATCACAGCATTCAGTTAATTTTCTTTTGTGACATTTCAAATTAGATGACCGGACAAATCATACCCTAATAACTTGGACCCGGGTCTTCTGATACTTAAAATATCGAATACCGTTAAATAAAGGTTTTAAAATGGAAACAAAACGAATTTGATAAATGGCCTTGTCTGTTTTACAGGAAAAAAATACTTTTAGTTATGGTTTAGCTTAGGTTATATTGGGTTAGGTTAGTTATCTTTTACATGAGATGTCCAAAGTATCTGATGTCCTAAATATGAATTGACCAGTTATGAGTGGTCTGGGAAGGAAGAGCCTTACACTCGTTTTGCACGACGGAATTCGAGCTCTTCGCTAAACGTTCATGCCTTGACAGATACTAAAATGTCTCTCAATGCATTTAGAAGCACTTAATCTTTTAATAGAATTATTTTATTATTGCTTCATTTTCGTCCACGATCATCAAAACTTATAAACTGTTCTCCCCCCCCCTCCTTCCCACCTGCTCCCTGTGAGGGCGATAGTCAACATTTCATTTTTGCTAATAGGCCAAGTGAGTGAAATTTAGAGTACACGGGAGTACTATTTTTAGCCGTTGAGTCACAATGACGACGCTTGTCTGCCCCTCCACAGTTCACCCAATTTCTTGGCATCCAAGCGACAAAGCAAGCCTGGTTGCCCTTGTCTTTTGTACGCAGCCCTCTCATCTTCACTTTTCCCCTCTTTACATTACCTTAGGTACAAAAGATCCATGCAAAGGGTGTGTGTGTGTGTGTGTGTGTGTAAGAGGTGCAATGCCCTGCTACAACTGAAACCTGGAAGAGTAGGACCCAACCTAACCAGACAGAAAGGGAGCCAGATATTTTCTATAATGCAGACATTTTATGCATTTCCATTATTTAAATATTATGGTATGAGATGTCCTTGGAATCATTGAAACCCCGGCATTTAGGGGGCGAGTAAATTTGCTAATGTATATAACAAAGACAGATCTCTCTCTCTCTCCTTTACTAACAGACGAGACGAAGATGAATGGATGGAGAGGCATAAAGAGAGAGAAATAAAGAATATATCTTAACAAAGATACTGAATGCCCGACAGTGTATGTGCTAGCAGAAAAAGCTGTACCCTACATAAAGGTAATCTCTAGAAAGGTTAAAGGACATTTTATACCATGACATCTCTTACCAGGACAATTCATTTCTAGGACAACTGATGCCCATGAAATCTTATACCATGCTAAAGATAACTAAACTAACCCAACTCAACCTAATAGAACCGTACATAACTCTGTTTAACATAACATAACCAACCTAACCTGCCTAATAAGAACATAAGAAAGAACATAAGAGAAGAAGAAGATTGCAAAAGACCCTTCATGGCCAACACTTGGCAGCTCCTGTTCCAGTCAACACACAAAAGATTTCTTACCAGAGAAAAGTCATCAACATTGTCACCCTTTACAGGAGTTCGTCAGATCTAATCTACAATATACATAAAATGCATCCAGAGGATTATGTACATTCAGGCAACCGCAAAATATAATCTCCCCACTCCTTAGAAAAATATATACATATGTACATAAAAAAGTCAGTCCCATCTAGCAGCTTCATCCATAGATTTATCTAATCTATTCTTAAAACTACCCAGAGAGGAGGCCTTTATCACATGTCTAGTGAGTCTATTCCATTTATCTACCACACGATTTGTAAACCAATTCCTCCCAATCTCCTTCCTAAACCTATACTTATGAAGCTTAAACCCATTGCTACGTATCCTGTCATGTTCACTAAGTATAAGAACCTTACCCAGATCCCCTTTATTATATACTTTTACCCATTTGAAGACTTCAATCAATTCCCCTCTGACTCTTCTCCTTTCCAATGTATGTAGATTTAGTTTTCTGAGCCTTTCACCATAAGGTAAGTTCCTTAGCCCACCAATCATCTTTGTTATCCTTCTCTGCACAGACTCAAGCAAATCAATATCCTTCCTATAATATGGTGACCAAAATTGTACTGCATAGTCTAGATGAGGCCTAACTAGCGCCAGATACAGTTTTAGAATGACTTCAGCACTCTTATTGCTTACACTCCTCCTATTGAATCCCAATATCTTATCAGCTTTATTCTTAGCATTTAGGCATTGCTTTCTAGGACGAAGGTCTGAACTTACCAAAATACCCAAGTCCCTCTCACAATCGGTCCTCCCTAAAATTCTCCCATTTAATTTATAACTATTCAATGGATTATTTCTACCTATACTAAGTATACTACATTTGTCTATGTTAAACTTCATTTGCCATTTCTCGGCCCAATTGGACAGAATGGTGAACTCCTCCTGCATTACAACAGCATCAGAATCAGCCCTAATGGCCCTACCTAGCTTAGTATCATCAGCAAATTTACTCAGGTCACTACTTATACCTATGTCAAGATCATCAATATAAATTAAGAATAGCAAGGGACCCAAAAAAGATCCTTGCGGAACTCCACTGCAAACACACCCCCACTCAGATTTAACTCAATCTATACTAACTCTTTGCTGTCTGTCACCAAGCCATGACTGAATCCACCTAAATATACTGCCATCGATCCCGTGTGCTTTAACTTTGCTCAGAAGCCGTAAGTGTGGCACTCGATCAAAAGCCTTACTAAAGTCCAAGTATAAAATATCATAGTTTTCATAATTATCTGCTGCTTCATACACCTTACTATAAAAATACAGCAAATTAGTCAGACAGGATTTACCCTTACTAAAGCATGCTGTGATTCTTTTATCAACTTATGCTTATCCAAGTGATCTCTAATATTCCTTGCTATAATAGATTCCATCATTTTCCCTACCACTGATGTCCAACTTACTGGTCTGTAATTAGACATATTTGTTTTATCCCCTTTCTTAAATATAGGTATCACATTGGCTTTCTTCCATGCCACTGGCACAATGCCACTCCAATGATTTTCTAAAGATGCATGCTAGGGGCTCACTTAACACACCCTTAAATTCTTTCAAAATTCTAGGAAAGACCTCATCAGAACCGGGTGCTTTACTACTTTTGATTTTATCAATTTCCTTTGTCACTATCTCCTTTGTGATCAAGATATGCTTTAATTTCTCTTCATCATTACCCCGAAAGATCATTGACACCTCGGGTATATTTAGAGTATCCTCCTGTGTAAATACTGAGAGAAAAAAGTCATTTAGCATCCTAGCCATTGAGTCCTTATCACTCACTAATTCTCCATTGGAATCTATAAGTGGGCCTATTTTATCTCTAACCTTAGTTTTGTATAATTGATAAAAACTTTTAGGATCTTCCTTTGCCCTATTTGCCACTTTAATTTCATAATTTCTCCTTGCTACTCTAATTAACTTTTTAACATCTCTTGCTAGTTCATTATATCTCTGCCTTAAGTGATCCTCTGCATTTTTTATTTTCCTATAAATGCCCTTTCTAATGCCAATATAATGCTTAATTTTATCTGTCATCCATTTTGGGTCATTATTTTTAGTCCTAATCTCCTTATATGAAATGTTAATCATCTGACCTGTAATTAATTGCTCAAATATTCTTTCATACTACTCTTCAATTGTAATCTCTTCCTCCTGGTGATTATTGTCTCCACTAACTGATATCATTGAATCTATTCCTGATTTGATTTCATTGCCTGGTTTCTGTACAACTGCCTCCAGGTAAGTCCTTAGCCCATTATAATTTGCTCTTCTAAAGTCAGGAATTTTAACATTGTTCATGCTACTATCAATACCATTCCATTTCATCTTGAATCTAATTTCACAATGGTCACTATTACCCAAATTTCCTCCAATCTCAGTATCCTTAATAACTTCTTCCCTATTTGTCAGAACTAAATCCAGTTTATTATTACCTCTAGGTGGTTCGTTAATAATCTGCCTCAGAAAATTATCTTGGACAACATTCAAAAATTCCTCAGCCTCCTGATCACCCACAAGAGCTTCCCAGTCTATATTTCTGTAATTAAAATCGCCCATTATACACACATGCTTACTTCTACATGCCCATTTAATCTCCTGCCACAGAAGATTTGAAGCTTCCTTACTAAGATTTGGTGGTCTGTATAATAATCCTATGACAAGCTTGTTTTTACCTTCCTTTACATTTAGCCATAATGACTCTGTGTTATCATCTAATTTAATTGTACTGTTTACACAACACTGGAGATTATCTTTAATATAAATAATAACCCCTCCTCCTCTCTTCCTATTCCTATCTGTATGGAACATGTTGAAGCCCTCAATCTCAACCTCAGGTTTAAAGTGATTACCTGCCAAATCAAGCCATGACTCTGTTATCGCAATTATATCAAAATTCTTTTCACTCGCTAACGCTCTTAAGAGATCTATCTTATGCCTTATACTCCGACCATTTGTGTAGTATATTTTTAAGGTTTTTTTTATTATTCCCATCTTCATTGCATCGTGCTTTTTTCTTCCTAGTTATCTGCTCATTCACTTGTGCATTAGTCCCCCTATAACGCATCAGTATGCCCTCCCCCCTAGCTATTCCTCTATCTCTGCATCCCTTCCATTTCCTACACCTGCCTTCTATTCCTGTTATTCCCTTACCTCTAACAACTTCTAGTTTCCCACCCGTAAGGACCTAATCACACTATCCAGCTCCCCTCATAGAACCTCGACACCTGCCCGACTAAGATGGAGCCCATCCATCGCATACAACCTCGACACCTGCCCGACTAAGATGGAGCCCATCCATCGCATACAACCTCCTATTCCCGTAAAACCCACCCCAGACATCTACAAACACCAATCCTAACTCCTCACACAGTCATTTCACAAATTCATTCAAACCAATTGCACGCAACAACCATTCTACCCCCACATCCAATCTCGGAAGCACACCAGAAACAACACCTTTTACCCTGCTTTTACTCATCCTTTCAACTAACCTTTTATACTGCTCACGTAACTCACATGTACCCACCTTCTTTACATCATTCACTCCCATATGCGTAATCACAACTGCATCCCTCTCACACCCAGAAACCAGCCTATCATACCTCTCACAAACATCACTTACACCAGCACCCGGCAGGCAAACTCTCATTCCCTTCCACTTGCTATCACTCAACTTCCTATCTAAATACCTAATCTGAGAGTCACCCATCACTAGCACCTCAGTCATTCTCCTATTCTGTCTTGGCCTAACATTACCCTCCCTCCTGCTCTCAGTCACACTACCACCAATCCTGCTTTCATCCACAATCACACCAAGCAAATCACTTTGACACTCTTCCTCTCTCAGGACATTGAATCTGTTAGTCAACCTAACAGGTTCTATGTCCTTCCTTTTCAAACACCTAATCTGTCCTAACTTATCTATCCTATCCATTTTCACCCACCATTCATCATCACTCACAACTTCCACACTGTTCCCAGGCCTAGCCCTATGTTCCACCCTCTTAGCACTAATCTCACCCTTCAATCGCACACTTGTATCTCTTCTCACCTAAACACCAAATCATTTAACCTCTTACATTCCCCACTCAACTTCCTAACTTCCCCTTCCAGAAAACACACGCGGCATTCAGTTACATTTACTCTCCTTTCAACTCCACTTGCATCACACACCACATACACGCTACTTTCAAACGGCATGCTCTCACCATCTATACAAACAGCCATACTCTCAGAAATTTACTAAGGAAAAAGTTAACACTCACCAAAAAAATTCTTGCTCAGGATTGCTGCCAGTTATCTTCCCCAAAAGTATTAATCACTAATGTATTTATTACACAGTGATTGATGTATTAAATAGATACAAGAAAAACTACACACCCAAATCAGTATTATATCCCAATCTTACAATGAGAATCAGGAGCTTCCTGTAAGACAATCTTCCAGAACAAAGCCAGACAGCCAACTTACCTGACCAAAACTAACCTAACTTATCGAACCTAACCCAACCGAACCTAAGCCAACGGTAGCTAAGCTAATCTCACGTAACCCAACCTAAGCCACCTAACCTAACCCTGCCTAAACTAACCGAACCCAACCTAACCGGACAGAAAGGGAGCCAGACATTTTCTATAATGCAGACATTCTATGCATTTCCATTATTTTAATATTATGGTATGAGATGTCCTTGGTATCAGATGATCCAGGTACGAGTTGTCCCGGTCTTTGGAGGTCCGGTCACCCTAAATATCATATACATATGCAGGAGCGTTCATTATGTGACAAATGCGAGGGTTATGTAAACACGCACACCACCTATGCTGTATGACCGTAGTATACCGCCTCTACAAAACCCTCCCAAGAATTCTACCCCCCCATCCTTTATGTCTACCAGAGAAACAATTTATTCCGTCGAGAGGAGGCGAGGCATTAACCACATACATCTGTACTCACGTCCACTCACAGCAATCTCTTTACACACTATGTATTCGTATGTTTATTTATAAGCGTGGCGGTGATTAGTAACTATCGCTCCACGTGGCTGTGCGGGTTATTTATGACGGGGGTTGAAATGTCATGAAGTGAGACGGAAGTCGGAAGTGACGTGAGGGAGGGGAAGCTCATTTCTTTATCACCGTCTAAGAGCGAAGACAGAAATTTCATTCGTGTCCTCACAATGAATGACAGGAATGCGTTGGGCCGACCCGGTTTTATGGTTCTCTGCGATTCGTTATCATCTCGATATAGTTCACAAGATCTTTTTAGATACTTCTTTATTATAACTTCTTTATCTCTTGCTCTCTCTCTCTCTCTCTCTCTCTCTCTCTATCTATCTATCTCTCTCTACCATTCTCCCTCTACTTCTACTTTTCTCTCTACCTGTCTCTCTGCCTTTCTACCTCTTTACGTCTCTCTTTACCTCGGTCTCTACCTATCTTTTCTTTTTGTCTATCTGTCTGTCTGTCTGTCTGTCTCTCTCTCTCTCTCTCTCTCTCTCTCTCTCTCTCTATATATATATATATATATATATATATATATATATATAATGAAACAACTCCCAAAGTGGCACATGAGGAAAGCAATAATATGAAAATTAACTCACAGGAAAATAAAAAGATGAATCCAAGCACTTTCGAGCTATATTTGCAAGTTCATTGCAAATATAGTTCGAAAGTGCTTGGATTCATCTTTTCTATTTTCCTGTGGGGTAATTTTCATATATATATATATATATATATATATATATATATATATATCCGCCCCTCTCTCTAGTTCTCTCTCTCTCTCTCTGTTCCGCTTGTGGATGTACAGATGTCACTACATGTAGATAAGTGTAAGTCTGCCATGAATGATTTCTATCTTTAATTTCTTTTCACATGGGTCAACTTCGACATGATCCAAAGTTACTGGTCCCTAGTATTATATTTCTCTCTCGTGTGTTTCTGCCGAAAGATGGAGCCTCTGCCGCAAACTACTCTGCCGCAACTACTAGTTACTTATCTACCGACCCTAAGGCACTCTTCTCTCAGAAGCGGTGAGGACGCTAATTGCCACAGGTAGATAGGCGATAGATAAAGACTGGAACAAAGAAGGAAAACACTATTATTTCTCTTTCCTGGCATTTCATGCTTCTTTCCACACACGCACATATTTGCGTGAATATGTGTTGGGGCACGAATGTACTCAAAGATATTGGGTCCAGTCTATTCACTTTATATTGGCTCATCCTCATTTCAATCTCACGCACTCTCCCTCGGACAAAATCAGCAGGGCTAGTTGATGCTCCATTCCACTCTAGTCTATAATAACCCTTTTTCCTGTATATATAACATACACACGAACGCACATTAATTAAAGCTTGTCTGCACGTAGATATATAAACCTAATTTTCTTCTCAGATGCATAAAAATTCCTGAATATACACACGTTAATATAAGATATACACAATAATATGTCTCAATTAAAATATAAATATGCACTAAAATCCCTAAAAAAATGAGAAACATAAAAGATTCTTAAGTGATTCAGTCTCTATTTACACCTAGACCATTGGGGGAAAAATCAAGAAATCTATATTTTTTATTTTCTAAGTGTTGTTGACAATGATCTTGTCATTTAGATAATGAAAAGTAGGGAATGAATGGGCAAACTGAGTACACCACATTTCGCTGCTAGATGTCTCTAATTAAAAATGAGATAAGGGAATCAGAATGCATGAAAATGGTTCATTAATTAAGGGGAATCGGATCAAAAGGTAATTTCAATCCTTTTATGGCGTCATAAAGACAGAATTCCTTTTAAAGACCATCTGTTAACATGGGTAAAAGGGGTCTTTATAAGTCAGGCCTTTTGGATAGGAAGTCTCGGTTTCGTAGTGTTTGGGAGAAATGTTTCTATATTAAGTACCAAATACCCAACAATCTGTGTATTTGCTCTTTGGAGAAATGAAATATACACGAGAAGAGTACTGAAGAGATGTGAAATGAGAAGAAGAACTCCCTTGTTTTACCGTTTTCTGAGTCCTTTTCCTTGCTTCTCAGCCTTTTGAATAAGTAAAATATTTCTGTTATATTCAAATATCAATCTACCATGTATAAAATGTTGATTCATAATAATAACAATAGTATAGGGAGGGGGGTTATTCTGTTAATTGTTCAGTTTGCCCAAAGCAATACTTTGGGCAAACCGGTAAGTCATTAAATGTACGCTTGACGCGACATAAATACAATATTAAGAGGGGGAAAAGCAGTAGTGCTACCTCTGTCCATTTATCGGAAAACTGTCACCCTATCAATTGGAATTCGGCTAAATTTATTTACAAATCTGATGACTTTGTTCAAAGAAATATTGTTGAATGCTCATTCATTAATTCCACGCTTAATTTTAATATATCCTCTGGTCTCTTTAAACTAGACCCTGTTATTAGAAGGCTTATTTATAACAAAATTGTCCATTTTAAATCTTAGCCCTTTGATTTATTAATTTAGTTATGTCTCTCTTGTCTATTTTTATGTATTCATAATCGGGTATGTATGTACTTGGTTTAGATCACATAAATGTCTACATTATTTGAGCACAGGTTAGAATTTTCCGGAAGTAGACCTTAACTAATTGGTTTTATAATTCACATCTGTCTAGATATTATTTTTCTATATTGGGTCCTTTCGTTGTACATGGGCGGGGTATTGTAAAATATTTCGTTATTCCTTGATAATGAACTGAACAAGTTCGAAAGTACTTGGATATATATATATATATATATATATATATATATATATATATATATATATATATATATATATATATATATATATATATATATATATATATATATATATATATATATAAAAGAAAGATAAATTTGACGTAAATGAGCAATGAAACAAGAAACAGTTTTTAATGGCGTTAATTTTGTCATCTCAGTATGGATTGCTTTCATTGTGCCGTCCGTTGCTCTCTTTAATCCTTGTGTTCTTCTAATGTCCCTTTCTATTGCCTTCAAAAACTCCTGTTTCTTGTCTCGCTGCTCATTCGCGTCCAATTTCTCTTTCTCTTGTATTATATTGTTTATATAGTCTGCAAATCAAGGTTTCTGCATCTTTCTTTCTCTCTTCAAAAGGCTTTTGAAAGGCAGAATTACTCATAAATATGGAAAAAGCCCGGTGGTGGTTGTTATCACCCGCAGAACTTATATTTTCTCTTTCTTTCTGTATATATATATACAGATATATATATATATATATATATATATATATATATATATATATATATATATATATTCTTATTCTGATGCACCAGCTTTCTATATTTAATCAACACATTAATTTAAAAGCTGACACCATAGTATGAATTATGAATTTGTTTTGATTCTTGCCGCGAAAATAAGCATCTTGTTTCCCTGCGAGTATGTTGGCAATACGATAATTTTGCAATGATAAAATCAATATCCGTCGTAAAAAATGTATGTTCCATTATATTGCACGTTTGAAATTTGTCATCTAACAAAATTGTTCATCCCTAAATAATAAAATTATTCTTATTACTATTATTATACATCTAGAACAGTAGTTTGCAATTAATATTACTCAATCTCTATATTATGTTAAACCCTTTAATGAGTTGGCCACATAATGGCCTACCTGGGAGTGGTAAAAGGTCTAAGGATCGAAGTCTTTCTTCGTCCTGTATATTCCTAAGCTCGAGAATGACTTTAGTTCTCCTATTTTTCACTTGTTCTAACAACACTACCTCTAAATTCAGGTAGGGAGACCAAAGGTGCAATGCTTACTCGAGTTGATGACGGACAAGAGGTGTATACAAGGGCAAGAAAATATCTTTCAACTTAAACGTGAAATTTCAGCTAATGTATCCTAGCATCCTATTTGTTTCCTTAAAGTTTCGGCGTAAAGTTTCGATACTTTGAGGTCTTCCGAAATTAAAATCTATTTATTTGTTAATCCACTTTTAAATTTCGATATCATAACTACATGATCTTGCATTTCTGAATATTAAAACTCATCAGCCATTTGTCATCTGCTAATTTGGAGATTATACTAATTAAAACGGTCTCAAGGTCATTTGTGTATACAATGAACAAAAGCCGATCAAGCAAAAATCCTTGAGGAACTCTGCTTACTATTGGGGTCCAAGCATATTTGTTTCATTGCAAACGATTTGGGGGCCAATTTTCTATCCAGTTAAGAACCTTGCCTCATATTCCGTGCGCTTTAAGTTTCGGTAAAAGCCTCATGTGGAACGGTATTAAAAGTTTTAGAAAGTCTAAGTAAACAATATCCAGTCATGTAAAAAAAAATCCCAATATCTAGTCATGTAAAAAAATCCCATTACTTCGCCGAAATATATTTCGTCTTTAATTAGATTTTTTGATTTGAGATTACCCAATATTCTATCTCTAATTATCGATTATCTGAGTTTACCAAACTTTAATTTAAATTAATAGGACAATAGTTACTTGGATCGGTTTTCTCTCCGTTTTGGAAGATTTTTATGGCGTTTAGCGATTTTAAACTTTGCTGGTAAAACCCATTCTTTCACTTCTTTGGGTGAGTTGGCTAAATGCGACCAGGCCCTGGAGGTTTCGATCGTTTCCTGTTTATATATGAAAATTATTCCCCCATCGTTTACTCGGGTGTCAGAGAGAATTAATTGGTCGTTCCGAAAATCTATCTCTTCGCATAGTGAGGATAACCATGGCAAGTCATCAACAGCGAAAACACTTTCGAAACCGTCGTTCAAAATCTCTACTATGAATTTGGTTTGCCCGTGAGAAGTCTTCTCCTCCTAATCGGTCCTATACACTCTATTATGGGTTTTTTTCTTTTAACATAACAATATAAACGGATAGGTTCATGTTTTGGGGTTATGTTCAAGGTCTTCTTTATAAATATTAAAAGCTTTGTGGAATGTGATTAGTTTTTGCATGGATACCTTGTTATTGCTTTTAATACAGAACTCCCTCTAACTTTAGGGTGTTGACTGCCCACGTGCCTAATTAACTCAGAATTTGCAGTATTAGACAATCTCTAGAAAAGTTGAAATCGTATGTCCACAAAAGCGGTATTAATTGATTGATTTATTTATTGATTAATTGATTTATTTGGTGACTTGCCTGCAATGACTCAACAACTTGTACGTCTACCACTTGTACTCATCCGTGGTAGGAATTAGACTTAATCTGTTGACTACGCTTGGGTTCCTCGACCTCTTGGAGAGGAAAGTTCTGACATCCCTCCCCCAGCATGGGAATGTCAGGGGGTATCTAGAGCCATGTGTGACCCCCTCCCCCCATCTCCACGTTTGGAAATATAAAATCTCGAGATATCACCGTTGTTGTCTTCTTTTATAATATACGTGAGAATAACAGCAACAAGATGGATTAGGTTGAGGAGAGTTGCGCACCTTGATCCCCTGTATTCCAGGGTATCCCCTTAGTAAGTAGCTTTTAGTCACTTTCACTTCTCATAACTTTACCACTTTCTTTGGGGATTATTTTTTAAATTTTCGTTTTTAAACCTAAATAAATTATTATTTTAATAGTTAGTTATCACTATCATCATTACTGTTACTACTATACCCCTCGAATGGGCCATAGCATAAGAAAGAACCCCTAGACAGGAAGTCCTGCCCATACTAACTCTAGTTATTTTATTCTTTTTTGTATATCTGTCACCCGTGTTTGTGTTTTTATCCCTTTATTCCTGTGAAGAACTTGTATCGTCCCATGACATGTTTTTCCGAGTTGTCCCTTGTTTATGTGTACCTTTCATGTTCAGTGTCTATGTTTCACTTCCATAAATTGAAACAAGTTAGATACATTGATTAAATAGTACGTCTTTTAAGCATAGAGACCCGGTGATTCTGAAGATGTAGCGGAGCTTTCTACCAATCGCTCTCCAGATGATTTTTTTGTTCTATTAATTCCTTATTCCATGTTACCACCACGAGTCACAACCTCTCCTAATTATAGATATTATTCTACCTACTCGAAAATTTGATTCCCAACTCTAATTGCTCTATTTTCTGCAAAACTATTAATCACTATCCGTCTTTGAAAAGCTCGTTTGCAATCAAACTGTAGACTGGCGTGCGATTATTCTGTTTTTGACTGTAATTCTTTTGTATTTGACTCAAATAATACAAAGGCAAGTCATAAAGATCGCCGAAGACTGCTCCTGTTCTAACATGTTATTTACACAACAGAAAAAGTTCAAGCGTGTTTATGAGACTTTATTTTGATACCAGATAGGCGTGTTTATTCATTCACTTGTTATTCTGTTGTCCAGATGATATTTAAAAAAATATCCTCTTTGAGACATGGAAAGGAGCAACTTTGAGATGAAAGCTAACATCAAATTCTTGATGTAATTTGATTGGAAAGCAGCGCAAATAATTAAAGCTTTGCAAAATGTTTATGGAGATACTTCTCCAAACATCAGTATACAAATGACTTCAACGTTTTAGTGATAGCTGAGAAGACTTTCAAAATGGTTTAAGGTAGGAAAGACCATTAACTTCAAGGGACGAAGAAATCATAGCTGGTGTCAGAAACTTGGTGGGATAAAATAGTTAAGTAACCATCAATCAGATAAGTAGCGTAATGGACTTCTCGCATGGCTCGTTATTTTTTATTTTTCATGAAAATCCTTGCCTCAAATAGTTTTTCACGCGATGGGTCCCGAAAGCGTTACGCCCAGATGGTCTGGTTCAACGAGCTGATCATTTAAAGCCCATTTCGAACAAAATTAAACAGATCAAATGATTTATATGCGTTGAATTGTAACTTGCGATATGTGGATTTACCAATACGATCCTGAAAGTAAGTTGAAGGCCGAACAGTGGTTACCTCGTGGATTTCGTAAATTAGGAAGACTGTCACGGAAACATACTACATAAGAGTCTTAAGGAGATTAAAGGCAGCATTGGTTTAAAAGTGACCAAAAATGTTGCACAGCGAAATCTTGTTTCACCGGGACAATGCTTCAGCTCATTCTTCGAGGGCAACCATAGATGGATGTTCAACGAGAATTTCGATGGCGATTTCTACCGCATCCACCCAATAGCTCTCATCTTCTCACGTGTTTTTTTCTAAACCTTAAAGGAACCATATCGTAAACAATGATGAATCGGTTTTACAAGCTGTTCCACACGAGAGAAACTGGATGCTTTAGGGAGTGGTTAAATGGATGCAAACATAGTCTCAAGAAATACATAGAGCAAGAAACTATGTTGAAAACTAATTCCTTCAAATTTTTATGTTTTTACTGAATAAATGATTTCTCAAAAAATCAGCAAACTATTTGACTCTCCCTCGTAGTATATCAGCAAAGCTAGAGTTACATTATAACACTCATTCATACTGATTCCCTTTGTTTCACCCTTTAAATTCCTGCAAACCTCCTCAAGTACTGCTGTAGGCATGGAAGAGATGGTACCCTCTTTTTTTAGTTTTGCATCATTATATATTTAAGAGCATTTAAATGTAGGTTTTGTGAATTACCCGATTCTGTAGTACTCTTCAAACTGCAGCGGTATTGACTGAGTCAAAGGCTTTTTTTGCATTATAGGAATCTCATCTCGAGAGGTATTTAACATTCATTTGTTCTATATAATAATTGTTGGTTGATTGAAGTCTGGCATTTGTGTTAATCTGTTGGTTATGGCTTTGATGAGTAATTTAAATTTCGCCAATAAAAGATTGATTGGCTTATAGTTCTTTAAATCTACGCTATCACCCTTTTTTAGTTAGAAAAGTACAACCATACAAATGGAATCTTACTTTCCATTAAACATTTTGTAAGCAAACTAACTATTACATAGGTAAGACTGTGACTCGTAAATCTTTTATTTCGATTTTAACCCCAACCTCTTAGGCACTTTACCATTTTTCATGCACTTAAGTGACTGAAATGTTTCCTCGTTCTTTCTGGTAGGATTTGGTGATCATTTATTAAGAATTTGTCATCAGGTGTATGGTAGCTATTGCTATCAAGTAGCTCCTGATGGAATTCATCAGCTATATGATGATTTCTCTATTTGTGACCTTGTTTTCCTGTTTTTCCTTTATTATTGTTATTTATTGTTTACCAATTATTAGGTTTGTTCCATTTTTTAGTGATTTGTTATTGTCAATAGTTTTTCTCGCTAGATTTACATTGTATGTTTTACCCTGAGGTGTTTTTGAATAATTTTGTTTACCTCTGTATAGTCTAAAATGTATCTAATTATTCATAGATGATCCTGTTTTATAATGAGGATTCTGTTACTTAAGCATTTCTTTCATTAAACTTGTTTAATAGTGAGAAAAGTAATTTCACTTAAGTATCAAGTTTCTGTGGGCTCGATCTCTTTATCATCAGTGGCTCCCCCTTATTTTTGATCATTTTTTTCCTAAAGTAATTGTGGCTGCTCCCTGTGTTGTGGGAACTGATAACCGATATATTTTTAATATTTTATTCGATCTGATTTGAGGGGGGTTTATCTTATCTACCTTCTGATTTGCCTTTTTTGAAAAGAGTTATCATGTAATGATTTGCTACCGCTGCAAATTCTATTATTTTTCTCCACGTTCATTTCCGCCGTTTAATGTTAATTTTCTACCGGTCGAGTATCGTGTCTTTTATATCGGTCTTTTATAATTTTGGCAATTTTTATATTTTATAGTTTTAGCAGTTTTGATGTCGTGTTATATATAAAATTTTGAATACAGGTGGTGCACGCTGTCGTGGTACAACCACTCTATACCATACACTACTCCTATATTATGTGGGGAAAGGTGACTTAATCACCTACTGAAACGCGAACCGTTGAAGAACTGTTCGAAGGGATTAACGACCGATTAGGAGGTCACACTTGAGGCGTTGGATTTTGAATCCTTAATAATCAAACAGAGTGCATAAATGGTTGGCGAGATTTACTTAAATAGGCCGAGAGTATCATTCAAGGTTAGTTAAAGATAAAACAACAAAAAAATATAATTTTATTTACAAATATCAAAATACGAGTAAGAATAATAATGGGCAAAGGAGAATTATTTATATTGAAAGAGTCTCTTGATAATTATTATGAGGACGGATTCTCACATGGAATTAATTGATTAATGTAACTAGGCTCAAATCAAAAAGGGGAACTTGACAATACTAATAATGGAGGGGGTTTCACTCTTACAGGTCGATGACTTCGAGGAAGGTCCTTCTTGCCATGAGGCGAGTGGGGAACGACCCGAATGAGGCAGGTGGGGCACGATCCGAACCAACCTTCCGATGAAGATAACCAAACTTTAAAGATGACGCTCGACCGGAAATGTGGGAATTCTCGTAATTCCACTGAAAGAGGAATCTTCTTTTCCTCAGTTAATCGATGGAGATTTTCTTCGATTCGATTAAAAGAAGGGAGACTGTTGCGCAAATTCAAAGGCTTGCCGTTTCCAGAAGCTACCAATTGACTTGGGTAGAATCCTAGTTGAAGAAGTCTTGCTGTCTGACAAACGCTCACGGGACGAGACGATAAGGACGGCCTTGAGGTGCAGGCTGGAGAAAGGAATCAACAAGCTCCAGTCATCTTAATCCGGAGGCGGAGTCGATTCATCATTTAGCAGCAAGGGGCGAGACAGCCAGGCTCTTTCACACGAGTTCGCAGGATTGGGAAATATTTCCCGAACGTGCTCAGGAGTCGAAATTCGAGAATGTTAAAACAGGAAGTGACGTCGTCCATGGCGCGATACCATAGATCATGGTCTCCGATAAATGGGGAGGGGGGTCAGAGGTTGTTCTTTTACACACGCGTTTTAGGCAACTAAAGCTTGTAATATTTTTTCGTATCGCGCTGCATTATGTCCTAGCAGTAATATTTCGATGGCGGAGATGGTCTATCACACTTTATAAAATCACACAAAAAAACAATATTTCAACCCGATTCTGCAACTTAAAAATTCTTCCATGACGCCATCTTGAAATGCCATGACATGGCCTAATTTACACTCTCCCGTTTGTTTTTAATGTTAATACTCATTTTTATTTTCCATACAACGATGTAGAAGGTTAGGGATAGTAAGGTATTTTAAGCATGTTTAATAACACGATCGTATGGCGATTTTGTGGCGTTAATTTGTAGAATTATCAAACTAAACCTGTTTAGATAAATTGCCACCTCTAACCCTATACATCGCTGCTCAGAACGTAAGAACATTTACGTTATACGATTTGTTGGGTATTAAACCGTAAATTAAAAAAAACTAAACACGTTTAGATAACCTGCTACCCCTAACCTTATATAAATCGTTGCTCAGAACGTAAAAAAACATCATGAACGAATCCTTGAGTTGCAGGATAGAGTTGAAATATTGACTTTTTGTGACTTTATAAAGCAAGATAGACCCTCTACGCCATCGAAATATTATTCCTAGGACACTATTGAAATGATACGAAGAAGTATTATAGGGTTTAGTTGCCTAAAACCCGTGCGCCATTCTTATTCAAGATTACCAACGGTTTAACGTTAATGGCCGTTAAGTTTTAACGAGTTAACGATTAACTGTGCCCACCTATGGTGATTTTTCATGCAACTATCAGATTGGTAAAATGTTCATAAATACAACATATTTGCCTAAAACAACAAAGAAAGAAACGCTCCTAAAATTAAAATGAGATGAAAGCGACTCTTTTTTTTATTAATTTAGTTAAACTCAGAAAAAAGTTTAAATGAATTTTTCAGGGGATACTTAATTAAAATTTAATTTTGTTTGTGAATTTGAGGTTTTGAAAGACCTAAAGATATCTTTATTTCCTGAAACGCTTCTGAGAGTTCTGAGCTGAAAAAGAACCTCGCTAAAGGGACGCACGCACGCACACACATCAAACAGACGTGCGCATACATACACCCTCATATTTACTTTCACACATGAACCCACATAGAATCATATATTCTTAAATACCTCTTCTGTTAACCGTATATTATCGAAGTGTGGACCTATCCGATACCATTTATCTTTCTGGCCGCCTCATCCAACACTGTCCGCCACCATCTGGTGTCGTACTGAGCCCCTCCTCCCTATAATGCCCCCAGAAACATTTCTTTCCTCTGAGGCTTACTGGGCTACATACCCAAAGAGGGAGAAAGTTACGAATCAAACTTAATCTCATTTAATGCTAAAACAGAACAGAAATTGACCCTTATCATGCTACATACACACACTAAGTATTAAAATATTGGCGCACATTAGACCTCTCACTATTGGGTAAACATTATTTCACATGTGGGTGGGTATAGGGGAAGGGGACTAAAATTTATGGATGTATTGGCATGAATGTTCAAAAGGGTCGGGAGCTAGTGTGATGCATACCACCATAGCGGTGAAGCCAGCTTCTTTCCTTCCGGTCGTTGAGAGAGAGAGAGAGAGAGAAAGAAAACGAAAGAAAGAGAGCCTGTGAAGTAATAAAATATCCCTTTGAAATAGAAAAAGTGTAAGGACGAAAAAAGAAATGAAATGAGAAATATAAAATAAAGACCACGAAAACAAAAGAAAGAGGAGATGAACAGCGGCAGAAACAAATAAAAAATGAATTCCATCAGCCTCAAATGTACTGAGTGGGTGAAGTGAAGAGCAAAATATCTAAAAATGGTCCCTAAATTCGAAAAGAGACTCTTAATTGTAAGTTAATTAATCGATTAACACCCAAATATTTTTGAAGTTTTTAAAAATAATTGTCACATTTTAAATTTAGAATAACATTAAAATTATTAAATATAATTTTTGAAAAGCTTATCAATAATATGAAAAATTAGTGTCCTAGAAATAGGACACTGGGCAGGTTTCGAGCATCGGTCAATAGCGTGTTCATCTCAAACAATTTTGTTAATAATAAAGGGTCTTTCAACAAGGACGCTCGAGCTTCGTCAGGCGATAGTAGCCATGTTGTTAAAGTGACATCTGGCAACCTCACTGTGAACTGTTTAATAGTACTTGGCAAGTCACGATGGAAGGTTATAACGTTAAACAGCGTCTGTAAATCATCAAATGTTATTAGCAAAATCAATGCTCCGTTCGAAAATGTTCCGCGCATTACGTGATTTCTATCCTTGCCACAATCGTCCTGCCGAGTCCACTGTTCGACGCATGGTGGCCAAATTCTAGGCAAAAAGGTCGATCAACAATCAGCCAACACCCATACATCGCCGAAACGCAAGGTCTGCTGTAAACATCGCTTCCGTAATGAGAGTGTACGGGAAAATCCGAGGCAGTCAATTTCCGTGGTTCACAAGAACTTGGCCTTTCTGCGACTTCAGTTTGGCGAATTATGCGTAGGGACTTGGGTCTGCACAGGTACAAAATCCAACTTACCCAGGAACTTAAGGTAAACGACCATAGACAACGCCGTGTGTTCGCTGATTGGGCTCTAGAGCAGTTGAAAGTTTCCCCAAATTTCCCCCAAAAATTCATCTTCAGCGACGAGGCCCATTTTTGGATGAATGGATTTGTAAACAAGCAAAATTGTCGGATTTGGGACAAAAACAATCCACATGAGATACACCAGCACCAATTTCATCTCAACAAAGTCACTGTTTGGTGCGGACTTTCGTCTAACGGAATCATCGGTCCGTATTTTTTTGAGAACGAAGATGGGATTGTCATAACCGTCAACGGCGAGACCTACAGATCGATGATAAGCAACTTCTTGTGACCTCAACTGGATTATATGGGTACTGACGACATGTGGTTCCAACAGGACGGCGCTACGTGCCACACTGCGCACGCCACGATAGACATTTTGCACCAGTGATTTCAGGGCAGGGTCATCTCGCGCGGCGGCGACGTCAACTGGCCACCGAGATCATGCGATTTAACGCCATTAGACTACTTTCTTTGGGGCTACCTTAAATTGCAGGTCTATGCGAATAATCCGCAAACAGTCGATGTCATCAAAGTCAACATAACGAACACCATCCAGCAAATTCAGCCAGATTTATGCAACAAAGTCATCGAAAATTGGGCCTCCCGAATACGTTCCACCAAGCAAAGCAGCGGCGGACATTTGAACGACGTCATATTCCACACTTAATGTCATAAAATGTACTTTCAAATTTAAAATAAATTGAGTGCATATATCACACACAACTTGTTTTATTTACATTAAAAATTCGAGCGACCTTATTGAAAGACCCTATACTATGCGTGTCTACCCCAAAATGAATTTGCACTTTTACTTTTGACTTTTAGGTGATGACGAGTTCTCCCTCCGGAGTTTTTTTCTTTTTAGCCATCTTTTTTTCTTGAATTTCGTACCATGTGAGATACTCATTTTGTGAGTATAGAACTCATCAACAAGCACCAAGTTTTAGTAACTTAAGCGTATTTGCTCAAACATAGGCTGACTGATAAGGAAACTGCTGCTTTTCAGACGAACCGGCTATCATTCTTCTCCTCATTCTTTGGATGATTGGCATTCAATCTTCCGGCACTCCCACACTTTAGCATTTTCTCGGAATGATCTTACTTCCTCGGGCCTGAGAACATTCCTTCTCAGATTACTATTTCAATCTCCAACCATAAAATCCGTCCTCGTATCCTCGGATATCAATCTAACCGGAAGCTAAGCAGATATGACTTCCTTTCTTCAAGACCCAAGGCTTACAGGCAGACACACCGTTCTCGCTCTCCCCCTCCGAAAGCTTGTTTTATATGGTGAGAAACGACTTATTCCTTGCCCGTCAGCTGACAGGCATATAATCCGCTCATCCGGATATTTATACTGGACGCTTGAAACAGATAAGCTCCGCCCACGCACTGACTTCATAAGAAATATTTGGCCATTATTCTATACTCTTAGCCATCTTAAATTGCCGCGTTTACTACGCTTCATTCACTGAGGATGCGATTTGGAATCACTTAAATCCATTCAATTGTTTACTTTATCAAATATCCCTCTGCGGACTAATAAGATAATTATTAAGTTGTGAGTTTTTTCTATTTAACTGAGTTACAAGATGGGAAATTCGAGTCTGCTTAGCCAAATTGCTGCAGAGGGGTATAGCAAAACACCAGACAAAAACTCAAACCTAATTCTTTACAGGAGTTGGGCAAACAGCAAAACGTGGTGAGCCAAGAGTAACCTCGAATTCCCTATACGCAGAATTCTTTTTGGAAAACGCTGCAGAAACTTAACTGAACGTAATTCATTTTGAAAAACAACAGATCATCAATCACGGTAAGCTTATCCTCAGGAACCTTTTTGCCTCAGTCTTCAGCCCCATCGCCTAACTAATGGTTCGGGCAGTTAGACCTGCTCTTTTGACTAGAAAGAGGGACTATTGGGAGTCATAAATTAAATTCGATGGTACGGGCACTTCATTATACCGTCAATGATGGGATTCCATTCCTCTTAAAAGACCATGCTAACTTCACCTACCTCCGAACTAACCCATTTTCCCGTAGAGGATCTCCCAAACAAGCTAAAGGACACTTTGGGAGATAATGTGAGTTCGAATTTTCTAAGGGAGC
Organism: Ceratothoa steindachneri; assembly: GCA_963969495.1. NCBI lineage: Eukaryota > Metazoa > Arthropoda > Malacostraca > Isopoda > Cymothoidae > Ceratothoa > Ceratothoa steindachneri. Next base: position 37,575,830 of record OZ018320.1, read on the forward strand.
CATTTGTCAGGCGTCTTGCCCCGCAAATCCAAGGAGTCATTAGAGATTTTGGCCCCAGAGCGGCTCACTACCGCCGCAGCAAGAGTCCTCAGCAAGAGCTCACAGACAAGCGTAAATTCCCTTACGATGTACCCCGTTCCGCACTTTCGTGAACACCCTGAAACATCATTATCCCCCTAAAAGAGGAACTCGCAACTTTTTCACGAAGAATATCGAGGATTTAGCAGACATGGACTCAATCTATGGGACGTTCCATCTCCGGTTCTCACAACCCTCTCGCGGGAGAACGCAACTCTCCTGCTCTCAAAGATGGTATCTTCTGCTATGACCGGATATTTGGTGAGGATACACACCGCTATTCGTCCGGCTGCACAGAGAAAGAAACGTTAGGAACTTGAGAGGGGGGCAACATTGAAGGACATGTCGTTCCTCACTCTCCAAAGTCCTTGTCTCCACACAATCGATCCCATCAACGGAAGACGATTCTTAATAGATCTCGAATCCATCATCTTGATAGGTCAATGCAGCAGCACCAGGAAGCAAAAAATTTCTTATCAATCCTCATTTCAAGGCCTCTAGGTCCACAAGAATCCTTCATTATGTCCATATATTGTAAATGAATTAGCCAACAATAAAGGCTAACCTAACCAATTTAGCTAACCTTACAAAAACTACAATTGTCAGGTTTATAGAGTGAGAACATTAATCCCCCCTCCAACAATTATACTATTAAAAAAATAGATACTTTCCTAATTTAAAAGTGAGGACACATCTGAGAGCAGAGTTCTCAAATGAGTCCATTTCCGGACAAATTGTCCTTTTTAAGACCCAAGCTGACGGTCTCAAAATTTCAGACGCAAAACAATAGAAAGTAGGATGGCATAACCTATAGAATTTTGTGATGATTGTGTATGTATATATATATATATATATATATATATATATATATATATATATATAAATTATAACCTAATTTCGATGGAGGTAAAAACGAATACTAGCGTTTTCTTCATTTAAAAATATACTATGTATGTATTTGTGTATCCATTGGCTTCTCTATATCTATATAACTCTCCATTTCCATGTACATGCCTATTACATACATATATACATGCATACAAATTATAGAGAAGTAAAGTGCCCTTAAACAGCATTCCCCCCAAAATAAATGATACTTTGTCGCCTTGAATACCAATCGATCCCCGCCGACACTTAAGAGTCCAACCACCGTGTGCGTACCTATTGACACTGCGTAGACATGAGTGCTTTCTCCCGTGTGGAGTAAATTAATTGCACACACATCTACGTATACATGAAAAAAAAGATGGAAATTAATCAACGGCCTAAATAAAAGTTGGGGGATTTATATGGAAATTATTGGACGAAGATTTGAACAGGCGCCACGTCCGACTTAGTCCACTTATGCTTGAGATCCTTGGTCTTCCTTCCCAAGCTGATAATAATAAATAGAAGATTAATGGTCTAGTATCAGTACACGTCTAAACTAGTTTTGCACTTATAAGAGTGCATCCTGTCGTCAGTATGAAAAAAGTGCTCTATCTCACAAAGTTAAAGAGAGTAATTGAGTGGTCCAGAAACGGCATCCGGATCCACCGCGTAATCTAACCAACCCTTCCTTGACGCAATGTCCTTCTTTAAAATTTGATCAAAATCCGCCTATGACCTTTAGAGATATTTTTTACACAAACACAAAGGGATTAAGTGAGCCAGAATCCGCACCAAGTTCTGAATCCGCATCTAAATCTAATCCACTCTTTCTTGGCCCAAGCTCATCTCATCCACTAAATTTCAGTAAAATCCGTCATTAAACTTTTGAGATTTGTAGGAAACAAACAAACAACAGCGATCCCACAACCTCTGCCAGACTCTTAACAGAGGTAACTAGTGACATCTTCAACGAATACAAATAGAAACTACCCCTTACATTCGTATATATATATATATATATATATATATATATATATATATATATATATATATATATATATATATATATATATCCACAGATATATACATATGTACATATTTACCCCCATATCTAAATGTATACATGACTATCTCCATTAACGAGGTGAGTATAAAAACGAATAGGTTGGTCGCTGTTCGAAATTCTACCTCATCTCTCTCCCACTGGACTTACGAGAGGAAAGTACTGAATAGGGTAGAGGATTGTGAAGGAGGAATTTATTAATCACCTGCTGTCAATGAACAAAGAATGGTCCTTTGTTTATGAGCTATTATTGACTTTAATTTAGTTTGTAATGGGGAAAAGTGCAACTAAATGCCCCCCAAATTAATTATATATAAAATAATAAACATTAAATTTTTCAAAATCGATGTTATGAAATTCATCATTTTTTTGCATTATCAAGTCAATAATATTATTACGGGTACGGTAGTTTTGTAATAAACATGAGACAAGAATGTTAAATGGAGAGAAATAAAACTACGCGATGCATTCGGGAAGCCTGATTTAGAGTAGTGCACAGGAGTGAAACTATACAGATTAACTTCATTACGAAGGTTATTAAACGCGTTTTAGGCTATTTATTATCTCTGTTTCTAAGGCTTACACCTCTCTTGCCACTGAAAGATTAAAAAAAAAATAATCCATAATATAAAGTTATATTTGGTCTGAATTAAACGTCAAATCAAGTCGGAGCGATGGCGAAGAGTTGGTTTAAAAGAGACACGCGTCGGAATTTCTTCTTGATAAAGTGGAATCAATTTTCGGAAGAAATATCTAGAAATATTCGCTAATAAAACAAAAGACGTGATTTTGATTGTTCTTAAAATCATAAACGAAGATTCCATCATGTCTACACTAAAGTGTAGACATGATCTGGTGAAAAATCATTATCACATGAGTCATAGACGCATTTAAATAGTTCAAAGTTAAAAATTTACCGTCCCAATAAACGAAGTTTTTCGAGGCGCGTTCTAAATTCATGGTAGTTTTTTCATTTTCCATTTGGGTGGATAGGACACTCGTTTTCTAATTTCTTCCACCTATTCAAACACCGATGCACACATGTGTTCAGGTATTTACTCGTATGGTAAAAGCTTTTTTTCTGAAATAAAGAAGATGTTTGAATTATACGCAACCGTTGCCACAACGCCATGAAAGGAATCCCGGGCATCCATTAGCTGTTGGAGGGTGTGTGGGGTGTGTGTGGGGTGGGGGGGGTGAGCAGCACATATTGAATAGGGGGCCCCATTTCCCAAATTTTCCCCAGGTAAGAGATCATTGAACTCACTACCCCTTTTTTCCGGGTAAAGGGGAAGTAATGTGTCTTGGCACTCTTCATGCTTCTCAGGAATATATATATATATATATATATATATATATATATATATATATATATATATATATATATCATCATATTTCAATAATAATTTCATCTTAGTTTAGTTATGACTTATGTTTCTTTTATCAAAGTTATTTCTAATAATTCTTTTATAATATCAAAAAGCTAAATGGTGAAGTTCAAAAATAAATATAAGTATCGAAATTTTCTGAAGTTCAGAAAATTTATAAAATTTTAACCATGGCTGCTTTTTTTTAGATTTTAAATTTTAATCTTAGTAGCGAAACGCAAGGGGTAGCGAAGCCATTGCCTGGTATATATTTATATACATATATATATATATATATATATATATATATATATATATATATATATATATATATATATATATATATATATATATATATATATATATATATATAAGACCCGCAATCATTACAAACGTGTTTATGACCGAATATTCCTTCTTTTCCATCAAAATGGGGCACAGGCGGTTTTCATTATTCTGCGGGCATGTAGGTCGTTCCAATATATTTGGCACTGGTCGACTGGCATCGTTGGTGGCACAAATCAACACTTTGAGATTTAACTTATGGGTGGCGAGGCGCCCTTCATTCCTGGCTAGACTGGGATCAAGACAAGGAACGCGGCATTATCAGACACCCCAGAGAGAGAGAGAGACAGAGACAGAGACAGACAGAGAGAGAGACAGAGAGAGAGAGAGACAAAGAGAGAGAGAGAGAGAGACAGCCAGACAGACAGGCAGACAGAACTCGAGAACGGAATTACGGAACTAAGAGCAAGAAAGATCCCAGGATCCAATGAATGCCAGCCCGATATACAAAAGTTGAGATCTTTTCTAACAAACCAACTACCCTAAAAGATTAACTATCCTCTCAATTACATATGCCAGAAGCTAATGTCAGCCTTAAAGTTAGTACTATGAGGTTGAAACACACTTATCTACAGATTCAGCAATTAATATCATGCTTTTTGTTGTTTCTTCCCTTTTTTACTCTTGCTAGAACTACCATACACAGTTTTCTGCTTGTGTACCTTTGTGACATGCCGGGTTCTATTCTTCCTCAAGGACAAACGCTTACGAAAAGGAGATGATAAGACCGCTCTTTATTCTCCCGTAGGGCTTCGCATTTTGGCCATGAAATGATAATAGTGACATGAATAACAGAAAAGATTACGGAAAACACCTTTGTACACATGTTTTACAGGGGTTAATCTCTGGCCGCATTCTTATTTCTCATTCCTTTTTATTTTCCTCAATCCTTTCTGATATGGGGCATTTTCATATGTGCCTCGTCAAGTTAATTTTTAAACATTAACTGAGGTAGGCTATTCTAAGTTTCTGTGATTTTGTAACTAAGGTAATTCTGGCCCACGACAGAATTGAAGCACAATCGTCTACTTGTAAGGGATAATAGGTAAAGGAGAGACGAATCTCTTTGTACGGTTTATTTCTAAGCCCAGGAATTAGTTTAGTTTCATTACGTTGTAGTCTTTATATCAGTGCTACGTCTTTGTTGAGGTAAGGGGACGAAAATTGCACTGCGTAATCGATGAGGTCGGACGAGCGATTTATATAGCGGCGAGATTATGTCTCTAGAATTGAAAGTGAAGTTTTGCGCAATGTAGCCCAGCATTCAGCTTGTTTTCTAAGTAGCTTCGATGGATTGTTATGATAGCCTGAGGCCCTCCAAAACTAAGACTCCAAAGTCCCTTTCTAAGTTAACATATTTGAGAAATTAGTCATTCATTTGGTAATCTGCATTTAAGTTACGTATGTCAAAGTTCATCTGCCATTTATCCGCCTATTCGGTAATTTTATCCAGGTCTCGCTACAGTTCTATCTATCGCATCTAAACAAGGCTCTGCTTCCTAGCTTCGTGTAATCTTCTAATTGGTGGATATTTTACTAAACAATCCATTATCAAGGCCGTGCACATATACAATGAAAACGAGAAATAGAGACTGAGAGAAAGACTGATAGAGATAATGAGGGAGATAGACAAATGTGAGTGTGTGTGTGTGTGTGTGTGTGTGTGTGTGTGTGTGTGTGTAAGAGACGGAGAATTTTTATTTTATTGTTTCCTTTTCACACATCTTTAGTTTACTCCCTTTCATTGGGGTGAGGGGCGAAACGGGGTTGACGTAAGGCTTGGTGCCAATGAGGTGCCAATCGACTATGGGAGGGGGACACACAGTTAGTGGAGCTTGTGGCATTCCTTTTATGTTACTTTTTCCTCCCGGTATAAATAATTATTTATTTATTTGGGCTCCAGAGCGGTTGCTAAGCCCAGATATGGGTAGCTGACCTTGGATGCCGCTTTATAAATCTCGTTTCCTTGGGAGTGTGATACGATATGGTGGTAATGGGCGGGAATGTCGCCGTCTACGTCCAGGCATGTCGTTTAATTTGTGCAATTGTGTAAACCGAGAGTGTATGTGTGCGGAATCTGAGAAGTAAATGTGGTGGGGAAAAGAAATTAGAGGTCGTGAATTTGTTTAAAAGTGGGATATTCCAGATGCTTGCGCTATGTGAGACGAACATATACGGGAATGAAGAGCTTGTGTTTGTACGTATGATTTACGGTGGTAGGGGTAACAAGGATGTTCCAATGCTATTGAGTGAAGAGAAGCACGATTGAAGATCTAGCTATGAATATGTAAGCGCAAGAATGATATGGGAGAATGATATGGTTCAGTCGTATAAATCGTGCAATGATTGAAGTGAGTGTTGGAGAGTATCCACAATGACTTGAGGGAGTTCAGGATCCAAATGGGAATAGCTATTGGTTGAATGTTGTGAGAGATATACACGGACGAATGGGTGACTCCACGAGAGATAACTATATAGCTTTTTATTCACTCAGAGATAATGGAGATGGAGATAGAGTATTGTTTTCTGTGCTGAAATAATCTGTCTGGCAAACACGTTCTTTCAGTACTAGGATGTCCATAAATACCTATGGGTAAAGTAAAGTATGTAAGAGAATAGCTGATATGCTCTACGTGCAGATGCTAAAGAGTACAGATCAAAGTGCTAGAGATATATGGATGGATGAAATCAAGAGGATGAAAAAGCAGTGCAATAATTGAACATAATGAAACATTTCGACATGTAAAGAGTATCCGGATTGAAAAAGGAAGTTATTTAAGAAGGAGGTGAATAGAAGAGCACTTTTGAGCAATTAAGTATTTATAAGGGGAAAAAGAGAGTAATTTGAGCACCTCTATAGTATGGAGGTAGAGGAAGAAGTGAATGAGAATATGGTTAAATTTGAGAGTGAAATCCGGCTGGTGTATTCTGGTATCGAGCTGATATATATGCATGAGGTTGTTAGTACTATGAGAGTTCTTAAACTGAGAAGTGAGCTAAAGAATTGTTGTGACTAGCAAAGATCCCCGGCGTTGTCTGGGCATAATAAACAATCTTGAACAAATTAAATTTTCTGCTTGAGTTAAATTACGCAATAAGGTTTATTTTAATTTTGAGTAATGGAGCAGTGTATCATGAAAGACCAATAGAGAACAATTTTTTACATTACATTATTGCGGCACGGCGAGCAAGCGGGTAGGCGGGCGGGCAGGCAAACGTGAGTACGCGGGTCGCAGCCACAGACTTTAAAGCGCGCCTCAAGCAGATAGGCGCTAGTTTTAAGTAAATATATAAATTATTCGAGTCTCGGGCATGCTTATAATAGGTATTATCTCGTTTTTTACACATTGCAGTCCCATGATTGGTCTGGCAAACCTTATTTTCTTCACGGGGAATGTTAATGTTTTAATTGCAACTCATAGCCGCGATTACTTGTCCACGCCCCAAACAGAAAGGGTAAAAAATAGAACCTAACCTAATAACCATTCGGCGCCATTTTTGCCAAATCTGAGTAGCCTATGTTACCCCCCGGGTCAAGTTATCCCCAATGGTGACCTATGTTGGCCTTCGAGTTCGCTCTAAGTGGCTACATACAAACAGACTTTCAGAAATATATATTAGATAGTGTTATGGAATGGGGTTGTAATTGCATTGAAGGCCTTTGGAGTGGAGGAATGATCTAATAGTAGTAATATAGGTGAAGAAAGGCCCCAAAGGTGAGTGGAAGTAGTGCAAGGCAATAAGCCTCTTGAGAATTGCAAAATAAGTGTATAAAAAAATCTCAATTGGACGTAAATGAAATGTAAGTGATGTAATAATAGGGGCTGAGCAAGGTCGGTATGGAAGAGCTAGGGGGCTGACTGAGAAAAGAATGATTAAGAGACGCAGGGTGTAGGCTGGGGGTTTAATTCTGACGAAACCGTAGGATCTTGTGAGAATGAGACAGTATCGACAAGGTCACAATATTATTGGTCTTCCAGAACTCGGCCCTATCGCTGAGGTCACGCTATGGTAGATATTCCAGAACGAGACCGTTATCGCAGATGTCACAATCGTTTTTTTAATATTGTGCTTTTAACCGCAGGTGGCATTTACGATTCTTCCCTGCCTGAAGATGGCCTACAAAATTCTTTTTCATCGCTTCCATATGAGTTACTCATCCTCCAGACTCATACAAAAAGCAATGACTAATATGTTGCCCTCCTGTTTATATCTTCCTATGAAGATGAATTTAAATATGAACGACACACTGCCGTGTGGAAGAGATGATAGAATACATATATCTTCACCTCTGTTTTAATATTTAAGCATCGTCATTCCCTAGTTGGTTGCCTTATACTCCATAGGGGTCAAATACGTAATTATTTTCCGAACACCCTAATACTTCGTTATTTAAAGATAAAACAACTGGTTGCCCTCATAACATTTTGAGTTGTTTCAGTCACCCAAAACCATATACACCACAACATGTCTACACATTCAGTTATGTACAAACTAAATTTCGTCGTTAACGCACGCACATATACGCGCCCATCTTTACATACTATCTCACATCGATATATATATATATATATATATATATATATATATATATATATATATATATATATATATTAAAGTATAGGAGCCCATCTGGCGACTGCCTACTTGGGCATACTCACCACAGACTACTACTAAACTACATTAAAAAAATGATAATATCTAAACCACAAATTACGATAAAAAGAACAGAGGCTACAGAAAAAAACAATAACAAAAATATAAAAAAAAGCAAAAAGGCAACAAGTAGGAAGCGCGCTCTGGCGTCGGGGGTAGCTTCCCCGACGCAGGAACCCCCAGTCAAATAAAGTGGAAGAGGCCAGCCTCCTCTAAAAAGTCGCATAGTCCACAAGTATGTATGCACGAATCCGGCCTGAGTAAGGGGACAAGCAGAGGCAACCCGGCTTTTCCCGGTACCGGGACAGGTAACGTGCGCGAAGATCACCCAGACTGAGTCATTCGACAAGAATGTGCCGAAGTGTATGGGGTACAACGCAGTCGTCGCAATGAGGCGCAGGTGAGCGTTCCATCAAATAGCGGTGCGTCCCGCGAGTGTGTCTAATTCGGAGACGATAGAAAGAAACCTGAAACCGTCGAAGCATTGTGCGGTAGGTACATGGGAACAGCTGCGGCGCAATGGCACGTAACTTTGAGTTCCCCTCGACAGTCTCACACCTCCTTTGCCAAGCCACTCGGAGTGCCCGTATTCCTGCCATGTAATCCGTGTAAGGAAGAGCGAAACGCTGGTCTGTTAACCCATCCTCGCGGACTCTTTGAAGCCCTCATCGGCGTGACCACTTCCCGGAATTCCTACATGTCCAGGAACCCAGCAGAAGATAATCTCAACATACGCCCGGTTCGCCAAAACCGTGGCGTCAGGGATATCGTGAACCAGGGATGCGGAGATTCCAATGCCCCGAGAGCACTCAGGGTGCTTTGTGAGTCACTATAAATCGCAATCCGGTCTCCAAACCGGGCATATCGCGTTATCTCCCGTAAATATCTATTGTAGTCGACGCTCAAGAGTTGCCATCTGGGCCACGCCAAAAGTGATCGAAAGGTCGTCCACGTAGAGCGTAGCGAGAACATTTTCCAGCAGCACCGAGGTGATGCCGTTGATGCTCAGGGCGAAGAGTGTGACACTGAGGACACTTCCCTGCAGGACACCTTCTTCCTGCTCCATTGGGCCGAGAGGGCTCCCCCATCTTCCGGCAGCACCGAAGTGATGCCGTTGATGTCAGGGAAAAAAGTGTGACACTGAGGACAGTTCCCTGTAGGACACACTTTTACTGCTCCATTGGTCCGGAGAGGGCTCCCTCCCCCCACACACATACGCGGAATCGACGATCTCACAAAAATTCAGATATAAACATTGGGAGGCGTCTCCTCGCCCCCATCGTGTGGAGAGTCTCCATGAAATCGTATCGCCATGCGCTATCATAGGCCTTCTCCAGATCGAAAAACACCGTGGCATAGTGCTGTCTACGAATCAAGGCCTCGCAGACGGCATTTTCCAGTCAAAGCAGAGCATCTGACGTGGAGTGGAACTTGCAGAAGCCGCACTGCGCAGAAGACAGGTGGCCCCTGTTTACCAGAACTTGCACACGCAGGAGGTTAGAGAGATTGGGTGGCAAACGGCAAGGGAAAAGTGGTCTCTTCCCGGTTTACGAAAAGTGAGCACAGTACTGACTTGCCAGAAGTATAGGAGGATACCCTCGACCCACATGCTGTTAAACAAATCGAACAGAAATGCCATGCCTCGCTCCCCCAGGTGTCGAAGCATGGCGTACGGAACATCGTCCGGACCAGGGGCGGTGTCCTCGCATGAAGTGAGAGCGGAACGCAACTCGCTCAAAGTAAACCTGTCGTTGAAGGTTTCTCCGCCTCTGTAGGTAAAGTCCAGTCAGCGGCCTTTCGCGATATCACGACGCGCATTGAATACTGGCGGAGCAGAATCCCGGCTAGAGAATGCGAAAAAAGCATTCGCGAAGGATTTCGCCACGGATGCGGGGTCCGAGATTACGGTCCCATTCTCCTGGAGAACGGTAGAGGCGTCCTGCAACAACTTGCCTCGAATCCTTTTGACTCGCTTACACACCATTGTTGGAGGGTCCTTGCCGTTACCTGAAGAAACGTATGCCCGCCAGGAAGAGCATCGGGCGTGCTTTGAAATATACTGGAACCTAGCCCTAGCTTGCTTATAGCACATGTAGGCATAACGCTTCTGTTTGAGGGCCGCCTCACACTCGGCTGACCACCACGGAATCGTCGACGTGCAAAACGGTCAGACGTTCTAGGAATAGTAGTTAGGCCCACGGTGATGAGGTTGCCGGAGAAGAACTCAACGGCACCATCTACCGACCTAAACTCCTTGACTGAAACAGAGAAATCAGTTATTTCCTGAAATGCGGACCACCGCGGACGCGCCAAGCACTGCCGGGGCGGGTTCTCAGGCGTCAGTGGCCAAGAAATTGATATTTGAATGGAAAAGTGATTACTACCATGGAGGTCATCGACTATACCCCACCCAAAATCAGGCGGTGCATCCAGAAAGCACAAAGATAGATCAAGGCAGGGAAATAAAGCAGTTCTCGGGCAATGATGAGCCTTCATCTACATTTTGGACACCTATCTCTAGCTCGTCGATCAGGTCGGCAGGGACCTGATCTCCCCAAAGGAGATTTCTACTGTTCAGATGCCCGAATATACGCAGAAATAACCTCCTATGCAGGTGCATCTGCACAGCTGCTGGCTAAAAAGAGGTGTCTAAAGCGAAAAGAAGAACGGAGACATCATGCCGGGTGTACATAAATGGCGCATCCTCCTGCCCGACCCCCATCCCGTAGTAGTAAGGTCACAAATCCCTTATACCCTAGGAGGGTGGGCAGGGGGCACGCGCCCAGCATGGTCTCCTGTCAAAAGATAGCTAAGAGAACGGGAGGAGACGAGCTTCCTCCTTTGGAGGATCTACCGCCTTCGAGTCATCCAGCCTAGCACTCGGTGTAGGCGTATGAGCCGAAACTCCTCTAGTTCTTTCCTCCTTTTAAGGAGTAGCTTTAGAAACCCCGGAAGATGGCCTCATGACCAACTTCATGGGTGTTCCCTCCCGTCAGTCTAACGATTTGGTAGAGGCAGGCGGCCGTTTTGTCTTACGGGAAACAGTCACGTTTGGGGAAGGAGTGGAAGCCCTGGATTTAGCTTGGGCTAAGTGTGAAACCCTTTATGCCGCCAGCTCTATCAGGGAAGCGCATTGGGTGGGTTTAACCCTCAGAAGGGTTCAGAATGGGCGCGGAAACGACCGTGCTCGTAGGCTTGGACGGGCCAGTAGCAGAGGGTGTCTTTCTTAGCATTGAGGAATAAGACGTCCTAGGCAGCGCTGAGCGCGTCAGGAAAGGGCCTTAGCCTCGCGAAATAAGATAAGATCCAGGGTCTGAACGGCCATGTTTTAATTCTCAAGGCGATACACACCACACTACTTCAAACAAGCGGTGTGAGGCTCTCCGCAATTGACACACTTGACCACACACGATTTGGACTTATCGTTATCGACCTTGGATCAACTTACACAGACTTCGGGTAACCCCGAATTTGCGCGTCTACAGGAGCGATCCGTATGGCTGAAGTGGTGATAGTAATAGCACCTTCGCGATAGCGATACCAACCGGCACGCGCCGACTCAGAGAGTTTGTCACAGTCGAACGTGACGAAGATTGTAGGGGTGGGTCTCATAAAATATTCGACCTTGACCGCTCCATTATCGGTCAGCTCTAAGGTGATGTCATCTATGGACTAGTCCACTCGTTCCCTCGAATAAACCACTCCTATCACTAAGTTCATGGTAAAATGCGGCGCCACATCACCGGCGTGCCATCAAGCGTCCGAAGTGCACTAATCATGGCCACCTCGGAGGGTTTCGACGCATTCGCCAGAAGGCTCCCGCCCGAGAAACGTGTCACCTTTGGCTCTCTACCAATCACGTTAGCTAGAGCTCTCCTCTGATGGATTAGGTTCTCTTTGCCCACATGCTGCCATCAGTGGAGCGAATAAAAAGGAAGCGTTTGAATCCAGCGGGCTCGAAAACGCCAGGTAGCCTCAGAATGAGGGGGCTCGACGTAATCGAGGCTCCGCTCTGCGCTCTTTTGGTCATTGTCGGGGATTCCCCATGCGGGGGAGCAAATGATCCGGACATGCCGTTGTTGGCTTGGTCGCATACAGAAATGGCAGCGGCTCCGTCCGTCTCCGTGGCTCCCGCGTAGGGAGAGGAGCCCCGAGTTTTTTTTGCCTTTTTTCTGTTTCTTTTCTTTTTAGGAGAGGAAAGCGAGGAATGGACGCGCTTCTCCCTCCACCGACAGAAGCCCTTAGACCAGATGGGCCGACCTCAACAAGATCTTTCACTGAAATGGAGAAGGTCTTGGCTATCACAGGGGCACCAGCCAGTGAAAGGAAATCCCTTCTATTCTAGTAAGGCCTCGGGCAACTGCGCCGTCTGAGGAGAAGCATTTCCAGGGGTGAAATCGGGTTCTGTGCCTGGCTCCGAAACAGTGTTCGACGCCATGGAAGATTCTACCGTCTGTGACTGGGTCACCTAAGAGCCTAAGTCTATCTCAGGTGGGGGCCTCTATGTGTCCATTCACCCCCCCATGAAATCACTGGCCCCTTTCGAGGTATCTTTCGTCCTATCTTTGGTCCGCGAACCGGCATCCGTCGGGGAAGAGAAGGGGGCACGTACAGTGACCCCTGTAAGCTCGATATGCTCGACAGCAAGACTTTGGAGGGCACGGGCTGACGGGCCCTGTCATCCCTCGCTCCCCTAAGGGGTTGCTCCTCTTGAGCTAACTATGGGCTACTGGCGTGCTTTATTGGCAGTCCCCTGAGAAAGTAAAGGGGGCACTGCCGCTGTAAAGAGGGAGTCGCACAAAGGCGACTCCAGAGAAGGGGGTAAAGGGGAGTCCCCTGCACCCGTAGGCATAGGAGAGGAGTAAGCATCTTCTCCAGTAGAAGTTCTGTGGGTCCCCTTCGAAAGCACAGGGGGAACCTCCATTTTTTTCGTGGAGCTGTCCGAAGGCGGCTCCGTCGTTGGTGAAGGGGGAGATTTTTTTGTTGTTTTTATTCTCATTCATGGGCATGATGACCCTGGTATTTTCACGGGACGCAAACGCTAATCACCCCGCGGAGTATCCCGCTCTTCAAGGGGTGAATGCAGGGCCGTAGAACCAGCTTCCGCCATTTGAGGCCCCTCCTCCCGCCTAGTGACCTGGCAGCATATCAGCATGGCGGCTCCACCTTAGGTTCAGCGTAAAATCGATAGACATTGAAATGAGAAAGAAATGGGATGTGAGGAAGGTGTGGGTGGGGATGAAGCTGGTTGTTGCCTCCCCCCCCCAACCGGAGCTCAAGGGTAAGGGGGCGTTGTCCCGTTCCCCCTCAGCCATAAAGGGTTGGGTGAGAGTAAGCTGTCGACTTCTACCCTGTGAAATTAGAGGCCGAGAGAGAAAGTTGTGGGAGTTGTTGTATGGGAAGTGAGGAAGTAGGGTAAGAAGACAGGGTGTCAGAAAGAAGGAGAAGAGGCTAAGCTGGGGCCGGACGGGACGCTGAGTCCTGTCAGCACGGCGGCCAGGAAAGCAAATCGACGTGCCCCTTATGGGGTCGATGTATGTATAGACCCAGACACGAGCACACATATACAAGCACATGTACATATATTAAAGCTACTCCAGGTATTTGAGAACATAGTTTTAACAAGCCATAAATATCTTTGGTGCCTTCTGTCATTCTGATCTTCATGTACATTTCATTATCCGGTAGATGGATCTCGTCCATGATATGAGGGACGGATGGTGCGAATTACCACCACGGTGACTCCGAGTTTGCCACTTTAAACGTGACCAGGCGTACATGAATTTAAGGTAATAAAAGAGGTACTAGTTTCTGGGGCAGAAATGTGAGTCGTGGCCAAAAGGAAGAATCATCCCTAGTGGTCAGACGTAGTCATGACGACCGACCACGTCCAGAAGGTCCAGGACATCTTCAAGGAAGAGTGGTAAGTTAATGGGAAGGCTGTACGTGTTCCAGGATTAGGACACTGGTTCCTCCCACGCGATCCCAGACTGACTGGCCCATAGGTTTCTGATCCTGTGGCCGCGTAGCTCTCCCGATTCGAACTTCTCGGACTACTAAAGCTGGAGCGTCATTAAGAGAGAGAGACCAATTAAGAGGCTGCCATACCAAGGACTCTTTGATGGCCGCCATCGTGAACCTCATGGCCAACATGAATAAACGCCGCCGACACATGCAGGCACTGCCGAGGTCGCCACAGAGGATGCATTTTATTGGTAACCTTTAACCATACGTATATACAGTTGCTCCAAGTAGTCGTGTCACATTTTTTAAAATGTTTCGTACAAAGAAACTTAACTACGATATAACTATGCCTTAAAAATCCTCGCATAGTCTTGCATGACTGCCGCTAAGTTTGGCTGTGCTGTGTTGCCAAGTGAAAATATTTTTCCTCACACTTCATTCAGGATATAAAATGAATTATAGTTAGAAAATAAAACTGACAATGCAAATATTTTTTGTGATATCCATGACTAAAATTAAGCTGTGAAAATGCCACAGTTCGGGAATTTGACAATTATGTTTTAAAGGACTTGAAAAAAAATCGTATCTAAATGTTTCGAGAGTACTGCTTAAAATACCGCAATAACATAAAAAAAATCGCGAAATTGAATTTATTTAATTGGTAAATGTCCTATCTAATATATTTATAATAACCTAAATCCCAGTTTGTTTTCCTGAGATCCAATTATTACTTATTTTGACCCTCTGATAGGGTTTGGACAAAGCCCCCCTTCCCTCCCTACTTTTAATATTTAAGCTGTTGTAATTTGTCTCAGTTCATCCCTTGAAGAGTTCTTTGTGAATAAAGACCAAGGCACTCGAAGTTTGCCTTCTTTTTACCTTGGGTGTACATATGTACGTTCATTATTGTGGGCGAATGGGCAAGGGAGGTGATTTTTGTATGTATAACCTCGGAAGAGAAATAAAAAATTGTACTAGAAACAAAGACAACACAATAAAAGCATATTTGCCAAATTAATAAAGGGACGAGAACCAAACAAGCAGTCGAAGACTGTTTAGTGAACAGTCAAGGACCCATAGCAATGGGTTTAAGCTGGACGAGTTTAGGTTTAGGAAAGAGATTGGTAGAAATTGGTCTACAAATCGAGTGGTAGATGAATGGAATAGGCTCACTAGTCAGGTGGTAAACACATCTTCCCAAGGGAGTCTTAAGAATAGATTGGATAGATTGATGGATGAGGATGGAGTGAGGTGGGACTGAACTGGGGGATGGGAACAGGGGCTGCCTCGTATAGGGTATTGATTAACCTTTTGCACACTCCTTCTTTGCTTATGTTCTTACGAGACAGACAGGCAGAGACAGACAGGAAGGGACATACAGGCAAAGACATACAGGCAGAGACAGAAAGGAAGGGACAGACAGGCAAAGACAGACAGGAAGGGACATACAGGCAAAGACATACAGGCAGAGACAGACAGGCAGAGACAGACAGAAGGGGACAGACAGGCAAAGACAGACAAGAAGGGACAGACAGGCACATACAGACAGGCAGAGGCAGACAAGAATGGACAGATAGGAAGGGACAGATAGGCAAAGACAGACAGGAAGAGACAGGCAAGAAGGAACAGACACGCAAAGACAGACAGGCAGAGACAGACAGAAAGGAACATACAAGCAAAGACAGACAGGAAGGAACAGACACACAGGGACATACAGGCAAAGACAGACAGGAAGGGACAGACAGGCAAAGACAGACAGGAAGGGACAGACAGGCAAAGACAGACAGGCAGAGGCAGGCAGGAAGGGACAGACGGGCAAAGGCATACAGGCAGAGACAGGCAAAGACATACAGGCAGAGACCGGCAGGAAGGGAGAGACAGGAAAATACAGACACTAAGGGACAGGCAGGCAAGGATAGACAGGCAGAGACAGACAGGAAGGGACAGGCAGGCAAAGAAGGACAGGCAGAGACAGACAGGCAGGCATAAATAGATATCCCTCGTGAACGAAGGCTCCCCCCACCCCTCTCTTATTATTTTCTGACAATCATTCAAAAGGTTAAATCCTCGAAGGCATCTCCAAAATTTCGTTTCGGAATAGGATCGCATAGAGTGTTAGAGTAACGGGAAGTGAAAATAAAAGTTATTTAGCAAAACCCATCTATAAAGACTACTTGAGGAGCTAAGTATGAAGGAGGGGGGGGGACTCCCCTCATCATGACCTCACTCCATCGAATCATTGGTTTGCTAATTTTTACCGCCACTACCACGTGCCCCCCTCCCCCTCCACACACACACATACGTAGTGCGTCCAGGGAAGGAACTAAACTGCCGGCACCAAAGACGAATTATTCGGTTCTTTATCAAGACCCATTGATAGAGGAAATAGAAAGATAGACAAAAGATAAACAGAAAAATATATAAAAAGGATAGACATCAAGAAAAATTGAGACAGAAAAATAAATGATAGACATAGACAGAAAGATAGATAAACAAGAAGAAATATCGATAGACAAAATATAGACAAGAAAACAGAAAAATAGAAAGGCAAATGATAAACAAATGAAGATAATAACCAGACAACCAAAATAAACATAAATAAAGATAGACACAACCAAAGGATAAACATCGAAAGATAGATAAAAAAGAACGACACACAGAAAGATTGACAGAAGGACAGAAAATAGAAATACATACAAAAAATAAACAAAAATAAAGATAAATCCACAGACTAAAAATAAACAAATAAAGATGGACAAATAAAGGATAGATATAGAAAAATGGATAGACAAGAACAAATATCGGCAAACAGAATGATAGACATGAAGACAGAAAAAATAGGAGAGACAGGAGAAAGTCAGACAGACAGACAAATGCAGAGAGAGAAAACAAAGACGGAAGAACCAAAGAACGAGACTCATCTCCCACACCTGTTTCAATCCCCTAATCCTCCCCTCCCACCCCCTCGTCTCCCGCTCATCAACTTAATGGACAATTTTCCATTTCCACAAAAAGAAGATAGAACGGTTTCTTAAATGAAAATTCATATAATTCGTTCGCCCCATTTCCCCAACACTCACACGTACGTACACACGTACACGCGCACATCGAACAGGAAAAATAGGGTCAAATTACGTTGCGAGTCACGTGACATTATCCTCATCGTCTTGGAAAGATACGGAATATCGCTTCGTTGGGAGACAAGGAAGGTAGAAATAGACAAGGAAATAATAGACCTGACTCGAGAAGAGTGAAGAAGGATCGAGATCCACAACGGTGTTGTGTTGTTCTTTACTTAAAACCGAAAACATGAGAAACAACGACGGCTCTCCAGAAAGTGTGATGAGGAATGGTTCGTAAAAGGTGGTGGAATTAGGGAATATGGAAATCTGTGGAAGGTTTTCAGCCTGGGAAGTTTATATAGGCTACTTAAGGCCCTCGTTAAAGGCCCCGCAACTCTCCAGAATCTGTATGCCTCCATCCTACGTTTAAAAGAGATTCCCTTGAGGTCACGGGTCTTGACTTGGATTGTTATTGAAAACAATATTCTTGTTACGTGGGCAAGATCCTTTATTATCCATCCTCTTCCCTTTCCCTTCTTCTCTCGCTCCGAGGCACATGTGCCAAGTTTCGTAAAAATTGGAAAAATCATTTAAAGATTCAGTCCTGATCTTCATTTCAGCATCAGGCGCTGGTAAACAATTTTTCAAATGCTGGCTGCTTCTCAGATTAAATGTGCTCTTTATTGGCTATTTGAGCATGGAGAATTCAAATATGATAATTAAAAATGTTGATTGGCTATTTTGGTCAAGATATATGTTTTTCGTGTAATGTGGATATATAATACAGGGTGTTCGGACTAAATTCGAGGATTTTTAATGTTTCGTTCTTTCAAGAAACTGTTCATGTATCGGTGATCAGTCAACGGCGTTGGAGAGCATACAGAGTGAATGTTTAGTTGAGAAAAAGATAGCTGACACGGAGCATTGGAAGCCATCTGAACATTATAAAAGAGTTTGCTACATCATGATAATTCGCTCTGTTTATTTGTTTTTTTAATAACGTGCTGGGTATCAAAATGTCGACATGATGACTGGTGCCCAATGCTCTGTTAACACTGTAAAGGCTGTAAGACGTGACATGACCACAAGCAACGGAGACTACGAATCGGTCGTCAGCAGAAAGGAACACCACAGCCGTTCTGACCACGTCTGCACGCCGGAATTCACCCAACAACTACAGGAAAAGGTGGTGGAAGATCCGAACGAGGGAATCCAGGCTTTGGTGAGAGAGATGGGTGGTGGAGTCACCAGCACGAAGCTGCTCCTAAATAAGGAATGAGGACCTTCGCTACCATTCGTACAAGAGGCGAAAGGGATAAATTCAGACATCCAAGGCCAAAGAGGACCGCTTAACGAAGGCAAAGAAGCTCCTGAACAAGGTGAAGCATCCTGCTGAGCAGGAAAGCGATCTAGTTTTCTCAGATGAAAAGAACTTCTGTCAGGACCACTTGCACAACATCCAGAACAGAAGCAGGTGGCTTGCATAGGATCCATGCAACGTTCCACGTCTCATGAAGACCAAGTTCCCCCAAACAGTGATGGGCTGGGGGTGTCTCCAGTGAGGGGAACGCCATGCCGCCACATATCTTTAAGCAGAGTAATAAACACAATTCAAAGGTCATGTGGAGATGGAGGAGATTGTGGTCAAACCCTGTCTGAAGAGGGTTGCTGCTGAAAGGCTATACCTCCGAAAATATCAAAAGTGGTTGTCGAAGAATTCCTACGACTTCACCAGCCCCACATGCTGGCCTCCTAGAACCCCTGATTTAATCCCTATGTCTGGGGCGTGGTTGAGAAAGACACCACCCACTCTGCCTGCAACACAAAGGCCCAGTTGGTGACCAAGATCAAGGAGGTGTTCAAAGATCTCCCCAGGGACACAGTGAGGAACGCATGCGCCAGGTTCCGGAGCCATATTGAGGACGTGGTGGAAGCTGAAGGCGGCTATTTTGAGTAAACTGCAATCTCCCACCCATAATCTAGTTGATATTTTTGCAATTTTTAAAATACATTTATTTTTGGCTGAGATATTACGGAGGGTGGGGAAGAAGCTTTCTGTTATGCAAATCATCAAATTTAGCCCAAACACCCTGAAGATCAATTATAATATATGAATTTGGATATCTACGACGACTTCCTGTTGGCAACCAGTGGCCCTGTGCAACCAAACAGGCCAAATTTATCCCCCCTGCTTTCTTTCGGACAGCACCCTGAGGGTGAGAGGGGAATCATGTCAACTGGGTAACCCAGGAATCCCATGACTTGCCCAAGTTTGTTCCCATGAGAGGTCACGTCAGTGCCACTGAGCCTAAAGGTAGAAGCAAAAAAAGGAAACAGTTAGAACTGCAGCAAACGCTGCAGAGCAACCGATGACTCACCCATCTGGTGGACAAAACCCATCGTGTTCTGAGACAAACGAAGGCCAACATCTCCTTGTTTCCGAGATATGCTTTTTTTACATTTTTGTGATATTTATTGGATAAAATTTTGAATGACTGAAAAACCTTTTTTCATATGTTACAGATCATTACATATTATTTTGTGTTGTAAGACTAATGCCCTTTTCTCTTCGGAATTTAATGAAATCCTATAATAATAGAAAAACCTTTCAGACTTTCAAAAAGGGAAGATTGTAGGAGCTCGAATGGCTAGAACATCGTTACCAATACTCTCTCAAATGGTAGTTTCCAAAGGAATTGTTTCTAAGACCATGACTGCTCATGCGACTCAGGGAAAGAGAAGCTCCGACCAAAGTAATAGCGGTACTGTACAATTCTAAAACCAATATTGTCGGAGAATCATAGGACCACAGCTTCAAAGGTGACTACTGGGATTAATTAGGATATAAAAAGTCATGTTTGGAGAGAGAATTTTCGTCGAGAGAATCAAGAAGTCAAGAATTACGCAAGGATTGCAATTGCTAAGACTTTGCTTACGCAAATCAACATAGAGCGTAGTAGTGTTGTGTAGACCAATAGAATTGGACAATGTACCAAAGGAAGAATAGTATATATTTGGGCGAATCTTCCTGTGAATTATTTTCATGTTCTGGTACAGTTTACGTCTGGACCAGCCCCAAAATAAGCTTATGATCGCGATTGTCTGCTCCTGACAGTCAAGGATGGAGGTGGATCAGTGATAATTAGGATGGCTGACCCATCCCATGGTGAAAATGCTCTTTCCCAGGAGTGACACCATTCTAGTTAAAAACTAGTTTGAAAGGTATGAAAATGACGTTAAAGAGATGCGATTTGCCGCCAATTACCTAATCTGGAAATTCTCGCTATTTCTCTAATCTAGAATTTCCCGTCAATTACCGAATCTTGAATTCCCCGCCAATTACCTAATCTAGAATTCCCCGCCAAGTACTCAATCTGGAATTTCCCTCCAATTACCTAATCTGGAATTTACCTCCAATTACCTAATCTGGAATTTCACGCTAATTACCTATTCTCGAATTTCCCGCCAATTACCTAATCTTGATATAATCGAGCATTTGTCGTGTCAATTTGAAGCAGCAAGTAAAGAACCTATTCCATCTACAAGCGTATCTGAAAGAGCTACGAGTATATCAAATTTTGCCAGAGGAATGAGTCTAGTTTTTATCAATTTTAAAGTCTGAAGGCTGTATGAATAAGTTTCTCGACGTATTGAAGCTGTTATTAATGTTAAATGAGGGCTAACTCCATATATAAAAATAAATCAGTAATTAAAATAGTGTATGTATTATTTTGTCCAACCTCTGTATACAAAGACGAAATTTGTTTAATTCTTTGCTGTAATGAGAACTCAAGGTGAGGGAAGTTCAAGGTTTCTCGTCAACGGAGGACTCCTCTTCTAAAGCTTCTGTACCTCTAGGCCAGGTTAGTGTTTGTTAGAGATCATCTTGAGAAAGATAATGAATTCTGGCAGGTTTTGTGGACCGATGAAACTAAAATAGGATTATTTGGTAACAATGATCTGCGCCATGTATGCAGAAAATCCGGCGAATACCTACCGTCCCCAAAATACATTGGAGTGAACCCTTATGTATTGGGGTTGCTTCACTAGTGTGAGACGGCTTGTTAAATTAGAGACTCTGATGAAGGAAGAGCGATATGTTGACAGTCTCAAGAATAATGTGAAACAATCTAGTACAGAGTTGATGTTGGGTCGTCGATGGACCTTTATGCTAAACAGTGGCTTTAAACAAACTTTGAAATCTGTCCAAAATCGGTTGAATTATAACAGAATTAATGTTTTAACGTTGTCAGCACAGAGATACAACCTGAGTTATTTAAAAAAATTTAGGTGAATTTTGAAAAGTAAGGTCGGAGAGAGAAAACAAGGAATCAGAATTGCATAGTGTTTTCCAGAAAAAATGGAAAAGTATTACCAAGAAAGAATATGGCTCAAAATTATTGTATGACACCATTGGACCAACAAATCTCGAATTTGAAAGGAAGCATTATTGATCATTCGATGAGCACTAACTGTTGTTTGCTAATTATTTTGACACGCTGTAAATATTTGTATTTTGTCATTTCTGCGTCATATTGTTCAATCTTACTGTTTGTGAGTAATAACTTAAAGTAAATGTGTTATACACTGTACATATTTTTCAATTCTTATCCTTTTTCACAATTTATCACAAAAAAAGCGAAGTAATGCTGTCATGCCAATAATTCTGACGCTAAGTAGAATAACACCCACCGTATATTTCTATGCAATACTTACCAAACATTAGTTCCATTCCAGTCCTTATTCAGCATCAACTTTACACTTTTGGCTTGTCGCTTGTATACATTAATTGGAGCACCTCTAATCATTGTCCAACATCAGACTCCAAGTATTGGTAGACGCCATTGCCTTGATGCAGTTTTCTCTTAAATGAAATATATTGGTGAAATCGCCGATCATACTCGTTGCTTACTATCCTGCAGTTTGATTGGAACAAATCCTAATATGAATGCGAAATATGTATCATGAGTTACATGTTGCATCTCATGCATTTATATGCCTTATTGTTTCAAATAACTCTTAATACCACCACTTTGATGGATGTCCATACTTTCTTCCTCTGGCACGCATTGCACGGTCAAACTCCTTATCTGGAAGTTCGTGAATCTGAGGACCAATAAAGACATCTTCCTTATCTTAGTGGGGGGTTTGCAGGGTCACCAATGGAGCAGTTGGTTAATTAAAAACGCTTGCAATTAATATTTATTAACAAGATCAGGTCGGAATTCTTCTCTGTTGCCTCAAGTCAGGGGCCTTGCAGCCCGAATAGATGGGGAGCTTCTTGGAGGTTGATGTGAAGGCTGGCACTTGGCGTGGAACGAGGGTGGCAGCGAGCGTCATGTGCATGACAATTAATACGCCTTTCCATTACGTCCAGTTTAAGTAGGCCTGGAACTGCGTGAAGTACCAGGTTTCGCCATCCTGGGGTTGCCAGTGGTCGCTGGCTGTGCCATTAGTCTTTATCTAGGAAACTTTGTAGTTGCGCACTTGAAAGCTGTTGTCCATGGCCTTCACACATTTCCTTATCATGCCCAGTTTTATGTGTAATAATGTAATCAGAACCTTTATTGAATTAACAAAGGAATAATGCTGAAATTTTATCTCCCCAGGAACCAATAACGGACAAAGTAGCCAGTCTTTCGTGACAAAGCATGAACCACTCACGCATCTATCGCATTAACAAAGAAAACAGCAGGAATTTGTGAAATCAAACTGCCGAGCAATCACAAGATCAACAACCTTCTCATCACCACACAGCTGCTAATAATGTTTGTTATGTTTTATGCACCTCAAAGACTGCATCATATTGCGATAGGTTTCTAGCATATGGACGAATTTATGAACAGCCTCCTGTCACATGGAAAATTAACTATGTTGATGGAAGAAAAGGCTCGAGCGCCAGCCAGCCATCTTCCATTGTCCTTGAAAGCACAAAGCCTCCATCGATTTTCGCATCCAACAGCCCCAGGAGTTCTGTTTCCAGGAATGCTATGCCTATTCCGGTGAGGGTCTTCACTTCGCGGAACACCCTCGACAGCTTATTCAAAGATAGTGTTGCAAGCCACAAAATTTTCTGTCATGAAGAAGAACGTTTCGGCTTTTTGACGGTCATAAAATGTGGAAACCTTAACATCAGTCCCTAAGGACAACCAACTAAGTAGCTCCAAATCATGAGCAAGGGTTCGCAGTCCAGCTTCAGTTACGAGGTGTGGTTCAAATTAGTGAAATTGCTCAAAATTTGTCTTGTGATGCTGATATCCATGATTCAAACTTTCTACTTTCTCATCTGACTCAAGTGAGTATGATTTCGGTCAATCGAGAAGTGGTAGTCCTTCTTCATAGAGTACTGAACAAATAGCTGATGGAATATTTGAATACTGCACTATCTGCTTTTTGTTTTAGAGTCTAGACACATCTTTTCCAATTGGATGCATCGTGCAAAAGTATCAATTGTGCTATGTTTGGTCAACCACTGGTGAAAATTCGTTGCACAAGTATTGCATGCATATGTGAGGGATACGCTCCTTGTTCTGATCGTCAATTGTGCAACCAAAATATTGTTGGTGGACTTTCCGAACCGTTATACACAAATATAGCAACTTATCTGCCTTGTTACCGCAAGTTTCAGGTATCTCAAAGAAACTAATTAAAAATCACTGATAAATTCGACTGAAATACTTTAAAATACACACTATACAAGAATACACTAAGCCAATACCTCATTCGGCAACTAAATTAACACTCACGGTAAATCCGGTTTAAGTCGTACATCTGCACAACTGCATGTACCGTAAATACTTGTACGGACACTACTTTAATTTGAAAATTAGAAGTAACCATTAATTTTAAGCATCATTTTCGTTCCCAATCTCCTATGTAGATTCAACCCAACATTTGTTTACGGAGGATTTTTGGCTGCATATCAGAGTTATTTATGGTGTATAAACCAATTTTTTTTTAAAATGCAGGCCAAATTAGACTAAAAATTTATTCCGTAAAGTACTTCTATATGCTGGCGTTACTATTTAGTTTATTCTACAAAATCTAACGGAATCAACAATTATGTTGTCGAAAAAACATAATCTTGTATTTAGTCTAATAATTATGCACTAATTCTCATGATATCACTATGTTGTTTGATGCAGAAATATTTCGAATGATCTCAGTTTGTGGCTAGGGACAAAAGATGCTTTTTCTCTTTGTTTTAGTGATCTTCCCCGTCTTTTGAATAACTTTAACATTTCTGTTGCTTTTAAATATGAGACGACCCTTAAGAATTTATTAGTACGTAATAATTGTAATAGTTTGGGAAGAGGGGGAGTTTATTCAGTTGAGTGTTCTGGTTGTCTAAGTAAATATTACGGAC
Source organism: Ceratothoa steindachneri (assembly GCA_963969495.1). Lineage (NCBI taxonomy): Eukaryota > Metazoa > Arthropoda > Malacostraca > Isopoda > Cymothoidae > Ceratothoa > Ceratothoa steindachneri. The sequence continues at coordinate 37,600,601 of OZ018320.1, forward strand.
AAACAGGTAAACAACTTTCCGTTCGCATAAATCAATATAAATATAATGTCCGAAGAGGGGAGGATAACAGTGCTTTCTTTGTCCATATGTCAGATAAGAACCATTTAATTAACTGGAACTCGGCCAAATTTATTTATCGTTCCAATGACCCTATAAAAAGGAATAACATTGAATGTGCTTTTATAAGCCAATGTGATAATTTTAACCTCTTCCCTGGTTTATATAAAATAGATGCTATAATTAAAAGATTAATACTCAAAGAAATTAGTTTGTCTTTCGTTCCTAGTTTTTTTTTATATACATTCTTTAGTTATGTGGCCCCTATTTTATTTTAATTTTTTTTATTATTATTTTTTATTTTTTAATTGTCACTGCTCTGTTTTGTACATTGTATTTCCCCCCCCTTTTGCTCATCGTGTCTTATAATCTCCCTCGTTAGGCTATCTCCATTTCTTTGAATCTGTTACCCTTTCCTTACTACCTGTTTCTTGTAATTCTTCATGTGTTTTTTTACCTTCCCCCTTCCCTCTTCCTCATTGGTGATTTCTTGTTTTTGAGGCGGTCTTTCATACTTTTCTTTCGTATATATACCTCTAATATAATACTATTTTTTGAAGTGATCCTTGATAAGGAACTTAATAAAGTTCGAAAGTACTTGGAAACACCTTTTCATTTTTCCTGCGGGACATTGCATTCATATATATATATATATATATATATATATATATATATATATATATATATATATATATATATATATATATAGAGAGAGAGAGAGAGAGAGAGAGAACCCTTTGAAGTAATTTTCTAATTTGAAACATTTCTCCATATTGTTCACAACACATATGTACATACACGCACATACCCACGCACAGACCAAAGCGATTCATTAATCATCAGGCAATTGAAAATTAGATAGCCACAATTTGAGTTAATTCACTTAACAGCCATTAACAACGATGTGTGGAGTTTGAATGGGCTGAGACGAAAGGGGACGGAATCGAAAGTATCACCGACTTCTTCAATCGAGACACGGCGCCTTTTACAAGGAAAATTGCAGGGCGCCATTCAATACATTCATAGGCATTTCACGACGTAGGTGTTTGACATTTTAAATCGACATAAATGAATAACAGTCACGCAGGAACGAATATATATAACTGAAAAGATAGACATTTACGCTAATGAAAGGGAAACAAGTACACAGTAACTACATGTACACTAAATATAAAGAGAGACGCGTAAACACACAAACAACTAAAATAACACTCACAACTAAATGCGGGACAGACGCACACCAACAAGAATACACGGACACAAACAAACCTACGAAGGGTTGGTGGATCAAAGTTGTATGGGAGCGGTGTATGTGAGAGGTGCATGGAAGCGATGTATGGGAGAGGTGCATGGGAGCGATGTATGGGAGAGGTACATGGGATGAATGCATGGGAGAGGTGAATGAGAGTGGTGTATGGGAGAGGTGGATGGGAGCGATGTATGGGAGCGGTGTATGAGAGAGGTACATAGGAGCGATGTATAGAAGAGGTGCATGGGAGCGATGTATGGGAGAGGTGCATGGGAGCGATGTATGGGAGAGGAGCATAGGAGCGGTGTATGGGAGCGATGTATGGGAAAGGTGCATGGGAGAGGTATATGGGAGAGGTACATGGGAGCGATGTATGAGGGAGGTGCATGGGAGCGATGCATGGGAGAGGTGCATGGGAACGATGTATGGGAGAATAGCATGGGAGTGGTGTTTGGAAGCGATGTATGGGAAAGGTGCATGGGAGCGGTATATGGGAGAGGTACATGGGAGCGATGTATGGGAAAGATGCATGGGAGTGATGCATGGGAGAGGTACATGGGAGAGATGTATGCGAGAGGTTCATGGGAGCGGTGTATGGGAGAGGTGCATGGGAGCGGTATATAGGAGAGGTACATGGGAGCGATGTATGGGAGAGATGCATGGGAGTGATGCATGGGAGAGGTACATGGGAGAGATGTATGCGAGAGGTTCATGGGAGCGGTGTATGGGAGAGGTGCATGGGAGCGGTGTATGAGAGAGGTGCATGGGAGCGGTGTATGAGAGAGGTGCATGGAAGCGATGTATGGGAGAGGTGCATGGGAGCGATGTATGGGAGAGGTACATGGGAGCGATGTATGGGAGAGGTGCATGGGAGCGATGTATGGGGAGGTGCATGGGAGCGGTGTATGGGAGAGGTGCATTGGAGCGGTGTATGGGAGAGGTGCATTGGAGCGGTGTATGGGAGAGGTGCATGGGAGCGGTGTATGGGAGATCAGTAGAGACAAGTAAGGAAACAATCCTCTGAAAACAAAAATAATCTTGACCTTAAGCTCACATGGAGGATGTTATAAAGGGGATCTGCCCATTAGTTGATGCCCATTAATGGCTGTCCATTAGTTGCTACCCATGAGCACTAGCCCACTAGAAGCGTACCATTAATCTCCGCCAACTACTTTCTACCCATTAATGTTTGTCCATTAGCACCTGTCCATTAATAGTTGCCAAATAGTTGCTGCTCATGGTTGGCAGACTATTAGCAGCTGATCATTAATGTATATCCATTAGTACCCGTTCCTTAGTGGTTGTCCATTAATACTTACCCATTAGTTGCTGCTCATGAGTGGGTGCACATTAGTGGTTGCCGATCAGTGGTTGCCCATTAGTGGTTGCCTATTTGTGGTCGCTCATTAGTGGTTGCCTATTAGTGGTTGTCAAATAGTGGTTTCCTATTAGTTGTTGCTTATTAGTGGTTATTCATTAGTAGTTGCTCATTAGTGCCTGACTATTTGTGGTTGCTTATTAGTGGTTGCCTATAAGTGGTTGCTTAATCGTGATAGGCTCTCAGTAGTTGCTTATTAGTGGTTGTTCATTAGTGGTTGCCTATTAGTGGTTGCTCATTTAGTGGTTGCCTATCAGTGGTTGCTCATTAGTGTTCACCTATCAGTGGTTGCCCATTAGTAGCTACCCATTAGCTCATTGTCACCAAAGAATCCGATATAAAAAAACGCCGTGACGCGATTGTTAAAAATAAAGACTCTTGACTATAATACGTACATACGCCTCCTCACTTCCCAAGCCACCGCTCTTCCGTATTTCATTGACACATACACGCACGCACACAAACACACACACACCTGCTTCAAATGGTAACCCCAACCACACCTACATAATTTCTGAAGGTGGGTGGTTAATGAGTAAGGGTATGAACAGTGGCACCCACTAACAAAGGCAACATTTAATAAGTCAATCAACTTGGATGTTATGGAAGAGGCGACCATCATGTGTAACAGATACACATATACATTCCATAAAAAATCACATAAAACCTCATCACAACCACATACATTAAACATAAAATACAAGATAGGTTCAAACACATCCTCTCATTACACACACAGTTTACATATAAACTCGCAACTGCACATAATTACACACACAAACAAAAGCAGAGCACATGTCGAAAATAACATTAATTTTCTACCATACACTACCACATACACGCACACACGACGCATAATACATATCTACGCATTTGTATGAACGAAAAATACACATCAGACACAATTAACACGTGTGCGTACGTGTATGAATGTACACATTGAATAATACGATCAAAAAGAGAATTACGTTCACTCTACGCCGTTACCAACAGGAGCCTTTTCAGTACTCAATGAAAGGACGCGATGAGTACAATATCCGTGGGAAGAGGCGTGATCACAGAGCACCAAAATGGTGTGAATTGTAATTGAGTTCGGTGAGTACAAAATGCAAAGCATGGGTGCAGAAGAGTACAATTTTGTCTTTATAGCAAGAACTGACGGGTACAACACTAGAAAACTGTTAAGAAGAGTTTCGTAAAGAAAGTGGGGAAGTGGAGAAGGAGGGGTGCACAAGTATGATGTGGTGGTGGGGGGAAGTAAATGGCACGAGGGGCTTTTATTTTCAACTTCACAGTTCTCATCTGGTGGTCGCCAACAAAGGTTCAGTAACGGAAACAACAATAAATAAAATTTTGACACTACACTACACTACACTACAGCAACTAAAAATAATTTAATAATAAACTATAAATAAATAATCCTAACTACATCAAAAGCGAAACAATACAATTAAGAGGAACACTTTGGTGCTCTAGAGGAGACCTGGATCTCTCATAGGCACAAGCATCTAAACAATAATAAAAAAAAATAGAATAGTTTGGAGGAGGAACTCCTCCCCCCCCCCCCATTTTTTGACACTACAACATACCGAGCAAAAGCTATACCCCAGTAATAGGAACAAACGGTAGCAAACTCGCTTTTCACGGTACCTGGCCAGTTACAGCCCACGGAGTTTCCCCATGCTAGGGTATTTAAGTAAAAAAGTGTCCTATAATCTCTGGTAAGAAACAGTCTTCGCACAAATGTTCAGCGAAGCGCTCAATCAGATGTCAGTGCATCCCGCGAGTGTGTCCAATTCCATGACAACAGAATTTGACTTGCTAGTGTCGAGTTATAGTAGAGTTGGGAAAAGCGAGAGGGTCGGCCATATTCTCAGCGTGTGCATACAGCCTGCCCCCTTCATAAGCGCACTTGTTTCAAGAAACCCCTACATGTGCAGGAACATTACAGAAAACACTCTCGACGTCCTTCCGATTCGATGCAGCTTTGGCGTCACAAATATTACAAAACAGGAGATATGGAAAGTTGAATTCCACGAAGACACTTAACGCACTCTGTGAGTCCCTATAGATAATTACAAAACGCTTTAGTAGCCGGGTAAAGCAAGTAATTTCCCTTACTGAGCGCTGTATATTGCAACAAGCTTTACAGTGAAGACGGATACAGAACACGCAAGAAACCCGCCTGCTTCTAACAAGGAGGGGGGGGGGATATTAAAGAATATATATTTTTTTCAATGAAATTAAACCCGTTAAAAATCTTGGGCATTCAAACCCGTGCTGTCAATGCCTCATCGTTCTTAGAGTAAACCGCTTGAACGACTCGGCTACCATTCGCATTTCTCAACAAAAAGAAGAAGCTTCAATTAGCCCACCTACCTAAAGGAAAAGGAAATAATAAAACGGAAAAATAATACGAGTATGACGAATTGGAAGATAATTGCAACAATTTTTAGATGAAAATAGACCCGTTAAGAATGGTGGGGTTTCGAACCCGTGCTATCAGATACTCCTAGCTTTTCGAGGCAACACTTCAACCACTCGGCAGTAGGGTGGCGAGACAAACTTTCAAAGATTATATCCTTCTGGATAGCGTCTTAGTCAGACCTATCGGTGTCACCGGCTTGAGAGTTAGAACAAAGTTTAACAAGGAGTTTCCTTGCCTTGACCTCGAAAGGTTTAGAACATGGTCGGCGTCCCTCGTTGACACAGGCAACGTCGTGGTTGGTCTCGGACGAAGCGTGAGCCAGTGAATAATGGAGAGGACGCTGAACCTACACGTACAACTTTATTATACACTATGTATGACGCATAGTGACATCTCTATAAGAGAAGTGCGGAAGGCACTAATCCCCATCCGGAGACCAATGTAGTGAATCAAATCCACCATCCACTTGAGACATTCGGCAGAAGAGAACTAAATTTCGCGCTATTATTAAAATTTTAAGCGAACAAACGAACGGTAAAACAGAAATAGTTAGCCACATCAACACTTTAACTGCTAAACCTGACAATCCGTAGAATCTTCATGGTGCAGTTTAAAAAGACCCTAAGGGTGCCAATGTGCACCTTCTATGTGAGGCGTCGGTGAAATTCAAAACCAAGGAATCAGTACAAGCCTACAACGTCTAAGTCCAGGTTGGAGTGTTGATGGCGACTGAACAGAAGTGTTCTTGTTCTTGGCCAAAGAAATCCGAAACTCTTGCCTTTCGGAACACCAAGTGACGCAATTCAGAGGCTATAAGAGTCAACATTGCAGGGTGGACATCTGAAATGCCCCCATCAAATAAAAAAAAGTGTTTGTACATCGATCATGACAATAACATCTTCCGGAAGCACCGACGTGATGCCGATGATGCTCACGGTAAACAGAGTGACACTGAGAACAATTTAATTTAGAACACCCTCCTCTTAGCATACGAACTCAGAAAGTGCTCCCCCACCGGGACTCAGAATCATCGATATCGTAAAAGATTAGAGATGAAAATGGGGAGACATTCCCTTCTTCCCATAGAATGGACGACGATCATCATCACAGTCTTTCTTCAAATCGAATGAAAGCATCGAATGTAACACTCTATAACAGAAGCAGAGCCTTCAGCGTAGAGTGGAACATATAAAAATCAGAATGCACTGAGAACAAGTGACCTATGGTGTCCACGAAATAGAATAACATAACTTTTACGAATTCCTCCATCAGCTTGTACAGGCAGAAGGTTCTAAAAAAATTGGCAGGAACCAACTGGGACAGGAGAATCTCTACCCACCTTACAAAAAGTAAGTACTGTAGCTATTCTTCAGGAATCTGGGAAGATTACCTCCGAACAAATCCAGTTGATCACAACTAATGGAGAGGCCAAGCCTGGCTAAAGTAGATTTCGCAGTATGATATAAGGGATATCGTCCGGAGCAAATGAGGTATCCACACAAGAATTGAGAGCGGAACGCAATTCAAACAGTGAAATCAGGTTAGTAAAGGGCTCCCTGCCTCTTCACGTAAAGCCGAATCAGTGTTGCTTAGCGACCGAGGTTCGGACCTAGAAAGATGTGAAACATCATCTTAGATAGGAAATTGGAATAAAGCGGTTGCGAATGATTCCGACATGGTCAAAGGGTCCGATATAATGGTCTCGCATTCCTGGAAAACGGGAATAGATTCTTAGGTGAACTCACTCCAAATCCTTATGATACGCCTTACATATCTGCAAGGGGAAAGGGGAGGGGGCTGCCATTGAAGGTCTACATCGATTTTGCCATGAATGGGGCGAGCATGCTTCGAACGAACCGGAATTTGTCCCTCGTCTTGCTACATCTACCTAAGGCCAAATCGAAGAGAGGGAGCTTATAAAAATATAGCCTCTCACAAAGATGGCGGTCAGTGTGACAAATGCTTGGAAGAGTTAGTAGTGAAGGGTTCTTTTGTTTCAATTAAGAAGCCTATAAGGGGCCTTGTTGCGGAACCCACGATAGCCATGTCTCCTTAACCTATTTAAACTAAATAAGACCAATAGCCTACACAGTTAGGACCTCTCTTTCAAACAGATACGAATCATAATGCTTAGAGGAAAGAGGCTGTGATCCGCCTCAATTCACGGACTTGGCTCTTCATGTAATAGATTTATCATACACTTCCTTGGAGAATTTCAAGCAAATTTGGGGTTTACCCTTCTTTGAATGTTGAAAAGACTTGCAGCAGGAATAACACCACGATGACGACAAAAGCCTTCACTCGGAAGCGATACAAGTCAGCCCGCACCGACTCAGAGAATCTGTATAAGTCCAATATGGCGAAGAACGTCGTAGATGGTTTCGCAATCACTCCCTCCTTCCTCACCACATGCTCAACAATGACTGTCCCCTTCAGTAACGTCGATAAGGGATTAGTCTAGCAGTTTCTTAGAATAGACTACTCATTTTATAAAGTTCGATATAGAGTATAGGTTCACCCACACAGGTTAAAATCGCCGAATAGTTATGATTTTACTACAAAGACAAAAAAAAGCAAAACGGGGACCGACCGACCAACCGATATAGTGAGATGTAGAGTCACTTGCGACCTGACTCGCACGCGACTAAAAATAGTTATCATCCCAAAATTGGTCCTGAATGTTTTGAGAAAGGTGTTGATGAAGAACTTTTGGGTACCATTTTGAGTTCATGGGTAAAATTGTTAGTGCTCTAGTTCCCTTAGATGAGAATCAGCCTCATACATTGCTAGTCTCCGGATGCTTCTCCATGGGCACGACACAGTGTCAAAAGCGCCCCCTCCCTTCTCCTCCTAATAAGAGATTTTCTAAAACCGCTAAAACAAACGAAAGGGAGCTTCATTAGAAAATATCACTTTGCTCCCCTTCTTCAATAGTCCATTCTTTAAAATTCCTACAAAAGTGGAGCCTATCCGTAAGATTTTCTTGGGGAGATGAGGCTTCTATGTAGCCCTTCTCGACCAAAGACCTTTTTTGAAAAGTCTCCGGCTCACTTTGCGCATTGAAGCGTTCACACCTGCCCTTTCCAATCGTGAGCAATCTTGGCAATGGAGACAACCGTCTTCTTGAGGTGGGACCTGAGATTGAGGCATTCTTGGCGTTCATTTGTCGTTCTTGGACGTCCAGAATAGTTGTTCACAGTGGTGTAACCTGTTCTTTTAACGTCATTAATTATAGCGCTTATTGATGCAATGCCTTTAACAACAACTATCTCCTTTCATTTCAGGCCACTTGGCGCAGAGTAACAATAATTGCATGCTTTGTTTTGAAAATAACTATTTCTGGAATTTAAAAAAGTTCAAACATACAATTTTAAAAATAAATATTAAGAAATATTGGGTTGAGGAATAAGTTCTTGTGGTTTTATCAAATTTACTCATTACCATTAACAATTTTAGAAAACCTTCCTTTTTAATTGATAATAATATGTAATCTGATCAATAATGTATTCTCCGTTGTTATTTACGACTTCTTCCCAATGTTCAACTAGTTTTTCAATGCCTCTGCAATAAAAATCTCTGAATTTTGACTCAAAAAATTCGTCTAACCAGGTTCTTAATTCCACATCAGTATTGAACGAAACGTCGCCCAAATTGTTGGAGAGCGATCGGAACAGATGGAAATCCGATGGAGCCAAGTCTGGCGAATATGGAGAATGCGGCAGAATTTCCCAATTAAGCGTTTGGATGGCGTCTTTTGTCATATTGGCAATGTGAGGACTAGCATTGTTGTGTGGCCGAAGGACTTCATAACGTGGATTAGGTCGTTTTTCACGAATAGCTTCGGAGAGTCGATACATTTGTTGAAGGTAGAGTTCTGCATTGGCAATCTCGTTGTTCGCAAGGAGCTCATAAATAATGATGCCTTCTCATCATACACACAGCATCGTCTTTCGTGGATGAAGTATTTGCTTTAATCGCGGAAGTGTTTTTTTTTTATTGGGGCTAAGCCATTGTTTTCGATGGTTCATGTTAACATAAACACACCACTTTTCGTCGCCAGTGATGATACGGTCAAGAAATCTGTCCTTATATGCACGAGTAGCCTTGTGACGAGCAAGCAAACCTGCGGCAATCGTGGAGCGTTGAAGTTTGTTGCTTTCGCTCAAAGCACGCGGAACCTATGCACCGAGTTTTTTAACTTTCCCCATCGAATGAAGGTGATTCACTACAGTTTTCTGATCACGTGCCAATTGTACAGCTAATTCTCTAGTCGATTGACGAGGATTTTCATGAAGAAGGTCGTTGAAACGATCTTCATCCAACTTAATAGGGCGACCAGAACGTTCTTTGTCATTAAAATTGAAATGACCGTTTTTGAAACGTGAAAACCACCATTGAGCTGTCCTTTCTGATAAAACACTGTGTTTGCATTCTTCCCGTCTCGATTGAAAATTAATAACAATAAGTATCGAAAATGCCCCTTTCTTTCAACTTGATATTCCATTTTGAGGGTACAGAACAAAAATTAACTTAACACAACCTTTAAATAAACCGCAATGACTTATTACTCAAATTCCCTCCGTAGCCTAAACCAAAGCCTAATAGTCTACGCTGTTAAGAGACGTAGCCTAACCTTTGCAATTTAAATTTTTCTCTCATTATTTATTATTGTTTCTTAATATGTGCACAAATCACGTCAACAAAACTTAAATCAACACAACATTGAAAAAAACGCAATAACTTATTCCTCAACCTAATAGATTATAATTACACAACATAATTCATTGAACCCATATTTGCCATTATTTTATCCTTTTGATCGAATAGCAAAACTCCAAGAAGTGAAATTCTCCTCCTAGAGGAAAAGGACAAGAGAGAGATTTTGGATTCAGCGAAGGACTGCACTGTTTTTTCTTATTATTTTTGAAATGCTGACTTTTTAATAAACCTACACTAATTTAAATATTGAATAATTATTCCTATCATGTTCATTTAAAAAAAATAAAAATATAAGTCTCAAAACTTTTCAGTCGCGTGCGACTCAATATCTCATTATGTCGGGCGGTCGGTCGGTCCGTCGGTCCCCGTTTTGATTTTTTTTTGGGGGGGGGGGTAATAACATTGTAATTATCCGGCCGATTCAAACGAAATTTGAAACCCTTATGTTGTTTTACATTCTTTTTCGAATGATATAATTGCCAATGTCTTCCAAAGGTTAGCCTGGGAATTATTTTGTTTTGGCAATAACATAATAACTATTCGGCCTATTCTAACGAAATATGAAACCCTTATGATGTTTTACATTCTCTTTCGAATGATATAATTGCCAAGGTCCTCACAAGGTTAGTTTGAGAATTATTGAAAGTTTTTAAGGTCATAAAGTTATATATCAGAATAAGTGAGAGCATTCGACTTCGGACAGCAGTACTTGTTTTTGTTAATGACTGTACACGGATAGCGATAGCGGTACATAAATATCCTGCCCCCATCCTCCAATGTCAGCGCATAGAAATCGGCTACCCCCGAAGGAGTGCAGGAAAACACTCCGCATTAGCTATCGTCCAAAGAAGATGTAATTAATATATGAGGAAACGATCTAATGTATATACTAGGGAACAGATATCATATGAAGATATAATGAATGTACAATGGAAAATGGAATGAAGAGGCAATAAATATATCAAGTCAAAGATATGATCATAAGTGGAGCTCGAAACTGTAAGTATAGGATTGCCAAATTTTCCAGTAAGAGAAAACAGCCTGTTCAAATTCAAATCGCTTCTAAGTTATATATACATACATGCAGTTTGCAGTAGAGGTTTAAGTACCAGACACTGGTGCAGGCTTTTTAATTATTTAGTCGATTAATATTTGATTGATTTCTTTGATATAGTAAATGCTGCATATTTATTCATGGGTAATACAAATTGCAATTTAAATTGTCCTGGATCCCGAACTATTTAATACATTAACAATACAAAATTGAATACAAAACACAGTTAAACATATACATAGGAAACATAATAATTAATAATTTATAGCATCATTTGTTAGTAAATACAGATGCCAAACGTCTATTAAAGTTTTCTATTGATTGTAACAGTCGTGACTATAAAGGTAGTTCCATTCTTCCTTACGGTCCATTTAAAGCTCGTTCTTATTCGCAGGTGTTTTTTGTTGGGGGCACTTTTTTAATCCCATTTCCATAGTTTCTATGGAATTCACGTTTAGGTTTGGTGAGGCCTATTTCAAAACCAACAATTTGGAATCTTCAAACCATTTCTTAACTACATAGACTGTAGGACTTGTATCGTAGACATACTGAAAATAAAACTTCCTGTACAACTCTACTTTTCTTTATGATTGTATTTCCCACAAATAGCCAAATAATATTCTTTCCTCATTGGTTTATCGATTCAAACAAGTGTTTCTACACCATTAGCAGCCAAGGAAACCTCATTACATGCTGCTTCCCCCTGCTTGGTTTACAGCATGTATGTTGTTCAGAAGCGCTTCACTAGCTTTCCCCAAAACACGTATTCCACAATTATGGCCAAACTGTTCTAATTTCATTTCGTAGGTCCATAATATTGGGCTGTTTCCTATCTAATGTTATTTGGAATAGTAAACTGGGGATGGCATAAAATAAGAGTGAATAGTTAATCAGAATACAGGGTGGCCTCCCAGATCTCTCCCCCTTGATTTCAATCTTTGGGGGCACTTGAAGGCCATGGTGTATCAGGTAAAGATACGAGACATAAATCATCTAAAGGAACGTATCACCAACGCCATTACAAGCATAACTTCAACTGTACTAATGCGTGTTCATCAACAGTGGGAAACACGTATTAAAATGTGTTTTCAAAACAATGGCAACCATGTAGAGCATACTATAAAAATGGTTGTCCATAATAAAAATTTTATTCTATGTATGGAAACTTTCAGTCCACCCTGTAGATTCATTTGCCTCAATAGGGGCTTCCTCGTATAGACAATTGAGTAGCCTTTTTCAGACCCCTTCTATGCTTAGCCCATTAAAGTCGATGGGGTCTTTAAAGACCTTCCAAGTCAATTAATAACCTATTCCAAACGATCCTTTACTGGAGCATGGCACCCATGTTATACCCGACACTCTCATGAGGTGGATAGTAATAGAAAAGAAAGATATGGGCAGGAGAAGAGGGGAAATGAGTGGACGAAAGGTGGTCGGCGACTTGACTACAAAATTAGCCGCCGGTTAAGAAAATAGGTGAGAAGATGCTCGTAAAGAAAGGGAGGGGACAAAAGGGTAAAATACAGATATCTAGATAAAATAAAGACTAGATAGTATCAATCTAGTTTCCAACTATTGGGGGAGATGGGGCGGGGGAAGGTACTCCAATTAATTTAAGAAAAAAATTGGGACTGAAAATTTCCGGCGGCGTCATATACACACACATGCATATATATATATATATGTACACTTACATGCGGACACCTGCGCGTACTAATTAGATCGCTTCTAAAGTTAACATCTCTTAGCAGGTGCACGAGTGTTCAATCCATACTTAGTTTTCCTTAGATGAATTTGTTTCTGGACTTATTTAATGGCGCCTCTGCCCCCCTCCGTTCAACGTTGATGTTCACCACTTTACATGACTGAATTATTTTCTCACATGTTTTTTTTTCCCCTCCTGTCTTTCTAGTTCTTATTTTTGTCGTATGTGCATAATGATGAGTCTTCATTGGATTACCCAGTTTTTCCATTTATTGCCCGGGAATCCGTCGGTTACATTGGCTCGAGACGATAATTCAATCTTCGCCTCCCGAACGTAAATCAAAGAATCGGTCGAAGGCATTCAAACCGAACGTAATGTTTCAAAATGTATGGGTCGGTCTTAACGACGAAAAGAAAAGATATCTTTTGTGAGTAAAGTGGACATTCTTTCCTCTATGGGGGGAAGAAAAGGGGAGGGACGGGTAAAAGGAGCAATGTTTGAGAGGACTCAGGTGACATCGGGATGCTGTAAGGCAAAAAATCTGGTCAAAGACCAGTCAGCCCCAATATAATTTAAATGCCATGAATTTCCTTTCTGCCCCTGGTATCTGGGTACAGATATTTAAAGGAGTTGCTATGACAACAGAAACAATGCGATCCTCGTCAACGAAGGCAATATGGTGAAGAAAAGAGTTGGCTAAGAAAACGAAGAAAGAAACAAGAAAAAGAACCTCCCAAAAGAAATGGAAGAAGCGAATTAAATGGACTAAATATTGAAAGGACAAAGCCTAAAACTTTCAGGACGATTCATACAAAAGAACACGTAAATTTACATGTACGAACCGTTCTCTACCATGCATATCCATCCAAGGCTGTATGCAAAATTAATCGTTTCTTGAATTTAAATGACTGTTTTCGCATAGTAAACGGTGTTTATGTGCACGTGTACATTTAGATGTATGTATCTTTCTACAATGGAAGGTGAATTTTCCATTTTATTTCGGAATTTCGCTGAGACGAAATCACTCAAAAATATTAGTTCCGACCTCCGAGATCCAAAGCAGCAATTTTGCGATTTGTCCTATGAAGGTATATTTAAGGTTTATTTTTACATTTTATGAAGCACCCTGTAGAATATTAGAGTTGGGATAAAGGGCGGGGGCGGGGGCGGAGAATTATTTGGAATTTTCCTGTATCGCAGTTGTTACTACTTAGCTAAAACTAGGAAGCGAAAACCAACGATAGCATCGTGGCCAAAATGTGTGTGAGGAGAGATAGCGCAACAGGTGATGTTAGATGACGTGAAAATGTTTGGATATATATATATATATATATATATATATATATATATATATAGATATAGATAGATAGATAGATAGATATCCCGAGTAGTCTAAAGAGGAGACTACTTCGAGTACTAAAGACCGGAAGAACTTACAACTTTCTCAATCCAGCCTAACCTCCATATTCGTCTTGCGAGTGATGGGGCCAGTGAAGGTAAAGATTAGCGAGTTTGGGGAGGTAGGCTTTGCTTGATACTCTGGTTAAAGCCTCTTGATGCCTTAGTATAGCTGAATGGTAAAAGGCAAATAAAATACCAGTCAGGGACACTGCCAAGCCTACATCGGGATTCCGAGCCTACTTTCCCCCTGGGCCACCTGTACCTAATTGGCCCTATCTCCAATTCTCTCCATTTGGGGGATGCCATTTTACGAGAGTGCCATTTATGGCACAGCGGCAAAGTGGGATACCCTTTTGGTGACGTTACATCCATCGCAGTAGCATTAATAATGAACCTATTTATGGTATCATGGGTTGATATTCTCATATGTCTCAATGTATCCCCCTAAACCGTGAAGCCTATTGTAAATTGTATATTCTTCACTCGTGCCTCAATGCCCCAAATAGCGAGAATTTGCTGTGCATAATCCCTCAATATCTAACTGGCCTACTTTTAACAAAGGTACGGCAAGACTTTAATTTTGCGGTAGGCTCCCATTGGTTAAAAGTCACAAGACGAAATAACCAGACACAGAAGAGAACAAATATGTACACTGTAGTGCTCGGAAGAGTACTAGCAGTATTTTTATGCCCGTTCTCCGTCGGGTGGTAGTAAGTGCATGTTGTGTCACAGCCCTTGAGCATGTGCATTTAAAGGTGATACCATAGCAATCAAAACAGGGGGCTCCTTGTTTGGGAAGACAACAGTGGGTGGTCCTTCAGGAAGGCCAGGGTTATAAATCAAGGAATTCAACCCATCTACCACCATTACGTACATATATACAGGAGTGGTAGGCTCACGAAGTAGGCTTGGGAGAGAAATGAATGCAAATAAACACAGGAACACGGGAACGAAGTTCCGAGCAATTTCCATCCTATTTAATTTCACGTTATTTACCAATGAACCATATAAAGAACGAAAGTTCTCTGTATATATATATATATATATATATATATATATATATATATATATATATATATATATATATATATATATATATATATACAGAGAGAGAGAGAGAGAGAGAGTTGTATAACAATCCCTCCCCCACTCTCCCAATCAACCCAACACTCATCCAAACAGCCACATTCCACCTCATGCAGGTTAGCGTGCAAACGAAGAAAAGCAAAAGGTTGCAATGTACACTCACTTCGTTTTTTCCTAAACACTGGTGATACTTGATATCAACTGAACATACACTACTCACACTGTGTCTAAAGATAGCTGCCCCTGCACACACCTGATATCACCTCAACACCCCGAAGATTCTCCTATCGGTGTCCGGTAGCAAATAGTGCGTTTCCAGCACATACCATCTAGTTTTTTCACATCACTACACACCCCGTAATCTCGGGCTACTCTGTACCCACTGAGGAGAGCAGCCGTAAGTTTCACCAGTACTCCGCACGCGTTTGTGGCACTTAATATGCCGAGGTAAAGCACGGGTGGCACTATATAAGTTGGCTAATTGCCACAAACTCATGCGGTCGGTGCCTCTTCGCGAGTAAGGCACAGGCCACAGTGCCACCACTCTGGCACTGGACACGAGCGAAGGTGATGGAGTAGGGTGACCGAAATAGATGTCATCATATTATTTTAGTCTATCTCTGTTTGTCTCCCTCTATTTTTCTATCCCTTACACGTATATGCCTTGTCATGGTCTCTCGTATTTGGTAATTCTCCTTTTAACCCTCGGTATAGCCTACAAGATGTTCAAGGCGTTTTTACTCCTTCTGTAGCGCGAAATTGCCCACTGATGTGGTATTTAATCCCATAGTTCGAAATCGACCGCAAAAAAAAATCCCTCTGTAACGCTGCAGCCCTGAAGGATTTCTCATGTTTAAAATTATTCCCGGACAACGAACAAATCACGACCAGGTAACATGAACGTAAAACTCACATGTATGTGCGTGTGTGTGCGTGCTAACTCGAGTGCACTACTTACACGTTACAAATAAAGATGCGTCGTCAAACCTTCCCGTTTTATTAATCTAATCACGCCCTCGCGCAAATAAGCGGGCATAAACAAAACACCCTCGTATTAAGAAGCTATCGAATACTTACACTAACATAAACAGAAACGGTCATAGTCAAATACACATAAATTGCAGATGTACAAACGTTCACACGAATTCAAATATACGTAACCTTGAAGATGGCCAATTGAATAGGTTCGCTTCATTCCGGATACCGCTGGATGCCAGTTTGGGAAAATAAAGAGGCTACGAGGTTTTGGTCTGTAGGCCCTAGATTTGCTAATGAACACCTAGTTACGAAAGATACAAACACATATACACACGTAGAAACAAGCCCTTTATATTTTTCCCATGCGTCGATGATAAATTGATAATAATTAAATATTTACGCAAAAAAAGGCCTTAAAATAAGATAAAAGTCTAAATATAGGAAACAGAAGATTGGGGAAGGTACAAAAAGAGGGGTAGGGGGTAAGGAATGGACGTTGATCCAGTTGCTTGAAGGATGGCTTTGTGTAGTAACCCTTCTTCCTGGTAACACCTAGGTGTCTTGTAGGCTCCGACGCCAATATCCCCACCTCCTATTGAACTTCAGCTGTTTCATTTTTAATTTCCCACCTGCTTTTTCCTCTCCCTATTACCCCCTTTCCCCTAACATGAACGGTCCAAACTAAGAGCCACAAATCACATGGTTGTCCTCGCATTTTCTGGGTCACGAGAAGCATTGCGAAGGGATCGAATCCCAGATAAGTTTCCCGATATATCCCCTCACAAAAATCCTTGACTTTGGTAAATTACGACACCCACTAAAGTGTACTTGCACACAAATATACATACATACATGACAGTTACATCCAGAAAGGGTAAAACTGTCAGTTTTTGAATTGGCGCAGGTTGATGTAATGACAGTCGTCACCCTTATTATTTTGGGATCCGTAGGGGTGGACAGATGGGGTTATTGGAGGCTAATAGGGATGGGGGAGATCGACTCGGAGTGGCGAAATGCAACTTCGTGTGCGTATGTGGGTGTGTTTCACGCATATATTTCTGGCTGCAACACTTTTTTTATTTCGTTTCACCACCGTATGTCTGAGTGTTTATTCGTTATCCTCAAAATATTACGTTCGTATTCTGAAGTGCGGGTGCTCGGTTTACGAACTTGTTCTTGGCCGTTATATATATTACTCCCATTTGCTATTGCAATTTATGGCCGGCAATTAATTTCGGCTTTTATTCTCCATTTTCACTTTAAAAGGGGAAATGAATTCCCAGCCAACCTAATACTAATCCACGTTTGCCTTAATCCTCCGCTCTTTAATTTGTCCATTGCGTTTGGCGGCGGTGAGTTATTTTGTCTATTTGTTTGTCAGCAGAAATACCTAAAAGATCATGGATGGTGTCCATTAATATTGAGGGGAAAGATTGACAATGTATCGTGGGTTAATTGATTATCTTTAGGCGTTGATCCATTGATTACCCCTTCCAAAGATGGCCAATTTTTATTTGCTGCTAAAATGGCCATCTTCTCGTTGGCCATTTTGAGCTAACAATCACTGATAGATCCCATGGGGGGGCCTTCCGGGGGCCTCTTTTCCCACCGGATGTGCTTGTTTGTCTGTTGGTTGTCAGAAAGACTACAAAAAAAGATAAAAAGGACTTGCAATCACGTTGCAGCTGACGTTAGGATCATCGCGCGCCTTCCAGCCCCCAACGCCCTAAGTTATCTGCCTTCCACAACGTCCGCTGCTGAATCTGCAGCTTTATTTATATCTTTCACACATTGTCACTTCCTCTCTCTCTTCCACGCGTTCTTGTAGAGATTTCCTCGTTGGTTTTCGCTTTAAGCCAAAGAGATAGGAATCATTCATTTCTTCTTTTATACAATCCAATTCTCTACTCATTGAGCGGATGCGCTTGCAAATGGACGCCTCTCCGTCACACATCTTTGAACCGCTTCTACACTTAAACCTCTACAAATTTGTCAGCGAGGTCGGCATCCTATTATTCCCCCCACTCTCAAATTTCCCCAATATCAATGGTGAGTTATGTGGGGTAAAATCCCGTCGAGTGAGAGGGTTATCCTGTGGGCCCCTTGCCCGCCCCTCCATAAACTCCATTGACATACTCCACTCACTTCCAACCCTTCGCATGGCTTAGTACTCTCGCGCTTTCTCTTATCATCCATTCTACTTAACAGCCTGTACCACCCATGAATATTCTCTTTCACACTTTTCTCCCCACCATAAACATCTCTTACACAGTTGTTTATCATTCTCCCCACCTTTTATGGTGTCCTCCAATCCTTCGCACACCCTGACACTCCTTTATATACCCTCCACCCAAGTCTCTCCCCGTCCATCCTTCTTTACATGTCCATACCACCTCAGAGCACTGGGTCCCCTATAAACGTTTCTTACCCACTCATTCTAACTTTCGCACACCCAAGCATCCCTCTCAAGTTGTCCCTTTACACTGCTCTCACTTAGGATATTTTCTAGGCCCTACAAAAGGCCGGGGCGGGGGGTGTAACTTACCCCCCTCCTTGTATCAAACGGGCCTTGATTAGTAGAGAGGAAAATTTCAACTATAAAATTTCTTGAAATTGCTCCCTCCTTTTTTTCTTTTCCTAGGGGATGGGGTGGGAGGGGCACGAATGCGCATATGGCTGGAATTCTCATTTGATTAAGAAAACTGAAATTTATGCAGTTTCGCATTTAATTCTTTTCGTCTTCAGAATTCTGTTTTGAAGTTAGGATTGGATAATATCAGGAAAAAGAACTTATATATATATATATATATATATATATATATATATGTAGGTCTGTGGTTAGTGAACGACTACTGCAGCAAGGCTCTTTATTTAATTGATGCTTTCTAAGCCCTTTTGAATCCAGAAAGAAAATGCAGAAGCCTCATAGTTGCAAACTATAGATCCATGTAGTACAAAATAGAAGAAATTTGGATGTGAATGAACAAGCGAGAGTGTGTAGTGATAAGTGAGCCTTTGAATTGTTAGAGGTTAGAGTTGCTGTGTGAAAATACCATACAAGTACCTTCTAGCCTGGGACGATACTGAGCTTGATTAGGTTACACTTTGTAGAGAACCAGACCGTCAATTATATTTTATTTTTGTTCCCCAGAATGTTATTTTTTGTCTTCTCAAATGTGGATTGCCTTAATTGAGCACCCCTGTCTATCATTGCTTTGGAAGCTTCCAATGTCCCTTCTTTCTCTTGCCCATTCACTTCCGCATTTCTTTCTCTGTAATATATATAAATATATAAATATATATATATATATATATATATATATATATATATATATATATATATATATATATATATATATTTTACAGAGAAAGAAATGCAGAAGTGAATCGCATATATATATATATATATATATATATATATATATATATATATATATATATATATATATATATATATAATTGAAAATCACATGACGCGTGATATATAGATGTATTTAAAGGCCCAAGAAAAATGGAAATTGGAAACACAACCCGAAAAAACGCTAAGGAGAATATTACATGTACCAATGAAAGCTTAAGAAGGAAAATGGGAGATGTAGAGAACGGAAAGATAGGGCAAACTATTTTAACCATTATATGAAAATAAATAAAGAAGTTGGATCTGAACCTGTGTCATAAAGTGCTCATCGCTTATATGACCACGACGCTCATCGCCAGAGCTACCATCCTCAACCCCATTTTCCTTCTTAAGCTTTCATTGGTGCATGTAATATTCTACTTAGCGTTTTTCCGGGTTGTGTTTCCAATTTCCATTTTCCTTGGGCCTTTAAATATATATATATATATATATATATATATATATTGTAGGAGAATAGCGTAATGCTTCCACGTTTCCGCACCCCCTTTCCGGGCGGACCTCAATATCAAACCTTCCCCTTGCTGCCCGATATCTGGTGGCTTCCCGCTGGAAGAACCCGCCGGCCATTTTAACTAACTACCGCATTCCTTCCCGGACTGGTTATCGATAGATGGGAGCCCCCCTTGGCTTCCGGTGGTTTCCGGAAGTTTACAAAGGATGAAATGGAGAAGATAATCAAGCAGCTCTCACCCTAAGAAGGGCGCTTGACATCAAATCTACTTCCGGAGCCATGTGAACCTCTCCTGAGTTTCGGGTATAAAAAATGAATTCTTTTAACCTTCGGTAGTAGAGCTTGCCCAGCGTCTGGCGGGGCAGAAATTGCCATATATCTTGGTGTTGTGGTAAATCGTCGAAGCTCCAAGTCTTCAGAGAGGAGATCGGTCCCAGTTAGGGAGGCTCCTTAACCCGTTGGTCTGCAAGTCAGTGCAGAACCATGCTCGTACTCACGTGTAAGAGCCGAAGTTACAAACAGCCTCACTCTGGTTCCCTAAGCGAGTAAACTACATCACGGCTTTTCTCCGTGACCCTACGCCTTCTTTCAGCAGAATCATGACGGAATTGTGGGATCAGGTCGGTCCTTGGAGAACCTACCTCATCGTCTCCACCCCTTATCTCACCACCTTCACTCACCACGCCACCCGAACATCAGGTTCCAAGGTAACCCTTCCCTTTCACATTCCCCGACTTCACCGAGAAGCTTACCAGCATTACAAGTGTATAGGGATTTGTATGGTGAATAGTAATTTTCAAGCCAAATGAGATATCCGAGATTCACTTATTAATTTATCTCTCAAAGCACATTATTTGTATATATATATATATTTTCTTGTTTAGTGTTCATTAAAACTTAATTTTCATATTGTTGTGTATCTAACTTCCTTTGGGTCGCTTGCTGGCAAAGCTTATTCCAATCCCTCCGTAGCCAACCTCTAAGCACTCTGAGTCAATAAACCCATTCAGGGCACGGGCCGAACGAAGTATAAGGAGTAGTACGACGACCCCTCCACATTCGTGATAATAAGATATATATAAGCTATTTTTTATTAGATAAAACATAGGTTAAGAGAGAGAGAGAGAGAGACAACAAACAGAATAAACAAAAAACTTTTACTCGTTGAAGAAAGTGAAAAATGGGGGGTGTTCGAACCTATATGGCACCTAGCGCTCTTTGCTTTTCCTATTCTTATTTTAACGTTTTATGTCGTTCATAGGTGAGCCACAGGCACAGGTGAGAGGACTGTGATCATAACGTGTCGTTCGCGTATGGATCACAAAGGCTCTTTAAATGACTCCGTGTAACTCAGATTGGAACGATACTTAGGTGACAGTTTATCAATGAGATTTTAGGTGGGTACAAGGTGTAAATTTTAGATCGGTGCATACGGTACATTGCACTAATATATTGTATGCTTAGTGGCGTTTCTATGTAACCTTTCCTTCTGCTGAATGTATATAGAAACATAAGGCCAAGGATCCCGCGCTTGTATGGAAGACATCCTTATATATGGGGGAGAAATTTAAATTACTAAAAAAATATAAATTATTAAAAAATATATAAAACTATTTCAAATTGAATGAATTAAATATAGGGTGTGATAACAAAGGCGTTAAAATCACTTGAGGAAAAATATTGAAACTATATCGCAAAACTGCAGAGGTTGATGCAATGTGAGCCATCTCCATTTTATGTACATACAATCTTGGTCCCAGAGAGAGGGGTAAACAGTTTGGTGGATGGGGAAGTAAGGTGGTGATGCGATATACAGATGGATCCAGATTGGTGATTGAAATATACACAATATATATATATATATATATATATATATATATATATATATATATATATATATATATATATATATATATATATATATATATATATATATATATGTGTGTGTGTGTGTGTGTGTGTATTTAAAGGCCCAAGGAAATGGAAATTGGTATCACAACCCAGAAAAACGCTAAGGAGAATATTACATTTACCAATGAAAGATTATAAGGAAAATGGGAGATGTAGAGCATGGAAAGACAGGGCAAACTATTTTAACCAATTTCCATTTCCTTAGGCCTTTAAATACATCTATATATCACGCGTCATATGATTTTCAATTATTACAAACGAAAAAGCCCGTGCCCCTTTTACTAGAAAAACACTTGTCTTGTCTCTCACTGGATAAAAACCTACACTTCGTTATTCAAAAGGCTTCTTGAATCAGGGGTTGAGGATGGTAGCTCTGGCGATGTGCGTCGTGGTCATATAAGCGATGAGCGCTTTATGACACAGGTTCAAATCCAACTTATATTTTTATTTTCATATAATGGTTAAAATAGTTTGCCCTATCTTTCCGTTCTCTACATCTCCCATTTTCCTTCTTAAGCTTTCATTGGTACGTGTAATATTCTCCTTAGCGTTTTTCCGGGTTGCGTTGCCAATTTCCATTTCCTTGGGCCTTTAAATACATCTATATATCATGCGTCATGTGATTTATATATATATATATATATATATATATATATATATATATATATATATATATATATATACTGATTATCGGTTAAGCTAACAAGCACAGGGACTCAAATTCTACCGGCAATCAGCAGACCACATTTGATTGCCGGCTAGGAAAATTCAAACTTATTCTTCTTGGCGTTATTTATTTGTCTTCTCAGTATGGATTGCCTTCAATGTGCCTTTCTTTGCTCTCTTTTATCCTTGTCTCTTCCAATGTCGCTTTCTCTTGCCTTTTTCTTGTCTCATTGCTCATTTACCTCAAATTTCTCTTCTCGTATATATATATATATATATATATATATATATATATATATATATATATATCAGGCATGGGCAACCCTTGGCACGCGTGCCAAACGTGGCTCGCCAACGACTTCTTACCGGCACGCGAAACCAAACGCTTACATTAAGAAAACTAAATAAATTTATCTCCAACTTCTTTCATATGGCAAGCGAATACAGTACAACCTACTATAAATTATCTGCCATCAGTAATGCGGCAGCAGAAGTCTCAATGATGCTAAATAAATAAAAAGTCCACAATTTTTCTTTCTCTAGTCTGGATTTGTTACGTTCTACTTAAAATGGTAAAGATTCAATTCTCTCTAATATAATATGTATTTTTGTAGGCAAAATAGCTATCTTTTCGCTGTGATTTTTATGCATCATAAGAGATTAAGAACGAATAAAAGAACATCTTTAATTTTATATTATTTAATTGTGTTTTAGTCAAATATTGGCACGGGATAAAATTTTGTATCAAAGATTTGGACAATTTTGGCACGCCCACTTAAAAAGGTTGCCCACCACTGATATATATATATATATATATATATATATATATATATATATATATATATATATATATATATATATATATATATATATATAAGTTGAACTAGAATCCCTTTTCAATCCCTGTTAAAACTACAAGATCAAGCCACCAGTGAAATTAACCCCAATCTAAAAGACCAATTACGCGCAGAAGCCACCAAACGAAGGTGCTTTAATGACAGCAAACTTATAACACCAGAGATCCATAAGGCCATCAGTTCTCTAAAAAACAACAAAGAAATAGTTATAAAAAAAGCTGACAAATCCAACATATACGTCATTCTAAACAAAGAAGAATATAACAACAAATTGAATCCATCCTAAGTGACACTACTAAATTTAAACGTATGAAAAAAGATCCAACAGAAGACTTAATAAAGAAAATAAATGGACAAATAACTAAAGCTAATGCCCTCATCAGAGGACTTCACTTCCAAATGATCATCGGCGATTACACACAGGATATCTGTATGGAAAATGTAAAGATTCATAAGCCGAACGACCCATTGAGACCCATCATCTCTCAAGTCACGACACCAACGTACCGTTTAGCTAAAACCCTAAACGAAGTAATAAAACCATACATCCTTTCGAAGCACAGCATAAAATTTACGGATGAATTTATTGATATACTCTACTCTATAAGACCGACAGGACTAATAGCATCTCTTGATGTGGAAAGCTTGTTTACGAACGTGCCTATCACTCAGACCATAAACATCATTATAAAAAATGTGTACCACCATCCTACATTGTCTCCTCCAAATCTCCACCAAACATCTTCAGGAACATATTACTTGCATGCACATCAGAGGCTCCGTTCAGAACACTGGACGGTAATCTATACACGCATCTGGATGGAGTGGCTATGGGGTCTCTCTTAGGGCCGACCTTTGCCAACTACTATATGAGTCAACTTGAAGAGAGATTACACAGTGGAACAATTTTAATCACATTTTTCTGGTGACTTAGATTTATCTGCCAATTTTAATTAGTGTGTTCATGCTGATTTCAAATATATAATTCATTTTTACCTACATGCTATAGTTATTCTGTAATTTCTATTTTCTCGTTTCCCCGAAAACTGCCCTCCGGACGAACATAGAGGGTGCTTGTAGAAAGCAAATACTTCACAGTACATAGTAGTAAGATAGTAATAAGTATTATTGTGCAAAATATTGACATTATTGTTTCTTTTTTCGGGTCTCATGATAGAGTGATATCTTCCTCAAGAGGAAATTGCGTTAATGATCTAGACAACTTCTGCTACATATGTGACTGTTACATGCTAGTTCGTCAGAGGCGCAATATATCAAACTTTGTGATCCGTACTTATAAGGTATATTTTGATGTTCCTCTTGGCGATCAAGATAAGAAGTGGGCCCCACATGCTGTTTGCCATAGTTGTGTGGAACATCTTCGTGCGTGGACGAAAGGAAAGAGAAATGGTCTTCCTTTTGGAATCCCCATGGTGTGACGAGAGCCAAAGGATCATGTATCGGACTGTTATTTCTGTCTGGTGAATATGCTTCCTCCGAGGATGAAAATGATGTACCTGCTATGAACGTCCACGGAATGGATTTAGAGTCAGCAGATTCATCATCAGATGGTGAACAGTTATTAGCTCCTCACCATTTCAATCAAGATAATTTGAATGACTTGATACGTGATTTGGCGCTATCCGAGAAAGCTGCAGAACTTTTAGCCTCCAGGTTGAGTGAAAGTCATGCTTGACAGGTCGGTATGGGTGTCATATGACTGAACAAGGGAGAGTAAATTTGTTAAGTATTTCTCTGAGGACAAACAATTTGTATACTGCAACGATGTTCCTGGTCTGTTTACCGAGTTGGGATTTGGCACCTATAGCCCTGCTGAGTGGAGACTGTTTTTGGATAGCTCCAAGCGTAGCCTCTATTGTATCATTTTGCATAATGGCAATGACTTTTGTGCAGTTCCTCTCGGTCACTCTGTCCATCTGCAAAAATTCAAGATGGCATAAGAATGTTCATGAATTTACTTAAGTACCATGGACACAATTGGATCATATGTGTAGACCTTAAGATGGTTACTTCCTCCTTCGCCAGCAGAAGGGATATACAAAGTTTTCATGCTATATCTGTATGTGGGACAGTCGAGCCCGTGACAAACACTGGTCTCAAAAAGATTGGCCAGTTCGGGAAACTTTGGAAGCAGGAATGCCAAACATTGTTAATGAGCCAATCGTAAGTCGAGAGAAGATCGTTTTCCCTCCACTTCATCTCAAATTGGGGTTGATGAAGCAGTATGTCAAGGCGTTGAGCACTGACCATGATTGTTTACAGTCCATAGTATCGGCGTTTCCTGCTTTGTGAACACCATGAATGAAAAGGAGAAGGCAGCCTGGCTCTCATTTTCTGCCGTTGTTCGTAACTTCTTGGGAAGCAAATAGCGCATAACTACGAGGATCTGGTTACTAATATGCTTTTAGCATATCCTGATCTGGGATGCAACATGAGTGTGAAGCTACATTTCCTAAATAGTCACCTCAACCGATTTCCAGAGAATCTTGGAGCCGTGAGCGACGAACAAGGGAAACGCTTCCATCACGATTTGATGACGATGGAAGAGCGCTACCAAGGTCACTGGGATAGACACATGATGGCGAACTATTGCTGGATGATTAGAAGAGATCAGCCAAAGAAGACTTAAAAGAGAAAGAGTTACAAACGCAAATTTTTGCCCGATTGAAATCAAGAAGAGGTCCTCCAGGCTGATGTACGGTCATTAATAAATTAGCATCTATTTGATTACAGTATTTGTAATCCTAATGTGTAATTCAAGTTTCTTCTCATATGCAATAAAATGTTTGTGCAAAAAAAATTGTATAATATTAGTTATTGATATTACGAAAAATCTGTAGCATTTAAAGAGAATCTTATTTCAGATTTGAATTTAGTATGCTCGAATTAGGTAGGAAAATGTACTTTTGTCAATTCATCAAATACATTTTTCCCCAGTGTTATTAGACAACAGTGAAAATAAGCCACACACATATTGCCGATACGTAGACGAAATCTAAATCAACTTCCAAAACTAAGAACATCTGATAAACATCAAACAGCAAATTGAAAAGAACTCCGTGTTAAAATTTACTTATGAATTGAGCACGGGCAATAAACTCCATTTATTGGACGTTGAGGTTCAAAACATAAACGGTAGCTATATCACAAAAATTTATAGAAAAAGTACGGACATGGAAAGATGCCTCAATGAGGATAGCGAATGCCCTGAAAGATATAAAATAAAAGTAATCGGCTCATACATCCGATATAAATGATGCTCTACGTGGGAACTTTTCCACCAAGAGATCTCACGTGTAAAACAAACACTCATGAATAACGGTTTCCCGAACAGCATGATTGACAAACAACTCCAATCAATTTTAAATAATCGCTTCAAAGACACGGATACAACGAAAAGTAATCAGGGCGAAGTAACAATATCAAACTGTACTACAGAAACCTGATGTCCACGGCCTATAAAATAGATGAAAAAACATCAAGGAGATTATTAACCGTAACATCAAGGTTAAGAATCAAATGGATAAAATTCAACTGATTATTTATATAAAACAACAAAAACCAACAATCTCCTTATGAGAAACAACAGCTGCCAAAACTCTTTGAATCTCAAGTCAACCAACATAGTTTACGAGTTTATCTGACCGAAAAAAGACTGCAAGCTTTATAATAACTCTAAATATATTGGCATGACAACTACCACACTTTCGAGACGTTTAACGATGCATCTGCAAAGCGGAGGACCTAAAAATCATATGGAGAGCGCACATAACATCAATCTAACGAGAGACATTCTAGTTGACAGCACCATAATTAAAAGAAAAGAGGGAAATATAGCTAGGCCGAACACCTTAGAAGCCCTTTCAATAAACGAAGAAAAGCCGACAATCAATATTCAAGCGTTAAGCTGGAATCAAACATTAAAGTTGTTTGAAATTTCCAATCACCGGATTGGCTCGTTTCCTCTTACGTTATGATCAACCAGGCGGAAAAAATACCACCTAAAAATCGTTTTCTTTCATTCACTCAACCTCCCAACTCCGGTGCACAGGGACACGATGTATCTGCAATTCGCAGATGACGTCACCCAGGTTATTCCGTGCCCGGTGAGGAAAGCAAGGGATCAGGCAATGCGCAAAATAGCGGAAATCAATAACATCAACCGGTACGAGAGACGATGGAAGATTAGAACAAATAGGGACAAGTTCAAGATCGTCCCACTGAGCCGCAAGTCGACGTGGCCCATCATCATCGATGCGAGGAGATACGGCTACTCCGCCGAAGGCACTGTCCTGGGCCTAAAGATCTCCGACCATGGATACTCGAGACACTACACGGAGAGGCGGAACCTGGCAAAGAGAGAAATATCCAAGCTCTACTAGTTTAGAGATCTTGGTTCGGGCAACATTAGGAAAATATACCTGATGTACGTCCGGGCTAAGCTCATCTACCCCGCAGTAGTGACTCAAGCGGCCAGCAAGACCTCAATGAGAAAACTCTAACGTGTTCAAAACTCCACAACCCTATTAATTAGCAAAGAAAGAAGGTGTGACCAACAACCTCAAAGGGATCTTCATAGGAGGAAAAAACTGGACCCTATCAATATCATCACTCAAAAATTGGGTATAAAGGTCTGGTCAACCTTTACGAATGTTTTAATTCCGGAATTACAGGGAACTGGTGGCAGACTTAATATACCTGCACGACTACGGGAGAAAGTCTCCCGTGGTAGCCAGTTTCCAAGTACTAAGATATGCTCTCAGTGATGCCCTCCTACTAGAGCAAAATACCCCCTCTCCGCTTTAAATTTCACCCACTTTTATTTACGACTATCCTACGATCTACTAAAGTGAGTATACCATCTTCTTCTTTCATTCACTCTGACTCCGACTTCACATTGCATTGGTAAAGAGGCAAGAATATATCAACACGCTCCGAAGATGATCGAATAAGATCGAAAGCTCAGCAATTTAGTTTGGTTTTTACCAAACCCATTCATTTAAAAGAGAGATGAATACAGGACAAGTGATCTACCATCTACAAGATGGAATAAAAAAGAGAGTTAGAAGAATAGAGAATTGCCAAAGGAAATTAACTAAGACGAAATACACCATGGTCTTCAAAAAATTTGCATTCAAAAAAGACTGCTACCCATCTACACTAATATATATATATATATATATATATATATATATATATATATATATATATATATATATATATATACAAGCCCAAGGAAAATGGAAAATTGGTAACACAACCCGGAAAAACGCTAGGAGAATATTACATGTACCAAAGAAAGCTTAAGAAGGAAAATGGTAGAAGTAGAGAACGGAAAGATAAAGCAAATTATTTTAATCGTTATATGAAAATAAATAAAGAAGTTGGATTTGAATCTGTGTCATCAAGCGCTCATATAAGCGATGAACACTTAATGACACAGATTCAAATCCAACTTCTTTATTTATTTTCATATAACGATTAAAATAATTTCCTTTATCTTTCCGTTCTCTACTTCTCCCATTTTCCTTGTGTCTGTAGATACATCTATATATCACGCGTCATGCGATTTTCACTTATTATTAATATATATATATATATATATGAGAATCTCACCAGGTAGCGCGTGAATACAGCAGTACATGCAAATTATCCCCCAGGAAAATGAAAGGCAGATTCCAAGTACTTCCAAACTTGTTCAGTTCATTCTCAAGGGATTCATTCCTTGAGAATGAACTGAACAAGTTCGAAAGTACTTGGAATCTGCCTTTCATTTTCCTGAGGGATTTTTGTGCATATATATATATATATATATATATATATATATATATATATATATATATATATATATACTGGGGTTGGACATAATAATTGGAACAGTAAATGAGCCATTATATTACGAATATCCATTCAAATTTCATTGTGAGTGTTTTGTTTTTATTCAAGCGACATAGTTTTATTTATCAACTTTAATGATTATATTTGTATTTCTTTTTCAGATCGTGGTATAGATGCGTGACCTCACTGAGTTCGAAAAAGGGCAAATTGTTGGAGCTCGAATTGCAGGAGCTTCCGTCACCTCGGTTTTTCGAGAGCTACCATATCAAGGACCATAACAGAATTCAAGAAGCAGGGCAAAACCTCCAGCAGGAGGAGTAATTCTGGTAGGACTTTGAAACTCACTGAAAAAGACCAACGAGTGTTGAAATGCATTGTGATGAAGAATCTCCGAACATCTGCCCCTGAAGTGACTACAGAGTTGAATCAACATCTCATTAGCCTAGTTTCGACTAAAACTGTTCGCCGTGAGCTTAATAAAGCCGGATATCATGGAAGAGCCGCCATTAAGAAACTTCTTTTTCTCATCAAAACATTAAAAAAAGGCTGAACTTGTGTAGAAATTACAAGGGCTGGTCGACAGACCAATGGAAGCAAGTAATATCCTCCGACATGTCCAGTTTTTCTATTTTTCCCACTGCAGGGAGAGTTTATGGGTGGAGGAAGCCCGAGGAAGCTTTTAATCTTGACTGCCTTCTTCCTACAGTGGTGGTTTGGGCAGCCATATCTTTGAATTCTCTTGGTCCAATCGTTTCCCTGCATAGTAGGATCAACAGTAACGAATATCTGAATATTTGGAAGATCAAGTCCATCCCATGGTCCAGAAATTATTTCCTGATGGTAAGTGTTTTTGCAAGATGACACTGCTCCAATACACCGCTCATATTGTGGCGGGCCAAAAATCTATCCTCTAACCCAAATCGATCCAACCTGCTTCCTACACTAATTCGGACGTTAGAAATCGAGGGAGAAATAAAACTGATTGTATGTAGTCCTGTATTCACAAAAAAATTGTTACAATAATATTTACAAAAATATAGAGGTAATTCTATTTGAGATCTCGAGTATAGATATACAAATAATCTGATCTTATGAATACTATCAATCAATATATATATATATATATATATATATATATATATATATATATATATATATATATATATATATATATATATATATACACATATATATATATACACTCAATTACACTATTATATTTTATCCTATGCAAAAAAAAACTACCAATCCGAAAAAAAAATTCTATGTAAAATCTAACAACAAAAAGTATTTGCGACTACAACAACCAATAAATGAACAAACAAAAGAAAAGGCCTCACGTGGTACCCCAGGGGGGGAGGGAGTCCTGCCAGCTGCCACTCGAGTGGGCACAATGCCTAGGACTTATCAAGAAAAATTGGCGCCTCCGAGCTCGATATAATGTAAGCGATCTCGTCGCAGTATTGAGGCTTTATAAAAAAAAAAAAACCTCAATCCAAATGGGACCCAATATCTTCAATTTGTACTATCCAAATCGTAGAATGCCACCCCTTTACAAAAGGAAGGTAATATTTATTAATTTTAATAGAGTGGCTTTAGCGGAAAAAGAATTTTATCAATAAACTCTGTAAAGAGACAAAAACATCTTAAACAAAACATGAAATCCCTAATAAATTGTATATAAAAAACAAAAAAGAAGACAAAAAATCCCATTCATACACACATTCTTACAGAGGGAGGGAGAGGGTATTGGGAAAGGGGTGAGAGGATGGACCTTCACATACACACTGACATTCACTTCACCACACCCCTCCTTCCTTAGGCCATTCAACCACAGTCACTCACAATACACTCTCAATCCTTACTCACGGTACTTTTTATATTCAATCGCACCCTTCTGCACCGATTCACACTTGTCTACTGGTCCTTGGCTAGGCGTAGGAATTTGTGAGGGTTGTTCGTCAGTCATCCTGTTAGTCTCCTCGTCACTATCGATCATGTCGTCTACCATACTCTTAGCCTTCCTTACTAGCTCTCCTATCTCTCAACAGAACTCTTTCATACTCTTCCGTTCAGAACCTTCACTCTTCATACTCCCATTCATCAGCTTCTCACTCACAAGAGTGTACTCAAGGTACACTCTTGCGAAACAGACAAATCACTCACATTTCCTCTACTCACAGCGGCTACATCTGAAACCCCTTCAACTGGGTCCCACCAGAATCCAGAAAAGTCCGTCACCTCCTCATTCTCCACATCAAAATCACCTCTACCGTTACCATTCATAAAACCAGAAAAATCAGCCACACTAGGTTCATTCTGTCCAAACACATTATCATTCATACTGTTCCTAAAACCAGAAAAATCAGTCACAGGCAGCTCACTCACTCGTCTACTTATATCAACCAAATCACGCACCTGCTTATGCAAACACTCAATCTCTCTTTCAAGCTTCCCCATACCAGAAAGACTCTGCTCAGACTCACTTTCATTCGTACTTGCATTCTTCCTTTCACTCTTGTTTGTACGCTTTCTACTCCTCGAGACCAAGACAAGCTCTTTCCCAAACAGATCCATACTATCACACTCCATCTCATCATCATGCACCTTATCTCTCACTCTGCACAGTTCATACACCGGATGATTCACCAGGTAGTTAGGAAGTTCTCTCCACCCCCTCAACTGACAACTGACTCTGATGAGCTGGCACTCTCTCAATCACATCTTCATTCAAACTCTCTAAAGCATACGTCACACTATTCTCCCAGACTCTTACAACTCTATATGGTCCTTCAAACTTGTCACTCATCTGTGACACATTTAACCTACCTTTTATGTACTTCTTTTACCTTCCATACTTTTGCACCTATTTCAAATAAACGAAACCCTTCTTGTGCCTCACGCCATACAATCTGATCACTTTCACTCAAATGAAACCTATCTTTCACTCGCCTTTCAAAATTCATGACAAACTGACATGGGGACACCCCAGTTGCACTATGCACCGTCGAATTATACGCCCATAACACTCTACTCAACCATTCATCCCAATCATTCAAAGTTGTACTCATCATTCTCAACATCTCCCACAAGATTCTATTTGTACATTCAGCTAATCCCTTCGAAGAGGGTACACACGGAGTCGTCCTCACATGCTCCACACCATTCTCTCTCAACATTCGCTCAAACACTTCACTCGCAAACTCAGGCCCATTATCACTCAGACATCTCTTAGGTTTCCATACACACATAGGAAAAAAACAACTGCTCAACCACACGCGCAATAGTCACACTCCTTTTACCTCTCACAGGCGCCGCATACACAAACTTACTTTTATGATCAACCATATCAACCATACCAACATTCTCAGCACTTGTACGTGGTAAAGACACAATCAATTACTACCAACTCAAACGGTTCTTTCGCATCAACTTTCAACATCGGCGGTTTCACTTGCACACCTTGCACCTTTCGCTTCTGACACCTTTCACACGTAGTCGCAACATCATTTACAACAGTTCTCAGAAACGGATGGAACACACGCTCCTTCATACACTCTCACAACTTATACTTACCCATATGCTCATAATTATCATGCACAACTTTCACCAGACCAATCATACCAACCAAGGATATCACAGGTACATAAATATCATCCCCATCTTTCATATGCCTCACAAAATATACAACATCCATACAAACAACAAAATCCTTAGCATACCTTTTAAAATCACTCACACACTCAGGCCGTTCATTCAAATCAACATGCATCATCACACACCTCTTCAACTCACTGACAAAAGGACACATCTCTTGCATCTCTAGAATATCATTATCACTAAAAACTCATTCTTATTATCCATGACCAATTCGATCATACCGCAAAATTTGACAACATTCTTCGCACACTCATTCAACCTCATCACCTCACATTCGCCTTTCATAAGACAATCCTTATTAGCATCCAAAGACAAATCATTCAATCTCATAAAGTATACACCAAGCAATAAACAACACGGCATTTGCTCATCTTTCAGAATCACAAAGTCATGCTTCAAATTCACACCACTGCCCAAACTCACTTTCAGACTAACCTGTTCCCATGCCACTATCATGCCATTTCCTAATCCACTTATCCGTAACTTCACAGGTTTATGCTTGCAACATCTAAATTCATCATACTTACTCAGAATCCTCTTGTTCACTAACGACACTTGCGCACCAGTATCAATCAAACCACAGAAGAACCTTTCACCAACTTTCACTCTCGCTTGCATCATATCAGGTCCTCCATGCTCGCACTGCACAGAAGGAACAATCACACCAACATCTGCACTGACATCCACCTTATTATTAACTTGCACATCATCATTCACCACACACTCATCTTCATCTAGACAATCATTCTTCTTCCTCATATACGAACACTTTTCAATCACCCAATTGTAATGAACACCGCTCAAACACTGCACATGCACCACTTTAGTATTCAAACCCTTTATTTTCTCATTTTTGTACACAATCGGCCTCTCACCACCAAAGTGCACATAAACAATCACTCTATACAAACGACTCACTACAATCAACACTTCCTGAAATTGCAGGACCCCTGGTATACACATCGCTCTCAATTCTTTCATAAAGTTCCGCACCCTCGCCATACCAATACTTTCAGGCTTCCTACATACTTCACTCATTACCTCATTCCTTAAGTCATCCACACTATCGGACACTCTCACATCTACTCCATCACTCTTCAAATCTTGCAAACCATTCCATACGCTCTCAAACAAGGAATCACCACTACCCTTACTCTCCTTTCCATTCATAATCCCTTTTAGCAAATACCTAGGATCACTCACTCCACACACATTTTCATCATCTGTACCAGGATACCTTGACATTAAATCAGCCACTCCATTCCGTTCACCAGGCACATACTCAATCACATAGTCAAAGTCACTCAAATCTTCCAAAGTCCCTGCAATCCTACTATCAGCCCGTTTCATACGCTGCAGATACACAAGAGGTTGGTGATCTGTTTTGATCACAAACCTCACACCATACAAAAGCGGACGCAACACTTTCAAACAATATCTTATCGCAGCCAACTCTCGCTCCACAGTCGAATACTTTCGTTATGCAACATTCATAACCTTGGATACATACCCAATTATTCGCCTGACATCCTCTCGATTCAAACGCTACTCTTGCATCAGAAAACCTCCCATACAATACCTACTTGCACTGTATACAATTCAAGGATCTTAGCATTCACACTATAGTCCTGGTATGCCAATTCAACATCTTCAGCCACTGCCTCTTTCATTCTCTCATATGCTTCATTCATCTTATCATTACACCTAACAATCCTACTACCTTTCTTGCCCGTCCACTCAGTCAGAGGCTTACTCACACCCAAACAATCACGTATAAACTTTCGCTGAAATTCAATCAAACCCAGAAATGACTTCAATTGCTTCACAGTCGCCGGTTTCAGAAACATTCGCACCTTCTCAACATACTTCGGCGACTTTCGCAACCCATTCTCGCTCACTATATGCCCAAGGAACTCCACTTCTTTCGCAAACCATTCACACTTCGCTACTTACACCTTCATACCAATACTCTCCAACGTCCTCAACACATCATTCACCAATCTCATATTCTCCTTAAAACTCTCAGTCATAATCAAAATATCTATAAACACAATCACATTCTTACTCGCAAACTTACTCAACACAACATTCATCGCCCACTGGAAGGCCTTGGGAGCATTAGCCACCCCAAAGCTGAGGTTCCGGAACTGATAATGCCTGTTTTTAAAGGAAAAGGCAGTCACCGGCCTGCTCTCCTCAGCAATGGGCATCTGACAATACCCCCGTACCAAATCCAGCTTTGTAAACCACTTCATCTCATGCATACTATACACACACTCAGATACCACACACATCGGAAACCTTTCTTTTTCCTTTCGATAATCCACACACAGACGCAATCTTCCATCCGGCTTACGTACAGGCACAATTGGACTATTCCATGCACTCTCGCTCTCTTCAATCACCCCCAATCGTTCTAATTCCAAACACTGCTCCTCAATCTCATCAGCACTCGGACGCAGAAAATGTCTCGGCAACTGATAGATTGGGGTGTCCTCCTTCAGGATAATCTTGAATTCCGGAAGTTTCGGAACCCCGGAATCTAGATCGCCCTTACTGAGGACCCCTTTTCGCTCAAACAGCATTTGATACACATCCTCCCTTTTATACCCAGTCAAACATTCATCCAATTCCACCATCCTTCCCACGTCATTATACGTCCATTCACACGTCTTTTCATTCGCAACATTTATCCCGACATCCGTGCTATCATCCATACCTACCTCATTGACAGTGGAGAGATGACCCAGTACATCTCCGACTTGGATCCCCCTCACCTGCCCTTCCACTCTGGGGTCCGCCTGCACACATACCAAAGGAACATTCATTCTCATCAAGCCATCAAACACACAAGCAACACGCCTTACCTTATAGCACGCATCCTTTCCATCAAATATCACAGTGTTCTCATCCACATTCAAACTCATATCCTTACTCCAACTCACTCTAACAGAAACCCTTTCACTCTTCACAAGCCTTACACTCTCTATAACAGTCACCTCAATACCGCTAACCACACTCCTCAAAACATTACCATTTCCCCTACATGCAACTTATACGCCCCATTTTCACCAATCTTTCTCTTAATATGATTGCTCGCAGGATGCACAACCATACGGTGCACTTTCATAAAAAATACCCCCAAATCACACCATACTCGCTACTCACCTTATCAATCACAGAGAATTCACACTCATATCACAGAGAATTCACACTCATTCATCAACATACCATGTATTTTAACAGCTGACCTCATCATTCCAATCACAGGAACTCTCATACTACTAATCCTTACCAAACTACTCTTACACTTAGACAGGAGGGCTTTTTCGCTCAACTCGTTATACACATCCTTATATACCAAGTTCGTCGTTCATCCAGAATCTATCAAAGCCAAACACTCAATCTCATTCAATTCAACCTTCACACTCAGACCCCTCATACTTCCTACCAGACAGCACTTTCACACTAGACAGACTTACCAACATATTACTCGCACTCATGCACCCAGAGGATACTTCACCAGGTACCCTCTTACAATTCAGTTTCCCGCTTCAGACTTTCCATTCACATCTTGCGCTCTCAGTCTAATTCAACACTTTTCACTCGAATGTCCTTCCATCGCACAATAGCTACATACATTCCTCTGGTCACGACACATCCTCGCATAATGACTGGCCTTTCCACAGTTACTACATGCAAATCTTCCACTCCCCCCAGCATTTGCTCCACCATTCAACTTCAGACAATCTTTCTTCAAATGGCCTCTTTCTTTACATTTGAAGCACTCTTTCACACTTTCTTGGCAATCTTTTATCATATTCCCCTTCTTATCACACCCAAAACACGAACTAGACGTCCACCTACATTTCTTCAACATATGACCCTTCCTTCCACAACTAAGACATTCCACAATCTTTCTCACACCATTCGGTCTCTCATTTGCTGGAACATAACAAGGCTGCCCCCTTATATACCCATTCACGCGCTTACCAGTCATCTGTCCCCTTCCATTTGTCCATCCTGCATTCGCAGATCCACCCTGCCGGCTCAGGAAGCTCGACATCACCCCAGCTGGCGCATCTCGCAGGGCATCTCGATAGCTGACAAACTGCTGGGGGGGGGGGAAAGCTTCTGAGATTCTTATCTCCAACATTGACACTGTACGATCCATCCTCGTCTAAATTACTTTCCTCATCAAATCGCCCGTCTTCCAACAGTTCCCAAAAAATCTTGCCACACCAACCGTTCACCTGTAAGCCTCATTCTCTCTTTTCTCTTCCCATTCAACCAAACACTTATCTTTCGAGAGACCGTATCCAGGAACTTCCTCATCAATCGTTTACATTCATTCACATCATCACCACCATACCTCTTTCTCGCCATACTCTCAATCCCATGTGCATACATGTTGACACTTTCACTCTTCCCCATTCAAGCCTTCTCAAATTCACTCACCATTTTATACTTCACACTCTCTTTCATTCGTTTTACTTGCCCAATTAGTCTCTCTTTCACCACCTCATACTTTGGCTCACCTTCATTCGTGATCACGCGGAAAAACTCTAATACCTTTCCATCCAAACATTCCCCTAAAACATTCATCCAGTATCCCTTATTCTCCGGGTAATTAATCTTGCAATACCGTTCAAATCCCCCGAAGAATTCTTTCACACTCTTTCCACCATGCAACCTAAACTTATCCACCTTCGGCACTTCCCTTATCAAAACACCATTCCCCACATTCACTTAACTCTCACTTGAGCTACCCTCACTCTCACTGAAACCAATCATACCATCTCTCTCTCCTTCATCCGAGTACAATGAGTCCACACT
The DNA here is from genome assembly GCA_963969495.1 of Ceratothoa steindachneri. Lineage (NCBI taxonomy): Eukaryota > Metazoa > Arthropoda > Malacostraca > Isopoda > Cymothoidae > Ceratothoa > Ceratothoa steindachneri. Next base: position 37,638,314 of record OZ018320.1, read on the forward strand.
CTTCCCTTTCACCTTCCGATCCTTCCCCTTTGATCCAGTCTTCCTTCTTCTCTTGCGTTCCACTCTTCCATTCTCCGTCCTTCCTATCACTCACAATCATCCTATCCTATCTAGACTCACACAGACTACCATTGATCCCATTAGTCTTATCCCCTTCAGTCGGAGCAGGGGTCAGGGTTGAGGGTCCTGGGACCGGTCCTTAACCCTTCATCATGTCATACAGGTTCTGCATCCTTTGGTCGACCTGCCTTTGTCTTTCGTCCATTTCTTTCCTCATATTGTCTGTCTTCTCATCCATACTCATCATATCACTCTTCAATTCCCCAATCCCGCTCCTCAACATCATACCTTCCTCCTCTTTCTGCCTCAGTCTCACAATATCATCATGGAGGCCCTGTTCCACAGAATCCATCCTCCAGGTTAGAAATAAAGATAGAAAAAAGGAAAAAACAACCAAACTACTTGTTACTCTAATTGGATGTGGACTGCAATTAAATCCTGTCACGCTCTCGGTTTCGAGATCTTACGTCTCTATTCGGGCGCCAAATGTAGCTGGCCGGAAATCTATCCTTTAAACCCAATCGATCCGACCCGCTTCCTACACTAATTCGAACGTGAGAAATCGAGAGAGAAATGAAACGGATTGTATGTACAGTCCTGTATTCACAAATTTTTCTTACAATAATATTTACAAAAATTTGGGGGTCATTCTATTTGAGATCTCGAGTATGATATATAAATAATCCTATTTTATGAATACTATCAATCAATCAATATATATATATATATATATATATATATATATATATATATATACACTCAATTACATTATTATATTTTATCCTATGCAAAAACAACTACCAATCCCCAAAAAACAATTTTATGTAAAATCGAGCAACAAAAAGTATTTGCGACTACCAGCTGCCACTCGAGTGGGCACAATGCCTAGGACTTATCAAGAAAAACTGGCGCCTCTGAGCTCGATATAATGTTAAGCGATCTCGTCGCAGTATTAAGGCTTTATAAAAAAAAAAAACCTTAATCCAAATGGGACCCAATATCTTCAATTTGTACTATCCAAATCGTAGAATGCCACCCCTTTACAAAAGGAAGGTAATATTTATTAAATTTAATAGAGTGGCTTTAGCGGAAAAAGAATTTTATCAATAAACTCTGCAAAGAGACAAAAACATCTTAAACAAAACATGAAATCCCTAATAAATTATATATAAAAAACAAAAAAGAAGACAAAAAATCCCATTCATACACACATTCTTACAGAGGGAGGGAGAGGGTATTGGGAAAGGGGTGGGAGAATGGCTCTTCACACACACACTTACATTCGCTCCAACACACCGTGGTTAAGAATTGGTATGAAGAGTATACGAGTGAGCTACAACACATGGACTGGCCCTCACAATCTCCAGATCTTAATATTATTGATCATTTGTGGTGCGTCTTGGAGCGTCAAGTTTCAAGTCCTTAACTTCCACCGTCGTGTCTGAAACAGCTGGAGCAGGTATTGCAAGAAGAATGGCTCAAGCTTCCTCTCCATGAAGCCAGGAAGCTGTATGAATCAATTCGAAGACGCATCGACACTGTTCAGAAAGCAAAAGGATGACCAACTCCGTACTAAATAAATAGTCATTGAATTTAACACGTGTTCAAATTATTTTATCGAACCCCTGTATATATATATATATATATATATATATATATATATATATATATATGTGTGTGTGTGTGTGTGTGTGTTTGTGTCTGTCTGTCTGTGTGCGAGCACGTTCTTTTTTCTCTTTAATGTTCATTAGTATAAAGTCCATATATGCAGTGCTTGGCCTACACAGCGTCAAATAAATCATCCGATTTCCTTAGCCATATAAACCACATGCCTACGCATAGTGTTAAATAAATCATCCGAATTTCCGTAGCCATGGTGACCTCATAATTACAATACCTTCGATTATTAACGTGATAAAAATTTCAATATAATCCTATATATGCTCCCATATTTAGAAATTGGATTTTAGAGTGGTGTCATGAGAATCGAGGAGCGCTTGAAGGAACAGCTTCGAGTTCTCGCCATTTCCAAAGACGACGGCATGTTTGTTAATTTGTTTTCACCGTTGAAATGTTTATATATATATATATATATATATATATATATATATATATATATATATACCAGGCAATGGTGTCGCCACCCTCCACTACGGGGGAGGTTGAGCTTCACTACTAAAATTAAAATTTAAAATCTAAAAAAAGCAGCCATGGTTAAATTTTTATAAATTTTCTGAACTTCGCCAATTATAATAATTTTAAAAAAGGAACTCTAAACAAATATAGTTATAGAAGAAGATATATAAAATAAATTTTCTGAACTTCACCATTTGTAATTCTTTGGGTTTTAAAAAATTCGCAAAATTTCGATACTTATATTTATTTCTGGACTTCATCAGTTTCTTTTTTGATATTTAAAAGAATTATTATAAATAACTTTGATAAAATAAACAAGTCATAGCCAAACTAAGATGAAATTATTTTTCAAATACACAAACAAATCCCCTTCTTAAATTATAGTTAGTGATGAAGTGAGATATATATATATATATATATATATATATATATATATATATATATATATATATATATATATATATATATATATATATATATATATATATATATATATATATATATATATATATATATATATATATATATATATATATATATATATATATATAACGGGGAACATCATTCGCTATTTGTAAAGGACAAATTAAAAACTATAATCCACCCCACAGATCTTAAGTAACTTCGGGTTTATTTTGGTTCAAAGGGCGATTTACCTTGAGTGAGTCCTTCATTATCTCTTCTCACGGTGTTCTTCCAAAGTCTTTCCACGTCATTTCTGTCGTTCTTGTTCCTGTCTATAGTTCTCATCCTAATTGACTTCGAGGAATCTTTGTGAGTTTCTGGCATTTGTTTGAAAGTAGCTCCTGTCTGTTTCAAGATACTCGAAACGACGCTATCACTTAATGTTCTGCGCAGTCTTTTCACTCGGCCCGGATTGAGTCGCCTTGCCGCATTCCGAAAGCGGAGTCTTTCGTGAGACTGGTAGAGACCAGACAAGGCAACGTCCTTGCGGCTGCTAAAAACTTGCCCGCGTTCGTCTCTATTGATGGTAGACATGTTTTTCAAAAGCCTCTCCCTAGGGGTTGTGCTATTTCTTGTATTTTGTTCGTAGTAAGAAGTATTGGACCGTCGACGTAAAGGAATCTCCAGACCATCTTCTTCAGAAGTTTCACTCAAGCGTCGATGATGCAAAAAAAGGTACTCCTGATCATTATTCGGGCTGATCAAGCACATTGTCTGTAGACGAACTTCGAGTTTCTTTAAACGATTCAGTGCTGTTAAGGTCTTTTCGCGACACTTTTGATTTAGGTATTTCTCCTTCTCTAGTGCTGTCTCTAGATTGACTGAATCTCCGACGAGAACTCGGGAAAGATCTCTTGGAGATTTGTATAGGGTTAATGTCTTTGAAATTCCTGAAGAAGACTGTTGGTCACTGAGCTCTGTGTTCCTCATTCGAATGGAAGGACGGGGATTATCTTGCCACACTCGACTCCAAGACTCTTTCTGCTCATAAGGAGGTCGAAACAAACGCGCCATCTCGATAGAGGATACCTCTTCTCCCTCTTGATTGTCCATCGTGGACAACATTTTTTTGTGGCGTTTCAAATGGGAATATTTCTTCTTATAGAACGATATCATTTCAAAAACAAAGGCACAGAACTACCGACAACACGAACGAACCAGTTCTTTAATAACTTCTTGCAATGCAAGAATCACAGTCACTATGGTAGAACTTCGTAATTGGACACCTCCAGCGACAACGTAACACCGATTCGTCTGTAGCCAAAGCTAGCAAACAAAAGACTAAGGCACAAAATGAAAGCTGGTCCAGCGATATTTCAATACATTCATGATGTGTACATTGAAATATAAGGTTTCGATCTTTTTATGACTCAAAACAAACCCATAAGACTGGATTTTCTGGATCCACTTTTTTATAGCTTACTTTTGGGTTTAAGAAGAACTAAATCCTGAGATGAAAACGCTTTTGCAGTAATAACGGCCCATGATGCTATACTTGCTCACTTCATTATTTGTACTTGATGCTGTACTTAATCAGTTTGTTAGTGCCGTATCTATTCCGTATATGAACATGACATACATGTGTGTTTGGATTTTAACGTGAACACATCAGTACGACCTCGACATTGTATGAATATGTGGTTAAGTGAAATAGTGGACGCAGTCGAAAAATGCACATATTTGCGGTTAGAGCGATATGAAACGAAATATCTTTTGAAAACACGTGAAAATACTCAGTTTATTTTTCAATACTGAATGATCTTCTCATCAGTTTTCGTTCTGCGTCAGTTTAATTTGGGCACTTTTCTCTTAACTTGTGTCATATCCGATGAACCCATAGAACAAAACACGGCTTGGGCATTCTATTCGTCAGAATCAATTCCTCACCTTTGATAGATGGCAAAATATTACTAGGGCCATTATATAGTTACCAGGAAGCTTTTCCTGTGAGATTGTAGAAGTTACAAATTACATGGATTGAGTCCTTTTCTCCAGCTGTCCAATCATTTCTTGAAAATCTATACCCAGAATACGTTGGCTTTCAATTCAAGAATAACGAGTTTTAATTTCAAACCTCCGATGAAAAGTCAAGTAAAGTAAGGTTATTTGAGGTCTTAGCGCGGCGAAGAGTGGTTTAAGCCAGGGTTCTGTAACGTTATCGCATCTTATCATGATAGTATTAAGGAGAACCGGACAAGGCACAATAAATTAGGGTATTAAGCACTTCGTACCTCTAACTAGAGATAGAAAATAAATAGGGGGATGATAATAATAATAAGAACAAGGAAACAAAGAAGAAAGTAACCTGTAGGCAATCTGAGAGAGAAAAATCTTTATGTAAGGATCTACAAAGCTCTAAGATAAATTCGTATCGAACAGAAGTGAGGTAAAGGAATGGGCGCTTTCTCTGACGTCATCTTTCTCTCTGACGTCACATAGTTGTTAAGGAATTGAACCACCGCTACTAGTTAGTCATTGTAAAAGCCTGTGGCTTTAGCCACTGCCCGCTCCCTCACACAGGGGCAAAGGGAAATAATACAATGCCTACATGCGGCTAAAGGCTACAACTGCCGAACTAAATAATAATAGTACCCAGAAGTGCTATAACAAATGACTCAGTGTTAAAGAATGGCAGTGGGAGTAGGAGGTAGGGAATGAGGGGGTGTAGAGAAGGGTTCCTAGCTGTGGGGCCAAAAGAGAGAAGAGCACTTAGGGGTGACGATAGAGAAGCGAATAAACAGTGGTAATCTCCAAGAAGACGGAAATGAACTTAAGGGGGGGGGGCAGAAGTATTGAAGTAAATCCCGACTCGAAGACAGCAGGAGGCCGTCGTCAAAAGAAAAGGGTTTGAAATCTATATCTTAAGCTGGTGAATGAATCCAAGATTGCCCAAGTTCGTATCTATGAGTCCATGAACCTTCACTCATACCTCTAAATGCTCCGAGTATCCACACGTACCTACAAGGAGTACCAGCGTCCATTCGTACATCTAAAACCCGTACTAATTTGTTTGCACCTCGGAGTACCGTGAGGTGCTCGCACACCCGAGCCTCACGACTGTCCGTTCGTAGATCTAAATGTTATCAGTGTCCCATTTGTACCTACAAGGAGTACCAGCGTTCATTCCTACAACTAAAAACCTTACTCATCTGTTTGCACCTTGGAGTACCGTAGGTTGCTCGTAAATCCGGATCATTTCTTATCCCCAAAATGCGCGTGTAAAAGAGTCTTCTTTTATGATAGTCCGCATTATTTAATTGTTGAGTTATTTGGATTTTGTATGAAGGAAGTTACATTTCTTTTGTTAGGATACGTTGCAATGATGTTCGAGAAAATCCTAATCGACTGGAACGTATCCTAGTTGACGTTTGTGGCTGTTGTTGAACATTGGTTACCACACGCTGAATGACACATGCATTTCGTACAGATCTTGGTCTACTAGAGAGTTCCGGATTCTCTGAACCTTGATACCATTGCAAGAATGCAATGCTTCGAGGGACTATTTCGTCGATTAAATACTGTTCTAAAGTCCATCTACACAGTAACAATTAATCCATCATGTTTGAAAATTTTACTCGCTGTTCTTTGCTGTTTTTTGACATTATGGGTTAATATTAAGTCTGACATTATTGTTTATTATATTATTTATGTACGTATTATAAATACACACTAAAATGTGAAGACACTTTTGTGCCAGAATAAAACTCCATCTAAATGCTCCGAGTATCCTATTGGTATCACAAGAAGTACCAGCGTCCATTCCTATGTCCCCCAAAGGTGTTTGTACCTCGAAGTACTGTGAGTTGCTCAGCCTCACGAGTGTCCGTTGGTACTACTCTTGCCATCATCGATTTATTGACATCTCTCCTAACCCCTTTATTTATTAGCTAGAGTGCCACCATGAGTGTCATTTTGCCATTAATGCCTCGGGGGGAGCTGTATTTAGGGGGGGGGGACTAATGTTACTCCTCGACACCTTTTGCAGCGCCTTTTCCTTCGTTATTCAATCTTTCTTACCCCCCCCAATGGCACCGATCGATGAGTGACTGGCAGCAGTGCCTAGGTTAATCTTTGACCCTCCCCCTTGGGGTGCTATCACACGGGGAACAGTTCGCTGGCCCCTTCCTTGCCACTTTTAATGTCCTTCTACGACACCCGAGTCACACTGCAGAGGGAGGAGTTCTCTTTCATTGTTCCCTTAGGGGATTAAAAGAGGTTATTCAAATTTTTCCCTCAGTGTCAGGTGCCTCGATGGGGAACGGGGGTTATTTCCCTCAGGGGGAGTAATATTATTGAAATAAAAATCTGTTTAATTAATAAAAAAGTTTTTAACTAACGAGGGCATTGAGACTTGGATGATGAGCGAAAGATAAATGGGAGATAACCAACGAGGGCACTGAGGGGATAAATAATAAACAAAAATACAAGGGGAACGTATGTGACCAACGATGGCATTTGTACTCATTCATAGAAAGATAAATAAACCAGACGCAACCGACGAAGGCATTTGGGGTATGAGGGGACGGAAAGATGTGTTTGACCATCGAGGGCATTTCGCCCGATGGGGAATAAGGGCATGCAAAGATACAAGCGCCGTACATAACCAACGAGGGCATCTTAAACGAATCAGGGGTCGGGCAAATAAAGGTAAAAGATTTAAAATAAAAAAGAGCAAAATGATTTAAACCTCTGGTCAAAGGTTCGAACAACGAGTACACGAACTCAAATGTACGAACTTGAACCATATTGTAGAACTCGTATACACACATAATGCGGTTTCATTTGCGTACGTACGTGTATACATATTTTACGCAAACTCAGACACTCACATAGCAGCTATCTGGGGCCCGTGAGAAACCGCGTAATTGGACTCCATTCCAACGGCAATTCGTGCGGGCCTTTTCGGTACACATGTACGTGCATGTGTACATAGAAATGCGTGTATGTAAATGTGTTTGGTGGACGCCTGTAAAAACCAGTGAGAGAAAATCTCTTAACCCCCGTCGCTCCTCTCTAATGTCCTCGAAAGGTTTCCGTCAGGCAGGATTCCCGTGTCTTCTTTCAAAAGGAATCGAGGTCACATGACCTCCTATAGGATTCAAGATCACTTGTCTCCCTCCTACAGTATTCTAGATCACATGCCCTTCTTCCACATGATTCTAGATTACATATACTTATCCAACAGAATTCTAGATCACAAAACCTTTTTCGACAGTATTCTAGATCCGATGGCGACCCTCGATATGATTTTAGAACAACCACCCTCCTTCAACATTGATGAGACGTTCCAGCCCGGTTTAAAGGCTTATACGGCTTTCATTCTACTCCTCCCCGATCTCTCAGCAGCATTCGATACTGCCGATGATACTGTTCTTCGTCTTCTTCGTGAATTCCTAGTTGTCACTGGAGCCTGCCTTGACCTCTTCCGCTTGACCTCTATCATCTCGAGCGTGATGTATCTAGGCGGACGAACAGAAGAGATATGGTGTTTCGCAACGTTCGGTTCTTGTGCCGCTCTTCTTTTTGTATCTATCTTCTTCACTTTTGTATTCTTATGCATTATATTGTTCTATCGTTTCATTGATATTCGAATGATACGGAAATCTATTGCTCTTTCTCTCCGCCTTCGTTTACGTCGAGTCTTAGAATCCTCTATCCGCATATCACATCATGACGGATCGGCCCTCGGATAAATTTCCAACGCTGAAACATGACAGAACTGAGGCGTTACTGGTGGGTGCTTGATCGGATGATGCTCCTTGTAAAACTAGTTCTCTTTGTCCCTATTCCTACACTGTTAAGAATATGGGCGTCGGCTTCGATAGTTAACGTAACCAATGTTGCCAACGTCTTCAAATCTCACCCTCTTATTTATCCGTAATCTTAGTCGCATCCGCTCCCTCAGTTCTGATTTTCCCTTATTCTTAGCCGCATTCGCTCCTTCTGATTCATTCTTAATTCTAGCTGCATCTACGCCCTCTGATTTGTCCGTAATCTTAGCCGCATCCGCTCCCTCTGGTTTGTCTTTAATCTTAGCCGCATCCGCCCCCCTGCACTCGGGCTCTGCTCCCCTACTGATCGTTCCTCTTAGTTCTCTGTACTGCATGGATGATCGTGCTTTCTCGATATTTGCTTCTAGAATGTGGAATCATCTGCCTGGCTTTAAACCCCCAGCCCCTTCCTTGATGACTTCAACAGTGTCTTGAAACCCAGTTCTCTAAAGCATTTACTTAGATGATAGACAGGGCTCTGTGAATGCTCCTCGTCTTGAAGATTGTCAGACATAAATCCCCTATTAATATTATTGTAATGTGTAAGTATGAGTTGTTTGTTTGTATGTGCATGCTTGTAATTAATAGGTCCTACCATAAGTAATTTGGCATTTTTCTCATGTTTATCATTATTTTAGGATAGAAATCAAACGACTCTGAAGTTATTTATATAGTTTTTTTTTAGTAATATAACAAGTAATATAAAGTCCACCACTTCCTGCCATTAGTCACCATCTTTCTACTAACTTTTCGATATCATGTTTGTAAAAATCGCTTGAATTTGATTTTAAAAAGTTATTTACAAGGTTGTTTCGACCTTTTCTGTTATTGACATCTTCATTCTCTTCAGGTGATTCGCTAAATCTTAAAAAAAAGTAATCCGATGGGGCTAAGTTGTGTGAGTATGGAGGATGACACTTTAGTTCCCAATCAAAATTGCTAAGTTTTTGTATGGTTTCTTTTGTAGTATGAGGTCACTTTGTCTCGATCAAAGAGTACTCTTATTCTATTGATTAAGGCTGGCCTTTTTCTCTTCAAATGATTGATATAAATGGTCCAAATGAACACAGTAAACCTCTTTGGTGACAATCTGATTTGGGGTAAGAAGTTCAAAAGTGGATTATCCCATTCATAACCCACCAAAAGCACAAAAGAATTGTCCATGAATGAGGTCCTGTTTCGGCTGGAGTATTGTTTTTTCATATGGATTAATCACTTTTATAGAACGTTGAATATTATTATATATAACCTAAGTTTCGCCTCTTGTAATTATTCTATTAAAAATAGGTCCTTTTTTGTTGTAAACAGATAGATGAATAAATGCCGCTTCTTTGTTTCAAGTCTATCTCTGACAGGTCGTGACGAATCAATTGCTTTAATCGTGAAACCTTGCCTAGCTCCTTTAAATGACGATGCACAGTGGAAAGAGTTGAATGTAGTTTTTGAGCTATTTTTTTTCAACAATTACAATCGGATTTTCTTTCACTTGTTACTTTTAAAAGATTTTGATCAAATTTCACTGGTCGTCCTGAATGAGGTTCATATTTGAGGATAACGTTCCCGGTCGAAAATTCTGAAGCGATCTTTGGCATTGGTCACACTAATTGTCCTTTCACTGTATACTTGACACAAACTTTCTCCTGTTAACTTGTATGGTTGCCTTTTCTAAACTCTCAGAACCGTTGTAAATGTGTCCTTTTGACACATCGATAATATTCATCAATCTATAATATTTATCAATTAACGATAAGGCACATTAATTTAATAATCATCACTAACTCTATAATTTAAGAAGGGGATTTTTTTTAGCATTTGAATAATAATTTCATCTTAGTTTGGTTATGACTTATGTTTTTTTATCAAAGGTATTTCTAATAATTATTTTATAATATCCAAAAACAAAATGGTGAAGTTCAAAAATAAATATAAGTATCGAAATTTTGTGAATTTTTTAAAACCCCAAGAATTAGAAATGGTGACATTCAGAAAATTTATTTTTATATATCTTCTTCCATAATTATATTTTGAAGGGGGAGAATTTAGTTTAGAGTTCCTTTTTAAAATTATTATAATTAGCGAAGTTCAGAAAATTTATAAAAATTTAACCATGGTTGCTTTTTTTAGATTTAAAATTTTAATCTTAGTAGCGAAGCGCAAGCTCCCCCGTTGGGGGTAGTGGCGAAGCCATTGCCTGTTTTATAAATAAATTCGTAGTATTCATAATTCGAAAACTTAGGGTTAGATTCGAATTCAAAGGCAATTGCCAGATGTTGTCAGGCCTTTAGTTTGGATACTGTGTCGCTTGACTCCAGGCATCTATGCCTTGCCTCCGAATGCTATTTGAATCAATCATATTTTCTTTAAAATTTATTAATATGAAATGTGCATATCATATTTTAATTCAGAAAAAATTCCTTCAAAATGATATATAATACACTATGATGCGATTCCAATCAACAATAGATATACACTATATAGCATTTGCGTATTTCGGGGTATTACAATAGTGTGATTCTATCAATCTGAGAAAATGATCTATAAACAACGGTAAATACTAATATGAACCTTATGTTAATTAAACAAAACAAAAAACTAGCGAGGTAAAGTACAGAAGATATTTGAAAATAATTTATATCAAGCAAACGCAAACACTAAAATAAACCTAAGAGTACGAATTTGAACCAATAAAATGGGAAAAATAGAGAAGTGGATGAATATACAATATAGTAAAAACTTAACATTTCCTTACATGGTCAGATCACAATGACAAGTGAAAACGAGAAGGAATTAGCTATATTCAATCTTAAAATTCCTTCTTGTTTTCACTTGTCATTGTGATCCGACCATTCTTTCTTGCCTTCATGATATATATATATATATATATATATATATATATATATATATATATATATATATATATATATATATATATATATATATATATATATATATATATATATATATATTGCCTGCCCCCCCCCCATAAAAAACCAGGACCTCTTTTAATAAGTAATAACTCACAAACTGGGCAGGATAGAAAGCAAACAAAATTGATAGATTAAAAACCTAAAAAACACCGTTTCTCCATTAAAATGGTTTAAAGTTTTTTGTTCGGAGTTTTAATTTCCTGAAATTGGCTTAAACAGCGGCTATTCCTTTTGCCCTTCAAAATTTCTTGAATAAATTTAAATCCATTTTTATTTAAGACCTGTAATTTTTATTTCTTTTATCAAACCCTTTGAATAAGGTATTTAGGATTTTAGTTTGGACAGAATTCTTTATAGGATCTAAATTGAATAAAAAAGTACTGTGGTTAATATATCAAAAAGCTTAGGAAAACTGGTTGCTTCCAACGTCGTATCGGAAGTCGACGTCTAAAAGTATTAGAATTAATAAAAGATAGAAGCTGTACACGATTTAATCCTAAGACGAGAGAATAAGCCTGGGATGAGGAAAAATATAGGTGAAATTGACAGGGAAAATATCTCATTACTCAATTCAAAGAGTTACTACAGATCTTGGATTTTTGAAACCACCTTATGAGTGTCACAGGCTTTTCTGATGCTCTCAAAAAAAGATGTTTGAGACGTTGTAAGAAAAAAAAACCCGATTGCATGGATTTATATCAAAAAATTCAGTTAAGAAAATATGGTTTACAGATGAAAAAAAAAGTTCGTGGTTGAAACTATTCAAAATGAACATACCGTTTCAAGCCGAGCGAAATTGAGTCGTCCGTTTTTGCGCCCTAAAAGACAATTTAGAGTCAGATGTACGAACGCAAATTAAGAATGAAGATAAAATTAAAAGCATGGAATAAACTTTGCTTCTTATATAATAAAAATGGACACTAAAAATCTATATTGAATGTAAAACATGGAACAACTTCTATTGATATGGATTGAAGATCTGTAATCAGAAAAGATTGCCTTTGATTCGCATCTATTCAGCCGAAAGAAAAGTCTCTTTGAAAAGATGAAAGAAAAGGGAAGAAATGAAAGTCAAGGGGAAAACTAGCGAAATCTTTTGATCAAGTCGTGACTGAATTTTTAATTTTAAAAGGCATACATGGACTTCATAAGGTTAGGATTGTAGGTGTAAGTACAATTGCGGAAAATAATGCTCCTGCAAGATTCCCCAGTGAATTTAAAAGAAGGAAAGCTATCAAGACGAACGAGTCTTTAACACAGATGAAATATAAAGTGCTAAATGAGGAAACGCTTATTGTGATTATAAATTGAAGACTTAGTGTTTCAAACTAAAAATCTAAGCCCTCTTTCACACGAGCACACTGGTGTCGGCCACTGGTGGCGGACACCAGTTGCCTCGTTCAAGTTGGTGCCCAGCAACTAGTGGCTCCTTGTCAGTTGGAAGAATGGCGTCCAATGAAGATCTCCTACTCGTTGCCTTGTTGGCTAAAAAGAAATCGAAGAGGCGCTCTGTAAGGAGGGAAGTGCATGTATATCCCACATTATCATCAAGAATGGACACAGGAGTGCATCATACACTTTTCAATGATTTGTGTGCTGATGAAAAGAAGTTTTTCAACTATTTTCGTAGAACAAGCCGTCATTTGAAGAACTTTTCAACTACGTCAGGAGAGACATCACAGGAACTTGAGAGAATGCATTACACCAGACGATAAGTTTGCTGTAACTTTTCAGCCATAAATAACTGGTTGCTCATATGTTTGTTAGGACATAACATGATAAACAGATAACTAGGTCTATTTGCAGTAATATTTATTTACTTACAAGTACAGTTCCTTACAGGTACAGTTTCCTTACAAGTACAGTTGGAGGCTCACTATTTAAGAAATAACTAATAATCACTCATATGGCTGCTGACGTCAGATATGGCTGGTGACGGTGCCGGTGTAGACATGGGAGTTGACTGTAGATTAGTGTTGCTACTTTGAGGAATGCTATGCACATGAACTATTGATTGCTGGGCATAGTGGAGAACTAGTGATGGCTGTAAAGGCTGGTAGCTGGGAGGTGTCTAATAATGAAGGTGCTGTGGCCATTGTTGGTACATCTGTTCAGCCTGGCAAATGTTGCAATAATATCTTGCTTTAGCTTCAGTTTTCTGTCTGCAGGTACCTTGTGAAGTTCTCTTACTAGGGATAGTAAAAACATCCTATCTTTATCGTTTTCACTTGTTACCCGTTGATTTTCGTGCAATGTTTTTTTCTTGAGGAGTTCAATGAGTTCATCATCAGTATTTGTTTTCCGAGACTGGTTATGAAGACGTTTCTCAGCCTCCCAAGTTTGCATTTCCTGACCTAGCTCTTGCACGTCTTCATTTTCATTATCATGATTAGTGTCTTCATCCATACTGCTTGCAGTGTGTTTTAAGAGTTTCAAAAAAACGCAGGGCTTCAAAGTAGACATACTGCTTCCGTCCACTGGCATCCGATCCACTCTTTTCTTGCTTATTCTTCTTCAACAGCTCTTTGACATAGCAGGATCGGATTCCATTTCACTTCTTCTGAACAAAAGAAACTGACATAAAGAGAAATCATAAACATTAGAAATAAGATTTGCAAACTGTACGACGTCAGTATGTCTATACGTGTGTTTGTGTGTGTGTATGTGTGTGTGTGTTGCAGTCAGAATTAACCTATACCTACTCCTGTGTTTGCTACAGGTATTTTGCCACAGGTGACACCATGACTGACATCCACTACCGGTACAGACTAGGCATATCTACCATCTCGAGCATCATCCGGCAAGTCTGCCAGGATATTTGGGAAAGAATGAAGGCAGTTTGTTTTTCTGATGTGACGGAACGACTCTGGTTAGAAACTGCAGCTCAGATTTACCAAAGGAACAACTTTCCTCATTGTCTTGGTGCCTTAGATGAGAAGCACATTAGGGTAATCAAGCCAAAGAATAGTGGCTCCTTGTATTATAAATATAAGAACTACTTCTCGATTTTGCTTCTTGCTTTATGCGATGCATCATACAAGTTCATGTTTATTGATGTAGGTGCATATGGGAAGTCCTCTGACTCAACTGTGTTTAAAGAGAGTGAATTTTTTAAGAAATTCCAAAATCAAAGCCTGAATAATACTGCTCCACAAGAATCTACTCAGGCTTTGGAACACCAATGCCTTTTGTATTTTGTGGCTGATGAAGCTTTTGGACTATCCCAATACATTCTGCGCCCATATGCTAGTAAATATTTGAGTCAGAAGATACGCATCTTTAATTACAGACTTTCCGAGCCCGCAGACTCATTTAATGCTCATTTGGAATCCTTGGAAACAAATGGCGCATATTCCATTGACCACTCAATGTAGACCTATCACTGGCAGAGGACATCATCAAGGTGTGTTGTGTTTTGCATAACTTTGTACGAGGCAGATATGGCGTTCGAATTGAGGATACTTTGACCGTCGAAGGGTTTCTTTGATATGGAACCTGCTGCAAGGCCAACTTCAAGATTTGCAGCCATTGGAGAGACGAATTTGCTTACTACTTTGCCAGTGACCAAGGTGCACTTCCATGGCAATTAGAACGTATCTAGACAATGATGTGGGTGGTGACATGATGTGGTGTTGTGGGTAGGTGGCGGTGACATGGTGTGGTGGTGACCTGAGGGTGTGGTAGTGTAGTTGGTGACAGGAATGAAGTAACCAATGTATGTGCTAATGAATAAAATTGTATACGTAAGCACAGTAGAGTTTTTAATGTCATTCGTAACTTTGTGGACATGTAGGGGGGAGCTTGCGCTTCGCTACTAGGATTAAAATTTAAAATCTGAAAAAAACAGCCATGGTTAAATTTTTATGAATTTTCTGAACTTCGCCAATTATAATAATTTAAAAAAGGAACTCTAAACTAAATTCCCCCCTTTCAAATATCACGTTGCTAAAATATAGTTATAAAAGAAGATATATAAAAATAAATTTTATGAACTTCACCATTTGTCATTTTGGGGGTTTTAAAAAATTCACAAAATTTCGATGCTTATATTTATTTAAGAACCTCACCATTTTGTTTTTTGATATTATAAGAGAATTATTAGAAATAACTTTAATAAAAAAACAAATCATAACCAAACTAGGATGAAATTATTATTCGAATGCTCAAAAAAATCCCCTTCTTCAATTTTAGAGTTAGTGATAAAAACAAACAATGGGCTTACGCCTTTCTTTCTTTTCTTTGAGGACTTTGTTTTCAAAATGGGGAATGAGTTTCAGCACGATATCATTCCAGGCGTTCTGCTTCTCTATTCTGTTTCCATATCTTTCACAAGATGGGTTCCATATTGCTGGTAGCTTCTCTACTTCACAAATCAGATCCTCCGTATTCACTTTCTCCTCCAGCATCTTCACAATCGTCCGCGATACTACTTCCATCAAGCAGGCGTGGATGTCACTGAGCATGAGAGGCTGGCCAGTGGGCAGTGGTGGTGCATACTGGTGGTGACATATAAAAGCTCCCATTTGAAACAATGCTTTACAGTGAGTGGCGGCAACTGCCAGTTTCTGCCACTAGTTGCGGGAGCGAGACACCGAAATGTTAGTTGCCCGGAAGTTATCTGGTTGGAACACTGCAGTGACTTCATATGAAAGGCTCCATTGGATACTATTGGAGGCAACTGGTGCCCGACACAGGTGGCGGACACCAGTGTTCTCGTGTGAAAGAGGGCTAGGGGCTTTATTGTTATTTAGAAAAAGGTTCCCTTATTTTGTCCTGAGGTTGAGTTATTTAAAAAAAAAATGATTGTTTTTAAAATTGTGATGTTATTAAGTAATGTGTTTTACCCGCACTATTACCACTGACAAGGGAAAATGGCAATATATTTTTTCAGTCTCAACACGACATCGCTTCTACAACCTATATACCAAGGCTTCACTACGTTTAAGGCTTACAATTTGAGCCGAAATCTTGCTCAAGCCATAAAAGGTACAGTAGAAGACGGTAAAATAACATCAACAAAAAGTTGTTAAAATGCAAATAAAAACGTTTATGAAACTTGCCTCGAAGAGACTCCGAACAATGGCCTGTATGTGTGGTAAAATCTTTTACCGCATTGTCCAAATGATTTGCCTGATTTTGAATCTCAGAAGAAGGAAGTTTCAGAAGATCTTGCGGCAATAAAGAAAGATCTTGTTTTTATCAATTTTGATTTTACGAGTGTTGATGACGAAAAAGAAGTTGAAAATTCAAATATGACAAAGTTTCTACACAAGAATTGTCATAAAGAGAACTTTCAACTTCCATTCATAAAATAGACGATGCTTCTGATTTCATCATGGACGCCGATCTTAAAGTTTAGCAAAGCATTGGAGTCCAGCAAACTACAAACCACACCATACACCATTCAATGTTATCGAGAGATGTTCAAGACCAAACAGAAGAAAACAATGATGGAAATAATACTGACGGACTGTTTCCAAAAGGACTAATTCGACTTGCTAGGAGTTTTTAACTTTCTAAAATATATATTTTTTTGTTATGCATTTCGTATGGATTTTACTTATATGCATTAGTTCTGAAGATTATTTTATTATTATTATTTTTATTCTTCATTCATCAATTTTAGGAGGAGCAAATTACATTGAAACCTTTTATAAACCCACCTTGAAAAACGCTGTTTTGAAGAGTGTGGATAATTTTTATGAAAACAAACGCGCTATGCGAGGTATCTCTGTAGATATTCATAGAAAAAACTTTAAAAATATTTCAATAATAATGACAACTATAAATTTAAGTCTAAAAATTAGAAATATATTCGAAGATACTACGAAGGATTCTCTTGCACAAGACTACAAAATTGTATTAAAATGTATGAAAGAATACAATAAAATGCCTCTTGATAAGATCCAACATACTTTTCTATACAACCACACCTTTCCGAAAAACGCAAATGAACCTGGCAAGTTAACCAATGATGAATATTATGCCAATCAGTAACTCTTGTGTAGGTTGATTCATTTTAGGTAGCAAATAATGGTAGACGTTTAGTAAACCGGCTGCATCTAACACAAACTTGTTTCAAATTAACATTCTTGAGTGAATTGCTAATTTTTTTATATTCATTTTAGGAATCATTTTTAATAGAATCTGAAATTTTAAATTATGAAAGTATCCTAATGGTTTGCTCATTTCAGCTAAATTTTTTCCCTCCAAGAGGCGAAATTTACCCCACTAAAAAGGTCTGCCGAAGCTACAACCGAAAACACTCATCAGATATCTTGAATTTGATTCGTCACAAATGATAAATACCTCAAAGGAAGAATCTTTATGTTGTTCTTCAACTTTCCCGTCGACCTACCCCTGATGCCTCTACGGTTCAGATCGTTTTGTATCGTCTCCGAATCAGCCACGCTCCCGGGACGCCCCGCCATTCGGTGGAGCGCTCCCCCTGCACCTTACTATGACGACTGCGTGCCCCCCTCCCTAACTTTACAGCACATTCTCGTCTCGTGCCCCAGTCTGGACGATCTTCCCGCACTTTATCTATCTTGGTACCGGGACGAGAGAAATCGGTATTGTCCCTTGTGCACAAGTGAGTGTGGCGTCCTTGGGAGAGGTTGGCCTCCGGTATCGTATAGCCGTTGATGGTGGCTGCACGCTCATGCGCATGGGCGAGCGGGTTTCCCTCGGCCACATTATGCATTTTTATTTATCTTTGTTCTTCCTTTTTCTTTCTGTGGTTTGATCATTTTTTTTGGTTTGTTTTTCTTTGTGTTTTGCTTATAATATTTCTTAAGAATAAGTTAGCATAAATAATGTCGATTAAACCTTTGGTGTCACTCCCAAGATGAGCGCTTTTAAAAAATCTTCACCTGCTTTAACCCCTTTTCCTTCTTCTTCTGCTTCTATAATTAATGAAATATAAAATCTCTTTCCAAATCCAGACTCCCAAACCTTCGCATTCACTTTTACACACACACGAACAATTTCCCAAGTCTGAGAGCCCAAATAGCACCTCTTAGACAACATTAAAGAAAGCTCCGAGGAAAAGGAGAATGTGAAGCCTATTTGGGGCCCATTTCTTTAAAAATGCAATTTTGCAACCCCCTCCCCCCCCCGTTTATCCTTTTTTTAACGACCCAAGTTCAATGTTGGATACGCCTTTGTCCACTGAAGATAGAGTCAGATCGGTGTTGAATTAGAATCAGAACCATAATGGCCATTCTTTGGAGCGGGGGGTGGGGGTGGGGTGTATTAGCCGGGGGTTATAAGGGTTGATAGCATTAGGGGCTTACCCCTGAAAATTGAGGGCGTTTCGTTTGTTGTTTTTAATGGTACGGGTTTTACCCCCTATCTGCATTCACTTAAGATATCCTCATTTTTATTTAGGGAACCTACTGCTTAACGTGGGCTCCGAACCACGGGTAGCTAGAACGTATGGCAGCTACTGGGAAGGTGAACTGAAACGGAACTCTATCCGACGACTAACCGCACCCGATGTGGCTTAACGTCGCTGAAATCGTTAAAATGGGAATTGGGGTTTCCATTCCGCTAAGCCGTAGCCATCGGTTGCAAGGATTTGGCAAGAGCTGATCAAAGGGATAATTATGTCATATTCAGGCACAAAGAGAAGAAAATAGACAGAGAAAATGGATAGAATAACCTAAATAAGGAAATTGGAGATGTTAAGAATTCCTTAACCCATTAGACGCACGACGGCCTTTTTACGACATAATTTAGTGCTACGTAATCGCCCAAGGGCCTTTTGTATCCTTTCACTTTTAGACTTGCCTTGATTATTATGATAATTCATCATTTTTTTTTAACTCTTATGTTAGTGAGTTATCACCTAATTAAAATACATAAAACGCTTAGGTCAGTTTTTCTTTGTTTATAAACCGAGATTTATGAATGAGCGTAACTTGACTCGTTTCTAAGCCTCACCACAACACGGCCGGGAAAAGAAGCTGATTTATACCTTACATTTGTATAAGTACACCATTTTTGATTACTCTTCCCTTCTTTTTGGTTAAATACACTTATGTTTTTCATTTTTTATCTAATTAAAATGAGGTAATGCCTTAAGTTAGTATGTTATTGAAGACACAAACAAGCAAGCCTATTTTGTCTGGAAAATACAGTTTTATAGGTAAAAAATAAGCTCTGAGCAAACTTTTCATAAAAGTTAAGATATAAAATAGTCTCCCATGAATAACACTACTGTTTTCTATAATTAAAAACAAGTTTTAACGCGTAACTGATTTAAAAAGCTTAAACAAACCATGGGTTTCGCTGAAAATTTGTGGAAGAACTGAGAATTATTAATCATAATTATAAATAGGTAGAAGGTTAGGTACTGGTAATTGTGTAAAGTATGGCCGGATCCGAGTCATAGTTTATTTTTGGTTATTTTTCCTAGCTACTTTTTCTGAACTGAAATCTATGTGGACGAAGTTTATGGCGATTTCCGATTATATACTGGGGGGCTGTGGCCCTCAGATCCCCCCAAATGATTGAAATTTCAGGATCATCGTAGGCCCATCCCCCCGACCAGCCGTCCCCAACAACGAGCTGACCCTCAAAATAAGCTAGAATCGCATCCGCCCATACTCGAAACATTTACCGAAGGTTATTAATAATTTGTGAATTATATCAATAGAATAATTCTTTTCAATCAAAATGATATATTATTTGGTAAACCTGAAGATCGGCGTCGCGAACGATGGGACGCAAAATATTTCGTCCTTGTTCCAATATGTTTCACCTTTTTGGAGTAAATTCAAAGGGTCTGCTCTTGGGGGTTTTATCACTGCAGAGGAACCCCAGCTACGATGATCCTGAGTTTCAATCAATTGGGGAATCTGTGGGGCACAACCTCAGTATATAATCATAATTGTTTATAGAATAATGTTCTAACGGTTTTTTTAACGTTTTTGTTTAGCCAAACGCGCATGAATATGCATGCGCAGGTGAACGAAACATACACGCAAAAAAACAACAACACTTTTACGGGCGCGACGCCGATCTTCATGTTGACCTATTATTTGATTATATAAAAAAGGATTTAAATATTTTATTTTAATTATTTTTAATAACGTATGCTATTTATAATTTCTCCCAGGGCGATTTCGAGCAAATTAGCCCGAAATGACTGCTGGAACTGAAATGTCATAGTTGAGGAATTTTCGGCATGCACCTATGTACGAAGACGCCATAAGGCCTTCCGAATACGAACAATGGCATCTTACAAGGCAAAACTAGGGTAAAACAGCGCCTGCAACCAGTAACAAAGACTCGGTGGCCTACACGTCAAAATTTAGAAAAGAGGCCTACGAAGATAACTGCACGAATAAACGTTGCACCGGGTTAAGTTGATTTCAGTATTTTCAGGTGTTCTATGCAATAAATTTAATTGCTTCAGGTGTTCACACAACAGATTTACTCCTTGAAGTTTGTAAATGCCCCCTCCCAACATAGAATCCGGAGAAATAGCGCTTATAATAAATAGTCCTTGCCACCTCTTACTATAATAAACGAAATTATCCCCCGGCCAAAAGAGACAAATGATTATGCGACTCATTCTTGTACGTGCAAAACATTGACCTACAACTCACACGTACACAAACATAAAAGCAGCAATCCATTTCCTCCTCAAGAGCAAAGTCATCCATTTTAGTTTTCATTTAAAGCGGGGTCACTCACTTTTCATGTCGGCCACACACATTTTAGTACTCACGTTTTGGTTTTTTTTTTACTGAGCCATTCTGGCTGCCACGGACGAGGGCACAGCCTCCGAATAAACCATGTAAAACTGATCAACATAGTTATACAAAATAAAACAAAAAGAACTATAACAAAATTAACGTATCAGAATGAAAAAAAGAAGCACGTTCAAATGCCATGGGGAAGCTCGCCTATGACAGGGACTCAGGGACAGTTCCCTCCCCAAACGTCAGGAAGAACGGCCAACGAAATCGCATGGACAGCGTTCATAGCGCTCATAAGCCTATCCCTTTACTTTGGCGGCCGTATCACACTCGGTCTGCCCACTAGGAAGCAATGTGAGTGCAGAACAGCAGGACGCTTCAGAAATAGAAGCTCGTGACGATGATAGTGCTGGTAAAAGATCAATGGCCTCCTCTACTAACCTAAACTCCTCAGCGGAGATGATATCATCATTTCCTCAAAATCGCACTCCGTGCTGGACCTGAGCAAAACAGAAGCGGCCTCTCGAGCGGTGGTCTCGAGGCGAAAGAGATTTGAATGAGAAAAGATTGCTTCCAAGAACGTCAACGATCACCTCTCATCCAAAATCCTCTTGTGGTAAGAAAGCGCAGGGACATATCAAGGCGGTAAAATAACTGTCCTAGTTGATAGCTGTGTGAATTCGGAGACATTGTTGAACTCTAACTCTTCAACTAGTTTTGATCCAGTCCGTAAAATTGACCGTGTAGACTAATCCCCTAGAAACGTTGTCTACCGTTCAGGTCCTCGATAAGTAGAAATGACCTGGAAACTGTATTACGACACGGTGAAACTTCACCTCATCGTAGGCAGCTCGGGTGTAAATTTCTCACTCCTTAGCTCTAGCTCCATCCCGTATTTAGGATCATGGAAACCTTGTGCCCCCGTAATTGGGTAAATGGAGGGAGGTCTCCATTGTGGTATCCTGAGAGCGAACAACTAAAGAGAGACAGGAAGCGAGGAAGCTCCGAAACTTATTTCATTTAGTCCGTATTTCAGATCAGCTCTATTGAACGAAATTACCCGCTGAATCAATCTTGAAGGAGGTGTCGGGGCAATCTTAGAAAAGTGATTTCTCATTGGAATGGTCATTGAGCGATCAGAAACAGAGCTTCGAGTAATTTTGGCTGTGTAACACTGTTGGTGTTGTTGCCTTTAAGGGATTCCTGAAGAATGTTCACCTTGCAACATCACCCTCTTCTTACTCCTACCTTTAGTCCCTCAGCTGGTACTGCGCATTTGAGTTCGGGCTCTATTATCTTTTGTAGGTGACCAAATACTCATTGCGCCTCATCTAGCTTCGAGATGGGGCGAGTAAGCCGTGGCTCCGTTATTGCTATTATCCTCCCGAAGGCTATTCTTTCAATTGCCTAGGAAAGGCGGGGCACTGTCCCCTTTAAGGAGCTTCGCTGTTTCTGGGTTTTTTTTTTCGCGAAACTGTCATACGGATAGGGAAAGCAGAGCATGGCTCAAGCCCTAATCTCCCCCAGTCGAGCAACGGTGCCACTCGGGAAGGGTAAACCCAACTGAAGGTTTCCAAATGGCCATGGGAGGTACCGCGCCCGTTGACGTTGAAGCGTCAGGAAGAGATGGTGCTCGTTTCATTTGAGAAGCATAGGAGGTGTCTGGTCGTATTGGTCGCAACCGGACCCTCTCCTTAACCTCTATACAAAATATAGTCCACAGCATGAACGGCCAAGACTTCTTTTTCAAAAGATACTAATCGAAATGCTTTCAGGAAGCTTTCAGGAAGTCCGTCCCAATTAGCGCACTTGGTTGTGAACGAGACATATTCATTATGCACAGCTTTGGAGCAATTTAAGCAAATTTATGGTTAACTTTTCTCTTCACGCTGGCATGTTTTATTTATATGACAGAAGCGATGGCAGTGATAACACATCCGTGTTAACGGCATGAATGTATCGACAAGACAAAGAGTATTTGGGTGGGTCTCAATACCCCTCCCTCCTTTCTCACAACTCGCTCAACCCTGACCCTTTCCTAGCTGGACAATTTTTCCGTATTGTCTTTAAGACATTGGTCAAGTATTTTGGGGGGATAGACTATTCCGTTTACAAAATCCACGATGGAGTATGGGGTCACCAGCACAAGTGTGATAGTAAGTGTACGAAGATAAATCAATTTAGAACTCTGGACGAGATTGACTACATATACCAATAGGCTCCAGTCGGTAAAACTGGAAATCTTCTGTTTTCGACCAAGGTAAGAAGCTAGTTTCCTACGTCAATGGAGCATGTGTCCATTAGTCGCCTTTGTTCTTCCATTCTTGTTGATAATTTGAAAGCGTTTGAAGCCAGCGGGCTTGAAGGCGGCCAACAATCTCTCAATGAAGGGCACCGGCGTCTTATAAGTTCCGCTTTCCTTAGTTTTTTTTTAGAGAGATGGGGTCCGCTATTTTCTCTAGCAGCCCAAGGGGGCCACGAGGCCGAACGGATCAGCCTCGTCCTATTCGTTCGTGGAAATGGAATGGATCCACTTGTCTCCATACGACCACTGAAAGGAGGAGAGCCCTTATCTTTCTTTTGCCTTTTGTTTTTTCTCTTATATTTAGAAGTCTCACTATGGGCCCCTCCCAATAGTTGGATCAGATTTGGGGGTTCGCCTCAAACACGCCATGCTACCATCCCGGTCAAGACACTGCCTTCTGGGCCGAGGCCACCTTTACCTTCGCTCAAGTACTATGGTCCTTCCTTCGAGGCATTGGCAAGCATCAGAGGGCTCTGCCACCAAATATCTCTCTTAAAGGATCTAAATATCCTCATCTGGGGATAGAGAAAGAGAGAGAAAATTGCCCCAAGAAAATAACCATTACAATTAATTCAAGCCCACAAACCCATTTTACTTAACGACTTTATTTAAAAACTTTAAAAAATCACCACGCCGCCGCCGAATAACGTCTTTATGGCACTAAAACAGCTTGAATAAGTGTTTCAGGCAATCAACAGAAATAGCTTGGCCCCATTAAATGAGCGATAATTACTTAATGGGGTCGGAGTAGCGTAAAACAAAGAAATAATAAGCGGATCCTGGAGCCGCTCCGATATCGGATCACTTAAGAATTCAAATTTGCGTATCGATGCGAGGAGGGGGAGGGGGCGTAGGTGAGGCCAAGGTGAGCCAAAGCCTACTTCAGCTGAGGTAGGCTGCGTGGGTAAATTCGAATGCGTATTCGTTATTTATTCAATTTCGCCTCCCGTCCAATTTCATTCGTGGACGAGGTCTACTCGAGTCAGTGGGCACCAGGAGTCAGTCTTCGTTCGAGATGAAAGAACAGAGAGAAACCTTGTTACCGACTAGCAAGTGGGAAGCCATTTTTGGCTCAAGGAAGAGTAACTGGTTCTGCGGTAGGAGAATGTGAATATTAGTTTCCAGAAGAGTGATGTATTTGTGTGTAAAATGAGGGTGGAAGGGACAGCAAGGTGGTGATTACCGGGTTTTGGAAAAGTTCTGTTACGCTCGTTTTTTTTTTATCTTTCGAAAAGTTTACAAATGTGATAGAAAAAAGTTCCGTCAAACAAACTTAAAGTTCTATATTTCCAGCACGTGTCATTAAAACGTCTTTCCCATTGTGTGTCGAGATGGAAGAGAAAAGAATCGAGCCGCTAAGCGGCTCAACGTCAGCTGGGTGACCGTCCACAGGGTCGCAGAGAGGCTCAAGAACGGGGAAGACCTCGTTTAGGTATACCTCAATTTGTCAAAGGATTTACCTGTGAGAAAGGCTTTCGAAAGTGCGCCGAACCTCAAAATGACTGCGCTCGCGAAAAAGAACATATCAGTGGCCACGATGTCCTGGACCGTCAAGAGCTTGAGGTGCGTGGTAAAGCCTCTGCTCACCGACTGCATGCGATAACAACATCGGGAGCCCTGTCGTCTACTTCTCAGCGACTTGAAGAATCATGGCAATCGAATTTTCATTTTTTTCTGATAAAAAATCTTCACGGTCGATCCGGTCTTCAACGACCGCGTGGTACGCCTCGACCAGGACGTCTCCAGGATCCGCTACGTGTACAGGACCAAGCACCCAGCCCCCGTGAAGATGCTTGGAGTCGTGGCCTCGAATGACGAGAAGATGCCGCCGGTATGGTTCACGGCCGGTTACAGGCGGGCTACGTCTTTCAACAGGACGGTGCCAGTCCCACAAGGCCAAAGGCGTGCAAGAGTGGTTGGGGTCGAACGTAAACTTCTGGTCGAAGGATTTTGGCCGCCGTAGTCGCCCTACCTCAATCCCCTCGACTACATCGTGTGGGCGCATATCAAGGGCAAGGTCTGCAAGGTCCGCCACAGCAGTGTCTACGAGCTGAAGTCCCCCTCAACCGCGTGTGGGGTAGCATGAGGAAGGACTTCGTCCGCAACGTGTGTGCAGCCTTCAGGCCTCGCCTGGATAGCGTACGCTCGCCGCCGATGGCGGTCACGCTGATTAATATTACATTTTAAACTCATTTTTATGAGTTAAAACAATAAAAATGTATCTAACTCCTTTATTGAGAGCGTCGTATAGAGTGTAACAAGACTTTTGCAATACCTCGTAGCTATGTATGCGGTTACGTACCAGCAGTTTCAGACTCTACGCAACGCATGAGTGGCGGAAGTTCCCTACAAGGGCCGTTTTTTTTGTTTTCTCTTTTCAGGTCTCGGACCCGGGACCGAGGCGAGGAAACCCAACATCTATACACTATGAGTTATTCTGTGATCTCGCATATGAAGGGTCTCAAGTTCGAATTCCGAATGAATCTGAAGCATCCATTTGTTACTGCTTTGACATGAACGTACGCCAATCGACCGTCGATTTGCGATCTGGATATGAACGTGGCTACAAGGGGACGTTTGGTTTGCGTGAATATAAGCCACCGTTGGTTTGCGTTCTGGATATGAACATACTCGTACGTACACGCCACCGTTGGTTTGCGTTCTGGATATGAACGTATGCATAAGCGGTCCTTCTTTAAGTTCTTGACATGAACGTACGTAGAAACGACCCTTCTTTTAGGTTCTTGATATGAACGTACGTACAAATTGCCGTGGCTTTAACTTCTTGACATGAACATACGTACAAAGCGGCCGTTAATTTGCGTTCTTGATATGAACCTACCTCCACGCGGCCGTTGCTATACGTTCTTGACATGAAAGTATGTCTAAGCAATCGCTGTTGCGTTTTGGATATGAACGTACCTACAAGTGGCCTTCACTTTAAGTTCTTGACATGAACGTACATACAAGCGGCCAGAGGTTTGAGTTCTGGATATGAACGTACCTACAGGCGGCGGTTGATTACGTGAATACAGGTGGCGACCGCTTTAAGTTTTTGACATGAACGCACGTACAAGAGGCAGTTAGTTTGCGTTCTGGATATGAACGTATGTAAAAGAGGCCCTTCTTTCAAGTTATTGACATGAACATACGTACAAGTGGCCATTAGTTTGCTTCCTATATATGAACGTAAATAGAAGTTACCGTTGATTTAAGTTTTTGACATGAACGTACTGCAAGAGGCTGCTGGTTTGCGTGCTTACAAATTACCGTTTCTTTAAATTCTTGATTTGAACGTACGTACTAGCAGCCGTTGGTTTATATTTTGGATATGGACATACGAGTATATATAAGCAGCGGTCGCTTTAAGTTCTTGACATGAACGTGCGTACAAGCGGCCGTTGGTTTGCTTTTTGGATATGAACGTACATATAAGCGGCCATTGCTTCAAACTCCTGACATGAACGTAATGCAAGGGGCCGTTGGTTTGCGTACGTGCAAGCTGCCGTTGCTTTAAGTTCTTAATATGAACGTACTTAGAAGCGGCCATTGTTTTGTGTAAATGCAAGTTGCTGTTGCTTGTACATAAAGCAACGTACTATGGCCGTTGCTTTAAATTCTTGACATGATCGTATGTACAAACGGCCGTTGGTTTGCGTTCTTGATATGAACATACACATAAACGCCCATTGTTTTCCGTTCTTGATATGAACATACGCAGAATTGTCCATTGATTTTCGTTGTTGATATTAATATACGGACAAGCGAATTCTGAATGGAGTATATTTTTATAACAATTTATCTGTTTATTCCTTTTATTATCCTTTGTTTTTTCTGCCTAGCAGGATTTTTTTTTCGGTGACTCGTTAGGCTTTCTTCTCAACTACCGCTAGGCTTTATTTACATTAACTAATCGGAAGGCTTTCTTCTCGACTAATCTATCCTAAATAACCTCGTGTCCATCGTGTAAATACAGGGTGGTCTTTAAATTCATGGGCTATTCAAACATCCACGACTTTAAGACTAACTGTTTAAATTGCACAAGGACTTTAGGACATGATTGAATTGCTGAAGGATTTTAGGACCACCGTCTATGTTTGAATTGTGCATGGAATTTCGGACAAGCCTGTATATACAGATCTACATTTTGTGAATTATGATGGTGATTAATTAATTAATTTGGGGAAGTTAGGAATACAGATGTAGGCTTGTGCCCAAGTAGCCATGGAAACAAAAAGCTAAACATATAAGTTAGAAGAAATTTCTTATAAAGAGCTGTAATGGTCTATCAATAATTCCTCATAAAGAGTATAATGGCCTATAAATAATTAGAGTGAAGCGGTTCCATCAAGTTGAGGCCACTAAGTTGAGAGAAATAAAGTATAGCTTCCAAACGCCAGCTTATAGGAAATGAACCTGCCTTGCATTTAAATTATTGCAGGTTGATAATTATTAAGTGAGCGTTTCAAAAATAATAAGAATCCAAAATCTGCGCTCTTGTCCTGTTCCTGTAGGAAGTGAGTTTCATTCTCTGGAGTTTGCTATACGATCAAAAGGGTAAAAAGATGATAAATGTGGGTTAAATGAATGATGTTTTTGTAACTATAATTTATTCGTGTAATATTTTTTTTTGTACAAATAAATGAATCTTTTTCAATTCGAGAAATGGTTCTTTCGAAAGAAAAGAATGCAACCATTGTTGCTCTGCACCAAAGTGGCTTGAAATGCAAGGAGATAATTGCTAAGGGTATTGCATCAAGAAGCACCATCTTTAACATCATTGATGACTTAAGACTGGTTACACTCCTGTGAAGAAGTCTTTTGGACGCCCAAGAGCTTCAAAAGAACGCCAAGATCACCTCCTGGTAAGTCCCAGATCAAGGCATGGGTTGCATCCTCTGTAAAATTCATTTATCGACATTTTGTACTAGCTTGTATAGATTAGTTTAGCAATATTTTGCGCCACACTGTATGATTTTTTTTTCAATATCTTGAGCCACTTTGTATAAGATTCGTTTATCTATATTATCTGCCACCCTGTATAAGATTCTTTTATCAACATTTTGCGCCACCCTGTATAATATTAGTTTGTCAATATCTTGTGCCACCCTGAATAAGATTCATTTTGTCAATATCTTGTGCCACCCTGAATAAGATTAGTTTGTTAATATCTTGCGCCACCCTGAATAAGATTCGTTTGTTGATATATTGTGCTACCCTGAATAAGATTCGTTTGTTAATATATTGTGCCACCCTGAATAAGATTTGTTTGTTAATATCTTGTGCTACCCTGAATAAGATTCGTTTGTTAATATCTTGTGCCACCCTGAATAAGATTCCTTTTTCAATATCTTGCGCCACTCTGTATAAGATTCGTTTATCTATATTATCTGCTACCTTGTATAAGATTCTGTTGTATAAACATTTTGCGCCGCCCTGTATAATATTAGTTTGTCAATATCTTGTGCCACCCTGAATAAGATTCATTTTGTCAATATCTTGTGCCACCCTGAATAAGATTCGTTTGTTAATATCTTGTGCTACCTTAAATAAGATTCGTTTGTTAATATCTTGTGCCACCCTGAATAAGATTCCTTTTTCAATATCTTGCGCCACTCTGTATAAGATTCGTTTATCTAAATTATCTGCCACCCTGTATAAGATTCTGTTATCAACATTTTGCGCCACCCTGTATAATATTAGTTTGTCAATATCTTGTGCCACCCTGAATAAGATTCATTTTGTCAATATCTTGTGCCACCCTGAATAAGATTAGTTTGTTAATATCTTGTGCCACCCTGAATAAGATTCGTTTGTTAATATCTTGTGCTACCCTGAATAAGATTCGTTTGTCAATATCTTGTGCCACCCTGAATAAGATTCGTTTGTTAATATCTTGTGCTACCCTGAATAAGATTCGTTTGTTAATATCTTGTGCCACCCTGAATAAGATTCCTTTGTCAATATCTTGCGCCACTCTGTATAAGATTCGTTTATCTATATTATCTGCCACCCTGAATAAGATTCCTTTGTCAATATTTTGCGCCACTCTGTATAAGATTCGTTTATCTATATTATCTGTCACCTTGTATAAGATTCTTTTATCAACATTTTGCGCCACCCTGTATAATATTAGTTTGTCAATATCTTGTGCCACCCTGAATAAGATTCATTTTGTCAATATCTTGTGCCACCCTGA
Organism: Ceratothoa steindachneri; assembly: GCA_963969495.1. NCBI lineage: Eukaryota > Metazoa > Arthropoda > Malacostraca > Isopoda > Cymothoidae > Ceratothoa > Ceratothoa steindachneri. The sequence goes on from OZ018320.1 coordinate 37,667,884, forward strand.
ATAAGATTAGTTTGTTAATATCTTGTGCCACCCTGAATAAGATTCGTTTGTTAATATCTTGTGCTACCCTGAATAAGATTCGTTTATCTATATTATCTGCCACCCTGAATAAGATTCCTTTGTCAATATTTTGCGCCACTCTGTATAAGATTCGTTTATCTATATTATCTGTCACCTTGTATAAGATTCTTTTATCAACATTTTGCGCCACCCTGTATAATATTTGTTTGTCAATATCTTGTGCCATCCTGAATAATAATATTTTGTCAATATCTTATGCCACCCTGAATAAGATTGGTTTGCCACCCTGAGTAAGATTCATTTGTCAATATCTTGTGCCACCCTGTATAAGATTCGTTTATTAATATTTTGCTTCATTCACCCTGTATAAGATTATCTCGTCAATACGAGAGTTATTAGTGATAATACGATATGATAATTCCAAGCGTCATTGCCATACAGACTTCAGTACTAAAATTCCAACAATTTCATGACTATTTTCTTAAAAAAGATTTAATAAAAAATATTCCTAAAATTTTACTTATTATTACAACATTGCCTTTTCCATATAGTTACCATTGTACTCAGCACATTTTTTCCAGCGTGTAACCATTTTCTAATAGGTAACCTTGTAGTTGCAGACTATACAAGTTTTAGGCATTCTTTTTTCATGGCGTCTATTTGTCGTGTTTAAAAGCAAGAAAAAAGGAGAAGGCGATATTGGAAGAAACCCCAAAGCAATAGAGCAATGGACGGCATATTAAAGGCAATCTATACTTTAGAAGATGGGAATAACTCCCCGAGAAAAAGAAATATCTTGGCCTATAGTAGAACAATTGCAGATCGTTTGCTCGTATTTTTAGTTTGAAATGAAAGGAAACGACACTTCGATTGCCTATCATATTTACTCTTTTCCCAAACAATGTTAATTCAAAATGAACGGCTGGAATACAAGCGCAATTTAGATATGAGGTTCTCTCTAAGATACAACATGCGCAATAAAGCAACTGAAAAGCCTTGGCTAGCTGTCTGTTTATGCTTAGAAGAGTGTAAATGATATATTTTCAAATTACCCTTAATTTTTAACACTATATTTTAAGAATAAGAAAGTATCAAAAAAAGTATTTAAGCGTTTGGAAAGGCTTAAATGTTCCAATGATTCCAAGAGCAATGCCGTAGGGAGTTTCAAACTCCTGGCCGGGTCACCCTCACCCAAAGTGGTAAGGTCGTGGATGAGATTCCAAACTAAAAGCAACCAACAGCAAGACCCCAAGGAGCGCCAAGCAGACATGTGCGCGCGCGTGGCTGTCGCGCAGCCACGATAGACCAAGACAAATTCCTTAGCGACTGGCATTCGCCTCTGTTTTCTTTCAGCCTTTTTTCTTTGTTCAAGTAGACCGGATAACTGACGACGAAGCCGATGACGACGATATTTAAAGAACGGGATCTTTTTGGAGGGTTAAATAACAAAGTCTGCTGACTAAAAAGTCACGTGCTCTCACTTATTCTGATTTATGACCTTTCAATAATTCCCGGACTAACCTTGGAAGGGCTTTGGTAATTATATCATTGGAAAGAGAATGTAAAACAACATAAGGATTTCAAATTTCGTTAGAATCAGCCGATTAGTTACAATGTTATTACATAGAAATGCCAAACGGGGACCGATCGACCGACGACCAACCAACACAGTGAGATTTAGATTCGCCCGCGAGAGCGAGACTAATAATTGATTTTTAGTCACGGGCGCCTTTATATTTCACTATGTCGGTTGTTCCCCGTTTTGCTTTTTTTTTGTTTTGGTAATAATATTGTAATTATTCGGCCGATTCTAACGAGATTTGAAAACCTTATGTTATTTTACATTTTCTTTCGAATGATATAATTGCCAAGGTCCTCCCAAGGTTAGCCCGGGAATTATTTGTTTTAGCAATAACATCCTAACTATTCGGTCGATTCTAACGAAATTTAAACCTTTATGTTGTTTAGCATTAGCTTTCGAATGAAATAATTGCCAAAATCTTCACGAGGTTAGCAGGGAAATTATTCGGCAATGACATCATAATTATTCGGCCGATTCTAACGAAATTTGAAACCATTATATTGTTTTACATTCTCTTTCGAATTATATAATTACCAATGTCCTCCCAAGGTTAACCGGTGAATCATTTGGCAATAACATTATAACTATTCGGCTGATTCTAACGAAAGTTGCAACCCTTATGTTGTTTTATATTCTCTTTCGAATGATATAATTACCAAGGTCCTCTCAAGGATAGTCCGGGAATTATTGAAAGTTTTGAAGGTCGTAAGGAAAAAAAATCAGAATAAGTCAGAACAGGTGACTTTTGGTTAGCTGACCTTGTTTTTTTCCTCTTAGTTTGTTTGTGACTTGGGTATTTTTAAAGTTTTTATCCAAGTTCATTCTAAGAATTCCTTTAAAGATTGAATAAACAAAAAAATAGTGAAGTTCAGAAATAAATATGAGTATCGAATGTTTTCGAATTTTTTCAAACAAAAAGAATTACAAATGGTGAAGTTCAGAAAATTAATTAAAATTTAGGGCGTGGCCGCTATTTTTTTTATATTCGTAACATTTTCTTACTCTCCGATCTTCCCTTTACGGTGCCTATTTTCTAGAATCATTCCAATATTAATAGGTATTAGTCTAACTCGCCCTTTTCCCCTTAACTCTCCCACCGCAGATACACCTCGCTTCGCAATACTACCTTAAACCATAGCAGACTTCAGTTGAAATAGGCCTAATTCAATACACAACTAGGCCTAGACAGGTCGATAGGAAAACAGACCCATCGCCTAACAGAGTTAACAGACAAAGAAGAGCCCCGAAGAATTGAAGAAAATGAAATTATTTAATTTGGATCCATTTTGCGACTCCGTCTTTTTGGTAACGGAAATAAATCAGAAGGATGAATCCGCTTATTTTTCATTTAATTGATTTATCGCTAAGGATAAAGGAATTATAGTTACCGACGTGAATAGTGAACAATGAATGGGGACAGTTTAGGGAATAAGAAACGAGGATAATTTTATATATATATATATATATATATATATATATATATATATATATATATATATATATATATATATATATATATATATATATATATATATATATATATAATTTGAGAAAAGGAAAGAAATTTAGTATAATTCACTCAAGGATATGTTGCCTCAGCCAGTGAAGAAAGAATAGGTGACGAACAGATGAAAATGCAAATAAGCAGTAAAAACAAATGGTAAAAATGAACAAAGAAATTAATAAATCTTACGTTAGCCTTGCATTTTTAGTCTTAAAGGATAAGAAAGTCTTAATAGCTCAATATCCCTTATGAATTCACTTTAATCTGGTATTAAATTAAATCTTCCAGTTTGCTTATCGTTTCTTAACTGCTTCCGATTTGCCAAAGTCGTTGAAATTGCTCTTTCTTTATAAATACGGGTATTGTGGGTATAGTGCAATTTGGGTATACTACATCGCATGTGGGGGAATTAAAGCACGTGGATTGGAGAGTAAGAGGATTGGGGAACAAGGGCACGCTTAAGACAATACCAGGGAAACCATTGGTTTGGTACCGATCTTGAGAATTGATCTGGGAGTTTTATGTGACACAAAAGTCTGAAATGAAGCTCATTGCGGAAACACACAAACTAACGTAAGCCCTGCTCGGGCGAAGTCCTTGGTTCCCTTATCCTGGCATACTAGACGACCAAGATTATTAGGATCAATTTGCAGTGTCATTTGGCACTACCTTATGCACTGGTCACTTGAAGTAAAGGATAGATTCACTGTTATAGTCGTTCATTAAATGTACGACATGGAACTTAGCACTCAAATCTTATAATTTGGAATTGTAATTAATTTTTACATTATATGATTTAATAACTCAATATTAATTAAAATAATGTAAAAATGTTTTTAAATAAAAATAGATTATAAGTTCATGTAGGAAAGTTGCATTTCCGTAGTGCCAATCCACCAGCCGTACTATTCGGTGCCACTTTTGACAATGATTTCCTGTGATCTCCGACCTTAACCATCTCTCTCTCTCTCTCTCTCTCTCTCTCTCTCTCTCTCTCTCTCTCTCTCTCTCTCTCTCTCTCTCTCTCTCTCTCTCTCGATTATGGCGAAAAAGGTACAAAAGGCATCTTTTCAGAGCCCTCAAATTACTCAACAAAGCCATTCCAGCTTCGTTCGAAAAAAACATTAACAACAAAATGATATAAAACCAGGCAATGGTTTCGCCAATCCTCCCTACGGGGGGATCTTGCGCTTCGCTACTAAGATTAAAAAGGAACTCTAAACTAAATTTCACCCTTCCAAAATATCCCGTTGCTAAAATATAGTTATAGAAGAAGATATATAAAAATAAATCTTCTGAACTTCACCATTTGTAATTCTTTGGGTTTTAAAAAACTCACAAAATTTCGATACGTATATTTATTTCTGAACTTCACTATTTTGTTTTTTGATATTATAAAAGAATTATTAGAAATAACTTTCATAAAAAAACATAAGTCATAACCAAACTAAGACGAAATTATTATTCAAATACTCAAAAAATCCCCTTCTTAAATTGTAGAGTTAGTGATGATGATGATGATAAAAATAAAATCAGAAACAAAACCCAGATCAATATGATAGACGAGGGTCCCCTAACCCACCCTATTTCGACTTTAAACTTAAAGAGGTCACACCACGTAGTAGGCTTCCCTCTGCTCCTCCATGTATCACATTTGGGGTCTTCGATCGCTGCAGCCCAGAACAAATATCTTCCCATTTCTCGCCCAGACGACAAGAGGAAACTTTTCACGTGATAAAAGAGCGGAAAGGAGGAGTGTGTGTGTGTGTGTGTGTGTGATTAGCTGAAATCGTCTAAAGATTTTATTTCAGAGGAATTATTTCCTTTTAAGTTTTCTTACAGTCAGCTGTTTATTTCTGTTCTTAATATGAGCACGAATACAAGCAGCTGTTTATCTGCCCTCCTCATATGAGCGTACGTACAAACTGTTGTTTGTTTGTGATCTTGATATTACTGTACATACAACCTGCTGTTTGTTGATATGAGTTTAGGTAGAAGCCGATTGTTTGCGCTCTTGATAAGGGCGTGCGGCATGTAAGCTTCCGTTTTTAATACGAGCGTTCGTACAAGCAGGTATTTGTTAGCGCTTTTGATATAAACATACGCACCAATGGCCGTTTGCGCTCTTGTTATGATTGTAGATAGAATCAGATGTTTGTTGGAGTTCTTGATGTGGACAGAGGTATAAGCCGCTGTTTGTTTGCGCTCATGATATGAATGTACGCACAAGCAGCTTTTTGTTTAATCTCATGATATGAAGCAGCACTTTGTTGCCGTTTTTGGCATGAACGTGCCTACAAGTGGCTGTTGATTTGCTTCATTGATATGAGCATACGTCATGGGTTCATAAACGAAATGAGAAACTTTGATTGATCTTTGATATATGAGGGGAAATTATATTGTTTATTGATTTTAATGATAAACTTCCATAAATATAAATACAACAATATATAATATAAACAAGAGGAGCGGCTTCGCCACTCCTTCTTACTGGAGGAGCTTGCGCTGCACAGGCCGACCTTCAGTCTGCGGCCTACGACCTATCTTGCTCTAGCAAAAGGATTTTGGTATAACAAAATTTCAAAGGTTTCCAGTACATATCTCCTAATAATTTACTCTTAGTCTAGATTTTTTCAGATCAATGAGAATTTTTTTGATATCCGGAAAAAATAATCTTCAGAGCTCTTTTTTATACATCTAAATTTGTTTTTTTCTATAAAGAAGCTATGCCTTAATTTTAATATATTTTTTTTAACTTCACGATTTATCTTTTTTATTTGTTTTAATTTCAAAACATTCGATAATCATAAATATACCTTTTCATGCTATATTTTCGAACCATAAATAAAGTTTTAAAAAGAACTTTGATAAAAGCTTCAAATATATGAAAACTCAACCCTTCCATGTTGTATTTTAGAACTATAAATAAAATTTTAAAAGATCTTTGATAAAAGCTTCAAATATACGAAAACCCCACCCTTCCATGCTGTATTTTCAAACTATAAACAAAGTTTTAGAAAGAACTAAGTGACTCACAAACTAAAATTCAAACTTTTAATCCCGTATGCTCTGAATTAATTTTTTAAAATGAAAAACATATTAATTACTTTATCGTTTTTATTAACTGGAAAATAGTGGCAAACGGCGCGCAAATCTGATGCAACCTCTGTGTGAACCTAATCAAAACGTGTTGTAATCGTCACACTCGATTGCTAGACTCCGCGCATATAATTTCTCTCGCTTTAAGCCTTTATTTTCTATGTGACGAATTTGTCACAGTCGGGCAGAAAGGGATAAAAAAAATCATTCTTAAAATCGAGTGTTATGGATAAAAATTCACTCGACAATGGAAACTTCGGAGCGAGAACTACTTTGTGCTTTGGGATCTTTTGTCTTATTATGGTGCAACTTCGTCTCCTCAGCCAAATGGCTGAGGATCATTTCTATGTTATATTTATTGGGATGGGGGGGAATAAGAGGAAAGTAAAAAAATAAAAGCTAAGGAAAGTAAAATATAAACATTATTTAATGGATAAAACTTTACAATGTCTTTGTAAATTTGAGTAATTAAGTCTTCTCCTTATGCTTCTAAACAAACCAAAGGATATAGTAACACTCAAGTTATCACAGGCTACTCACTCGAGCAACCGGCCGTTCATTCATCTAGCTTAGAAGACGAAGTTGCGCCATAATAAGAGAAAATATCTGTGCTTTGCAGGGAGCGATGCCCCTGCTACAACTAAAACCTGGAAGAGCAGCACGCGCTCCCGACCCCAGGGCACCCAAAAGAAACTGGTGCGCTCTCTCGGGTCATTTTTTACATCTTTTTTAAATCTCGATCTTTTTCGCTCTGGGAAAGATCCAATAAAGGGTGAAAGAGTTCGTTAAACGTTCTAAAATATATAAAGGGGTGTAAGCATGAAGGTTGAGAACCAGTGTTATACGTACAAACGGGTCTTTGTTTTGTACTTTTGATATGAACGTATGCAAAAGTACGCGCGCCGCTCGCGCACACGAACATAATCATTTAAGACAATTTTTTTTCTAATTTGTTTGCTTTGAGAGTTTTTTTCTCCAAAATATTCGTCGTTCGAAGTAAATTTTCGATTGATGATGCATAAAATTTAATTATAGTTTTTATACTAAGGTCAAAATTGTGTTTGGCCATTTCAATAGGTAGAAAAAACACATCAATCTTCCTCGTCAAGGTATGACTGTGTAGACTAGCTCAGCGCACAGAATCGTACTAAAGCACGGGCAGAGAGCCCATGATTTAAAGTTGACAGGGTTTTGACTAATGGCTTGCCAAGTTGCAGTTCAAATGATATATAAAGAACAAGAGCCAAGAATATAATTTTAATATATATGATAAATGGGGCAATTTTATATATATATATATATATATATATATATATATATATATATATATATATATATATATATATATATATATATATCTATATATATATATATATATACATACACACACAAGGAGAGAAAAAATTACTTAATAAAGGTAGTTAAATGAATTATGTTGATTTATGATATGACAGAGGACAAAATTAAAGTTAATTCGAACGAGAGGAATTAATTACAATTTAGCGGGAAGTCAAATCGGAAGGTGAATGAGGGTGAAGATTAACGACGTAATCTGGGGATGACAATACAAGATCGCTTTACCTTCAAGCGCGGGTGAATTGGAGGGGGGAGGGGATACAACGGGGCAGGTCTTCAGGGAAGATACTTCAGGGAGTCCTGACGAGGAGGACTCAAAGATGAGGGTTTGATTACTTCGTGATGAAGAATGAGAATTTATCTGCTCCAGAGAGACGTAATCTCAACTCGAGACGATTCTGCAGATCGGCAGTGAGTCTCAGTCTTGAAAGAACGGGAATCTTGAAGGGGTGGTGAAGATGGGATGGCCACACGGACCTCCGAGAAGAAGAGAGCTCGATAGCTTTCCTCTGAAAAGGGGCCAAAGCTTAACAAAGGTAGATCTGCTGGCGAGAGCTTCGACGAGGTACGACTCGAACACGGGTTACAGAGCTCACGGGAACAGACCTGGAGGTCTGAACCGAGGGAATAACGGGCTTTCGATCTCCTTGAGAAATGGCGAGCTTCGTGTTAAATAGCTGGGTGGCTGGTCCGATAGATATCCTCAGGGCCTGGCCGTCCCAAGAGGATTCTTGGCGCCAGTATAAGCAAACACACTTCGTGATAACGAGTCGGTCCAAATGGTGAACATTGCCTCGTGATATGGGAGTAGGGTTAATGTGGCTGCGCACGGCGTTATCGCAGAAAAGGGGGTAGACGAGTGGAGCCGGAACTGATTCCTTTTTGAACTTTCCTAACTTCCCACATTAGGCGCACATGGTTTAGAAAGAAGGAGCTGAAAAGGGGGTATTTTCGAGGGGCTTTCCCTCGCGCTGGGGCTTCAAGAGCATTCCCTCACATTCCTCAAGGACTTAGGTAAAAAGGAGTGACGTCACAGGTAGCAAGAATATCATTAAAATATGAGGGAAACTTTGTAGTTTTTTAAATTAGGTCCACCATGTTGTTTAAATGGGAAGTTGAAAGTGTACCTATCAATGTTGAAAGTAATTTTATTAAGCATTAGTAAATATGATTAGAAAAAAGGAAATAAAAAGAAAAGAAAATATAAGGATTATATAGAGCCAATTGAGTTAATGATCGGTCTCATGGGATTTCCAGGTCTATGCGTTCATACAAAGGCCGTACGGGAAGGATGGATCAGCTGGGGATCCAACTCAGAAGGTCTCTTTATATTTAGGAGAGTTTTATGTTTTTGTCTCAGGGATTTATTATCATTAAAAGGATCATTTCGGATTTTTTTCGGACATAATCTTGTCATAAGATATTCATTTTGTTGATATATTGTTCTTTATCGAGAATAAGAATGCAATTTTAATTATCGGCCCTATGTAAATGCTTCTTTAAAAAAAAGAAATCAATAATGTTTGTAACATGTTAATGATAGACATTTGTTTTGTGAATCAGGTAACGCTTGGGCGATTTTCTTTGGTTTTGAGACTACTTACTTTCCACGTCATTCTTCTCCTGCTCGTCCTTTGAAGATGCTGAAATAAATAAAAATGCTCGGGACCTATTTATGTTCTGTCAATCTCTACTGATTTACTTTGTATACACTCTCAGATATATATATATATATATATATATATATATATATATATATATATATATATATATATATATATATATATATATATATATATATGTATATATATATATATATATATATATATATATATATATATATATATATATATATATATATATATATATATATATATATACGAGTATGTGTGTTATTTCTAATAATTATTTTCTAATAGCAAAAAACAAAATAGTGAAGTTCAGAAAATTTATTTTTATATATCTTCTTCTATAACTATATTTTAGCAACGTGATATTTTGAAAGGGGGGAAATTTAGTTTAGAGTTCCTTTTTTAAATTATTATAATTGGCGAAGTTCAGAAAATTTATATAAATTTAACCATGGCTGTTTTTTTCAGATTTTAAATTTTAATCTTAGTAACGAAGCCATTGCCTGGTATATATATATATATATATATATATATATATATATATATATATATATATATATATATATATATATATTTAGGGTGGCCCCCGAAATGTATACACACTTTAAATAATTGTAAAGTAGGTGTTTATTACAATACATTTCATTTTCAAAATTTACAATTACAATTATTTAAAGTGTGTATAAATTTTATGGGTACACACAGTAAATATATATATATATATATATATATATATATATATATATATATATATATGGGTTGCGGAAAAAAAAATTAAATTCTTGGGTCTCCAAATTTGTTCTCCTCTGTTCTCCCCCTAATGTCATCTTTATTTGTTAATTGATACACGCCCCCCCCTACATAGATGCAATCCTGTAGTAGTACCACCCTACTTGGATGTACTCCACGTGAAGTTATGTTGTAATAGAACATCCACTTCCTAACTGATGCATCGACCCCTAACACAGGAGTGGGGGGGGGAGCTATAAAATTTCCACAGCATGTAACAGCTTCCCTCCGCTTTAACTTGGTCCCCCCAGCCCAGCTCCGCTTAATTGCGGTAACGGTCGGGTCCTACAACTTAGGCTCTAGGATCAAAGGATTTCTCCCTTAATCTCCCAAGTCCTCGAGGGAGCACAGGTCATCTTCTAGCGGGGAACTATAAACAACTACAAATTACTATGGAAAATGAAGAACATCTCACTGTTATGAAAGGAAAATAGCACTTCTTAGTTCAGGTTAATATTTTTTTTAGCAATTTTTTTCAGGTAAATGATTTTAGCCTTTTTTAATTGGTAAATATTATGTTTTTCTGTATGTATACACATATTTCCGTGACTACTCAAATCATTGTCACAAAGAATTGAACATAAATGACTGCAATACAGTAAGCCTATCTCCACTCAACGATGCTATGAAACTAAGTAGGCTTTACACTACATGAAACGAGTGAATCATTGATCAAGCGTCAATTGTTCAGTTGTGAATTGCCAGAACAAAACAAGTGTTACTAATTATGTCATTTCTAAACTTATCTTCTCTAAAATCACTTGTTCTAAAATGAGACTGGGAAATATGTTATATTTTCTCTAGATTCCGATTAGTTTCTGTCAAAATAGAATCTATTATCAAAATTAATATTCCCACATCAATGCGACATTTCCCTACATATGACCCACGTTTGAGTTGCTACTTTGTAAGTCATCCAGCTCACCACTAAAATAAGGAAGGTATTTAACACTCAAGGAATAAACAACTCTGCCCCTATTCATCCACGCATAGTCAAATCTTCAAGGTACTATAGCACTATCAAATGATAAAGGCATAGATCCGAGTCCAGGCGTATGTACATAAACGTGTCCCATTCTGGCTTATTACTAAATATTAATTATTCTTGTCATTCTTAACCAATCGCTTCTTTCTTTCCCAATGTCACAAAACCTCCCTCCTGCTTCAAAAAAGGTATGCCCGTGTGCTCCAAAAGATACTTTCTTCCCTTCGAGACCTTCAGCTCTTCGCTTCCTTAAAAATCAACCAAGTGACATTGAAGGAGAATGGGAAGTGTTGACAGGATTTTAGTCTAAAAATATTTCAAAGGTTTCCAGTACATATCTCCTAATAATTTACTCTTGGTCTAGATATTTTTCAGATCCATGTTGATTTTCTAGGACTGAAAGCAAGAATTATTTCATGGGAATTCTTTTTTTAATGGTAACACTTCCCCATTAAGAATTTTAGATTGCAAAGCTTTTATTCCAACAGTAAAATAAAATGATTGAAATTTCAGGCCCCCTGTTTGGAAACCAATTGTCTAGCCCACTAGTCGAGGCCATCATCAAGTTATACTCTATAGGTTCATCATCATATCTCCCGAACGATCAGCCCACCTAGTTATCAGACTAACCAAGGATCCGCCAACCACTCAACCAGACAGAACAACCAATGACAAAATCCTTGCATTAACGAAACAACACCAATGAATATACCGATCCCATCTCGTCACTCAACCATCCAAACCCAATCCATCTAACAAGCCAGCATGTTATTCTGTTACCTAACGATTACACTGACTAACAACCAGCTAGTAAAGAGTGTTATCACAGCCAGTTATCTCCTCGTTATATGAATCAACCACTCATCGAATCAGCCAGTCAGCAAGCCAGTCAATCCCTCAGCCAGCAAAACAAAAACAGAATCTCCCCTCGAATGGAGAGACTTCCTTCATGAAATTCCAGATGCATATTTACTCCCCATTTAAGCCTCTTAAATATCGAACTGTTCCGCCTTCTCGGATATGGCCCCATACATGGATAAGTCCTGGGAGGGGGGAGTACTGAGTAGCTAAGCAGACCGAAGTTACAATGAATTGTTAGGCCAATCTAACGCCTTCCAGTGATTTAAGATTAAAATTTCTTAACGATGACTAGGATCAAACTAACCGTCCTTTATGCTCAAAGTTTGATCATTAGAGAAGGAATTCGCGCTAATGGCAAGAACCTAGTTCACTTTAAGTGTGCGGCATATTTTGTTAGCTTTGCAGTTGAGTTTGTGTCGCTCTCTCCATGTGCACACCCTGTGAACTTCACGAGACACTGGAGTAATTTTTTTTGATACGAAAAATAGTTGGTCTGGGGCCACTGGATGGGGTTTATATGTTCTTTGTTCGCAGTCCCTTTCCACTACTATGCACTTTGTTCTCTCTCTTTCTTGAGTTTCTCCTATTCTAAGCGCCATGCCTCCATTAATTGGCGCCTAAATTTCTCACTACAAGCAAGGTCTATCCCGCTGTCTCTCAAATTAATGGATCACTCCTTTTCATGTAGGCCACGTACTCCACTTCCTCCTAGGATACACTTCCCTCTTCCTGTCCCCTCGAGAGAGTTGTAGGGGAATCGGCACCTCGAGTCTTGTTTCCCTTGGGGTTTCCCATTTCTTCTAACTCTTGTGTTTGATAGGGAAGGGGGTTTGTTTGTTGTTAGGAAATCTAGTGAAGTGGCAGCAGTCCTTATCAATATCATCCATCGTATTTTTTCTATTATACAAATCTTTGTGTTTAACTCTGCGATTCACCCTTCGCTCACCTTCTCCTCAGAACGAGATCTGTCTCTGGAGGGTGCGAGAGACAAGACCAAAATGTTACCCGATAAAAGTGTGTGTGTGTGTATGGTAGTAGTTATGTGTGTGTGAGAGAGGGGGTGTATCCGTACACAATCTTCTATATTTCTTTTTTCAATTTCGTCTATAAGGTTTGTCTCTTTTGCTCGTTACTGGCTTTTTGGGGTCGGGCCGGAATCTTGTCGAATTCACTCCCCAGAGCGTCCCCTGATGAAGGGTCAATGCCCTCTAGCCCCCGCGGGACGCTCATTCCCTTAAGAAGTTCGGGAGGGAGGGGGAGGGAGGATCTAAAGCCCATTTGGGTGCAAAAGGATGCTTGAAAATAAATCTCAAATGCAATCTAGTTCAAGAGATTGATTCTCTCTCTCTCTCTCTTTATATATATATATATATATATATATATATATATATATATATATATATATATATATATATATATATATATATATCATTCCATCTCTCATTCCTCTCTATAATTCTCTCGCTCACATTCTCTCCCTCTCACATTCACTCTTTCTCACACTTTGTCTCTCTCTTTCTTACAAAATTATAAACATCTGAAGATGTGTTGTCCAGTAGTTCGGTTTACACTTTTAAAATTAGACTGGACAAAATAATAAAAAAGATTTGTATGTTGATAAAAATAAAGAAAAAGAAAGTTCTAAGTTTAGATTAGTAAGATGTTCTATTATTATTATTATTTGTTTTGACATATTAACAAGCTATTGTAATTTATGTTTATATCAACCTTTCCTGATGAAAAATTCTCGGACTCTTATATTTCTCAAAATATTGTATAGAAATGTCAGCATCTGCAATGGAAGGTAGTGGTGTCCAATAGTTCAGTCAAGACTTTTAGAATTAGACTGGAGCTAGTAAGTAAAATTATTAGATAATAAGTGACAAATCATTGCATGTTGATAAAACAGAAAAAGAAAAAAAGAGAGCATGTTCGAACTTTAGATAAGTAAGATATTATTATCATTATCAATATGTTTCAATATATTAATGTTATTCTATATATGTTTATGTCAGGCTTTCCTAATCCAAAAATTCTTAGACCTGTATATTTCGCAAAATATCCTATGGAATCGTTAGCACCTGCGACCGGAAGTAAAGATCAATAGTGCAGTTGAGACTTTTAAAATATATTAACACTGGACTTAGTAAGAGAAATTATTAGATAATAAGTAAAAAATCATTGCATGCTCAACAAAAGAAAAAAAAGAATGTTCTAAGTTTAGTTAATCAAGATATGTTAATATTTTATATGTATATATTAATGTATTCCTGTTAAAATTTCATGGTCGTGTCTATTTTTCAACCTTACCAGGTACATAGGTATATACTTTACTTTTCTAAGCCCGGAAACGGGTGGGATAGGTGAGTGGGGAGAGACGCTATCTTTAATATCCTCTGCTTTATAGGTAGTATCAAGCGTCATGCCAATAGAAACGGAGGGGGAACGTGCTCCCTCAGAATTTTTTATCTGGACTTTTTAATATATATTTTTTATTACTATTATTTTTAATACTATACTTATGACTTTATTATGTGGCATTATTAATTTTATTCTCTGAATGGATTAGCATTTAATCTGAGAACTTAAGCCTCTTAGATTTGGGGGATTTTTAAATTGTACCCCCGCAGAATTTTGGCTTGCATGGCGCCCCTGCATAGTATTGTATATATTTAAAACAAAAACATAAGTGCTTCTGTTTTAATGGACCGAATGGTCTCTTGAAGTACGAGGGGCGGTCAATAAGTTTTGCGAATCGGTAGGGCAAAACAGAGGAAGGGGGATAGCTGTTTGTGGAGGTATTAGGACAAGTTATGACAAGTCAGGACCTGCAGCCGCACGCTCCTGCCTCGTCTATTTAAGAAGCAGTAGCTGATCGCAGATCGTCAGTCACAAATTTTTCAACAATGGAGAAAGTTGAGCACCGCGCAGTGATCAAATTTTTGACCAAGGAAGGCAAGAATGCAAAATAGATCCATGAATGCATGATTACAGTGTACACCGACACCGCCCCTTCCTATGCAACCATTGCTCGCTGGAATAGGGAGTTCCACCATGGTCGTGAGTCCCTTGAAGATGACCCACGTCCAGGACGCCCATCAGACGTGACCAACGAGGACAATGTGGCCCGTGTGGAGAGGATGATCCTCGAAAATCGACGGGTGAAGGTCGAAGAAATCGAGCGAGAACTTGGAATATCACATGGAAGTGTTATCAACATCATCCCTAGAAACCTCACGACCCATGATCGACTCCAACGTCGTCAAAGTCCACAAGGCCAGAGCTGCACAAGCTGACCTGCGCGGGTGCGGATTCGAGCAGCTCAACCATTCCCCCTACAGTCCAGATCTGGCCCCTAGCGACTACTTTTTATTCCGCCAGCTCAAGGCTGCACTACGTGGACGGCGGGTTGGGGACGATGAAGATGTCCAGCTCGCCGTCCAGGAGTGGATTGAACAGCAGTCGGGAGATTTCTGGTTGTCAGGAATTCGAAGCCTCAGGGACAAGTGGTGCAAGTACATTGAAGTCGAGGGTAGTTATATTGAAAAATAATAAAACACTTTTCCTCATATCTCGTTTCCTTATATCCGAATTGCAAAATTTATTGACCTCCCCTCGTACTTGAATTCCTTGTAACACACACACACACACTCTCTCTCTCTCTCTCTCTCTCCCTCTCTCTCTCTCTCTCTCTCACACACACACACACACAAACACACACACATACATACAACACTACACACAGATTACCATTCAGTTATTGCCACAGTACTCCAGTTAGTGGGTGCTATTTTAAACTTGCTCGCAAGGAAAAACAGAATCAGCTGGGAGAGAGGACTCATAAGAGAAAAGAGAGAAGTGAATGTGCAGAAAACGAAAGAATTACACAAATAACAGATATAACAATAACTGTGATGAGAAATAAAATATAAGACCTTGTAGTACACTCATGGACAAACCGCGGCCCTCGACCATACTTTTAATGCAAACATAAAAAAATGTATTTCTATTAAAATCTCACGATTTCTTTTTACCAATTTTCACTAGTTATACATTGATCGTTTAACATTTTATTTTATTTTATGGTAAACTCGCATAAAATAAAATAAAATATAACTAGTACGCATGCGCAATATTAGTTCAATATAAGCCGTATAGGCGCACCAGTGGAAACTAGGGAGGGACACATCTTTTTCAGCTGATAGTTTAAATTTTTTATCGTTCTATGAAGCGATATTATTTATTAGCATAACCTCTTGTCTTAGTTTTAATTTCTATTTAAAAATGAATGGGGTAGTTTTTATTATTATTATTTTGTTTAAATATTCATTTAAAAATATAAATGAGAGAAATAAAACTTTTTGAACAACTTTTGTTTTGTTAATATTGATCATATGTACGTTAAATCTAATTTCACTCATAGAGTTCATTTACAGTGGCTTTATTATTCTGATCATGATGCTGTTTACATTGAAAGTGAGTACTTTCAAAAATTAACAATTTAAGCCAATATCATTTATTAAATCCAAAGTTTATTCATATGGTTTTTTTTTATTTACATTATTAATCTGTGGCCAACTTAAATCATGAGGAAAAATTTAATTTAATCATTAAAACCGACCGACCGACCGATATCCGGAGCGAAATAGTAACTTATAAGAGTCGGGTGCGCGCTACTAAAAACCATGATAACCTACCCTCCCCATAGACTCATCTAATTTGCTCATGAAAACATTTAAATTTGAACTACTTATTGTCTCCTGTGGTAAACCATTCCAGTAATCTACCACTTTCTTGGTAAAAAAATACTTTCTGACATCCAACCTGCACCTCTGTTTTTTAATTTTCAAGTGGTGACCCCTAGTCCTATTACTACCTTCCGACTTAAATAACTTTCAAAATCCAACTTATCCATCCCAGAACAGATTTTAAAAAGCTCAATAATACATCTTCTCTCAAATGAGAACATATTTAGTACCCTCAGTCTATCTTCATATTCAAGGTGCTTCAGGGAAGGTATTATTTTTGTTGCCCTCCTTTGTATTGACTCTAGCAGGTTGATGTCATGTCTAAAATGTGGTGACCATGCTTGTATACAGTACTCTAAATGTGACCTAACATACGAGTTGTAGAGTTTAAGGATAACCTCTTTAACCTTGTAGCTAACATTCCTGTTAATGTATTCTAGCACACTATTTGCTCTATTTTTTGCCTCAATACACTGCTTTGAGAACTTCAGTGACCTATCTACAATTACGCCTGTCCTTCTCATCCTCAACTGAATTCAGCCAATGCCCATCCATTTCATAGCAAAATTCTCTATTATTCCTCTCATGTTAAAAACTTTACATTTTTTAAGGTTAAAAATCATCTGCCACTTCTGAGCCCAAGCTAATAACTTATTTAAGTCACTTTGCACTTTAAAGTTAGCCTCAAATTCATTTACTACAGCTGCCAATTTAGTGTCATCAGCAAAAATTGACACTTTACTATTTACACTCTCACCAGGATCATTTATATAAACTAGGAGTAATAAAGGACATAAAACTGATCCCTGAGGTACGCCACTGATAACGTCACTCCACTGTGACCTGACCCCATTCGTACCACCCTCTGTTTCCTGTCTTTCAGCCATTCAGCTATCCCATTCAAAACTTTCCTACATATACCATGCATTTGTAATTTGTTGAACTTTAATTATGCTAAAAATCTAAGTAAATTACATCAACATTCTATCTAATTGTTCAGTTAAATAATCTATAATTCCAGTAAGTTTGTTTAACATGATCTACCACTTTTAAACCCATGCTGAGTATCATTTATTAAACGAACTCTAGGTTTATGCTCAGAAATACCCTTCTTAATTACATTCTCAAGAATTCTATAAACTATTTATAGAAGTTAAGCTTACAGGTCTAAAGTTATTTGAGTCCTCTGTACTTCCATTCTTAAAAATTGGCAATACATTTGCTATTTCTCCAAACTCCAGTGGTCTTGTATGTATCTTCTCAAGAGCTACTGCAATGCTTTCTACACCTTCTTTAAGTAACCTAGAATAAATGTAATCTGGGCTAGATGCCTTACTAGTATTCAAATCAATTTAATGATTTCCCTATTTACATTAATGGTATTCAACACCTCACCCCGTGATCTTGGCCTATCACAAATTAAACTGTTCGTATTCTCTTCTGTAAATGCTGAAGAAAACTGGTCATTAAGTACCTCTATTTTACTTCTGCTAGATTTTTTATTGATTTTTTAATATCTAAAGAATTTTCTTGGAACTTTATTATTATTTTTAGTTATATGAATTTATGCTGCATTATTGTTTCTTAATTGTCTTATTCAATTCATTCCTAGTTCACCTATAATGATTCAGATTTTCAACACTACCTTCCCCCTGTAATCTTTGGTAAGCTCTTTTCTTCTTAAAATTTTCCTCGCTATCTCATGATTCCACCACAACGGCTTCCTTACATTTCTTCCTAATAGCCTTCATTGGTATGCACTGCTCTTGGACGACATTTAATATACTCTTAAAAGTATTCCACATCTCGCAAGCATTCTTACTACTGAATTTTATATCCCAGTTCACCTGATTCAGCAAGTTTCTAAGTTTTACATAATCTCCCCCCTATGAAAATTTGGAGTTTTAGTAGTGTTTGTTGATGTAATAGCTTTTCCTATGCCCAAGTTAAAACGAACTATTTTCTAATGCTTCCCAGACAGTTAATTCCTGAACTAAAGTATCATCATTTGAAAACACGGGGTCTAATATATTGACACCACTTGTTGGTACAGAGTGACGCAGAAACCAGGGATAGGGGGGAGTTTTAATAGGTTTCATTTCTTAATTGTTTGTTGAATTAAGAAATGAAGCCTATTGAAAGTTGGGTCCCGTTTGTGGAGGTCACCCAGAATATTAACAAATTGAATAAAATAATTGTCCTCAAAACATTCTATAAATTCACAACTTGCTCTATATCTCCCTCGAATATTTTTCCAGTTCACAGAATTTAAATTAAAGTCACCAAGAATAACTATCTACTTCACATCCTTTCCTTATTTTCCTGATCATTAGCTCATCAATACAGTCAGTCTGTCCGGGTGGTCTGTAAATGGCCCTCAAGTGTATTATCCTATTTTTACTGACCCTAATATCTATCCACAGTGACTAAACTTCTTTTTTCTTTATATAATTATTTAGATTTGAAGAAATGCTATTTCTGATATAAATAATCACCCCACCACCCGCCATATCTCTCCTTTGACTAATATACATATCATAACCCTGTAGTTCAAATTCACTCACCTTGTCATTAAATTTACTTTCATTAACTCATGATTCTATTATACATATTATATCTATATCTTCATCAATAATATAACTAAATAACCCATCTTTCTTATTTCTAAGACTATGAGCATTGGTATAAAGACAACTCAGCCCTCTTATCCCTAAAACACCTCTTTTAGAATGTATACCTTGACATCTCTTCTCTTTCCCCCTTCCTGTCTATCTTCGCTATAATTTTATCATCTTATCCCTGACCACTACCATTACTTAGTTTCCCACCTGTAAAGACTTAATAGCACGATCATACTCCTTCCACAACACATCTACCCCATCTGTACTCAAATGCAGTCCATCCATCGCATACATTTCTTTCTTTCCATAAAAACGATTCCACATATACGTAAATATCACACCTTCCATCTCACACACACTCCTTACATATTCATTCAGCACAATTGCATCCATTCCAACTCAAAATTCATTCTTAAAATGAAACCTGTCACAACACCTTTCATTCGACTTTAACATTTTCAATCAAACCTCTTATACCTCTCACCTCTTATACCTCCCTATGCACAATTAAAAAAAGAGAATGGATGACCATACGTCAAAAATATAATACTCTAACTATTTAAGCTTAATTCAATAGGCAGGAAAACTCAGCTCGCAGAGTTACGTAGAATTTTAATGCTTTAATTAAATTACAAAAGTTTAGCAATAAAAGCGCCCTGGACTCGTAACCATAGAAACTCATTTTCATTATTTGCCCCATTGTTTCATCATCTGATTCTGGGATTGAAATGTGGATTGCTCTTCTTTCTCTTCTCAAGGCAAGACGAGGAACGAAGAATTAGATCGACAGTGGATTGACGATGCGTTTTTCAACAAAATGAACTTAATTTAAGTAAATTAAATTAATTGAAGAGGAAATTTGGCGTGGAAAAAATGGCAGGTGGTTTTATGCTTAAGGTAGTTTTTTGGTGGTGACCCATTTGTGAGAAAATCGTTATGATGATGAATGATGAAATTAGATTTTGCACCCCGTCCCAATTAGGGGCCAATTTGTCGTAGAAGAAATGATAGTTTTTTTTATAGAGCATGGGGGTGAGTGGGTGGGGGTGCGCTGACCTTATGAGAAACGATTATATTTGAAGTCTGAGGGATTAAATTTTATAATAGGTTACATGTTCTTTTCCTGTCATTTCCGTGTAAGTTGCTAGCGATTGCCATTCTAATCTTTATGCGGACTTCATTATCCGGTTGGGGGATCTCATCCACGATGCGAGGGATGGGTGGTGTAAATTACATGTTCGTGTTATTCTTTCATTTAAAAAAACGAAACTAACGAAGGCATTTGCTTCATAATTTTATGGAAGAGGTTTATATTGAAAGAAAGGGTATGTGGAAGGAAACGGTAAATTATATGATCTGAGGAGATTAAAGAGGAAATTACTTGAGGGTATACCGATACCGGAGGGTAATAGGTGGCCTCCAACTCTTCTCTACACTGGAAAATGACTTAATTACGAAATGGGAGACGATAGGAGAGTTGGGTCCCCGCTTTATGATTCTTTTTTTCAAAATTAATGGAAATGCCCCCGCTGGATTTCATATTACCACATTTCGCAACAGTACAATGACGTCACAGGTTTGATCTAAGCGTTCCATTAAAAGGGAGAAAAATCAATCCACGTGGAATAATGGAGGACCAGAGGCACTCGGGTGAAGATGCCATTACGCCGAGTGCCAGGTATTCAATGGTAGGCAATGGTTAGTGGCACTCAGTCTGAATAAATGTGGCAGGTGGTGCTTAATTAAATCTGAAACAAGGTCTCGAATGTGGCACTGTGGCCACATAACCTTTCAGGGGGGGAGGGGAACAAGAGAAATAAGAAAAGAATAAGGGATAGCGAAAATATCGGAGAGGATCGAGGATTAGAAGAATTGCCATCTCTGAAACATCAGAGGGTACTCCATTGGCACTCAACGAGTGCCAAGGGATAAAATGAAGGAATGCTATCAGATATCCAAAGTTAGATAGAGGAATACTCAATATATGTTCCTCTCGCATACACATGCAAACATAAGCACATGGAAAGTACACACAAAAGCGCGTGCACGTGTGTACTTTCCCATGGAACAGCGCATAGACATACATTGATGACTCTCTCCCATTATAGGAGGGCCAAAAGGTCGCATCCTGTCTTTGAGGGTGTTTTTATACCCGCCTGTTTGTGGATTTCACGCATTTATGGCTCTTGCTACGAAGCACCACGTAGGGGGAGACCCTTGGATCGATCCCCATGAGTGGCGTGATTTCCCACTTCACCGTATCCTCTAAAGACCCCAGGATACTAATCACTCCCAACGTCTTCATGAGATTACATACTTTCGATTTCGCCAAAGGGGCATAATTGGGTCTACGTAGTCATAGCGACGCGCGCTAGAGAACAGACATGAAGAAAAGCAAATAAAACAAAAAATAGTCATGAGGACCGTATCCAGATCACAACGAGAATGGGGGATGGGCTCTCCTCCACAAATCGTGCCATGGCACTCAAAAGTGAAATACGGACACCCCTTGAAGGGTCCAGGGCTATTTAGCACTGTGTTAATGGACAGTAGGAAAATTAAGATCTCCCTCAAAGTATTGCTGGCGAGGTTGGAGCAGCCAGAATAGTCGCAGACAGATAATAAATAAATAAACAGGCAAATAATGTAGACAAACATGTAGAAAACGAGTAGATCGATAGATAACTGAACAGACAGACAGAGCCGTATGTTTTGCATAAAACAAAACCTGGCAAATGATATGGCAATGATCGAATCCTGTTATTTGTTATGACATTCCAAGGCGCCTGGTATTCATCTGTTTTCGAAGAGCACTTTGGCACGCTTTTTTTCCATAGAAAATGGCACACTTTGTTTCTATATACATTGGCACTCTTTGTTTATTTCGTATAAGCTTCAGTGGGTACCCATTTGGCTCCGTGGCTCTCAGTGCGGGCAGCTAACTATGCCTAACCATTCGCCGAACCTTAAACCAAATAAACTTAGACGCACTTTATTCTTGTCTTTACTAGTAACGAATGCTGGAATTGTAGTACTACCTAGTATTTTTTATATTTCTTGTACCACCTAGTTGTATATGACATTTGATGGATATTTAAGCGAGGACCTACGAAGGAAGATCCACAAATTCTTGGTCTCAAAATGATGAAACTCAGCAATTTCATTAAATATGTCAATAAAGATGCCTACACGTCTAGATAGTATGGTCAGAATTGTCATTTAAATGCATTTATTGATATATGTATCATTTATAAAAGTGTCTGTAGTTAATCTTCCTTTAAAGATGGCAAATATTGAGCATAGAGAAGTAATTAAATTTCTCATCAAGGAATTTGTTACCCCTAGTCAAATTTATTTTGCCATTTTTTCCAAACCTTCCTAGTTCAGTGCAGTATCACTGCCTATTCACAATAGCGACAGGAACTGCTTTATGTACATTTTCTGTCAAGTCAATGTTTTAAAATGTACCACTGCAATCAGTCAACAAAATGTCAGGTTTCAGAAGTAACTATAGTATACATAGTCATTTGTACTCTGTTAAATATTTATTGAGGCTAATTAACCGATAGAAAATATTTCTCTAAATTTCATTCGTAGGCTATGGAAAAGCCTCAGCTGTAGTTCTAAGGACTCAGAATAAAGGCGAATCTGAATTAATGGGAAATATTTAAATATACCTTAGCTTTGTTGTCGATGTATTATTTTTCTCGAAACCAAAAGAATTACAGATAATGGTAACAGAATATTCACACGCCACGTCTTCAAAATCATCTTCTCCGATACTATCATGGTGAAAAAAGCAAAAGAATGTGGGCTGTTGCTGTTCAATACTAAAATTAGCGGGAACAAATCGAGAGGGAAGAGTCGATCCCTATAAAATTCTGCTTCCGTTGATATAAAATGGAACAGCGCGCCATTAAAGATTGTTAAGACCCAGACGAGGTATGTTCAAAGTGCCGTCAGACTGGCCATCATGTGAAGAACTGCAGTAACTCGTAGGAGAAATGTGCAAACTGTGGGCAAGGACATCGAACGATGGTCATGGCCTGCCCAAAGAAGAAAGAGCTAATCCTTAGGAAAACCAAGAAAGCAAGCAAGAGGAGGCTATGAGGAGAAATACTACATACGCGCAGGTGGCAAAGGCTGCATACTCAGAGGCAGAAGGTAAAAAGACGTACCTTCTTATCGAAAAAGAAAACCAAAAAAATCCTGACATGAATATTATACGCGCAGAACATGAATTTAACTCAACCAGGAACGTTTGTCAAAGAATTAAATCAAATGCAAGCCAAAAATGGATTGAGTGAAAGGTGGTTTCCTGACAAATCTCCATCACGGGACGTCCTGCAGCTACAAATGATACCAACACCAAAAATAGACGCACAAGGCCCATGAGAAAGCAAAGAGGCCACAAAGGCCAAAGAAGAGTCAAAATCGAAAGAAGAATGCAGGAAGCTTGACCCGCGGATTGAGGCCAAAAAGGAGAGGAAAGAAGCAAACAAACGGCCAATCAACCTCAATAAAAAAGAAGAGACAACAGACTCCTCGGACTAATCAGACACGTCTGACTATGAGGTCCCCAGCAAGCAACAATGCCACGCTAAAGGAAAGCGGGACACCAAGAAATTCCTCAATGTAGATAGGATCACTCCCATGATCTATGTATCGGAGCAATTTCCTTTTCCCAAAGACATGGATCCCGCTAAAATCTTCACAGGAATCAAGAGGAAAATGTTAAAATGGGGATGACTTACATCACGACGAGGAAACAGTCGAGAAGGTATTCCTTAACCAGAACCTGAACTTCTATCCGAACGCATGCGAGCAATTATCCTCTACGGAATATAAGAAGAAAAGGAACCGTAGGAAGAAGGCAACAACTAAGAAACATTAAGGAAAGAAGGAAAAGCCAGTAATTCGATATGAAAAACGTCAACAACACGCTCAGGATTGTGACACTTAATGTTAATGGATGGGAGGAGAAGGGCGCGTCATATGACAACATATTCCGTGTTCGATCCCGACATTATACTATTGAAAGAGCACGATATCGATACAAGATCAAGTAGCATAAAGATACCAGGCTACAAAGTAGTCATTAAAAGACACTCACAAGAAAGGTTCGATGGTGCTGCTGTCGCTATCAAAAGGAATATCTCGTATAGGCACCTTCCGGAACTAGACGAGTCCTTTGTGGCCGTGGAACTGATTACCCTGGTTGTAAACCTCCTGGTAGCGGCAGCATACCAACCACCTCGAAGAGCGTACCTGCCCTTCAATAACTTCTACACCTTGTTAGGGCATCGCCGAATGGCATTTCTTGTGGCGACCTCAATGCCAAATGACGAACGGCCGGCTATGGTAACACGAACGAAAGGGGTACTAACTTGAAAATGATTATGGAAAGGACTTCCCGAACTATATCACCAAGAGGTCAGCAACAAGGCATGACAGAATCATGACAAGCGGCCACTTCCCGTTCAATTACAATAGCGAGCCAGGCTCAACAATGCCCAGCGGCCATATAGCGATCTTGACGACAATCTCGCTCGCACCGATCCAGGTTCCGGACTCTCTCCGCAAAAGCTACGCTACGGACAACTGGTAGCGCTACAGAGAAGTTCTCATTAGATTCGAACCAGCTGGCCTAGGCGAGGCAACATTGGAGAAGATTGCCTGGGAGATGGGGAGGATAACTACCTACATCATCAAAGCAGTCCGCTCGTGTGTAGCAAAAATAGGGTACAAAACTCACCCACAAACAAGATGGATAGAGGAGATGCGCCAGATGGCGAGGAAATAAGAAGGCCAGGAACGAACCGTGAACGAAGCTCGCTGCTACATCGCTTAAGCGAAGAACTTAGGTTGGCAATTAACACCCAACAGGATGAGATCTGGGATAGCCTGATAGCCAAGGTAGACGACGAATTGAAAAACTCGCCCGCTGCAAAGCTGAATGTAAGTACGTAGATGTGGTGTTGCATGATGTACAGAAGGCCTTTGGTAAGGCTTGGCTGAGATGTCTCCAATACAAGATCTTAGTCCTCCAGCTGAATCCGATCCTGGAAAGGGTTCTCTGTGATTACATTATGGAAAGGAGAGCCGAAATCTCGACCGAGTGCTACAGGGGACCCGAATTCGAACTCAAGGCTGGTGTCCCACAAGGTAGCTGTCTGAGTCCTTTGCTGCACCTATTGTACACATTGGATCTACTTGCTCCAGTGGAGGAGGATGTGATGTATCTGCAGTTCTCAGATAACACAATCAAATCGTCTCCAGTCCCTATAGGAACGCTTGATTTCAAGCAAGACAGACAGCTGCCGAAATAGATAACATCAACAGGTACGAGAAAAAAATGGAAGATAAAAACAAAACACCTAAAGTTCCAGATCCTCCCAGTTGACCGCCGTAAGCTTGAGGATGTCATCGTCAACGACAAATTATACTCATATTCAAAAGAGGGTAAAGTCTTAGGATTGCAAATCACCACGAAAGGCTACAAGAAGCATATAAACGGTAGAATTTCCCTAGTCAAAAGAGAACTTGGCAAGATCTACAGGTTCAAAAACCTTAGCGCAAAGAACATCAGAAAGCTCTACACTGCACTGGTGCGCTCAACATTAGTGTACCCTGCAGTAGTAACGCAGGCAGCAAGTTCTACCTCTCTCAGACAAATGCAGAGAGTGCAGAACAAAGGGAAAATAAAAATAAAAATTAAAAGAAGAAAACGTGTGATGCCCTCTACACCACGGCAAACCCTACAAAAACCCTTTCCACACCTAGCAAATCTCAACTAATTTCTCCCTTTTTTTACCAAGATCAAGTAGATCAAGGTCTAATATTTATCATCAATTAACATTGCTCTAATATTTGATCATCAATTCCTATTACTCTAATATTTGATCATCAATTACCATTACTCTAACATTTGATCATCAATTAACATTGTTCCAATATTTAATTATCAACTACCAATGTTCCAATATTTGATGATCAAGTACCATTGCTCAAATATTGGGTTATCAATTTCCATTGCTCTATTTTTTGGTATTGAATTACCATTGCTCTAATATTTGGCCATCAATTACCAATGTTCGAATATTTGATCATCAATTACCATTGCTCTAATATCTGATAATCAATTACCAATGCTCATTCTTTGTTCATCAATTACCATTGGTCTAATATTCAATCATCAATTACCATTACTCTAATATTTGTCTATCAAGTACATTGCTCTAATATTTGATCATCAATTTTCATTGCTCTAATATTTGGTAATCAATTACCATTGCTCTAATATTTGCTCTTCAAGTACCATTGCTCTAATAGTTGTTTATCAAGTACCGTTGCTCTAATATTTGTTCATCAAGTACTATTGCTCTAATAGTTGTTTATCAAGTACCATTGCTCTAATATTTGGTCATCAATTACCATGGCTCTATTTTCTAAAAGATTCGTGCATTATTTTCTTCCTTGGCGAATTCATGGTTTGTCGTAATGTGAGACTGGCGAGTGGGAATTCTGTAATGAAACTGTTGTTTTTGTAATGAATGAGTGCAACCTAAATGACAAAGTTACGTGACGGAGTATATAAAGAGTACGAGTGTAAGCGCATCATTCAACTTTATAATGCTGTAACTATTTAACCCCATCTTTCTCTCGTGTTTACTTCTATCTTCACACTGTCCAATGATGCTCCATTCTGCTCCTCTACCTTATTGCTTTATTTTGTTTAGTAGCCAGAGCGACCGCCTATTCACATTACTATAAACCCAAGGATCTTTAGTACCTTCTGCTGCAGTCCTTACCCAGGGCCTTGAGCTAAAGCGAGTTTCTCTCTTTCAAATGAGGGTTGTAGGCTCTGGTATTGTCCTAATAGAGGTAGAGGGCAACTGAACTTCCCACGTTGACCCATTTAGACCAGTGATTGATTAACTGTGATTTTTGTCCGTGGTCCAAAAATGAATCTCATAATCTCACTCCTCACTCTCCCCCCCCCCCCCTTCGAACTGGCGATGCTTCCAGTAACTTGAACGTACAGTGGAGTTTCTTTCTACATTTCAACCCTGAACTAGAGACATTACTTTTTAGTGTCATCATTCTCCTACCCCTAGGTTAAATGTACAGAAATGTACATTTGTACTCCTTGAAGATGATGAGTATTGGCTTTCGAGGCGGGAAAGAAATTAAATTCCACTTGTTTCTTCCATATCAGCTTAAGAGGTTGAATCACGTGGCAGACCTTCAAATTAGACGATAAAGTTGAATGATTTACGTCGGCTTGGATGTGCAGCGTGTGTGTGGCAGTTCTGCTTATTTACATCCTTTCAGCGAAAAATTCTAACATTCCTAACTTTCCCTTTTCTCTCTTCAACCTTTTTTTAGAGTTTATATCTCCGCATTCTCATCTGAAATCATAAGACATGGAAAAGAAAGTGGTGTGCAGCATGATAGTGCAAATAAATGCAATGTGTGAAGGCACGAATAGATTTTCAGAAACATGTTAGTACAAAAACCCACTCACACTTACAAGTTCGAACTTTTGTCTCCTGGTCTGGACTAAAGTTATAGACTTCTAGGATAAAGTGGATAAGTTGTAGCTTATAATGACGGTTGCCAGTGCAATATTACTAAAAATATCTTCGTAATATGATCAACTTTTGCTAATTCTTAAAACTAAAAGAATTGTTCATAGTTACTAAGCTACCTTGGTAAAAATGATCAATTCAGTTGTATTAATCGAATATACATAGGTTATGTTTGGAAGTTTGGTATCTAACAAAGATTGGTAACTATGAAAAATTGAGTTAATTTGAGTAATTGTCAAAAGTTTATCTCATATGCCAAAACATGTCGGCAGTTAGACATAATTCGAGGTAATTAAATATAAGTTTTAATTTATTGCATTTGTTCCAAATAAGCTTTGAGTAGGTAGAGAGAAAATAGACAAGAAGAAAATAAAATTAATAAAAACATGGCGTCAATGACTTTCCTAATAAAAAACTTTCAATCCCAAGTAGTTAATATTTGGAAACAGGATTTGGGGGATATTGTTTTATTAAAAATAGTTAAAACCAACGTTAACATCCACGAAGTGTTGTAAAATAGGGGGCAGCCGAGTGTTGAAATTAAAAGGGCTAAAATGTGTGGAAGGGTTATTGAAAACTAGATATGTAAAGAAATGACGAAGTTAAGACAAGTTAGATTGTGCGAACGACTTGAAAATGGATACAAAAATAAAGTAGTAAAGTTAAAGAAAGTAAAAATGTGTGAAAGAGCTGAAAACAAGTTTGTTAAAAAGTAATTACTGTAAAGTCAGTAAAAATTAATGCAAAGGATGGGAAATTTTGAGAATGTGAGACAGAATTGAAAAAAAAAAAAAAACTGGGGGATGTGAAAATGTATAGAATCAATGAAATTTTCATATGTAAAAAAGAAGAAATTGTGTGGAAGCTTCATAAGCCAAGTAACCAAAGGATGAAACTATTTTTGACTAGAAGTATACATTTATAGTATACAGTAAAAGGCAAAAAAAACAAAACAGAACTGTATTCTTCTCAGATCTTCCATAACTTTTGGCAGAGAAAGTCAGTTTCTAAAATCGGCCTACGATAACCTACGAACTACGTAAGTCTAAAGGCTCTGCGAATTTGAATGAATAAAACGAAATTTGGCAGCAGATAAGCCATTTACTAGAAAAAAGATATACTTGTGTGCCATTTTCTTTTCGCCATTAATTAGGTTGACGCATTCAAAGAAAACGAAAAGTCTTATCCTGAAAGGGGATCTTACCGGGTATTGCAAAAGTCCTGTTACACGTTTTAACAAATAAATATGAGCTTAAATTGTAATATTAATCAATGTGGCCGCTCTCGACGGCGAGCACGCGCTCCAGGCGAGACCTGAAGGCCGCGCACACGTTGCGGACGAAGTTCTTCCACATGCTGCCCCGCACGCGATTATGGAGGACTTCAGCTCGTCGACGTTGCTGTCGCGGACTTTGCAGGCTTTGGTCTCAACATGCGCCCTCATGAAGTAGTTGAGAGGAGTGAGGTTGGGTGACTACGGCGGCCAAAGTCATTCGACTAGAAGTTCATGTTCTACACTAACTACTCTTGCACGGTCTTAGCAGGGCGGGTCGGTGCACCGTCCTTCTGAAAGACGTACTCCGCTTTCTTCGTGATCTTTCTCATCTAGGGCAGGAATTTTATGGCCAAGGTGTTCCTGTAATCAGCCGTGGTGAGCCTTGAACCACACCAGCGGCATATTCTCACCATTTGATGCTACGAGGCCTAGCACAACGTCGTGGATACATAGCGGACCTCGGAGACGTCCTGGTCGAAGCTTACCACTCGGCCGTTCTATCTGTTGATGATCGGATGGACTTTGAAGATTTTTTTCCTAAAAAAAAAATGTGAATTCGATTGCTGTGATTCTTCAAGTCGTTGAGGAGGCGAAGACAGCACACCCAACGTTATTCTCGCATACCGTCGGTGAGCAGAGATCTTTCTACGCACCTCAAGCTCTTGTCTTGTCGCCCTCCTTCTTGACGGCTCTGGACATCGTCGGCACCAAAATGTTCTTCTTCGCGAGCGCTATCATTTTGAGGTTCGGAGCACTTTCGAAGGTCTTTCTCACAGCCAAACAGTTTACATTTTGAGATCTTGCCCGTTCTTGAGTCTCTCCGTGACTCTTTGGACGGTCATCCGGACGACTTGAGTCGCTTAGCGATCTCGGACTTGTTGTGGTGGCCCGCGTGCAGGAGAGCATAGATCTCGATTCTTTTCACTTCCGTCTCGACACACAATAGAAAAGACGTTTTAATGGTACGTGCTAGAAAAGTAGAACTTGAAGTTTGATTGAAAGAACTGTTTCTATCAGACACCCTAACTTCTCGAAAGATAAAATAAAAACCCAGAGTGCAACAGAACCTTTGCAAAACCCGGTAAGTAATCACAGATTTATTAAAATTATTGACAGAAAATTGGATTCGATGGCAACTTTAGTTAGCCTTTTAGCATCAAAGAGAGGAACTAATTAGTTGCTAATTAAATTCAGTATGATCGCGCTCGCTCACAGACACATGTCTGCGTGTACATTTCCACATAACCATACACACTTCGACACGAATAAAAGAATTAAACTTTTTGCGTGATACGCCTTCGTTGCTATTGCGCTCTAAATTCGAGCACCCTCACACTAAATAGACTTTAGAGTCAAGTGGAAAAAGAAACATGAATGTAAAGAATAATAATGGGTTTTAGCATATAAAAGGCGGGAGTACTGAAACCCCCCACACTGCTCCCCCCCCCCTCCATTAGTTCTGGACCTACAGTGAGGGGTAAAAGTAGACTGTTAAGTAGTCCTTTCCCCCCAAAAAAAACCCCACAAACATTTAATATAAAATTTAAGATTGTTAATCTCCAGGAAGGTTTTCCTGAGCCTATTACATACTTATTAAGGTTCTAATCTTTCACTTGCCTGGGGATTCGAAGGAGGAAAGGTACAAAATAATCAATATAGCTCTACAATATCCAATATAACGTAGGCCAAGGTATCTGTAAATATTAAATAATACATGGGCCAAGGTAGCTGTAAATAATAAATAAAACGTAGGCCAAGGTAGCTAGAAAATTCAGCAGCTAATTCATATGCGGTTAGCAATCATAATCCAGGTGTAATATTTCCTATGCATGTACTCTGCACTCAATACGCTTGCGGAATACAACCAAAGCTTACAGTAATAACGCTTGTGCAATACAACCAATGCCTGAAATGTCTATTGTATGTGTAACAGGAGTACTAGTTTGTTTCATTTTCATTGTGTTTTGTTGTTGGTTCCTGCCTGAATTTACGCATATTATGTAACCGCACAAGGGAGGCTGACGAACATACTTGTGAACACAGTCATTTTCTAGTTTTCTTCGGTTCATTGGTAAAATAAGCCACCCCGAAACCTCCACCTGAAGATAAGCTACTACATATGAAGATAAGCCACTCCGAAACCTCTACCTTAAGGTAAGTCACCAAATATGAAAACAAGAAGAGAACATAGAAGGCAGAGTGATTTACACTAAGAAATAGATATGGATACAATCAATGTAGTTCTACATGAAAGGGCAAGAAAGGTATGGAACAGATTGGAGGGGATTATCGATGAGGAGGAGAAAAGAGCAATAGACATATCTCTAGAATACAGAATAACGAATAGGGAAAAATTCCGAAGTGGGAAACCACTCGAAGAACCTGAACTAATATTCAGATAGAACAGAAATTGTTGTATATAAAATAAAAAGAAAAAACAATGCAACATAAAACTGCAGAAAGAACCGAATAGTAAACAAGTAAAAAACAAAGAATAATACAGGCGTGAGAGTCTTCACCAACACATAACTAAGAAGAGCTGAAGAACGTAAAAGAAAATATTCAAGAGATGGCTGGTCACCCAGCAACTACAATTAACACTCAGCATTTTCCTTTTCACCACTATACCAACAACTTATATCCAGTCTACTCTTATTTCATACTTATTCTAATTTTATCAAGAAACCTACACCTGAAGATAAGCCACCACAATTTTTTCACCTGAAGATATCCTACTACCCATCCTTTTTTTATATCTGAGATGTCTGCGCTATCCTAGGTTAGGTCAGGTTGTTTGGGTTCTTTTGTTTTATTACATGATAACAAGTATTGTTGTGTGTTTTTGGTCTATTGGTTTTATTAGACGATAAAAAGTTGAGGTTTTTAGGTTGTGTTAGGTTCTTTGAGTATATACATTTTGGTAGCTGATTAGGTGTATATTGCGTTGATGATTATTTTTTTCGTAATGTTTCGAGGTTGTTAGATGATTAGGATTGTTGGATTTTTATTACCAAACCTAAAACCCAACCACCCTTCCCAAAAGCGTTGCGGTGCGCTCATTGTTCGAAACCTACACTTGAAGATATGCCACCGCGCGAAAAATTGGGGTGGCTTAGCTTCAGGTTGTCCTTTTTTCATATGAATTGATGGTTCTTTCGAGATAAAAAGGATCCTCTGCTACTTTAACCGAAATCGTTTAAGGGGAGGGGCTTAATGCAGGCCTAGCAGTTCTTAGGGGCTGGATTCACTCATACTTTTGAGTTCACTCTTTTGTTTGTACTTGTACATCCTCGAGGTTGAGGTAGGCCATAGTATTCTCTTTAACACAGAAACCTATTTCATGCCTACTCCACATTTTATTAGTTTTTTTCTGTCTGTTCTATCTCTTTTTCCCGAAAGGAAATTTAGGTGGACAGGGTCTATCTAACCCGTCCATAGCCTCCTTAACATACTGTACAAGTACTTACCTTGTTGGTTTTCCGTCCCTGGTAAGGGGGGAGGTGGAGGAGGATGGTGAGGGGGGCTGTCGCCGTTACTCTGGTCTGCGTGTGGGAGATCGACCCCCTCTCCGATGGCAGGTCCAAAAGCTGCCGTTGTCGGCAAGTTGTCGGTCCCCGCGAGATCAGCTCCAACGTCGCTTTCAGCTGACTGCTGCTGTTGAAGCTGCTGTTCCTCTTCTGGCTCCTCGTCACCTTTCTTCCTCTTGAACATCTTCCCGATCGACTTCATCGTTCCGTGTTTCGGGTTCTGGAAGCTTCTGTCACACGAATAAACAAATGTCTTTGCAGTGAAATCTAGCAACCTCTTGATATGACTGGGTATTCGAAGGCCACTTGTATTATACACAAAGAATGACGAGATCCAATCGCAGCTTAGTTTCTCTATAATCTACGCTACTCCTGGACTGTTGTTATTGTAATATCAAGATTCGTTTCGGCCGCTAGCTCCATACTAGTTTCTAGGGATCACCTTTAGAAGGCAGTTAAATAGTTACTTATTGTGCGTGTACAGTACATCTACTCTGACCCGGTATGTGTGAGTAGTACACTTGTATAATTTCTTCACACGGCAGGTAGGTTCATTTATGAAACGTAATCAATATCCACTTTTATTGTCTGGGCTTAGCGGAGTCCTGTAGTCGCGAGGCAAGTACGCAGTAAATCAACAACTATTGGGCTGTAGCCATCCCTCAATCTCGTTTTTGATTCAAATAACTTGGAAAAAATACTTGTTTTTGTACTCCACTGTAGTTTTGCGTTTAATGTCGACACAAATGTGTTTTAAATCTGTTCACTGATGGCTACCTAGACATGAGGGAAGGGGCGTTCGATGCGTATGTACAAAGCAAACAAGGATAACGGAGTCTACTGCGATGTAGGCCTAAGTTGCAGTTCAACCTAAATACCCAAATGCCGGGGAGAAACGAAGCGTGTAGCGAGAATTAAGCAGAACTTTCAAAACTGAACATTAACCGCGGGCCTATGTTATTGAAAACACAATGAGATGGTAGCGAGCCTATACCTTCCAGCTATCCACAAGCGAATGAGATGGAAACCAATGGGAGACAGTGAAGGGGGGGAGAAAGCGAGGAAGAGAGAAGTTAGGGGGAAGAGAGAAAAAGGGAAAGAGAACGCACGCGACCTCGCCCCACCCCATCCCTTCCCATTCCCCTTCAAAACATCGCTTCCCCTCATCTCCCCTCCCCCACCTCTCTTCGGTAGGCCCCTCTTTTGATCAATAAACTCGAACTCTACAGCGAGAGCGACCAGCTCGTTCGCGAGGGGAAGTCTACTATTAGCAACCAATCTCCTCCGAGGTTTAAAACCCTTCCTCATGTGTCCCCTCTGACCACTCAGGACAAAGGGGCACAGGGTGGGGGGTGGGGTTTATACTGCAGGGTGGAAGCATGAAGAAGACGCAGACGGTGGGTAGACTCAATCTTTCAGTTGGTGGGTTCCAGTGAAGGGTGGGGGGAGGGGAAGCGTCGTCACGACGCCCAGTCGAAGAGAGGGAGGCCCCCCCTCCCCCAATCAGACCAGCATTAAAACGTGTCTCACGCGAGACGGCAGCATTTCATCGGTCGGAGACTCGCAGGCGTCGCTAATATTAGGTTGCCGGGAATTAATTTCATTTTTCATTTAACAATTTAGTTTAAAAAACGAAATTAATTCCTGGACAGATCTCTCTCTGCATCATTATCATAATCATCACTAACTCTATAATTTAAGAAGGGGATTTTTTTGAGTATTTGAATAATAATTTCATCTTAGTTTGGTTATGACTTATGTTTTTTATCAAAGTTATTTCTAATAATTCTTTTATAATATCAAAACACAAATTGGTGAAGTTCAGAAATAAATATAAGTATCGAAATTTTGTGAATTTTTTAAAACCCAAAGAATTACAAATGGTGATGAAGTTCAGAAGATTTATTTTTATATATCTTCTTCTATAACTATATTTTAACAACGTGATATTTTGAAAGCGGGAAATTTTGTTTAGAGTTCCTTTTTAAAATTATTATAATTGGCGAAGTTCAGAAAATTTATAAAAATTTAACCATGGCTGCCTTTTTTTAGATTTTAAATTTTAATCTTAGCGAAACCATTGCCTGGTTATTGAATATTTTTATTTTTTTTAAAGACGAAATGAATTCCTAGATAACCTGATATATGATATTAAGGGTTTCGGAAAACGGCTGCAATATCAAGGTAGGACAGTGAGCAGCAGCTGGCATCTGAAAGCTTGCGCGGTCTTCCGGCTCCAACGTCCACGGATAGATTTGCGACTCTACATCTTCCACAAATTTTCACTTAATCTTCACCTCATTCTTTACAGATCTCTTCCAAACATTAATAGGTTTAACTAAGAGGCAACAATTTGTCTCACTGTGGACTGCGAGTGTATGAGTGTCAGTAAAGTATGCACCCTAACATATATTACATTTCAACCTCCTTGCGACATGTACGCATATGTGTGAATATATGTATGCGGATGTGTAAAGTCTGCCCCACCCAAACTTGTAAAATTGGATCCCATCTGTGGTATGTGTGCGCGTATGTGTGTACATGATGACGCATTGTGTGTCTGCGTAAGCGTGCGTGAACTTTCCTCACTTTAACTTCCTCTTTTCTACAGCTAAAGGACTGCGGCGGCACCTCCACAAAAAAAAAGAACAAGAGGGGATGGGAGGCCGAAAAAATACTTTCAGGAAGATACTTTGTATTAATTTGGTATTAACGGGCATTTCCAGATGAGGGATTTTGATCAGAGGTTCATAAAGAAGCTGAGGACATTAAGGGGGATGAGGAAGGAGCTGGAGGCATTAATGGGAGTGAGAAAGAAGCTGATGACATTAATGGGGGTGAGGAAGAAGCTGGCGGCATTAATGGGGGTGAGGAAGAAGCTGGCGGCATTAATGGGGGTGAGAAAGAAGCTGGTGACATTAAGGGGGGTGGGGAAGAAGCTGGCGGCATTAATGGAGGTGAGGAAGAAGCTGGTGACATTAAGGGAGGTAAAGAAGAAGTTGGTGACATTAAGGGGGGGTGAGGAAGAAGCTGGTGACATTAAGAGGGGTGAGGAAGGAGGTGGCGCATTAATGGGGGTGAGGAAGAAGCTGGTGACATTAAGGGGGGTGAGGAAGAAGCTGACGGCATTAATGGGGGTGAGGAAGAAGCTGGCGACATTGAGGCGGGTGAGGAAGAAGCTGGTGACATTAAGGGGGT
The DNA here is from genome assembly GCA_963969495.1 of Ceratothoa steindachneri. NCBI lineage: Eukaryota > Metazoa > Arthropoda > Malacostraca > Isopoda > Cymothoidae > Ceratothoa > Ceratothoa steindachneri. The sequence goes on from OZ018320.1 coordinate 37,703,673, forward strand.
GAGGAAGTAGCTGGTGGTGTTAAGGGGGTGAGGAAGAAGATGGTCGCGTTAAAGGGGGTGAGGAAGAAGCTGTTGGCATTAAAGAGGGTGAGGAAGAAGCTGGTGGCGTTAAAGGGGGTGAGGAAGAAGCTAGTGGCGTTAAAGGGGGTGAGGAAAAAGCTGGTGGCTTAAAGTTGGATGAGGAAGTAGCTAGTTCAGTTAAGGGGAAATAGAAATAAGCTGGTGGCGTTAAGGAGGTGATGAAGGAGCTTTTGGCGTTAGGGGGTGAGAATGAAGCTGGTGGCGTTAAGGAGAGAGGTAAAGAAGCTGGAAGAAGGGACGAATGGCCCAACCTAACAACAACCTCCGGAAATAGTTAATCATCAATTAATTATTAATTTTAAAAAGTTCAAGCCACGGCGACAAACTAATTCCATCTCTAAGAAACTTCAATTGCGAAATTCTTCAGGAAATGTTAAACCTATTTAGCTTAAACCTATTAAGGAAAGATGGGGTCCTGAAAAGAAAAGGGAAAAGTGTGGTAAAGAAGAGGTGAATTGCGAAAGGTAAAAGGAAATGGTGGAAAGAATGCAGGCATTCATACCTCTGGAAAGGAGCTCTCGTAATTCATAAAAGTGGAAAAGAAGGCCTTAAAGATACTGGATTACTTTAAAAAGCAATTCAGTAACGTATTAGGTTACATTAAGAGGTAATTACTCTACGAAAATGAAACAGGATTTTAAAAGAACTTAGAGTTGTGTTAGTAAAGAGCCAGCTAGAGTACTACGCAGAAATTTGGTCACCATCTTTGAGAAAAGCTATTGAAAGATTGGTAAAAGTTCAGGCTAAGGCGACAAGACTAATCCTATCTCTAAGAAACAACAATTATGAAACATGGCTAGAAAGGTTAAACTCATTCATCTCAGAAACTAGACGTATGAGAGACCAATTAATTGAGAGATATATACATATATATATATATATATATATATATATATATATATATATATATATATATATATATATATATATATATATATAATTCAATCTGGCCTGCAATTGATAAAATTCTATACGTAGTAATTAGGGCTTCTTTCCCGGGATACTGGCCATTTTTCATCTACGAGAATTCCCTGGATGAAATTAAATTCCTCGGGATATCCCACATTCATCATTTTAATTTATTCCTTTTTATTTTTCGTTTCATAAAATTTTATTAATTCAAATTTTTTTCAATGTTTTTTAATAATCCCTCTTTCGTTATTTCCCAATTAAATTCTTAATAAAAAAATCAAGAATGCTATAAAATATATAGTTGTACTGTATATATATATATATATATATATATATATATATATATATATATATATATATATATATATATATATATATATATATATATTATGATTTCTTTTAATTATATTCATTTTTTGTAGTATTCAAGTGACTTAGAAAAATACTTTTGAAAGTTTCGAAACTTATCAAAAATATATAGATTAAATAATCTTTATTCTTCAAGATTGTGCAGGCGCTGATGATATATGATTCAACTCAACCGGTCACTTCACCAAGAGCAGAAAACCAAATACACGCATTATAGTAAGTTGTGCAATTTGTTAAAGCACTACTCTTCCATTTTTATTCTGATTTGTGATTCTGACAAAGATTATTTCATTTCCTATATTAGCCAAAGAGTATACAAAAATTTACTTCTTAATATAATTTATGTAAACGAACCTTTATAATGTCAATCATTTTTTTGGAAATATTTTGTGAACAATTCAGAACTTTAATCAGCAAGCTGTAAACAGTGTAAAGTTCAGATAGAGTGTAAAGGTTGGTCTACTAATGGTCTTATCAAATATTTTCCAAATAATTACAATATTAGCAAGTCTTCTGCTATTGAATCTGATATTAAATGCACAACTGTGGAAAATGAAGGTACTAGTAAAAAGCGGAGAGTCTCTCAGTAAACTGTAACATCATATGTAATAAAAAAGGAAACTTTGCAAGAAATAGTTACAAAATTGGTATCTCTATTAAAAAGGTGAATTTATCAGAAAATCATTGACAGACAGAGAGTGTAGTTTATCAAAAAATCCATTACAGGCAATGGAGCTTGTTTATTCACACTACAAATAAAAGAAAGTGTAATTTATAAAATTGTTAGACAAATAAATTCAGGAAAAAAGTTTTACATGAAGTAACAAGGAAAGAAACTACCCTAGAAGACTTTACGGTTCATTCAAAGAGGGTACCTTTGGACTAGCAGTTGAGCGGGCACATCTCTGCTCAAATGCTTTACGTCCTTAAACGGCCATTTTTCAAGACCCTGTCTAGTCTTGACTTGAACTGATCAACAGATTCACTGTTGACAACTTCCACTGGAAGTGCGTTCCAACTACCGCAGATACTGTATGTGAAAAATTTTCCACACAGATCGCGGTTGTAACGCTTCAGTTCAAGTTTAAAGCCGTGATTTCTTGTTCTGCTCTCAACAAGTGTGAAAATATGCCTGTAGTCAACATTATCGAACCCTCGAAGTATTTTGAAAACTTCGATGAGCTGACCACGCAGTCTGCGGGTTTCCAACGAGAATAGATCTAATTTCCTTAATCTATCTTCATAACTTTTATGTCCGATCGAGGGAATCAGTATGGTTGCCCTGGCTTGCACGCGTTCCAATCTCGCGATGTCCTTTCTAATTGAAGGACTCCAGAATTGTACGGCATACTCCAGGTGCGGTCGGAGAAGTGAGTTGTACAAACACAGTATAATCTCCTTGTTCTGATATCCAAACTGGCGCTTTATGTAGCCTAGCATCCTTTGGGCCTTTTTCTCCGCTTCAATGCATTGTTTCTAGAACTTGAGGTCACTAAGAATTGTTACACCCAAGTCCTTCTCAGTGTCGGTGGATTCAATAGCAGTGCGCTTAAGGATATACTGAGATTGGGGGTTTCGGTGGCCGATATACATCACTCTGCATTTGTTCACGTTAAAAGGCATTTTCCATGTGTCCGACCACTCCCCAATCTTCCCAAGATCTTCCTGCAGGCGGGCAGTATTTCCATCCTTTGCAACGTTCATACCAAGCTTGGTATCGTCGGAAAATTTGGAAATCTTGGCAACCATGTCACCGTCCATGTCTCAGGACAGAACCTTGAGGCACCCCGCTAGTAACTGGCACCCACTCAGAAGCCTGTCCATTCACCACCACCCGTTGCCGTCTGCCACTTAACCAGTTCTCTATCCAGCCGGCTACTTTTCCGTTTATGCCCAGCGCTCGCACTTTCCGGAGAAGGCGGCGGTGCAGTACCTTATCAAAGGCTTTCTGAAAGTCTAAGTAGACCACATCCGCTGCCTTGTCTCGATCGTGCTCACTGAAGACGAAGTGGAAGAATTCCACAAGGTTCGTCAGGCATGACCGTTGCCTTCAGGAGCCGTGCTGGGAACTCCTCAGTAGCAGCTTTGACTCTAAATGCGACGTCGTTTTGTCTACCATGATGCTTTCCATGAGTTTACCGACTATCGAAGTCAGACATAGGTAGGTAGGTAGTTCGACGGTTGGCTACGGTCTCCTTTCTTGAAGATAGGAGTCACCTTCACTTCACGCTAGTCTCTAGGAACGCATTCGGTCCAGATTTACATGTTGAAGATTGCGCTCAGGTGTCGTGACACTTGATCGCGCACTTCTTTCAACACTTTAGGTAGAAACCCATCCGGGCCAGGTGACTTATTCGTCATTAGGTCATTGATCTTCTTTTCTATTTCTCCTTCGGTGAAGTCCATATCCTCCAGCTTTTTCCCCGAGTAGGAACTCGTTGGCTGGGGGATGGGACCACACTCTTCAGTAAACACTGAAGAGAAGTAGTCGTTGAGGAGGTTAGCATTTTCTGCATCTGAGTGCTTTAATGTCCCCTCCTCATTCCTCAAAGGGCCAATCGTTCGACGGATTGGTTTATGGCTGTTTACATATCCAAAGAACTTGGAATTCTCTTTACAAAGTCTCGCCATTCGGAGTACCTCAAACCGCTTAGCCGCCCTTATGCTGGACTTCACTTTCCTGGCTAGCCCCCGGTATTCGTCAAAGTCACCCAAGATCTTCGATTGCCGGTACACATTTCTCTTCTCCCTATTCAGTTGGCCGATTTCTCGATTAAACCACTTTGGTTGAACAGAAGACCGACGGGGGCATTTCAAAGGGATGAAACGCGATTGAAGACTCATGAATGTGGTTTTGAAACTGTTCCACGAGTCTCCAACAGCATCGCACACTTCTAGCCTCGCATCAGTCAGTCCAGCACGAAAACATGCAAAGTCTGCTCTTCTCAAATCAAGTTTTCTCGATTTACTAGTTGCAGGCCCTCTCTAAACAATCGTCGGTAATTGAATATTAATATACACACAACGGAAGGAACTTGAAACTTAGAATGGTGGGGATTTCTAGTTCTCTACCTGCTGAAGTTGCTGTTACAGTAGTCAAAGAAAAGTTAGATGAATTTCCTATTTCTTTAGAAAAAGACCTGTTAGCTTGCGTTACCAATGGTGCAGCTGTGATGAATAAATCCGGAATATTACGTGAATGTGAACTTCAACTGTGCTATGTACATGGAATTCACTTAGCAGTGTATGATGCTTTGTATTAGAAATCATCTACCCACCTTGCAATCACCTTTTCGGATAAAAGCCAATGTGAAGTAGATTGCCAAAGGGATGACACATATGAAAGGGAAGAATATTTTAATCTTGGTATTGAGATTGAAAATGTTACTATGTCTGACTCTGAACACTTTGATGAAAATTTATTCGAAATAGATATATCATCTGAATTGAACAAAATAGACGTGCCTCAAATTATCCATAAAATCAGAAAAATAGCAAAAATGTTTTGGAAGTCACCTGTGAAGAATAACATGTTGCAAGAATATGTCAAACAAGAACAAGCAAAAACATTACATCTATTTTTGGATTCTAAAATTAGGTGGAACAGTCTTTAAGACATGTTAGAAGGTTTTATGAAAATAAGACCATACATGTTGAAAGCTCTCATTAATCTCATTGAAAATAAAGATAATTTTAACTTTAATAAACAGGAAGTTGATGTAATTCGTGTATCGTGGCATCGCTAGAACCATTAAAACTTGCTGTTGAAAACTTAGGGAAAAGAGAAGCGAAATAACTTTCAGCAGAATATATTATTTTTTTTGTCTTAAACGAGAAATAAACGGGTCTCTTACATTACCACAATGGTGGAAAAAATATAAAAGGTTCACAAGTGACATCAGTTTGCCAGCCTTACCTAATAAGGTAATGATAATTTTATCAGCGAATGTTTCATCGCCTTTCTGGAGAGCATGCTAATTCTCTTTCTAGCGAAGTAGATGAACTTGATTATGTACAAGAATCATCAGTTGTCCCTCTCTAGAATGCAATGACTTTAGCTGACAAGCCAGATACATTTCTTAAAGTATCCGAGGCAAAGAGTAAGACACCAAAAAAACACCTACAAATAGCCAAACAAGGTGATGCAAAACAGTTAATTAGCAAGTTTCGAAGGAACGGGACTAAAGGCTCAGAAAAGGCTCTTCTTTTGAGTGCTTTAAAAACCATTCCACCCACCTCAATAGTCTGAAAGGGCGTTCTCAACAGCAGGACCTTTTTTTTGAGTAAATTGAGTACGAACAATTTTTTTTGTCATATTCATTATTCAGTTTTTTTATGTTAAAACTATTTTCTTTGGGATGTGAGGGGTGGGGGGGATTTAAGTTTGTAACAATACAAAGTTTACTTTTTGTTATACATATACTCTATTGCATTCATTAGTCAGCAATAATTTGCTTTGATGGATATGAATTTGTATTTTTTGATAAATATACAATTCACACAAACATTTTATTTTAATTTATCTTAAACGAAAGAGAACATAAATTTTAAAAAATATATCATTATCATTATCACTAACTCTATAATTTAAGAAGGGGATTTTTTGAGTATTTGAATAATAATTCCATCTTAGTTTGGTTATGACTTATGTTTTTTATCAAAGTTATTTCTAATAATTTTTTTATAATATCAAAACACAAAATGGTGAAGTTCAGAAATAAATATAAGTATCGAAATTTTGTGAATTTTTTAAAACCCAAAGAATTATAAATGGTGAAGTTCAGAAAATTTATTTTTATATATCTTCTTCTTCTATACGAGTACCTCTATATTTTAGCAATGTGATATTTTGAAAGGGGGGAAATTTAATTTAGAGTTCCTTTTTTAAATTATTATAATTGGCAAAGTTCAGAAATTTATAAAAAATTAACCATGGCCGCTTTTTTTAGAATTTAAATTTTAATCTTAGTAGCGAAGCGCAACTTTCCTCGTAGGACAGAGTGGCGAAGCCATTGCCTGGTTATTATATATTTTAATTTTAAAATTAAATTATCAATCTTATCCTGGAATTTCCCGGGATCTAGGGAAGAGAGAATATTTTTTCCCGGAATCCGCGAGAAGCAAAAATCCCGGGAAATGAGAAGCCTTAGTAATAATGGTGTGAAACCTGCTCGTAAAGCATTTAGAACGAGTTTATTTGGAAATTTTTTCTCGCACAATGAGGGACAAGAAACATCATTATTATTATTAGAAAATAATAATAATAATATAATAATAAAAATAATAATCATAATAATAATAATGTCTCTTCTCCATCATTATTGTTATTATAAAATAATAATTATTATTGCTCAAAGGGTTGTTAATTATACGTCACCCGTTTTCTTTTTACCCTTTTCTTCTTCTTCCTTTTTATTTTATTCTTCTTTTCTTTTTCTTTTTCTCTTCTCTTTTTTTTCTTTTTATTCTTTTTCTCTTCTTATTCTTATTATGATGATTAATATAGAACTTAAAAACCATCCAATATCAACAGGTCCATTCTAGTGGAACATATTCATTTAATGTCCAAGTCTGAAATAAACCAATACGGGTCTTGGACGCATTCGGCTAGAGCGAGGTTTCCCAAACTCTTTTAACCAATGGCCGACTTTGAACCCAGAATTTTTTTGTGGCCCATGAAATAATTAGAGCCCCCAAAATATTTAAATTTTACATATGCATAATATATTCAATAAAGATACCAGTCATGTCTATTTATTGCGCAAACACTATTCCACAAACATAAAAAATATTTTGCATCTCCAATGAAACAACCATTTCTAACCATTATATATTTTCACAATTTTATAATATAATATATAACAAAAAACTTTCATTAGCGAATAAAAAAATAAAAAGTCAAAGACAAAGATAAAAAAAATTATTTCAAAATATAGAACCCTTTTCAAAATAAGAAAAACTATAACAAAATTGAGTTTCAAATGCATTTATTGAATGAGATTCTTGTGGCTGATGCAGCATAGCAAATTTTTCTATGTCATGATCTATGTTTGTTAAAAACAGACGAAGATCGCCTCGAACTACAATTTCTAAGTGGTTTCATTATTTTTACAATAGCCGAAAGACTGTTAAAACCTGATTCACCTAGGTAGGACGTTGGAAAGGCAATAATATATAATTTAACATTCTCCCAGAGCAATGAAAATCTGGCTGCAATTTCATAACTTGTCTACAAGTTATAAGTCCGTGTTTAAACTTAGTTCGAGCAGTTTGATTACTCTGCAACTCAATTAGGTTTTCTTGTAGTATGAAGTCAACATCAGCTGCATCTGTATCAAATGGGTCTACCACCCAACTAGGAATTTTCATTTCTAGGAGATCTTTGAACCTAATTTCCACATCATCGCGCAGCTTTTTTTAAATGATCGATGTAAATGAAGATATCATCTTCATGCAGCTCATCAAGAATGGCAATACTTGGAAAATGTAGCATCTCATTACGCCCGATATTAATATTGAACAAACGAAGCTTTCCAAGATGAGTAGTGATTGTCTCTTTGCAAGTTCAAAGATTCGTACTTTTTCCTTGTAGTTGGTTCAGCATATGTAGCTTTTCAAATATATCTGAAAGATAGAAATGTCGGATTTTGCAGTTGTGATTTCCTTTCCAAGCTCCGTGCCATTCAGGAATAATTCAACACTTTCAAATAGTTCAACGAAGTCACGCATGCAATTACCTTCAGAGACCCATCTCACTGTATGCAAAATTAGTTTTCCAACCTCCTCATTACTTGCAAAAACTTGGCGGAATAGACGGTACTGAAGTGGCTTTGACTTGATAAGCTTGACAACCTTTATTACATTATTAAGAACATCTATCAAACATCCTCCCAATTTTGTTGCAATTAAATGTTGGCGATGAACCACGCAGTATATGCAAAACACATTAGAGACAGTCTCTTTAAATATGCAATAAAGTCTTTGTATCTACCTACCAGAGCAGCAGCGCCATCAGTTGCACATGCTATGACGTTACCCATTGAAATATTTTTTCTTGGAAATAGACCATTACTTCTTTAAATATCGTTTTTCTTTAGTATCTGTCACAAAACTGCGAGAAAAAAGCATTTCTTCTGAGTTCACTTTTATCATCAAAACACCTAACATACTCTATAAGAATGGCTTAATGATTAGGTAAAAGGGTTTCATCAATCTGTAACGCAAAATTACTTACCTGTTAAAGTGCAACTAGTTGATTTTCAATAACCTCTGTCCTTTCATCGATGCGTCTTGATACTGTATTGTTGCTCAACGGAATAGAATCAGTAATTTCTTGTGGACTCTGTAGCATTACAGTAAAAATCTCCACAGAAATTGAGGGCAAAATAAAATCTTCACCAATAGTATGAGGGTTTTCCGGGTTTAGCTATTAGCTTTGCAATTTCATAGGATGCGATGAAACCTTTGTCTAATTTATTCTGACACTTGAAGAATAAGGAGATAACAGTGTTCTGTATTTGGAAATCATTAGGAAGCTTTGAGAAATAATCTAATAATTTGTCTTTCTTTTGCTTGCGCCTACTATCCAGATGATATTTAAGTTTACCTGAGCGCATACTATCAAAAGAAAGCTGTGTCATACATATGAGACACATTGGCTATGTTATATTGCTTGAAGACTGTATAAAGCCGTAGGCTAAAAACTGGCTTGAGTATTGTGGGAATGGTTTCTTCTTATCGGCAATGGGTAGTCTGGGAGGAAAAAATGAATTGATAATAACTAGAATCTAAATAAAAGTATATTGTTATATGATTGGAAAATTGACTTTATATAATTAAGGATTGAACTGCCTATTTTAAGTAATAGTTATTCAGGATTGACTAAAATGATTTGAGGAAGCAATAAACTTAATGAAAGAAATACATAAAACTATCAGGGACGTATATTCTCTGTGTGCTACTTATGTACCACATAGGAAACACAATTAAACTTTAATTTTTTTATTAAAAATTAAATTCATCCAATAATATTTGGGGATTACCAATTATTTGCAATTGACTTTTTATGTCCGCTCTGGTATAGAAGCACAGACTATTGCGGAACTCACGGTACGGCCACTGAAAACTATAATTTACAATTTGTTATACAAAATAATTATAACTAATATTAGAGCTGATTAAAACAGTTGAAATACAAGTTGCTCACCTAATATAATAAAAAAAAAAACAGTGTAGAACAGTTATAATTGTACAGTAATAACTATAAAATTTTCTTTTTACAGTCAAAGAAAACGATATTTACAATGGCTGACTAATTAAAATCTTTAAAACACTAAGTATTAGGTTGAGGAATAAGTTCTTGCGTTTATTTTAATGTTGTGTTGATTTAAGTTTTGTTGCCGTGATTTGTGCACATATTAAGAAACAATAATAAATAATGAGGGCAAAATTTGCAAAGGTTAGGCTACGTCTCTTAACAGCGTAGACTATTAGGCTTTTGCTTAGGCTACGTCTTGAAGTTGAGTAATAAGTCATTGCGGTTTATTTAAAAGTTGTGTTGATTTAATTTGTGTTCTGTACCCTCAAAATGGAATGTCAAGTTGAAAGAAAGGCGCATTTTTGACACTTGTTGTTATTCATTTTCAATCGAGATGGGAAGAATGCAAATGCAGCCAAAGCTCGTCGCGATATTTGTGCTGTGTACGGAGAAAATGCTTTATCAGAAAGGACAACTCAATGGTGGTGTTCACGTTTCAAAAACGGTCATTTCAATCTTAATGACGAAGAACGTTCTGGTCGCCCCATTAAGTTGGATGAAGATCGATTGAACGATCTTCTTCATAAAAATCCTCGTCAATCGACTAGAGAATTGGCTGTACAATTGGCGTGTGATCAAAAAACTGTAGTGAATCACTTTTATTCGATGGGGAAAGTTAAAAAACTCGGTGCATGGGTTCCGCACGCTTTTAGCGAAAGCAACAAACCTTAACGCTCCTGCATCATCACTGGCGACGAAAATTGGTGTGTTTATGTCAACAAAACCATCGAAAACAATGGCTTAGCCCCAATAAAAAACCACTTCCGCGATCGAGGCAAGAACTTCATCCACGAAAGAAGATGCTGTGTGTGTGGTGGGATTGTGAAGTCATCATTCTTTATGAGCTCCTTGCGAACAACAAGATTGTCAATGCAGAACTCTACGTTCAACAAATGTATCGACTCGCCGAAGCTATTCGTGAAAAGCGACCTCATCGACGTTATGGAGTCCTTCTGCAACACGACACTGCTCGTCCTCACATTGCCAATGTGACATAAGACGCCATCCAAACGCGTAATTGGAAAATCCTGTCGCATCCTCCACATTCGTCAGACTTGGCTCCATCGGATTTCCATCTGTTCCGATCGCTCTCCAACAATTTTCGCGGCGTTTCGTTCAATACTGATGTGGAATTAAGAACTTGGTTAGACGAATTCTTCGAGTCAAAATCCAGAGATTTTTATTGCAGAGACATCGAAAAACTAGTTGAACATTGGGAAGAAGTCGTAAATAACAATGGAGAATACATTATTGATTAAATTGCATATTGTTATCAATTAAAAATTTAGTTTTTTTAAAATTGTTAATGGTAATGAATAAATTTAAAAAAAAAACACAAGAACTTATTCCTCAACCCAATAATTAGTAAATCACCATAATCTAATTATATTTTAATTATATTCATGAATATGCTTTCATTACTCCCAAGACTAGGAGTCAATAAAAGTTTTATGTTCCCTTTAATCAGCTGTAGCCCATATATTAGCCCTATGGCCAACTAAAAATTAAAAAAAATTCTGTGGCCCACCGGAAATTTGCCATGGTCCATTTTGACCATGTGGCTACAGGTTGGGAACAATGGGCTAGAGCCCCTTTAATAACCTCGGCGACAAGAACACTCGAGTAATATACAACGATTTTAGTTTTTTCGATGTTCTTTTACTATAAAGAAGAACTTCCTAACTTATCTCGAAGCCTTTCTGTATCATGGACACCTCGCAAGGGGGTATTATGCGTAGCATGAGTAACCTTGCTGCAGCTGACATCTGGAGAATTGTGTTCCCTCTTGCCCTCAACACCCGCAGTTTTCCCTAACGGCCCCAATGCATTCAGAAAGACCTTGGATATATATATATATATATATATATATATATATATATATATATATATATATATATATATATATATATATATATATATATATATATATATACGAAGGGCGGTCAATATGAGGAAAAGGGTTTTATTATTTTTCAATATAACTACCCTCGACTTCAATGCACTTGCGCCACTTCTCCCTGAGGCTTCGAATTCCCAACAACCAGAAATATCCCGATTTCTGTTCAATCCACTCCTGGACGGCGAGCTGGACATCTTCATCGTCCCCAAACCGGCGTCCACGCAGTGCAGCCTTGAGCTGGAGGAATAAAAAGTAGTCGCTAGGGGCCAGATCTGGACTGTAGGGGGATGGTTGAGCTCTTCGAATCCGCACTCGCACAGGGCAGCTTGTGCAACTCTGGCCTTGTGGACTTTGACAACGTTGAAGTGGATCATGGGGCGTGAGGTTTCTAGGGACCCAACGGGCAGAGATCTTGGTCATGGCCAAATTGTCGTAGATGATGTTGATAACACTTCCATGTGATATTCCAAGTTCTCGCTCGATCTCTTCGACTTTCATCCGTCGATTTTCGAGGATCATCCTCTCCACACGGGCCACATTGTATTGTCTCGTCGTTGGTCACGCCTGACGGGCATCCAGGATGGGGGTCATCTTCAAGGTAATCACGACCATGGCGGAACTCCCTATTCTAGTGAGCAATGGCTGCATAGGAAGGGGCTGTGTCAGTATACACTGCAACCATGCGTTCATGGATCTCTTTTGCATTCTTGTCTTCCTTGGTAAAAGAATTTGATCACTGCGCGGTGCTCAGCCTTCTCCATTGTTTAAAAGAGTTGTGACTGATGATCTGCGATCAGCTACTTCTTCTTAAATAGACGAGGCAGGAGCGTGCGGCTGCAGGTCCTGACTTGTCATAACTTGTCCCAACACCCTCACAAACAGCCATTCCCCTTCCTCTGTTTTGCCCTACCGATTCGCAAAACTTATTGACCACCCCTCGTGTATATATATATATATATATATATATATATATATATATATATATATATATATATATATATATATATATATATATATATATATATATATATATATCAACTCTCCAAAGCCTCTGAGGTGAAGAAATCGATTGAAATTTTCAAAACTAACATTTCTAAATAGCTATCCTACTGAATATACATGTTGTCTACCCCTCTACCCCCTAAAAAACCGGTACAATTTAGAAAAATTAATATCTTCTTAATTGCTACTAGAAACCTTCCATAAACATCATTATAAAGTTTAGTTTTGACTGAAATATCCAATATGACCTCCATTCTGATCCATGGCAGCTTGCGATTGAGGTCTCCTCTTAGAAATAGCCTTTGTAATAGACTCTCGTGGAACACTTTCCCCAGCAGCCAGAATTAGCCTACGAAGATGAATCATATTTTAAATTTTCTCACCACGGTAGACATTTTCTCATAATGCTGATCACACGAAAAAGTTGATGGATTTAAATCGTGAGTACTAGATACCCAGTTCTTTGGTCGATAGTGCCTGGAGTATGAGTCTTGAGTTTTATTATTGTTTCTTGGGAAATGTGAGAAGGGACACCATCTTGCGTAAACAAAGGATCATTTGTATTTTCCCATATTTCAGGTCGCATTTGAGACAAAATGATATCGTCATATTATTTTGAAAGAATTTTCCCACTACGAGTGATAAATATTATTGGGTTACACAAAATTTTACTACACAAGGGAAAAAAGCCCCAAAACCCCAACAATTGCAAGCCTATCGCTCTGTTCGAGTACCTAGGCAAGATACTAGAACGTATGGTCAACACCCGTCTCTGGAATTTCTGGAGGAGAGGTACTAGTTCTCCCCCTGCCAATATGGCTTCAGGAGTGGCCGGTCCACTGAATTTGTTGTGACAGAAAACATTATCCATCAGTAGGGACGTAGAGAAGGCCTTCGACAAGGTGTGGCAAGAGGAAGTCCGTTAGAAACTAGCCAACAACACAGAGATCCCTCTCTGCCATAGAAGGCTTCTCTCCCACTACTTTACAGACTGGGAATGACACATAGGATAAAACAACACAACGTTACGCTTATTTAAACCACATACAGACGTACCTCAGGGTAGCGTACTGGCACCTACATTCTTTATAAGGTAAATAAATGAACCCCACGCCCACCCGAAAACTGAAGACACCCATACATACTGACCTATGCCGACGACGATGCCATTCTTGTCAGCGGCCAGGGACAAAACAGAATCACACACCACCAGAAATAATCCTAAAATAAAAGACAGAGTATGAGGATAAGTGGCTCATAGTTACAAATCCTCAGAAAACATAGGTGACACTACAGCACATGCAATCACTACATGCACAACATACAAATATACACACACAACTCCCCCAATAAGATTCCACACACAACAAAACATCATTCAAACAAGGGCCCAACACAGTAACAGGAAGGTGCAGTGGTTCGATCCTGCCAGTCGAATACTACAAATACACTTATACAAAACTCTAGTTAGACGACTCTTACATATTCACCAATCACACTCGTAGTTGCGAGTCACACAGCGCAGAGGGCACCATAGCGCATTCAGAACTCTGCTCTTAAACACGCATGTCGCTCTCCCATGAACACACAAATGGCCACATTACATGAAAACAACAAACTAACACCACTCAACACACACTTACATGCGTCTAACGCGAGAACTGGAGAAACTCGCATAAGACCCGACATACACACAAGACAACACGCTGCGATGACATTGAGATACCCTGCAGCCCTCGACTACTCCCGGCCAATACCTATCCACACATAAGTTAACTGTAACATGAACAGCACGTTTCCATGAATGTGCACCTCTCCTTCCACCGCCCCCCTCCCCATCCTCCAACCGCTCCAGTCGTAACCCAATATCTTAACCTACACGGACAAAAACACCACGCATCGGTGTATAGCCACCGACCTCTCAACTGTCCCTATCCCCTTTTATGTTTTTTCCGAACGTTTATTAAAAGAAGAGAAAAAAAAGCATTGTATATGTTTAACTTCTTACTCCTATAGTGTTTTAATGAACATTTTTTTTTATCGATATTCATGACATGGTCATAATTTATCTTCAGTCATAGAAAGTCCATATAGGCACTGATGAGGGTATGCATAGCATTAAATAAATCAACCGAATTTCCGTACTCATGAAGACCTCATAGCCTACGCATAGCGTTAAATAAATCAATCGATTTTCTGTACCTATGGAGACCTCATAGCCTACGCATAGCGTTAAATAAATCAATCGAAATTCCGTAGCCATAGAGATCCCATAGCCTTGCATAGTTAAATTAATCAACCGAATTTCCGTAGTCATAGAGATTCCATAACCTCGCATAGCGTTAAATAAATTAACCGATTCCAGGGAGGGCTGTATTCGCCTTCACACAGTACTTGAAACGCTGGCGGGGCCAACCCTGGTTTCGCTTTCCTGAGGAGAGCTCTCCGTACACATGCTCCTGAATATATTCAGGAGCCGGGAGCGACGGGTAAACACGTCTGTTCGTAATAGCCCTTACGAACATAGCGTTAACTAAATCAACCGAATTTCCGTGACCCTAGTGATCTCATAGCCATAGCGTTAAATAACTCAATCGAATTTCCGTAGTCATAGAGATCCCATAGCCTCGCATAACGTTAAATTAATCAACTGAATTTCCGTAAACATAGATACATCATAGTCTACGCATAGCGATAAATAAATCAACCAAATTTCCGTAGCCACGGAGACCTCATAGCCTACACA
This sequence comes from Ceratothoa steindachneri, assembly GCA_963969495.1. Taxonomy (NCBI): domain Eukaryota; kingdom Metazoa; phylum Arthropoda; class Malacostraca; order Isopoda; family Cymothoidae; genus Ceratothoa; species Ceratothoa steindachneri. Next base: position 37,719,000 of record OZ018320.1, read on the forward strand.
TAGCGTTAAATAAATCAATCGAATTCCTGTAGCCATGGAGACCTCATTGCCTACGCATAGCGTTAAATAAATCAGCTGAATTTCCGTAGCCATAGGACCTCATAGCCTAAGCATAGAATTAAATAAATCAACCGAATTTCCGTTGCCATAGAAACATCGTAGCCTACGTTTAGCGTTATATAAATATGTCAAATATTGGTATTCATAGATGTCTCAAAGTTTTGAAATGACGTTATATAAATCCACTGAATTTCCGTAGTCATATAAACCACATAGCCTAAGCATAGCATTAAATAAATCAATTCATTTTTCCCTGCCATAGAACAACAGCCTACTTATAACGTTAATTAAATGAATAAACAGAATTTCCGTTTTCATAGAATGTCTCATTGTCTTCACATAACGTTATATAATTCAATCGAATTTCCGTAGCCATACAAACCACATAGCCTACGCATACTGTTAAATAAATTAATCGAATTTCCGTAGGCATAGAAACCATATGGCCTACGCAAAGCGTTAAATGATCAAGCGAATTTCCGTTGCCATAGTGACTTCATATTACAAGAATATCGGCTTTTATTCATCGGGCAAAACTTTGTGTGCAATTCTGTATCACACTTAACAAGTTAGACAGTTTACGTTAGGAACTTTATTTTGTCCTCCTTTTTATTCACTTTTCCACCCGCCTTCGTGTCATTTCCAAATTCAGGTAAGGTGCTCACAAAATCAGTATCTCTATCGTTGATATAAATAATAAAGTTAATGGACCCAGAACCAGTCACGCATTGCCACGCTACACTTAATTACATTTCTATGTTTTCCTTCTATCATTATTATAATTATTGTTATTATTATTAGTTGTAGTAGTTGTATTCGCCTCTACTGATTTAACCCGATTGATTTATGTATTTGGGACTTGCAGTTTCGTTCCAACTCACGTCAGTGATAACTTCTCATCTGCCCTTTATTCTTCAGGGACATCATTTATTCATTACTTGAAAGTTGCGATGATATTCCACACGATAATGTGAAATTCATTGATAACATTTAATGGAGACCTTTTGTGTTACTAATGTTTTCGTTCACCGTTTTTTAGATTTACATATGAGTTAGTATGGCCTTTCTGCGCTTCTATTTGTTTTATTTATAACAATTGATTGAACTAATGTAGTCATTTCAATGTAGTTTTCAATTTTATCAATCCAAATAAAATGGAATCGAGAACCTAGTTAACTTAAATTTATTCCACTAAGATCAAACAAAACGCATACCTTAGATTAGATACGAATCCAAATTCTCCAAACTCGAAAATGGAATTTAAACACTGGGAAACAAACCCCTTGAAAGCTTTCCCTTGGAATATAGAGATAGAGTTGTAGATAGAGGAGTGTAATAAAAAGGGACGATGGAAAAATAAAAAAAAGGAGAGTACCGTGGGACGAGTTGAGAAGAACCTTCTGCGTCGCCCCACAACCACTGACGAGCGGCTTATTGCTTGCACCATCCTGAATATAAAAAGACTCATTCATACAAAGCTTTTAAAACTCTCACTTGCATGGACTTCTCTGCACGCTACAGAGCTCCTGATATAGGAACATATTTCTGCTGAGACTTATATTCATGCAGCCATTGCAGAACTTAAGAAATAGCTCGCAGAGAAAAGGAATGCATTGTTTACGAGACAACTGATTGCTACAAGGCGGCAAAAGGTTTCTGAATCATTGGATGTATTTCTTCAAGAGCTAAACCGAATGAGCATGAATTGGGATCTAAAATCTGTATCATTTGAAGAATACAGAATGGAACTTGTCCATGACGCTTTTATAAATGGAATAACCTCTTCTATAATCCGACAGCGTCTCTTGGAAAATCAAACTGTGATTCTTACATACACATTTGGCAAAAAGTATAAAGCACCCTATGGAATCATTTATATAATGAAAATAGACTTTTGGGGAAAATTAATTTAGTATATATATATACATATATATATATATATATATATATATATATATATATATATATATATATATATATATAATTATTTTATTACTTAGTAAGGTCCCCTTTTGCTTTAATTACAATCGTAATTGTTCGTGGCATCGATTTAACCATATTTTCCCCATTCAGCTTGTAATTTTTCGTGCAGTTTTTTATTTCTTCCCTGGCATAAAAAAAAAACATTTCCTTTGGCCCTGTTGAAGACATGCAGCTCCATACCAGGATTAAATGCCTCTCTAACTCTTCATCTCACAAAGGTAGCCCAGGAAGTGCTGAGAATTTTCAAGATTGTTTCAAAATGTAAAATTGTTAACTAATCTTTTTTACAAGATATATGAAATTGAATTACATGCCGGGTGACAGTCAAAAATGTCCTCTCATTTATAAGGCTGTAATTTGTTAGCCATTAAAGCTTGAAGGTAAAAATAAGTATCATTATAAAAAAAAATATTTGAAATTTTACGAATATTAGCTAGCTTTTTAACATTCGAAATGGCCACCACAGGACTCTATGCACTTTTTTATTAATACTATTAGCAAATTTTCTTGACATTCTTCAAAATATTGACATTGATGATGTATTTATTTCTCGAAACTGATTCCTCAGTTCCGCGATATTAGATGATACAGCTCGAAATAGGCTTTCTTTGACAAAACTCCATAGAAAGTAGTCGAAAGGTCACAAGTCAGGTGACCTGACCGACCAGGGGAAATTTGTCCTATGTGACATCAGTCGTTGAAGAAATCGAGCCTTCAACCATGTCATGGTGGCACATGCTGTAACGCCACCTGGCTAAAACCATTCGTCAAGATACATACGAGTATGTGGTATTGGCAAAAATGCGTTTGAGCATAGGATATCCAGCAACGTTAATTGACTGAGCTTGTCCTGTTTCATGGTCCTCAAAGAAATAAAGCCCATAAATCTAATTTCTACTTAGTTCACACCATAGTTAACTTTGGGTTTGTAATGGTTTTTGAAAACGATTATTTGGTTTATTAGTGACCACTTCCAATAATTCTGTTTATTTTGCATGCCTTTCAGGTAAATATGACATTCATCACTGAAAATTATGTTATTCAATACCAATTATTATCGCAGGTTTCTTTGACCCTAAGGCAAAATGACTTTTGTATGGATTTAAATTAAGATCGCTTTGCTATTTAAATACTCGTATGTCTCAGCAGCCAATTTTCTCACTGACTTTGTTTCATCAGCATCAATTAAAGTTCTTGCCTTCTCAATATTCGTTTCCGTCCTCACACTTTTCTTAAGACCGGAATTACCTTTATTCAAATTACGAATTGTGCTGTCTGCATTCCACTTGACGTATTTTTTTCTGGATTGTGTTTTTGTCTAATCGTAGACCATTTGAAAATGACGAATTGATTTGATTATGGAATCATGTCGAATCATTAAGTTCACGACAAACCTGCGCTGTTCAAAAGTTAATTGTGCCATTTTGAGAACATAGAACAGAACTGTTTAATATCTGCATAGATAGGCTATCCACTGCAAGGCTAAGCTACCTACACAAGTTAATAAAATTTCAGATATTGTTCTTTGTAACGACACTTATTTCTACCTTCAAGCTTTAATGGGTAGCGAATTACAGCCTTATCAAAGCGGGAATATTTTTGGCTGTCACCCGGTATAAAACAACAATAAAATAGTCTTTATATATACATGATAATTACTTTCATCTGACCAGATGACTTTAGACCATTGATCATTTGCCCCTGGTGATACTTTTGAACTCGAAGCTTTAATTACCTTCCCAGCTAGTTGGTAATGATAGATGTCTTCTCTAGGTGTTGTAAGACGTTGTATGCCACTTCTTTTCCTTCATACAAAGTTGTATAGTGGTTTCGAAAGCATATCTTGAACATTTTATTTGTTTTTAGCAATTTATACATAAGGAGAAGTTACATTTGCGTTCTCTGTGCTTGTGTAAGTTCTTTAGTTTTAGTCACATTACTTATTTAGAACGATATTGAAAACAAATTGACAATAGTTATAAATTTAAGCTAAAACATAGAAATATTGGTTAAATTCTAATTTTCGGAACATATTTTATAATGACACGTCATTATGTAAAATACCATTAATTCAAACATATCACAAAATATTCAAACATATTGGCAAAATACACTTTATTATCATGAATATTTTGAAATACTATGATAAATAATAAACATTTTGTTTAAATTTATTAAATATATAAATATATGAGGGGTGCTTTATACTTTTGGACAAGGGTTATGTATAGATTGAGACAAAAGAGTTTCTAGTTCAACGTAATTCTAAATCATTCCAGTTAGCTGATCAATTTGTATAGCTACAGCTCTTCATCTGTGTCCCCAAGCAGGCTAGTAATGCCATCAGATATAAACAAGTAAAAGGAGATTTGCTTCTTATTATTTTGAAATATGTATGGATATATAGTTATTGAGGCGGATGAAATAGACCGTTAGAAAAAGCGAATGGGAATCGACTACTCTTCTACAGTTATCATATATATTGATCTAGATTCGTACCCACTTCCAAAAATACCAAGTATGGTGAATTAACTGACAGAATATAGGATCTTCTCAACATTTAACTTCAAGAGTGCTTATTATCAAGTACGTATTTGTAAGTCAGACAAGCCTTTCACTGCTTTTGAAGCCAGGGAGGAAATCAACCAGTGTGCCGTTTCGTATTATAGAGTTGCTGTTTTCAAAAGACTATTAACAAGCTTGTTGTGGGAGAGAACTTTTCCGATGCATTTCCTTACCTCGATAACTTTATCAATATTGGCAGAAACAAACATGATAGTATCAGTGTGCATTATGAATTTAGATAAGCTATTCCAATGATTGGCCACCTTGTTAGTGATTTTTAACTGTTTGGAGCTTGAATCCATTATTTCTTGTCTTATTCGAGTTATTAAGTTTAAAGAATGATTCACATTTAACATCGGAAAAATCGTTCAATATCTTAAAAATTTTTATCAATTCTGCCATCAATTTACGCGACTCCTGTGACAGCAGCTTTAACTTGTTTGTCTTTATATGATCTCTGTTTTAATCAGGCAACAATCTTAATTGCACGAGAGTCACCATTTGAAGTATTCATCATCTTTTCGAAGACAGGGACAGCATAGATGCGCCACATATGTAGGCCTGGTGCGACCTCAAGAAGGATTTGTACAGTGGGACAAGCCTCGATTTCTACTTGTAGGAGAAACAACTATAGATAAAATCTAAAACTTGGTTGGCCTTTTTCCATCCCCCTCATATATCGTTATGAAAATATTAAATCGCTGTTGATGGAGACTCCTAAAGCTTTTTCAGTGTCCACTTTAAGCATAGATATTCGTGACATCATATACTTAAAGTTTCGATTCCTGATCTGGCTTGAAAGATATTACGCTTTCCTGTAATGAGTCCCATCTGCTATTTAATTGATTATATATTTAATTATCCATTATTTTGTTGAGTGGTCGTAGAATTTTATTTTTGTCAGAAATTGTAACTACTTCTTCTAGTTTCATATCATAAGTGAATTTCGAGATTATACCCAAAAGTTCATCGTTTATACCATTAACATACATTAAAAATAGAAGTTATCCTAGTACAGATCCATGAGAGACTCCAATAGATGATGCCTTCCCCACGAATCAAATTCGCTTTTATGGCGCCATCTTACTCGGTGCTTCGGAAAGAAAATAGAGAGGGAATATGTGAAATGCTTAGATGCTAATTTGCAAGAGATGGAGAGAAAAGTCTTATTAATAGGTAAACTTTTCACACAAAATCTTATTCACATTTATATTTGTTTGCCTTCAGTTGTACACACAAATAGATTAACAGCATGCGCTTAAATAAAGGGCGAGTATCACATATACCAGGGACTTAAATGTTACGTAACAATCACGAATTTTCAATAATGAACTTTAAAGATGCAAAATGAATCAAACACAAATGAAACATGCTAATTTAATGAAATACTAACTTTAAAGAAGTTATTTTGGTTAAAAACAATAGCACACAATTTTTATAACAAACCGAGACTGGAATGAAAAATTCTACCTCATGTTATAAGACCCAACGTAAACAAAACAGAAAATATATTAAATATAACGCTCTCACCAGAGAGTAAAAAGAAAAAAAAACAGAAATTTACAAAACAAACAAACAATATACACTATATTTGCAAAGATGCAACAAAATAATTACAGCTGCCGAATGGAGAGTGATTGTAAACACATCCGAACTCTATGAGAGCTTGGTTTGAATTAGATCATTCAAGAGATTATGCCACTGACCAACAAGAAAGCTCTTCAATGCACTCTAGGCATGTTGACATACTATGCACAATAAATCCATAAATTTTATGGCTGCTCGTCGCTAGTAATCTCTAATGTGACTTTGAAAATGTGTAACTTCTGAAAAAAGCCCCATACACCTTTATGCTCACCTTTAGGAGAAAGCAAGATCAACGGGATGCCCCCTTGGTCTTACGTTCAAAATGTGTACCCACTTACTGTCATTACATACGCTCCCCCCCAACGCAAAATAGGGGGAGGAAGAATTGTAAAAACCTTCCAGAAGGGTCTGTCTTAAAATATGTAACCAATTCCTCTAAAGATCCACAAACGAGACAAGAACAGAATGGCTCAGTGGGGCGCGACTACCACCGTTGTATCTTAAAATTCAAAACAAAGTAATAAAAAAATGGTCAGTCATCGATATAAACTAAAATATAATGAATTAATAATGCCCAAAATAATAATGATAGTCGATGAATAATACTACATATAAAAATCTAGAAATAAGAACATAAACTAAGGACCAGTTGTTCCTTTAAATTACAAACTATAATAGAATATTTATATAATATAACTAAATTATTATTATTGAGTATGTGGATGACAAGAACTCTTTCAATCATTGTAATACGATTCATGGGTAAAACTGATATATATATATATATATATATATATATATATATATATATATATATATATATATATATATATATATATATATATAGGTAAACTTTTCACTAAAAATATTATTCACATTTATATTTGTTCGCCTTCACTTGTACACACAAATAGATTAACAGCGAGAGGAGAGGTTGAATGATTGTGGCGGTGGTCACCAGTGTTCCAAGTTGGAACAAATATTTCTTCTCTGCTACATGAATCCAAGTTCGGGATGCGAGTTCGTCTGAGGGTGTCTACCAAATAAGTTCGTATTTGGATTTATAAACAAGTCGATATTAATAACTTTATTTTAAACTTGAGGTTTAATAAGATGAATGGCTGAAGTTGGTGAGCTTGTGAATCCTATCCACCGCGGAAGGCAGTCCTCAAGAAGGATGGAGCACAACGTGAAGACTAAGTGATTTAATCGAATGTATGGAGTGTGAGACTGACTGTGTGAGTAATGTAATTGTTTTATATGTGTAGAGAAAGTGGGCGTGACCAATGTGTTTTTTGGGGAGGAGCTTTGTCTGGAGTGAATGTTCGTTGATGTGTGTTCGAGAGAGAGAGAGAGAGAGAGAGAGAGAAAGAGAGAGAGAGAGAGAGAGAGAGAGAGAGAGTGAGAGAGAGAGAGAGAGAGAGAGAGAGAGCAGAGATTCCCTATCAAAGGAATTTATGGGAGGATAGCTAGATAGTTAGAAAAGGAATGATAATAAAGTCGGGTGAAAGTCTGGGAAATGTTTATTATAGGATTCAGTGGTATTAATATACAAATATAACGAAAAAGTTAAATGACAGTTTTAGTTTTGTGGTAACCGAGGTTGTTGTGACCTACAAAGAAGCTAAGGGCAAAATCAATGGGAGATCCGGTCGGAACAACGTGTACAAGAGTGTGTGCAATTTTTGTGTAAATGGATCAATATATATATATATATATATATATATATATATATATATATATATATATATATATATATATATATATATATATATATATATATATATTGCAAAAAGTAATAATAATAAATCACTATATTTTAATCTAATTTATTTAAAAAAAAAACAGGTCTAGTTTCGGCATGATGATGTCATTATCAACTGTATAATGAAATGCAATGCAAGCGACTCCACTATAGAAAGGTGAACACAGGACTAAACAAAATAAAAACCGAGGAAACAAACTGGAAAACATAAATATTTGCGTGGATCTAGGGGCAACTTTCTAATCCCCGCGGAGAACTGGTTACGGCGGTTTATAAATGAGTTTGGTAACATTATTCGAGATGTATTTGTTGAATTTATATTGCCTTTCATCTAAATTTAAATTATCGACTTTGTTAATGATGATTGATTCTAAAATTCTCCTCTCAATATAATTGTTTTATTTATAAATAATTTTAACTTGGTTAAAATCAATTCTGTCGTCAAAAATTCATTGAAATTGTTATTATCTAAGGACCATGCCAAAAGGATAATGACAATTTCAATGAATTTCTCCACAACCTGCATTTGTTACATCCATCGATAAAATACAAAGTAGAATGGGAAGAGAACAATTCCTTACCGTTTCTGGAAATCCTACAAATTCAAATGCCTACAGACATTTCTATTCATTTCATGACAAATATGTTAATATATCCCTTCTTTCTTCCCTTGATGATGAAATCAACCACCTTATCTGCAATTTCAATGAACTAAAATACCCATTTTATTTTATAAACAGATGCCATTCTAAGGCACAAAAAAACCTTTTATTCCATCTCCACACCTCAAAGGATTTTAAAAAATGTATTAGTTTCCCATATGCTACAGCCTATGGGAAATGACATAAATATTACATTTAAATATCCAAATACCATTCAAAAATACTTGAATAAACTGTGTCCCATCAGCGAGTACGCAGTCATATATCTAATCCCTTGCCAAAATTGTAATTTGTCATACATCGGAGAGTCTGGTCACTTTAGTAAGAGGATAAAAGAACACCGAACAGATATAAGAAGGGGTGCAATTTCCTGAAGCCTATTTGCGGACTTGCAAAATTTTGACCACAGAATTGATTTCAACGGAGTAAAAATTATTTATAAATTAAACAATTATATTGAGAGGAGAATTGCAGAATAAATCATCATTAGCAAAGTCGATAATTCCAATTTATCTTAAAGGTAATATAAATTCAACAAATACATCTCGAATAATGTTGCCAAACTCATTTATAAACCGCCGGAACCAGATCTCCGTGGGGATTAAAAATTTGCTCCCAGATCCACGCATATATTTATATTTTATCATGAATTCTTTTGCACATTCTTTCACGGTTTTTATATTTATTACGTCATTTTCAGAAACTTTCAATTGAATAAGTAAAAAAATAATTTTCACATATAGTAGTGTTCGATTGGTCATTTTACATTCGTTCTTTAAACGGCTTAAAAAATCATACTAACTCTTCAAGACTGACCTTTGAGATGTATTTTAAGTGGTTCAAGTTTTTTCTTCTATTAAGTTCTTAATGATACTATATTGATCTACAATCAACCTAAGCATATCAAGATTCAAATTCCATCTTGTTTCGACTTCTTAACGGATAGTATATCTCAATTTGCTTACTAGTTTATTTTGTTTTAATAAAGTAACAAGATCTTGCGACTACAGCATAACCTTTTGAATTTCATGGGCATATTTCTGCAAATAATCTTCATTGAATGTATGATGTAGAATTGTATTGATAATGTGAGATAAGCACTAAGTCTGTATAATTCTGCAACGTTTTGACTGTTTGCTCCTTAGTATGTTACTAAAGTTAGATTCTGCACTAAATCATCTTCTGACTCAACTTCTTTGCTTTATAGAATTATTTAATTTGAAGAAATGCTATTTCTGATATAAATAATACTGGTCAAAGATTTTTGAAAAATGCTTATTGGCTATAGGTTTAAAGATCCGTGGCATGTAATATTTTATTATATTATAATGTATAGTATGTTTTAAACTCTAATCCATATCTACTCTCTGCCTTTTTGCTTGACGCTTGTCATTATAATACAGCATGACAGCTTAGCAGAAGTATTTATACGAGTATCATTTAGTAGGAAAATAAATTAATATAAAATGCCTCACATGCATATCAATAACTTGCTCAATGAATATTTATCATAAGTTTAAAAAGTGTTTGACTAGGAAAATTACTTAACTTTTACCTCAAAATGTAAACTTGAATAGCACAAACACCTTCTATGAAGGTTGGAACAATATTACAATGAGGCTATGAGTGTAGTAAGAAACAAACTGCCGCAAGCCTGTTGGAACCGGTTGTGACACGTAGGTGTATCTTGAAAATTCCACTTCAGTAAGGTCATTAGATACTCTTTCGAGTAATGAGACCTTGCGCGGTTGCATTGACTTAGGCAGTGGCGGCCTTAGGTCAGGTTTTAGTATGACAAACGGTAATGGTAGCGGTCTGGATTGTTCTTCCAATCTTTGGTCAGTCAGGTCTTGAAGATGCTCACATTATTTGCACTAACAGTGTCTTAAGTTAGTCGGTTTCAGTGCTTCGTTGCCTAGCATATGAAAAAGTTGTCCTTGGGTCTACATTTGTGTTGTATCTGGAGTTTGAAGCTATGTCCTTGATTATTTGTGTTTAGTGCAGGTTGTATAAACATCCTTCCAAACTCACCGCAGGGTGAACATCTGGATCATGTCAGCTCTTTGTCGTCTAAACTCTTAGAGTTGGTACCCAAAGAGTTAAGAGTCGTTCTTCGTAGGATTTCTCTGATGGGCCTGTGACTAATCTCGTAGCATGATGTTGGACATATTCTAGTGCGTCTTTGTCCCTCTACAGCTTTGGGATCCACCACACCGGCCTTCGCCTTGCGACCGGTGCCTTCCGCACTTCCCCCATTGAGAGCCTGTTGGTCGATGCTGGGGAGATGCCACTCGCTCTGCGCCGCGTGCAGTGCATCACTCGCCTGTACGCGCGAGCCCGGCGCCTCCCTCAGTCGCCAACAGCTCTCACTGCATCCGCAGCTGATCTCGATGGTGCCTATGCCGCCGAGAGACGCCAGTCATACCCTAAGCCCTTTGGGTTTAGGGCCAGGAAACTCCTTCGAGAGCTAGATATAGCGCTCGGGCCGGTGGCGCCCCTGGTTCTGCCCAGGACGCCACCCTGGAGGGTACCACATTTGGCTATTTGTCGCCACGCCTCTGCTCCCAAAGCTTGTACTGCGCCGGGAGTATTGCGTTCGACCTTTTTGGAGCACACATCGTGTCACGCTGGAACCGTGCCAGTGTATACGGATGGCTCAAAGTCCCAAGAGGGGGTCGGCTTCCACGCCGTATCCCCTCTGTTTGAAGTCAGCGGGGCTCTACCAGGCACTGCGTCTGTCTTCACGGCCGAGCTGGTGGCAATACACCACTCGGTACGGGAGATTACGCGACGTGCCCGGTTCGGAGACCGGATTGTGATCTATAGCAACTCACAAAGCGCCCTGAGTGCTCTCGGGGCATTGGAATCTCCGCATCCCCTGGTTCGCGATATCCGTGACGCCACGGTTTTGGCGAGCCGGGCAGATGTCGAGATTATCTCCTGCTGGGTTCCTGGACATGTAGGAATTGCGGGGAATGAGCGTGCCGATGAGGGCGCCAAAGAGTCCGCGAGGACTCTGCGACCAGACCAGCGTTTCGCTCTTCCTCACACCGACTACATGGCAGGAATACGGGCAGCTCTTCGGACTGCTTGGCAAAGAAGATGGGAGACGGTCGAAGGGAACTTAAAGTTGCGTGCCATTTTGCCGCGACTGTTCCCATGGACCTATCCCCCAATGCCGCGGCGGCTTCAGGTTGCTTTCTGTCGTCTCCGAATCGGACACACTCGTGTGACGCATCGCTATCTGATGGAGCGCTCGCCTGCGCCCTATTGCAACGACTGCATCGTCCCCCAGACTGTTCGGCACATTCTTGTCGAATGTCCCAGTCTGGGTGATCTTCGCGCACGATACCTGTCCCAGTACCGGGATGGGCGGGGTCGCTACCGCCTGTCCCTTGTGCTCGGGACAGATTCGTGCACATTGACTCGTGGACTTGTTGACTTCTTGGGGGAGGCCGGCCTTCTCCCTATTATTTAAGCAAGGTTTGTTTGTTGTTTTTTTTGTGTTTTTTTGCATTTGTTTTTTTTTGTTTTGTTTTTTGTTTGTTTTTCTCCTTTAGTTGCACGCTCCTGCGCCGGGGGGACCTCTCCCCGACGCACCAGCTTGCTTCCTTTCCCCCTTTTGGGGTGTTGTTTTTTTTTCTCTCTTTAATTTTATTTTAAAGTAGCCTAGAACTAGGCCAGTTTTAATACGGCGACTAATGCCCAAGTAGGCAGTCGCCAGATGAGCTCTTAAAAAAAATAAATAAATAAATCTACAGCTTTGGTGTCCAGATGACTGATGCGTACTAAAGGATTGGGCGTACCAGTGATTTGTACAGGGAAAGGAATGCAATAGGGTCTAGAGCTTTAAAAGTATGCTTGATGGCTCCGAGGACACTTTTCGCTTTTTTTACTTGGGTTTGGGTGTGCTTAGAGAATGTCATTCCCGGAATCCTCCAAAGTTGTCATTAAGTGGTGGTGAATATTGTCCTCTAAGAGCATTGTGTACTCCTACCGAGGTTTTTATCTACTTAGATGCATTGTTTTACATTTGGTTGTGTTGAGCTTCATTTTCTTATTGTTAGCCCAACTTTGGAAACGGGTCAGGTCCTGAGGTAGCGTTGGGGTGTTTGAGGCATCCTGCGTCGGCCCTTGCTTTATTACAGAGAACATATTTGTGTTTTCTGCTTACATCAAGGTGGGGTTGTGCAGGTTGTCGTTGGTCGTTCACGAACAGCATAAACAAGAGGGGACCAAGGACCGATCCATGCGGGACACCGCTAATGACACTCACACTGTCCGAGATCTCCACATTGAACTTTACAGTTTGCTTACGTCTGTCAGGAAATTTTGTATCCACTGTTTGTACGTTCCTGTGATGCCATTCGCAGGGAATTTCGCCATGAGATTGCTATGAAATTGCTATTCTGGTCTCGGAAACCTTTTGATTGTTGGCCAGTGAATATAAGCAACCCATCACCAGTCCAATCTCTCCTTTGATTATTGACTAATGGGTGAAACTTCAGAAGACCTATGCTACGTTTTTAGTATTAAAGACAGTACTAATGGTGTTTTTAGGCATGTAGTCGTCATATATGGTTTCAGTTTGGCGCGGAAAGTACATATTTATAAGATAATCCACCTTAAAATAAGTCCGCCTTGCCTTCTGTTGATATGTAAAGAATTACTGATTTCAAACATTGGCAACCCTGATTTGAACCTAATGCTAGGATTTCGAATTGTTTTTGAACCCTAAGGTAATTATTTTAAAATGAGGAAGGCTTCAGCTCATACCTCACTTTAATTGCGGGGGTAGCCCCCTCCCCCTATTTTTAATCACCTAGTAGTATTAGCAATTCAAAAGCATAGCATTAGGTTGAAATCAGGAATTTTGGTGAAACTTCAGAAGACCTATGCGGTGTTTTTAGTATTAAAAACTACTAACGGTGGTTTTAAGCATAGTCGTCATATATGGTTTCGGTTTGGCACGGAAAGTACATATATTTAAAATACTCCACCTTGATGGGGTGAAAATAAAATTAAAATAAGTCATCCTTGCCTTCTCTTGATGTGTAAATAATTCATGATTTCAACCTAATGATAGGCTTTCGAATTGATTTTGAACCCTAAGTAATTATTTTGAAATGGGGGGACTCACTCCCCATACCTACCTTTAATTTGTGTGGGTTGCCCCCTCCCCCGGCTATTTTTAATCACCTAGTAGTAGTATTAGCAATTCGAAAGCCCAGCATTAGGTTGAAATCAGTGTTGCCAATATTTGAAATCATGTTTTCTTTCCACATCAAGAGAAGGCTAGATGGATTTATTTTAATTTCATTTTGACCTCATCAAGGTGGAATATCTTAAAATATGTACTTTCCACGCTAAACCGAAACCATATATGAAGACTAGAATGCCAAAAAACACCATTAGTATTGTTTTTAATATTAAAAGGTGGAGTATCTTAAATCTATGTACTTTCCGTGCCTAACTGAAGCCTTAAATGATGACTACAATTCCTTAAAACAGCATTAGTATTGTTTGTAATACTAAAAACACAGCGTAGGTCTTCTAACGTTTCACCGACTAATGTACATATCAATAACCCTGTAGTTCAAATTCACTCACATTTTCATTAAATTTATTTTCATTAACCCATGATTCTATTACACATATTATATCTATATCTTCATCAATAATATAACTAAATAACTCATATTTCTTATGTCTAAGACTACAAGCATTGGTATAAAGACAACTCAGCCCTCCTATCCCTAAAACACCTCTTTTAGAATGTATACTTTCCGCTCTATCTCCTCTGCATCTCTTTCCTTTCCCTTTCCCACCCTGTACTCTTGTATTTTCCTGACCACTATCAGTAACTAGTTTCCCGCCTGTAAAGACTTAATGACGCTATCTAGCTCCTGTCGCAACACTTCAACCCCAGCCCGGCTTAGATGCAGTTCATCTACAAACACTATCCCGACTCCTCGCACAGGGCTTTCACATAGTCATTCAGTCCATTTGCATGAGACAACCATTCTATCCTCATATCCAATCTCGGAAGCATAGCTGAAACAACGCCTTTCACTCATCCTTTCAACTAACCTTTTGTACCTCTGTCATAACTCACATGAACCCACCTTCTTTATATCATTTATTTCCAGATGCGTAATCACAACTGCATCCCTCTCATACCCAGACTATCATTTACACCAGCAACCGGCAAACAAACTCCCAGTCATTTCAATCTGCTCGCACTCAACTTCCTATCGAAATATATAATCTGAGAGTCACCCATCACAAGCACCTCAGTCATCCCCCCTCCCTCCTATACTCACACAAACTACCACTTATTCCATTTTCTGCTACAACCACACCAGACAAATCCCTTTCAACCTCTTCCTCTCTCAGGGCATCAAATCTGTTAGTCAACCTAACAGGTTCCATGTTCCTTACTCTCACACACCTAACCTGTCCTAACCTACCCATTATATCCATATTTACCCACCATTCCTCTTCACTTAGTGATATTTATAACAAAACGCCCACAGATTTTGAGGGTGGGCATAATCCCCAAATTAACCTAAAATTAATATTAATAGATTTCGCAACGAATTATCCGTCAGTGGGAACACTAACAAGGAAATTTAACAATAAGGAGAGAAATTCATATCATAACTTCGAGTTAGGCCAACGAAAGCGATTTGGGTTAGGCCAGCAGAGAGAAATTACAATATAATAAAATTTAAGATTCTTAAATTGACAAATTGAATTACAATCGTTTTCTTTTGCAAACGAATATATCTGAAAGAAAAATCTATTTTCCCGCCACAATTCACATAAATAGGACAAAGAAGGACACGCATAACCATGAGAACAACCAATTATAACGCAGCCGTAGATATGTAGATTATACTATGGATTAATGGATTTTTGGATGTTTTGATTTGGATGACTTTGGTAAGTTCTAGTCTCATTGTCTAACAATATGCATTAATGGAAAACAAATAACAGAGATTGCAATGAGAAAGCACAAACCGTAAACATAGGACTTGATACAAAACTACTAATTTAATTTGTCCACGTACTCCTCATGTTTGGAAATAAGAGGCTTATCATATTTTCAAAACGTGGTTCGGTTAGGGAAAAGGATACTATTTAAACCTTTCAGTAATGGAGAAAATGGAAGGGAGAAGCAGTTTCTTCTAGTATCTGGGCTCCTACTTTTAGGGCAATAGAAGTTTTACTTGGCTTTGGATAAGCATTCATTGATGATATGGAGGGGATATTTTAGTTCTATAAATGTACAGGTGATGAAAGTACATACACAGACACACACACACAGATATATATATATATATATATATATATATATATATATATATATATATATATATATATATATATATATATATATAGTTTTATACATATTTTTAGATTCACTTTCTCGATAGATACTAATACAATATCGATAGATATTAATAACAGCAAAATGTATTAAGCTTACTGTAAAAGGATAGTCGATGATACTAAATTATCTTTGTGTTTTAAAGAAGTCTAATTATCTTTAACGTCAGAACAAATCGCCATGAACAATTGAAAATTCAAATGAACACTGTGCACATTTAACTCTATCATCACGGGCACACTCTTTTCAGAAATGGATATTCTTTCTGAAGGTCGTCAGTAAATTTGCACTTTCGTTTAGGCATTTAATTTAAATTTTTTATGACTCGTAAATAATATACGGACTGAATTTTAAAAGCTTAAACTCTATATTCCTTTTCTTGAATTATTAGAACAGAAATTAGTATAGTTAATTTAGGTATAAATAACTCTTTGAGTTTATATTTATAGTTAATATATTTCAGGACAAAATTATAAACCGGCCGGGGCGACGGGACCGCTGCATGAAACCAGACTGTCACGGTCAAATCGAGACGTATGGCAAGCCTTGGAAATAACATTTACCAATGAGTCGGCGTCAATGTGAGTCATGTCGTTCACTCTCTGAGACAGGTTCCTCCAAGAACTGGGTTTTGGTCTTACTAGTAAGTTTAACAACTTCTGCCATGCGAAATGGCCCTCTGTGTTTATCACCAATGATGCCCACCCAGAACATTGTTCCGCCACCACCTTATAGGCACCGTAGTCGGGGAGATGGGGATAGGGGGGTAGGAAATCTATGAGGAACTCATACTTCTGCCCAACCATCTGGGCCATCCAGAGTCCCACGGCATTCTTGTGTGAAGAATACATTGTTGAGGTCTATCTTTATGTACTAATTGAACCAGGAGATGCATTTCTCCTTGTAAGATATGTTTACTGTCCAAGAGATGGTTTGTACAATTCTAGCTACCTACCAATTTTAAGGACCCAGCACCTGCTATGTCTGGAGGTATTTCGAGGTTGAAACTAGCAGTGCCACTGAACTTTAGCAAGAACAGGCTCAATATCTCTGGTCATAAATGGAGGACTAATTATTGTTACATAAGTCAAATGAAATAGACAAGATAATTTTCAGCTGCAAGCTATGCTGACAAATACTATGCCACTCAAGGAACACATGATAATTCTCAGCAGCCTCAACAGTACATCAAGAGGATCTACTCAGTCAAATTCATGCGGTTTGAGGAGAAAGACAATGAATGTTCATCTCGCGGAAAAACCAACAGAGGTTTCCTTCTGGTTCCAGCAGCGGTAGTAGCACTTCTGTATCATCGAGTCTGTATTCACCCCTACTGTCGAGAACATAAACCAGCAAACCATTGACGAGATATTTAGTATCGCTGCTAAGTTAGTTTATATTTTCCTAATTGAAGCTTAACTTCCAAAAATATAATCTACAAGACATTTTTCAAATATCGGAGTTCTCGGCGATGTTCATTGAATGACATCTACAGAGGACCTCTTTAAGCCCACAGAAAAAGCTACCTTGGCATTACTGTCCGCTGGTTAGGACAAAACCACCAGGCATGTGCAGCAATCAATGCTTGCATGCATCGGACTTACATGCCATCATACCAATGATGTGTTTGGATATGTAATGGGCAACGTCAGCTATAAATTATAAATTGAGAAAACAAAATCTCTAGGCATATAGTTGACATATCAATTTCGGACTATTAGTTATATTAACAATTTGTATCAGAATTTTTAATAGTCATGATCTATCGATTCATTCTATTTATCAATTAAATTTATTTGTAATTTTTAATCATTGTAATTTTACAAACAACTTAGAATGTCTTTCTATTTCAGAACTACGGCAAACAATGACAGCATTTTTATAAAAGTCTTTGTCGACTTTGTGGCAGAGTCTGACACACTGTCCAAACTTGCCAGCGGCTAGGATGAGACGCCGACCCTGCTATTGCTGCTGCGACTGCCCTATTGGTTGAATCCGTTGACGACCAGGATTTAGGGTATGACTTCCTGGGAGACTTTCTGGTTGTGCTTTAGGTTGAGCACCACGATGTCGACATTATCGTTGAATTACAGAGTGCAATGTTCAAGGGGCTCTAGAGGGCTGCCATTACAAAAACACCCGTCCTCTAGAACGAGAAGGATCGCGGCACTGTGGCAACATACATCATCTACATTGAGGTGGAAAGAAAGCTTGCTGTCCCCAACACGACGAGGTGAAACTCCACGTACGACTTTGTGGTTGTCCTCAACATCACCCTGGAGACACTGCTCTGACCATAGGTGGGCGTTATCGCGATAACGATATCGAGTTATCCGATATTTTTTTCCGCATTATCGATTAATCAATATCGCCGATACTTTTGGTTCTAAACAAGCGATAATCGATAATTTCAGTTCAGTTTTTGAGTTTTTGGTTCCAGTTAGCACAGGGCGAGCCGCGCGTGACTTATAGGCAAAAAAATGTAGGTCCGAGCTGTGAGGAGGATCCTCAAAACCTATGAGGAGATGAAGGAGAGCCTCACCAGGTAAGAAACTAAGAAACAGTATTCAAATATTTGTATTATAAAATAACGCTATATATAGTCAATAATCAATATTGTATTATAATTTTGGATTTATCAATTATCGATTTATCGGCTATGGCGCCCACCTATGCTGCTCTCTAGAGATTCATGACCCAGCATAGTTAAAGTTATATATATATATATATATATATATATATATATATATATATATATATATATATATATATATATATATATATATTTAATATATATATATATATATATATATATATATATATATATATATATATATATATAAAATGAATAATGACTAAATTGCCTAATTCAAGTGCCGGATTTACATATAAGCTAAACAAGCTCTAGCTTAGGGCCTCCATATTCTTGCCTCCCAACCCCCAACAAAAAAAAGGGGTTTACATTTCCAAAATATAAGATGTCGTAGGTCAGGTTAGATCTTCTGATCTCCGTTTGCTTTCCGTGTCTCGGAACGGTTGGCGGATAGCACGCAGGGCAACTCGAATAATGCAAATGAACTTTGAGTTTCAATAAATATCTAAGAGTGATTAGTTTTACTTGGCAGAATTAATTCAACTATCTAGAGGTTTCTGTATATCAAACAGGGCGAAACAAAATAAACTTTACTACTGCATAAACAAAGATAAAATACTGGGATTCCAATTCTTGGTGGATGTGCCACCTAAAGATTCGGCTGCTCGAGAGGAGCACTGAACTCGAGTAATTTCCAACAGCACGGGTTGGGTTTGCACTGAAGGCCGATTAGTACTCGGCCTGTTCGAAGTTTTGATGGAAAATACAACCTGTATTCCAGTTGTAGCAGCTGACATCTTTGCAAGCTCCTACAAAGTTCGTAAAGAAGCAGTTGGCAATTTCCCGTTGAGAAAAGTATGCATCTCGCCCCAAAATCCATCTTTGTACGACCTTTGATACCAATACAGTTACCTTAAAATCTAAATCGACTTCTCCCAACCACTAACCAATTAAAACCTTTGTACAACCCAATACGAAATTAACCAATCAGAATAGACTTTCCCGTTTCCCGAGTCCGGAGTGCATTTTAACGAACACTTTTATTGAATCAGCGCTCCAGACAAAGTCAGTAAGAATTAGCTCCCTAATTATTATAAAATAACAAAGGTCTAAAAATATTCTAAAAATATTCAAAGTGTAATTCCTTCCTTTGAATTCCAGTTCCCCTGATTTATAACTTCAAAAACGTCGTGGCAGTACTATACTATATTTTATATAATTCCCCTATATTTTATATCTTATTCACTATAATATCCACCTTATATAGCTTATTCCTCTTAACATTATAATCATCGGCCATTTCCCTATATTCAATATATATATGTTGTAGTATTGTAGTTGTGAGTTTTAGAGCGCCAGTCTGATCCTATTACTTATGAAGGACAACAATACTTCTATATTGGCTGAGTGGACTTTTTAATTACCTTATTATTGAGAGAGTGTCATAGCGTTTAATCCGTTTTGAGGAGAGAGCCCGTTAAACACGTAAAGGATCCATTGAAACACCAGAATTATCCAAAAATAAATATATATTTTAAATTTATCAATTAACTACAAAAATTAAAATATTTACAATCACCTTAATAAGTTTAACGGAGATAACCATATTGAAACCAGGCCTATTTCAGAAGCTATTCATGTCCAAATCGAAATAGGCTCGAAGTAAACAAACCAATTGCCGATTAGTTATTTTATAGTAACCCTTTTAGATTAACATTAAACTCCAATTTAAGTTTCACTCTTCTAACTGTAAATATGACAGGGTTCACTAACAATTGTCTCTACTTCAGTTAATTTAAGTACCGTAATAAATTCATACTAAAGCAATACGAATATAAATGGCCATTTTGACTTAGATGAAAGAAAGGATCAGGGATTGCCGGATGTCACTAGATGGTTTTATCGCGCTTCGCTGTGTTGGAGCGGCCGATTGTAGATTTTCCACGATGTCACTTCTTCGGATTTACGTTAAAACACAGAGGGAGTAGTTGTACTCTCTGGCTCAAGGAGTGCTCTTCTGGGTGCTCTTGAAGCCTTTTTTGCATCCTAGTCTTCTTCGAAGGGTTGCCCACTGGATTTTGGGGTATACGAGGAGATTTTGAAGGTTCTTAAAAAAATGGATCTTCCTCGGGTATTGTTTCTTCTTCTCTCTTCGGTATTAAGATCGCAATTTGAGAGTCACTCGAGGGTGACGGGTTCTTCTATTATCTTACTTGCGAAATTCCTGTTTGCACTAGGAATGTTGGTCCAGCCAAGCTTCTTACTAAGCCTGTGCAGGATCATTCGGTCTGGCACCGATACAAAACGTAACGTTTCTAAGTTATTTCGAAATTGGGCGAAGGACCGATCTTATTGAACTGGTCTTCTATCGTCTCTCACCGAATGATCTTCATCTCTTGCTGCCGAAATTCTTGGTTTGGCACTAGCAATGGTAATCCAGCCAGACTTCTTCTAAGTCTGTAAAGGATAGATCAGGATGGCACCGATACAAAAACTTGTCGTTTTCTAAGTTGTAGACGAATAATTACGAAACTGGGCAAAGGACCGATCTTCTCGAACTGGTCCTCTATCGTCTCTCACCGAATAATATTTTCTATTTCCTTATGAGGCTTATTTATAGCCTGGCGACCACCCCATCTAAGGAGGAAGGGGCGAGGCCGCAGAGGAGAGAGCGAGGGGTGAGAGGAGGGTGGCACCGCGGTGCCCAACAGTCGGCTTCTTAATGAGAGGCACCGCCAACTGTAACCATCCTTGGTGTTTTTTTTGACTGGTACCGCTTTTTGTGGCGATTTAACCACGGGCTTCCGGATCTCGTAGGTAATTGAATCCTTTGAGCGCTGCGTAATGGCCTTTGGTGGTCACCTTGGCACAGCAGCCCCCCTCCCGACTACCTAAGCGGCGGGGAGATCTAAAAGGGTAGGCCGTTTGACTGTTATTCCGCCAGCAAACGTTCCCACGACTCTCCTCATGTGGCTCGATTCTCTTGCTTTCTCTGCAGGGAGGGGGGGGAGGGACTTTAACGTATGTGTCTGCCTGGCCCTTCGTGGAGGCTTTATGTTGTAATTCCTCTACAATATATATATATATATATATATATATATATATATATATATATATATATATATATATATATATATATATATATATATATATATACATTATATTCATTAACCATATTATCAAATTGAAATTAGTCATATTCTATTATTTGTTGTTCAATAAATCTTGTTAAATTTATGCGTCAGTGGTTTTGAAACCTTCCCGGTTGATATAGTTATCCTTTATCACGTTTTCTCTTTCAAGTCATTTTTATCCTTAAATTCATATAGTAAGGTTTAATGGCTGCTATATAGGCAAGTTTGTCATTAAACTAATCATCACATAGCTATACAGTAACACAGTCATCCTCGAAAATATGGATCGAGGAAGTATTTGCCGGGGAGGAAGCTGGTCTCGAAAATCTTTCCTCTTTTATTCTTCTTTTTTCTTGTCTTCAGGCTCTTGGGGTATGGGGACGCCGAGAGAAATAATCTTATGCGACGTCTGCTATTAGTACTATACTAATTTACCCAGGCCAATGTTTTACTATTTTCTACAGAGCCACAGATGGTGGATTTTACTTTATCTCCCGAGAAGAGGTCCAACCCGGACCGCTCACTCGAGGAACGTCCCCCTTAATCGACGCCTCGGACATTTGTGTACGGCGAAGGGGGTCTTTTTTATGGACCCTTACCGCACCTTCTATGGTAGAAATTATCTCTACCAAAGGGATGGAGTACATCTATCATTTAAAGGAAAGGCCGTACTCTGCAACATGATACAAAATGTCGTGGAACGGACCCTAAGTAGTGTCAGGCCTAGAATGAAGCCGGACGTACACCAGTACGCCCGTGTGACTCCTGGAACGACCTTCTCGAAGGTCGCAAAGAGGAATGGTACAACTCTAGCAAGCAAGCGGGGAAACGGAAGAGAGTAGGGGGTCCTACATTCAGGGACTCCCTGAAAGTTCTTCTGTTCAATGCGAGATCAATCAGGAACAAGTTTCTTGAGCTCCGTGGCCTCGTAGCAATAGAAGAACCTGAGATGGTAGCCATAACAAGGTCGTGACTAAAAACCTCAAGCCGAGATTTTGAAGGTGAATTCACGATTCCCGGTTACCAGCTCTTACTGAAAGATAGGCCAGACAGAGAGGGTAGCGGTGTGATGTTGTATGTCAAAGATACTCTCAACTCGACGGATTGCAACATCGTATCCGACCATGAACTACTAGGTGTTGACCTAGAGATAGGTCCTGCCAAACACAGGACCCTGGTGCTTTATAGAACTCCTGCCCAACTCGTTGAAAAGGACAGAGATCTGTACCAGCTACTAGGAGAACTTGTCGAAGACAGAGTGTGTATCGTCATGGGTGATTTCAACACACAAGTTGACTGGGAAACCAGAGAACCCTGTGGCGAGAACGCACTACTCCTGGAATTCGCGAACAACGAGTTCCTGACTTAATGGGTGAGAGAGCCAACGAGAGGAGACAATATCCTCGACTTGGTTTTCACCTCTGAGGATGACATCGTTGAGGACGTCTCTCTTGGCGAAGAGCTCGGTGGCAGTGACCACCGACTAATTAGATTTGTAGTCAAAGTCCCGAAGGCAGGGCCCACAACTAGTAAATCGAGGAAACTCAATTTGAGAATAGCAGACTTTGCAGGTCTTCGTGCTGGACTGACTGACGCGAGGCTAGAAGTGTGTGATGCTGTTGAAGACTCGTGGAATAGTTTCAAAACCACATTCACGAGTCTTCAATCGCGTTTCATCCCTCTGAAATGCCCCCGTTGGTCTTTTGTTCAACCAAAGTGGTTTAATCGAGAAATCGGTGAACTGCTTAGGGAGAAGAGAACTGTGTACCGACAATCGAAGATCTCGGGTAACTTTGACGAATACCGGAGGCTAGCCAGGAGAGTGAAGTCCAGCATAAGGGCGGCTAAGCGGTCTGAGAAACTCCGAGGGGCGAGACTATGTAAAGAGAATCCCAAGGAGTTCTTTGGATATGTAAACAACCGTAAACCAACCCGTCGAACGATTGGCCCTTTGAGGAATGAGGAGGGGACATTAAAGCATTCAGATGCAGAATATGCTAACCTCCTCAACGACTACTTCTCTTCAGTGTTTACTGAAGAGTGTGGTCCCATTCCCCAGCCAATGAGTTCCTACTCGGGGAAAAAGCTGGAGGATATGGACTTCACCGAAGGAGAAATAGAAAAGAAGATCAGTGACCTAATGACGAATAAGTCACCTGGCCCGGATGGGTTTCTACCTAAAGTGATGAAAGAAGTGCGCGATCAAGTGTCACGACACCTGAGCGAAATCTTAAACATGTCAATCTAGACTGAATGCGTTGCTAGAGACTGGCGTGAAGCGGAGGTGACTCCTATCTTCAAGTAAGGAGACCGTAACCAACTGTCGAACTACCGACCTATCAGTCTGACTTCG
Organism: Ceratothoa steindachneri; assembly: GCA_963969495.1. Lineage (NCBI taxonomy): Eukaryota > Metazoa > Arthropoda > Malacostraca > Isopoda > Cymothoidae > Ceratothoa > Ceratothoa steindachneri. The sequence goes on from OZ018320.1 coordinate 37,743,095, forward strand.
ATAGTCGGTAAACTCATGGAAAAAATGACTGCATTTATAGTCAAAGCTGCTACTGAGGAGTTCCCAGCACGGCTTCCGAAGGCAACGGTCATGCCTGATGAACCTTGTGGAATTCTTCCACTTCGTGTTCAGTGAGCACGATCGGGACAAGGCGGTGGATGTGGTCTACTTAGACTTTCAGAAAGCTTTTGATAAGGTACCACACTGCTGCCTTCTCCAGAAAGTGCGAGCGCTGGGCATAGACGGAAAGGTAGCCGGCTTGATCGAGAACTGGTTAAGTGGCAGATGGCAGCAGGGGGTGCTGAATGGACAGGCTTCTGAGTGGGTGCCCGTTACTAGCGGGGTGCCTCAAGGTTCTGTCCTGTGACCACTACTATTCATCATCTACGACAACGACATGGACAGTGACATGGTTCCCAAGATTTCCAAATTTGCAGGACGATACCAAGCTTGGTATGAACGTTGCAAAGGATGGAAATACTGCCCGCCTGCAGGAAGATCTTGGGAAGATTGGGGAGTGGTCGGACACGTGGCAAATGCCTTTTAACGTGAACAAATGCAAAGTGATACATATCGGCCACAGAAACCCCCAATCTCAGTATATCCTTAAGGGCACTGCTCTTGAATCGAGTGACACTGAGATGGACTTGGGTGTAGCTATCACTAGCGACCTCAAGTTCTCGAAACAGAGCATCGAGGCAGAGAAGAAAGTTCAAAGGATGCTAGGTTACATAAAGCGCCAGTTTGGATACCTTAACAAGGAGATAGTACTTTGTCTGTACAACTCCCTCGTTCAGCCGCACCTGAAGTATGCCGTACAATTTTGGAGTCCTTCATTTAGAAAGGACATCGCAAGGTTGGAATGCGTGCAAGCCGGGGCAACCAAACTGATTCCCTCTATCAGACATAAAAGTTATGAAGATAGATTAAGGGAATTAAATATGTTCTCGCTTGAAACCCGTAGACTGCGTGGTCAGCTCATCGAAGTTTTCAAAATACTTCGAGGGTTCGACAATGTTGACTACCGGGATATTTTCATACTGAGTGAGAACAGAACGCGCAATCACGGCTTCAAACTTGAACTGAAGCGATACCACCGTGATCTCTGTGGGAAATTCTTCACTTACAGTATCTGCAGTAGTTGGAACGCACCAGTTCAAGTTAAGACTTAGATAAAGTCTTGCGAATTCGCCGTTAAGATCCTCGCGAGTGATCTTCGAGGTTGCCAACGGACACCTTCGAAGATTGCGCCAAAAGTACCCTCCTTGTATGGACCGTAAAGTCTTCTAGGGTACTTATTTTCCTTGTAGCTCCTTGTAGCTCTCTCTCTCTCCCCCCCCTCTCTCTCTCTCTCTATATATATATATATATATATATATATATATATATATATATATATATATATATATATATATCCACCGAGAATGAATTTAGACCTTCCCGCCATCTCGCGGAACCTCTCACCTCTCGTTGTTACAATTAGGCTCGCTATAGGGCGTGTTATCAAACGGAATTTACCTAAAATAGAAGCCGATCGCGGGTTGTTCCCATCCTACCCAACTCTCTCTCTCTCTCTCTCTCTCTCTCTCTCTCTCTCTCTCTCTCTCTCTCTCTCTCTCTCTCTCTCCCTGACATCTCTTTCCCTTCAAGAAGAAACTTCCGAGTAGGAGTGACATCTAATAATAACTCAATCTCAAGGTGGCGCCTAGGCCAAACAAAGTGCATATAGGACATCGTAATTTAGAAAACCCCCCTAAAAATGCATGGCCATAAATTGGTGGGTAAAATTCTCAAATATAAGGACTGGAGAGTACATATGTATAAGATTTATATCATAAAATAAAACAATAGACAATAACCACAATTATCAATGAATACCTTAAATGAGAAGGCTCACCTGCCTCTAATCCATAAGCAATAATGTTAACACAATCAGTACAGAGAAATAAATCAAAAGGGTACATGCTTCCTTAAACTTAATTGGATAAATTACATGGGCATATGTACATAAAAAAAATCAATCTTAAAATCAGAAATAAATTACTCTCAATCAGGATCAGTTCGAAGGAAAATACAATGGATTCCGGCTTAAGCTATCGACTATACAGTTTTCGGAGCCTTTAATATACAGGATCCTGAATTGGAATTCTTGTAAAAACAAACCCCAGCGCATTAGACGAACATTATTATTGTTTTTGTTTTTTTACATTTCGGAGGTAGGATAAGGGTTTATGGTCAGTTTCTATTATACATTCTTTCATTACCACAAAACTTTTAAATTTTTAAATTCCAAGACTATCGCAAGGGACAGTTCTCCTGGGGAACGACAAAGCAGGGGAATTAGAGGAGAAAGGCTTGACCTCACCTTTGTCTGGCATGGAAAAAGGTTTAGGCTTAAACGAGCCAGTCATTTTGATGAACTTATCCCTGTTGTGGGGGACGAATTTGGCCTTATGGTCCTTTGCTTTTGGGGAGTGTGGTTCAGTCTTCTTCCCTTCCTTTGAATAGCATTTATGACTAGTCGCATATACATCTGCTTCATCGATGCACTCTTTAAATGTCCGGCACTTCCCATATTTCACAAAGGATCTAATCTCAGAGGGAAATGAGGCCAATAGTTGATCTTTGAGGACGAAGTCAACCAAAGCATCGTATTCCTAGGGAACTTTGGACGCGTCTAGCCAGAAATTAAAAATACGCTGCAGGTATATCCAAACTGTCGGTATGTTGGTTAGGTTGATCCGACAGTGCCGGAACTTTACACGAAAAAGGTCCGGAGTCATGTTATAGGCAGCAAGCAATTCGGCTTTTAACGTGGAATAATCGATGGTTACCTCTGATGGGAACGAGATGAAAATGTCCCTGAGCTGGGTAGTAAGTAAAGGTAACAACTTGGCTACGACGTCGGTTTCAATATCCCAATGATTCACCTAAAAAAAATTCTCGAAGTGAGTGAGGTATGATCCGAAATCTTCTTCCTTGAAAACAGGCAACTTAATGGGCGCAGTTTCTCGCACTTCAACTATGGATGCGAGTTTTATGAATCCGGAGGGAGCGTGTATTGCGGAAGGTGAATCGATCCACAACACTGGCCTTTGCCTGGCGACCAGTACCTTCCGCACTTCCCCAATTGAAAGCCTATTTGTCGATGCTGGGCATATGCCACTCGCTCTGCACAGTGCATTATTCGCCTGTACGCACGAGCCCGGCGCCTCCCTCAGTCGCCAACAGCTCTCACTGCATCCACAGCTGATCTCGACGGTGCATATGCCACCGAGAGAATCCAGTCATACGCTTAGCCCTTTTGGTTTAGGGCCAGGAAACTCCTTCGAGAGCTTGATATAACTCTTGGGCCTGTGGCGCCCCTGGTTGTGCCCAGGGCACCACCCTAGAGTGTACCACCTTTGACTATTTGTCGCCACGCCTCTGCTCCCAAAGCTTCTGAAGCGCTAGGAGTATTGCGTTCGTCCTTTTTGGAGCACACTTCGTGTCACGCTAGAACCGTGCCATTGTATTCGGATGGCTCCAAGCCCCAAGAGGGGGTCGGCTTCCACTCCACGCCGTATCCTCTCTGTTTGAAGTCGGCGGGGCTCTGCCAGGCGCTGCGTGTGTCTTCACGGTCCTAGCTGGTTGCAATACACGGCTCAGTATGGGATATAACACAACGTGCCCGGTTCGGAGACCGGATAGTGATTTATAGTGACTCACAAAACGCCCTAAGTGCCGTCGGGGAATTGGAATATCCGAATCTCTTGGTTCGTGATATCCGTGACGGCACGTTTTTTGGCGAGACAGGCGAATGTCAAGATTATCTTCTGCGGGGTTCCTGGACATGTAGGAATTGTGGGGAATGAGCGCGCTCTTCCCCACACCGATTAAATGGCAGAAATACGGGCAGTACTCTGTGCTGCTTGGCAAAGCAGATGGGAGACGGTCGAAGGGAACCTAAAGTTGCGTGCCATTGCGTCGCGACTGTTCCTTCAATGCTGCGACGACTTCAGGTTGCTTTCTGTCGTCTCCAAATTGGACACACTCAGGGGACGCACCGCCATTTGATGAAGCGTTCACCTGCGCCCTACTGTGAAGACTGCGTTGTCCCCCAGACTGCTCACCACATTCTTGTTGAATGTCCCAGTCTGGGTGATCTCCACGCGCGTTACCTATCCCGGTACCGGAACAATTGGAGTCACTACCGCTTGTCCCTTGTACTCGGCATAGATTCGTGTACGCCGACTTGTGGACTTTACGAGTTTTTGGAGGAGGCTGGCCTCCACTTTATCTGACCTTTTTTTGTGTTTCTTTTTGTAGGGCACATGTTCCTTCGTCGGGGGAGGCGGGCCTACCCCCAACGCCAGAGCTCGCTTCCTTCTTGTATTTTTGCTTTTCTCGTTGTTATTTTTTTAGCTCCTGTACTTTTTCATCGTTGTTATGTGCTATTTGTTTTTTAATATATCCTAATTGTAGGCTGTTGTGTACAGCGACTTATGCCCAAGTAGGCAGTCGCCAGATGGGCTACCACAATGAGAGAAAAAAAATCTCACAGAACATATCGCCAATATAGTTAAGAAAGCAAATCAGATTGTGGGTGGCATAAGGCGCACGATGGATGATAAAAGTACAACCAACATCTGATGTCTATATAAGTCCCTAGTGTGACCCCATGATCCTGCATCCTTCGTTGGAGCGTGTTCGATCGGTGTTGGTGACGGATCTGTTATCTGTAATTAATTCTGGATAACTAATATTATTCCGTTAATTAATGATTTTTTCTTTATATATTCATACTAATTAAGGTTTGCTACACTTACTTTACAAATAGGGGGTTATGCAGAACTACTGGTAACCAGTAGGTCCTCCTCCAAAATTGAGGACGACCCGGATAGTTTCCCACCTGATAATATAGACCTTGCCTTTAAATATTTAATATCTCCTGTAAAATAAAAGGATAAATTCAATGACAAAGCTCTTCAATTTAGTATTGCTCTTCGCAAGAGTGATTTACTTAATGATATTCAACATCATGATGTAACTTATACCCGCCGTACAAAAAATTGCATTATCTGTACTAATACAAAGATTAACTATATCTTCTTAGACAGTGCAGGTTTTCCAGTAGGTGAATGGAAAGTAACATGCAAATTATTGTCAGATATTCTAAAATTTTATGTGGTCATTGGCCCAATTGCTCTAAATGAAAATGTAGTGGAAATAAAAAAAAAAAAATGGTAAACATGTAGACGAGGGGTCCACGCATCGTGTTTAAACCCCCACGAGCCGTCCCCTATAAATCTACTCCCAAAACGTGAAACATTTTGGAACACGGACGAAATAGTACATCTTATCGGCCGGGCCGCTCGTCTACATATTTACCAAAAAAATGAATTAATATCTCTCCCAACAAGTGTTGGGAGAGACTGAGTAGCCTGAAATAAGATCAAGAAAAACGTGTAGTTCGGTGCTGTAGAAAAGCTATACTGGACACCATCTGATCTGATCTGAACTAAAGGCTATCCTATTATCAATGTCTTGTATTAACAAGAGAATCAAGAAAGATAACTTTCCAAGGTAAATATGTAGATTAGTGGCCTGGCCGGAAAAAAAAATTGTGTGTAAATATTATCGTTCACTTGCGTTGGAATATTCATGCGCGTTTGAGTCCTTTTTGAATTATTATTTTATAAACAATTAGAATTATATACTGGGGGGCTGTGCCCCCCAGACCCCCCAATTTAATGAAACTCAGGATCATCGTAGTGTAGTCCCCCCATTGTGTTTACCCCCACACGAGCCGTCAACTTAAATGTACTCCAAAAACGTGAAACATTTTGGAATACGGACGAAATAGTACGTCCCATCCTGAGTTTCAATCAATAGAATAATGTTGAACTAGGACTCAAACAAGCATGAATATTCAGGCATGGGTGTATGAAATATAAACATACAAAAATCTACTTTTTCAGGCGCGTCGCCAATCTACATGTTGGAGTTAGATAGTGTCGTTGGGTCTTTGCAGGCAGGAAACTAGTTATTGATAGTGGTCAGAGAAATATGAGAGTACAGGGTGGGACAAAGAAAGGAAAGAGATGCAGAGGAGATAGAGTAGAAGGTATACATTCTAAAAGAGGTGTTTTAGGGATAGGAGGGCTGAGTTGTCTTTATACCAATGCTTGTAATCTTAGAAATAAGAAAGATGAGTTATTTAGTTATATTATTGATGAAGATATAGATATAATATGTGTAATAGAATCATGGGTTAATGAAAATAAATTTAATGACAATGTGAGTGCATTTGAACTACAGGGTAGCTCTCTGAATATTTTGATTATTTGCCATACTTTGGTGTGTGACATAGTAAACATAAATATTAAGTTATTAGATCGTACATTTTGTTAATATAACAAAGTTAAATTGTGGTTATTTTGTTTTGGTGAGAAAGTGACTTTTGTTTACTTCAGTGGCCATCTTGATTAGCAGGTTTTAAACTTGCGTGCATAAATTTGGGTCAAATTCTTGTTGTTCGTAAGTTTTTGTTTCTATTATTGTTCTTGTTTAAGTATGGCTGACTGTTTGGATATAGAGAGTATGCCTTTTGAAAGTAGTGTGTATGTAGTGTGTGATTTCTGTGGTGTAGAGAGGAGAGTGAATGTGTCTGAGTGCCGTGTATATGCTTTGACTGAGGAGGTGAGTCGATTACATGCGGAATGCTTGAGACTGAACGATTTAGTGTCTGAAGTGAGAAGAGATGCAAGTGTACGTTTGAAGAGTCAGATTGGGAACAGGAGGGAGGAAGTTAGGCCTAGAACAGGGACTGGAGAGAAAGCAGTAAGTGAAGTAAGTGATGATGAGTGGTGGGTGAAAGTGAACAGAATAGATAAGTTAGGACAGGTTAGGTGTGTGTGAATGAGAGGGACATGGAACCTGTTAGGCTAACTAACAGATTTGATGCCCTGAGAGAGGAAGAATTTGAAAGAGATTTGTCTGGTGGGGCCGTGCCTGAAATTAATATAGACAGAGAAGAAATTAAGGGCTTATAATGCATTTATATACTAGTAAGGTATCTGGCCCTGACAACATTCATTCTAGGATACTCAAAGAAGTTGTAGAAAGTATTGCAGTAGCTCTTAAGATATTTATTAGATCACTAGAGTCTGGAGAAATACCAAATGATTGGAGATTGGCAAATGTAGTGCCAATTTTTAAAAAGGGAAGCAAAGAGGACCCAAATAACTTTAGACCGGTAAGCTTAACTTCTATAGTCTGTAAAATTCTTGAGAAGATGGTTTAGAAGGGAATTTCTGATCATCTAGAGAGTAGCATGATTAACATTCCATTTATGATTAACATTATATATAAGGAGATTAGGACTAAAAATAATGACCCAAAATGGATGACATAAAATTAAGCATTATATTGGCATTAATAAGGGCATTTATAGGAAAAAAAAATGGAGAGGATCTCTTAAGGCAGAGATATAATAAGAACATAAGAAAAGAAGGAGACTGCAAAAGACCATTCATGGCCTACACTTGGCAGCTCCTGTTCCAGTCAACACACAAAAGATTTCTTACCAGAGAAAAGTCATCAACATTGTCACCCTTACAGGAGTTCGTCAGATCTAATCTACAATATACATAAAATGCATCCAGATGATTATGTCCATTCATGCAACCGCAAAATATAATCTCCCCACTCCTTAGAAAAATATATACATAAAAAAAAAAGTCAGTCCCATCTAGCAGCTTCATCCATATATTTATCTAATCTATTCTTAAAACTACCCAGAGAGGAGGCTTCTATCACATGTCTAGTGAGCCTATTCCATTCATCTACCACACGATTTGTAAACCAATTCCTCCCAATCTCCTTCCTAAACCTATACTTATCAAGCTTAAACCCATTGCTACGTGTCCTGTCATGTTCACTAAGTATAAGAACCTTACCCAGATCCCCTTTATTATATCCTTTTACCCATTTGAAGACTTCAATCAACTCCCCTCTGACTCTTCTCCTTTCCAATGTATGTAGATTTAGTTTTCTGAGCCTTTCACCATAAGGTAAGGTTCTTAGCCCACCAATCATCTTTGTCATCTTTCTCTGCACAGACTCAAGCAAATCAATATCCTTCCTATAATATGGTGACCAAAATTGTACTGCATAGTCTAGATGAGGCCTAACTAGCGCCAGATACAGTTTTAGAATGACTTCAGCACTCTTATTGCTTACACTCCTAATGAATCCCAATATCCTATTAGCTTTATTCTTAGCATTTAGGCATTGCTTTCTAGGACGAAGGTCTGAACTTACTAAAATACCCAAGTCCCTCTCACAATCGGTCCTCCCTAAAATTCTCCCATTTAATTTATAACTATTCAATGGATTATTTCTACCTATACTAAGTACACTACATTTGTCTATGTTAAACTTCATTTGCCATTTCTCGGCCCAATTGGACAGAATGGTCAATTCCTCTTGCATTACAACAGCATCAGAATCAGCCCTAATGGCCCTACCTAGCTTAGTATCATCAGCAAATTTACTCAGGTCACTACTTATACCCATGTCAAGATCATTAATATAAATTAAGAATAGCAAAGGACCCAAAACAGATCCTTGCGGAACTCCACTGCTAACACACCCCCACTCAGATTTAACTCCATCTATACTAACTCTTTGCTGTCTGTCACCAAGCCATGACTGAATCCACCTAAATATACTGCCATCGATCCTGTGTGCTTTAACTTTGCTCAGAAGCCGTAAGTGTGGCACTCGATCAAAAGCCTTACTAAAGTCCAAGTATAAAATATCATAGTTTTCATCATTATCTGCTGCTTCATACACCTTACTATAAAAAGACAGCAAATTAGTGAGACAGGATTTACCCTTACTAAAGCCATGCTGTGATTCTTTTATCAACTTATGCTTATCCAAGTGATCTCTAATATTCCTTGCTATAATAGATTCCATCATTTTCCCTACCACTGATGTCAAACTTACTGGTCTGTAATTAGACATATTTGTTTTATCCCCTTAAACATATTTGTTTTATCCCCTTAATGAACTAGCAAGAGATGTTAAAAAGTTAGTTAGAGTAGCAAGGAGAAATTATGAAATTAAAGTGGCAAATAGGGCAAAGGAAGATCCTAAAAGTTTTTATCAATTATACAAAACTAAGGTTAGAGATAAAATAGGCCCACTTATAGATTCCAATGGAGAATTAGTGAGTGATAGGGACTCAATGGCTGGAATGCTAAATGAATTTTTTCTCTCAGTATTTACACAGGAGGATACTCTAAATATACCCCAGGTGTCAATGATCTTTCGGGGTAATGATGAAGAGAAATTAAAGGATATCTTGATCACAAAGGAGATAGTGACAAAGGAAATTGATAAAATCAAAAGTAGTAAAGCACCCAGTCCTGATGAGCTCTTTCCTAGAATTTTGAAAGAATGTAAGGATGTGTTAAGTGAGCCACTAGCATGCATCTTTAGAAAATCATTGGAGAGTGGCATTGTGCCAGTGGCATGGAAGAAAGCCAATGTGATACCTATATTTAAGAAAGGGGATAAAACAAATATGTCTAATTACAGACCAGTAAGTTGGACATCAGTGGTAGGGAAAATGATGGAATCTATTATAGCAAGGAATATTAGAGATCACTTGGATAAGCATAAGTTGATAAAAGAATCACAGCATGGCTTTAGTAAGGGTAAATCCTGTCTCACTAATTTGCTGTCTTTTTATAGTAGGGTGTATGAAGCAGCAGATAATGATGAAAACTATGATATTTTATACTTGGACTTTAGTAAGGCTTTTGATCGAGTGCCACACTTACGGCTTCTGAGCAAAGTTAAAGCACACGGGATCGATGGCAGTATATTTAGGTGGATTCAGTCATGGCTTGGTGACAGACAGCAAAGAGTTAGTATAGATGGAGTTAAATCTGAGTGGGGGTGTGTTAGCAGTGGAGTTCCGCAAGGATCTGTTTTGGGTCCCTTGCTATTCTTAATTTATATTAATGATCTTGACATGGGTATAAGTAGTGACCTGAGTAAATTTGCTGATAATACTAAGCTAGGTAGGGCCATTAGGGCTGATTCTGATGCTGTTGTAATACTCACAGACGTTGCCCGGGTTGGAGGCTATTCAGTCTATGTGACCCGGCTCCTCATCAATGACCTCGTTAGTTGTGTGTCTTGGGTGGACGTTTCTATTTTTTCTAATTTAGCCCTATAGTCATACTTTATCTGCTGGCCACCCCATACCCTATCAAGTGCAATTTCAAATTTCAAAACATTTTCAGCAGATATTACGTATTCTGGTAGGTCATTCCATTTTTCTACTACTCTGTTGCAGAAAAAGTTCTTCCTAATATTAAGTCTTGACCTCTTGGTGTAAAGCTTCTTGCTATGTCCTCTGGTGCGACCATCCTCTTGCAGCTCAAAAAGCCCCTGACATGCCACCTCATCATATACCCCTTGCAATATTTTGTAAGTTTCAATCATTTCACCCCTAGCTCTTCTGTATGCCAGTGTTGGTAACTTTAATTTCCTTAAACGCTCCTCATATGACAAGTCTTTTAGGGATGGTACTAGCTTCGTAGCTCTTCTTTCAACATTTTCCAGTGCTGTTATGTCTTTTACCTTATAAGGGCTCCACACTGGGCTTGCATATTCCAGGATTGGTCGGACCAAGGCCACAAACAATGATCGAAAGACCTCTTCATCAAGACACGATATGGTACGACGTATGAGACCCAGTATTCTATTAGCCGAATTTATTTTCCCTGATATGTGCTTTTCAAAGTTCAGATCCTTGTCAACTATTACCCCTAGATCTTTCTCTTCATTGGTGAGTGTTAAGCTCTGCTCCATGACATAATCACCATGTGGTATTTCTGATATACCAATCCTCATAGCTTTACATTTATCAGGATGGAATTTCAAGAGCCACTTATTTGACCACTCCTTAAGGTCAACCATGTCATCCTGTAGTTTTCTACACTCATCAACATCTTTAATAGACCTGAATATTTTCGTATCATCAGCGTACAAAAATAGTTGGCTCTCATTGCAGGAGGAATTGACCATTCTGTCCAATTGGGCCGAGAAATGGCAAATGAAGTTTAACATAGACAAATGTAGTGTATTTAGTATAGGTAGAAATAATCCATTGGATAGTTATAAATTAAATGGGAGAATTTTAGGGAGGACCGATTGTGAGAGGAACTTGGGTATTTTGGTAAGTTCAGACCTTCGTCCTAGAAAGCAATGCCTAAATGCTAAGAATAAAGCTAATAGGATATTGGGATTCATTAGGAGGAGTGTAAGCAATAAGAGTGCTGAAGTCATTCTAAAACTGTATCTGGCGCTAGTTAGGCCTCATCTAGACTATGCAGTACAATTTTGGTCTCCATATTATAGGAAGGATATTGATTTGCTTGAGTCTGTGCAGAGAAGGATGACAAAGATGATTGGTGGGCTAAGAACCTTACCTTATGGTGAAAGGCTCAAAAAACTAAATCTACATACATTGGAAAGGAGAAGAGTCAGAGCGAAATTGATTGAAGTCTTCAAATGGGTAAAAGGATATAATGAAGGGGATCTGGGTAAGGTTCTTATACTTAGTGAACATGACAGGACACGTAGCAATGGGTTTAAGCTTGATAAGTATAGGTTTAGGAAGGAGATTGGGAGGAATTGGTTTACAAATTGTGTGGTAGATAAATGGAATAGGCTCACTAGACATGTGATAGAAGCCACCTCTCTGGGTAGTTTTAAGAATAGATTAGATAAATATATGGATGAAGCTGCTAGATGGGACTGACTTTTTTTTATGTATATATGTATATATTTTCTAAGGAGTGGGGAGATTATATTTTGCGGTTGCATGAATGGACATAATCCTCTGGATGCATTTTATGTAATGCCCCCGTCGGTCTTCTGTTCAACCAAAGTGGTTTAATCGAGAAATCGGCCAACTGCTTAGGGAGAAGAGAAATGTGTACCGGCAATCGAAGATCTCGGGTGACTTTGACGAATACCGGAGGCTAGCCAGGAGAGTGAAGTCCAGCATAAGGGCGGCTAAGCGGTCTGTAAAGAGAATCCCAAGGAGTTTTTTGGATATGTGAACAGCCGTAAACCAATCCGTCGAATGATTGGCCCTTTGAGGAATGAGGAGGGGACATTAAAGCATTCAGATGCAGAAAATGCCAACCTCCTCAATGACTACTTCTCTTCAGTGTTTACTGAAGAGTGTGGTCCCATTCCCCAGCCGACGGATTCCTACTCGGGGGAAAAGCTGGAGGCAATGGACTTCACCGAAGGTGAAATAAAGAAAAAGATCGCTGACCTAAAGACGAATAAGTCCCCTGGACCGGACGGGTTTCTACCTAAAGTGTTGAAGGAAGTGTGCGATGAAGTATCACGACATCTGTGCGCTATCTTTAACATGTCAATCCGGACCAAATGCGTTCCTAGAGACTGGCGTGAGGCGGAGGTGACTCCTATCTTCAAGAAAGGAGACCGTAACCAACCGTCGAACTACCGACCTATCAGTCTGACTTCGATAGTCAGTAAACTCATGGAAAACATCATGGTGGACAAAGTGACGTCGTATTTAGAGTCAAACCTGCTACTGAGGAGTTCCCAGCACGGCTTCCGAAGGCAACGGTCATGCCTGACGAACCTTGTAGAATTCTTCCACTTTGTTTTCAGTGAGCACGATCGGGACAAGGCGGTGGATGTGGTCTACCTAGACTTTCAGAAAGCCTTTGATAAGGTACCACACCGCCACCTTCTCCGGAAAGTGCGAGCGCTTGGCATAGATGGAAAGGTAGCCGGCTGGATCGAGAACTGGCTAAGTGGCAGACGGCAACGGGTGGTGGTAAATGGACAGTCTTCTGAGTGGGTGCCCGTTACTAGCGGGGTGCCTCAAGGTTCTGTCCTGGGACCACTACTATTCATCATCTACGTCAACGACATGGACGGTGACATGGTTGCGAAGATTTCCAAATTTGCCGACGATACCAAGCTTGGTATGAACGTTGCAAAGGATGGAAATACTGCCCGCCTGCAGGAAGATCTTGGGAAGATTGAGGAGTGGTCGGACACGTGGCAAATGCCTTTTAACGTGGGGAAATGCAAAGTAATGCATATCGGCCACAGAAACCCCCGATCTCAGTATATCCTTAAGGGCACTGCTCTTGAATCGAGTGACACTGAGAAGGACTTGGGTGTAACAATCACTAGTGACCTCAAGTTCTCGAAACAGTGCATTGAGGCGGAGAAAAAGGCCCAAAGGATGCTAGGCTATATTAAGCGCCAGTTTGGTTATCGGAACCAGGAGATTGTACTGTGCCTGTACAACTCACTTGTCCGACCGCACCTGGAGTATGCCGTACAATTTTGGAGTCCTTCATTGCGAAAGGACATCGCAAGATTGGAACGCGTACAAGCCAGGGCAACCAAGCTGATTCCCTCTACCCGACATAAAAGTTATGAGGATAGACTAAGGGAATTAGATCTGTTCTCGCTGGAAACCCGTAGACAGCGTGGTCAGCTCATCAAAGTTTTCAAAATAATTCCAGGGTTCGACAATGTTGACTACCGGGATATTTTCACACTGAGTGAGAACAGAACGCGCAATCACAGCTTCAAACTTGAACTGAAGCGTTACAACCGCAATCTGTGTGGAAATTTTTTCACTTACAGTATCTGCGGTATGTGGAACGCACTTCCAGTGGAAGTTGTCAACAGTGAATCTGTTGACCAGTTCAAGTCAAGACTAGACAAAGTCTTGAAAAGTGGCCGTTTAGGGACGCAAAACAATTGAGCAGCCATGTGCCCGCTCGATTGCTAGCCTAAAGGTACCCTCTTTGAATGGACCGTAAGGTCTCCTAGGGTACTTACTTTCCTTGTTACTCCTTGTTATTAAATCTGACGAACTCCTGTTAAGGGTGACAATGTTGATGACTTTTCTCTGGTAAGAAATCTGTGTGTTGACTGGAACAGGAGCTGCCAAGTGTAGGCCATGAATGGTCTTTTGCAGTCTCCTTCTTTTCTTATGTTCTTAATTAATGATGCTTAGCATGGTTTTAGAAAAGGTAGATCGTGTTTAACTAATTTACTGGATTTTATGGATTATGTAACTAAAGAATTAGATAGGGGTGAGAAAGTTGATGTGATCTACTTAGATTTCAGCAAAGCTTTTGATAAGGTTCCACATAGAAGACTAGTTCATAAATTAAAGCTGCATGGGATATGTGGGAAGGTTTTAAATTGGATAACTGAATGGCTGAAAAATAGGAAACAGAGAGTTGTACTGAATGGAGTGAGGTCAGAGTGGAGGAATGTTATTAGTGGCATACCTCTAGGATCAGTTTTAGGCCCTTTATTATTTATAATCTATGTAAATGATCTTGGGCAAGGTGTAATTACCAAAGTGTCAATTTTTGCTGATGACACTAAATTGGCACCTGTAGTCAAAGAGTGCCGAAGCGCACAGGTTTCGTTTTTCTTTGGCCAAGACTAAGGTGGTGCACTTCTGCCACCATCCACGGCTTCACCCCGACCCAGATTTGTTTCTTAATGGGGTGCGCCTGGATGTGGTTGAGTTGCACCGTTTCCTTGGTCTTGTATTCGACCGACGCCTCACCTGGGAGGCTCATATTTGCAGCCTTAGGGTCTCTTGTACCCGCGCCATGGACATTCTCCGTTCTGTGACGTTCAGCGCCCGGGGCGCTGATAGGGCTACTGCCCTACTTTTTTATTGATCCTTTGTTCGTTTGAAGCTCGACTATGGATGTGAGTTTTATGCATCCGCAGCTGAGCGTTTATTGCGGAAGGTGGATTCGATCCACCACACTGGCCTTCGCCTTGCGACCGGTGCCTTCCGCACTTCCCCCATTGAGAGCCTGTTGGTCGATGCTGGGGAGATGCCACTCGATCTGCGCCGCGTGCAGTGCATCACTCGCCTGTACGCGCGAATCTGGCGCCTACCTCAGTCGCCAACAGCTCTCACTGCATCCGCAGCTGATCTCGGTGGTGCCTATGCCGCCGAGAGACGCCAGTCATACCTTAAGCCCTTTGGGTTTAGGGCCAGGAAACTCCTTCGAGAGGTAGATATAGCTCTCGGGCCGGTGGTGCCCCTGGTTCTGCCCAGGAGGGTACCACATTTGGCTATTTGTCGCCACGCCTCTGCTCCCATAGCTTGTACTGCGCTGGGAGTATTGCGTTCGACCTTTTTGGAGCACACATCGTGTCACGCTGGAACTTTACCAGTGTATACGGATGGCTCCAAGTCCCAAGAAGGGGTCGGCTTCCACGCCGTATCCCCTCTGAAGACAGCGGGGCTCTTCCAGGCTCTGTGTGTGTCTTCATGGCTGAGCTGGTGGCAATACACCACTCGGTATGGGAAATTACACGACGTGCACGCTTCGGAGACCGGATTGTGATCTATAGCGACTCACAAAGCGCCCTGAGTGCTCTCGGGGCATTGGAATCTCCACATCCCCTGGTTCGCGAAATCCGTGACGCCTACGGTTTTGGCGAGCCGGGCAGATATCGAGATTATCTTCTGCTGGGTTCCTGGACATGTAGGAATTGCAGGGAATGAGGGTGCCAAAGAGTCTGTGAGGACTCTGCGACCGGACCAGCGTTTCGCTCTTCCTCACACCGACTACATGGCAGGAATACGGGCAACTCTTCGGACTGCTTGGCATAGAAGATGGTAGATGGTCGAAGGGAACTTAAAGTTGCGTGCAATTATACCGTGACTGTTCCCATGGACCTATTCCCCAATGCTGTGGCGGCTTCAGGTTGCTTTCTGTTGTCTCCGAATCGGACACACTCGTGTGACGCATCATTATTTGATGGAGCGCTCACCTGCACCCTATTGCAACGACTGCATCGTCCCCCAGACTGTTCGGCACATTCTTGTTGAATGTCCCAGTCTGGGTGATCTTCGCGCACGATACCTGTCCCGGTATCGGGATGGGCGGGGTCGCTACCGCCTGTCCCTTTTACTCGGGACAGATTCGTACACGTGGACTTGTTGACTTTTTGGGGGAGGCCGGGCTTCTCCCCTTTATTTAAGGTTCTTTTTTGTTATTGTTTTGTTTATAGGTTGCACTCTCCTCCACTGGGGTGAGGGGGACCTCACCCCGCTCCCGGAGGTTGCTTCCTGATTGTTAAGTTTTTCCAATTTATATCATTGTTAAGTTTTCATATTTTTATTTTAAAGTAGCCTAGTTCTAGGCTGTCGTGTTTTTCGGTGACTTATGCCCAAGTGGGCAGTTGCCAGATGAGCTCCTAAGAATTAAAAAAAAAAAAAATTGTAGTCAAAGAGTTTAAGGGTAGCTTTAAATTGCAGGGTGACTTAAATAAGTTGTTAGCTTGGGCTCAGAAGTGGCAGATGACTTTTAATCTTAATAAATGCAAAGTTATTAACATGGGGAGAGATAATAGGGAATTTAGCTATGAGATGGATTGGTATTGGCTTAATTCAGTTGAAGATGAGAAGGACTTAGGAGTAGTAGTAGATAGGTCACTGAAATTTTCAAAGCAGTGTATTGAGGCAAAAAATAGAGCAAATAGGGTGCTAGGTTACATTAAAAGAAATGTTAGCTACAAGGGTAAGGAGGTCATCCTTAAACTATACAACTCTTATGTCAGTCCACATTTAGAGTACTGTATACAGGCATGGTCACCACATTTTAGACATGATATAAACTTATTAGTCAGTACAAAGGAGGGCAACAAAAATAATACCATCCCTGAAGCACCTTGAATATGAAGATAGACTGAGGGTATTAAATATGTTTTCATTTGAAAGAAGTTATGTGAGGTGAGATATGATTGAGCTTTTTAAAATCTTTTCTGGGATGGATAAATTGGATTTCAGCAAGTTATTTGAGTTAGAAGGTAGTAATAGAACTAGAGGCCACCACTTAAAGATTAAAAAACAGAGGTGCAGACTGGATGTTAGAAAATATTTTTTCACTAACAGAGTGGTGAATTATTGGAATAGTTTGCCGCCTGAGACTGTAGACAGCCCAAACTTGAATGTTTTCAAGCGCAGATTGGATGATTATATGTGGATGGAGGGTTAATTTCTTACTTTTTGGTATGGGGATATGTTTCTTGACTCATTCCTGTGGATGCAGTTTCTTTTTATTGTATATTTTGGGGGACTTTGATTTTGTTTTTGCAGACTCCTATGGAGGCTTTAAATTATATATTGTAGATGCATGATTGGACATAATCCTATGGATTGTTAAATTGTATATTGTAGATGCATGATCTGACAAAATCCTATGTATGCATTATTTGGGTGGGATTTGATGGATACGGATGACCTTTGATAGGCCCTTGTGGCTTTTGTCATAACATAACATAATTTCACAGATGACAAAAGCCACAAGGGCCTATTAAATGTCATCCGTATCCATCAAATCCCACCCACATAATGCATCCATAACATAACATCTCTATCTTATGTTATGGTATGTTATGTTATGTTATATGTACATTAGTCAAAGGAGAGATAGGATGGGTGGTGGGTTGATTATTTATATCAGAAATAGCATTGCTTTAAATCTAAATAATTCTATAAAGCAAGAAGTTGAGTCACTGTGGATAGATATTAGGGTCAGTAAAAATAGGTTAATACACTTGGGAGCCTTTTACCGACCACCCAGACAGACTGACTGTATTGATGAGCTAATGATTAGAGAAATAAGGAAAGGATGTGAAGTAGATGCAGTTATTCTTGGTGAATTTAATTTATATTCTGTGGACTGGGAAAATATGATCTGAAGGGATAGAGCAAGTTGTAAGTTTATAGAATGCTTTGAGGATATTTTTTTGATTCAATTTGTTAATAAGCCAACAAGGGGTGCCAATATCTTAGATTTGGTTCTTTCAAATGATGATAACTTGGTTCATGAATTGACTGTCGGGGAAGCATTGGGAAATAGTGATCACCAGATGGTTCATTTTAACTTGGGAATAGTGAAAGGTAGAACATCAACAAACTCCACAAAAACTCCAAATTTTTATAGGGAAGATTACAATAAATTACAAAACTTGCTAAATCAGATTAGGTGGGATAGAAAATTCAGGGGGAAGAATACTTATTAGATATGGGGACACTTTTAAGTCTATACTAAACAAAGTCCAGGAGCAGTGTATTCCAATTAGGGCTTGCACAAAATCAAGAAATTTGAAAACCGTTTTTAAACTGATTTTCTCAGAATTATGAAAAAAACTATGTATTTCTTTTATCATGGGTAAATTATACAAATTATACAAAATCCTTTAAAAAAGATGGTTCTCTTGTTTATAAATCAAAAATACTAACTCCTCGCATAGCTAACAGAAAAAAAAATATATATTCCTGAAATTATTTAGTTGCGTAAGCTTTTTATTCTTTAACCTTCTTCGGAAAATGTTCTTTTAGGAAGTACAGTATATTCAGCATTTTTCCTGATAGACTTGATCTTATTTTTGTATTAAAAAGTCCAGTAATGGAAAATGCCCTCTCAGATTGGACGCTTGTGGGTTTAATGGTCAGCAATGACCTATAAATTTTCTCAAGCTTTTCACTTCTATTGTTAGTTGCCTCCAAAATTTTAAATTCTTTGCTGATTTCTAGTTCACTTGAAGATTCTAATAGCTCTTCAGTCAATGCCTTCATTACATTATCATACTCTATCATGAGTGTATCTTCACCATCAAAAGTAGACGAGTCCTTGCTTTCTTCTAATGAGGCAATCATTTTGGTTGAGGTTTCTTCAGACAATGTCAATCTCCCTCTTCTGAATGTTCTGTATATAATCTTTGATATGCTTCTTCAGCATACCTCTTCAAAACTTGCTTACTTGGAAAGTCAAAGGTTCTTGTTCCAGAATCTTCTTTCTTGAATTTTTTGTGGTTGTAAATGAATGGTTCTCTGCAAACTTTCTCAAACTTAACCATGCTAAAACTGAAGTTCTCTTTGTTAGTACTGCTTCGATGGTGGAGAAATCTAAAGCTCTGTTCCCCTCCCTTAACCTTGGGGAAACCAATGTCACCTTCTCTAATATCGTCAGTAATCTTGGTGTTATTTTCGATGAGCAACTCTCATTTAAACCGCACATCCATTGTATCTGTAAGTCTTCCCTCGGTTTCCTCTGCAACTTCTCATGTGTTTGATCCCAATTTGATTGGGGAAGCCTTGAGACTGCTATTTATGCCTTCATCACCTCATGCTTAGACTACTGACAATTCTCTTCTAGTGAATCTCCATTCTTCGTCACTTCGCCCCTACAACTAGTTCAAACTATGCTGCCCGGCTCCTCCTTCACTGTCCCCGGTTCTCTCCTTCGATGCCTCAGTTACAGGAGCTACACTGGTTACCTATTTGCTTCCCTACCTACTATAAAATTCTTCTCATCACCTACAACGCCCTAAACCTTAAGGCTTCACCTTATCTCTCATCTGCCCTCTTCCCTCGGCAAACTCCTCAGGCACTCTGGTCTAACCTCACTCCTTTCCTGAACACTCCTCATTCTTTCCTCTGCTCAATGGGTGACCATTCCTTCTCAGTTTGTGCTCCTGAACTCTGGAATGCTCTTCCTGCTGAAGTCCAATCCTTCCCTCCCTTGTTACTTTTAAATGTCTGCTGAAGACTCATCTCTTCAGAATTGCCTTCTCTCCCCTTTAAACTTTCTCTACACTTGCTACACAACCTGCGCTCTGGGAGGGCTAACAGCCCTGAAGGGCGCATTATAAATACCTATTATTATTATTATTATATCATGAAAATTATTAGCTATTTTAGTCAATTTCCATTGGGGAATTCTTATCTGATAGCTTTAATTTTGTTAGAGGAATACCACAAGGTTCAGTATTGTCACCTATTCTATATACAATTTTCAATAATAACATGCCTCAACTAGTAAATTGCAATATATCTTGTTTTGCAGATGATTAGGCAATATTATATACCAGTGGGAAATACTCTACAGGAAGCTGAAGAAAATCTTCAGAGGACAGTTAATAAAATAAAAGACTTTTGTGATACATGGGGAACTACAATTAATATTGACAAAACTAATGTATTTTACAAATAAAAGAATACTCAGAACACCAACCATATCAATTAATAACCAAAGAATAAAAGAGGTTAAAGAAATAAGTTCTTAGGTCTCTTCTTTGATACTCCTCACTTAACTTGGAAATATCATATAAATTACCTTGTCTTAAACTGCCAAAAATGCCTGAATATACTTAAATCTTTCAGTAAATTATCCGGTGGTGCTGATCAAAAGTCACTATGTACTTATATTTCTTAGGCCTTATCAGTAAGATACAATATGCATATGAAGAAAATATTTTTCATCAATAGAGTGGTAGACTTCTGGAACAAATTGCCGCAGAGGGTAGTAGGTAGTCCACCAAATTTAAATGTATTTAAGAATAGGTTGGATGAGTTTATGGGAAGGTTGTGATGGTTCCTAAGTTTTGTATATATTAATATTGTTTGTATATATCT
This sequence comes from Ceratothoa steindachneri, assembly GCA_963969495.1. Lineage (NCBI taxonomy): Eukaryota > Metazoa > Arthropoda > Malacostraca > Isopoda > Cymothoidae > Ceratothoa > Ceratothoa steindachneri. Next base: position 37,763,628 of record OZ018320.1, read on the forward strand.
ATAGCTGCATGATTTAGTTCTTGACAAGCCTTGATTGGTGATACCCTTGTTTCTGGATGCAATCCTCTGGATGTAGTTTTCTTGGGAGTTTGGGTGCCTTAAAAAAGAGGCCGTTTGACTCGGATGACCTATGATGGGCCCTTGTGGCTTTTGTCATCTGTTATATTATATTGTGGGGGACTTTGATTTTGTCTTTCCCTGGCGATGGTGCTTTTTGTGGATGGGTTTTGATGGATGCGGATGACCTTTGATAGGCCCTTGTGGCTTTTGTCATCCGTGAAATTACGTTATGTTGTTATGACTCTGCCTGCCATTCTGTAAAAAAAAACTAGATGTTATTGTCAATGCTGGGATTAGAATTAGTATCAGGGCAATGAGGTCTTCTTCCATTACCTCTCTTTGTGGTGAAACATGTATATGTATGCTACCACTTCAGTTTCAAAGAGATTTTGCTAGCATTAAATATTTTATAAAAATACTATCATCAAGTAATCATATTTTGAAAGAAAACTTTAATTCCTACAACAAAGCTGTCACGGAAATGATGGGACTACCCACAATAAACCACCTTATTATTATAGAGCTATCAATTTATGTAAGAAATTTGGCCTAGACCACTTTATATATAGAGAATTTTTCATTTGCAATATACCTCCATGGGAAAATATGAAACTACCAATACAATCAAATTTACCAATAACTCAGTCAAAATATTAGTAAAATATTAATAGAAGATTATATCAACAACAATTTTATCGGATTTAAAAAAAATATTTACTGATGGATCTAAAGTACTCTTAAATGATAAATACTCATGTTGATCTGCAATCTTTATTCGAAATTCTGGTCATTGCTACTCTTGGAAATTGGATAGAGATCATACTGTACTTTTCATTGAACCATTTGCCATTAAAAAGGCACTTTGTCATTGTAAAAACTGCTCTGCCATTATACCCACACTCACAATCTAGCCTTTATATATTAGAAGAACATAAGACAAACCAAACATACTCTAATCTAGTTACTTAAATAGTATCTCTGTGGCACTCTCTTTAGAGTAATAATCATAAAATATATTTTCAGTGGATACCCTCTCAAATAGATCTGAATTGTAGGAAATAAAAAAGCAGATTTACTAGCTAAAGTTTCACACAATTGTAATAATATAGAAACGACTCCATTCTTTAAAAGTGAAATTATAAATTTATTAAAAGAAAAGATACAAAAAGAATACTCTTCTATATGGGAAAGATCTGTAACTTCTACTCAATTTGGTGAGATAAAAAAATAATTCAATCATTGGCCATGGTCTTTTGATAGACATAGGAGACTTGAAACAACACTTGTTAGACTAAGATCAGAACATGTAGGCTTAAATTACCATCTAAACAAAATTAAATTAAAAGATTCACTAAACTGTGACCAATATAATTTGCCTGAAACAGTAAAACATTATTTATTAGACTGTCAGGCTTACAATATAAAAAGACAAAAAATGATATACAATCTAAGTTCTCTTAATATAAAAAAATATCCCTTAAAATTCTATTGGGAAGAGGTGGCTTCAGCCCACATATCCAAGAAAAGATTAAAATATTCTTCTTAAATTTCTTGCCTCTACTAGAAAATTATCAAAATTATAAAACCCATTTTAAACAACTGCTTTTATCTCCTTTACATTTGTGATCTGGGTGAAGATTAGTCTTGTTCTTTACTTTACTAACTATAGCCATCACTTTTAATTAGCTTTTGAAAGCATGTACAGCCTAAAATTATTTTATGATCTCATTTAAACATTATTTGCACAGGAATTCATCTTCTAAAAGAAAAATAATTTTTTTTTTGTTACATTTAAAGACAAATCAATAAGATTGGGCATTAAAAGCTTTAATCAATAATAATTGATCTAATTATTAATATAGATCCATAATTAATTTAAATTAATAAGATTGTACAGTGCAACAAACTGTGTAGTGTATAACTCTCTCTTAGATAACTGTAGTATTAACACAACTCTGTTTTAAAATTCAAATTTGTGAAAAACAAACCAAATTTACTTCTTAAAGTCAAGACAGATAAAAGATTTATAAGTTATTGACTTGGTGGGAAGAGATACTCCATGCAAGAGGAGTGAACCCCTCCACAAAGCAAGAGGAACAACATAGTGTGACCCCATCTGGAGCACTGCATTCAAGCATGGAGGCCCTACAACCAGAATGATGTAAACTTGCTAGAAAGAGTAGAGTACAAAGGAGGATGACAAAGATGATCCCAGCCATTGCTAGTTATTCCTATGAAGATCGACTTCCGAAGACGGAACTAATTACTTTAAAGAATGCATGGCCTGGAAGGATTCAATGCGGAAGATTTTTTCACTCTCAATACTGGACTAACAAGGGGGCACTGTCTCAAGATCTTCAAGCAATGATCAAGACTCAATATCAGGAAGTATTTCTTCTTACAATGCATAGTTGATGAGTGGAACAACTTGCTGAAGATGGCAGTTTTGGCTACAACTATGAACAGTTTCAAGAACCATATTGAGAAATTGTTTAGGTACAGGGGGGAGGGGCACTTCAAGAGCCAGCGAAGGCTTTCTGCCCCAGTTTTCAACCATCCACCTGTGGAGTAATTATGCATCCCCAGATAGGGATGGTAAGTTCATGTCCTTGAGTTCTTGATTCCTCCAGCATTCTAAACGAACCTTCACACATATCCTCTTCATACACTCTATTCACAATCTTGAAGGTCTCCACCATGTCTCCTTGTTACCTCCTATATGATAAAGTTGGCAGATCCTTCAAGGATGTCACCAACTTGATTGTCCTTCTCTGTACTTTCAATTGCTTCTACATCCTTCCTCTTGTAGATCTTTTTCTACACTTGTATAGTTCAACTCCTCATCCATGGCATACTGCACTCTCTCTGTATCTTTTTTCCCAATTTTTATCACGCTGCACTTCTGCAGATGGAACTGCAGCAATCACCTCCGTGACAACTCATTCATTTTTTCAAGATGTCCAAATTTTCCTCTGTCCTCTCGTCCTTTATTTCCCTAAACACCTTTGTGTCATCTGTATATAAAAATAACACTGTTTACACATTTTGGGAATCATTTATATACAGTACAAATAAGAGTTGGCCAAGCACTGAGCCATGCGGCACTCCACTGATCACACCCATATAAATCTGATTCACTACCATTAACAATCTCCCACTGCCTCCTGTCCCTGAGAAACTGTGAAAGACATTCCCAGCAATATTGAAGCTTCTTACTTTCTCTATCAGTCGCTGATGCGGAACCGTATTGAATACCTTTCTGAAGTCACGGTAAACAACGTCCAGGGCTCCTCCTTTGTCTAATGCCCTAGTCTATTTTTCAAGTACAGTACAAACTGGAGCACCATTGACCATCTGCTCATAAATCCATACTGCCTCTTACTAATGAGCTTACCTTTATATGATCAATAATCTGCCCCCATATTAAAGCCTCCATGGTTAAGATTCATTTTAACGCAAATATGATTTTGTAATTTTCAAAGACATAAATGTTTTTAATTCTAAAAATGATGCTTACAGATGTTATTTTTAACTTCTGGAACTTAATACTAACGTATTTCTTTACTTTTCAAAAATATATTGTTAATTTGTTAAATTTTAATCTTTGTGCCATTTTTGGCCTGACTCTTTTACCTAGATCTGGAGGCGATCTGCGCATGCGTCTTTTGGCGATATTCAACCAATACCAGGCTTTTTTTTAAAGATCTGCAGGCGATTTGCACATGCATCTTTTTCCAATTACCCAATAGCATTTCGTTTTAGATTCCCGTATATTTTGAATGATTTGCGGCTGTCTTTTTTTTAGTTTATACGGTATAATGGTGTGCAGTGACATTGCCACATCGTGATTAAAGGATTCAAAAGGGCGAAGAACCCAGTGCAAATTTTCTGTTAGTGCATTTAAGTGCACATTGCTTTCTCATGTCTGCATTCGAACAAGTGCTAGCGTTTTATTTATAAACTGTTTTCTGTGCAAAGCATTGATTCAAACTAGAGACCTAATTACATTTAGCAATTGACTTTTGCTTTCATATCTGATCGTAGGTTTTTGAATTAAGAATATTACAAGTTTTTGTAAAGTTGCAGGGTATGTCAGAAAATGTACTTCCTTTGAAAATACCTAAAAAAATGGGTCCTTTTGGGCCAGATCTTGTTCTGTCATGAAGCTTACTGAACTTGGTTTAGCAACTGGGGTACTGTGGAGGGGTGCGGCTCGATAGTCAAACTTTATTTCTCTATTGCTCCAGTATTTATCTAGTGCCTGTACTACACTCTCTGGTAGGTCATTCCAGATTGCTGCTATCCCTGGGGTGAAGGAGTACGCTCTTAAATTTAATCTTGAGAATTGGTGTTGAATTTTGATGCTATTTCTTCTCTATTCCCTCTCTTGCCTTCTCATGGGAATTATCGCTGTTATAAATTTGATGGACAATCTTGAATGCCTCAATCATATCCCCACATATTCTTCTGTATCTTAGTGTAGACAAGTTCCAACTTTTTTAGTCTTTCTTCGTAATTCAGCCATGACATCCCAGGTATCATCCTGGTTGCTCTTCTTTGCACGCTCTCTACCATCTCAATATCTTTGATTTTGTAGTAGTTCCAGATTACAGCCCCATACTCCAGGTGTGGTCTGACCATTGATTTGTACAGTGTACTGAACATATCATAGTTCATATAGTCAAAAGTTCTCCTTATGATACCCAAGATCTTCTTGGTCACCTTAGCCTTTTCTGCACTATGTTCATTGAATGCCAGCTTGTGGTCGATGATGACAATGTCTTTCTCTGATGCAATTGATGCTATATCATGTTGTTGCTCATTTCCATTTAGTTTATATTCATTGCTGGTATTTCCTCTTATTGATACTGTCATCGACTAGCATTTATCTGGGTGAAATTTTAGGAGCCATTTTTCTGACCAAGTTATCATTGCATTAAAGTCTGACTGAAGTGCATCATCAACATCCTCACCTGTTATTCTTCTAAATCTCTTTGTATCATCAGCATAAAGGTAAGTGGCTGAGGACACTGTTTCTGGGAGGTCATTTATATATATAATAAACAGGATTGGTCCAAGTATACTGCCCTGTAGTATACCGCTCACAACATTCTTCCATTCTGAGTATTTTTTGTTGACCTTTACTCTCTGTTTTCTATTGTTTAAAAATGATCCTATCCACTGAAATATATCACCCTTAATACCAAGACTCCACCTTATTTAGCAACCTTTTGTGTGGGACTTTGTAAAAGGCCTTCATGAAGTCCATGTAAAATAACATCAATATCATTGCCTTCCAGAATTTTGGTCCAAATTTCCATGACCTGTATAGTAACTGCAGCGATGTGGAGCGCCCTGCAACAAAGCCATACTGTTGACCACTGATTAGATTATTCAACCTGAGGTGCTAGAGTATCACCCCTCTCACTAATTTTTCAAAGACCTTACATGATATACATGTTAGGCTATCAGGTTGATAGTTGCTTGGTTTGTTTGTTTTGCCTCTTTTGAATATTGGTGTTATAATGGCTTGTTTCCATTGTTATGGTAGTCTCCCGCTTCTTAGTGAAATTTTATATAAAATTGTCAGTGGCCAAGCCAGTGGTGCGTCTGGTTCCAATGTGAAGACTTCCGAGAATAAGTGTAGTTTTCAGATCTGAAACTCGTTTTTGCTGGAAATGCATACCTACTTTTCCTATTATGAAAAGTGTCAGATCTGAAAAGGAAATATAAAACTGCATAGGAAAAACACACTTTTTAAATTACTGTGCACATTTGTGTTAAAATGAATCTTTACTGCCTCCATTAATATGCATACGACACAAGTCAAACTGACAGGCCTATTGCTGTAATATTTGCATCTTTGCAATCCCTGGGTAGTTTACCTCTCTTAAATGATAACATGAATCTGATCTGAAGTGAAAAGGCAATTTAGTTGTTTACTTCTTTGATCACTAAGGTGAAGACCTGCTAGGCCGGGTGATTTATCTCTTCAAATTATCAATAACCCTTTTAACATCTTGTTACTTGTTTTTCTTTATCTGCTCCCACTCCACCAATGGTGCTCTGCAGGTGCTCTACAAGTAATCTGTATTTGTGTCAACATAGGAGCATCCTTAATATCTATGTTTGGCAGCTCCTTCAGGTTGCCTAGTAAAAACTGCACTGAAATACTCAGCCAAAACTGTAGCTCTCTCCTTATCATTTTGCGTTTTCTTTGTTCTCCCATTGTCCATATATGTCGTTTATGCTAGTTGTAGTTTTGGTCTTTGACTGCACATATTTCCAAAATAATTTTGGATTTGATTTAACACATTTGGTAATTTATTTTTTAAGCATTTCTTGTCTCTCATCGTAGCTGTTTGCTAATTCGCCTGTACTCCAGTTCTAGCTGTTAGTAATGAATGCAAGAGGTTAAATGATTTGATGCTTGAAGTGAGAAGTTATGCGAGTGGAGTGTACTCATGAAGAGTGTGGCTGGGACCAGGAGGGAAAAAGATAGGCCTAGACTAGGGACTGGAGAGAAAGTAGTGACTGATGTAAGTGTAGATGAATGGGGGATAAATATTGATAGAATGGCTAGGTTAGGACAGGTTAGGTGTGTGAGTAAGAGGAATATGGAACCTGTTAGGTTGACTAACAGATTTGATGCCCTAAGAGAGGAAAAGGTTGAAAGGGATTTGTCTGGTGTGGTTGTAGCAGAAAGTGGAATGTGGAAGTTTGAATGAGAATAGGAGGGAGGGTAAAGCTAGGCCTAGGAGGATGACTGAGGTGCTTGTGATAGGTGACTCAGATTAAATATTTCGATAGAAAGTTGAGTATGAGCAGATGGAAGGGACTGAGAGTTTGTTTGCCAGTTGCTGGTGTAAATGATAGTCTGGGTGTGAGAGGGATGCAGTTGTGATTATGCATGTGGAAATAAATGATATATAGGTGGGTTCGTGTGAGTTATGACAGAGGTACAAAAGGCTAGTTGAAAGGGTGAATGAAAGGCATTGTTTCAGGTGTTCTTCCCAGATTGGTTATGGGGATGGAATGGTTGTCTCATGCAATTAGACTGAATGAATATGTGAAAGCTCTGTGTGAGGAGTCAGGATTAGTATTTGTAGAGGTCTGGAATGGCTTTTATGGGAATAAGGTATTGTATGCATTTGATGGACTCCATCTGAGCCAGGCTGGGGTTGAGGTGTTGTGGCAGGAGATAAATAGTGTTATTAGGGCTTTACAGGCGGGAAACTAGTTACTGATAGGAGTCAGGGAAATACAAAAGTACGGGGTGGGGCAGAGAAAAGAAAGATACAGAGGAGATAGAAGAGAAGGGATACAGGCTTAAAGAGGTGTTTCAGGGATAGGAGGGCTGAGTTGTCTTTATACCAATGCTCGTAGTCTTAGAAATAAGAAGATGAGTTATTTAGTTATATTATTGATGAAGATATAGATATAATATACATGGGTTGATGAAAATAAGTAATGAAAATGTGAGTGAATTTGAACTACAGGGATAGGTATGATATATACATTAGTTGGTGAAACATTAGAAGACTGACATGTTTTTAATATTAGAAATGGTACTAATGGTCTTTTAGGCATTGTAGTCATCATTTATGGCTTAGCTTAGGCACGAAAAGTACATATTCTTAAGATACTCCACCTTTGATGGGGGGAGGGGAAATGAAATTAAAATAAGTCCATCTTGCCTTCTCTTGATGTGTAAAGAATTCCGGTGAAACTTGAGAAGACCTATGTCATGTTTTTTTGTATTAAAAACAGTACTAATGGTGTTTTTAGGCATTGTAGTCTTCATATGTGGTTTCAGTTTAGCGTGGAAAGTAAATATTTATAAGATACTCTACCTTGATGGGGCAAAATAAAATTAAAATAAGTCCACCTTGCCTTCTCTTGATGTGAAAAGAAACCATGATTTCAAACATGGAAGGAAGACATATTGCGAAGATGGAGTAAAGAGCTCTCCAAACTTAGAAAAAGTAACAAAGTATCAAAAAACTTAATTTCTTCAGAATTGTATAAAAAATAATTATTATGTAATTTTATGATCGAATAACATTTCTTCTATAATTTTTTTTATTAGAAGGCTCTAAAACCCAGGGAATGATGGTGCTATCATTGTCTTAAATTACAGAAAAGGCTATATCAAAGTTTATTAAGAAGAGCAAAAGGGCGGCAGAAATTAATTTAGCTCAAAATAATAATAAAAGATCCAAGAAAATTCTTTAGCTATTATAAAATCAATAACAAATCTAACACTGATAAAACAGCCTATTAACTATGAAGGGGTTTTGAACGAATCTGATGAGGAAATAGTAGAGGTTCTTAATGATTTTTCTTCAGTATTTATAGAAGAGAATCCAGATAGATTAATTAATGATAATTCTTCATCAAGGGAAGTTGTGATGACAATCATTAATGTGGATAGGGAAATAATTAAAGGGCTTAGATTGGAGTTAAATACTAGTAAGTCATCTGGCCCAGACAACATTCATTCTAGGTTACTCAAAGAAGGTGTAGATAGTATTGCAGTAACTCTTGAAAAGATAATATTAGATCACTAGAGTTTGGAAAAATACCAATTTGTGGAGAAGGCCATGAGGTGGTGAGACTGGGGTTCCACTGACATTTACCAGTACTCACTAGCAAGGTCCAGCAAGGAAAAGAATTTTGCTTTTCCCACGTTCAGTATGGTTTCCTGTAGGTGCGGGATGGGGAACATCAGGAGTGGTTACGGAGTTAAGCCTATGGTAATTGACACATGGTCAACTGCTCCCATCCTTCTAGAAACTAAAATTAAAGGGGCCAACCAGGAACTAATTGAGGGTTGAATTACGTTGCATTCTAGCATATGCTGAATGTGCTTATTGACAACAACTTCTTGTGAGTGGGGAATCCGATATGGAGGGTATAAATAGGTTTGGTTTGAGGGGGAACATTAATAAGAACATAAGAAAAGAAGGAGACTGCAAAAGACCATTCATGGCCTACACTTGGCAGCTCCTGTTCCATTCAACACACAAAAGATTTCTTACCAGAGAAAAGTCATCAACATTGTCACCCTTTACAGGAGTTCGTCAGATCTAATCTACAATATACATAAAATGCATCCAGAGGATTATGTCCATTCATGCAACCACAAAATATAATCTTCCCACTCCTTAGAAAAATATATACATATGTACATAAAAAAAGTCAGTCCCATCTAGCAGCTTCATCCATATATTTATCCAATCTATTCTTAAAACTACCCAGAGAGGAGGCTTCTATCACATGCCTAGTGAGCCTATTCCATTCATCTACCACACGATTTGTAAACCAATTCCTCCCAATCTCCTTTCTAAACCTATACTTATCAAGCTTAAACCCATTGCTACGTGTTCTGTCATGTTCACTAAGTATAAGAACCTTACCCAGATCCCCTTTATTATATCCTTTTACCCATTTGAAGACTTCAATCAATTCCCCTCTGACTCTTCTCCTTTCCAATGTATGTAGATTTAGTTTTCTGAGCCTTTCACCATAAGGTAAGTTCCTTAGCCCACCAATCATCTTTGTCATCCTTCTCTGCACAGACTCAAGCAAATCAATATCCTTCCTATAATATGGTGACCAAAATTGTACTGCATAGTCTAGATGAGGCCTAACTAGCGCCAGATACAGTTTTAGAATGACTTCAGCACTCTTATTGCTTACACTCCTCCTAATGAATCCCAATATCCTATTAGCTTTATTCTTAGCATTTAGACATTGCTTTCTAGGACGAAGGTCTGAACTTACCAAAATACCCAAGTCTCTCTCACAATCAGTCCTCCCTAAAATTCTGCCATTTAATTTATAACTATTCAATGGATTATTTCTACCTATACTAAGTACACTACATTTGTCTATGTTAAACTTCATTTGCCATTTCTCGGCCCAATTGGACAGAATGGTCAATTCCTCCTGCATTACAACAGCATCAGAATCAGCCCTAATGGCCCTACCTAGCTTAGTATCATCAGCAAATTTACTCAGGTCACTACTTATACCTATGTCAAGATCATTAATATAAATTAAGAATAGCAAGGGACCCAAAACAGATCCTTGAGGAACTCCACTGCTAACACACCCCCACTCAGATTTAACTCCATCTATACTAACTCTTTGCTGTCTGTCACCAAGCCATGACTGAATCCACCTAAATATACTGCCATCAGAAGTCGTAAGTGTGGCACTCGATCAAAAGCCTTACTAAAGTCCAAGTATAAAATATCATAGTTTTCATCATTATCTGCTGCTTCATACACCTTACTATAAAAAGACAGCAAATTAGTCAGTCAGGATTTACCCTTACTAAAGCCATGCTGTGATTCTTTTATCAACTTATGCTTATCCAAGTGATCTCTAATATTCCTTGCTATAATAGATTCCATCATTTTCCCTACCACTGATGTCAAACTTACTGGTCTGTAATTAGACATATTTGTTTTATCCCCTTTCTTAAATATAGGTATCACATTGGCTTTCTTCCATGCCACTGGCACAATGCCACTCTCCAATGATTTTCTAAAGATGCATGCTAGGGGCTCACTTAACACATCCTTACATTCTTTCAAAATTCTAGGAAAGAGCTCATCAGGACCAGGTGCTTTACTACTTTTGATTTTATCAATGTCCTTTGTCACTATCTCCTTTGTGATCAAGATATCCTTTAATTTCTCTTCATCATTACCCCGAAAGATCATTGACACCTCAGGTATATTTAGAGTATCCTCCTGTGTAAATACTGAGAGAAAAAATTCATTTAGCATTCCAGCCATTGAGTCCCTATCACTCACTAATTCTCCATTGGAATCTATAAGTGGGCCTATTTTATCTCTAACCTTAGTTTTGTATAATTGATAAAAACTTTTAGGATCTTCCTTTGCCCTATTTGCCACTTTAATTTCATAATTTCTCCTTGCTACTCTAACTAACTTTTTAACATCTCTTGTTAGTTCATTATATCTCTGCCTTAAGTGATCCTCTCCATTTTTTATTTTCCTATAAATGCCCTTTTTAATGCCAATATAATGCTTAATTTTATCTGTCATCCATTTTGGGTCATTATTTTTAGTCCTAATCTCCTTATATGGAATGTTAATCATCTGACCTGTAATTAATTGCTCAATTATTCTTTTATACTCCTCTTCAATTGTAATCTCTTCCTCCTGGTGATTATTGTCTTCACTAACCGATATCATTGAATCTATTCCTGAATTGATTTCATTGCCTGGTTTCTGTACAACTGCCTCCAGGTAAGTCCTGAGCCCATTATAATTTGCTCTTCTAAAGTCAGGAATTTTAACATTGTTCATGCTACTATCAATACCATTCCATTTCATCTTGAATCTAATTTCACAATGGTCACTATTACCCAAATTTCCTCCAATCTCAGTATCCTTAATAACTTCTTCCCTATTTGTCAGAACTAAATCCAGTATATTATTACCTCTAGTGGGTTCGTTAATAATCTGCCTCAGAAAATTATCTTAGACAACATTCAAAAATTCCTCAGCCTCCTGATCACCCACAAGAGCTTCCCAGTCTATATTTCTGTAATTAAAATCTCCCATTAGACACACATGCTTACTTCTACATGCCCGTTCAATCTCCTGCCACAGAAGATTTGATGCTTCCTTACTAAGATTTGGTGGTCTGTATAATAATCCTAAGACAAGCTTGTTTTTACCTTCCTTTACATTTAGCCATAATGACTCTGTGTTATCATCTAATTTAATTGTACTGTTTACACAACACTGGAGATTATCTTTAATATAAATAATAACCCCTCCTCCTCTCTTCCTATTCCTATCTGTATGGAACATGTTAAAGCCCTCAATCTCAACCTCAGGTTTAAAGTGATTACCTGCCAAATCAATCTATGACTCTGTTATCGCAATTATATCAAAATTCTCTTCACTTGCTAACGCTCTTAAGAGATCTATCTTATTCCTTATACTCCGACCATTTGTGTAGTATATTTTTAAGGTTTTTTTATTATTCCCATTTTCATTGCATTGTGCTTTTTTATTCCTAGTTATCTGCTCATTCACTTGTGCATTAGTCCCCCTATAACGCATCAGTATGCCCTCTCCCCTAGCTATTCCTCTATCACTGCATCCCTTCCATTTCCTACACCTGCCCTCTATTCCTGTTATTCCCTTACCTCTAACAGCTTCTAGTTTCCCACCCGTAAGGACCTAATCACACTATCCAGCTCCCCCCATAGAACCTCAACACCTGCCCGACTAAGATGGAGCCCATCCATCGCATACAACCTCCTATTCCCGTAAAACCCTCCCCAGACATCTACAAACACCAATCCTAGCTCCTCACACAGTCCTTTCACAAATTCATTCAAACCAATTGCACGCGACAACCATTCTACCCCCACATCCAATCTCGGAAGCACACCAGAAACAACACCTTTTACCCTGCTTTTACTCATCCTTTCAACCAGCCTTTTATACTGCTCACGTAACTCACATGTACCCACCTTCTTTACATCATTCACTCCCACATGCGTAATCACAACTGCAGGACTAAATCAGTCCTGCCAAGGGGGTCTCCCTTGAGTGCAATTATGTCATGGTTTGCTACTAAAAGATTTATGGTTCGATTGAAGAGAGTGCAGTTGCGCAAGTGTGAATCCTCATCTGCAATTTTTGCAATGCACTCTTTATACTGTTTCCCAAGGTTGTTTAAATCTACCCGGGGGTTTTTACCAAACCATGAACCAACTGTTTTAATCGTCTTCGATTCAACAGCTATTTCTTGAGTTGCTATACTGACCTGGTTTTGGTGAACAGCATCCGCGCAGTATCACCTACATTCATACAATTCAACAATATTTTTGATTCCTTAGAAGTACTAAGACTTTGGCCTATCAATACGTAATTGTCTACTACATCCTTCTCTACCAAAAAGTCAACAGTATTGTCTACCCTTTTATCATCCAGTGTCTTGACTATACCTTCGAAAACTACCCTTTCATGGGGCCTAATCATTAAATTCTCTGCAGGATATACTACATAGACTGTTTCCTGTTCAAGGACTACCGGTCCTTTCTTAGCCTTAGACCCATCTTTCAGAGCTAATGCTATTGCCTGATGCTCATCTTTCGGAGCTAATCCTGTGGCCTGATGCTCATGTTTCAGAGCTAATCCTGTTTCCCAATGCTTATGTTTCAGAGCTAATCCTGTTTCCTGATTCTCATGTTTCAGAGCTAATCCTGTTTCCTGATCATGTTTCAGAGCTAATCCTGTTTCCTGATGTTCATGTTTCAGAGCTAATCCTGTTTCTTGATGCTCATGTTTCAGAGCTAATCCTGTTTCCTGATTCTCATGTTTCAGAGCTAATCCTATTTTCTGTTGCTCATGTTTCAGAACTAATCCTGTTTCCTGATGCTCATGTTTCAGAACATCCTGACCGAAGGTTTGGGTCACTGGCCCAACCGAAATACCAGAGGCTATCGACCTCACTGTATTACCATTAACTATGTTTACACATTTTCCTAAACTAAGTTGGCTCTGGGAGCCCTTAGGGGAGGAGCTTTCGAACCAAATTTGGGGAACTCAGAAGGGTTGGGGATTCCTTGTGGCTGGGGAATTTGGCAGGTGTTTTGCTGTGCCTAGAGAACTATACAAACGGTGTATCCTGTGTTTACTTCTAACCTGCTCTACATAGGCATCAATAATCCATCTATTCTCTGTTACAAAGTCCATACCCAATAATAAATCTGTGGAGCAATTTATGTTTCTCGTGGTGACCCTAGTTAGTGCTGGCTAGATTTCTCCATCCATTTTGACATACAACTGAATTTCTCCTAATAGGCCAAAATATTTTCCTGTCACACCACGTAGATTACAAGTGGCTTCATTCAAACTGTAAGTTTTAGTCGATCTATCCAAAAGTTTTTCCAACCACTGCACTGAGAAAGAGTGGCGGATGAACCTTTATCAATAGTTGCAGTGAAGGGGACTCCATCAATTTGAATATTTACTATAAAATCATTCAAAACATCGCCTATAATTTTGACTGGTAATGCATTCTCTAAGTTTTGGCCCAATTCCCAGGACATTGGTCTAAAAAATAATTTGGGGGTTTAGACTCTACTTCTGGGATAGAATAGCTTTCAGGCATTAAGGGGACATGCTTGACAGGTTCATCAGATTCATTGGGTTCAGTTTCGACTAATTTCACTAACTTTCCTTAGGGGGGTTCTATAGTGGTGCATTACTTTATTTTTTGGGAAGTTCCTAGGCATTGGGGGGATTTCCTGGGGGCTTGAACTGCGGGTCTGGCCTGAGAGGGGCATTATCCCAGGGGGAGCATTGAGTGAGTTTTTGAGGCATTTTACCTCTTCCTGTGGGTTTTGGGGGGCTGTAATTCCAGTTGCAGTTTGATATAGACTGTAGAGGGGCATTACCTGGGTAATTCTGTCTAGGGGATCCATTATACTATGGAGGTCGCTGGGAAAGGATACTAGGGTGGACTTTCCTGCAACAGGGACCGTTTCCTAAACTATGACCTTTTTCCTTACATTCAATGCAATATAACATAAACATAACATAATTACACGGATGACAAAAGCCACAAGGGCCTATCAAAGGTCATCCGCCTCCGTCAAAACCCACCCACAAAAAGCACCATCACCAGGGGAAGACAAAATCAAAGTCCCCCACAATATAATATAACAGATGACAAAAGCCACAAGGGCTCATCATAGGTCATCCGAGTCAAACAGCCTCTTTTTTAAGGCACCCAAACTCCCAGGAAAACTACATCCAGAGGATTGCATCCAGAAACAAGGGTATCACCAATCAAGGCTTGTCAAGAACTAAATCATGCAGCTATAGATATATACAAACAATATTAATATATACAAAACTTAGGAACCATCGCAACCTTCCCTCCCCATAAACTCATCCAACCTACTCTTAAATAAATTTAGACTTGGACTACCTACTACCCTCCGCGGCAATTTGTTCCAGAAGTCTACCACTCTATTGGTGAAAAAATATTTTCTTAAATCCAACCTACACCCTTGCTTTTTAATTTTCAAGTGGTAACCTCTAGTCCGATTTCCATCATCTAACTCAAAAAACTTGCTAACATCCAATTTATCTATCCCGTAAATTTTTTTAAAGAGCTCGATCATATCCCCTCTCACACACCTCCTTTCGAACGAGAACATATTTAATACCCTCAGTCTATCTATATATTCAAGGTGCCTCAGGGAAGGAATAATCTTTGTTGCCCTCCGTTGCACTGACTCAAGAAGGTTAATATCGTGTCTAAAATGTGGGGACCATGCCTGTATACAGTACTCTAGATGTGGCCTAACATAAGAGTTATAGAGTTTAAGAATAACCTCCTTACTTTTGTAACGGACATTTCTCTTAATAAAACCCAGCACTCTATTTGCGCTATTTCTTGCTTCAATACACTGCTTAGAAAACCTTAATGACTTATCTATTACTACTCCTAGATCTTTCTCATGCTCTACTGAGCTCAGCCAATGCCCATCCATTTCATAGTTAAATTCTCTATTATCTTTTCCCATGTTAATATCTTTGCACTTATCAAGGTTGAAAGTCATTTGCCACTTATGTGCCCAGGAGAACAATTTATTTAAATCCCCCTGCACTTTAAAATTATCATCAATATCTTTAACTACAGCTGCTAATTTGGTATCATCCGCAAAAATTGACACTTTATTATTAACTGCCTCCCCAAGATCGTTTATATAGATGACAAATAATAATGGACCGAGAACTGATCCCTGAGGAACCCCACTGATAACATCCCTCCACTCTGACTTTACACCATTTAGCACTACCCTTTGCTTCCTGTCTTTCAGCCACTCAGCTCTCCAATTTGAAACACCCCCACATATCCCAATATGGGGGAGACCTATATTCTTTCTTCCATTGGCCAAACTTTCCGCAATTGTGGTATTGGGACTTATCCATAATGTTCATATTATCACAAACCATGTATACACTAGATTCTTCTTGAGCCATTTGAACAATATTTACTTTTTCACTTTTTGTTTCCTTTACTATTTCACCACATTTAGCCTTAACTGCATAAATATTTTCATGTATCGTTTTGGTTAAGTCATACACATCCTGAAACTTTTTATCAAACAGGGCTCGAAGATTATTAAAAACGGCAGTAGCTACGAGAATGTCTTGCTGGTTTTGTGTGAATTATACCTGAAATCTTTCATCAATAGTTTTGCAACTTTCCTGTACTAATTTATGTACCTTTGTTATGAACAACGTTAAATCCTCTTTGTTACCCCACGTGGCCTGGTAGATTGCATTTAAAGCTGTGAAAGGTTGTGTAGTTGTCGTTTCCTTGAAAGCAATGCTTAGGTGTGTCCTAAATTGTTGCCATGTCTGGACATCGGCCGAGGCTGGGGTGTAGGTAATTCCGTATATGGCACTACCCTCTGTTGCATGAATGAATCTTTTAGCCTCTCAGATTTTGGCTATGTTATCTGTTATGTTTTCACGATGGAAGTGCTGTCCCAGGGATTCTAACCAAAGGGTTGCTCGGGGTTCAACGGGTTTGCCGTCGACTGTACCCTTAAATGGTACGACTGTATTGGTCAGGCTGATCAACCGATTTAAATTTATAAAAGCGGGATGAGAAGGGGATTGGTTATTGCTAGTATTGGCAGACGCACGTGGTATGGTTCAATTTTCGTCACTGGCCATAGTTAGATGCACAAGGGTAACTCAGAATTTACCACAAAATCCACTCAGGATTACTCAAAGTACTTAAACTTGACTCAAATTCCCAAGTATACTCAGTTACTCAAGAATATCTTAAAAGTTACTCAGAGCTCAAAATTTTACTCAAAATTCAATTGTTTACTTAATTTCACTTCAATTTTTCAGATGAAGAGGGGTAAGGGGACACACTGGCCTATCTGGGATGACCAACTGATAAATTTCCACTATTTTACTAATGAAATACCATAAATCGATATATTTTTCACGGGATTAATTCATTTTAGCAGTATAATACCGCGTTACTTCTGGACGGTACCAATTACCTATTTAAATTCAGAGGCCAACGCTTGAAACCTATGTCTACAATGCAATCCCACTCTAACAGCTAAAATGTGGGTCTGAACTGGTTTACTTTGAAATGATGTCTTCTTCAGGCTTGTTCAATCCATAGATTTTTTCGGTACTTGATGTTTCTTCAGTTTTCCTTCAGGCAATTTTTTTGATTACAGATCCTTTTACGGTCACCAGAATGTTACGGCACACTACCCTCATTGTAGTTGTGTCCCTATGTTGATATGTATTATAACGCAACTCCCCGTAGTGCATCATTGGGTTACTATGGACCTAGGTCTGTCCAGCTGCAGACTCGTGCTCGTGATTAGGACACCTTTGAACTACCTGTACCTGATTACAGCTTATTTCACTGTCAACCTACTTGACGTTACCTTTCCTTCGAAGTTCATTACTCCGGGTGCTGTGGCGATGCTTGTGGGAGGATATAAAGAGGCAGGCTTCTATTTAAACTTACTTGCTTAAGTGTGATTTAATCTTATACTACTGGCACAAGCTGGGGAGGTTTAATGGTACGAGGAACAGAGTTTTGATGGTATGAATGCAGGAAAGGTGAGGTGTGAGAAGATGGGGTCTTCTCAGCTGGGAGTCTTAGTTACCCTTGAAACTTATGGTAACACTCACTAAAATCAGTGTGTTACTCGACTAAAATCTGACTGGGATTTAATCAGGGATTTATCTTGATTTCAAGCAACACCTGCACAGCTACCTGTCCTCCTTTGGGTTGGCTTGTCTTTTATACCCGATACATGATTTCTGGCGGAACTAAAGGAATTTTGAGAATCTGATGGTGAAGCCGCCCATCAATTATTAAGGGGGGGGGGAAATACTGAATCAACTACTTGGTGGAAGTCAATGGCGCCTCCGTGTCGGTCCTTGAAAACTCTGTTTCTGAGAAATTATATTCATATATATACAAAAAAATACAACATTCTATATATAACGGTGAAATATTTTATACAAAAAAATGAAAGTTCTTATACACACGTGTATTCTTTTGAATAAAAGTTCTTATACACATATGTGTATTCTTTCAGTTATGCAGAGTAATACTCTGATTTTAGTGTGAGTTACCCTAAGTTTCGAAGGTAACTAAGACTCCCTGCTGACAAGACCCTGTCTTCTCACACCTCACCTTTTCCACATTCGTACCATTAAAACTCTGTTCCTGAGAAATTATATTCCTATATATACAAAAAAATACAACGTTCTATATATAACAGTGAAATATTTTATTTTTTCAGTTATGCAGCGAGGCCATGAGCAGCATAACATACTTTTGTTTTTCTATCTTTTTCAAGACGTAAGACATAAGGTTTTGATCTGGAATCTGTAAATCATGTTGTGGAACTTGTGTGAAGAATCAGTCAGCTTTGCAGTCTTGCACTCTAATTCCAAAAATCTTCTCTTGTTTCTTGTTTTATAGTTTTCATTTTTGTGCACCACTTAACTGAATCCATTTAATCTTAGTTGTTGAGGTCTGTTAAATACAGAAATAAAAAGATTATTTTGCTTGAATAATTATGCGGCAATCAACACAGCTACATATATAGGCAGAACAATATGGATAATTTTATTCCCAGTTTACTGCTGAATCTTGTGCTTTAATTAATAGAGACAAATTTTGTTTGAGAAGTGTCTTTTCAAGCTCTACAAACTGTATGGAGTAAATAAAGATATCACATAGTTTTTGAGAAAATAAAACTCACACAAAAAATTGTATTTGTTATTTTTTCCTAAAAATTTTCTCCCCCAAAACACTATAAAATAAAAACTATAGTTGACATCTTGATAAAAATGCTACAGTTTGTTGAACTTGAAAAGACATCGAATGCACTTTAAATCATTGCTCTACGATAAAAAATGATGGACCTGCAGCAATTAAAAAATATCACATCAGAAAAATTTCCAAAGAACAATTTTTTGTTTTTTAATGCTCTATAAGTGTACCAAATTTCAGCACCCTAGCTTTAATTACTCTATTATTTTATACATTAACAGTTTGAATAATGTTGCTTATAAGGTCCATCACTGCCTTATCCTGCTTTTAATATCTATCTCTATTTCTTGACCATTTATATTTATCCTTGTTTTGTCATTCTTGTTTATTTTTATTAAACTTTTAATCGTGGTGGGATGTATTCTCTAGTGCTAAGTACCTTTAATGTTTCTCACTTTCTAGAATCATTGCTCTAAAATCTATTGCTACCATGGTTAATGGGATTTTATTTCTAATGCTTTCATTAAGCAGTATATTAATTGAATAGGTTGTCTTCTATACATCTTCCCTTTGTGAATCCTGCCTGTAATTCACTATCCTGATTTAATAATGTGATCTTTTATTTTATCTTTTAGTATGTCATATATACAGGAGCTGCCTCATATAGGCTATTGATTAGCTTATTGGAGAGTCCTTTTCTTATGTTCTTATATATAGCTTATGGTCTTTGTTGGTAAGTGCTATTGGTCTGAAGTCCTTTGCTTCCACTTTCGCTGTCTTTGGTATCATTATTGTCTTAGATATCCTCCAACTCTATGGTATAATCTGCATCCATTAGATTGCATTATCAGCCATCAACTAGTGAGCTTGTCATATTGAGTTTATAATACAAGATCCCAAATATGTAAGTACTATTGAAAATTTTGGTATAATACATTTAGGGGTCACCACTTAAAAAGTTAAAAAACAGAGGTGCAGGTTGGATGTTAGAAAATATCTTGTCACCAATAGAATGGTAGATTACTGGAATAGTTTGCCATCTGAGACAGTAGACAGTCCAAAATGGAATGTTTTCAAATGCAGATTAGATGATTATATGGGGAGGGAAGGCTAACTTTGGGGGGGTATTCTGGACTCATTCCTGTGGATGCATTTTTTTTATTATATATTACGATTGATTTGGATTTTGACGTCTTGATGATGATGCTTTTTGTTTTTGACACATTCCTGTGGATGGTTCTAATTGTATATTGTAGCTGCATGATCTGACACACTCCTATGGATTGTTTAAATTGTATATGGTAGATGCATTTTGTTGGTGGGTTTTGACAGATGCGGATGACCTTTGATAGGCCCTTGTGGCTTTTGTCATCCATGAAATTATGTTATTTAATCCTGCAAAATCAGTCTTTATATTCTCTTTTCCTATATATTTGTTAGCTTTTCTTTGAATGATTTCAAAATAGATACTAGGTGAGCCATTGTCGTAATTTATTGGAAAAGGATGTTTTTACTGTCCTTGGTAAATTGTTTATGTTTATAAGTAAGGGTTAGTGAGTTAACAGTTTGCATGTCTCTTCATTGCCTAAAGGATCAAAGTTTTCTTTCAAATTTCTTAACTATTCTTCACTTTTAACCTTTATTACAATTTGGCTAGTTTTGCTAAAATATTTTTGCTAACATTTTTGAGGGCCATTACTGATCTGTTTGATATATTAAGGGAACCAGTTTCAAGGAGTGAAGTAAGTTGATACCCCAATACAAATGAATGAGTTTTACTATCTTTGTTAGTACTTGTGATATTACTGTTAGGGTTTGAATGCGAACAAGATTAAAGAATAGGCCTTAACTCTGATTTTTTTTTCATTATAAAAGAAGGATGTATTTTGATAAGTTGGATATTTTTATAATATGACCCCTTAGCCCATAAGCTTTTGTTGAAGATTTTATCCCTTTAAGCACTAATTTATTTTTTTAGAGGAAACATGATATACAGGACTCATTTTTCAACTAAGGATACTATTGCACAAGGTTTATTATATTCAGTACTTAGAAGTCTTTTGGTTTTATGTCCATCTTGATAGTGATACAATTTCTCATTTCTGTTATGAAATTGGGCCTTGCAGGATGAATTCTTCAACCCAAGGAAATGGAATGTTATTTTTGTTGAGGCATTTTGGAAGGAATCTCTTCAGGATTACTTTTTTTATATGGACATGACTAGAATGTGTTTTCTTTGATTGTGCCTTGAATTTACTTCATAAAAGCACAAATCTTTTCGGGCTTTTGATGGAAGCATTGGTTAATAAAGAGTGTATTTTCAAATGCTCTGAAACTAGTCCTGTATTTTCTATGGGATACACCTTTTGGGTATTTATCTTTAAATTTGGTGGGAAAAAAATTCCATTGATCACTTATTAATATTTTTTCCTCTCCCAGGGCTTTAATCTGACAATCTCAATTTAATAAATAGGGATTATGGGGTCAGAAGGTATGACTGCTGCCATTTTCGGAGCCACAGGAGCAATTGGTAAAGAAGTTTTAAGGGAATTAATTGCTAGTCCAAGAATTAAGAAAATTAGTATCATTTCCAGAAGAAAGCTTGATATAAAAAACAATAAAATTGTTGAACACATAATTGACTTCAATAATCTAAGTGATAATAAATCCATTTTTAAAGATATAGAAGTAAGTTATAATGATTTTCATATTAAGCGGACTTTTATAATTTTTATTATTATTAGTTTGGAAGGGGGGTATCTTCTGTGAGAGATTAATTCTTCTTTCAAGGAAGATTTGGTGTGATTTAATTTATATATTTCTTAATGCCCATAATGCTAACATATGAACTATTAATATTTTATCTTACTATTCATAATTGTTTTTTTCTGATCAGGTTGCATATTGTTGCATTGGCTCAACTCGAGCAAAAGTAGGAGCTGAGGGGTTTGTGAAAGTTGATCGAGACCTTGTTTATGAATCTGCAAAGTTACTACGAGAATGCAACTGTTCTCATTTTAATTTAATATCTTCACATGGTGCAAATATAAATTCAAATTTTCTCTTCTTAAAAACCAAAGGTAAGAATAGGACTTAATTCTCCAAGTTCTCTTTATTTAAACACAGAAGCACTCAGATAGTGTAGCATGACACAAGGTTGATTCCAGAAGTAATATGGAAATAGGTTGAGGGAGTTGGAAGTTGAGGCATGGGGGATTGGGGGTACATTTTATATTTGTGCTCTTGTGGAAGGAGTTGTGCCATCCAGCAAAGACATGGGAATGAAACTGGTAGTCAGTAAGGTTTGGATGAGTATATGTCTGGTGGGGTATTTTGGGCTTGATTTTGGAGTGTAATGTGGATAAATAGAATTATAGACTGGTAGGGCCATTAAGACCCACTCAAAGCCAGTCCAAAAAGGAATGGGGTGCTATGTGCTGTAGCATCTCCAGTCCGGGTTCATTCCTAGGTAGAAGTCCCCAAGCATTTCCTCGCATAACCCCCCACCCCCTTAATGCACTTATATCATACAATATCATCTACTTCCTTCTCAGTCAGCCTTTTCTTCCCACAAACACACATTCAACCCACCTTTTACCCATTCTTTCTAAACCTTACACTCATATATTCTCTTCACAACTGTATTCCCATGTATTCATCTTACATGCCCCATACCACATCAGCACACTGTCATAATTTCATTTATACTTCACACCATAAACATCTTTTATCGTGTCATTCCTCACTTTGCACACCAAGCCTCCCTCTAAAGTTGTCCATTTGCACTGCTCTCACTCAAAATCTTTCCTTCTTGCATACCAATGTCTCATTCCCATACACAAATGTTGGTACCAGCATACTTAGGTGCCTCTTTATGGAACACTCCACACTCAAGACAGTGCTTGATGCATTTGTACACATAGGTTCAGCATCTTAACTTTGATGAATATGAGAGATAGCAGATAAGAATTTGAAGTTTGGGGTCATTGCACTAAGACATTACTGTGGGTCTATACCCCGCATCTTCAATAGTCTAGCAAGTCCTTGCATAATTTTTGGTTATAACTTTATTAACAAAAGAGAAATATCTAGAAATATTTGAAATGAAGGCACCTCAAGTCTCACTTTTCTAACGCTCTGTTGTGTAAACAACCGTTTATTATTCACTCATTTTTTTCTTTAGGGTACATCATTGAGTATATGCCTCTGTTGGTGGCTTGAATGACCGTATATAAATTTTTCTTTGAGGAAAAGCTCTGAAATTGAGCCAAAAAATTGAAGATTTAATGGTGCATTTTCCTGAAAATTTTGAACATTTGGTGTCAAGTAAGAGGTGAACTTAGAGAAAGTAAAAGTGTATGGAAGGTTTGTTTATCAACTAATTCTAATGGGATTACTTGAAGAACTAGGAACACAGAGGATATGCATTTTTTACCAACCTTCCGGTAGTCATCTGATAGTGATTTTATATTTAGTCATGACACAATTTTCTTAAAAGACAAGAAAATAATGGAATATGTGAATTGAAATTAAAAAAGTAAAATAAATGGATTGAGAAAAGTAATAAAACAGTATAATACCATCTACTTCACACAACAAAAAAAATGCAAATGCTTGTAAAAAAACACATCTCTATGCTGCCATGCATACCCACAAGCTAACATTTAGATACCATTTACTTACCATATATCTTGGTGCATGAGGAGTGTCATGTATAGCATTGGAAACCATTATATAGCTGACATCTGGAGGATTTTGTGCCCTCCCAGCTTCAATACCTGCAGGTAAATCTGCAGATGTTTCTTTACATATTTCTCCTTACCTTTTTTATGGTTGAGATATCCTTGTTGACTTTCACTCCTTAGTTTTAAGTAATAATACTAAATAATGCATCTTTCACATCACCCAATATACCCTCTGTTTATATAAATAATTCATTTAATGGTTTAAAAAAATGGTAACTGCAAATAGTTTTGTGTGTAAGAAAAATATTTTTGGCCTGTGGATATTCCCTCTTTCATCTGCCTTACCCTACTTTCCTTTATCTGCCCTTCTTTTATTTTGTCTAGTTTTTCACTGACTGACCATTTTATTGCTTTGTTTGGGACCTTTGGCATAATTGGGCACACATTTTCCTGCTGACTACATTTTGGGGATAGCGCCTTATGGCTCTAACACTAGGACCACTGTCACTCACTGATTAACCATTAATTGAATAAATAATTACCTTGTTTCTATTAATCTTAAATGTGTGTATAACATTTATATCAATGTTTAATATTAAAAGTGTTTTAGCTCTTTATTTAGGAGTTTGTTAATTTTTTTACCATAAATTTACTGTAGGAATGTAACTTGGTTTATATCATTGAGCCTAGGGTAATTTGGTTTTGTTTAGTCGTCATTTAAAGCAGTGGTTCCCAAACCCATCGTTCATGACCCAAATCAGGGTCACAGGATGGCTACAAAAAAAAATAGAAATAAATAAATATATAAAAGAGAGAGTGAGAAATATTAAAAGTAGAAAAATAGTTCAAACATAATTTATTATCATAATTGTGGAATATAAATAGTCATTCAAACTGGGACAGGAAAATAGTTGTGAATAATAAAACCTGATAAATAAATATAGAATAAAACATATACTTGTACTGTACGCTACTTGTATTCTATGCCAAGGTGGCTAGAGCTTGACCCGATCTGTTTCTTCAGAATCCAGTTCTGATGTAGCTGTGTTAGTGGACAGATGTGCATATCATGTAAGTTTTTATACTTGTCTGTTTTACGTCTGGATTATTAACATTGAGTATGTGGGTGAGCATTTATGTCACTTTATGAATAAGTAATTTTGAACAGTGTATAGTGCATATATATATTATATTCATTTAAGGTATGAATTCCAGAACAATGCTGGCCCAGCACAAACAACAATTGGTATATAAACCTCATTTTATGAAATATGGCTTCACACATCTGAGAGATAGATCAGGGAATGTCCGCTCTCAGTGTATTCAGTGTATGCAAGTCAATGCCAATGAATCCTTGAAGGAAAACAAATAAACATAATATGTATTCAGTTCATCCAAACTTTATTAAAAGCCACTTAGTTACTGGAAGGATAAGAAAGAACAGGTAAGATGAAGTCGGATTGATGCTCATTCAGGCTCAGCTTTTTCTTTGGAGAAAGCTTCCTTGGCATCCTTGAAGTAGCATAGTAATTGTATATTGCACGATCCAAAATATCTTGCAACATTGGAGAACAGCTGATGTTTCAGCAACAGTCGCTATGGTGAAAAACTACTTGTGGAGCAGATGTAGTTAAGAAAATTGAGTCTGTACCACTTTCTAACAACGGTATCAAACATTGAGTTGATCTCATGTCATTAGATATTTTGGATTAATTAATTGTGGCAGTGAAAAACAGCAGGTAAATTTTCATTGCAGACAAATGAATCTGTGGACATTTCTGCCAAAATTTCTGTTCTGTAATGCCCTGTCAACAACCATCACAGGACAACATATGTTATGGTGGACATTTTTTCAAGAAATATAACAGACTGGTTGAACCATTTGGCTGTGTATACTGATGGATCACCATTGATGATCGGAAGTTGAGTAGGTTTTGTCACTCAGATTAAAGGAGAAAATCCTGATGCCATAATAATTCACTGTTTCTTACATCAGGAAAACTTGGCTTCTTAATGTCTCCATCCAGAACTCAATGTAATGCTGAATGATATTATCCAAATTGTGAATGTTATAAATAAAGGTCAGAGCTTTGAACTTGCGCATTTTCCGTAAAATGTGTGAAGAGCTGGGATCGCATCACCGGGACTTTCTTTTCCACTCCGATGTTCGTTGGCTGTCTTGAGGCTGCATCCTTGGACGGGTTATTGAACTTAAAACTGAAATAGAATTTTTTCTCCCGAGAAAAGAAGCATAAGCTGGCCAACTGTTTCAAAGATGTTGCTTGGGTGGCAAAGCTAGCATATTAAGCGACATCTTCAGGCACTTGAATGAATTGAATTCAGACAAGCAAAGCTGAAATCAAACTAAGGTAGACATCTCTGAAAAAATTTCACTCAAGAAGAAACTTGCACCTTGGAGGGGAAAATTAGCCACCTGAAAAACAGATGTTTTTCCAGACCCAAGTGCAGTGCTGGAAGATTCATCAGAAATAGAGCTTGTTGGCATTAAATTGTTTTTCCCAAGATCATTTGCATAAGCTCAGGAGGAAATGAACAAATATGTGCCAGAAAATGTTGATTTATGTCAACACAGCTGGGTCAGGAATGTGTTCGGTGGTGTGAATGTCAGTGATGTTGGAGAAGATATTTCAGGAAGAACTTTTTAGATCTCCAGGAAAATCAGGTGCAGAAGCAATATTTTGAAAGTCTCTCATACTCTGAATTCTGGGCTCATCTGAAGGATAAGCCTATTCTAATTCATGAGGCTGAAAAAAGCTCTTATTCCATTTCCTACCACATACCTCTACTCTGTGTAAAAAGATTTTTAGCTCTTGTGACAATCAAGATTAAAGCAAGGAACCATCTGGATCCTCAATGTGATCTGCTCTGTTCTCTATCCATCAACATCAAGCCAAATCTGTAGAAACTTGTCCATAATATGAAGGAACATCACAGTAGTACTAAAATACTTTTTAAAAATTTTTAATGGTCTACTTATAGAGCCAGAAGAAGTTGCTAGCCAAAAGTTTATATTCTTTGTTTGCTTTTTGTTTCAATAAACTACATTAATATGAAAATGTGCGTTTAATATCCTTCAATCTATATAGAAATTAAAAAATATATTGTTTATTAAATAACTGAATGTCCATAAATTATATTGGATAAAACTAATTGTAGAAATTATTATATTTATCAGCAGTCAATAGTAGTTGAATAGTCAGAAGGGCTCATTCATGAAACAGTATTATAGTTGGCAGTCAAAAGTTTGTTTATCTTTGAGTATGAAGGTTTGCTGCCAATTATCTTCAATCAATATTATATTATATTTATTAATTTGTAACTTATAGTAAAATTCAGTAAACTTTATTCAATCAAATAAAACTAAAATCATACTGAAATAATATTTTATTCCTGAGGGTTGCCAGGTCAAAATCAATTTGTGTTCAGGGTCACTACAAAAGAAGTTTGGAAAACTGATTTAGAGTCTCACTTTATGTCAAGACTTGCTGTGTAAGGCAATTTTTTGTTGCTGCAGAATTGGACAACTCATGGGACACTGTCATTTAATGCGGTTACTCCCCTGAACCTTTGTCAAGATTGCTTGGTCCTCCTACAGTATATGCCACATTTTGGTTGATTGTTAGCATTACCTGGGACAGTACTGGGACAAGAGCGGTAGTTTTCACCTGTAATGCATCCTTGGGAGGTTATGCCACACTGGACTGTTGTATGATTGAGATTTAGAATGAGGCAGGCAGGCCTCTTACATAGTATTTAATTAAAATTATTTGCAATTCTAAAATTCCTGAGGGAATTAGCCCCCTACTATCACCTAGCAACTATGCCCTTGGTGACAATTGCTAGACCTGTGTTTTATATAAAATAAGTCACTTGAGTTGAGTGTCTTTGAGATGGCACAGCTATCTAGAAGATGGAATTTAGAAAAAAAGCCTAGCTTCTTTGTAATTTCTGTGGCTCTATTCTAGCTTGTGGCTGCCAAAGAAGAGCGTAAATCCCCCCCTCCCTCCTCTAACAAAATAATGGCTCTTCCCAAGATGCCAGCCTGGAAGATACCCCATTTGAACATTTGCTTCAATGCCTCTGGTCTTAGGGTTCCATAGCGCTTCCAAGAATTACATCTTCACCATTTAGCTGGTTGCAATCTGAGCCCAATCTCTATATGGGTGATTGGTAATTTTTCCAGAATCTGAGACTGAATTGTGATTTATAGCGCTGAGTGCCCTTGAGGTATTGAAATCTCTGCACTTCCTAGTTTGAAATATCTGTGATGCCACAGCCAGATGTTCAATACCCTTTTTAAGTATAATTATAAAAATTTCTCAAGGAAAAAGCTAAAAATAGAGAATAATAGAAATGAGTTTATTTTATTACCTGATTTATCTTTTAACAAACAATGAACAATAATATTGGTTTTCTCAACCTGGATTTTGGACAGTATCAACAATTAGCCAACCTGAAACATGTTCTCCTAGCCTTCATCAGCAAATCTTTTCATGGCACTTTCTATATTTATATTCTTTGCAATATAATTTTCTATAGACAAAGTTGTCCAAAAATTGATTCTATCTTGAGACATGGATGGCAGTATGTTTTTCGTAAGCTTTGGTTTACTAAAGCTTCTCTTGCCAGCGGCCACTGTAATAGGTATCGTAAGCACTATTCTTAATGCAACCCACAGATTTGGGATGACATCCTCTAACTTATTAATGTTTATGAACTTAGCGGCTTCGATTGGAAGCTTTACATCACCAGGAAATAATTCTCTGGCTATATTTAGTTCAGTCAAGAGTTCACATCCATTAATATCACTATTTTCTTTGTACCTTAACTTATTCTCCAAAATTTGACATGCTATTTTGAGTTTATTTTTATCTGGCAGATCTTTTAGGTCATTTAAAAATCCCCATGTGTTATTGAAACTTTCAAGTTTTCAAATCTTTCTGATAAAGAATTAATAGCAGCTGTCCAGTATTACATTGAATACATGATTTCTATTTTTTTTTTTGTCACTTGCATTTGGAACCTCCTCAGTGCACTCATATTCAAACTGCCTCTTTCTTCTGCTTATTCTTTTACTTCTAAAAATAGGCTCTACATCTAATTCTGTAGCTAATTCTTTTTCTGACTCTACTGCTTTTTCATATCCATTTGCATGATAATCAATTAAGTAATCACTTACTCTATTCATTAGTGAAACTGCAGTAGATAGTTCCACAGTGTTTTGCATAGTTTTGCTGACAACATTTACCCTGCCTAAGACATCATACCAGACATTTATCATCACAAGAAAACCATAATCTTCTATTTGTGTTACAAGAGTCTCTGCAGGATCAGATGCAGGCATTTCTTAAAGTTCATAAAGTGCTTCTTGAATTCCTATGATTTCATATTTAATGGCTTTGACACATTTTAATCTGCGTGCCCATGTAATCTCACATAAAGGCTTTACAGTGAGGCAGTTAACATGTTTTTCAATGCATGCCATCGCTCAGGAGATGCAAAAACGAAAACATATGCGCTGGACAATACAAAAAAAAAAAGAAGTGGATTCCAGGCAACTTGTTGCACTGTCACCAACCACATGGCATATAAATAGCCTGTGGATTTTCCTTCATGATCTGTGCCTGAACCTCTTTATTTTTTGCTTTCATATTTGAACCATTATTGTAGCCCTGGCCTCTGCAGTTATTTAAGTCTAGGTTGCTCTTTCTCAGAAAATGAAGTATACTTTCATATAATCCTGACCTGTAGTATGTATAACAGGTTTATAGCTAATAACAAAATGTTCCTTTATTGCAATGTCTTCTGCATCTAAAATTTGTATTGTAAATCAAAGTTGCTCCACATGACATATCTGGTGTAGTCTAAAATAACAATAAAATATTTGGCTGCTTTATCATGGTTAAATATATTTTCCTGAACACAATTTCCCAACAAATTGATTATTTCATTCTGAAATTTTTTCCACAATAGAGAATGTTCTTTAGACACAACCCAACATAAATGTTCACTCATTGTTAAATAAAATTTTCAAAGTAGCTCAACAAGACCTAAAAAAATTCCCCTTGTGTGGTGTAAATAATGCTACATGTGTCAAGATTTTCCAATGCATATCAATACAGTATTATTACTGTATTTACATTTTAGAAAAAAACTGTAATACATGTTCTGTATATGCATTTTCCCCAACTTCAATGTACTGTAATTTACAAATTCAAAGCAAAACTAAGACAGTAATTTTTAATAAATGCTCACATATTTATATATATTTAATCTCATTTGTATGTAAAAATAAAATTGTTAAAGAAAGCATGGTTTCTTTTAAAGTATATTTTGTTCTAATAAAATGGAAAAATCAAAAGAACATTTTTTCAAGATTGACAGTTAATTTGAAGTAATTTACTTGGTCCTTTTGACTTTGAGTTAACGAGGTTTTACTGTAATTAGTTTTACCTTGTTCTTGTTTATGCTACAGTTTTTCATTCCTTGCTGTTAGCTGCAAGGATCTTGTCTCAAAAGGCCTGTTATGACTAGACCCTTACTTCTCAGTCTTTTGTTCTTTATAGAACCTGATATCATCTCTGTATAACAGTCTGTTGTTCTGTATAACTCTTGGATTTCATCTGAAGTTCCTCTTTTTTCTTCCAGGGTTAATTGATCTTCCTTTGCTTTTCACCAGAGCACAATGTTTCTCATGATGAAGAGCTTCAGTCTTAATCCTACTGATCTGACAGAATGGGATAATAGATTCAACTGTTTCATTTATGCAAGGTCTTAACCTTAGGCCTCACTGCATTTTTCAGTAAATCCTGAAGATTAAGGAAATATGTACTGGAATGTGCTTCTGTTGGTGGGGACACTGGGAACCATTGATAAAAGCTGGACGGTATCCAACCAGGAAGGATTCAGTGACATCTGGTAGATGGCCCAGTTGACACCTACCTGTGGACAGTATGTGAAGGTTCTAAGATATATCACCTGTGCATCCACAGAGCTCCCTTAGATCCTTGGTTAATGCTATTGCAAAGTTGTAACCTGTAGATGGTTTTCTAGATTCAAATTGAGTTTATTTCCTGAAAAATGGTATATAATTATTTATTTATTATTATAAATTTATGTGCTTTCATTTGTTACTTAATTTGTTGCTCTCTGTAGATCAAAAGTTATAGTGTAAAACTTGAGTCAATGGAGCTCAGAACTGGCACTTTTTGCCAATTTCAAGGAAGAAAATTTCCAACACCAAAAGGGTTCTGGGTAAGTTCTCCTCCCATTCTAAAGAAGAATGGGGCCGCAATGTCATAACCTGAATCTGTGCTCAAGTCTCTTGCGACTGCTCTCTCTCTCTCCATGTTCTCCCGGGCGCAGCGATTTGCCATCCTGGCCGTCGTGCTGACGGGATCCAGCGCTCCGTCCAGCCCCAGCTTAGCCTCTTTTCCTTCCTTCAGATAGCCTGTATTTCTCCCCTACTTCATCGCTTTTCATACAACCTCTCCCACAACTTTCAATGGTCAGCTTCTAATTTCCCAGGGTAGATGTTGACCTTCTCAAGCCAACTGTCCTGGATCGGGGGGGGGGGGGAGGGGACTACGTTCCCTAACCCCTGAGCTCTGGTTCGGAATGGGTTTTTTTAACAACCTGCTTCATCCCCAAATATACCTCCCTCGCATCCCTTTTCCTTTCCTCTTCACACTCTTATGAGTTTTATGCCGCATCTAAGGTGGAGCCGCCATGCGGATGGACTGCCAGGCCACCAGGGCGGGAGGGGTGGTCCCAAATGGCGGTGCCTCGCTCTACCAGGCCTGTAAGCACCTCTTCCAGTGCGGGCAACTGCGAGAGGTGATGAGCTATTGCTTCCTGTATAAAAAAAAAGAGGGTCATCATGCCCATGTATGCAACCCCCCCCCAAATCTCTCCCCATTCCCCCTTGTACATCCACAGAGCCACCCTCGGGCAGCTCCACTGAAAAACTGGAGGTCCCCCTCCTGTGCTTGCGCAGGGGAGCCTCCATATTTCTTTAATCGGAGTGGAGGCTTACTCCTCTCCTACGCCTATGGGTGAAGGGGACGTCCCCTCGCCCCCTTCTCTGGAAGTGCTTTCGGGCACCTCCCTATTTCCAGCGGCAGTCCCTCCTTTTCTTTCTAAGGGGACTGCCAAGAAAGCCAGCAGGCAGCCCATTGCTGACCGCCCCTCATGTAAGTGGCTCGGTAGGGCAAACCCCCTTAGGGGGGAGAGGGAAGCCAGGCCGCTTCCCTCAAAAGACCTGCTGGCAAGAATACTTAACCTTGCCAGGGGTCAAGGCCTGTGCCTCCCCACACCAGATGACTAATGACAATACTGCCAACGGGATCTGTGATCTCTTGGGGGGGATGGCCAACTGGAGGCCATCCTTGAGGTAGACATGGTCCTTGAGGCAACCCAGCCTCAGACGGTAGGGCCTTCCATGGGGGGGAATCCGGGCTCGGTGCCAAGCACTGAACCCAAATCCACCCCTATGCAAGGTCCTCCACAAACGGCTAGGGTTTCTGAGGTAGTACAAGGAGGGGAGGGATCTCCTCCAACCGGTGCCCCTACGACTACCAGGACATTTTTCATTTCGGAACAGGACCTGGCTTAGGCCGACCCATCTGGCCTGGGGACTCCTTCCGGTGGAGGTGAGAAGCGGGTTCATTACCCACCCTCCTCTCCGAAAAAGAACAAGAAAAAGACAAAGAAGACTCGGGGCTCCTCTCCATCTGCGGGGACGGATGGGTCTGCTGCTACGGTAAGCGACCATGACTATGACAAAGACTAAAAGTGCACAGGGCGGAGCCTCGATAACATCGGGGCCCCTGATTCAGAGGTTACCTGGCGTTTTCGAGCCCGCTGGCTTCAAACGCTTCCTCTTTATTCACTCCACTGATGGCAGCATGTTGTCCAAGGGCAACATGATCCATCAGAGGAGAGGATTAGCTAGTGCAATTGGTAGAGAGCCGAAGGTGACCTGTTTCTCGGACGGCAGCCTTCTGGTGAGTGCGGCGAATCCCGCCGAGGCGGCCAAGATAAGTGCTCTTTGGACACTTAATCGCATCCCGGTGAGTGTGATCTCGACAGTGCCTATGTCGCCGAGAGACGCCAGTCATACCCTAAGCCCTTTGGGTTTAGGGCCAGGAAACTCCTTCGAGAGCTCTCGGGCCGGTGGCGCCCCTGATTCTGCCCAGGACGCCACCCTGGAGGGTACCACATTTGGCTATTTGTCGCCACGCCTCTGCTCCCAAAGCTTGTACGGCGCCAGGCGCTTCGTCTGTCTTCACGGCCGAACTGGTGGCAATACACCACTCGGTACGGGAGATTACGAGACGTGCCCGGTTCGGAGACAGGATTGTGATCTATAGCGACTCACAAAGCGCCCTGAGTGCTCTCGGGGCATTAGAATCTCCGCATCCCCTGGTTCTCGATATCCGTGACGCCACAGTTTTGGTGATCTGGGCGGATGTCGAGATTATCTTCTTCTGGGTTCCTGGACATGTAGGAATTGCAGGGAATGAGGGCGCCAAAGAGTCCGCGAGGACTCTGCGACCGGACCAGCATTTCGCTCTTTCTCACACCGACTACATGGCAGGAATATGGGCAGCTCTTCGGACTGCTTGGCAAAGAAGATGGGAGACGGTCGAAGGGAACTTAAAGTTGCGTGCCATTGCGCCGAGATTGTTCCCATGGACCTATCCCCCAATGCTGCGACGGCTTCAGGTCGCTTTCTGTCATCTCCGAATGGGGCACACTCGTGTGACGCATCACCAGCGCCCTATTGTGACGACTGCGTCGTCCCCCAGACTGTTGGGGATTTTCTAGGAAAAACACATTTGCACAGTGACTGATACAGTACCATATATGTTGTAACATCATTACTGATAAATTTCTTGAAATACTGTTATTGAATTTATTCATAGGATGACTATGAATAAATTCAATAACAGGATTTACTTGATCATAATTTTTGCACAGATTTTATTTTATAAACATTTTATATAATGCAATCGTATATTCAAGAATTTATACTAAATAAACTCACAAAATAAAAATATCAAATGTATATAATATAAAAAAATGGTTAACTCGTGTACAGAAATGCTTCAGGATGTCACCTTCCACTTCCTTCTGATTCACCCTCTGAGTGAAAATGGAAAATGGAGTATCTTGAGAGCTTGAGTCGAGTCTTGCAAACAATTTTATACCAAAATAAAATGCTATTGATACATAAAAACTAATATACCTTGAAATATTTTGTTTGAAAACTTGATCACTTGGTATGAATGGGCTAATGAAAGGTCACCTCTTGGCACACTAGTACCCAGGATAGTTGGAGTAGCTCTGCGCACCCTAGTTATGTATGACTTGCTTTGTGATGGTGAACAAACATGCAAGTCTTGGTGCCTGCATTTATTTACAGCTGGATGACTGATAGAATTCTGCCAGGCACATGATGAGTCTGATTTCCATAGCTGGTGGTAAGCTTCTAAGTTTGGCAGCTAGCCACATCATTATGTGAAAGTTCTCAATATAATTAGGCAGTCTCAAATTACTAATTAAATTTGTTTTACTCTTGTAGGTGAAGTAGAAAAATTGGTTACAGACCTTGATTTCACAAGATTATCAATTTTTCGGCCATCACTTTTGATATGTGATCGGGAGCAGAGTCGTCCATTTGAAAAAGTTATGCAGGTATGTAGCTGCTCATATCAAATCATTTGCAATTGAGAGGGGTGATTAAGATCCTATTAGAATGGGTGGCTTTAATAAACAAAAGACTAAATATGGCTAAAGCTTCCCAATAAGGCCCCGTAAGGGGCGCAGCGATTTGCCATCCTGGCCGCCGTGCTGACGGGATCCAGCGCCCCATCCGGCCCCAGCTTAGCCTCTCTTCCATCCTTCAGATAGCCTGTATTCCTATCCTACCTCATCGTTTTTCATACAACCTCTCCCACAACTTTCTCTCGTCAGCCTCTAATTTCACAGGGTAGAAGCTGACCTTCTTCTCAGCCAACCATCCCGGATCGGGGCTGAGGGGGGAGGGGACAATGTTCCCTAACCCCTGAGCTCCGGTCTGGGGTGGTTGGTTTTTAACAATCTGCTTCATTCCCACCCATACCTTCCTCACATCCATTTTCCTCTCGTCTTCAAAATCTATCTTTTTTTACGCCGTGTTCAAGGTGGAGCCGCCATGCCGAAGGACTGCCAGGCCACCAGGCAGGAGGGGTGGTCCCAAATGGCGGTGCCTGGCTCTGACGGCCCTGTAAGCACCTCTTGCAGTGGGGCTACTGCAAGAGGTGGTGAGCGATTGCGTCCTGTAAAACAAAGAGGGTCACCATGCCCAATGATGCAAAAAAAAAAAACATCTCCCCTTAATTTCCCCTATAAGAACGACGGAGCTGCCATCGTGCAGCTCCACAGAAAAGATGGAGGTCACCCCCTTCTCTGGAGGTGCTTTCGGGCACCTCCCTGCTTCCAGCGGCAGTCCCCTTTTTTCTTTCCAAGGGGACTGGCAAGAAAACCAGCAGGCAGCCCATTGCCGACCGCCCCTCGTGTAAGCGGCTCGGTAGGGCAAACCCCCTTAGGGGGGGAGAGGGAAACCAGGCCCCTTCGGTCGCTTCCCTGAAAAGACCCGCTGGCAAGAATATTGAATCTTGCCGGGGTCAAGGCCTGTGCCTGCCCAAACAAGACTAGTGACAATACAGCCAACGGGACCTACGATGTCTTGGGAGGGAAGCGCCAACTGGAGGCCCCTCCTGTGACACACATGGTCCTTGAGGAACCCCAGCCTCAGACGGGGGGGGGGGGGGGGATCCGGGCTTGGCGCCAAGCACCGAACCCGAATCCGCCCCTATGGTAGGTCCTCCTCAAACGGCTGGGGATTCTCAGGCAGTACAAGGAGGGGAGGGATCTCCTCCGGATGATGCCCATGCGACCACCAGGACCTTCTCCATTTTGGAGAATGACCTGACTGAGGCCGGTCCATCTGGCCTAGGTGCTTCAACCGGTGGGGGTGAGAAGCGGCATTCCCCGCCCTCCTCTTCAAAAAAGAAAAAGACCAAGACAAAGAAGACTCGGGGCTCCTCTCCATCCACGGGGGCTGCGCGAACGGATGGGTCTGCTGCCACTCTGGCAAGCGACCAAGCCAAGATCGGCACATCCGGCCCCTCTGCCCCCCCGGTTGCGGAGCCCCTGCCTAAGACCAAAAGTGCACAGGGCGGAGCCTCGATGACATCGGGGCCCCTCATTCAGAGGTTACCTGGCGTTTTCGAGAAAACAGGGAGGGGCCTCGAGCCCACCCCTACACTCTTCGTCACGTTCGACTGTGACAAGCTCCCTGAGTCGGTGCGTACCGGTTGGTACCGCTACCGCGTGAAGGCATTCGTGCCACTGCCACGACGGTGCTATTACCGTCACCGCTTCAGCCATACGAATCGCTCATGTAGACTTGCAAAGTCAGGGTCACCCGAAGTCTGTGTAAATTGCTCCAAGGTCGCACACGATAAGTCCAAATCGTGTGTGGCCAAGTGTGTCAATTGCGGAGAGCCGCACCCTGCTTCTTCGAAGCAATGTGGTGCATATCTCCTTGACTAAGAAATCCTGGTTGTTCAGGCCCAGGATCGACTCTTATTCCGCGAGGCTAAGGACTTGGTCCTGGCGCGCCCAGCTCTGCCTGGGACATCATATGCCTCAATAGTTAGAAATGCACCCTCTGCTCCTGGCCCATCCAGGCCAACGAGCACGGTTGTTTCCGCGCCCATTCGGAGCCCTTCTGCGAGCTTTACCCAACCCGGACGCTCCCCTGGTAAAGCTGGCGGCAAAAAGGGTTCATACCCAGCCCCGGCTAAAACCAGGGCTCCCCCCTCTTCCCCCAGCGTGACCATTTCCCGTAAAGCAAAACGGCCACGCGCCTCCACCGATTCGTTAGACTCACAGGAGGCAACACCCCTGAAGATGGTCGCTAGGCTATCTTCCGGGGTTCCTAAAGCTGTCCCCCGAAAGGAGGACAGCAACAAAGGAGCTTCGGCTCCTTCGCCCACGCTCCGAGGTGGAGCAAGTGGCTCGGAGACGGTGGTTCCTCGAAAAGAGGGCCCCCCGCCTCCGAAGCCGCAACGCCCGCCTAAGGTTTCGAGGCGGAGGGAGGAAAAGACTCGCCCAATAAGTCATCGAAGGCGACAGCGCTTTGTCCGGCCAACAGCGCCCGGGGTTCTGCCCCCGGGAAGCGTACGGCCATTCCCGTGAGGGTCTTCAGTTCGAGGAGGGCCCCCGCGTCTCCTCCGAGCTAGGTCTGGAGGGCATATTCCTTCAATGGAATTGCCGCGGACTCCGGGCCAACTGGGAGGAGCTGTTGAGGCTCGTCTCGTCCCGTTCCCCGTTAGCTATCTTTTTGCAGGAGACCATGCTAGGCGTGTGCCCCCTGCCCTCCCTCCCGGGGTATAAGGGTCTTGCGACCTCACCACCGCGGGATGGCCGGGCTGGGGGATGCGTGGTTTACACCCGGCATGATGTCTCCGTTCTTCCTTTCTCTTTAGATACCCCCTTCCAGGCAGTGGCTGTGCAGCTGCACCTGGATAGGAGGTATACTATAATTTCTGCGTACATTCCACCGTCAGCTGACTTCGACGCGTGGGACTTCCACCGCTTCGTGGCACGGTTCTGAGGCCCTATCTCTTGCTTGGAGATCTGAACGGCAGGCATCCTCTCTGGGGAGATTACTCCATAAATCCCAGGGGACAAGTCCTTGCCGATCTGAATGAAGAGCTTGAGATGGGTGTCCTAAACGTGGATGAGTTTATGCATCACTGTCCGAGAACCGCTTCATTTTCTTGCCTTGACCTATCTTTGTGCTCTTCGGATGCACAGCCTGATTTTGATTGGGGGTGTGGTTGATGACCTCCATGGTAGTGATCACTTTCCCATTCAAATATCCTTTTCAGGGCAACTGCCGCCTGAGAGACCACCTCGGTGGTGCTTGGCGCGGGCGCGGTGGCCTGCATTTCAGGAAATGACTGAATTCTCTATCTCAGTCGAGGAGTTTAGGTCGGTAGATGAGGCCGTTGAGTTCTTCTCCGGCAACCTCATCGCCGTGGGCCTGACTACTATTCCTAGGACGTCTGGCCGTTTTGCACGCCGACCACTCCCATGGTGGTCAGCCGAGTGTGAGACGGCCATCAAACAGAAGCGTTATGCTTACATGCGCTATAAGCGCCGCCCGAGCGGTTTCACTGTCGCTGAATTTCGTCGGGCTAGGGCTAGGTTCCGGTATATTTCGAAGCACGCCCGCCGCTCTTCTTGGCGGGCATACGTGTCTTCACTTAACGGGAAGACCCCTTTAGCTGAGGTGTGGAAGCGAGTCAAAAGGATTCGGGGCAAGTTCTCGCAGGACCCCCCTCCCGTTCTCCAGGAGAATGGGACTGCAATCTCGGACCCCGCGTCCGTGGCGGAATCCTTCGCGACCGCTTTTTGTGCATTCTCTAGCCGTGATGCTGCTCCGCCAGCATTCAATGCACGTCGTGATGTCGCGGAAGGCCGCCGGCTGGACTTTACCTCCAGAGGCGGAGAACCCTTCAACGACAAGTTTACTGTGAGTGAGTTGCATTCCGCTCTCGCTTCGTGCGCGGACACCGCCCATGGTCCGGACGATGTCCCGTACGCCATACTTCGACACCTGGGTGAGCGAGGCATGGCCTTTGTTAGATTTGTTCAACAGGATCTTGGTGGAGGGTCTCCTCCCATATTCCTGGCGAATCGCTACTGTGCTTGCCTTTCGCAAACCAAGGAGAGATCACTCTAATCCCGCTGGCTTCCGCCCAATCTATGTAATCTCTTGCCTGTGCAAGTTGATTGAGATATTGGTAAATGTTAGATTCGCCTTTTTCCTGCACAGCGGAGGCCATCTGTCTTCTGCACAGTGCGGCTTCCGCAAGTTCCACTCCACGTCGGATGCTCTGCTCCGACTGGAAATGCCGTCTGCGAGGCCTTCCTTCGTAGACAGCACTATGCCACGGTGTTTTTCGATAAGGAGAAGGCCTATGATACCGCATGGCGATACGGTATTATGGAGACTCTCCACACGATGGGGGCGAGGGGACGCCTCCCAATGTTTATATCTGAATTTTTGCGAGATCGTTGATTCCGCGTACGGGTGGGGGGAGCCCTCTCCGGCCCAAAGGAGCAGGAAGAGGGTATCCCGCAGGGAAGTGTCCTCATTGTCACACTCTTTGCCCTGAGCATCAACGGCATCACCTCGGTGCTGCCGGAAGATGTTCTCGCTACGCTCTACGTGGACAACCTTTCGATCTCCTTTGGCACGGCTCAGATGCCAACTCTGGAGCGCCGACTCCAACAGGCATTGAACCGCGTCTCTTGCTATGCCAAAGCGCACAGGTTTCGGTTTTCTTTGGCCAAGACTAAGGTGGTGCACTTCTGCCGCCATCCACGGCTTCACCCCGACCCAGATTTGTTTCTTAATGGGGTGCGCCTGGATGTGGTTGAGTCGCACCGTTTCCTTGGTCTTGTATTCGACCGACGCCTCACCTGGGAGGCTCACATTCGCAGCCTTAGGGTCTCTTGTACCCGCGCCATGGACATTCTCCGTTCCGTGACGTTCAGCGCTTGGGGCGCTGATAGGGCTACCGCCTTACTTTTTTATCGATCCTTTGTTCGCTCGAAGCTCGACTACGGATGCGAGTTTTATGCATCCGCAGCCGAGCGTTTATTGCGGAAGGTGGATTCGATCCACCACACCGGCCTTCGCCTTGCGACCGGTGCCTTCCGCACTTCCCCCATTGAGAGCCTGTTGGTCGATGCTGGGGAGATGCCACTCGCTCTGCGCCGCGTGCAGTGCATCACTCGCCTGTACGCGCGAGCCCGGCGCCTCCCCCAGTCGCCAACAGCTCTCACTGCATCCGCAGCTGATCTCGATGGTGCCTATGCCGCCGAGAGACGCCAGTCATACCCTAAGCCCTTTGGGTTTAGGGCCAGGAAACTCCTTCGAGAGGTAGATATAGCTCTCGGGCCGGTGGCGCCCCTGGTTCTGCCCAGGACGCCACCCTGGAGGGTACCACATTTGGCTATTTGTCGCCACGCCTCTGCTCCCAAAGCTTGTACTGCGCCGGGAGTATTGCGTTCGATCTTTTTGGAGCACACATCGTGTCACGCTGGTACCGTGCCAGTGTATACGGATGGCTCCAAGTCCCAAGAGGGGGTCGGCTTCCACGCCGTATCCCCTCTGTTTGAAGTCAGCGGGGCTCTACCAGGCGCTGCGTCTGTCTTCACGGCCGAGCTGGTGGCAATACACCACTCGGTACGGGAGATTACGCGACGTGCCCGGTTCGGAGACCGGATTGTGATTTATAGCGACTCACAAAGCGCCCTGAGTGCTCTCGGGGCATTGGAATCTCCGCATCCCCTGGTTCGCGAAATCCGTGACGCCACGGTTTTGGCGAGCCGGGCAGATGTCGAGATTATCTTCTGCTGGGTTCCTGGACATGTAGGAATTGCGGGGAATGAGGGCGCCAAAGAGTCCGCGAGGACTCTGCGACCGGACCAGCGTTTCGCTCTTCCTCACACCGACTACATGGCAGGAATACGGGCAGCTCTTCGGACTGCTTGGCAAAGAAGATGGGAGACGGTCGAGGGGAACTTAAAGTTGCGTGCCATTGCGCCGCGACTGTTCCCATGGACCTATCCCCCAATGCCGCGGCGGCTTCAGGTTGCTTTCTGTCGTCTTCGAATCGGACACACTCGTGTGACGCATCGTTACTTGGTGGAGCGCTCGCATGTGCCCTATTGCAACGACTGCGTCGTCCCCCAGACTGTTCGGCATATTCTTGTCGAATGTCCCAGTCTGGGTGATCTTCGCGCACGATACCTGTCTCGGTACCGGGATGGGCGGGGTCGCTACCGCCTGTCCCTTGTACTCGGGACGAGTGCGTGCACCATGACTGGTGGACTTATTGACTTTTTGGGGGAGGCCGGCCTTCTCCCCTTTATTTAAGGTTCCTTTTTTTGTTATTGTTTTGTTTTAGATTGCACTCTCCTGCACCGGGGTGAGGGGGACCTCCCCCCGCTGCCGGAGATTGCTTCGATTGTTAAGTTTTTCAAATTTATATTGATTGTTAAGTTTTCATATTTTAACTTTAAAGTAGCCTAATTCTAGGCTGTCGTGTTTTTCGGCGACTTATGCCCAAGTGGGTAGTTGCCAGATGGGCTCTATAAATAAAAAAAAAATAAAAAAAAAAAAAAATTTTGTATGGTCTGGAGAGAGTGGAGCAATCTTTTAGAGGAGTTAGGGCCCCAATCAGTGCTTGCTTAGTCCATTGATCAACTATGAATTGTAGGGTTGGAGATATATGAATAGGGTTGGAGATATATAAATAGGATTACGGTAATGGCTCGCCTGGTGGGCCCACGAGTCTCAAGAGCCTGTGTGTTTGGCCTTTCTCAGTTTTGACCTTTCTGTAGATGCGGGCTTAGCATAGTAACCAATAAGGGAATAATAATGTAAAGAATAAGGAGCCAATATGAGTATCTCCCAAGATGTGCCTTGTTTTAAGAGAGGATCCAAAATTACACACCAACCCCACCCCGTGCAAATGTTCTTGTGACTATGAGATTAAACTCATTTTATATCCTGTGTATTTTTAGGTTCTTGCAAAAGGCTTTGACTGGCGAAGCAAGTTCAGTATTTCTGTCGAGACGGTTGCTCACGCCATGGTTGTCAATTCCTTCCTAGAATCTTCTGTCAAAGTGGAAATTTTTGAAAATGATAATATCAACACACTCGGAATCGATTAAGCTCAACTAAACTGTTAATAAATCCATACAGAACTACTTAGGTGGCTGTAATTTGTCGGTGGTTTGTAAATGAGTCCATTGTACAGGGATGTATTTTTGTGGGCGATCTACCTGATCTGGGCAGAACTTCTTGGGTTTACAAAGTGATTGCTCCTCTTCCATAGAAGGACACCATTATTATATCACACACGTTTGTATGGCATATGTAACATCTAAGGATGCACAAATTAGGACATTTTTTAAAGTTCCTGGTATTTTGTCCTTAATGATAGGAAAGTATTGCTGTGTAATGATAATAACTTGTATCTCTATGAGCTCCTTCATGTGGAATACCAGTGACCTAAATATGAAACCTTCCTGCTCAGTCGGCATTGGCTTTCCTTGTTCCTATCATGTTATGAGACCGCTTTCCTAATCCTCCCGTCATCCATCATAAGGCACGTAGGCAGATGACCTAAGAGGTGGGTATCCTTTCGTGAGTGATTTTTTTTTTAGCCCTGATATCATTTGATTGTTCGACAATTATTGGAATTTCTTGGTATCATTTGTTAGAAATGCACAAACAATTATAAACTCATAGCTAATTGAAACCTGTATGTCTGGACCATACAGCCAGACCATTTTGCTTAATATTTTAACCTTTTGAAATGCTCTTCGAGACTTCTGGAGTTCGTTTATAGATTTGCTCGTGTCCATTTCGGAGTCGATCATTTCATTACCACTACAACTTGATATGCAAACAGTTGATCCTAAATTAAATGGCATGGTGGAGTCTCAAACTTGTTTCTACTAATCATAGATTTGTCACATGCACTTATGCGATACACTTTTGAGCATAAACGACACATGAACAGCTTATGTATTCAATTCTTTATGACATTTGTATTTAATCTAGCGATTATGTCTGGCAAGTGGAATAAAATTAAAAGGATTAATTTGTCTTATCCATCAAAAACACCCAAATTAAAAAAATGACAGAGCTCTGATTTTGTCTGCATACTCAATCTGTCTGACCAGACCACAGCCATTGCTGATCTTGTTTAGCCCCGTAAGGGGCGCGGCGATTTGCCATCCTGGCCGCCGTGCTGACGGGATCCAGCGCTCCGTCCGGCCCCAGCTTAGCCTCTCTTCCTTCCTTCAGATAGCCCGATTTCTCCCCTACCTAGTCGCTTTTCATACAACCTCTCCCACAACTTTCTCTGGTCAGCCTCTAATTTCACAGGGTAGAATGCTGACCTTCTTCTCAAGCCAACCACCCCGGATCGGGGCTGAGGGGGGGAGGGGACATTGTTCCCTAACCCCTCAGCTCCGGTTCGGGATGGGTTTTTTTTAACAACCTGCTTCATCCCCACCCACATCTTCCTCACATCCCTTTTCCTCTCCTCTTCACAA
This sequence comes from Ceratothoa steindachneri, assembly GCA_963969495.1. Taxonomy (NCBI): domain Eukaryota; kingdom Metazoa; phylum Arthropoda; class Malacostraca; order Isopoda; family Cymothoidae; genus Ceratothoa; species Ceratothoa steindachneri. The sequence continues at coordinate 37,806,437 of OZ018320.1, forward strand.
CCTATATTTTTTACGCCGTGTCCAAGGTGGAGCCGCCATGCCGAAGGACTGCCAGGCCACCAGGCGGGAGGGGTGGTCCCGAATGGCGGCGCCTGGCTCTGCCGGGCTTGTAAGCACCTCTCGCAGTGCGGGCAACTGCGAGAGGTGATGAGCTATTGCGTCCCGTAATCAAAAGAGGGTCACCATGCCCATGTATGAAAAAAAACAAAAACCCCAACCCCCAACTTCCCCAAAAACATCTACGGAGCCGCCCTCGGGCAGCTCCACCGAGAAAATGGAGGTCCCCCCCCTTGTGCTTGCGCAAGGGACCCTCCATAATTCTTTAACCGGAGAGGAGGCTTACTCCTCTCCTACGCCTACGGGTGTAGGGGACTCCCCCTCACCCCCTTCTCTGGAGGTGCTTTCGGGCACCTCCCTATCTCCAGCGGCAGTCCCTCCTTTGCTTTCTAAGGGGACTGCCAAGAAAGCCAGCAGGCAGCCCATTGCCGACCGCCCCTCGTGCAAGCGGCTCGGTAGGGCAAACCCCCTTAGGGGGGAGAGGGAAGCCAGGCCCCTTCGGTCGCTTCCCTCAAAAGACCTGCTGGCAAGAATTTTGAACCTTGCTGGGGTCAAGGCCTGTGCCTCCCCACACCACCTGACTAGTGACAATACTGCCAAGGGGACCTGCGATGTCCTGGGAGGGGATGGCCAACTGGAGGCCCCTCCTGTGATAGACATGGTCCTTGAGGAGACCCAGCCCCAGACGGTAGGGCCTTCCATGGGGGGGAATTCGGGCTCGGCGCCAAGCACCGAACCCGAATCCGCCCCTATGCAAGGTCCTCCTCAAATGGCTGAGGGCTCCGAGGCAGTAGAAGGAGGGGAGGGATCTCCTCCGACAGGTGCCGCTACGACAACCAGGACCTTCTCCATTTCGGAGAGGGACCTGGCTGAGGCTGGTCCATCTGGCCTGGGGACTTCTGCCGGCGGAGGTGAAAAGCGGGTTCATTCCCCGCCCTCCTCTCCTAAAAAGAAAAAGACTCAAAAGACGAAGAAGACTCGGGGCTCCTCTCCATCCGCGGGGGCTGCGGGGACGGATGGGTCTGCTGCCACTTTGGTAGGCGACCAAGCCAAGATCGGCACATCCGGCCCCTCTACCCCCTCGTGTGCGGAGCCCATGACTACGACTAAGACCAAGAATGCACAGGGCGGAGCCTCGATGACATCGGGGCCCCTGATTCAGAGGTTACCTGGCGTTTTCGAGCCCGCTGGCTTCAAACGCTTCCTCGTTATTCGCTCCACTGATGGCACCATGTTGTCCAAGGGCAACATGATCCATCAGAGGAGAGGATTAGCTAGTGCAATTGGTAGAGAGCCGAAGGTAACCCGTTTCTCGGACGGGAGCCTTCTGGCGAATGCGGCGAATCCCGCCGAGGCGGCCAAGATAAGTGCTCTTCGGACACTTCATGGCACCCCGGTGAGTGTGACGCCGCACTCTACCATGAACTTTGTGAAAGGAGTAGTTTATGCGAGGGAACTCGTTGACTACTCCATTGAGGACATCACCCTAGAGCTGGCCGACCATGGGGCGGTCAAGGTCGAGCATGTGATGAGAAAACAGGGAGGGGCCTCGAGACCCACCCCTACACTCTTCGTCACGTTCGACTGTGACAAGCTCCCTGAGTCGGTGCGTGCCGGTTGGCACCGCTACCGCGTGAAGGAATTCGTGCCACTGCCGCGGCGGTGCTATTACTGCCACCGCTTCGGCCATACGAATCGATCATGTAGACGTGCAAAATCGGGGTCACCCGAAGTCTGTGTAAATTGCTCCAAGGTCGCACACGATAAGTCCAAATCGTGTGTGGCCAAGTGTGTCAATTGCGGAGAGCCGCACCCTGCTTCTTCGAAGCAATGTGGTGCATATCTCCTTGAGAAAGAAATCCTGGCCGTTCAGGCCCAGGATCGACTCTCATTCCGCGAGGCAAAGGACTTGGTCCTGGCGCGCCCGGCTCTGCCTGGGACGTCATATGCCTCAATAGTTAGAAAGGCACCCTCTGCTCCTGGCCCATCCAGGCCAACGAGCACGGTTGTTTCCGCGCCCATTCGGAGCCCTTCTGTGGGCTCTACCCAACCTGGGCGCTCCCCTGGTAAAGCTGGCGGCAAAAAGGGTTCATACCCTGCCCCGGCTAAAACCAGGGCTCCCCCCTCTTCCCCCAGCGTGACCGTTTCGCGTAAAGCGAAACGGCCACGCGCCTCCACCGAGTCGTTAGACTCACAGGAGGCAACACCCCTGAAGATGGTCGCTAGGCCATCTTCCGGGGTTCCTAAAGCTGTTCCCCGAAAGGAGGACAGCAACAAAGGAGCTTCGGCCCCTTTGCCCACGCCCCGAGGTGGAGCGAGTGGCTCGGAGACGGTGGTTCCTCGAAAAGAGGGCCCCCCGCCTCCGAAGCCGCAACGCCCGCCTAAAGTTTCGAGGCGGAGGGAGGAAAAGACTCGCATGGCGAGCCCAACCTCCCCCAATAAGTCCTCGAAGGCGACAGCGCCTTCAGCGCTTTGTCCGGCCAACAGCGCCCGGGGTTCTGCCCCCGGGAAGCGTACGGCCATTCCCGTGAGGGTCTTCAATTCGAGGAGGGCCCCCGCGTCTCCTCCGAGCTAGGCCTGGAGGGCATATTCCTTCAATGGAATTGCCGTGGACTCCGGGCCAACTGGGAGGAGCTGCGGAGGCTCGCCTCATCCCGTTCCCCGTTAGCTATTTTTTTGCAGGAGACCATGCTAGGCGCGTGCCCCCTGCCTGCCCTCCCGGGGTATAAGGGTCTTGCGACCCAACCACCGCGGGACGGCCGGGCTGGGGGATGCGCGGTTTACACCCGGCATGATGTCTCCGTTCTTCCTTTCTCTTTAGATACCTCCTTTCAGGCAGTGGCTGTGCAGCTGCACCTGGATAGGAGGTATACTATCATTTCTGCGTACATTCCACCGTCAGCTGACTTCGACGCGGGGGACTTTCGCCGCGTCGTGGCACGGTTGCCGAGGCCCTATCTCTTGCTTGGAGATCTGAACGGCAGGCATCCTCTCTGGGGAGATTACACCATAAATCCCAGGGGACAAGTCCTTGCCGATCTGATCGAAGAGCTTGAGATGGGTGTCCTAAACGTGGATGAGTTTACGCATCACTGTCCGAGAACCGCTTCATTTTCTTGCCTTGACCTATCTTTGTGCTCTTCGGATGCACAGCCTGATTTTGATTGGGGGGTGGTCGATGACCTCCATGGTAGTGATCACTTTCCCATTCAAATATCATTTTCAGGGCAACTGCCGCCTGAGAGACCACCTCGGTGGTGCTTGGCGCGGGCGCGGTGGCCTGCATTTCAGGAAATGACTGAATTCTCTATCTCAGTCAAGGAGTTTAGGTCGGTAGATGAGGCCGTCGAGTTCTTCTCCGGCAACCTCATCGCCGTGGGCCTGACTACTATTCCTAGGACGTCTGGCCGTTTTGCACGCCGACCACTCCCATTGTGGTCGGCCGAGTGTGAGACGGCCCTCAAACAGAAGCGTTATGCCTACATGCGCTATAAGCGCCGCCCGAACGATTTCACCGTCGCTGAATTTCGTCGGGCTAGGGCTAGGTTCCGGTATATTTCGAAGCACGCCCGCCGCTCTTCTTGGCGGGCATACGTGTCTTCACTTAACGGGAAGACCCCTTTAGCTGAGGTGTGGAAGCGAGTCAAAAGGATTCGGGGCAAGTTCTCGCAGGACCCCCCTCCCGTTCTCCAGGAGAATGGGACCGCAATCTCGGACCCCGCGTCCGTGGCGGAATCCTTAGCGACCGCTTTTTCCGCATTCTCTAGCCGTGATGCTGCTCCGCCAGCATTCAATGCACGTCGTGATGTCGCGGAAGGCCGCCGGCTGGACTTTACCTCCAGAGGCGGAGAACCCTTCAACGACAAGTTTACTGTGAGTGAGTTGCGTTCCGCTCTCGCTTCGTGCGCGGACACCGCCCATGGTCCGTACGATGTCCCGTACGCCATGCTTCGACACCTGGGTGAGCGAGGCATGGCCTTTCTATTAGATTTGTTCAACAGGATCTGGGTGGAAGGTCTCCTCCCAGACTCCTGGCGAATCGCTACTGTGCTCGCCTTTCGCAAGCCGGGGAGAGATCACTCTACTCCGACCGGTTTCCGCCCAATCTCTCTAACCTCTTGCGTGTGCAAATTGATGGAGAAATTGGTAAATGTTAGATTAGCCTATTTCCTGGACAGCGGAGGCCATCTGTCTTCTGCACAGTGCGGCTTCCGTAAGTTCCACTCCACGTCGGATGCTCTGCTCCGACTGGAAAATGCCGTCTGCGAGGCTTTCCTTCGTAGACAGCACTACGCCACGGTGTTTTTTGATCTGGAGAAAGCCTATGATACCGCATGGCGATACGGTATCATGGAGACTCTCCACACGATGGGGGCGAGGGGACGCCTCCCAATGTTTATATCTGAATTTTTGCGAGATCGTCGATTCCGCGTACGGGTGGGGGGAGCCCTCTCCGGCCCAAAGGAGCAGGAAGAGGGTGTCCCGCAGGGAAGTGTCCTCAGTGTCACACTCTTTGCCCTGAGCATCAACGGCATCACCTCGGTGCTGCCGGAAGATGTTCTCGCTACGCTCTACGTGGACGACCTTTCGATCTCTTTTGGCGCGGCCCAGATGCCAACTCTGGAGCGCCGACTCCAACAGGCATTGAACCGCGTCTCTCGCTATGCCGAAGCGCACAGGTTTCGGTTTTCTTTGGCCAAGACTAAGGTGGTGCACTTCTGCCGCCATCCACGGCTTCACCCCGACCCAGATTTGTTTCTTAATGGGGTGCGCCTGGATGTGGTTGAGTCGCACCGTTTCCTTGGTCTTGTATTCGACCGACGCCTCACCTGGGAGGCTCACATTCGCAGCCTTAGGGTCTCTTGTACCCGCGCCATGGACATTCTCCGTTCCGTGACGTTCAGCGCTTGGGGCGCTGATAGGGCTACCGCCTTACTTTTTTATCGATCCTTTGTTCGCTCGAAGCTCGACTACGGATGCGAGTTTTATGCATCCGCAGCCGAGCGTTTATTGCGGAAGGTGGATTCGATCCACCACACCGGCCTTCGCCTTGCGACCGGTGCCTTCCGCACTTCCCCCATTGAGAGCCTGTTGGTCGATGCTGGGGAGATGCCACTCGCTCTGCGCCGCGTGCAGTGCATCACTCGCCTGTACGCGCGAGCCCGGCGCCTCCCCCAGTCGCCAACAGCTCTCACTGCATCCGCAGCTGATCTCGATGGTGCCTATGCCGCCGAGAGACGCCAGTCATACCCTAAGCCCTTTGGGTTTAGGGCCAGGAAACTCCTTCGAGAGGTAGATATAGCTCTCGGGCTGGTGGCGCCCCTGGTTCTGCCCAGGACGCCACCCTGGAGGGTACCACATTTGGCTATTTGTCGCCACGCCTCTGCTCCCAAAGCTTGCACTGCGCCGGGAGTATTGCGTTCGATCTTTTTGGAGCACACATCGTGTCACGCTGGTACCGTGCCAGTGTATACGGATGGCTCCAAGTCCCAAGAGGGGGTCGGCTTCCACGCCGTATCCCCTCTGTTTGAAGTCAGCGGGGCTCTACCAGGCGCTGCGTCTGTCTTCACGGCCGAGCTGGTGGCAATACACCACTCGGTACGGGAGATTACGCGACGTGCCCGGTTCGGAGACCGGATTGTGATTTATAGCGACTCACAAAGCGCCCTGAGTGCTCTCGGGGCATTGGAATCTCCGCATCCCCTGGTTCGCGAAATCCGTGACGCCACGGTTTTGGCGAGCCGGGCAGATGTCGAGATTATCTTCTGCTGGGTTCCTGGACATGTAGGAATTGCGGGGAATGAGCGCGCCGATGAGGGCGCCAAAGAGTCCGCGAGGACTCTGCGACCGGACCAGCGTTTCGCTCTTCCTCACACCGACTACATGGCAGGAATACGGGCAGCTCTTCGGACTGCTTGGCAAAGAAGATGGGAGACGGTCGAGGGGAACTTAAAGTTGCGTGCCATTGCGCCGCGACTGTTCCCATGGACCTATCCCCCAATGCCGCGGCGGCTTCAGGTTGCTTTCTGTCGTCTTCGAATCGGACACACTCGTGTGACGCATCGTTACTTGGTGGAGCGCTCGCATGTGCCCTATTGCAACGACTGCGTCGTCCCCCAGACTGTTCGGCATATTCTTGTCGAATGTCCCAGTCTGGGTGATCTTCGCGCACGATACCTGTCTCGGTACCGGGATGGGCGGGGTCGCTACCGCCTGTCCCTTGTACTCGGGACGAGTGCGTGCACCATGACTGGTGGACTTATTGACTTTTTGGGGGAGGCCGGCCTTCTCCCCTTTATTTAAGGTTCCTTTTTTTGTTATTGTTTTGTTTTAGATTGCACTCTCCTGCACCGGGGTGAGGGGGACCTCCCCCCGCTGCCGGAGATTGCTTCGATTGTTAAGTTTTTCAAATTTATATTGATTGTTAAGTTTTCATATTTTAACTTTAAAGTAGCCTAATTCTAGGCTGTCGTGTTTTTCGGCGACTTATGCCCAAGTGGGTAGTTGCCAGATGGGCTCTATAAAAAAAAAAAAAAAAAAAAAAAAAAAATGATCTTGTTTAGCTGTAAACCACTTGGGGGGGAGGGGTACCTTCGATTCATTCCTAGTGTCCAGAACATAAGTCAGTGGAGATTTACAGCTTAACCTGGGTTCTGAACCACCAGTTACTATAAAGGTGGTAACTGCCCAAGTGTCTTAATCTTCCACTCAACTAATTGTAAACTCGAGGAGGCTTAACCACTTTCATTATTTTTTTATTTTAAATATTTTTATTTACTCTCATCTTGTTTTGACCCTCCTCTCACAGTAGAATTCCTTTGTTACTCTTTTTACCCTCCTTTCACCGACGGACAAATAGATTTGCTCTCACTTGGGTAGGATTTTAAACCCCCATTTTTCTTACTCCAAGCCTACTTTTATGGTTTTCTTTGAGAAACTGGTTCGGGTCTTAAAGACAGTTACTTGTTATAACCCTTTCAACAGATTTGTGACTAAACTTTCAAATATTCCCCATTATATGCACCAAGAACTTAGCTTAAACAAATCTACCTATCATTTTTTTGGAAATTCTCTGTAACTTGTGGAAAAAGGAGAAACTTTAATTACCAAACCTGACATAGGAAATGGAGTAATGATATTAAATTGTAATATTACATAACACACCATTTTGGCAGTTGTTTTTAATTCCCTGGGAGCAGACATCTTTGCTCCCTCCGACCACTTGGGATATTAAGGGAGAAAGTCCCAGAGAGGTTCTGGTTTTCTTGTGGCGAGGGGGAGGGGGTCAGCCCCGGGGCCCTTTGGGATCCCCTAGTGCTACGAACCAGACTTTTATTACACCCCTTTTTTTCCTCCCAATTATTTTATTTTAATGAACTTTATTTCCCGATCTTCTTTCTCTTATTTAGTGGCCCTGGCGGTTAGCTGACCTCTGCTTGTTTTTTTTTCGGACTTATTTTGAATTGTTCTTTTATGAAGGTCGGAGGAGGTTGGGCATCTCCACCGCCTTCGTCTGCCGATGCCCAAGGAGAAATCCATCATTGGCCCCTTTTCTCTGCCCGTAGGAGAACTCGGGCAGCCTCTTCCGTCTATAAACATAGCGTGGTGGATCCGTATCCATTCTCCAAGAAGACATACCGGACGTAACGGAATCTAGAATTGCAGTAGCGACGGGCCCTTGTAGGCCTCCGTGGTGGGGAGTCCCGAGGGAGAATGTGAAGTTTCTATTTGCATTGGCTAGCCATAAACATAAAACTTCCCCTTCGCGTAAGGGTTCTCGTGCCAATGATAGGACCCATATTTAGACCTATCCCCGCTTTCTGGTTATGAGTTTGTTATCTGACATCCCACTTGCAAAAGTAGATGTGTTTGACGTTAATGAATCATTTGAGTACCGCTGTGGTGAACCCCGCCAGATGTCAAGAGTTAGTGGTGATTTAGTAGTCGAGGTATCGTCTCACTCTCAAACTTAATCTTGTGCCAAATCTGTCTTCGAAGATTGCCAAAGTTTCCGTAACCGTTTCGCCCCACCCACGTCTGGATTTTGTCAAAGATTTCGTCCGTTCAAACGAATTAAGGGACTACGACCTAAGCCGTCTTCAGAGCAAGTTTAGGGCCCAACGCGTCACACGTATACAGGGTGACTAAAACTGTAGCTCTACTAGAGTCCCAACTGCCACATTGATTTTAATGTTTGAACGTCAGGAACTGCGGCAGTTTATTAAAGCTGGGTACCTTCGTGTCCCGGTAAGCCGCTACGTCGAACTACCCAGACGGTGCTTTAATTGTAATCAATTTGGACATGTTCTCGTGCCTGTCGACACTCCCGTTCCTGCATGGATTGCGGTTCTGATTACCATGGCCCTGAATGCACCGAAACACCGTACAGTGCCAACTGCGGTGGTGCCACAGTGCCGCGTAAAAAAAACTCCCCAATATTCTTTTATGAAAAGGAGGTCCTCGCTTTGCGTGACTCTGCGTCTGGATGTGAGAGAGAGGCTTGCCTAAGTGCGCAAGCACAAACCTCACCTCTTGGCCGTGTCTTCTCAGACGTTTTGCTAATGATGATCGAAACCGTTCATCATGTTCTAGTTCCGACACGACTGAAGCATCTCATCGCCCATCTACCGATAATGTCGGAAGCATTCACGATATACCGTCGAAGCATCGATCTCACACCGAGATACCTAATCTTGCCTCCTTTCCGGCAGCTCTAGCCGGGACCGACGCTCAGGGTGAGACACTTGAAGACATCAGACGTTATCTGAAAGAATCTTCCATATCGATCAGTGAAGGTTCTTTTACTCGGCCCTGGAACTCAAAGCCCCGTGGTAAGAGGAAGGACTCCTCACCTGGGTCATCGACCACCAATAAGCGGGCAGCCTCTGGAGCTGACTCGGCTGAGCCTCAAGAATCTTCGATGGGCTCTTCTGTTTCTGAATATTCTCTGCCCTCAAGCCCGTCCCGCCTTTCACAGGACTTAGGTCCCTTACTGGTCCAAACGGTAGCAGAAATCCACCCAGTTCATTGTACTTTGTCCAGTTCGCCTGCCTCGCCTGCCTCACCTACTCATGATCCGATGGAAGCAGATGATATTCCAACATCACCAGCCGTGCTTGTTGGATCAACTCAAGACATCGAAAGCGCCCTCGGCCCATCAATCCAGATCTACCGTCCGAAAATCTCCTCGATCTTCTGTTTCCGCCTGGCTGTGGGCCCCAATTACAGGCAGGGGCCTCAGCCGGTTCCTCAAAACCATCGGCTATTTTCCCTGTCACTGCTCCTTCCAGGATCTCTTCGCCTGCAATAGTAGGCCCTTCAAAATCTGCTCTTCATCCCCAAGCGCTTTGGGACGCACTTCAAACATAACAGCCACAAAGGAGAAAAAGATATGTGCTGTGGTATCTATCCCTCCCACATATCCTCCATTTTATAATGGAATTGTCAAGGCGTTCTTCCCAAGTGGGAAGAACTCAAAGTTCTTTTGACGACTCTCCACCCGCTGTTATTTGTCTTCAAGAGAACAAACTGGGTACACAGCCTTTTCCGGCGGTACCTGGTTTTCGTATTTTCAACTATGTTGCCCTGAGGGTGTCAGGGTTTCGTCATCCCACCATGTATCTCTTCCTTCACACTACCATCCAAGCTGTTACCGTGAGGGTTTTTCTTACAATGCTTTTTACTGTTTGTTCTATTTACCTCCCTCCTTTACCATTGCCAAGACCCGACCTTTTAGAACTTGTAGATCAGTTGCCCTCCCCGTTTTTATTACTCGGAGATTTTAATGTCCGTCACCCATATTAGGGTGACATTACTTGTAATGCCAAATGCAGTGTTTTAGTCTTTATTATTATCTGACTTTCTTTGCGTTTTAAACGAAGGCGCTTATACCTCTTATCATGTCCAGACGGATTTTTTAGTTGTTTTGACCTGTCTCTGTTATCCTCATGATTTTCGATGGTCAGTTCTTGATAACCTCCATGGGAGTGACCACTTCCCTATTGTCTTGTCGACCGTTCATCCTAGCCCTCATACAACCATGCCTCTCAAGTCAGACTTAGGCTTTGCAGATTTGGAAGGCTTACGAGCGGCGTCCTTCACAAGTGCCTCCATGAGGACCTTCAATGGTGTGGACGCGGCAGTAGCCTACTTTACGTCGATTATTTGCAACGCGGCCAAACAGACAATTCCACGGTGGCAACCCGTAACGGGTCGCTCAACCGTGCCCTGGTGGACGTCGAAGTGTACGACAGCCGTCAAAAACTACAAATTAGCTCATGCCCGATTCCGGCGGAACCCAACCTTGTGCGATAAGGTTGACCGAAACCGAGCTCGGGCGCTTCGCCAAAGAACCCTTCGTCAGGCTCGCCGAACTTCATAGCGCCGCTACGTTTCATCGATCTCCTCTATGAACCCTACCGCAAAGATCTGGAAGAGTATCAAGAAGATATGGGGTTGTTATGCTGTCCATAATACCCCCACACTCTACCTACAAGGATCCTTAGTGAATGACAGCCTGGTGATCAGCAATGCCTTGGCCGACCACTTCCGTGTCGTCAGCAGTGTCAGCCCTTACAATAAGGCTTTTCTAACCTATAAATCAAACGAAGAGTCTCACCATCTTAATTTTACAACAAAATCTAATCTTCCCTATAATGCCCTATTTTCCATCCACGAGTTGCGCGCTGCATTGTCCCTTTGTAGATCCACTTCTGGCCTTGACGGGATCCATTTTGATATGATTCGGCACCTCCAACCACACTGTCTTCTTACTTGACTTGTACAACCTTATATATCGGTGAACGGTTTTTACCCCTCATCATGGCGCGTTGTGATTGTCCTTCCCTTTGTCAAACTGGGCAGGGACGGGATGGACGCAGATCACTGCCGCCATATAGCTCTTACCAACTGTCTGAGTAAGTTGCTAGAGAAGATGGTGTTGCTGCGCCTGAACTAGTTCCTAGAAACCAATCACTCTCTCCATTTCAGTGCGGTTTTCACAAGGGTCATAGTACCCTTGACCTCTTAGTACGTTTCGAGGAATCGGTCCGGAAAGCTTTCTCGTTAAAGCACCGAGTCTAGCCATATTTTTCGGAGATACGACATCTTAAAGCAGCCTCGACCAGGCTTTCCCACAAGGCCCTTATGAAGTGTATATTAGGTATGTTGTTGACATATCTGGTTGTGTGTTTTGCAGTTTTCCGTTGTGTTTGATGGTGAGAGATTCTGTGTTGCAACCTGGACAAACATCCACGCTGGAATCATCCAGCCTCTTCTGATAGCTCCGAAGGGCTAGGTGGTGTCCACCACGTAGGCTAGCCAGGTAGACACTCTGTTCACCGGGGAGGGGGAATATTTGGGGGCCAAACTTGCTGCAAAGTATTATTTTTGAGTAATTTGATGGACTATGTGTGATTTGGTGTATAGATGTCTTTCCATAGGCTGGTTTGTGGTGGAAAAGTTGGGAGTGTTGAAAGTATTTGTTTGATATCGTGTACTAAGTATTGTTTTTATGTCCCTTGGACTGTGCCTGTGTTCTGACATGTAGTGTTGTGGGGTTGAAGAAGTTGTGTGGTTGTGTATATATAATTGTTATGTGGTCGCAATAGGAAGCTATGTTTATCTGAGTAGCCCCTTGCCATAAAAAAAACATCTTGCTCCAAGGCTAACTTCTCTCACTCAACTCCACGCTTTGGGTGTCAAACTAGACCCATACATGACGTTCGCTCTCCACACACAACATCACCTCTAAAGCCATGTCCAAATCTAACACCCTCAACACATTAACTTTAGACGACACAAAGAGACTGACAATTCTATATAGACAGTTCGTCCGCACGACGTTAAACGGCTATGCTCCCTACACCCTGGCCTTTACACCCAATTGGTAGATAACCTATTCCCAACTCCTCGAACCCGCTTACCCCCTTCCGAACTTGCTCCAATCCGCAGAGGTTCTGCCTGGTTGGCGCACTTTCGTCCTCTTATCAGACTTTAGCCGAGTGGCAATGTATACCATGGTCCATGAAGTACCCCCTCCTCACCCGCGGAGACTTTCGGGGCTCCCCATGGGCGGGCTCCGGCCTTTTCGTGGAGAAGTGGAATAGTTTTCAGTTCTGTGTTGACTGCTAAATGCACTCATATTCGTCCCATTCCTCCTCCTCTTTATGTATTATAATTTATTCAGTGTTTATCTATGCATCATTTATGTACTCTTACAGTCCCCCCCTTTCCCGTAATCCAAATTTCCGCTATCTCACCGGGGGCCTATTTTCCCCCGCGTGTTGACCGTACGTGGAAACCCTGTAATTTCCTGAACTCCCCTTCTGGAAGTTTAACCCATCCTGAGTTGCGACTTTGAGGTGGTAACACGTTTCTTAGATGGAGTGGTTTGGTGGCAAACTGGAGGCCAGGTTGGTTCTTCCTGGTCAATCGGGGGACTTTCCCCCACTGAGCTTAATGAGTCAATTCGTCACCTATGGTCCTGGCACATCATTGGTCCGGTGGACCGGTGCTGACGCCTGGCCTCCTTGGTTACTGGAGTATACCAGGTGTGGTATCATTGAGGCCGCTGGGAGATGAGTTATTTCCTTACCGGCACAGTGCCTCTCAATGTAAAACTCCGTAGTGGGTAGTGAGCCTGCCTGGGGTGAAATCATTTTTACTTAGTTTATGGGTAAATCTTCTCTCCAATCTCCATCGCAGAAGTTTCCTACTTCTCGTGATTCTGGATCTGGTTCGTTCTACGTGTTTCCTCGCGTTAGATCCGTTTTCCTCCGATGTGGACCCTGATTTGGATTACCGCCTTTTTCTTTTCTGGTCCTTCGAACTAAATCCGATATTCTCCTATCCAAACTTAATATTTTTGACGTCAGTGAGGATTTGATGAATGGTGCGGAGAACCGCGCTGCATGCGGTCCCGTAATGACGGAGCACCTGATAGTGGAAGTCACCTCCCGTCCTCCAAATGATTCTGTCCAAGCCTTCAAGACTCTTGCTCGCTCACAGATTACTTTCTCATCTCCCCCCCTCCCTCCTTCAACACTGAAGGGTTTATCCGTTCTAACAAACTTAATATACTTCAGTCAAAGCTTGCTAGCCAGAGGATCATTGACATCCATAGATAAGATCGAACCGTTGGCTGGATTCGGGTGATACACCAACGATGTTCCTAATATTTGATCTTCGGGATTTCCCATCGCTTATTAAGGCGGGCTACTTAAGGATACCAGTCATATGCAATCCGAGGCGCTGCTTAAACTCTCATATGTTTGGTCATCTGAGAACAGCCTGCCGCCACCCCCGCGCATGCGTGGACTGCGCGCACGCCTACAATACGATTTCTGTGACCATCCTCGCCGCTGTACTGACTAGGGATAGTCCCATAGTGCATCGTCTTGGAAATGTCACCTATTTATTTTTGAAAAAGGGGTCTTAGCTGTCCGTGATTGTGCTAAGGTGGATATGTGAGATGCCCCATTCGTCTGATCCGGCCGAAGGTTCTCCGATGTCCTATGCATGGCAATGGACTCTCGTCCCGCTCGACCACGTATTCCATATACTACCCCATCTGTTCCGCCAGTACCTCGGGATGCAGCAGCATCACCTGCTGTATCACTTTCGTTTACTAACCCGACCAAAGTTTGGTCTCCTAGTATAGGTATCCCATTCTCCTCCCAGCAGGAAAGTACCCTCTGTGTCCTGTTGCACTTGGTACCCGGAGGAGCTGCACATCCTTCTGGCATGAGTGCAAATTAGAAAACCCTGTCACTGGGGCTTTCTACCAGTACTTTGTACCAGGAAGACTGTTCTCACCTGGACAGAGTTTGGGTCCTCTACCCTTGGTGGACTGCTTGCCATCCTGGGATCACATAGCACAAGGGTATGATAATAATAAGTGATCATCCATCCTCTTCGTTAGTGGACCCGCCTATCTATATTTCTCTCTATTAGATACCCACCTACCCCCTTTCCTCACTTGCTCTCCTATCCACAGAGATTCTGGATTCCCGGCGCACTTTCGTCCTCTTATGGGTCCTTAGACGAGTGCCAGTGTACATTTCTAAGTTAATACCTGCTGCGAGGGCCGAAAGCTCGCTGGCTAAGGCAAGTATTAGTTCCGAAGTGTGCCTTCTTCCAGTATACATATAAGGTGGCTATGCCTTCACCAACCTTTACAGTTAAAGCTTGGAAGACAATTTCGTCCAAATGGCGGGTCGAGTTAGCAAGGCCCATCTTAGCTCCTACCCGTGGGCAGAGTGTATAACTGATCACATTCTGGAACTTTCTAATCTTATGGAGAGTTTTCTCCTAACCGCCCAAGGCATTGGGAGATCATAGTATCTACTTCCCATGCATTTATTTTTATTTTTCATAAATATTACTCTAACTACAAGTAAAAGAAATAGTGGGCGAATGCAGGGGCATGGAGATCGGCTTCCAAGCGCAGCCTCGCCCCTTAGGTGCCGAGGAGGACGAGTTAAAACAAGACATAACCTCGACCGGTGGAGGGGCTCCCTTCTCACATTCTACATGCACCAGAGGAGCTTCCCCTTTGTCATCTTTGGAGCCGCCCTAGAGAAGCTCCACCTGTGAAAAGAAGGGGCCTTCTGTTTGCTTTTTCAGGGGGCGAAACGGTGGTCTGGTCGGACAGTCCTCGCGGGTTCTTTGGTGTCCTCATCGGTGCGCTCGGTCCCCACAATTCCTGCATGTCCAGGAGCCAAGCAGAAGATAATCTCGACATCTGTCTGGCTCAAGAAGATCGTGGTGTAACGGATATCGCAAACCAGGGGATGTGGTGATTCCAATGCCCCGAGAGCACTCAGGACGCTTTGTGAGTCGCTATAGATCGCAATCCGGTCTCCGAACCGGGCACGTCGCGTTATCTTCCATACCGAGCGGTGTATTGCAACCAGCTCAGCGGTGAAGACAGAGGCAGCGTCGAATCACAAAGCGTCCTGAGTGCTCTCGGGGTATTGGAATCTCCCCATCCCTTGTTTCGCGATATCCGTGACACCACGGTTTTGGCGAGCTGGGTGGATGTCGAGATTATCTTCTGCTGGGCTCCTGCTCATGTAGGAATTGTGGGGAATGAGTGTGCCAAAGAGTCCGTGAGGACTGGGCGACTAGACTAGCGTTTCGATCTTCCTCACACCGATTACATGGTAGGAATACGGGCAAAGAAGATTGGAGACGGCAGAAGTGAACTTTAAGTGCCATTGCGCCGCGACTGTTGCCATGGGCCTATCCCCCTAATGCTGCGACGGCTTCAGGTCGCTTTATGTCGTCTCCGCATTGGACACACTCGCGGGACGCACCGCCATTTGATGGAGCGTTCGCCTGCGCCTTATTATGAAAACTACATTATCCCCAGACTGTTCGTCAAATTCTTGTGAATGTACCAGTCTGGGCGATCTTCGCGCCCGTTACCTGTCCCGGTACCAGGAGAAGCGGGGTCGCTACCGCTTGTCCCTTGTACTCGGGACGAGTTCAGGCACCATGACTTGTGGACTTTACGACTTTTTGGAGGAGGCTGACCTCCTCCACTTTATTTGACTGTTTGTTGTAGGTCGCATGTTCCTACCCCCGACGCCGGAGCGCGTTTCCTTGCCTTTTTTTATTACTTTTATAGCCTTTTTAATTTTTATCGTTATTTGTATTTTAATATAGGCTGGATCGAGTACGATGAATTATGTCCAAGTAGGCGTGGAAACCGACCCCCTCCTGGGACTTGGAGCCATCGGTATACACTGGCACGGTTCCAGCGTGAGACGAAGTGTGCTCCAAAAAGGCCTAACGCAATACTCCTGCGCTGTAGAAGGTTTGGGAGCAGAGGCGTGGCGACAAATAGTCAAAGGTGGTACACTCCAGGGTGGCGTCCTGGGCAGAACCAGGGTTCCACCGGCCCGAGAGCTACGCCGATCTCTCGAAGAGTTTCCTACCCTAAACCCAAAGGTCTTAGGTTATGACTGGCCTCTCTCAGCGACATAGCCACCGTCGAGATCGGCTGCGGATGCAGTGAGGGCTGTTGGCGACAGAGGAAGGCGCCAAGCCTGTGTGAAGAGGTAAATTATGGACGGCGCACAGCGAGTGGCATCTCCCCAGCTTCGAAAGTAGTATCTCAATGGGGAATGTGCGGAAGGCCCCGGTCGCCAGACAGAGGCCGGTGTGGTGGATCGAGTCCACCTTCCGCAATACACGCTCGGCTGCGGATGCTTAAAACTCGCATCCGTAGTCAAGCTCCGATCGGCCAAAGAATCTATAGAAAAGTAATTCAATAAGCCCTATCAGCAACCCAGGTGCTGAACGTCACAAAACAAAGAATGTCTATAGCGCAGGTACAAGAGACCCTAAGGCTATGAATATGAACCTCTCAGGTGAGGAGTCAGTCAAATTCAAGACCAAGGAAACGGTGCGAGTCAAACACTTCCAGGCGAACCCCATTTGGAAATAAGTCTGGGTCACGGTGTAGCCTTGGATGGTGGCAGAAGTGCACCACCTTAGTTTTGACCAAGGAAAACCGAAGCCTATGCGCTTTGGCATAGCAACAGACTCAGTTCAATGCCTCTTTGGGCCGCCCCATACAGAGAGTGCGTAACAACAAGGAAAGAAGGTACCCTAGGATACCTTACCGTCCATTCAAAGAGGGTCTCTTTGGACTAGAAATTTAAACGGGCACAAGGCTGCTCAATTGTTTTGCGTCCCTAAACGGCCACTTTTCAAGACTTTGTCTAGTCTTGACTTGAACTGGTCAACAGATTCACTGTTGACAACTTCCACTGGAGGTGCGTTCCACATACCGCAGATACTGTAAGTGAAAAAATTTCCACACAGATTGCGGTTGTAACGCTTCAGTTCAAGTTTGAAGCCGTTATTGCGCGTTCTGTTCTCACTCAGTGTGAAAATATCCCGGTAGTCAACATTGTCGAACCCTCGAAGTATTTTGAAAACTTCGATGAGCTGACCACGCTGTCTACGGGTTTCCAGCGAGAACAGATCTAATTTCCTTAGTCTATCCTCATAACTTTTATGTCGGATAGAGGGAATCAGCTTGGTTGCCCTGGCTTGTACGCGTTCCAATCTCGCGATGTCCTTTCGCAATGAAGGACTCCAAAATTGTACGGCATACTTCAGGTGTGGTCGGACAAGTGAGTTGTACAGGCACAGTACAATCTCCTGGTTCCGATAACCAAACTGGCGCTTAATATAGCCTAGCATCCTTTGGGCCTTTTTCTCCGCCTCAATGCACTGTTTCGAGAACTTGAGGTCACTAGTGATTGTTACACCCGAGTCCTTCTCAGTGTCACTCGATTCAAGAGCAGTGCCCTTAAGGATATACTGAGATTGGGGGTTTCTGTGGCCGATATGCATCACTTTGCATTTGCCCACGTTAAAAGGCATTTGCCACGTGTCCGACCACTCCCCAATCTTCCCAAGATCTTCCTGCAGGCGGGCAGTATTTCCATCCTTTGCAACGTTCATACCAAGCTTGGTATCGTCGGCAAATTTGGAAATCTTCGCAACCATGTCACCGTCCATGTCGTTGACGTAGATGATGAATAGTAGTGGTCCCAGGACAGAACCTTGAGGCACCCCGCTAGTAACGGGCACCCACTCAGAAGCCTGTCCATTCACCACCCCACGTTGCCGTCTGCCACTTAGCCAGTTCTCGATCCAGCCGGCTACTTTTCCATCTATGCCCAGCGCTCGCACTTTCCGGAGAAGGTGGCGGTGTGGTACCTTATCAAAGGCTTTCTGAAAGTCTAAGTAGACCACATCCGCTGCCTTGTCTCGATCGTGCTCACTGAAGACGAAGTGGAAGAATTCCACAAGGTTCGTCAGGCATGACCGTTGCCTTCGGAAGCCGTGCTGGGAACTCCTCAGTAGCAGGTTTGACTCTAAATACGACGTCACTTTGTCCACCATGATGCTTTCCATGAGTTTACCGACTATCGAAGTCAGACTGATAGGTCGGTAGTTCGACGGTTGGCTACGGTCTCCTTTCTTGAAGATAGGAGTCACCTCCGCCTCACGCCAGTCTCTAGGAACGCATTTGGTCCAGATTGACATGTTAAAGATAGCGCACAGATGTCGTGATACTTCATCGCACACTTCCTTCAACACTTTAGGTAGAAACCCGTCCGGTCCAGGGGACTTATTCGTCTTTAGGTCAGCGATCTTTTTCTTTATTTCTCCTTCGGTGAAGTCCATTGCCTCCAGCTTTTCCCCCGAGTAGGAATCCGTCGGCTGGGGAATGGGACCACACTCTTCAGTAAACACTGAAGAGAAGTAGTCGTTGAGGAGGTTGGCATTTTCTGCATCTGAATGCTTTAATGTCCCCTCCTCATTCCTCAAAGGGCCAATCGTTCGACGGATTGGTTTACGGCTGTTCACATATCCAAAAAAACTCCTTGGGATTCTCTTTACAGAGTCTCGCCACTCGGAGTTCCTCAGAACGCTTAGCCGCCCTTATGCTGGACTTCACTCTCCTGGCTAGCCTCCTGTATTCGTCAAAGTCACCCGAGATCTTCGATTGCCGGTACACATTTCTCTTCTCCCTAAGCAGTTGGCCGATTTCTCGATTAAACCACTTTGGTTGAACAGAAGACCGACGGGGGCATTTCAGAGGGATAAAACGCGATTGAAGACTCATGAATGTGGTTTTGAAACTGTTCCAAGAGTCTTCAACAGCATCGCACTCTTCTAGCCTCGCGTCAGTCAGTCCCGCGCGTAGACCTGCAAAGTCTGCTCTTCTCAAATCCAGTTTCCTTGATTTACTAGTTGCAGTCTCTGCCTTGGGGACTTTGACTACAAATCTAATTAGTCGGTGGTCACTGCCACCGAGCTCTTCGCCAACAGAGAGGTCCTCAACGATGTCATCCTCAGAGGTGAAAACCAAGTCGAGGATATTGTCTGCTCTCGTTGGCTCTCTCACCCATTGAGTGAGGAACTCGTTGTTCGTAAACTCCAGGAGTAGTGCGTTCTCGCCACAGGGTTCTCTGGTTTCCCAGTCAACTTGTGTGTTGAAATCACCCATGACGATACACACTCTGTCTTTCACAAGTTCTCCTAGTAGCTGGTACAGATCTCTGTCCTTTTCAACGAGTTGGGCAGGAGGTCTATAAAGCACCAGGGTCCTGTATTTGGCAGGACCTATCTCTAGGTCAACACCTAGTAGTTCATGGTCGGATACGATGTTGCAATCCGTCGAGTTGAGAGTATCCTTGACATACAACATCACACCGCCACCCTCTCTGTCTGGCCTATCTTTCAAGAAGAGCTGGTAACCGGGAATCGTGAATTCACCTTCAAAATCTCGGCTTGAGGTTTTTATCCACGACTCCGTTATGGCCACCATCTCCGGTTCTTCTGTTGCTACGAGGCCACGAAGTTCTAGATAGACCTCGCATTAAACAGAAGAACTTTTAGGGAGTCCCCGACTGTAGGACTCCTTACGCTCTTCCGTTTCCCGCTTTCTTTCTCTGTGGCGGGATCACTCCACTCTTTGTGACTTCAGAAAAGGTCGTTCCTGGAGTAACACGGGTGTACTGGCGTACGTCCTCCTTTACTCGGGGTCTGACACTTCTTTGGGTCCGCTCCACAACATCCTGGATCATGTTTGCGAGTGCAGCTTTCACTTTAAAGGAAAGATGCACTCCATCCCGTAGTGAGAACTACTTCAGGCAGCACCGAGGGGATACCTTTGATGCTCAGGGCAAAGAGTGTTCAGTGAGGGCATTTCTTGCAGGACACCCTCTTCTCGCTTCATTAGGCCGGAGAGGGAGCATCCCCACCCGTACACGGAAACGATGATCTCGCAAAAACTCAGATATAAAGATTGGGAGTCGGCCCCTCGCCCCCATCGTGGGAAGATCGTCATGTAGTATCATAGGACTTCTCTAGATCAACCCCCCCATCCCCGCGGCGTAGTGCTATCTACAAATACCTACAAGACGGCATTTTCCAGTCAGAGCAAAGAATCTGACGTAGGGTGGAATTTGCGGAAGCCGCACTGTGACAATGACAGGTGGCCTCCACTGTCCAGAAAAAAAGGCTTGTTTAACATTTTACAATTTCTCCAAATTGCAAGCGCAGTAGTTGTGGTTACCCATTAGTATTTTTTTACTTCAAGGTTTTTCACTATTATTCATTCTATTTATCAACATTTTTCCTTCATTTGCCTGCTCTTACTCGACTTTTTTTTCTACTGGTAGAGAGAACTCTTCCCTGTTTGCGAAAAGTGGCCATTCGCAAGGAGTTTAGGAGGATACCCGCTACCCAGATCCTGTTGAAAAATTCTAACAGAAAGGCCATGCCTCGCTCCACCCAGGTGCTGAAGCATTGCATACGGGACATCCCCCGGACCATGGGCGGTGTCCGCGCACGAAGCGAGAGAGGAACGCAACTCACTCAATGTAAACCTGTCGTTGAAGGGTTCTCCACCTCTGGTAGCCTTTCACATAACGACGCGCATTGAAAATGCTGCCGGAGGAGCATCCCGGCCAGAGAATAGGGAGAAAGTGGTCGCGAAGGACAATCTTCCATGGACGCAGGGTCCGAGATTGCGGTCCCATTCTCCTGGAGAACGGAAGGGTGGTCCTGCGAGAACTTTCCCCCGAATCCTTTTGACTCGCCCGCCAGGATGAGCGGCGGGCGTGCTTCTTAACATAGCAGAACCTAGCCCTAGCTCGACGAAATTCACCAACAATAAAATCGTTCGGGCGGCGTCGCTTATTGCGAATGTAGGCATAACGCTTCTGTTTGAGGGCTGACCACCACGGAAACGGGCAGCGTGCAAAACGGCCAGACGTTCTAGGAATAGTAGTTTGGCCCACGGCGATGAGGTTGCTGTCGAAGAACTCAACTCAGACTGATTTATCAGTCATTTCCTGAAATGCGGACCACCAGGCTCACTCCAAGCACCACCGGGGTGCTCTCATGTTCATTTGGAGAGTACAGGGATAGATCAAGACAGGAAAATGAAGTCCCCGCTTCCAAGTCGGCTAACGGTGGAATGTATGCAAAAATAATGTTATAAGTCCTATCCAGGTGCAGCTGCACTGCTACTGCCTGAAAGGGGGCATTTAAAGCAAAGAAGAATATAGACATCATGCCTGGTGTAATGCGCACATCCGACTCCAGGGGGTACAAGCCCCTCATGGTCTCGTGCAAAAAGATAGCTAAGGGAAAGCGGGAGGAGACGAGCATCCGCAGCTCCTCCCAGGTGGCCCGGAATCCGCGGCAATTCCATTGAAGGAATATACACTCCTGCTCTAGCTCGGAGGAGGTGCAGGGTCCTCTACGAAGGGAATACCCTCGCGAGAATGGCCGTAGGCTTCCTGAAGGCACAACTCCGGGCTCTGTTGGCCGAACAATGAGCCGGAGGTGCTATCGCCTTCGAGGATTATCTGGGGAGGATGGGCTAGCCGTCTGAGTCTTTTCCTCCCTTCACCTCGAAAGCTTCACTGGCGAGGCGGCACGGAGGCGGAGGTCCCTCCTTCGGAGAATCTACCGTCGTTTACCCACTCAGTCTATCACTGGGTGTGGGCACAGGAACCAAAGGTCCTTTGGTACTGTGCTCCTTTCGGGGGGCAGCTTTAAGAACCTCGGAAGATGGCCTCACGACCACCTTCAGCGGTGTTGCCCCATGTGAATCTCGGTGGAAGCGCGCGGCCGTTTCACCTTACATGAAATAGTCACGTTGGAGGAGGGAGGGGGTGCCCTGTTTTTAGCAGAGACTGGGTGTGAATCCATTGTGCCGCCAGTTGTAACAGGGAAGCGGACCGGTTGGGCTGAAACCGTAGAGGGGTCCCGAATGGGCGCGATAAGGACCGTGGTCGGAGGCCTTGAGGGGCCATGTGTAGAGGGTGTCTTTTTTTTTAAACTTGCGGCATAAGACGTCCCAGGTAGCACCGGCCGCGCTAGGACCAAATCCTTAGCCTCGCGAAATGAGACGATCCTGAGCCTGAACGGCCAAGATTTCCTTCTCAAGGTGATACGCACCACATTGTTTCGAAGAAGCGAGCGCGGCTCTCCACAATTGACACACTTGGTCACACACGATTTGGACTTATCGGTGGTATCACGCGGTAGTGATACCAACCTTCACGCACCGATTCAGGGAGCTTGTCACTATTGAACGTGACGAAGAGTGTAGGGGTGTGTCTCGACGCCCCTCCCTGTTTTCTCATTATATGTTCGACCCTGACTGCTCCATCGTCAGCCATCTCTAAGGTGATGTCATCGATAGAGTAGTCCACGAGTTCCCTGGCGTTCCCAACTCCTTTGAAGAAGTTGATAGTAGTGTACGGTGTCACTCTCACCCCCGTGCCATCAAATGTCCGAAGGGCATTAATCATGGCCGCTTCGGAGGGATCTGACGCATTCACCAGAAAGCTCCCGTTCGAGAAACGGGTCACCTTCGGCTCTCTACCAATTGCACTAGCTAATCCTCTCCTCTGATGGATCATGTCGCCCTTGGCCAACACACTGCCATCAGTGGAGTGAATACCCAGAAAACGTTTGAAGCCATTGGGCTAGAGCACGGCATGTAGTCTCTCAATGACGGGTTCCGCGCGGCACATTTTCAATGTTAGTCTCCCGTAAGGGGCGCGGGGATTTGCCATCCTTGCCGCCGTGCTGACGGGATCCAGCGCTCCGTCCGGCCCTAGCTTAGCCACTCTTCCTTCCTTCGGATAGCCTGTATTGCTCCACTACTTCGTCGCTTTTCATACAACTTCTCCCACAACTTTCAATGGTCAGCCTCTAATTTCACAGGGTAGATGCTGACCTTCTTCTCAAGCCATTGTCCCGGATCGGGGCTGAGGGGGGGAGGGGACAACGTTCCCTAACCCCTGAGCTCCGGTTCGGGATGTTTTTTTTTTAACAATCTGCTTCATCCCCACCCATACCTTCATCACCTTCCCTTTTCCTCTCCTCTTCACAATCGATCTTTTTACGCCGTGTTCAAGGTGGAGCCGCCATGCCGATGGACTGCCAGGGAACCAGGCGGGAGGGGTGGTTCTAAATGGCGGCGCCTGGCTCTGCAAGGCCTGTAAGCACCTCTTGCAGTGCGGGCAACTGCGAGAGGTGATGAGCTATTGCGTCCCGTGGTACAAATAGGGTCACCATGCCCAATGATGCACAACCTAAAAAAAAACCCCAACCCTCAACTTGCCCTTGCTCATCAACAGAGCCGCCCTCAGGAGGCACCACCGAAAAAATGGAGATCGCTCCCCCACTGTGCTTGCGCAGGGGACCCTCCATATTTCTTTAACCGGAGAGGAGGCTTACTCCTCTCCTACGCCTACGGGTGAAGGGGACACCCCCTTCTCTGGAGGTGCTTTCGGGCACCTCCCTATTTCCAATGGCAGTCCCCCCCTTTTCTTTCCAAGGGGACTGCCAAGAGAGCCAGCAGGCAGCCCATTGCCGACCGCGGCTCGGTAGGGCAAACCCTCTTAGGGGGGAGAGGGAAGCCAGGCCCCTTCGGTCGCTTCCCTCAAAAGACCTGCTGGCAAGAATTTTAAACCTTGCTGGGGTCAAGGCCTGTGCCTTCCCACACAAGACTGGCGACACTGCCAAGGGGACCTGCGATGTCCTGGGAGGGGATGGCCAACTGGAGGCCCGTCCTGTGATAGATATGGTCCTTGAGGAAACCCAGCCTCAGACGGTAGGGCTTTCCATAGGGAAAAATCCGGGCTCGGCGCCAAACACCGAACCCGAATCCGCCCCTATGCAAGGTCCTCCTCAAACGGCTATGGTTTCTGAGGCAGTACAAGGAGGGGAGGGATCTCCTCCGGACGGTGTCCCTGAGACCACCAGGACCTTCTCCATTTCGGAGAAGGACTTGACTGAGACCGGTCCATCTCGCCTAGGGTCTCCTATCGGCAGAGGTGAGAAGCGGGTTCATTCCCCGCACTCCTCTCCAAAAAAGACTAGGAAGACTCGGGGCTCCTCTCCACACGCGGGGGCTACGGGACGGATGGGTCTGCTGCACTTTGGCAAGCGACAAGCCAAGATCGGCACATCCGGCCCCTCCGCTTGCGGAGCCACTGACTAAAACAAAAAGTGCACAGGGTGGAGCCTCGATGACATCGGGGCACCTAATTCAGAGGTTACCTGGCGTTTTCGAGCCCGCTGGCTTCAAACGCTTCCTCGTTATTCGTTCCACTGATGGCACCATGTTGGCCAAGGGCAACATGATCCATCAGAGGAGAGGATTAGCTAGTGCAATTGGTAGAGAGCCGAAGGGGATCAGTTTCTCGGACGGGAGCCTTCTGGCGAATCGCGCCGAGGTGGCCAAGATAAGTGCTCTTCGGACACTTCATGGCACCCCGGTGAGTGTGACGCCGCACTCTACCATGAACTTTGTGAAAGGAGTAGTTTATGCGAGGGAACTCGTTGACTACTCCATTGAGGGCATCACCTTAGAGCTGGCCGACCATGGGGCGGTCAAGGTCAAACGTGTGATGAGAAAACAGGGAGGGGGCTCGAGACCCACCCCTACACTCTTCGTCACGTTCGACTGTGACAAGCTCCCTGGGTCAGGGCGTGCTGGTTGGTACCGCTACCGCGTGAAGGCATTCGTGCCACTGCCGCTGCGGTGCCATTACTGTCACCGCTTCGGCCATACGAATCGCTCATGTAGACGTGCAAAGTCGGGGTCACCCGAAGTTTGTGTAAATTGCTCTAAGGTCGCACACCATAAGTCACAATAGTGTGTGGCCAAGTGTGTCAATTGCGGAGAGCCGCACCCCGCTTTTTCGAAGCAATGTGGTGCATATCTCCTCGAGAAAGAAATCCTGGCCGTTCAGGCCCAGGTTTGACTCTTATTCCGCGAGGCTAAGGACTTGGTCCTGGCGCGTCCGGCTCTGCCTGGGACGTCATATGCCTCAATAGTTAGAAAGGCACCCTCTGCTACTGCCCCATCCAGGCCAACGAGCACGGTTGTTTCCGCGCCCATTCGGAGCCCTTCTGCGAGCTCTACTCAACCCGGGCGCTCCCCTGGTAAAGCTGGCGGCAAAAAGGGTTCACACCCAGCGCCGGCTAAAACCAGGGCTTCCAACTCTTCCCCCCCAGCATGTCGATATACTCACAGGAGGCAACACCCCTGAAGATGGTCGCTAGGCCTTTCGCACGCCGGCTGGACTTTACCTCCTGAGGCGGAGAACCCTTCAACGACAGGTTTACTTGTTGGTGAGTTGCGCTCTGCTCTTGCTTCGTGCGCGGACACCGCCCATGGTCCGGACGATGTCCCGTACGCCATGCTTCGACACCTGGGTGAACGAGGCATGGCCTTTCTGTTAGATTTGTTCAACAGGATCTGGGTGGTGGGTCTTCTCCCAGATTCCTGGCGAATCGCTACTGTGTTCGCCTTTCGCAAGCCGGGGAGAGATCACTCTACTCCGACCGGTTTCTGCCCAATCTCTCTAACCTCTTGCGTGTGCAAGTTGATGGAAAAATTGGTAAATGTTAAATTAGCCTTTTACGTGGACAGCGGAGGCCATCTGTGTTCTGCATAGTGCGGCTTCCGCAAGTTCCACTCCACGTCGGATGCTCTGCTCCGACTGGAAAATGCCGTCTGCGAGGCTTTCCTTTGTAGACAGCACTACGCCACGGTGTTTTTGGATCTGGAGAAGGCCTATGATACCTCATGGCGATACGGTATCATGGAGACTCTCCACACGATGGGGGAAAGGGGACGCTTTCCAATCTTTATATCTGGTTCCGCCATCCACGGCTCTATCCTGACCCAGATTTGTTTCTTAATGGGGTGCGCCTGGATGTGGTGGAGTCGCATCGTTTCCCTGGTCTTGTATTCGACCGACGCCTCACCTGGGAGGCTCATATTCACAGCCTTATGGTCTCTTGTACCCGCGCCATGGACATTCTCCGTTCCGTGACGTTCAGCGCTGATAGGGCTACTGCCCTACTTTTTTATCGATCCTTTGTTCGTTCGAAGCTCGACTACGGATGCGAGTGTTATGCAACGCAGCCGAGCGTTTATTGCGGAAGGTGGACTCAATGCACCACACCGGCCTTCGCCTTGCGACCGGTGCCTTCCGCACTTTCCCCATTGAGAGCCTGTCGGTCGTTGCTGGGGAGGTGCCACTCGCTCTGCGCTACGTGCAGTGCATCACTCGCCTGTATGCGAGAACCCAGCGCCTCCCTCAGTCACCAACAGCTTTCAGTTCATCCGCAGCTGATTTCGATGGTGCCTATCCCGCCGAGAGACGCCACTCATACCCTAAGCCCTTTGGGTTTAGGGCCAGGAAACTTCTTCGAGAGGTAGATATAGCTCTCGGGCCGGTGGCGCCCCTGGTTCTGCCCTGGACGCCACCCTGGAGGGTACCACATTTGGCTATTTGTCTCCACGCCTCTGCTCCCAAAGCTTGTACGGCGCCGGGAGTTTTGTGTTCTACCTTTTTGGAGCACACATCGTGTCACGCTCGAACTGTTCCAGTGTATACGGATGGCTCCATGTCCCAAGAGGGGGTCGGCTTTCGCGCCGTATCCCCTCTGTTTGAAGTCAGCGAGGCTCTACCAGGCGCTGCGTCTGTCTTCACGGCCGAGCTGGTGGCAATACACCACTCGCTACGGGAGATTACGCGACGTGCCCGGTTCGGAGACCGGATTGTGATCTATAGCGACTCACAAAGCGCCCTGAGTGCTCTCGGGGCATTGGAATCTCGGCATCCCCTGGTTCGCGATATCCGTTACGCCACGGTTTTGGCGAGCCGGGCAGATGTCGAGATTATCTTCTGCTGGGTTCCTGGACATGTAGGAATTGTGGGGAATGAGCGCCCCAAAGAGTCCGCGAGGACTCTGCGACCGGACCAGCGTTTCGCTCTTCCTTACTCAGACTACATGACAGGAATACGGGCTGCTCTTCGGACTGCTTGGCAAAGAAGATGGGAGACGGTCGAAGGGAACTTAAAGTTGCGTGCCATTGCGCCGTTACTGTTCCCATGGACCTATCCTCCAATCCTGCGACGTCTTCAGGTCGCTTTCTGTCGTCTCCGAATCGGACATACTCGTGTGACGCATCGCTATCTGATGGAGCGCTCGCCAGCGCCCTATTGCGACGACTGCGTCGTCCCCCAGACTGTTCGGCACATTCTTGTCGAATGTCCCAGTCTGGGTGATCTTCGCGCACGATACATGTCCCGGTACTGGGATTGGCGGGGTCGCTACCGCCTGTCCCTTGTGCTCGGGATGAGTTCGTGCACATTGACTTGTTGACTTTTGGGGGGAGGCCAGGCTTCTCCCCTTTATTTAAAGTTCTTTTTGTTTTTTTCTTTGTTATGGTTGTTTTGTAGGTTGCACTGTCCTGCACCGGGGTGAGGGAGATCTCCCCCCGATGCCGTAGATTGCTTCCTGATTGTTAAGTTTTTCCTCCCTTTATCATTTTTATGTGTTCATATTTTTATTTTAAAGTAGCCTAGTTCTAGGCTGTCGAGTTTTTCGGCGACTTATGCCCAAGTGGGCAGTTGCCAGATGGGCTCTATAAAAAAAAAAAAATCAATGTTAGTCTTATTCTGGGGCCCCCTTACCTTGGTGAACATCGGGGCCAGAGGTCCCGATCTTAGCTTGTTAGCTTGCCGAAACGGCAGCGGACTCGCCTGTTCATGAAGCCCTCGCGGAGTAAGAGGAACTCTTAATCTTAGTTTCTTTTTTTTTATTTCTTTTCTTTTTATGAAAGGCGTGTGGAGAATGAATCCGCTTCTCTCCACCGCCGGCCACAACTGATCCCAAACAAAGGAATGGCACTACTGGGCGCATTTGATTGGCCCCAGCCCCTGCCTATACGTGGCGTGGTACGCAGGTTGAGATGACGGATCCACCTTGGTGAACGGCTTCTGAGCGGTTAGCGTCACCAGGCGAAACATCTTGTTGTAGGAGTGTTTGGTTTCGTGATCTAGATGAGCGCCAGGTTGCGATTGGGGAGGTACATGAGAAGGAGAAAATGGGTCCAACAAAAGGGTTGAGAAAAGGTTATTGGAAAGGGACTAGGGAAGGGTAGTGGAAAGATGAGGGAGAGTTGGCACAGGAGATTAGGTTTAGGGAAGGAAGGAAGAGAAGCTAAGCTTGGACCAGACAGGGCCAGCGAAATGCATTGCCGGGCTCCTCAGGTGGTGGAGGTTAACTGGCCATGCATGGCAGGATCTTTCATGGGGGCAAAAATGGGCTCGGTGCTAAACACCTAACTTGAATACTGCCCTGTTCAAACTTCTCACGTGGCTTTGTCCCCGATTACTTACAAGGAGAGGAGGGACCTCGTCACCCGGCTGGTGCCCCTTTGACAGCTAAAACATTCTCCAATTCGGCGAAGGATCTTGCTGAGGTCGGTGCGTCCTTTCTATCGGCTTCTTCCAGCAGTAGAGAGAAGTGGGTTCATTCCCCACCCTCTTCTCCTCAAAAGAGAAATACAAGATACAAAGAAAGAGGACTAAGTGTTCCTCTCCATCCTCGGGGACTCCGGGGACGGATGGTTTCGTTGCCATTTAAGCAAGTGACAGGCCAAGATCGGGATGTTCGATCTCGAAGTGCCCTTGGGTGGGGGTCAGACCACTACCAAAGTAGCACTGCGTTGAGCGGAGCTTAAATTATGTTGGGGCCCATCGGTGAGAGATTCCCTGGTATTTTCGAGCCCACTGGCTTCAAATGCTTTCTTGTGCGCTCCACAGATGCTCCCCACGAATGCGCCCCATCAGAGTGGATCACTAGTTAGTTTGATTGGTAGACAGCAAAAAGTGAGAGTGTTCCCAGAGGGAGCCTTCTGGCGGCCATGATTAATGCCCCTCGGAAACTTAATGGCTTGCTGGTGTATGTGGCGCCGCACTCTACCATGAACTTCTTGAAAGGAGTGGTTTATGCGAGGGAACCCGTGGACTACTCCTTAAAGATATCACCTTAGAGCTGACCGACGATGGGGCGATCAAGGTCAAACTTGTGATGAGAAAACAGGAAAAGGCTTCCTTCAAAACCAACCCTGCACTCTTCGTCACATTCGACCGTGAAAGGCTTCCTAAGTCGGTATGGCTACCGCGTGAAGGCACTCGTGCCACTGCCGAGAAGGTGCTACTACTGTCGCCGCTCCGTACATACAAATCGCCTGTGTAGACGTGCAATGTCGGGTTTATCTGTACTGTGTGTAAGTTTCACCAAGGCCATACACGATAAGTCTTTATCGTATGTGGCCAAGTGCGTCAAATTCGGATAACCGCACCCTACTTCTTCGAAGCAGAGTGGTGCGTATCTCACGAGGAATAAGGAAATGCTTGCCGCTTAGCCTGAGGATCATCTCTCATTTTGTGAGGTCAAGGACTTGCTCCTGGCGCTACCTGGGACATCTTATGCCTCAATGTTAAAAAGACACCCTCTGCTCCAGGCTTACGAGCACGGTCGTTTCCGCGCTCATTCGAAACCTTTCTGCGGGTTTAACCCACCCAGAGCGCTCTCCTGGCAGATCTGGCGACAAAAGGGTTCATACCCAGCCTCGGCTAAAACCAGGCCCGTAAGGCGAAACAGTCGCGCACCTCCATCTAGTCGTTAGACTAAATAAGGCCACCCTCCTGAAGGTGTTCATGGGGCGGTATATTAGGGTTCCTAAAGCTGCCCTCCCGTCAAAAGGAGTAACGTACCAAAGGAGCTTTGCGTCTACATCCCAACCCAAGGCTAGACTGGGTGGCTCGGAGACGATAGATCCTCCAAGGGAGGGACCCCCGCCCGCCGAAGGTTTCGAGGAGGAGGGAGGAAAAGACTCAAATAGCGAGCCCAACCTCCCCGATTAGTCGTCGAAGGCGACAGCGCCCAGAGTTCTGCTTCCAGGAAGCGTACGACCATTCCGGTGTGTGGGGGGATGGGGGGGGGACTCCTCTTCTAAGAGAGTCTCCGCATTTCCTCCGAGCTAGGCCTGAATGGAATATTACTCCATTGGAATTGCCCCCGACTCCGTGCAAACTGGGATGAACTGCAGAGGCTAGTCTCCTCCCGTTCTCTGTTAGCTTTTTTTTTTGTAGGAGACGATGATGGGTGACTGACCCTGCCCACTCTCCCGGCGTATGAATGTTTTGCGATCCCATCCCCACAGGATGAAAACCGGGCAGGAGGATGCACGATTTAAATGCGACATGATGTCTGTTCTTCTCTTTTGTATAAATACCTCCTTTCAGGCACTAGTAGTTCAGCTACATCTGGATAGGAGTTACATTAATAGCTGGGCGCGATAACGAAACAATGTATCACGATAACCGATAAATTGATAACGATAACCTTTTCGGCGATAATCGATAACTGGCGATACAATTATCGCCCGGTAAGGTGATAATCGATAAATCCAAAATTATAATACAATATTGATTAGTGATTATATATAGCGTTAGTTTATAATACAATAGCAAGAATATTTGAATACTGTTCTTACTTTCTTACCTGGTGAGGCTCTCCTTCATCTCCTCATAGGTTTTGAGGATACTTCTCCTCAGCGTCATCCTGGAGGGTACCTCTTTCTTAGGGTTGAGGGCGTGGATCATGTCCCTGAAGCTCTGAATGTGCACAATCTGCACCGCAGCATGTTGTCCACCACAAACCTGACAATTGTCTTGTCGACTGTGAACTGCAGGACGGCGCTGCCCTGGGCCATGATGCCAAAGGTCTCGGCGATGGACATCTGCCGCTGCTTCTTACTGGTTGACCAGCCGTCGTCTGACTGACCGGACCGGTTCCTGCTGCAGCCGCCAGTCCCAACGTTGGCCTTGCAAGCTTCATCAACTTGTTTTGTTTTGTCAGGATAAATCCTGTTGAAATGGCTCTTTAGGTTGGCCTTGGTGCCTTTGTTCACCTTCACCTCAGTGATTTTGGGGAGGCAGGACAAGCACTGGAAGATGTAGCTGTCACCAACCATCTTTTTGTGCTTGACCTACTTGCCAAGGAATGGCCAGGGTGGCTGAGGCTCAGCCTCAGTGAGCTCAGAGTCAATAGACTCCGCTGAGTCTCTTTGGCTTGATGCGGGCACAGTCTCTTGCGACGCCATCACTAATTCAATACTATAAAATAGCAAAGCACTGTACTACTAAATTACAATAAAATAGGATCAGTTTAGAATAGGGGCGTAACTTCGTAAGTGTTCAAAACGTTAATAAACGGATATTAAAGAATAGCACCGAATAGTACATGCATTCATATACACCAGCCACCCCGCACACCGTTCAGTATACGTTCGGTTCCCAGCTCTGACTACTTATTTCTACCTCCAAGGCACGCGCGGCTCGCCCCTGTGTTAAACTGAAACCAAAAACTGAAATTATCGATTATCGCTAGTTAGGAACCAAAAGTGTCGGCGATACCGATGAATCCATAACGCGGGGAAAAAATATCAGATAACCGGTAACCCGATATCGTTATCGCGATAACGCCCACCAATGTGCATAGACAGAGCCACCAGGTGGATTGAAGAAATACCGACTCCAGCCATCAGTGCTGCAACAGTTGCTTTAGCTTTCTTGTGCGGCTGGATATCCAGGTTTGGCGTTCCCGTATACGTGATCACCGACAGAGGAGCGCAATTTGAGTCCGAACTCTTCAAAGAATTATCGGCGCTCGTTGGTTTCCATCGCTTGCGAACCACGGCGTACAGACCTACCACT
Organism: Ceratothoa steindachneri; assembly: GCA_963969495.1. Classification (NCBI taxonomy): domain Eukaryota; kingdom Metazoa; phylum Arthropoda; class Malacostraca; order Isopoda; family Cymothoidae; genus Ceratothoa; species Ceratothoa steindachneri. The sequence continues at coordinate 37,838,140 of OZ018320.1, forward strand.
AACGGCATCGTGGAAAGGTCGCATCTAACTTTGAAGAGCTCTATAATGGCTCACCGACAAAGTTGGTTGATGGCCCTACCAATCGTCCTTCTGGGCATCCGGTCCTTGGCTAATGATTCGTGTTTTTCACCCTTTACAGCGGTCATAGGGATCACCCTTCTTTGCCCAAAGCCCTTGGTCGCCTCTTCTTCATCCAAAGCCGATTCGAGATTCATCTCTGAACTAGCGAAAACCATGTCTCAGATAGATTTCACACAAATCTTTGAAGTCCACCTGCACTCGGTACCAAAAAGGTTTGTACCTAAGGAATTAAGTGACGCCACGCATGTGTGGGTCCGTGTTGATCGCGTTCGGAAGACACTAGCAGAGCCTTATGCAGGCCCGTTCCATGTTGTCGAACGCGACGACTAAATTTTTGTTAAAATTACAGGATGGCCATCAGAACACGGTGTCTATAAACAGAGTGAAACCAACTGTATTGCCTAATATATATAATGAGAGAAATATAAACTGTTCGCGACCATCAAACAATCAACCCGTTGTAAATAATCCTTTAGAATTAGATACCCTGCAGCAAAATGAGGAAGTATCATCGGAAAGTAGTGGCAGAAATTACAGTTATGTGGAATCTTCCAAATACCCAATATAGTGTATGGTTATCAATGTGATTTATCTTCGGTTAATAAATCAGCCTAGATAGCGTTTCGAAAACCATACCCATAAATTTTGTTTGATCGAAGATGTCTGCAGTTAGCTTTAGGCCTAAAGGCGACAGCGAAATAAATTTTGGAATAATGACTTGGGCGTTAAGAAAGACAATTACACAAATATAAATATATTCATAAAATCAACGAATGTACAATGAGATAAGTAGGTTAAGTAAATATGGTGAAAGAATATAGAGTGAATAATAGAGTAAATAATAATATAGTAAATAATATAGAGTAAATAATGTAGAGTGTATAATATAGAGTATCTTTGATAGAGTGTAGTAATTTAGAGTATCTATAATGTATCTATGTAGTATCTATAATGAACTGAATTGGGGCTGCAATGAGAAGTAAATATAATTAGGACTTACTCTCGTATGGTCATTTGTAAAGAATGTGAGAGTGGAATTAATTCAGTATGATTTGTTTGGAGGTAAATGAATAATTGTAGAAGGAATGGTTACCGACCTTTATACGAAGAAAGCAGCGAGTCGAGTGTGAAGAATAGCGTGCTCTTTTGATCGAGCTGGGAACGTGTGTTTGTTTGTTTGTGTGTGAAATTTAAGAGATGTTGTTTGGAACATTTTACTTTAATTGAATTGACAAGAAAATAAATGAATTAATTAATTACTAAGTTTAACATAAAATGATTTAATTTACAAATGTTGAAGTAAATTAATCGAAAGTTTAAATTGACAAAGTTAAGTAAAATGATTGATAGATTAATTTAACAAGGTTAAAGTAAAATAATCGAATGATTAAATTGACAAGTTAAAGGAATGCATAATGAATTTTACATAATAATGGATGTATATACATATTTAAGTTTCCCAGGAGGTTTTTATTATAGGAATGCCCAGAGGCATTGCTATAACAGGATAATGGTAGCGAATCGAGCGTTTATAGTCGTTCTGGTGGACGCGTAAAATTTGCGAGAAATCCCTCATACCATTATTTTTGAGTACGTCATAGCATATTAAAATATCTTTATATATATATATATATATATATATATATATATATATATATATATATATATATATATATATATATATATATATATATATATGATTCTAAGGCCTAGATATTATTTATGTATTACGCGCACTCCACGTTCTCGCAACGAATTCCTGTTCCTGTTGTGCTGGAACGACATTATAGAATCGAAAATGACTCAAAAATACCTCAAAGATGAGCATTTTGAAGTCTTAGGAAATTCTAAAATTGGTTCACAGTGAACCATAGCATATTAAAATAATTTGTATATATATATATATATATATATATATATATATATATATATATATATATATATCAAAAAATTGTTAAATCCAATGACAGATTCCAAATATGTTAATAAAACCACTGTGGAGGAGCGTAGTATTTATTATTTCGAGACTAGTTTCAGCATAGAGTTTATCATGACAAACTCCATGCCGAAACTGGTCTAGAAATAATAAATACTACGCTCATCAACAGTTGTTTTATTAATATATATATATATATATATATATATATATATATATATATATATATATATATACACTCGTAATAACCAAAAAAGTACACTACCGTACGTATAACCGTATGAATAAAAACACAGTAATAGTTCTATTTTATATGCGAAACCAGGTTTCGACGGAGACATTCGTCATTGTCAATCGCTAGTGAACAAGTGAGATACAGAAGTTGCTTAACGTACAAACACACTAATCAGTGGCGCTAAGGTGGATTATTCCAGAATGTGTCGGCATTTTTGAGAAACGGAAGTATGAATTTCTTGCTTATTAAAGTATTAGTATTGAATTCACCGTCGGAAGTATAAAAGTTGGGAATTTCTTTTATAAGTGTTGATTCAATTGAGAGTCGATGTATATAATTTTGCATTATCAATATCAATTTGATGATTTTCATTGGATATATTTAGAAATAAACTCGAGAAAAGGGCACCACGTCGCATATTGCATTTGTGTTCATTCATTCTCTTGGAAAATCTGCTGCTTTCATCGATATATAATTCATTACATGATTTGCATGGAATAAAATAAACTCCCTGTTTTTTATTGATCGATCTATATTTGGATAAGCTATTTCTGATCGTATTCTCGTACTGAAAGGCAAAATTGATGTTGTTGGTCCGTGCCAACTTTTTGAAATTGACTAACTAGAGGGAGTATGGGAAGGTAACATTGTAGCGTGCGAAAAGTTCAGGCGAGTATCTTAAATGCTTTGCTTGAATAGAGGTTTTTTGGGAACTCAGGATGGCCGAGTGGTTTAGGACTCTCGCCAACGGCTGTCCCACGACGCGGGAAGCGCGTTCGAAACTAGTTTCGCTACTTTTCTCTATTTATTTTTCTTTGCGCCCCTTTCCTAACCTAAGCTATCTACAATGGTACTGAAGACCCGGGAGGCCGGGGATGGAGAACTTTAGTCCTCAAATAACAATTCCAGACGACGCTCTCCTCAATCCTCAAAATATGCTCCGCTTCTAGGAGGGGGCTTGTGTAGCTTGCGAGAAGTTCAGGCGAGCGGCTTAAATGCTTTGCTTGAATGAGTCTTTTTTGGAACCTAGGATGGCCGAGTGGTTTAGGACTCTCGCTAACGGCTGTTCTGCGACGCGAGAAGCGCGTTCGAAACTAGTTTCGCTACTTTTCTTTGCGCCCCTTTCCTACCCTAAGATATCTACAACATAATATTTGTCACATCTGTTTTCCTTATAATTAGTTGGGGAGTAATAGATGGTTCTAGCTTTATAGTGACACTTTTCTATGAACCAAAGGGGATATTGAAGTTCAATGAATGTTTGGATTATTTTATTAATTTCGTCTTGCAAGAAACAAGGATCACAAATGCGATATGCTCTCAGAAACATGTACGAAACTACAGACCTTTTAACAGATACATCGTGACACAAGAAATAATGAATATAGGCATTGGAATTAGTTGGTTTCCAGTAGATGAAACAATATGCTTTGTCGTTTATTTTAGATATTTTTACATCCAGAAACGGCAATGAGTTGTTCAGTTCCCATTCTACTTTGAATGTAATAGTTGGGTGGATCTTATTCATTTTTCAAAGAAGGAATCAGATCTGTTATCATTGATGGGCCATGTGGCACATATATCGTCTACATAGCGGTACCACGTTATGGGATTGTGTAAAATGGGGCGGAAGGAGGTGCTTTTAAAAATCCTCCATAAACAGATTGCATAATATCGGGGAAAGTGGATTGCCCATACTCATGCCATATTTCTGCCTGTAAAAACAATCTTCACCTCTGAACACATTGACCGTCACATACAAACGGACTAATTTTACAATTTTATTACAGGGTAGGGGTAATGTTAAGTGAGACAAAGGAAAGTTTTTCATAATTACATCCATAGCTTCATCGACGGGCACTTTTTTGAAAAAGGCTATTGACATCAAAACTTAACAACTGCTAATTCGATAGGTCAACCTCTTTAATTTTATTCACAAAATCACCAGAATGATAATGTGAGCATCAGAAATGCTACGAATTAATTTAGATAGGATTTTCACTAGTCATTGAGAGAATTTGTACGCATGGGATCCTACGCTGGAAATTGTTGGCCTAAGGGGAGTACAATCTTTGTGTGTTTTCGGTAAACCATACATGTACGGGAGCGAGGGATTGTAAACTTGGAATTGTTTAATAAGATTAGAATGACCGTTGACAATATTTTTGAGTGAGCTATTAAATGATTTTGTTTTGTTTGACAGAGGATCATTATTTAGTTTTTCGTACGTGTTCCTGTCATTTAGCAACTCGTCCAATTTAGCAGAATACTGCTCACTATCCAAAATCAATACCTGATTAGTTTGGCACGGACCAACAACATCAATGTTGCCTTTCAGTACGAGAATATGATCAGAAATAGTTTATCCAAAAATAGATCGATCGATAAAGAACAGGGAGTTTATTTTATTCCATGCAAATCATGTAATGAATTATATATCGGTGAAAGCAACAGATTTTCCAAGCGAATGAATGAACATAAATGCGATATGTGACGTGGTGCCCTTTTCTCGAGTTTATTTTTACAAATGTCCAATGAAAATCATCAAATTGATATTGATAATTCTAAAATAGTTCATAAGTCTCACAATTATATACATCGACGCTTAATTGAATCAGGACTTATAAAAGAAATTCCCAACTTTAATACTTCCGACGGTGAATTCAATACTAATACCTTAATAAGCAAGAAATTCATACTTTCGTTTCTCAAAAATGCTGACACATTTTCGCATAATTCCCCTTAGCCCTACTGATTTGTGTGTTAATACGTTAAGCAATTTCTGTATCTCACTTGTTCACGAGCGATTGACAATGATGGAGGTCTCCGTCGAAACCTGGTTTCGCATATAAAATTAGTCCTATTACGGTGGTTTTATCCATATATATATATATATATATATATATATATATATATATATATATATATATATATATATATATATATATATATATATATATATATATATATATGAACAACAGAATTAGCCGGTGGTGAACTAATGTCAACACACTTCAGGTTATATATAGTCTCATATTTGCGGAGAACTGTCCTGCAATTAGGTGGGATATGCGAGAGGTCATTAATAATTAACGAGATCATTGGTTCGCTTGACTGCTTCACTTTAGAAACTAGGCTAGTCTGGTTATCAATTAGGAAACCAGGAGCACAGTCTACTAAGAGGTCAAAATGAGCAAGAAAATCTGCTCCTAATAATGGCGACGTAATATCTGTAACTACGAACGTCCATCTAAATGAACGTCGCAGGGTAGGGATGCCTATTCCCAGTTGGACTTCTCCATGCACTCTTATCTTTCCTCCATTAGCCTTCGCGATGTTAACACACGATTTGCGCATCACACATAATTGCACTATATTAAATGGAATTAAGGACACGCTTGCGCCAGTGTCTATTAGAAATTCGCATTTCCTCTCATTAATACGGGCAGCGACAGTGAGAAGAGTCGGCACGCCGGTCGTCGAAATTTACAGCAGCCTGTCGATCTCGTTTTCCGAGTGGGTTGGGGAAAACGGTCTAGACGATGGCTGCTTTTGAAGGTTCTCACCTCGCTGTGGCCAACTGCACGACGGTTTACAGTACTTCGCACTCGACCCAAAGTATAAGTGTGAACGGCACACCACTGGTTTTTGATTGCGACGGAAGGGGCGTAACCCAAACGGTACACCTTTTGAATTATTATTATCACTATCATAATTATTATGTACAGATCTAGATTGATTACCTCTAGGATATAAGCCGACGGGCACGGAACGCGAATTTCTAAATTGCACATTGTTTACCGGTTGGTTGACACTAAGAGCATTTATATCGGGGAACGCACAATTATTACTAGTTTCACTGTTATTTATATTATAGTGTAGGGGTGCGAAGATGTATAAGAGAAAAACTTCCTTCCAAAGCGAGAATATAAATAGCCCATTAAATTACCACCTCGAAACGGACTCGCCGTAGCGTGACGGCAGAGTGCTGGCATTTGGATTCAAAAACCAGGGATCGAAACTCAAAAAGTCCACAATTTTTACGAAGAAAATTCACGAAGAAAACGGAGACAACGGAAAACGCTTTAAGGACAACTCAAGAAATCGACTCAAGATAATATGGATCGCCTCAAGAAAGAAAAACGGAAAAAAACGACTTCAAGGGCTAACTCATCAAATCAACAAGAAATCATCAGAATTAAGAAGAAATCATCACGTGATCAAGAATTGGGAAGGAATCATCACATCAAGATAAATGCAAGTTAATATGAATCTACATCAAGACTACAAAGAAAAAAAATCGAAGATCAAGAACTAACCCAGCCAACTTAAAGAAGAAGGAATCTCCGCCAATCAGAAAACCAAGAGTCAGAATAATGGAGTCAAGATAAATGAAAGACAATGTTTGAAGGGCCAACTTAAAGATAAAGGAAATTCAGAAAGTATGGAGATTCGATAAATAAGAAAAGTTATAAGAAGACCCCCCCGCCCCCCATAATAGCACTGTGCCTTGTAAAACGGCATGAGTTCATCAGCCAGTTTCCCCAATTGGGCAAGAGTTAAGTCCTTTTGCGTGGCGATGATGGGGTCGATGTTTAGAGGTAAAGACTGGATGAACTCGTATCTCACCAAGTCCTCCCCCACTCCAACTTTCAGAGCTCTCTTCCGTAGCTATTCAATATTCACTGAAGGTCGTCCGGTCTGCGGAGAAGACGCGATTAACTTCTTGAAGAGCTCAGGTTTCGTCCTCTTAAAAAGTCCCACGATTTCTGTTCGTAGGAGCGAGCAATTCTGCAACGAGAGGACTGCAGATGGGGGGCGGTCGACCTTCTCAGGAGGCACAACGCAGACCGAATATGATAAAATTTCGTTTCTTCTCTTTGTATTCTTGAGATGTGAAATTGCGCCTCCACAATTTTGAACCATCCTGAGACTGCTGCTTCATTAAAAACAGGAGTTCTGATGGAGATCACGTCCTAGGTAAATAGCTGGAATAAGCTTCGAAATGGCGATCAGTAATGATAACTTTTCTTCTTGAATAATAATAACTTTTCTGAGTATACCTTTTACAGAAAAGTACACCTATATAAATAGTTATTTCATCTACTCATAACACTACAAAAATTCAACCAATTAGGATTGATATACATTTAATCGTCATTCTTACGTCCATTTTTGGAATAACAGCTTTAGCGTTAACAAAGTGACCAATCAGCTTTTAGACATAAGCACTATAATAATTGTCCAATCAGCGCCATGATAGATTTAAAAGGTTACTAACGCTCAAATCGTTTGCACATAAACATGGCTGAAATCTATTTTCCGAATTTTTAAGCACTTAATCAGAGCTCGGATCCAGCACACGATACCGAATATGTATTTTTGGCAAAGGAGGTAGAGTCAAGCGGAAAAATCTTAAACATTCCCGAAGATTTTGTGTGAACCATTTAAATCTTATATTCGAATGTTTACTTGGATCGACCCCAACACATTCTACCCTCAGCCGACTTCGACCCGTCGGACTTCCGCCACATCGTAGCACGCAGTGGTTAAGTCATTGCCGACGATCGAGGAATAAGTCTGCTAAATATGGATGAGTTTACATATCATCGCCCGAGAATCGCTTCATTTCATATTTTGACCTATCCATGTGTTCTCTGGATTCACAGCCTGATTTGGGGCGGGGATTAGTCGATGACCTTCATGGTAGAAAATCTTTCCAATCCAGATATCATTTTAATGGCCGCTACCGCCTGAAAGACCACCCCAGTGTTGTTTTGGGGCGGATACGGTGGTCCGCATTTCAGGAATCATTAATTTATGTCCCAATCGAGGAGCTTAGGTCAGATGAGGCCGTTGAGTTCTTTTCCGGCCACTTCATCTCCCGGAGCCAAACTACTATTGATAAAACATTTGGTCATTTAAAACTCGACCGCTTCCTTTTGGTTAGCCGAGTGTGAGACGGCCCTCAAACTGAAGCGTTATGCCTACATGCGCCACCCGAACGATTTCACTGTTGGTGAATTTTGCTGAGCTAGGGCTAGGTTCTGTTTTTTTTTCGAAGCACGCCCGCGGCTCTTCCTGATGGGCATATGTGTTTTCCCTTAACAGGAACAGCCCTCTTGCAGAAGTAAGCAAGCGAGTCAAAAGTATTTAGGTCAAGTTATCGCAGGAACCCATTCTTGTTCTCCAGGAGAATATGACCGATATCTAGGACTGCGCTTTCCAGGCGGAGTCCTGCGTGAGCACTTTTTCCTCATTCTATATCCATGCTGGTGTTGTGCCAGCATGCAATGTACGTCGTAATTTCATTAAGGGACGTCGATTGGACTTTACCTCGAGATGCACTGAACCCTTCGACGACAGGTTTACATTGAGCGAGTTGTGTTCCGATCTTGCTTCATACGCGCACACTCCCCCTGGTCAAGACGATTCTTTCGTATGCCTTGCTTCGGCACCTAGGTGAACGAGGCATGGCTTTATGTTAGATTTGTTCAACAGGATCTTGCCATAAGTTATCCTCCCAGACTCTGGGTGAATAGCTACTCTACCCCGGCCGGTTTCGGCCCAATCTCTCTAGCCGTTACCATGTGCAATTTGAAGAAAATGGTAAATGTTAGATTAATCTTCTTCTTGGACATTGGAGACCATTTGTCTTTAGCACAATGTCCTTTCAGCAGGTTCCACTCCACGTTAGATGCTCTGCTGCTGTTGAAAAATGCACTCAGCGAAGCTCTCCTTCGTAGACATCAATACGCCATGGTGTTTTTCGATCTGGAAAATTCCTATCATACCACAAGCCGATACGATATCATGAAGACTCTCTACTCGATGTTGGCGAAAGGACGCCTCCCAATCTTTGTCCTGAAGCTTTTGGTGATCGTCGATTCCTACGTGAAGATGGGGAAAGCCCTTTCCATCCTAATGGAGCAGAAGAGGTTATTCCACATGGAAATATCTTCAGTGTCACACTGATTACCCTAAGCGTCAACAGCATCACTTCGGTGATGCCGGAAGATTTTCTCGCTACGTTCTACGTGGACGACCATTCGATCTCTTTTGGCGCTTCCCAGATGTCAACTCTGGTGCTCCTACTACACCAGGCATTGAACTACATCTCTCGCTATGCCAAGGCAGACAAGTTTCAGTTTTCATAACCCACGGCTCACCCCGACCCGGACTTGCTCCTAAACGGAGTTCTCCTGGAAGTGAAGGATTTGCACAGTTTCCATGGTCCTATTTTTTTACCAATGCATCACCTGAGAGGCTCATATTTACATCCTTGGTGTCTATTGTACCAGCGTCATGAACATTCTTCGTTCAGTGACGTTCAGCACTTGGGGTGTTGGTATGGCTACTGCCTTACTTCTCTACCGATCATTTGCTCGTTCGAATCTTGACTAAAGATGGGTTTTACACATTCGCAGCCGAGCGTGTATTGCGTAGGATAGACTCGTTCCACCACACTTGTCTCCCGGTGCCTTGCACACGTCCTTCAATGAGAGACTACTAGTCGATGCTACTTGTTCTATGCCGTATACACGATGCATTACATCCCTGTACGCCCGAGCCCGGCGCCTCCCTCAGTCGCCAACGGCTCTTACTGCATCTGTAGCCGATCTCAATGGTACCTATGCTGCCAAGATGCGTCAGTCATACCCTAAGCCCTGTATGGTTATGGCTAGGAAACTCACTTCAGAGCTTGGTGTAGCTCGGGCCGGTGGAGGGTATCATCTTTGACTATTGTTTCGCCACTCTTCTGCTCCCAAAGCTTCCACAGCACCGGGAGTATTGCGGCGGGCATTTTAGAACGCACTTTATGTCACCCTGGATCCGTGCCAGTGTATACGGATGGCTCCAAGTCACAGGAGGGGGTGGGAATTTACGCAGTGTTCCCTCTGTTTGAACTTAAAGGGGCTGTACTAGGCGCTGCGTCTGTCTTTACGGCCGATCAAATTAAAATGCATCGCCCAGTACGGGTGAAAACGCGTCATGCGCGGTTCGGAGACCGGAATATGATCTATAGCGGCTTACAAAGCGCCCTGATTACTCTTAGGGCATTGGAATTTCCAAAACCTCCTGGTTCACAGTATCCGACATCCGTGATGCCACGGTTTTGGCGAGCAACGTGAATATCGAGATTATCTTCTGCTGTTTTTCAGGATATGTGAGAATTAAGGGGAATTAGGGCGCCAAAGATTCCGCGAGGACTGGGCGACAGACCAGCGTTTCGCTCTTCCTCACACCAATTACCTACATGGCAGAATTACGGTCACCATGCCCATTACAAAAAAAAACCCATCAACTCTACCTTTATCATCGTCGGAGCCGCCTTCGGGCAACTCCACCGAAAAAATTGAGCATCCCCCCGCTCTGTGCTTTTGCAGGGGACCCTCCAAACCACTTTTAGTGGAGAGGAGGCTTACTATTCTCATATGCCTATGGGTTTAGGGGACTCCACATATCCCCTTCTCTGGAGGCATCCTTGCTCCCTGTTCCCAGCGGCAGTCTCCCCATCTCTTTCAAAAGGGACTGCCAAGAAATCAGGCAGGCAGCCCACAATTGACCGACTCGAGAGGGCTAAACCTCTTAGGGGGGGCGAGGGAAGTCTGCCCATGTCCCCCAAATACCTGTGGGCGCGCATATCGAAATTACAGGGGTCACAGTACGTGCCCCCCTAGCTTTCTCGACGGATGTCGGCTCGCCGGTCCAGAACACCCTAAAAGATACCTCGAAGGGGACCCGTGATATCTTTGGAGTGGATGGCCACTTGGAGGCCCTTCCTGAGATAGTCATAGTCCCTGAGGTGACCCAGGTCCAGATGATGGGACCTTCCACAGGGTTGAACACTGAACTCGAGAACTTCTCAGACGGCTCGGGACCCTGAGGCCTTATAATGGAGGAGGAATCTCTTCTCCCGGCTGGTGCCCCTGTGACAGCCAAGACCTTCTCCATTTCAGAGAAAGGTCTTGTGAGGCTGGTCCATCTGGGCTAGTAGCTCCGGCCGGCGGAGGGGAAATGCAGGTTCATTCCCCGCCCTCCTCTCCTAAAAAGAAAAAAAAACCGAAAGACTAAAAAGAATCGGGGCCTCCTCTCCTTCCGCGGGACTCGCGGGGATGGACTAGTCTGGTCTGCTGCCGTTTCGGTAAGAAACCAAACCAAGATCGGCACGTCTAGCCCCGTTGCTCTCCGGGTGGGGAGCCCCAGACTAAGACCAAAAGTGCGCAGAGTGAAGCCTCGATTACGTCGGGACCCTCATTCAGAGGCTACCTGGCGTTTTCGAGGCCACTGGCTTCAAACACTCCCTCGTTATTCACTCCACTGACAGCAGCATGTTGGCTAAGGGAAACATGATCCTTCAGAGGAGAACTCTAGCTAGTGTGATTTGTAGAGAGTCGAAGGTGACCCGTTTATCGGACGGTAGCTTTCTGGCGAATGCGTTGAATCCCTCCGAGGCGGGTATGATTAATGCCCCTCGGTGAATGTGACCCCTCACTCTACTATGAGCTTCGTGAAAGTAGTAGTTTGAGTCAGGAACTCATAGACTACTCCATAAATGACATTGCCTTAGAGCTGGCCGACCATGTGGCGGTCAAGGTCGAACGTGTGATGAGAAAACAGGGAGGGGCCTCGAGACCCACCCCTACACTCTTTGTCACGTTCGACTGTGACCAGCTCCCTGAGTCGGTGCGTACCGGTTGGTATCGCTAATGTTCGGCATATTCTTCTAGAATGTCTCAGTCTGGGTGATCTACGCGCTATTTGACCATTTTTGTCTTTTAGTAGGTCGCATGTTCTTGCATCAGGGAGGCGAGCCTAGCCCCGACGCCGGAGCATGCTTCCTTCTTGTTAAGTTTTCCTTTGTTTTAGCCTTACATTTTTCACGTTATTATTTGTTAATTACATAGATTATTTTTTTTTTAATATAACCTAGTAGTAGGCTTTGATATGAGGACGGCGATTTCTGCCAGAGTCAGCAGTCGGGCTCCTAAAATAAAAAAATAAAAAAACCACGTATTTTATATATTTTTTTTAGAGCCCATCTGGCGACTGCCCACTTGGGCATAAGTCGCCGGGAATACGATAGCCTAGAACTAGGCTACTTTAAAATAACATCATAAAAAATAACAATGATAAATATTGGAAAAACTTAACAATTAGGAAGCAATCTCCGGCATCGGGGAGAGGTCCCCTTCACCCCGGTGCAGGAGCGTGCAACCTACAAAAAAAAAGAAAAAAAGAACCTACTTAAATAAAGGGGAGAAGCCCGGCCTCCCCCCAAAAGTCAACAAGTCAATGTGAACGAACTCGTCCCAAATACAAGAGACAGGCGGTAGCGACCCCGCCCATCCCGGTACAGGGACAGGTAACGTGCGCCAAGATCACCCAGACTGGGACATTAGACAAGAATGCCCAACAGTCTGGGGGACGACGCAGTCGTCACAATAGGGCGCAGGCGAGCGCTCCACCAGATAGCGATGCGTCACACGAGTGTGACCGATTCGGAGACGACAGAAAGCGTCTGAAGCCGTCGCGGCATTGGGGGATAGGTCCATGGAAACAGTCTCAACGCAATGGCAAGCAACTTTAAGTTCCCTTCGACCGTCTCCCATCTTCTTTGCCAAGCAGTCCGAAGAGCTGCCCGTATTCCTGCCATGTAGTCGGTGTGAGGAAGAGCGAAACGCTGGTCCGGTCGCAGAGTCCTCGCGGACTCTTTGGCGCGCTCATTCCCCGCAATTCCTACATGTCCAGGAACCGAGCAGAAGATAATATCGACATCTGCCCGGCTCGCCAAAACCGTGGCGTCACGGATATCGCGAAACAGGGGATGCAGACATTCCAATGCCCCGAGAGCATTCAGGGCGCATTGTGAGTCGCTATAGATCACAATCCGGTCTCCGAACCGGGCACGTCGCGTAATCTCCCGTACCGAGTGGTGTATTGCCACCAGCTCGGCCGTGAAGACAGACGCAGCACCTGGTAGAGCCCCGCTGACTTCAAACAGAGGGAATACGGCGCGAAAGCCGACCCCCTCTTAGGACATGGAGCCATCCGTATACACTGGCACGGTTCAAGCTTGACACGATGTGTGCTCCAAAAAGGTCGAACGCAATACTCCCGGTGCAGTACAAGCTTTGAGAGCAGAGGCGTGGCGACAAATAGCCAAATGTGGTACCCTCCGGGGTGGCGTCCTGGGCAGAACCAGGTGCGCCACCGGCCCGAGAGCTATATCTAGCTCTCGAAGGAGTTATCTGGCCCTAAACCCAAGGGGCTTAGGGTATGACTGGCGTCTCTGGGCGGCATAGGCACTATCGAGATCAGCTGCGGATGCAGTGAGAGCTGTTGGCGACTGAGGGAGGCGCCGGGCTCGCGCGTACAGGCAAGTAATGCACTGCACGCGGCGCAGAGCGAGTGGCACCTCCCCAGCATCGACCAACAGGCTCTCAATAGGGGAAGTGCGCAAGGCACCGGTCGCAAGGCGAAGTCCGGTGTGGTGGATCGAATCCACCTTCCGCAATACACGCTCGGCTGCGGATGCCAAAAACTCACATCCGTAGTCGAGCTTCGAACGAACAAAGGATCGATAAAAAAGTAGGACAGTCGCCCTATCAGCGCTAAATGTCACGGAACAGAGAATGTCCATTGCGCGGGTACAAAAGACCTTAATGCTGCGAATATGAGCCTCCCAGGTAAGGCGTCGGCGAATACAAGACCAAGGAAACGGTGCGACTCAACCCCATCCAAGCGCACCCCATTAAGAAACAAATCTAGGTCGCAGTGAAGCCGTGGTTGGCCGCAGAAGTGCACCACTTTAGTCTTGGCCAAAGAAAACCGAAACCTGTGCGCTTTGGCATAGCGAGAAACACGGTTCAATGCCTGTTGGAGTCGGCGCTCCAGAGTTGGCATCTGGGCCGCGCCAAAAGAGATCGAAAGGTCGTCAACGTAGAGCGTAGCGAGAACATCTTTCGGCAGCACCGAGGTGATGCCGTTGATGCTCAGGGCAAAGAGTGTGACACTGAGGACACTTCTCTGCGGGACACCCTCTTCCTGCTCCTTTGGGCCGGAGAGAGCTCCCCCCACCCGTACACGGAATCGACGATCTCGCAAAAATTCAGATATAAACATTGGGAGGCGTCCCCTCGCCCCCATCGTGTGGAGAGTCTCCATGATACTGTATCGCCATGCGGTATCATAGGCCTTCTCAAGATCGAAAAACACCGTGGCATAGTGCTGTCTACGAAGGAAAGCCTCGCAGACGGCATTTTCCAGTCGGAGCAGAGCATCCGACGTGGAGTGGAACTTGCGGAAGACAGATGGCCTCCGCTGTCCAGGAAAAAGGCTAGTCTAACATTTACCAATATCTCCATCAACTTGCACACGCAAGAGGTTAGAGAGATTGGGCGGAAACCGGTCGGAGTAGAGTGGGCTCTTCCCGGTCTGCGAAAGGCGAGCACAGTAGCGATTCGCCAGGAGTCTTGGAGAAGACTTTCCATCCAGATCCTGTTGAACAAATGTAAGAGAAAGGCCATGCCTTGCTCACCCAGGTGTCGAATCATGGCGTACGGGACATCGTCCGGACCATGGGCGGTGTCCGCGCACGAAGCGAGAGCGGAACGCAACTCACTCACAGTAAACCTGTCGTTGAAGGGTTCTCCGCCTCTGGAGGTAAAGTCCAGCCGGCAGCCTTCCGCAACATCACGACGTGCATTAAATGCTGGCGGAGCAGCATCCCGGCTAGAGCTAGAGAATGCGGAGAAAGCGGTCGCGAAGGATTCCGCCACGGACGCGGGGTCCGATTCTCCTGGAGAACGGGAGGGGGGTCCTGCGAGAACTTGCCCCGAATCCTTTTGACTCGCTTCCACACCTCTGCTAAAGGGGTCTTTCCCGTTAAGTGAAGACACGTATGCCCACCAAGAAGAGCGGCGGGCGTGCTTCGAAATATACCGGAACCTAGCCCTAACCCAACGAAATTCAGCGACAGTGAAATCGTTCGGGCGGCGCTTATAGCGCATGTAGGCATAACGCTTCTGTTTGAGGTCCGTCTCACACTCGGACGTCCAGCATCTGAGTGGACAGCGTGCAAAACGGCCAGACGTCCTAGTAATAGTAGTTAGGCCCACGGCGATGAGGTTGCCGGAGAAGAACTTAACGGCATCATCTAACGACCTAAACTCCTCGACTGAGATAGAGAATTCAGTAATTTCCTGAAATGCAGGCCACCGCGCCCGCGCCAAGCACCACCGAGGTGGGCTCTCAGGCGGCAGTTGCCCTGAAAATGATATTTGAATGGGAAAGTGATCACTACCATGGAGGTCATCGACCACTCCCAAATAAAAATCAGGCTGTGCATCCGAAGAGCACAAAGATAGGTGAAGGCAAGAAAATGAAGCGGTTCTCGGACAGTGATGCGTAAACTCATCCACGTTTAGGACACCCATCTCAAGCTCTTCGATCAGATCGGCAAGGACTAGTCCCCTGGTATTTATTGAGTAATCTCCCCAGAGAGGATGCCTGCCGTTCAGTTCTCCAAGCAAGAGATAGGGCCTCGGCAACTGTGCCACGACGCGGCTGAAGTCCCCCGCGTGAAGTCAGCTGACCATGGAATGTGCGCAGAAATGATAGTATACCTCCTATCCAGGTGCAGCTGCACAGCCACTGCCTGAAAGGAGGTATCTAAAAAGAAAGGAAGAACGGAGACATCATGCCGTGTATAAGCCGCGCATCCCCCAGCCCAGCCATCCCGCGGTGGTGGGGTCGCAAGACCCTTATACCCCGGGAGGGCGGACAGGAGGCACGCGCCTAGCATGGTCTCCTGCAGAAAAACAGCTAATGGGGAACGGGACGAGCCATGCAACTCCTCCCAGTTGGCCCGGAGTCCACGGCAATTCCACTGAAGGAATATGCCCTCCAGGCTTAGCTCGGAGGAGACGCGGGGGCACTCCTCCAACTAAAGACCCTCACGGGAATGGCCGTACGCTTCCCGGGGACAGAACCCCGGGCGCTGTTGGCAGGACTAAGCGCTGAAGGCGCTGTCGCCTTCGAGGACTTATTGGGGGAGGTTGGGCTCGCCATGCGAGTCTTTTCCTTACCTCCGCCTCGAAACCTTAGGCGGGCTTTGCGGCTTCGGAGGCGGGTGGAGGGCCTCTTTTCGAGGAACCACCGTCTCCGAGCCACTCGCTCCACCACTAGGCGTGGGCGAAGGAGCCGAAGCTCCTTTGTTGCTGTCCTCCTTTCAGGGGAGAGCTTTAGGAACCCCGGAAGATGGCCTGGCGACCAACTTCAGGGGTGTTGCTTCTTGTGAGTCTAACGACTCGGTGGAGGCACGTAGCCGTTTCGCCTTACGGGAAACGGTCACGCTGGGAAAAGAGGGGGGAGCCCTGGTTTTAGCCGGGGCTGGGTATGAACCCTTTTTGCCACCAGCTTAACCAGGGGAGCACCCGGGTTGACTAGAGCCCGCAGAAGGGCTCCGAATAGGCGCGGAAACAACTGTGCTCGTTGTCCTGGATGTGCCAGGGGCAGAGGGTGCCTTTCTAACTATTGAGGCATATGACGTCCCAGGGAGAGCGGGGCGCGCCAGGACCAAGTCCTTAGCCTCACGGAATGAGATTCGATCCTGGGCCTGAACGGCCAGGATTTCTTTCTCGAGGAGATATGCACCACATTGCTTCGAAGAAGCGGGGTGCGGCTCTCCGCAATTGACACACTTGGCCACACACTATTTGGACTTATGGTGTGCGACCTTGGAGCAATTTACACAGACTTCGGGTGACCCCGACTTTGCACGTCTACATGAGCGATTCGTATGGCCAAAGCGGTGACAGTAATAGCACCGCTGCGGAAGTGGCACGAATGCCTTCACGCGGTAGCGGTACCAATCGGCACGCACCGACTCAGGGAGCTTGTCACATTCGAACGTGACGAAGAGTGTAGGGGTGGGTCTCGAGGCCCCTCCCTGTTTTCTCATCACGCGTTCGACCTTGACCGCCCCATGGTCGGCCAGCTCTAGGGTGATGTCCTCAATGGAGTAGTCAACGAGTTCCCTCGCATAAACTACTCCTTTCACAAAGTTCATGGTAGAGTGCGGCGTCACACTCACCGGGGTGCCATGAAGTGTCCGAAGAGCACTTATCTTGGCCGCCTCGGCGCGATTCGCCAGAAGGCTCCCGTCCGAGAAACTGATCACCTTTGGCTCTCTACCAATTGCACTAGCTAGTCCTCTCCTCTGATGGATCATGTTGCCCTTGGACAACATGGTGCCATCAGTGGAGCGAATAACGAGGAAGCGCTTTAAGCCAGCGGGCTCGAAATCGCCAGGTAACCTCTGAATGAGGGGCCCCGATGTCATCGAGGCTCCGCCCTGTTCACTTTTGGTCTTAGTCAGGGGCTCCGCAACCGAGGGGGCAGAGGGGCCGGTCTTGGCTTCTCTCCAAAGTGGCAGCAGACCCATCCGTCCCCACAGCCCCCGCGTATGGAGAGGGGCCCCGAGTCTTCTTTTTCTTTTTTGGAGAGGAGGGCGGTGAATGAACCTGCTTCTCACCTCCGCCGGTAGAAGCCCCTAAGCCAGATGGACCGGCCTCAGCCATGTCCTTCTCCGAAATAGGGAAGGTCCTGGTGGTTGCAGGGACATCATCCGGAGGAGATCCCTCCCCTCCTTGTACTGCCTCAAAATCCCCAGCCGTTTGAGGAGAACCTTGCATAGGGGCGGATTCGGTGCTCCGCGCCGAGCCCGGATTCCCCCCCATGGAAGGCCCTACCGTCTGAGGCTGAGTTTCCTCAAGGACCCTGTCTATCACAGGAGGGGCCTCCAGTTGGCCATCCCCTCCCAGGACATCGCAGGTCCCGTTGGCAGCGTCATGAGTCTTTTGTTGGGAGGCACAGGCCTTGACCCCGGCAAGGTTTAGTATTCTTGCCAGAAGGTCTTTTGAGGAAAGCTACCGAAGGGGCCTGGCTTTCCTCTCTCCTCTAAGGGGGTTTGCCCTACCGAGCCGCTTACACGAGGGGCGGTCGGCAAAGGGCTGCCTGCTGGCTTTCTTGGTAGTCCCCTTAGAAAGAAAAGTAGGGACTGACGCTGGGAATAGGGAGGTGCCTAAAAGCACCTCCAGAGAAGGGGGTGTCCCCTTCACTCGTAGGCGTAGGAGAGGGGTAAGCCTCATCTCCGGTTAAAGAAATATGGAGGGTTCCCTGCGCAAGCACAGGGGGGGGGGGACATCCATTGATGTTACAGGGGAAGTTGGGTTTTTTTTTTTTATCTTCATCATTGGGCATGGTGACCCTCTTTTTTACACGGGACGCAATAGCTCATCACCTCTCACAGTTGCCCGCACTGCAAGAGCTGCTTGCAGGCCCGGCAGAGCCAGGCGCCGCCATTTGGGACCACCCCTCCCGCCTGGTGGCCTGGCAGTCCATCGGCATGGCGGCTCCACCTTAGACACGGCGTAAAATTGATAGAATGTGAAGATGATAGGAAAAGGGATGTGGGGAAGGTATGGGTGGGGATGAAGCAGGTTGTTTAAAAAACCCCCATCCCGAACGGGACGTCAGGGGTTATGGAACATTGTCCCCTCCCCCCCTCAGCCCCGATCCTGCACGATTGGCTTGAGAAGGTCAGCATCTACCCTGTGAAATTAGAGGCTGACCAGAGAAAGTTGTGGGAAAGGTTGTATGAAAAGCGACGAGGTAGGGGAGAAATACAGGCTATCTGAAGGAAGGGAGGCTAAGCTTGGGCCGGACGGGGCGCTGGATCCCGTCAGCACGGTGGCCAGGATGGCAAATCGCCGCTCCCCTTACGGGGAGTGTAGCGCGCAAAGAAAGTGGCATCAACCCAGCACTCTCAATAGGGGACGAAGGAAGACCCATCACCATACGGAGACCGGTTGCGGATCACGTCCACCTTCCGCAATGAACGCTCGGCTTCGCATGCGTAAAACTTGCATCCCTAGTCTAGCTTTGAGCGAACAACAGAACGATAAAAGAGCAAAGCGGTAGCCAGTTCCTCATCAATGCGCTCAACTGATTACAGTAGTTCACTGGCATAGATTACTCTTTTAAAAAGTTGAAGGCAGTGTAGGGGTACCCGGACAAGTGTGCGAGTACATATCTGAAGAGCACTCAATTTGCCACTCGTGGGTACATTAATCAAACAGTTCCTATCCCCCCCCATTCCCCGACACCAAAAAGAAGCAAATAAACTTCTGTTCTCTACCATAAAACGAAGTGAAACTGGCGCAAGATGTCCGTCGTTTAAACTTTTTCAATCAATCGCACAAATAACTTGGAAACGTTTTAAAACGGTGGCTCGAGGAAAAGCGGCAACCACCGAATGATAGGGAGCGACTTCCTAAAGGCCCCGCCTTGTCGCTCTTTTTAAGGGGTGAAGTTGGGTGTTTTACACTTCTCTCGACTTTAGTCTCCAAAGACTAGCCTCTGCCCGGTCCCTGGCGAAATAGACAGACCCGCCAGTCTCCAGAGTCAACCCAGAAGGAGGAAATCTACTATTCTTTTTCTTTGCAGTGCAGAGCTTTCACTTTCCGCTCCCCACCCACCCGAAACTGGACGGATTCAGCCGTCTCCGAACCTCCCACGGAAATAGACGCTCTGTCCTTCGTTTTTTTGGGGTTTTTTTTTAGGGACCACGGGCCACTGGAGGTCCTAGCTCAGGAGGGGATCTGACTTGGCGTTCTTGCAAAGCCATTACCTCGCCGGGGTCTTCTCACTCCGAAGAACCATCCTGTGTCATCTTTTAGATCAGTCCATAAAATTTTCCTTAATACTCATAATACGATCGCGGAGGCTGAGGATGCCGCTCGTCACCACTGGTGGCCGCCTTTCCCGCCCGGTGATCAAACAGTGGTGCACACTGGGACACATTTTGTAGGAAAGTAGTGTGAAGTGTAAAAAAACGTTTAAAAGAATGTTTGGAGAGTTGAATAGTAAATATAAGAAAATTAATATTTCTTTTAATTAAATGAGTGTTAATTTCAAACAACCAAAAGTATTTAAGTGTACAATAATGATTAGAAATTAAAACATATTGAGTCCATTATTCAGATATTTTCAAATACTCAAATCTCTTCATTCCAATGAGAAAGCAAAGATCCTGCGAGACAGTGTTAGGTAAAAAAGATTATCTCAATTACAATATAAAATGTCAAACTCGTAACATTGGTTTTAACAAGCAGCTTGTTTAAATTTGATCATCTCCCTTAAATTGTTTTGACTCTCTTGTAAACTCTTCTCGAGGTATGTTTTATTGCTCTGGAGGAAGAAATGAAAAAAAAGATTTCATTATAAATAAAAAGGATAACTAACACAGGCAAGTATGAAAATCTACAAGGGAAGTAGAGGTGAGAGGGAGCGAGTGAAAAAATATGAACAAAAGTACCAAAGAATTATACATTGTATTATAATACACTTATAAACCGTGAAGAGAGCAAGTAAGAATACCACCACACTAGTTTTAGCTACCCATCAAAGGCGAATGCATCATATACCTTAAATGAAAAAACTAATGGAAGAGGTCTAGTGGATAACAAGTTAGTTTTTCCCCTCTAGGTACCAGGTCATTTCCGGCGCAAGAGGGGACAGAAAATATTTGGCACTCGACACTCAGGCGAATGGCAGAATACCCAATCACTAAACCGCTCTCTTCCGCAGTACCTTGAAGAGCCCCACCGGCTTCAAGCAAGGGTGAGTTAAAATGTAAGCCAACTTTCCCTTCGGATTTGGAGCCATCTGTATACAGTTGCTTTGCTCCAGTAGGAGAAGATGTATTTTCAAAGAAACACTGTCGGTGCTATAGAAGCTTTGGGAGAAGTGTGGCGATAAAGGGGGCATCGTACACGGTGACGTTTCGGGCGGAACAATGAGCGCCACAGGTCCGCGTTATACCAAACTGACGAAGTTTTCTGGCCGTGAACCCGAAACGCTTAGGGTAAGACTGACGCCTCTCTGCATAGTAAGCATCGCGATTGGTTGCGTATGAAATGTGGGCCGTTATCAAATGAGGTAGAGGCTGAACCTAAGCATAAAAGCGCACCATGCCCTGTGCACGACGAAAAGCGAATGCATCTCTTCTGCGTCGAAAGGAAGTCTGTCTATTGAGACCGTACGGAAGGCACATAACACCAACAGGAGAGGTGGAGTGGATCGAATCCACCATTCGTTATAGACCTTCGGATGTGGAGGAATAAATCGCACACCGACAATCAAGTTTTCGGTTGACCAAGGACTGGTGAAAAAAGCAATAGTTTAGCCCTATCAGCACCCTATGTACTGAACGTTAGAGCGACGAATTTCCATGGTGTGGTTACAAGAGACTCGAAGGCTGCAAATGTGCGCTTCATATGTGGATGGTTGGTCGAATCCAAGACCAAGGAAATGGTACGAGCTTACCACCACCTAGGAACAGCCCCAGGTCATGGCGATATCAGCGACGGCGACAGATGTGCGCTACCTTGATATTGGCAAAACAGAAACCCCTGATCCAAGGTAGACATCTGAACCGCCCCAAGAGAGATCGAAAAGTCATTACGTAGAGCGTGGAACGAACTAACTTGTGTGGTACACCCTCCTCTTGCCCTATGGTTTCCACCCACCCGTAGCACAAAATCGACGATCTTGTAGGAACTGAAAAATTAAGGTATTCCTTCACCTCCATAAAATGGATGGTTTCTGTGACACTTTATAGCCTTGTGTCATGATAGGATTTCTCCAAATCAATAATTATCGTAGCGAAATACTGCCCTCTGAGGCAGGAGCAGAGCAGGGCATAAGACGGAGTATCTTACGGAAGTCGCACTGTGGTGTAAACAAGTTATTTTTACTGCTCAGAGAATAAGTTATCCTACTACCCATTTCTCCAACTTGCACACACACGAGGTTAGAGACATTGGAAAGATACTCTCCAACCAGATCTTGTTGAACAAAGTTAAAAGAAAGGCCAAGCCTCATTCAGTAAGGTGTCGAAGCATGGCGTACGGAATATCGCCAAGAGAGAGCAGAATGCAACTCGTTCAAAGAAAACAGGTCAATAAAAAGTTCCCTTCTCTGCCTTTGGGCATGGAGTCCAGTCGGCCGCTTTGAGCGATCGTGCTACGCGTTTGGAATGCTGGTGTGCTCAATGGGTGATTTTAATGAGTGACGGAAGGTCTCATTGGATATTAGTTTAGTTTAAGGGAAAGCAAAGTGGCAGCTACCCAATCCTAATGGATTGGCAACACTGTAAAACCGGGTCGCCCGAAAAAAGTCAGAAGAGGCGTGAGAGACGCTCAATAAAAATGGGGAAAAGCAAAGGATTAGAAAAAACAGTGCAACACACAGAGACGCACACTTAAATTAAGGGCATACAACACGCATTCTAAAAACAAGGGCGGCTGGGGCAATGAGCAAATGACATGCGCCAGCCACAGGGAAGGGCATAGGATAAAAGATAAAACAATAAACCTAAACACAAAAATAGAAAGAATTTATAAAAGGGATAAAACGCCACTTCGTGATAGAAATGTAAGGAGGGAGGATGACCAAAGGGAGTCCTCTGATAAAATAAAGCAAGTCGAGCAGGGAAAGCGACGCCAGAAAGGGTAGGGAAGCAAGAATTTCGAAGAGAAGCAAGGCGGGGACAAACTAGTAAAATGTGAGCCACAGACAGCTCGCCACCACAAAAGGGACAACCAGGGGCAACTCGGCCTCCACCCGAAACTAAATAGCCATGGGTGAGTCGCGTGTGCCCAATTCGCAACTTCCCAAGACCGGAGTCGATGAGAGCTAGAGGACCAAGAACGGACAGAGCGTTTAATAAGGGACAGCTTAGAAGAGGGAAACGAATCCCATTCTCTCTGCCACAAACAAAAGACATTACCTGATTACGGGGTAGGAATCCCTAAAGGGCAGAGGGGCTGCATCAGCCGCCTCGTTGCCCGGGATCCCAACAGAACGCCACCCTGTAACGGGAGGCATTTTTGACCAGCCAGAAGCGAATCCGTAAAAGCAAAGGGTGTGTGGACGTGAAAGAGCGAACTGCCTCCAAAGCAGGCCGGGAATCGTTAAAAACAATCAAATCTGAAGAATTGAGGTATGCTACAAGAGGGAGGACGGACCGAAGAGACTCCGTAGTGGACACCGCGGCTGCCCCAGCACCGAGGTCCGACTTCGAGCCGTCAGTATAGATGGGACCCTGGTGAGCATGAGAACACGCATGTTCAAGAAACAGGCACTTTAATAGACGAGGGTCAGTAGACCCTTTCTCGAAATGCCAAAAAGCAGTACAGACCTCAGGAGGGTGGACGCTCCAACATGGAGCCGGCGGGAATGGGAGAGCCAAAACCCCGGAAACACTCAGGGAGGAGAGATGGTCTCCAACCTGGAGCCCCAGAGGTCGGGGGGGAGAGGGCTTAGGGTATGACTGGCGTCTCTCGGCGGAATAGGCACCGTCGAGATCAGCTGCGGATGCAGTGAAAGCTGTTGGCGACTGAGGGAGGCACAGGGCTCGCGCGCACAGGTGAGTGATGCACTGCACGCGGCGCAGAGCGAGTGGCATCTCCCCAGCATCGACCAACAGGCACTCAATGGGGAAAGTGCGGAAGGCACCGGTCGCAAGGAGAAGGCCGGTGTGGTGCAGTGAGTCCACCTTCCGCAATAAACGCTCGGGTGCGGATGCATAAAACTCGCATCCGTAGTCGAGCTTCGAGCGAACAAAGGATCGATAAAAGAGTAGGGCAGTAGCCTTATTAGCGCCCCAAGCGCTGAACGTCACGGAACGGAGAATATCCATGGCGCAGGTACAAGAGACCTTAAGGCTGCGAATATGAGCCTCCCAGGTGAGGCGTCGGTCGAATACAAGACCAAGGAAACGGTGCGACCCAACCCCATCCAGGCGCACCCCATTAAGAAACAAATCTGAGTCAGGGTGGAGCCGTGGATGGCCGCAGAAGTGCACCACCTTAGTCTTGGCCAAAGAAAAACGAAACCTGTGCGCTTCGGCATAGCGAGAGACGCGGTTCAATGCCTGTTGGAGTCGACGCGCCAGAGTTGGCATCTGGGCCGCGCCAAAAGAGATCGAAAGGTCGTCCACGTAGAGCGTAGCGAGAACATCTTCCGGCAGCACTGAGGTGATGCCGTTGATGCTCAGGGCAAAGAGTGCGACACTGAGGACACTTCCCTGCGGGACACCCTCTTCTTGCTCCTTTGGGCCGGAGAGAGCTCCCCCCACCCGTACGCGGAATCGACGATCTCGCAAAAATTCAGATATAAACATTGGGAGGCGTCCCCTCGCCCCCATCGTGTGGAGAGTCTCCATGATACCGTATCGCCATGCGGTATCATAGGCCTTCTCCAGATCGAAAAACACCGTGGCGTAGTGCTGTCTACGAAGGAAGGACTCGCAGGCGGCATTACCAGTAGGAGCAGAGCATCCGACGTGGAGTGGAACTTGCGGAAGCCGCACTGTGCAAAAGACAGATGACCTCCGCTGTCCAGAAAAAAGGCTAGTCTAACATTTACCAATTTGTCCATCAACTTGCACACGCAAGAGGTTAGAGAGATTGGGCGGAAACCGGTCGGAGTGGTGTGATATCTCCCCGGTTGGCGAAAGGCAAGCACAGTAGCGATTCGCCAGGAATCTGGGAGAAGACCCACCACCCAGATCATGTTGAACAAATCTAACAGAAAGGCCATGCCTCGCTCACCCAGGTATCGAAGCATGGCGTACGAGACATCGTCCGGACCATGGGCGGTGTCCGCGCACGAAGCAAGAGCGGAGCGCAACTCACTCAAAGTAAACCTGTCGTTCAAGGGTTCTCCGCCTCTGGAGGTAAAGTCCAGCCGGCGGCCTTCGAGGACATCACGACGTGCATTGAATGCTGGCGGAGCAGCATCCCGGCTAGAGCTAGAGAATGCGGAGAAAGCGGTCGCGAAGGATTCCGCCACGGACGCGGGGTCCGAGATTGCGGTCCGATTCGCCTAAAAGAACGGGAGAAGGGTCCTGCGAGAACTTGCCCCGAATCCTTTTGACTCGCTTCCACACCTCTGCTAAAGGGGTCTTCCCGTTAAGTGAAGACACGTATGCCCGCCAAGAAGAGCGGCGGGCGTGCTTCGAAATATACCGGAACCTAGCCCTAGCCCGACGAAATTCAGCGACAGTGAAATCGTTCGGGCGGCGCTTACAGCGCATGTAGGCATAACGCTTCTGTTTGAGGTCCGTCTCACACTCGGACGACCAGCATCTGAGTGGTCGGCGTGCAAAACGGGCAGACATCCTAGGAATAGTAGTTAGGCCCACGGCGATGAGGTTGCCGGAGAAGAACTCAACGGCCTCATCTAACGACCTAAACTCCTCGACTGAGATAGAGAATTCAGTAATTTCCTGAAATGCAGGCCACCGCGCCCGCGCCAAGCACCACCGAGGTGGGCTCTCAGGCGGCAGTTGCCCTGAAAATGATATTTGAATGGGAAAGTGATCACTACCATGGAGGTCATCGACCACCCCCCAATCAAAATCAGGCTGTGCATCCGAAGAGCACAAAGATAGGTGAAGGCAAGAAAATGAAGCGGTTCTCGGACAGTGATGCATAAACTCATCCACGTTTAGGACACCTATCTCAAGCTCTTCAATCAGATCAGCAAGGACTTGTCCCCTGGGATTTATTGAGTAATCTCCCCAGAGAGGATACCTGCCGTTTAGATCTCCAAGAGAAAGAGCCTCGGCAACCGTGCCACGACGCGGCGGAAGCCCCCCGCGTCGAACTCAGCTGACGGTGGAATGTACGCAGAAATGATAGTATACCTCCTATCCAGGTGCAGCTGCACAGCCACTGCCTGAAAGGAGGTATCTAAAAAGAAAGGAAGAACGGAGACATCATGCCGGGTGTAAACCGCGCATCCCCCAGCCCGGCCATGCCGTGGTGGTGGGGTCGCAAGACGCTTATACCCCGGGAGGGCGGGCAGGGGGCACGCGCCTAGCATGGTCTGCAAAAAGATAGCTAACGGGGAATGGGACGAGACGAGCCTCCGCAGCTCCTCCCAGTTGGCCCGGAGTCCACGGCAATTCCATTGAAGAAATATGCCCTCCAGGCCTAGCTCGGAGCAGACGCGGGGACCCTCACGAGAATGGCCGTACGCTTCCCGGAGGCAGAACTCCGGGCGCTGTTGGCAGGACTAAGCGCTGTCGCCTTCGAGGACTTATTGGGGGAGGTTGGGCTCGCCATGCGAGTCTTTTCCTCCCTCCGCCTCGAAACCTTAGGGGGGCGTTGCGGCTTCGGAGGCCGGGGGAGGGCCTCTTTTCGAGGAACCACCGTCTCCGAGCCACTCGCTTCACCACTAGGCGTGGGCGAAGGAGCCGAAGCCCCTTTGTTGCTGTCCTCCTGGCGACCAACTTCAGGGGTGTTGCTTCTTGTGAGTCTAACGACTCGGTGGAGGCGCGTGGCCGTTTCGCCTTACGGGAAACGGTCACGCTGGGGAAAGAGGGGGTAGCCCTGGCTTTAGCCGGGGCTGGGTATGAACCCTTTTTGCCGCCAGCTTTACCAGGGGAGCGCCCGGGTTGAGTAGAGCCCGCAGAAGGGCTCCGAATGGGCGCGGAAACAACCTTGCTCGTTGTCCTGGATGGGCCAGGAGCAGAAGGTGCCTTTCTAACTATTGAGGCATATGACGTCCCAGGCAGAGCGGGGCGCGCCAGGACCAAGTCCTCAGCCTCGCGGAATGAGATTCGATCCTGGGCCTGAACGGCCAGGATTTCTTTCTCGAGGAGATATGCACCACATTGCTTCGAAGAAGCGGGGTGCGGCTCTCCGCAATTGACACACTTGGCCACACATGATTTAGACATCGTGTGTGGCCTTGGAGGAATTTACACAGACTTCGGGTGACCCCGACTTTGCACGTCTACAGGATCGATTCGTATGGCCAAAGCGGTGACAGTAATAGCACCGCCGCGGCAGTGGCACGAATGCCTTCACGCGGTAGCGGTACCAACCGGCACGCACCGACTCAGGGAGCTTGTCACAGTCAAACGTGACGAAGAGTGTAGGGGTGGGTCTCGAGGCCCCTCCCTGTTTTCTCATCACACGTGATGTCCTCAATGGAGTAGTCAACGAGTTCCCTCGCATAAACTACTCCTTTCACAAAGTTCATGGTAGAGTGCGGCGTCACACTCACCGGGGTGCCATTAAGTGTCCGAAGAGCACTTATCTTGGGGAGACCTCCATTTTTTCGGTGGAGCTGCCCGAGGGAGGCTCCGTTGATGATACAGGGGAAGTTGAAGGTTGGGTTTTTTTTTTATATTCATCATTGGGCATGGTGACCCAATTTGTATCACGGGACGCAATCGCGCATCACCTCTCGCAGTATCCCACACTGCAAGAGGTGCTTACATGCCCGGCAGAGCCAGGCGCCGCCATTTGGGACCACCCCTCCCGCCTGGTGCCCTGGCAGTCCATCGGCATGGCGGCTCCACCTTGGACACGGCGTAAAAAAAGATAGATTGTGAAGAGAGGAAAAGGGATGTCAGGAAGGTATGGGTTGGGATGAAGCAGGTTGTTAAAAACCAACCACCTCAGACCGGAGCTCAGGCGTTAGGGAACATTGTCCCCTTCCCCTCAGCCCCGATCCGGGACGGTTGGCTGAGAAGGTCAGCATCTACCCTGTGAAATTAGAGGCTGACCAGAGAAAGTTGTGGGAGAGGTTGTATGAAAAGCAAGGAAACAAGTGTTTTGAAGGAAGGAGAAGAGGCTAAGCTGGGGTCGGACGGGGTGCTCAGTCCCGTTAGCACGGCGACCAGGATGGCAAATCGCAGATGGTCAGTCACAAATTTTTCAACAGTGGAGAAGGTTGAGCACCGCGCAGTGATCAAATTTTTGACCAAGGAAGGTAAGAATGCAAAAGAGATCTATGAACGCATGGTTGCAGTGTACACCGACACCGCCCCTTCCTATGCAACCATTGCTCGCTGGAATAGGGAGTTCCGCCATGGTCGTGAGTCCATGGAAGATGATCCCCGTCCAGGACGCCCGTCAGACGTGACCAACGAGGACAATGTGGCCCGTGGAGAAAGGATGATCCTCGAAAGTCGACGGGTGAAGGTCGAAGAAATCGAGCGAGAACTTGGAATATCACATGGAAGTGTTATCAATATCATCCACGACAGTTTGGCCATGGCCAAGGTCTCTGCCCGTTGGGTCCCTAGAAACCTCACGCCCCATGATCGACTTCAACGTCGTCAAAGTTCGGAGGAGCTGCTGTTCCTGTACAACCAAGACCCGGCGGGATTCGAGTCACGCATAGTGACAGGTGATGAAACGTGGGTCCATCATTGGGATCCCGAGACCAAGCTCTAAAGCATGGCCTGGAAGCACAGGGGCTCTCCGACCCCCATCAAGTTCCGGACCCAACCCTCAGCCGGGAAGATCATGGCCACCATCTTCTAGGATTCTGAGGGAGTGTTGATGGTGGACTATGCGCCTCATGGAAGGACCCTCACAGGCCAATACATGTGCCCCAACCCGGGGGATGTGCTAACACTTCGAGGGTACGCCCGCCTCATGAAGAGGAGGAGGGAAACCCGAAAAGTAAAGATGACAAGTGGACCGCATCCACGATTAAAGAGGGAAGGTAATTATATGTGGAATGACAATTGAGATAGAGCCCACTCTGTTACCAATCTCAGGGAGAACAAATATGACCAGCTTTTTTACTCTATTGAAAGTTGCTGCAGTTAATTACCAAGTTTTAGTCATTTAATTAATTTGTGTGATTATTATAAGAATGGTTTCCAACCCGCCTCTTTCTCAACTTTATATAATGATTACCTTTAGTCACCAACAAATATGCTACTCATAGTGTGGTCTTATTCTTACAGTCCAACCACAAAAATAGTTAATGGCTCCTTTATATTTCCTTACCTGCAAACTGCCAATTTTATCATTACACTTATTAACTTTAATGGTAAGATTTTCTCTGACTTTTGGAATATTAGCAAGAAGAAACATCCTTCCAATACTTTCATAAACTCGAGTACTTGAGCCCAAATTCTGAAAATATCATAAATTATTTTAATTATGATTATAAAAAAGCTATTAGCTTTATATGCAAACCTCAATGTTTCATTGATTTATTTAATTAAAATGTTACTTTTTTTTAGAATCGGCTAAATCAATATCTACTTGATGTGGTAGTGAAATTTTTTGTTACAAAAGGAAAACCAATGTGAGAATCTCTAGATTTTTTACATAAAAAAGGTTGTAACAAAGAAGTGTAGAGGTTAGGAGAAGTTAAAATATGAAGCACAAGGGATACAGAATTATATAACCCCACCTAAGCCTTTGTTATGGAACAGGGCCATGTTTAGAACAATCATGCACTGTCCCAGTATGATAAGACTGGGAGGGTGCATGATTCTTCTAAACTTGACCCTGTTCCATAACTAAAGGGTGAGTTGGGTTTATACAATTCTGTATCCCTTGTTCTTTGATCCTCTATTAGATGTCCTCGATGTCCCTGTTCTTGTTTCAATACACATTAAGTGATGTGTTCCAAAGTATTTCATACAATCAAGCAGATTAATTCAAGAATAGGTTCTAATCAAAAGCAATTCATTTAGGGTTAAATGACAGGGGTATTTCCGCATTTTTATTACTGCTGAGATGGGGAAATGGATCAAATACTACACCATATGGTATTCCATCACTATGATGGGCCAATTTGATATGGAAAAATGTTCAGAGGTATTTCTGCATCTCCATTAATGCTACCCTGTATCAG
Source organism: Ceratothoa steindachneri (assembly GCA_963969495.1). Taxonomy (NCBI): domain Eukaryota; kingdom Metazoa; phylum Arthropoda; class Malacostraca; order Isopoda; family Cymothoidae; genus Ceratothoa; species Ceratothoa steindachneri. Next base: position 37,868,139 of record OZ018320.1, read on the forward strand.
TGATCAAGGGTGGGTATGGCAAAAATATTTGACTTTGTAGCCACAGGGTTATTTTACTTGAACTCAGCAGCAATTGGGTATCATATGACTGTACAAGGCCAGTTCCAGGGGTCTTTTATGGTTGTAATGTGATAAGGGATTCTGTGGTGGTTGAGGGCCAGATAAAAAAAGATGCTGTGATGGTTACTTTTAGGTGGTTAGAGTTTGCAGTATAGGTAGCAAAATGGTTACGTTTATTCTGACAAAAGAACATAGCAAACCTGGATAGGTAGTTGAGTGAGGTTTCTAATGGGCATATACAACCTAGGGTATTATGATTTTGGAATGGAAGGTACGAAGAGGGTATTTGTTTTGATTTAGAAGAGTTGAAGGCATGCTGGTAGCTGGGTGGCAGTGGGTTTTTTTTTATCTAGCCCAGGGAATAGGGCAATAAAAACCTGCTTCTTGTTAAATCTTAACCCCCCCCCCTCTCTACTCACTTTACAAGTTATTAGTAGAGCAGATGACACAGCAGACCCATGAGTGGTGACAGGAGGAAGGTGCCAAGATGTAGCACTACAAATATCAGTGACTCACTGACACAACTTCTCAATGAAATCACGCTCTCACTTCCCCCAAGGTTTGCTCAGAAGGGTTGCCTGAAAACCACAAGCTTAGATGGTCCATTCCAGTTCTGAGAACCCACACACTCTTAAGCCAAGATCACAACTATATAGGTAATGACTTAATGACTGACACACTAAAGTCATCAAACTAAATATGGGTTTATATCACACTTGCTCATTCCTATGGACTACTCATGAAACGAGACCAGGTCTCAATCAACTGTGTGAGCTGTGGAAACTTGCCCCACTACACACCTGAACTGAATTTTGGCTCAGACACCACCCAACATATCATTCCTTTACATGTGCTGGATGTGCAAGGCCTACCACCCTATACACTCTTTCTACCACTTGCCAGGAAGAGCAAAATGCAGGGCCAGTTGCTCAGTCTGTGCAAACAGCTAGGACTCATCAGTGTGCTTGTTCCCAGAAACCCTTACATGTCCAGGGACCCAGCAAAGACAAACTGAACATCCTCTATTCACTGTAGCCATGGTATCATATATAATACAAACCAGGGGATGTGGAGATTCTAATACCCCAGAGCACTTAGAAGGCTTTGTGAGTTCTTATGGATCACACAATGGTGAAGAACTAGGGCTGGTGCAAAATCTCTTGTAGTGAGTGGTATATTCCAACCCACTCTGCTCAAGGCAGATTCGGTGTTTCGCACTAAGCCCAAGTCCACCCCCATGGAAGATCTTCCCATATTTGCTATAAAGTTGTGAAGGGGAATTAATTTGCATCAAAGGTGCAAGGACACCGACCTTTATTCCATAACAAAGTTAGTCCCCTTAGAGTAAATACATAAGTAGGTTTAGTAATGAGTGTTCATGTAAAAAAGTGAATCACCTGAATTTTTTCATTTTTGCTTAACATGTGACATCCTAGTCAGACCATCATGCAATGGATGGAGTTGAAAGTATAAGTTGAACAGAGTAGCTACATATGTGTGTCATTCAAAAAGAGTAAAGTAAGCTTATCTTACAAAAGAGACACATGCAACATGAGGAATACAAAGATTACATTTGATAGATATATTTACCTGTATTTCTTTGTCAGTTAATTGTGCATGGGTAATTTGTTTTTTCAGGCTATCAATTTGTACATCTGCAATTCTTAGCTTCTGGTTTGTTTCTTGAACTTTCCCTTGCAACTCTAAAAAGGCCTGAAAAATGAATAAACAGTAGTTTTATATGTATATAAATCTGTCTGAATAACAGTGTAGATTTGAAGTTAAGCATTTTTTCCTAGATACAATTTTGTCTTTAATATCTGCATTCCACCAAACTGATCTTTCAAAATTCTCAAATAAATGTACATTTTCATCACATGAATGAGGTCAAATGCACACGCATATTTGCAAATACATACAAATTTATATTTGTATTTGCCATATTTGCTTCAAATAAAATGATATAATGAAAATTTATAATTTTAAAGACCATTGTTAAAATAATTACTTCTAGTAGTTAAATTTATTTTCCTTTATTAATAAAAGTTAGTAACATTTTCTTGATTTTGTATTATTCAGAGGCAATGAATAATGTACTTGTTTGATCATTTTCCAACTTGTTATGCTATGTAGAAATGTTACTTGTTAAGTAACAGATGTGTGAGGAAGAGCAAAATGCTTGTCTGGTCATCCATTCCTAGCATTCTTTGGTGCCCTCATTCCTCGTAATCCCTACATGTCCAAGAACCAAGCAGAAGATAAGCTCAACATCCACCTGGCTCATAGCAAACAACACAAAGCAGATACCTAAAACCAAGGGGTTCAGAGATTTTAATGCCTCAAGAGTGCTCAGGGTTTTGAGTTACTATAGATCATGATGTTATAAAAAATGGGCACATGATCTCCTGCACTGAGGGTATATGGTTACCAGTTTGCAAGCTGACCCCTCTTTGGACATAGAGCCACCCCCGTGAACACCGACATAGATCCAGCATGACATGAAATGTGCTCCAAAAAGGCTGAATGCAATACACTAGACTCGGTGGAAAGTTGGGAGCTTAGGCATAGTGAAAAATAAACAAAGGTGCTACCCTACAAGGTTGCATCATGGGACAGAAGTGCCAATAGCCAGAGCGCTACAGTGAACTCTCAAAGAAATTTCCTGCCTATAAATCTGAAGAACTTATACCTTGTGGATGCAATGAGAGCCATTGGCAGCTGTTGGAAATGTCAAACCTGCAGGTATAAGTGCATAGTGCAGTGTGCATGCCAAAGATGAAAGTGACATCTTCCCAGCATGTTCTCAATATAGGATGGGTGGAAAGCACCAGACTGAGGAGACCAGTGTGTGGATCACAACTCCCCATATCAAAGTCAGCTGATGATGGAATTTACCCAGAAATAAGTAGTGATGGGACGAGTACTCAGTATCAGTATCGGGACTTTTATGTCTCATTTCTGATATCAAAATCCGATATTTGCCCATTAATTCCTAAGACACTGTATGCAATCATTTTACAACATATATTCATTCTATTTAATGATTATATTCTTGTGTCCCCCAAAATTCCCATAATATGCACCTAATTTATTTACACAAAATTTAACATTTTATAACCCTTTCAAACCCTTAATTTTTTAAGGAACCAAAGGAACAAGCACAGGCCAAACTACTAGTTTATCAGTACATAAAAAATTCACGTAATTGCAATCAATCAAATGACTGTAGTTAGTTTGGTATAAATAATATAATTTTATTTAAATGTTTAACTCAATATTCGTAAATTTTGATCATTTTATCCCATTCCCCAAATTTTTTAAAATAGTATACACGGGCCATCCTAAATGATGGAAAATTTTACATTATTTCCATCTCCATTATTATTGGGTAAATCTTGAACAAAAAGATTAGAGTTTCTAAAGAGTCACTTCCGTCACAATGAAAATTTTTATTACCCCCAAAATGCATGCAATTAGCTTGAAATCAAAGCTGTTCCATATAGTCATATTGTATGTATGCTACCAAACCAATTAATTTCTATTTTTGTTCCATAATTTTTTCGGACAAATTTTATTTAATTTTAAACAGCTGAAAGTTAAGCTTTAAACAGACTCTTTAATCTTTATGTACAACTTTTATCTATAAATGTTTTGTTTTATATTCCTTCAATATTCATATCAAACATATTCAAACAGTGTTCATTCAAACGAACAAACACGAAACATACGACTCAAGATTTGTTATTGTATTACTATTCTTTCAATCTATAATCAAATGTATAGAAACTTCTTATTAATGAAAAATTATTTAGAATATTGGGTTTGAAGTACGACTAATATTCAAGTTTACACCTCTAGTGTCTGTTGTTTTTATTTGGTTGCTAAAGGAATTAGTTGCATAATTGGATGCCTAAGTATTCTATTTTGTAATAGCTTGAAGAATTAAACAAAGCCCCATTACTCAGTAGTATTATTCTTCAAACAAATGAATAGAAACCTATATAAGTATTTACTAATACACAAACACGTACTTATATATTATATATATATATAAGTACTCAGTATTCGCATCAGAATCAGGAGTATACAGTGGTATCATACTCAGTATCGGTACTCGCTTGGAAATCTGGTATCGTCACATCACTAGAAATAAGTATACCTTCTATCAAGATGTAGCTACACTGCCTGTGCCTGAAAGGAGATCATATTAGCTGTAAATCCTTCCTACAAGGCATGCATCTCATGGTGGTGTGGTAGCATTTTTTTATATTTTATGTTTAAGAGCCCATCTGGCAGCTGCCTGCTAGGGCAAAGGTTGCAGTAGTCACACTAAAGCCGAATACTAGGCTAGATTAAAAAACAAGTGAATAACATATAACAAAGATAAAACAAGAACAAAGGCTAAGAAACAAGCTAAAACTAAAATTAAAAAAGGAAAAAAAGGAAGGAAGCACACTTCGGCATTAGGGGTAGGCCTGCCTCCTCTGGTGCAAGAACATGCGATCTACAACAAACTGTCAGGGTGGAGGAGGCCAGCCTCCTCCAAAAAGTCAGTTTTCAAGTCTGTGTAAACAAAAACACCCTCAAGTATAAGGGAAGAGCAGTTGCGGCCTAGCTTGTCCCAGTACCAGAAAGAGGTAAAGTGAACGAAGATCACCCGGGCCGTGACATTCAACAAAAATGTGCTGAATTTAATGAAGGACAATGCAGTCGTCACAATAAGGTATCGGTGAGCGCTCCATCAAATGGCGGTGCACCTGGCAAGTGTGTCCAATATAGAGACAACAGAAAGCAACCTGAAGTCATCACAGCATTGGGGAGTAGTCAATGGGAACAGTCACAGTGCAATGGCACCAACTTTAAGTGCCCTTCAGGTCTTCCATCTTCTATGTCAAGCAGCATGGAGGATTGCCCAGATTCATGCCATGTAATTGGTGCAAGGGAGAGTGAAACATTGGTCTGGTCATGGACTCTTTGGCATCCTCATTCCCAGCAATTCCCACATGTTGAGGAACCCAGCAAAAGATAATCTCAACATTTACCTGGCTCACAGAAATTATGGTGTAATGGATAGTCAAGATGGTATCCTGGGCAGAACCAGCAGCCCTAGCTACAGCGAGCAATCAAAGGAGTTTCCTAGCTCTAAACCCAAAGGGCTTAGGGTATGACTGGCATCTCTTGATGGCATAGGCACTGTCAAGATCATCTGAGGATGCAGTGAAAGCCATTGGTGACTGAGCGAGGCAACAGGCTTGCATATACAGGCAAATAGTGCATTGTACATGGCACAGAGCGAGTGGCATCTCCCCAACATAAAACTCTCATCCATAGTCAAGCTTAGAAGGAACAAGGGATCGATAGAAAAGTAAGGAGTAGCCCTATCAGCACCAGTGTGAATCCATCACTTCCAGGTGAATCCATCACTTCCAGGTGAACCCCATTTGGAAACAAGTTTGGGTCTGGGTGGAGACATGGATGGCAGCAGAAGTGCACCACCTTAGTCTTCACTAAGGAAAACCAAAACCTGTGCGCTTCAGCGTAGTGAGAGACATTGTTCAATGCCAGTTGGAGTCGATGCTCCAGAGTTGGCGCCTGGGCCGTACCAGCCGCACCAAAAGAGAGAGAGAGAAGTCATCAACGTAAAGCATAGTGAGAACATCTTCTGGCAGCACTGAGGTGATACTGTTGATGCTCACTGCAAAAAGTGCAATACTGAGGACACTTCCCTGTGGGACAGCCTCTTCCTGCTCCATTGGGCCAGACAGCCCCCCCCACCACCACCACTCATATTCAGAATTGACAATATCGCATAAACCCAGAAATAATTATTGTGAGGCACCCCCTTGCTTCCATCTTGTCGGCTGATGGTAGAATGTACACTGAAATAACAGTATACTCCTATCCAGGTGCAGCTGCACTGCTACGACTGAACATAGGTATTTAGAGCATAGAGAAGGACAGAAACATCATGCTGGGTGTAAATAGCACATCCTCCTACTCAGCCCCCATCCCATGGTGGTGGTGTTGAAAACCCCTTATATCCAGGAAGGGCAGGCAGGGAGCACGCACCCAGCATGGTCTAGTGAAAGATAGCTAACAGGGAATAGGATGAGATGAGCTTCTGCAGCTCCTCCCATTGGCCTGGAGTCCACAACAATTCCATTTAATGAATATGCCCTCCAGCCCTAGCTAGGAGATGAGGGGCCCCTTTTCAAGAGAAGACCCTCATGAGAATAGTTGTATGCTTCCCAGAAGCATATCTCTGGGCATTGTTGCTTTTGAGGACTTATTGGGTGAGGTTGGGCTCACTATGCAAGTCTTTTCCCCCCTCCCCTTAAAACCAGGCAGTAAGGGAGGGATCTTCAGCCCCCCCCCCCAAGTAATTATATGATCATTACAAAACTAGAAAAGTCACTCTAAGGCAACTCTGCACAAGGGGAAAGCCCCAAACCTGTAGCTATTGAAGAGTGTAAGTATCCTCTCCATTAGAATAACCTTGGAGGGGCCCCTGAGACAGCATGGGATGGGGGGTGGAGGGAGCAACTCCTTAGAAGAGGTGGAGCTACAGGAGGGGTAAAGAGGAAACCCATTTATCAGTCAGAGTAGTGAGAGGGGAGCCCCTCTACCAAGATTAAGTGAGGAAATGATAGGGTCAGTATCTGACAGCTGTTTTTTAAGTTCACTGCCCCTGCCCATGGTGGCCCTACTTTGACCCCAACAATGGATTGACCTAGTAGGGCCTCTTGCATGCTCTTGCTGATGAGATGGGAAGTATATGTCATCCACCACTCTTAGGAAATACCAGATCAAAACCTAACGATGGCATGGTAGGCAAGTGAGAGGCCTCAAAGAGGTCAGGATCACAACCTCCCCCCCCCCCAGATCCATTCCAAGACGAGCCATAGCCGTAATCCAAGACTGGTAGTAGAAGAAGGGCAATGAAAGGGGATGAAGATGTAGTAGTGGAAAAGGTACACACCAGCTTTCCCTAGACCTGAACCCAAAGTGAGGTTCCCTATGTCAGGTCTGTCCTTGCAGGCAGTCAGTTCGAGAGGACAGGCTGCTTCTCTCTGCAGCTCACTGAGAGTGAGAGTTTGTGTTTCTCCTCCAGGTTTCAGGTCTACCTTCTTGCAGATAGACAAAAAGGTGAGGGTATAATCAAAGAAAAAAGGAGCAGAAAGAGTGTGAGGAATGCACCAACAACTTCCCCACGCAATGTCAGAGTTCATGTCAATGCAGTGAAGGGGATTCCCAAATTTGCACTCAGGCCAGGAGGATGTGCAGCTCCTCTGGGTATGAAGTGTAACAGGCTGTCCCCCACCCCTCCCGGGTTGCCATATGGTGTCCTAACTTGGGCCACCTTCACAGCAACTGCCATATGCTGTAAACACCCATGGTTCCGATCCCACATTAACCAGTAGGTCACCATTGATATATAAAGGCACCTTAAATGAGTGTGGATCGGTGGTAAAACCTCTACCATTAAAAAAAAATCCAAGCTTCTTGCTCACCATTTTTCCACTCATCACCTCTATCAATTTCTCTGATAAGATAGTTAATATCTGACCAGGGATATCCACAATCCCTATTCCTGACAACTTGGTAATCCCCCTTCCCCCTGCCCCAACTACTTTCTCTTGCCCTTGTATCACCTGGGGAATTGACCTCTTATTTCTCTCTTCAAAAAAGACAGGTTCTCCAGACACCCTCCTCTAGATCTATCTTCTATTCAGCCTGGTTCGGTTCCCTTACCTCTTTACTATCTTTTACACCTCCCTCTCATTTGGTGTGGAATTGTCTGATGACCAAAACACTGCTATTTAACCAAATCATTGCAAAAAATAGCCTGAACACCAAGATACTGCCCAATCTCTCAAAATTGAAGAGATCATCCCATCTGGCTTCATGGCAGCACTGAATCGTCTCTCCTACAAGGAACTGACCACCTTTGTTATGAAGAAAAATGTGAATGCAAGCCAGCATATTGCCATAGACGAAGCACTAATACTATGGAAAAGGCGATTAGGGTTTTGCCAATTCATAAAAACTTCTTTTTTTTTAATTTAAAGAGCTCAACTGGCGACTGCCTACTTGGGCATTAGTCGCCGTATTAAAAACTGCCTAGTACTAGGCTACTTTAAAATCTAATGCAATAACACACACATACAAAAAAACAACCCAAACAACAACAGAAATTAAAAAAAGGGGAAAGGAAATGAGTAGTAAGGAAGCTCATACATCGGGGGAGGTCCCCCCAGTGCAGGAGCGTGCAACCTATAAGGGAAAAAAACAACAAAAAACTTGGTTAAATAATAGGGAGAAGGCTGGCCTCCCCCCAAAAGTCAACCAGTAAATGTGCATGCACTCGTCCCGAGTACAAGGGACAGGTGGTAGCGACCCCACCCATCCCAGTACAGGGACAGGTAACAGGCGTTAAGATCACCCAGACTGGGACATTCGACAAGAATGTGCCCAACAGTCTGGGGGACGACGCAGTCGTCACAATAGGGCGCAGGCGAGCGCTCCATCAGATAGTGATGCGTCACAAGAGTGTGTCCGATTCAGAGACGACAGAAAGCGACCTGAAGCCATCGTGGCATTGGGGGATAGGTCCATGGGAACAGTCGCGGTGCAATGGCACGCAACTTTAAGTTCCCTTCGACCATCTCCTATCATCTTTGCCAAGCAGTCCGAAGAGCTGGCTGCCCGTATTCCTGCCATGTAGTCAGTGTGAGGAAGAGCGAAACGCTGGTCCGGTCGCAGAGTCCTCGCGGACTCTTTGGCGCCCTCATTCCCCGCAATTCCTACATGTCCAGGAACCCAGCAGAAGATAATCTCAACATCCGCCCAGCTCGCCACAACCGTGGCGTCACGGATATCGCGAACCAGGGGATGCGGAGATTCCAATGCCCCGAGAGCACTCAGGGCGCTTTGAGTCGCTATAGATCACAATCCCGTCTATGAACCGGGCACGCCGCACAATCTCCCGTACTGAGTGGTGTATTGCCACCAGCTCGGCCGTGAAGACAGACGCAGCGCCTGGCAGAGCCCCGCTGACTTCAAACAGAGGGGATACGGCGTGGAAGGCAACCCCCTCTTCCGACTTAGAGCCATCCATATACACTGGCATGGTTCCAGCGTGACACGAGGTGTGCTCCAAAAAGGTCGAACGCAATACTCCCAGCGCCGTACAAGCTTTGGGAGCAGAGGCGTGGCGACAAATAGCCAAATGTGGTTCCCTCCAGGGTGGCGTCCTGGGCAGAACCAGGGGCGCCACCGGCCCGAGAGCTATATCTACCTCTTGAAGGAGTTTCCTGGCCCTAAACCCAAAGGGCTTAGGGTATAACTGGCGTCTCTCGGCGGCATAGGCACCGTCGAGATCAGCTGTGGATGCACTGAGAGCTGTTGGCGACTGAGGGAGCCGCCGAGCTCACGCGTACAGGCAAGTGATGCACTGCACGCAGCATAGAGCGAGTGGCATCTCCCCAGCATCGACCAACAGGCTCTCAATGGGGAAAGTGCGGAATGCACCGGTAGCAAGGCGAAGGCCGGTGTGGTGGAGCGAGTCCACCTTCCGCAATAAACGCTCCGCTGCAGATGCATAAAACTCGCATCCGTAGTCGAGCTTCGAACGAACAAAGGATCGATAAAAAAGTAGGGTAGTAGCCCTATCAGCGCCCAAGCGCTGAACGTCACGGAACGGAGAATATCCATAGCACGGGTACAATAGACCCTAAAGCTGCGAATATGAGCTTCCCAGGTGAGGCATCGGTCGAATACAAGACCAAGGAAACGGTGCGATTCAACCACATACAGGCGCACCCCATTAAGAAACAAATCTGGGTCGGGGTGGAGCCGTGGATGGCGGCAGAAGTGAACCACCTTAGTGTTGGCCAAAGAAAACCGAAACCTGTGCGCTTCGACATAGCGAGAGACGCGGTTCAATGCCTGTTGGAGTCGACGCTCCAGAGTTGGCATCTGGGCCGCGCCAAAAGAGATCGAAAGTTCGACGGCGTAGAGCAGAGCGAGAATATCTTCCGGCAGCACCGAGGTGATGACGTTGATGCTCAGGGCAAAGAGTGTGGCACTGAGGACCCTTCCCTGTGGGACACCCTCTTCCTGCTCCTTTGAGCCGGAGAGGGCTCCCTCCACCCGTACGCTGAATTCAGATATAAACATTGGGAGGCGTCCCCTCGCCCCCATCGTGTGGAGAGTCTCCATGATGCCGTATCGCCATGCGGTATCATAGGCCTTCTCCAGAACAAAAAACAGCATCGCGTAGTGCTGTCTACGTAGGAAGGCCTCGCAGATGGCATTTTCCAGTCAGAGCAGAGCATCGGATGTGGAGTAGAACTTGCGGAAGCCGCACTGTGCCAAAGACGGATGGCCTCCACTGTCCAGGAAAAAGGCTAATCTAACATTTACCAATTTCTCCATCAACTTGCACACGCAAGAGGTTAGAGAGATTGGCCGGAAACCGGCCGGAGTAGAATCATCTCTCCCCGGTTTGCGAAAGGAGAGCACAGTAGCGATTTGCCAGGAATCTGGGATGAGACCCTCCACCCAGATCTTGCTGATAAAATTTAACAGAAAAGCCATGCTTCGCTCACCCAGGTGTCGAAGCATGGTGTACGGGACATCGTCCGGACCATGGGCAGTGTCCGCGCACGAAGCAAGAGCGGAGCGCAACTCACTCACAGTAAACCTGTCATTCAAGGGTTCTCCACCTCTGGAGGTAAAGTCCAGCCGGTGGCCTTCGAGGACATCATGACGTGCATTGAATGCTGGCGTAGCAGCATCCTGGCTAGAGCTAGAGAATGCGGAGAAAGCAGTCGCGAAGGATTCCGCCACGGACGCGGGGTCCGAGATTGCGGTCCCATTCTCCTGGAGAACAGGAGGGGGGTCTGGCAAGAACTTGCCCCGAATCCTTTTGACTCGCTTCCACACCTCTGCTAGAGGGGTCTTTCCCGTTAAGTGAAGACACGTATGCCCGCCAAGAAAAGCGGTGGACGTGCTTCGAAATATCCCGGAACCTAGCCCTAGCCCGACAAAATTTCCCGACAGTGAAATCGTTCTGGCGGCGTTCATAAAAACAATGCATTCACATTTTGGTATCAAGATTTTTGTCATGACTTATAGCGATAGGAATTGGAGTGGGTATTGTTACAATTTTAGTGTATACTATGGGAAAGAGAGTAGCACTCAGTATATTTTGCCTGATGAGGCTGGAATCAATGAGCTATCAAATAGTGAAAAGATAGTTTTTCATTTGTCAAATTCTGTTCTTAGGCAAGGATGTCACATTTTGAGGGGATAATTAGTACTTGAGTACTCAATTCGCAAATTTTCTTCTTACTCAAGAAACCTTTATTACTGGCACCTTACAAATCAACAGAGGAGTCCCAGCAGAGGCTCAAAGGGAAAAACTCAATCGGTATGGTGTGGAATGAAGAAACCCTTATTGTAAAGTGGCAAGATAAGAGGAAAGTTTATGTGATAAAACGTACTTTGGGGGGACAAGAGTAGTTCAGAAGAAAACTCTCATGATAGTAAAATATAACAAATTTATGGGGGTGTAGCTAGAGCCAATCAAATGTTGGAGCTTGTAGATCAAAGTCATAAATCTATGGCTTAGTTCAAGAAATTAGGTTTGCATCTATTTATGAGACTGCTACTAAATAGCTTTATCATGTATAAAAATGTTGTTGATAAGAAATGTATCTTCAAACATTTTATAATACAAACTGTTGGACAACTGCTAGAAACTCATAGCCCTAAAGGACTTTCTATAAAGGACAAATTTATTGCAAACAATCCCAGGTTAGGTGGCTAAAGAAAATTTGAAGAGGAGGTCACACACACCTTCATCCCACTCCAGCCTAATCCCGGAAGCTCGAGTAAACCTAGAAAGCAATGTAGAGTATACTATCCAGAATTCAATAAACTTACAAAAATGTTTTGTGATGGATGCCCAGTATAGCCTGTATTATGTAGCATTGAACATTTCAATACAGGGCACAAAAGAAAGTGAGAAGAGGCTTGTCCTTCCACATCTCATTAGAAGGTAAGTAGGTACAAATATAATTTTTTTTTTTATTATTCTTCTACTGGTGTTCACATTTTTGTATTAAATTAAAATGGTTTTAAACAATTCTTTGAGTAAAATGAATGTCGAGGAATAGGCCGAGGGGTGGTTGGAGTTTTCCCCCTGACTCATATATATATATCCTATTATCCCGAATGTGGAGGAGTCATTGTACTACTGCTTAAGAACATAAGAAAAGAAGGAGACTGCAAAAGACCATTCATGGCCTACACTTGGCAGCTGCTGTTCCAGTCACAACACAACAGATTTTTAACCAGAGAAAAGTCATCAACATTGTCACCCTTAACAGGAGTTCGTCAGATCTAATCTACAATATACATAAAATGCATCCAGAGAATTATGTCCATTCAGTCAACCGCAAAATATAATCTCCCTACTCCTTAGAAAAATATATACATATGTACATAAAAAAAGTCAGTCCCATCTAGCAGCTTCATCCATATATTTATTTAATCTATTCTTAAAACTACAGAGAGAGGAGGCTTCTATCACATGTCTAGTGAGCCTATTCCATTCATCTAACACACAATTTGTAAACCAATTCCTCCCAATCTCCTTCCTAAACCTATATTTATCAAGCTTAAACCCATTGCTACGTGTCCTGTCATGTTCACTAAGTATAAGAACCTTACCCAGATCCCCTTTATTATATCCTTTTACCCATTTGAAGACTTCAATCAATTCCCCTCTGACTCTTCTCCTTTCCAATGTATGTAGATTTAGTTTTCTGAGCCTTTCACCATAAGGTAAGTTCCTTAGCCCACCAATCATCTTTGTCATCCTTCTCTGCACAGACTCAAGCATATCAATATCCTTCCTATAATATGGTGACCAAAATTGTACTGCATAGTCTAGATGAGGCCTAACTAGCGCCAGATACAGTTTTAGAATGACTTCAGCACTCTTATTGCTTACACTCCTCCTAATGAATCCCAATATCCTATTAGCTTTATTCTTAGCATTTAGGCATTGCTTTCTAGGACGAAGGTCTGAACTTACCAAAATACCCAAGTCCCTCTCACAATCGGTCCTACCTAAAATTCTCCCATTTAATTTATAACTATTCAATGGATTATTTCTACCTATACAAAGTACACTACATTTGTCTATGTTAAACTTCATTTGCCATTTCTCGGCCCAATTGGACAGAATGGTCAATTCCTCCTGCATTACAACAGCATCAGAATCAGCCCTAATGGCCCTACCTAGCTTAATATCATCAGCAAATTTACTCAGGTCACTACTTATACCTATGTCAAGATCATTAATATAAATTAAGAATAGCAAGGGACCCAAAACAGATCCTTGCGGAACTCCACTGCTAACACTGTCGCCAAGCCATGACTGAATCCACCTAAATATACTGCGATCGATCCCGTGTGCTTTAACTTTGCTCAGAAGCCGTAAGTGTGGCACTCGATCAAAAGCCTTACTAAAGTCCAAGTATAAAATATCATAGTTTTCATCATTATCTGCTGCTTCATACACCTTACTATAAAAAGACAGTAAATTAGTCAGACAGGATTTACCCTTACTAAAGCCATGCTGTGATTCTTTTATCAACTTATGCTTATCCAAGTGATCTCTAATATTCCTTGCTATAATAGATTCCATCATTTTCCCTACCACTGATGTCAAACTTACTGGTCTGTAATTAGACATTTATTTTATCCCCTTTCTTAAATATAGGCATCACATTGGCTTTCTTCCATGCCACTGGCACAATGCCACTCCAATGATTTTCTAAAGATGCATGCTAGGGGCTCACTTAACACATCCTTACATTCTTTCAAAATTCTAGGAAAGACCTCATCAGGACCGGGTGCTTTACTACTTTTGATTTTATCAATTTCCTTTGTCACTATCTCCTTTGTGATAAAGATATCCTTTAATTTCTCTTCATCATTACCCCGAAAGATCATTGACACCTGGGGTATATTTAGAGTATCCTCCTGTGTAAATACTGAGAGAAAAGTCATTTAGCATTCCAGCCATTGAGTCCCTATCACTCACTAATTCTCCATTGAAATCTATAAGTGGGCCTATTTTATCTCTAACCTTAGTTTTGTATAATTGATAAAAACTTTTAGGATCTTCCTTTGCCCTATTTGCCACTTTAATTTCATAATTTCTCCTTGCTACTCTAATTAACTTTTTAACATCTCTTGCTAGTTCATTATATCTCTGCCTTAAGTGATCCTCTCCATTTTTTATTTTCCTATAAATGCCCTTTTTAATGCCAATGTAATGCTTAATTTTATCTGTCATCCATTTTGGGTCATTATTTTTAGTCCTAATCTCCTTATATGTAATGTTAATCATTTGACCTGTAATTAATTGCTCAAATATTCTTTCATACTCCTCTTCAATTGTAATCTCTTCCTCCTGGTGATTATTGTCTCCACTAACTGATATCATTGAATCTATTCCTGATTTGATTTCATTGCCTGGTTTCTGTACAACTGCCTCCAGGTAAGTCCTTAGCCCATTATAATTTGCTCTTCTAAAGTCAGGAATTTTAACATTGTTCATGCTACTATCAATACCATTCCATTTTATCTTGAATCTAATTTCACAATGGTCACTATTACCCAAATTTCCTCCAATCTCAGTATCTTTAATAACTTCTTCCCTATTTGTCAGAACTAAATCCAGTATATTATTACCTCTAGTGGGTTCATTAATAATCTACCTCAGAAAATTATCTTGGAAAACATTAAAAAATTCCTCAGCCTCCTGATCACCCACAAGAGCTTCCCAGTCTATATTTCTGTAATTAAAATCTCCCATTATACACACATGCTTACTTCTACATGCCCGTTCTATCTCCTGCCACAGAAGATTTGAAGCTTCCTTACTAAGATTTGGTGGTCTGTATAATAATCCTATGACAAGCTTGTTTTTACCTTCCTTTACATTTAGCCATAATGACTCTGTGTTATCATCTAATTTAATTGTACTGTTTACACAACACTGGAGATTATCTTTAATATAAATAATAACCCCTCCTCCTCTCTTCCTATTCCTATCTGTATGGAACATGTTAAAGCCCTCAATCTCAACCTCAGGTTTAAAATGATTACCTGCCAAATCAAGCCATGACTCTGTTATCGCAAATATATCAAAATTCTCTTCACTTCGTTTGGCCCGTGTCTTGAGTGGGTTTATTGACCCAGAGTGCTTAGAGGTTGGCTACAGAGGGATTGGAATGAACTTTGCCAGCAAGTGACCCAAAGGAAGTTAGATACACAACAATATAAAAATAAAGTTTTAATGAACACTAAACAAGAATATATATATATATATATATATATATATATATATATATATATATATATATATATATATATATATATATATATATATATATACAAATAATGTGCTTGAGAGATAAATTAATAAGTGAATCTCGGATATCTCACTTGGCTTGAAAATTAGTATTCACCATACAAATCCCTATACACTTGTAATGCTGGTAAACTTCGCAGTGAAGTCAGGGAATGTGAAAGGGAAGGTTACCTTGGAACCTGATGTTCGGGTGGCACTGGTGAGTGAAGGTGGTGAGGTAAGGGGTGGAGATGATGAGGTAGGTTCTCCTGGGGCCGACCTGATCCCACAATTCCGTCATGATTCTGCTGGAAGAAGGTGGTGATGGGAGCTTCTTGTTACAGAGGGCCCCACGCTTGTGAACTCCAAGGAATCTTGGGTGCCTCTGTGAGGAAAGTGGGGGGGGGGCAAAGTGACCTATCGACGCGTAGGGTCACAGAGAAAAGCTGAGATGTAGTTTTCTCGCTTATGGAACCAGAGTGAGGCTGTTTGTAGCTTCGGTTCTTACATGTGAGTACAAATGAGCTTGGGTCTGCTTTGACTTGCAGACCAACGGGGTAAGGAGCCTCCCTAACTGGGACCGATCTCCTCCCTGAAGACTTGATGCTTCAATGAATTACCACTACACCAATAGATGGCAATTCATGCCCCGCCAAACGCTGTGCAAGCTCTACTACTGAGGGTTAAAAGAATTCGTCTTTTATACTCGAAACTCGGGAGAGGTTCTCAGGGCGCCGGAAGTAGATTAGATGTCAAGCTACTTCATTTCGTCCTTTATAAACTTCCGGCAACTATCGGAAGCGAAGATGGGCTCCCATTTATCGATAAACAGTCCGGGAAGGAACTCTGTGGTTAACTGAAATGGCCGAATGACCACCAGATATTGGGCAGGAAAGGGAAGGGTTGATAAGCGTCCCACCCAGAAGGGAGGTGGGCAAAACTTGGGAGCATTATGCTATTCTCCTACAATGAAAATTCAAAAAGTTTTAAAAATAGTTTTGGTGTACTGGACCTAATTAAATGCACTTGTACAGAAGGGTTTAAATATGACAAACATCATTCAATATTTATATATATTTTTTTTTTAAATTTAAAGCACAATAGCAGAAAGTAAGGAGAGATCTGTACAGAAAATAGTAAAGGTAAAGAAAGCAAAATAGTGGAAGATGTACGCCTGCAAGCATTAAGGGGCCAGGAGGGTGGACAACAGTGCTAACCAGGGTTGGGAGGGCATGGTGTTCATCCAGGTTTTAGTTGGAGTAGTGGCATTACCTCTAATATAAAATATCTGGAAACTGAATCCACATAGGAAGTATGAAAAAGATAGATTTAAGAGGTAGAAAGATGACCCAGGAGAGTAGCAGTTTTTCTTGGTGAACAGGGGCTGGGATGGTATGCCTCCTCTCCTGGTCCCCAATCTCCCTAAATTCACCACTCACCAGGATGTTTCATTTCATATGACTTTTGCAAATTTCTTATGACACATAAATGAAATTGTAGCAACACTACATTTTCAGAGTAACAGTAATGCCACTTTATTTTAAAGAGTGTAGCAGCATTACATTTGAATAGTGGAAGCAGCCTATACCTATCACTCATCCAAAAGCACCAAACATTTATTTATACACCCACCTTTTTCAGTTCTAAATCTGGCTCTGCTTTTGACATTTTTGATTCCTGTTAATAAAAAAATTCCACAAAATCTTATTTATTCTTTTGATGTATTGAAATTTAAATACTGTATATGAAAAATTGATTCAAGAAGATAGGTTCAAGTTATACCACCCTTTGTATCGGGATATGGCATTTATTTTTAAGTTCTGTGGGAAGAAATACTTGGCAGTTTAGTTTTAATTTGGGCTGATCTTGCTCCCTGCCTCCTAAACTATTGGGGCAGGATTTTTGACTGCCTAAATATCCTCTCCTTCTACACACTAAGCTAAAACCCTCCAATTTGTGCACAATGTCCTTGTTCTCTTTTACTGAATATTTTCTTAACATTCATATGCTTACAACCGCACTGAATCCACAATCCACTTTCTTTATACTTTATGCAACTTAAAAAAAAAAGAAATCCGCATTTTGCAATATTAATAAATTTAGTAAAGCCTTAAAAATGCTATAGGGAAACAATAATTGAAAACTTAATGAAATATAAAGGTATAAAATAGGTATCAAAAAATTATAGATAAAATTAAAAATAATACAAGTGGCAAATTAGAATTTTTTTTCTCTCTTTTAAGGCACCAATCTGGTGACTGCAACAAAAGGCATATGTCTGTCTATCAATTATTATATTCTATTACTAGGCTACCTTAAAAAATATAATACATATAAATGAAAAAAAAACAAGAATGAACTAAAGGCAAGGAAGCATGCTCCAGTGTTGAGTGAGGGAGGCACACCTACCTGCTTCACAGGAGCGTGCGACCAACACCAAGGAGAGTTAAATAAAAATTAAGGAGGCCATCCTCCTCCAAGAAGTCAGGGTTCACAAGACAGCATGCATGAACATCTATCCTGAGTAGAAGGGGCAAGCCATAGCGACCATGCTCATCCCAATAACATAGGGGAAGATACACCAGACTGGGACATTCAATGAGAAGGTGCCGAACAGTCTGAGGGGTACAACACAATAAAGGGGAGCATCCTGAGAGTATGCCCAATTTGAAGATGACAGAAAGCAACCTGAAGCCCTTGTGGTATTGGGGGGTAGGTCCAAGGCAACAGTCGTGGCATGATGGCATGCAACCTAAGTTCCCTTCGGCCAACTCCCATCCTTTTTGCCAGGCAGCCCAGAGGGGGTGACCTGATTCCTGCCATGTAATCAGTATGAGGAAGTACAGAATGCTGATCTTGTTGCCCAGTCCTCACAGACTCTAGATGCCCTCATTTCCTAAAATCCCTACATGTTCAGGAAGTGGCATAAGATAATCTAGACATCTGCTTGGCTCACAGCAATTGTGCCTTTATGGATACCATGATCCAGGAGGTGAGGAGATTACAATGCCAAAAGAGCACTAAAGATCACAATATGGTCTCTGAACCAGTCGTGATGAGTTAGCACAGTACAGAACAATGTATTGCAACAAGCTCAGCCATGAAGTCAGATGCAGCATCTAGTGGAGCCTTCGGACTTCAAAAGGAGGGGATGCAGCATAGAAGCTACCCTTTCTGGAACTTGGAGCCATCCATGTACACTGGCACAGATCCAGCATAACATGAAGTGTGCTCCAAAAAGATCGAATACAATACTGCTGGCACTGTAAAAGCTTGAGGAACAGAGGCATGGCAACCAAAGTGCGAAAATGAGCTCTCAAAGGAGCTTCCTAGCCCTAACCCTGAAGGGCATAGGCACCATCAAGATCAGCCAAGGATAGAGTGGGGGCCAATGGTGACAGAGAGAGACTGAGCCCAGAAAAAGAGTCATCATGCACTGAATATGGTGCAGAACATGCAGCATCTCAATGACATCGACAGGTAGGATCTTAATGGGGGATCAGCAGAAAGCACCAGTCGTCAGATGGATACTGGGCTTGTGGATAAAGTCCACCTTCTGCAATACACACAGCTGCTGATGTCTATAACTCATAACCATAGTCAAGCTTCAAACAAACAAAGCAAAGAATCCGTAGAAAAGGCACGGCAGTAACACTACCAGCACACAAGTGCTGAACATCATAGAACAAAGAATGTCCATGGTGCAGGTATGAGACCCTAAGACTGTGAATATGGGCCTCCCAGGTAAAGGGTCAGTGGAAAACAAGACCAATGAAGCAGTACAAATCCATTACTTCTAGCAAATTCCATTTAAGCACAAGTTCGAGTCAGGATGGAGCCTGTGAATAGTGGTAAAAGTACACTACCCTAGTCTTGATTAAGGAAAACCAAAACCTGTGGACTTCAGCATAGTGAGAGATGTGGTTCAATGCATGTTGGAGTTAAAGCTCCAAATTTGCCATCTGAGCCACAACAAAAGTGATTGAAAGGTCATCTGCAGCGTAGCAAGAAAATCTTCCAGCAGCACAAGGTGATACCGATGATGCTTATGGCAATGAGTATGACATTGAAGACAATTCCTTAGGGGAGGACCTCTTCTAAATTTTCTGGCAGTCTCTGTTTTAATTGCTTAAAAATTATAAGGCAAACTTTTGATAGTGCTTCCTTAGATTTTCTTTCTTCACCTTTAGGTAAAAGTAATGTTGCTCATAACTCTTCAGGTAGGATCTTAATGGGGGATCAGCAGAAAGCACCAGTCGTCAGATGGATACTGGGCTTGTGGATAAAGTCCACCTTCTGCAATACACACAGCTGCTGATGTCTATAACTCGTAACCATAGTCAAGCTTCAAACAAACAAAGCAAAGAATCCATAGAAAAGGCACGGCAGTAACACTACCAGCACACAAGTGCTGAACATCATAGAACAAAGAATGTCCATGGTGCAGGTATGAGACCCTAAGACTGTGAATATGGGCCTCCCAGGTAAAGGGTCAGTGGAAAACAAGACCAATGAAGCAGTACAAATCCATTACTTCTAGCAAATTCCATTTAAGCACAAGTTCGAGTCAGGATGGAGCCTGTGAATAGTGGTAAAAGTACACTACCCTAGTCTTGATTAAGGAAAACCAAAACCTGTGGACTTCAGCATAGTGAGAGATGTGGTTTAATGCATGTTGGAGTTAAAGCTCCAAAGTTGCCATCTGAGCCACAACAAAAGTGATTGAAAGGTCATCTGCAGCGTAGCAAGAAAATCTTCCAGCAGCACAAGGTGATACCGATGATGCTTATGGCAATGAGTATGACATTGAAGACAATTCCTTAGGGGAGGACCTCTTCTAAATTTTCTGGCAGTCTCTGTTTTAATTGCTTAAAAATTATAAGGCAAACTTTTGATAGTGCTTCCTTAGATTTTCCTTCTTCACCTTTAGGTAAAAGTAATGTTGCTCATAACTCTTCAATTTTTTATTCAACTTGATAGCCAAGATAGGGCTTAGGGTCCAAAATTCTTCAATTATGCAGGTAAATAAATCAGCCCAGAAAGTTGGTAGTACTAATCTTTTACCAATTGTTTCAAAGAGTATTAAAATTCATCCAATAATTTCACTTTCTCAATATTCTTTGATTTAAACAGCTTATTTACATGTTGTACTAATTTTAAAATAGAATTTAAAAAGAGAAGATATGCTAAATTCTTTTCATCACTGTACATTTCAAATACTAATTCTGAAGAGTAACACTTTTTTTCACTTTGTCTTGTTACTTGAAAGTGCATCTTCAATTCCAACCACTGATTCACAATCCTTTGAACAACTACTTGAATCAACAACCATCTAGTTTGACCTTTTGCAGGAATTTTCAAAGGTGTCAAACCATCATTTTTGGCTTTATATAAGTTATAGTATTGCTCTTGTCTAACACTTTAAAAACCAGTTATAACTCTCTGCAATAAGAAATTCAAAATTCCTTGGTAAGCATTCTGGTGCAGCTTGTCACATCACACTTCTCCATCTGAACAAGACTCAAATAGGTATGTTGAAACAACTTGTCACTGCTGTTACAATAATAAATCACTGAAACACCAATCATTTTTATCACAGAATGTCATTTGATTCATCAAGCAATAGACTGTATCTATTGCTACATATTTTTATCACAGAATCTCATTTGATTCATCAAGCAATAGACTGTATCTATTGCTACATATATCACACTTCAGATTTTCTTAAAAATGGGGACACAAAATATTATTTAGAATATTTGTACATTTGCTTTGATGCATTTTTACATCATCAAGAACTTTATAATCACTAATGTTGTTTTTCGAAATATCAATTAAATGATCACAATTTTTAATTGCACAGTGACAATTTAAAAACATGGCTATTGATCCTTCAATTTTTTTATAAGGTGTTGCTCTTAGTACATTTGAAACTATTAGTCAGTGGTGTAATATTTCTAGCAGATAATGCAGCTATATGCTTGTTACTTTTAATGTGATTTTAAAAATCTTGGTATTTTGCTCTCAAATTGCAGTTAAAATACTTACAGCTTTTATTAGTTCTCTAAAAGAGAGCTATCATTCAACCATTCTTTTCTAAATTTTTGTTCATAATTCTTGAATTTTGGCATATTGAAGGATTGAGCAAAAAACTACAAATTGAAACAGAATTCTTATATCACACATCAAGCTTTCACTGCCAATATATTTCCCAATACAAAAATAAAGTAGAAACAAAGAAACACTATTGTTACTCACAATGCAACTCGAGCTAGAGACTGTGAACACTAGTTAGCAGGTAGACTGGACAGTGGAAATCATTTATAAACATTTGAAAATGTTTCATTCATGCGGCAAAGTCGTTAGTTGTTTTGTTTACATACAATGGAAGCTCTAAAGTTAGAAGGAAATGATGTTCAGTCAGCACGCTTCAAATTGAACAAGAACTACATGTTTAAAATTTGTTGCATTCAACTCATTCTTGTTGTTTGAAACATTGCAAAAAACAAAACAAAAAACAAAACAACAAAACAATAAAAGACATCAAGAAACCTTACCTGGCTTTGTCCAGTTGGCTGTCTGGCTTTACTCTGGAAGGTTGTCTTACAGGAAGCTCCTGATTCTCATTGTATGATTGGGATATAATACTGATTTGGGTGTGTAGTTTTTCTTGTATTTATTTAATACATCAATCACTGTGTAATAAATACATTAGTGATTATTACTTTTGGGGAAGATAACTAGCAGCAATCCTGAGCAAGAATTTTTTTGGTGAGTGTTAACTTTGTCCTTAGTAAATTTCTGAGAGTATGGCTGTTTGTATAGATGGTGAGAGCATGCCGTTTGAAAGTAGTGTGTATGTGGGGTGTGATGCATGTGAAGTTGAAAGGAGAGTGAATGTAACTGAATGCCGTGTGTGTTTTCTGGAAGGAAAGGTTAGGAGGTTGAGTGGGGAATGTAAGAGGTTGAATGATTTGGTGTTTGAGGTGAGAAGAGATGCAAGTGTGCGATTGAAGGGTGAGATTAGTGCTAAGAGGGTGGAAGATAGGGCTAGGACTGGGAACAGTGTGGAAGTTGAGAGTGATGATGAATGGTGGGTGAAAATGGATAGGATAGATAAGTTAGGACAGATTAGGTGTTTGAAAAGGAAGCACATAGAACCTATTAGGTTGACTAACAGATTCAATGTCCTGATAGAGGAAGTGTGTGAAAGTGATTTGCCTGGTGTGATTGTGGATGAAAGCAGGATGGGTGGTAGTGTGACTGAGGTGCTAGTGATGGGTGACTCTCAGATTAGGTATTTAGATAGGAAGTTGAGTGATAGCAAGTGGAAGGGAATGAGAGTTTATCTGCCGGGTGCTGGTGTAAGTGATGTTTGTGAGAGGTATGATAGGCTGGTTTCTGGGTGTGAGAGGGATGCAGTTGTGATTACGCATGTGGGAGTGAATGATATAAAGAAAGTGGGTACATGTGAGTTACATGAGCAGTATAAAAAGTTAGTTGAAAGGATGAGTAAAAGATGGGTAAAAGGTGTTGTTTCTGGTGTGCTTCCGAGATTGGATGTGGGGGTAGAATGGTTGTCGCGTGCAATTGGTTTGAATAAATTTGTGAAAGGACTGTGTGAGGAGTTAGGATTGGTGTTTGTAGATGTCTGGGGTGGGTTTTACGGGAATAGGAGGTTGTATGCGATGGATGGGCTCCATCTTAGTCGGGCAGGTGTTGAGGTTCTATGGGGGAAGCTGGATAGTGTGATTAGGTCCTTACAGTGGGGAAACTAGAAGCTGTTAGAGGTAAGGGAATAACAGGAATAGAGGGCAGGTGTAGGAAATGGAAGGGATGCAGAGATAGAGGAATTGCTAGGGGGGAGGGCATACTGATGCGTTATAGGGAGACTAATGCACAAGTGAATGAGCAGATAACTAGGAATAGAAAAGCACGATGCAATGAAGATGGGAATAATAAAAAAACCTTAAAAATATACTACACAAATGGTCGGAGTATAAGGAATAAGATAGATCTCTTAAGAGCGTTAGCGAGTGAAGAGAATTTTGCGATAACAGAGTCATGGCTTGATTTTGCAGGTAATCACTTTAAACCTGAGGTTGAGATTGAGGGCTTTAACATGTTCCATACAGATAGGAATAGGAAGAGAGGAGGAGGGGTTATTATTTATATTAAGGATAATCTCCAGTGTTGTGTAAACAGTACAATTAAATTAGATGATAACACAGAGTCATTATGGCTAAATGTAAAGGAAGGTAAAAACAAGCTTGTCATAGGATTATTATACAGACCACCAAATCTTAGTAAGGAAGCTTCAAATCTTCTGTGGCAGGAGATAGAACGGGCATGTAGAAGTAAGCATGTGTGTATAATGGGCGATTTTAATTGCAGAAATATAGACTGGGAAGCTCTTGTGGGTGATCAGGAGGCTGAGGAATTTTTTAATGTTGTCCAGGATAATTTTCTGAGGCAGATTATTAACGAACCCACTAGAGGTAATAATATACTGGATTTAGTTCTGACAAATAGGGAAGAAGTTATTAAAGATACTGAGATTGGAGGAAATTTGGGTAATAGTGACCATTGTGAAATTAGATTCAAGATAAAATGGAATGGTATTGATAGTAGCATGAACAATGTTAAAATTTCTGACTTTAGAAGAGCAAATTATAATGGGCTAAGGACTTACCTGGAGGCAGTTGTACAGAAACCAGGCAATGAAATCAAATCAGGAATAGATTCAATGATATCAGTTAGTGGAGACAATAATCACCAGGAGGAAGAGATTACAATTGAAGAGGAGTATGAAAGAATAATTGAGCAATTAATTACAGGTCAGATCATTAACATTCCTTATAAGGAGATTAGGACTAAAAATAATGACCCAAAATGGATGACAGATAAAATTAAGCATTACATTGGCATTAAAAAGGGCATTTATAGGAAAATAAAAAATGGAGAGGATCACTTAAGGCAGAGATATAATGAACTAGCAAGAGATGTTAAAAAGTTAATTAGAGTAGCAAGGAGAAATTATGAAATTAAAAGTGGCAAATAGGGCAAAGGAAGATCCTAAAAGTTTTTATCAATTATACAAAACTAAGGTTAGAGATAAAATAGGCCCACTTATAGATTCCAATGGAGAATTAGTGAGTGATAGGGACTCAATGGCTGGAATGCTAAATGACTTTTTTCTCTCAGTATTTACACAGGAGGATACTCTAAATATACCTGAGGTGTCAATGATCTTTCGGTGTAATGATGAAGAGAAATTAAAGGATATCTTGATCACAAAGGAGATAGTGACAAAGGAAATTGATAAAATCAAAAGTAGTAAAGCACCCGGTCCTGATGAGGTCTTTCCTAGAATTTTGAAAGAATGTAAGGATGTGTTAAGTGAGCCCCTAGCATGCATCTTTAGAAAATCATTGGAGTGGCATTGTGCCAGTGGCATGGAAGAAAGCAAATGTGATACCTATATTTAAGAAAGGGGATAAAACAAATATGTCTAATTACAGACCAGTAAGTTTGACATCAGTGGTAGGGAAAATGATGGAATCTATTATAGCAAGGAATATTAGAGATCACTTGGATAAGCATAAGTTGATAAAAGAATCACAGCATGGCTTTAGTAAGGGTAAATCCTGTCTGACTAATTTACTGTCTTTTTATAGTAAGGTGTATGAAGCAGCAGATAATGATGAAAACTATGATATTTTATACTTGGACTTTAGTAAGGCTTTTGATCGAGTGCCACACTTACGGCTTCTGAGCAAAGTTAAAGCACACAGGATCGATCGCAGTATATTTAGGTGGCTTCAGTCATGGCTTGGTGACAGACAGCAAAGAGTTAAATCTGAGTGAGGGTGCGTTAGCAGTGGAGTTCCGCAAGGATCTGTTTTGGGTCCCTTGCTATTCTTAATTTATATTAATGATCTTGACATAGGTATAAGTAGTGACCTGAGTAAATTTGCTGATGATACTAAGCTAAGTAGGGCCATTAGGGCTGATTCTGATGCTGTTGTAATGCAGGAGGAATTGACCATTCTGTCCAATTGGGCCGAGAATTGGCAAATGAAGTTTAACATAGACAAATGTAGTGTACTTAGTATAGGTAGAAATAATCCATTGAATAGTTATAAATTAAATGGGAGAATTTTAGGGAGGACCGATTGTGAGAGGGACTTGGGTATTTTGGTAAGTTCAGACCTTCGTCCTAGAAAGCAATGCCTAAATGCTAAGAATAAAGCTAATAGGATATTGGGATTCATTAGGAGGAGTGTAAGCAATAAGAGTGCTGAAGTCATTCTAAAACTGTATCTGGCGCTAGTTAGACCTCATCTAGACTATGCAGTACAATTTTGGTCACCATATTATAGGAAGAATATAATAAAGGGGATCTGGGTAAGGTTCTTATACTTAGTGAACATGACAGGACACGTAGCAATGGGTTTAAGCTTGATAAGTATAGGTTTAGGAAGGAGATTGGGAGGAATTGGTTTACAAATCGTGTGGTAGATGAATGGAATAGGCTCACTAGACATGTGATAGAAGCCTCCTCTCTCGGTAGTTTTAAGAATAGATTACATAAATATATGGATGAAGCTGCTAGATAGGACTGACTTTTTTTTATGTACATATGTATATATTTTTCTAAGGAGTGGGGAGATTATATTTTGCGGCTGCATGAATGGACATAATCCTCTGGATGCATTTTATGTATATTGTAGATTAGATCTGATGAACTTCTGTTAAGGGTGACAATGTTGATGACTTTTCTCTGGTAAGAAATCTTTTGTGTGTTGACTGGAACAGGAGCTGCCAAGTGTAGGCCATGGATGGTCTTTTGCAGCCTCCTTCTTTTCTTATGTTCTAACTTAGAAAAAAACGGTAAACATGTAGACGAGCGGCCCAGCTGGAAAAAATTATTTTGGGTAAATATTATCATTCACCCGTGTCATTTCTGATGTCATACCCCACCCCCAACCCCTATTATAATTCGCAAAATGATTAAAAGCGCTGACATGATGTAGTTAAAGCATTCACCTATGTAAACGTCAGAACATTATAAGAATTAGGATTATATACTGGGGGGTGCTGTGCCCGCCAGACCCCCCCCCCCAATTTAATGAAACTCAGGATTATCGTAGTGCGGCCCACGCATCGTGTTTAACCCCCCACGAGTCGTCCCCTATAAATGTACTCCGAAAACATGAAACATTTGGGAACACAGACGAAATAGTACATCTTAGAAATAATCCATTGAGTAGTTATAAATTAAATGGGAGAATTTTAGGGAGGACCAATTGTGAGAGGGACTTGGGTATTTTGGTAAGTTCAGATCTTCGTTCTGAAAGCAATGCCTAAATGCTAAGAATAAAGCTAATAGGATATTGGGATTCATTAGGAGGAGTGTAAGCAATAAAAGTGCTGAAGTCATTCTAAAACTGTATCTGGCGCTAGTTAGGCCTCATCTAGACTATGCAGTACAATTTTGGTCACCAAATTATAGGAAGGATATTGATTTGCTTGAGTCTGTGCAGAGAAGGATGACAAAGATGATTGGTGGGCTAAGGAACTTATCTTATGGTGAAAGGCTCAGAAAACTAAATCTACATACATTGGAAAGGAGAAGAGTCAGAGGGGAATTGATTGAAGTCTTCAAATGGGTAAAAGGATATAATAAAGGGGATCTGGGTAAGGTTCTTATACTTAGTGAACATGACAGGACACGTAGCAATGGGTTATAGGTATCACATTGGCTTTCTTCCATGCCACTGGCACAATGCCACTCTCCAATGATTTTCTAAAGATGCATGCTAGGGGCTCACTTAACACATCCTTACATTCTTTCAAAATTCTAGGAAAGAGCTCATCAGGACCGGGTGCTTTACTACTTTTGATTTTATCAATTTCCTTTGTCACTATCTCCTTTGTGATCAAGATATCCTTTAATTTCTCTTCATCATTACCCCGAAAGATCATTGACACCTCAGGTATATTTAGAGTATCCTCCTGGGTAAATACTGAGAGAAAAAAGTCATTTAGCATTCCAGCCATTGAGTCCCTATCACTCACTAATTCTCCATTGGAATCTATAAGTGGGCCTATTTTATCTCTAACCTTAGTTTTGTATAATTGATAAAAACTTTTAGGATCTTCCTTTGCCCTATTTGCCACTTTAATTTCATAATTTCTCCTTGCTACTCTAACTAACTTTTTAACATCTCTTGTTAGTTCATTATATCTCTGCCTTAAGTGATCCTCTCCATTTTTTATTTTCCTATAAATGCCCTTTTTAATGCCAATATAATGCTTAATTTTATCTGTCATCCATTTTGGGTCATTATTTTTAGTCCTAATCTCCTTATAAGGAATGTTAATGATCTGACCTGTAATTAATTGCTCAATTATTCTTTCATACTCCTCTTCAATTGTAATCTCTTCCTCCTGGTGATTATTGTCTCCACTAACTGATATCATTGAATCTATTCCTGATTTGATTTCATTGCCTGGTTTCTGTACAACTGCCTCCAGGTAAGTCCTTAGCCCATTATAATTTGCTCTTCTAAAGTCAGGAATTTTAACATTGTTCATGCTACTATCAATACCATTCCATTTTATCTTGAATCTAATTTCACAATGGTCACTATTACCCAAATTTCCTCCAATCTCAGTATACTTAATAACTTCTTCCCTATTTGTCAGAACTAAATCCAGTATATTATTACCTCTAGTGGGTTCGTTAATAATCTGCCTCAGAAAATTATCTTGGACAACATTAAAAAATTCCTCAGCCTCCTGATCACCCACAAGAGCTTCCCAGTCTATATTTCTGTAATTAAAATCGCCCATTATACACACATGCTTACTTCTACATGCCCGTTCTATCTCCTGCCACAGAAGATTTGAAGCTTCCTTACTAAGATTTGGTGGTCTGTATAATAATCCTATGACAAGCTTGTTTTTACCTTCCTTTACATTTAGCCATAATGACTCTGTGTTATCATCTAATTTAATTGTACTGTTTACACAACACTGGAGATTATCTTTAATATAAATAATAACCCCTCCTCCTCTCTTCCTATTCCTATCTGTATGGAACATGTTAAAGCCCTCAATCTTAACCTCAGGTTTAAAGTGATTTCCTGCCAAATCAAGCCATGACTCTGTTATCGCAATTATATCAAAATTCTCTTCACTCGCTAACGCTCTTAAGAGATCTATCTTATTCCTTATACTCCGACCATTTGTGTAGTATATTTTTAAGGTTTTTTTATTATTCCCATCTTCATTGCATTGTGCTTTTCTATTCCTAGTTATCTGCTCATTCACTTGTGCATTAGTCCCCCTATAACGCATCAGTATGCCCTCTCCCTTAGCTATTCCTCTATCTCTGCATCCCTTCCAATTCCTACACCTGCCCTCTATTCCTGTTATTCCCTTACCTCTAACAGCTTCTAGTTTCCCACCCGTAAGGACCTAATCACACTATCCAGCTTCCCCCATAGAACCTCAACACCTGCCCGACTAAGATGGAGCCCATCCATCGCATACAACCTCCTATTCCCGTAAAACCCACCCCAGACATCTACAAACACCAATCCTAACTCCTCACACAGTCCTTTCACAAATTCATTCAAACCAATTGCACGCGACAACCATTCTACCCCCACATCCAATCTCAGAAGCACACCAGAAACAACACCTTTTACCCTGCTTTTACTCATCCTTTCAACTAACCTTTTATACTGCTCACGTAACTCACATGTACCCACCTTCTTTACATCATTCACTCCCACATGCGTAATCACAACTGCATCCCTCTCACACCCAGAAACCAGCCTATCATACCTCTCGCAAACATCACTTACACCAGCACCCAGCAGACAAACTCTCATTCCCTTCCACTTGCTATCACTCAACTTCCTATCTAAATACCTAATCTGAGAGTCACCCATCACTAGCACCTCAGTCATTCTCCTATTCTGTCTTGGCCTATCATTACCCTCCCTCCTGCTCTCAGTCACACTACCACCCATCCTGCTTTCATCCACAATCACACCAGGCAAATCACTTTCACACTCTTCCTCTCTCAGGACATTGAATCTGTTAGTCAACCTAACAGGTTCTATGTCCCTCTCATTCACACACCTAACCTGTATATATTTTTCTAAGGAGTAGGGAGATTATATTTTGCGGCTGCATGAATGGACATAATCCTCTGGATGCATTTTATGTATATTGTAGATTAGATCTCAGAAGCACACCAGAAACAACACCTTTTACCCTGCTTTTACTCATCCTTTCAACTAACCTTTTATACTGCTCACGTAACTCACATGTACCCACCTTCTTTACATCATTCACTCCCACATGCGTAATCACAACTGCATCCCTCTCACACCCAGAAACCAGCCTATCATACCTCTCGCAAACATCACTTACACCAGCACCCAGCAGACAAACTCTCATTCCCTTCCACTTGCTATCACTCAACTTCCTATCTAAATACCTAATCTGAGAGTCACCCATCACTAGCACCTCAGTCATTCTCCTATTCTGTCTTGGCCTATCATTACCCTCCCTCCTGCTCTCAGTCACACTACCACCCATCCTGCTTTCATCCACAATCACACCAGGCAAATCACTTTCACACTCTTCCTCTCTCAGGACATTGAATCTGTTAGTCAACCTAACAGGTTCTATGTCCCTCTCATTCACACACCTAACCTGTATATATTTTTCTAAGGAGTAGGGAGATTATATTTTGCGGCTGCATGAATGGACATAATCCTCTGGATGCATTTTATGTATATTGTAGATTAGATCTGACAAACTCCTGTAAAGGGTGACAATGTTGATGACTTTTCTCTGGTAAGAAATCTTTTGTGTGTTGACTGGAACAGGAGCTGCCAAGTGTAGGCCATGAATGGTCTTTTTCAGTCTGCTTCTTTTCTTATGTTCTTATCGGCTGGGCCGCTCGTCTACATATTTACCGAAAAAACTATAAAAGAGCAGAGGCGCAGATATTTGGAAATAATAAAGACAAAGTTACAAATCCCCAAAACAACAAAAAAATATAACACCGTGATTGGTCACATCTGAAGCTACCGTCTGACGTCATAAGATATATATTGTAGCCCAAAATTGTAGCCTACTAACAGCGCCACTTACCGTGTGCCCCGAATCTGAAGTATTACTGAAATCTGCACTATCTAAGAAGATATCTTTAATCTTAGTACTGGTACTAATACAATTTCTTGTACAACCAGTAAAAGTTATGGTAATTGTATAGACGATAGCCAGATGCGATTATTTTGAGCGTCGGCTCGTTGTTGGGTACGGCTCGCCGCGGGGATAACACTGCGATGACCCTGAGTTTTATGGAGATTTTTGTTTTTATACAGCCCTCCCAGACCCCCCCCAAAGGATTGAAACTCAAGGTCATCGCAGTGCTATCCCCGCGGCGAGCCGTACCCAACAACGAGCCGACGCTCAAAATAATCGCATCCGGGCATCGTCTACACAATTACCAAAGTAACATCATGATGTTGAATATCATTAAGTAAATTACTGGGTAAATATGTAGATTAGCGGCCCGGCC
Source organism: Ceratothoa steindachneri (assembly GCA_963969495.1). Classification (NCBI taxonomy): domain Eukaryota; kingdom Metazoa; phylum Arthropoda; class Malacostraca; order Isopoda; family Cymothoidae; genus Ceratothoa; species Ceratothoa steindachneri. Next base: position 37,899,242 of record OZ018320.1, read on the forward strand.
GGAAAAATAATTTATGTATATTATCGTTCACTCGTGTCAGAATATTCATGCGCGTTTGAGTCCTTTTCGAATTATTACTAGGTTCTTGTAACGGACGGATGTGCGATAGAAGCTCCCTACAAATTCCGTGTTTTGAATGATTTTTGTGAAACTTGAACACGATTTGTGAACAAAGAAAAGGAATTTAGTTATTGTTGAAGCGAATGTGATATAAACGGACAGTATTATTTCCCCACGAAGACCCAAATTTTTGCCCCCTTTAAAAAAAAACACCGCCACGGCGACGTTGAAACAAAAGGTAAACAAAGACTCAAGATGGCGGAAGGTGGACGCCGTCGCGCTAACGTGAGTACGCTTAAAACCGAATGTAATGGCAAAAGAAATGCCACAAATAATCAGAAGGACATGGATAAAGATAACACTATCCCTAAAGGGGAAGCATATAAGTGCGGTGAATGTGGTGAGTTGGTAAAAGAGAGTGACAAGGCCATAGAATGTGAAATATGTGTACTCTGGTTCCACACAAAATGCGCAAAAGTTTCTGACAGCCTGTACCAAGTATTAACAGATGAACCAGACGAATGCTACTGGTACTGCCAAAACTGCAAAAGGGGGGCGAAAAAGCTCTACCAGAGTATAGTAGCAATGACAGGTGAAATACAGAAGGTGAATGAGAAAATAAACCAAGTGAGCCAAGAACTAAGCGATGTGAAGATGAACCTAGGAGAGAAAGTGGGGGAACTGAGTGACAACATCTCTTTAGAAGCCAGAATTCTTCGACTAGAGGAAACACAGCAGTGCTTAGAGGTAAACCCGCAACAGACAGGGCTTGGGAGATTAACTGAAGAACAGCTAATTGAGCAAATAGTCAGCAAAACAACTGACACAGTAACAAAATCATTGACTGACAAAGTAGATCTGAAATTGAATGAGAAGGAAGACCAAGAAGCTAGGAAATTCAACCTTATCATACATAATCTACCTGAGACAAACTCGAAGGAGGGTGACATAAACAGGGTAACCAAACTTATTCAGGAAGAGTTTAAACTTAAGATCAACATCAATAATGCACAAAGGATGGGAAAGCCAAACTGTGAACGTGCCCGACTACTCAGGATAACAATGGCCAGCTTAAGTGAGAGGAAGCAGATATTGATCAAGGCCAAAGAATTACGTAATAGCTCGCACCCTATCCACAACCAGATTTATATACGTCCTGACCTAACCAAGAAACAATTGGAGGAGTCAAAAAACTTGAGGGAACAACTGAAGGACCAACGAGTAAAACAACCAAACAAAAGGTGGATAATAAGAAAGAGAAAAGTGGTGGAAACAAGCGAACAGAACTAAGAATATCCTATACCAATACAGATAACTCACTTATGAACAAATATGACGAGCTCTGTGCTTTAGTAAATGACAAGCAATATGATGTAATACTAATAACAGAAATTAAACCCAAACATGGGGAAGTGCCAGAGTTATCTGTTATGCAAATTCAGGGATACGATATATTCACCAGTGATTTATATGCAGAAAATACCAGAGGGACATGTATATATGTAAGATCTACACTTAATGCTAAACAGATCAAGCCACCAATGGACTCATTCCAGGACTGCACATGAGTAACTATACAGGGAAGTCACAACAACAACTTGCTTTTAGGGGTCATCTATAGATCTGGTTCGCCTCTACTTGCAACTACACGAGACACAGCGTTACATGATACTCTCAGGTGGGCAACTAACAAACGGAAAACTCATCTACTCATCACAGGAGATTTTAATCATCCGAGCATCACCTGGAACCCATCACCTCAAACGCCGAACATAGAAAATCCAGACAATCTTGCATCCAGATTCGTTGAATGTGTACGAGATATATATTTACATCAGCACGTCACCCAGCCAACCAGATATAGAAATGAGCAGACTCCAACATTGGATGATCTTGTGTTTAGTAATGAGCAAGAAATGATTGAACAACTAGTACATCATGAGCCACTAGGAGCAAGTGATCATGCCAGATTGGACTTCAAATTCATCTTCTGCACAACACCTCAGGAAAAGAAGAGGACAATATGGAACTATGAGCAGGCAGACTATGAAAAAATGAGAGAAGATCTAAGCATTGAATGGGACGAATTGCTTGCGGGCAAGTCGACACAAGAAGCCATTGATATACTACAATCAAGAATCATGAAGGCAGTGAGGGATCATATACCAACAAAAAATTTAAAGAGTAAGAACAAACCACTATGGATGAACAAGGATGCCTTCCGCAAAGCTAGGAGAAAGTACCAAGCATGGATAAGATATCTGAATACAAAGAGCAAACCTGACTGGAAAGCTTACACAGAAGCTAGAAATTCAGCTACACATGCATCAAGGCAGGCCCGTAGGGAATTTGAAAAAAAATTAGCAAAGGAGGCCAAGACCAATAACAAAGCCTTTTGGAACTATGTCAACAACCGCAGGAAAACTCGAACTGACGTAGGTGACCTTAAGGATACACATGGTAACTTTGTAAGTGACGATAAAGATAAAGCCGAAACACTAAATGAGCAATACTTTAAGACCTTTACACAAGAGGACAGAATTAACATTCCAGACTTTGAGCCTAAACCTCTCCAGTATGAGGCACTAGGAACAATAGAAATTACAGAGAACATGATTTTTAAGCAACTGAATTCACTTCGAACTGATAAATCTCCAGGAAACGACGACCTACACCCTAGAGTTCTTAGAGAAGTAGCAAAGGAAATAACCAAACCTCTGACAGCAATATTCCAATCCAGCATCACCAACTCCGAGCTTCCAGAACAGTGGAGGGAAGCGAACATCACTCCCATTTACAAGAAGGGAAATAAGGCTGACCCAGCCAACTATCGCCCAGTATCTCTAACCTCAATAATGTGCAAGATGCTAGAGAGAATTATCTCGGAGGCAATGATACAACATATCAAAGCCAATAATCTTAGATGTGTCCAACAACATGGTTTCTCTAAGGGAAAATCCACAGTAACAAATCTCTTAGAAGCGCTGGATATATGGACAGAGGCTCTCAGTCACTGCTTACCAGTGGATATCATTTTCCTAGACTATGCAAAAGCATTTGACACAGTCCCACATGAAAGACTACTTAGAAAAGTGAAGTCACTTGGTATCGTCGGTGACCTCCTGCAGTGGATCCATGGTTTTTTGATGGAGCGTAGGCAAAGAGTGGTGGTAAGTGGTACAGCATCATGTTGGAAACCAGTTACAAGTGGCGTACCACAGGGATCTGTGATGGGCCCCCTTCTCTTTATGATATTTGTCAGTGATATACCTGACAAACTACAAAACTTCATATCGCTCTTTGCAGATGACACAAAGATATATGCAGCTGTCCAAAACTGTGAAGGCAACTCCCATACTAACTGTTTACAGGCAGACTTGAAAATGCTACAAGAATGGTCAGTTAAAATGCAAATGAAGTTCCACCCTGATAAATGCAAAGTAATGCACATGGGAAATAGCAACCCCCAGCACAAGTACAAAATGACAAGAGATGATGGAACAGATCACACACTACAGAACACCACGGAAGAGAAGGACCTGGGAGTCCTTATTGATTGCAATCTAAGCTTTAGTAACCACGTCCAAGCTCAAGTCAACAAAGCCAACAAGATACTTGGGGCAATTAAGCATACATTCCAATATCTAGACAAAGATGCCTTCCTCCCCCTGTACAAGAGTCTTATTCGACCCCATCTGGAGTATGCATCAGTAATCTGGTCTCCAAAAACTAAAAGAGACAGAGATATGGTGGAGAGGGTACAGCGTAGAGCAACACGCATGGTTCACAGTATCTCTCATCTCTCCTATTCAGAGAGACTAAAAGCCCTTAATCTACCTACCCTGTACTTTAGAAGACAGAGGTCAGATGTTATGCAACTATATAAGATTTCACATGGACATGACGAACTGCAAATAGGAAACCACTGTAAGCTGTGCGACAGGTCAATGTTTGCTCCGGGTCTCTTGACTAACACAAGAGGACACTGCTTTAAGTACCAAGTGCAGAGCTCGTCTGGTCCAAGAGCCAATTTCTTCCCGACAAGAGTTACTTCAATATGGAACAAACTCTCAACAGAAACTGTAACCAGCAAAACTGTAAATATCTTTAAGTCAAGATTAGAAAAAGAATGGAAAAACCACAAAGACCTACACAGTTATATATTCACATATTGAAAAATCCGTTCTGCATACATCAACTAAAAACAACAGTACGGTCTCATTACCCAAGAGGGTACCTATCGACCGGGATTCAAGGTAAAAAATAAACAATTAGGATTATATACTGGGGGGCTATGCCCCCCAATTTATTGAAACTCAGGATCATCGTAGTGTAGTCCCCTATTGTGTTTACCCCCACACGAGCCGTCAACTCAAATGTACTCCAAAACCGTGAAACATTTTGGTACATGGATGAAATAGTACGTCCCATCATTCACGCCGATAATCTACATATTTACCACTGTTTTTAAGGCCAATGCTGAATTGAAGAGGTTTGTTATTAAATTTATCATTTTCTTTTACAGGTGCTATTAATTATTTAAATGCAAGGTTTATATTATCAGGGAGGGGACCCATTGGGGGTCATCCTCCATTTCAAAAGACCTACAGGAAATCAGTAGGCCTGTATAAGCTCCCAATTATAAGTACAGCAAACCTTAATTACTACAAATATATATATATAGAAAGATTTAGTTAATGAAATGTTAGTTATCCGGAACTAAACAGACGTCAACACCATCTATTGACAACAACCGTTGTGTGTTCATTGTGGGTTTTGTGTTAGATGTGTGTAGTAGTGTGAGAAGGACGTGTTACTTGTTTTTTTTTTTAAACTTCTTTCTCTTTTCTTTTGGGAGGCCCCCCGCCCCGCCGATAACGACTCTAAGAAGTGACTCGGATGTGGTGATGAATGATAAGTAGATAAGGACCTGATGGGCTCCTCAGAGGGTGCAAAAACATGCAAAAGTCTCCTATCACAAAACTCTTTTATACAATAGGACTTTCTATTTCAGCGTTGATAGAAAACACAAAATCATAGCAAGGGTCATTGGGCATATCTTTGCCCAATGAGTGAGCACTAACTACTGGACCGACTCTAAGCTAGGAAACACATCTTCTTTAATTGTGTTTTTTTTTATTGTTATTAACTCATTCAGACCCGTTTATGTTTATGTGTGTTAGGTGCTGTTATTAAACCTTTCAAACCCATTTATGTTTATATTTCTTTTTAAAGCCATACTGGAATTCTGCTATTCAGAAAAAAAGTTATGTAATAATATAGGATATATATAAAACCGCCTTTAAACCGTTGTGATCAAATGAACATTATAAGATGCATATCTAAAATACAGGTAAATCTCAAAAATAATGATTAAATTCATTATTATAGCTTAGATAACGCCCTAAAACTCCAATTCTTAGGTTTATGATGTGTGTGTCTGTGGAGGTGGGGGCGAATCTGAGAGAGTTAGTGCTCACTCCTGTTTGAGTTACGGCTGTCCAGCGACGCGGGAAGCGCGTTCGAAACTCGAAACTCCCCCCACCCTCAAAAAAATAAATAATTCTGGATCCGCCACTGTATGCGTTCGGGAATTTTGGAGTATCGAAAGAGCATCAAAAGAATATTTTGGGGACCTGAGAAGGTTATCATGCGAACCTATACTGCCAGCCATATAGCATTATGTGGGTGGGATTTGATGGATACGGATGACCTTTGATAGGCCCTTGTGGCTTTTGTCATCCGTGAAATTATGTTATGTTATTATTATTATTATTATTAAAGTTCCAAGCCACAACCCCAACTGGAAGAGCAAATAGCTATAAGCCCAAGGGCCCCAGCGGGGAAAGAAACCTGGTATGGAAAAAACGAAACAAAGATTAAGAAAAACATAATAAATAAATAGAAAATCAAAAAAAAAAAAAAAAAAAAAAAAAAAAAAATTAAATGCTATAATGTTAAAAATATTATAATATTATATATGTGTGGATAATGAATAAAATATTAAAGTTATAAGTTTCTGTTAATTAAAAATGTATTAGCACCCACTTTAAATTTCTGAAGTTCCAAGGACTCAACAACAACAGTAGGAAGTTCATTCCACATTTTAGTTGTGTTAGGAATGAAACTTCTTGAAAACTGTGTTGTGTTGAATCTCATAGGCGTAAAGGCCCTACTATTGGCATTTAGTACACCTCTGGTAACTCGTTGAGGGGCATATAAATTGGGCAGATCGTGATGCAGTGGATGATCTGCATTGTTAAAAATTTTATATAAGATGCATAAGGAGCTTATTGCTCGCCTGTGCCACAGATCAACTTTGAGGTCAGGAATTAAAAATTTTATTGCTCTCAAATTTTTATCTAATAAATTAAGATAAGAGTTGGCTGCCGAACTCCAAACAGGGGCGCAATATTCAAAACACGGAAGAATAAAAGCATTAAAACAATTTTTAAGAACAGTCTGCTCTCCAAATACTTTGTAAGATTTCCTCAAAATGCCAATTTTTTGAGCAATAGAGGAGGAAATAGATCGAATGTGATTCTCAAAAGTAAACCTAGAGTCAAGCATAACTCCAAGCAACTTAAAAGAATCACATATGGAGATGGGAATGTTATTTATTAAAAGATCTGGATGGGGAGGATCTAGTGTTCTGGATCTGCTAACAATCATACTCTGGGTTTTCTTTGCATTTAACTTCATGCCCCATGAAGTGCACCAAACATTTATCTTAGCCAGATCTCTATTTAAAGACTCTGCAACCGATGCTCTCAACTCAGGAGATGGGACTGGGGCTATTAGAGTAGCATCATCAGCATAGGCTATAAGTCTATTTTCCAGTCCAAACCACATATCATGGGTATATAAAATAAACAGTAGAGGACCAAGAACACTGCCTTGTGGTACACCAGATAGCACCTCTCTCTCATCACTAAAATTATTGTCAACATAAACCTTTTGATGTCGATTTGTTAAAAATTGTTCAATAATATTTAAAAATACACCACCTACTCCCAACTGCTTCAACTTAAATATCAGGGCCTTATGATTGACACGGTCAAATGCGGCACTGAAATCCAGGCCAACTAAGCGAACTTCTTGACCAGAGTCTAATGATTTTTGGACAATGGTGGAGACTGTGAGAAGTGCATCACAAGTGCTCAGACCCTTACGAAATCCAAACTGTAAAAAGGGAAACAGACGATTAAGCTCGGCAAATGTACTTAAACGTTTAGCTAGTAAACGTTCAAAAATCTTAGATAGAACAGGAGTTATAGAAATGGGCCTATATTCAGTAGGGTTAAAACTACCACTTGCACTTTTACATAGTGGAGTGATGTTACCAATTCTCCAACATTCGCAAAAACTACCACTCCTCGCCAGCTTCCGAAGAATAACGGAAAGCTTGGGAGCCAAATACTCTGCAGTTTTCTTAAAGAATAAAGGGAATATACCATTTGGGTCAGTACCACCATAAGCATCCAGATCAAGAAGTAACTGTTTTACTTCACTTGAACGGAAAGCAATCTTGTTTAACCTTGGTTCAGGGAAACAAGTGTCAGGTAGAGTTAGATTCTCATTACTTTGTTTATTATCAAAAACATCAGCCAACAGTGTTGCCTTTTCTTCAGGACTAAGGGTAATGGAACCATCAGGTTTAAGAAGGGGTGGCATAGATGAATCATTCCCAAAAAGAGCAGACTTGAGAGTGGTCCAGAATTTGTGGGAATTTGCTGTGCGCTGAAGAGTTCCCTTTGTGGTAGTATTGAATTCAACTTCAGCATTATTATATACCCTCTGAGCTGCTGTTCTGTAGTGCACATAATTATCCCATAGAAAGGCAGATCTACTCCCCTTCCACAGGTTGTAGGCTTCTTGTTTCTGCATATGAGCCCTCTTACAGTCATCATTAAACCAGGCTTTGTCCTTAGTGCGATATCTGATCATACGGAATGGAACATGTCTATCAATAATTGAAACAATTTTATCATTCAAAATACGAACTGCTTCAACCTCCTTATATATTAGTGGCCAGTTGATCCGGGAGATATCATTTAATATATTGCACCAGTCTACTTGAGATTTGATGAATACTTTGCTTGTATGAGCTATATTAGGAATAGATTGCTCAATACAGATAGTTATAGAAATTGCACAGTGGTCAGAAGTTCCCACAGGAGGATCAACAGCACTTGTAACGACTCCAGGGGAATCAGTGAAAACCAAGTCAAGGCAGTTCCCAGATGAATGGGTAGGCTCCCTAATGACTTGCTCACAACCCGACTCACACGCAAAATCATAAGCCCTGATACCATGACAGTCAGTAGGGGAGACAGAAGACAGCCATTGCCTATGATGAGCATTGAGGTCTCCCATAAATACAAAGCAGGCTTTCCGGTCATTTTCCTGTACCTTGGCCATGGCAAGGAGCAGACAATCAAAAATAGTATCATCTAAGTCTGGATTGTTATAGTAATGCCCTCTGGGCATTCCTATAATAAAATCCTCCTGAGAAACTTATATATATATATATATATATATATATATATATATATATATATATATATATATATATATATATATATATATATATATATATATATATTATGTATAAAATTCAAACCATTCATTTATTTTAATTAACTTTTGTCAATTCAATTATTTTAGGCATAACTTTTTGCAATTCATTTATTTTATGTAACCTTTAATAATTCAATTATCCCATGACGTGAAACTGATTTCATTTAACGCACTGGTACAAACAACATCTCTTAGAATTTCACGCACATACAAACACACGCATTTCACCGCCTGTGAAATAACGCGAATGAACTCTCTCATTTGTGTTCGCGTCACCATCCATTCGTGCTCTACTTTCCTCCGAATCAAGGTGAGTTATAAATCCTTTCACACAATTCTCTGCAAACTGCCATACGAGAGTAGGTCCTAATTCTCGTTACTTAACATAACATAACATAATTTCACGGATGACAAAAGACACAAGGGCCAATCAAAGGTCATCCGTATCCATCAAATCCCACCCACATAATGCATCCATAGGATTTTGTCAAATCATGCATCTACAATATACAATTTAACAATCCATAGGAATGTCCAACCATGCATCTACGATATATAATTTAAAGCCTCCATAGGAATCTGTCAAAAACAAAATCAAAGTCCCCCAAAATATACAATAAAAAGAAACTGCATCCACAGGAATGAGTCAAGAAACATATCCACATACCAAAAAGTAAGAAATTAACCCTCCATCCCCATATAATCATCCAATCTGCGCTTGAAAACATTCAAGTTTGGGTTGTCTACAGTCACAGGTGGCAAACTATTCCAATAATCCACCACTCTGTTAGTGAAAAATATTTTCTAACATTCAGTCTGCACCTCTGTTTTTTTTTTATCTGTAAGTGGTGGCCTCTAGTTCTTTTACTACCTTCTAACTCAAATAACTTGCTGAAATCCAATTTATCCATCCCCGAAAAGATTTTAAAAAGCTAAATCACATCTCCCCTCACATACCTTCTTTCAAATGAAAACATATTTAATACCCTCAGCCTATCTTCATATTCAAGGTGCTTCAGGGATGGTATTATTTTTGTTGCCCTCCTTTGTACTGACTCTAATAAGTTTATATCATGTCTAAAATATGGTAACCATGCCTGTATACAGTACTCTAAATGTGGCCTGACATAAGAGTTGTATAGTTTAAGGATGACCTCCTTACTCTTGTAGCTAGCATTTCTTTTAATATAACCTAGCACCCTATTTGCTCTATTTTTTGCCTCAATAGAGTGCTTTGAAAATTTCAGTGACCTGTCTACTACTACTCCTAAGTCCTTCTCTTCTTCAATTGAATTAAGCTAATACCCATCCATCTTATAGCTAAATTCCCTATTATCTCTCCTCATGTTAATAACTTTGCATTTATTAAGGTTAAAAGTCATCTGCCACTTCTGAGCCCAAACTAACAACATATTTAAGTCACCATGCACTTTAAAGCTACCCTCAACCTCTTTGACTACAGCTGCAAATTTAGTGTCATCAGCAAAAATTGACACTTTGCTATTTACACCTTGCCCAAGATCATTTACATAGATTATAAATAATAAAGGGCCTAAAACTGATCCCTGAGGTACGCTACTAATAACATTCCTCTACTCTGACCTCACTATATTCAGTACAACTCTCTATTTCCTATTTTTCAGCCATTCAGTTATCCAATTTAAAAACTTCTCACATATCCCATGCATCTTTAATTTATGAACTAGTCTTCTATATGGAAACTTATCAAAAGCTTTGCTGAAATCTAAGTAGATCACATCAACTTTCTCACCCCTATCTAATTCTTTAGTTACATAATCCATAAAATCGAGTAAATTAGTTAAACACGATCTACCTTTTCTAAAACCATGCTGAGCATCATTAATTAACCTGCTACTCTCTAGATGATCAGAAATTCCCTTCTAAACCATCTTCTCAAGAATTTTACAGACTATAGAAGTTAAGCTTACCGGTCTAAAGTTATTTTGGTCCTTTTTGCTTCCCTTTTAAAAAATTAGCACTACATTTGCCAATTTCCAATCATTTGGTATTCCTCCCGACTCGAGTGATCTAATAAATACCTTCTCAAGAGCTACTGCAATACTTTCTACACCTTCTTTGAGTATCCTAGAATGAATGTTGTCAGGGCCAGATGCCTTACTAGTATTTAACTGAATTATAAGCCCTTTAATTTCTTCTCTGTCTATATTAATAGAATTTATCCCTACTTCCCTTGACCTAGAATTATCATCAATTAATCTAACTGGTTTCTCTTCTGTGAATACAGAAGCAAAATGATCATTAAGGACCTCTACTATTTCCTTATCAGATTCTTTCAAAAACCCCTTCATATTTAATAGGCCCTATTTTATCACTGTTAGATTTATTATTGATTCTATAATAGCTAAAGTATTTTATAGGATCTTTATTATTATTTTTAGCTAAATTAATTTCTGCTGTCCTTTTGGTCTTCTTAATAATCTTATTTAGTTCATTTCTGGTTGACATATAATGGTTTAAATTATCTAAACTACTCTCACTTTGTAATCTCTGGTATGCCTTGTTTTTCTCTGAAACTTTATTAGCTATTTCTTGATTCCACCATAATGGTTTCCTACATTTCTTCCTAATAGACTTCATTGGAATACACTCTTCCTGAACCATGTTTAATATAGTCTTAAAAATATCCCACATCTCATAAGTATTCTTTCCATGGAATTCTATATCCCACCTAATCTGATTTAGCATGCTGCGTATTTTATCGTAATCTCCCCTATAAAATTTTTGAATTTTTGTGGAGTTTGTCGCTGTTCTACCCTTAACTATTTGCAAATTAAACCGAACCATCTGATGATCACTGTTTCCCAATGATTCCCCTACACTCAATCCTTGAACTAAGTGATCATCATTTGAAAGAATCAGATCTAAATATTGGCACCCCTTGTTGGCTTATTAACAAATTGGGTCAAAAAGTTATCCCCAAAACACTCCATAAATTTACAACTTGCTCTATCTCTTCCTATCATATGTTCCCAGTCTACAGAAGTTAAATTAAAGTCACCAAGAATAACTGTATCTTCTTTGCATCCTTTACTTATTTTCCTAATCATTAACTAACCGAACAATCAGTCTGTCCTGGTGGTCTATAAAAAGCTCCCAAGTGTATTTTCCTATTTTTAACCAACCTTAATATCTATCCATAATGATTCACCTTCTCCTTGCTTTATAGAGTTATTTAGATTTGAAGAAATGCTATTTCTGATATAAATAATCAACCCACCACCAGTCCTATCTCTTCTTTAACTAATGCACATAGTATAACCTTCTAGTTCGAATTCACTTACATTATCATTAAATATATTTTCATTAACCCATGATTCAACTATACATATTATATCTATATCTTCATGAATGATATAACTAAATAATTCTCCCTCTTATTTCTAAGACTACGAGCATTTGTGTAAAGACAACTCAGCCCACCTATCCCTGAAGCACCTGAGGGCCTATCTCCTCTGCATCTCCTTTCTCTCCTTCCCCGACCCTGTACTCTTGTATTTCCCTGACCACTATCACTACTCAAGTAATTTAACCCTAAAGCACTTCCATTAGCCTGCCTACCTTCTACAAATCTATGTTTCCTTCCTTTCCCTGCCTCACTTTGAGCCATAAAATTTCCCTGACCACTATCAAAGCCTAGTTTCCCGCCTCTCAAGACTTAATAACAGTATCTAATTTCCGCCACAAAACCTCAACCCCATCTCGGCTCAGATGGAGTCCATCCATCGCATCAAACCCTTATTCCCATAAAACCCACTACAAACATCTAAAAACACCAATCTTGACTCCTGGCACAAACCTTTCACATATTCATTCAACCCCATTGCACGAGACAACCATTTCATCCCCACATCCATTCTCGGAAGCACACCTGAAACAACGCGTTTTACTCTACTTTCACACATCCCTTCAATCAGCCTTTTATACCGCTGTCGTAACTTATAAGTACCCACCTTCTTTACATCGTTTACTCCGACATGTATAATCACAACTGCTTCCCTCTCACACCCAGACACCAACCTATCATACGTCTCACAGACATCATTTACACTAGCACCCGGCAGACAAACTCTCACTCCCTTCCATTGACTTTCACTCAACTTCCTATCTAAATATCTAATCTGAGAGTCACCCATCACAATCACCTCAGTCATTTTCCTATTCTCTCTAGGCCTAGTATTACCCTCCCTCCTGCTCTCACTCATTCGACCTTCTATTCTACTTTCAGGCTCGGCCACACCAGACAAATCTCTTTCAAATTCTTCCTCTCTCAGGGCATCAAATCTGTTAGTTAGCTTAACAGGTTCCATGTCCCTCTCATTCACACACCTAACCTGTCCTAACTTATCTATTCTGTTCACTTTCACCCACCACTCATCATCACTTGGTGCTTTCTATCCAGTCCCTGTTCTAGGCATAACTTCCTCCCTCCTGTTCCCAATCTGACTCTTCAAACGTACACTTGTATCTCTTCTCACTTCAGACACTAAATCGTTCAGTCTCAAACATTCCGCACGTAATCGACTCACCTCCTCAGTCAAAGCACATACACGGCACTCAGACACATCCACTCTCCTCTCTACACCACAGACATCGGACACTTTCTCACCAAAACAAAATAACCACAATTTATACAAAATAACCACAATTTAACTTCGTTATATTAACCAAATATACGATCTAATAACTTAATATTTATGTTTACTATGTCAGACACCAAAGTATAGCAAATAATCAAAATATTTCGAGAGCTCTACGAAATACGTGCTACCTGTTCGAAGGTCAGTCGAAGACTGACCTTCGAACAGTCCATCATAGTTACTTTACCACATCTTACTTTACCACATCATAATTACCACACATAGTTACCACATCTTAGTTACTTTACTTACCTTACATTCATTCTAATTTTCATAACCTCCATACATTACATTACGTTGTATTCTTAATTCAATTCTCTCATTGTGCATGCGTTGATTTTGTAAACATTAAATTTTGTTTATTTTCTGTTTTTCTTATAAACCTAGTTCAGAAGTTTTCTAAATTCATTTCACGTCAGTCGTTAGGCCTAAATATTACCAGACGACTATACCATCCAAATTCAACAAATTTATGGTAATGGTTTTCAATTGGCTATCTAGGCTGATATATTAACTAAAATAAATCTCACTAATAACCAAATACCATAGCCCCCTGTATCAATTTACTTACCCCTTCAACAGAGAAGTGTGCGAGGAACCGAAAGGAGAAGGGTTCTTTGTTGTCAGGACGGAGCTAATCTGGAGGACAGGTAAGGTGGAGTTATGGTGTTTACGATTTTTAATGTGAGAAGGACATTAAAAATAATTGAAATTTTAATGGGCAGCCAGTGCAGTTCACGGAACAGGGGAGTCGCAAGAGAGAACCATCCGCAACCTACCACAAATTACAAGATATAGGGGCCTCCTTGAAGACCCTACTCGCCACCTTCCCGATGAGTTGGCAATGATTGTAATTGCCAGGCCCTCCTCACGAAGAAAGTTTCAAACATCTCGCAGGAGTGCCAATGGAGCCTATGCTGAAGTTTGTTGGTATCAACAAGGCAGGTTACTTACGTATACTAGTCAAACCCAATATATTCAATCAGAAGCGCTGCTTCATCTGCCATATCTTTAGTCTTCCTGGGCACTGCCTGTCACCACCACCCTCGAGCATACGTCGATTGCATGCAGGACTACCATATTCATTGCTGCGACTATCATCGCCGCTGAACCAAGTGTGGAGAGTCCCATAGTGCATCATCTTCAAAATGTCGTCTATTTCTTTATAAAAAAAAGAAGTCTTAGCTGTCTGTGATTCTGATAAGGTGGTTATGAGGGAGGCCGGTTGACTGGTCCGAGAAAAATTCGTCTCCTTTAGTGTCAGGTTTTCCTATGTCCGACCCATGGCAGCGGACAATCGTTTATCTCCACGTGTTCCGTCAGCTTCCAGAAATTTTGCACCCCCACCCTCTGGTGTATCACCTTCGTCTCCTACGCCGACTCAGTTTGGTTTTCTAGTATACCCCCTTCTTCTCCCCGCGTAGGCCAAGTATGTCCAATCTCTAGATACCACTTCAGAGACTCTGGATGCCATTCAGTCCTATATTGAATCCACCGAGGCACTCCGCGATGCTATTCATTACTGGCGACTCCTTTCCCAAGCGTAAGGCCTCACCCTACTGTTTCCCCCCGTCTAGGAAGCGAACATTCAATAAAGGCGTGCAATCTTCCTATCTAGAACCTCTTCATGTATCCACCTCGGTTGGGGTTCAACCTATCCCTTCCTCCTGCCCCCCTTTCCCTGTTCCTTCGAAACCTCCTATAACTTCCAACTTCCCATCTGGCGGAGGCTGTGTACCCTTCGCCCGTAATGATGTACTTCCCACTCGCCGAAGGTAACGATGCCTCCAAATCTTGTTTATAATTACTATTTTCTCCAGGGTCGCGACCATACACCATCTACCTTTCCCGTTACCCATGTTCCTTCGAAACTCTCCGTAAATGCGATTACAGACCTTCTTTCAGACGTGTTGTACACCCTCCATCCTGACTTTGGTTTGTAGAAACAAACTTAGTTCTTGCAATATTATCCCACGTCCCTACAATTTGGGGTTGCCTCGCATTTCTAAGGCTCCTTCTCAGATGCTCCTGTTGTGCTCGTATCGTGCGGCACCTGTTCGCTAGGGCTCATCCGTATTACGTACTATTTCAACCGTGCTCTCTCATCGGTCTGAGTGATGGCAGCAATTCTTCAATGGAACTGTCAGGGATTTTTGCCAAATAAGAAGAATTCTCCTCTTAATTATCTGGCGTCAGGTTCTCTTTGCAGGAAACCAAACTTGGAAACTGTCCTTTCCCCATTAAAAAAACCCCTCTCTAACACGCCCTGTCATATGGTGGTTTTATTCCTCCCTGGTGAGGAGTACCTACTTTTGCAGGCCTTCAGCTCTGCGGAACTATTCTTCAAGCAATCGCAGCTTGTGTTCATCTTACAGCAATGCCATCTGGGTATTCCTATAATAAAAACTTCCTGAGAAACTTAAATATATATATATATATATATATATATATATATATATATATATATATATATATATATATATATATATATATATATATCATCAATTATTATGTATAAAATTGAATTATTTTTACTTAACTTGTCAATTCAATCATTCAATTAATTTATCCATAACTTTTTGCAATTCAATTATTTTATGTAACCTTCAATAATTCAAATATCCTGTGACGAAAAACTAAATTCATTTAATGTACTTTTGATTCAAACAACATCTCTTAAAATTTTACGCACACACAAACACACGCTTTCAGCTCAACCAAATTGAACACTATTCTTTCCCATTCGACTCTCGCCATTCTCCGCATAAAGGTGGGTAATCATTCCTTCTACAATTAGTCGTTTACCTCCAAACAAATCATACTTAGTTTAATTCCACATCCTCTCACAATTCTCTGCAAACGGCCATACGAGAGTAGGTCATAATTCTATTTACTTCTCGTATTGCAGCCTCCAATGGATAGTCCATCGTAGTCATCTTTTATTTCATATTATTTCATTTTTATTTCACTTACTTCAATTCACCTCACATTGTATTTTGTTACTTTAAATCATATTTTACCATATCTTACGTTGTATACCTAATCCAATTTATCTCATTGTGCATTCGTTGATTCTATGAATATATTTATATTTGTTTAATTGTTTTTCTTAAAACCTAGTTCAGAAGTTCAAATTTATTTCGCTTTAATCCTAGGACTAAACATTAGCAGACTACTTTCATCAAACAAATTTATAGTAATGGTTTTCGAAACGCTATTCAGGCTGATAATTAACTAAAAATAAATTTGTTAATAACCAAATACTATAATCTTACGGATATATTTTATACTTTTTTCTCGATTTATACTATAGCGTAAGAGAAGTGCAGACGAGCGGCTTAAAAGCTTCGTTTAAACGAGTCTTTTTTGAGACTCAGGATGGCCGAGTGGATTCGCTACTGGCTAACAGTGGTCCAGCGACGCGGGAAGCTGTTCACAACTCCCCTACGCTATTATTTTTTCTTTGACGCTTTTCCTACTCTCTTCTATCTACAATGGTGTTCAGACCCGGGAGGGGAAGCGTTAGCCCTCGGATAACATTTCCAAACGGGTTCTCTTTATTTCTTCAAAATACGCTCCGCTTCTAGGAGGAGAGTTGTATAGCGTACGAGAAGTGCAGATGAGCTGCTTAAAAACTTCGTTTAAATGAATTTTTTTGAGATTCGCCGCTGGCTAACAGTGGTCTAGCGACTGTGAAGCTGTTCGCAACTCGCCTACGCTATTATTATTTCTTTTCCCCATTTCCTACTCTCCTCTATCTATAATTATGGTATTTGGTTATTAATGGGATTTATTTTTGTTTAATAAATCAGCTTAAATACCTATTAGAAAACCATTAGCATAAATTTTGAGTTTAAATGGAATCTTTGTCTGCTAATGGTTAGGCCTACGACTAAAGTGAAATAAATTTTGAACTTTTGAACTAGGTTTGTAAGAAAAACAATTAAACAAATATCAATATATTCACATAATTAACAAATGCACAATTAGAATTGAATTAGGAATACAATGTAAGATGCGGTAAAGTAAATATAATAAAGTAACGAATATATGAGAGGAATATATTGTAAGGTAATATGTGGAGTGAAAGTGAAAACGAAAGAGACTATGATGGACTGAATTGGGGTCTGCAATGCGACAATTAAGTAGAATTAGGACCTACTCTCGAATGGCAGTTTGAAGAGAATAAGTGTGAGAAAATTTATGACTGACCTTGACTAAAAGTAAAGTTGAATCGGAATGGATGGTGAAGCGAACACAAATGAGAAAGAGAATTCGTATTATTTCAAAAGGGGTGAAATGCGTATGTTGGTTTGTACGTGAAATTCTATGAGATGTTGTTTGAACCAGTACGTTAAATGAAATCAGTTTTTCGTCACAGAATATTTGAATTATTAAACATTACTTAAAATAATTGTATTGCAAAAAAGTTATACATAAACTAATTGAATGATTGTATTGACAAAAAGTTAATTAAAATGAATGAATAAATGATTTTCTTATTAAGTTATACATAATTTGCATGAATGATTTAATCGACAAAAGTTAAGTAAAAGAATTGAATGATATGAATTTTATACATATTAAATGATAATATATATATATATTTCAGTTTCTCATGAGGATTTTATTATAGGAATGCCCAGAGGGCATTGCTATACAATAACACCCCCTCCCCCTGATGAGCCCCCTTCAAGGGGTAAGATTTTAAATCTTTGATCTCATCTTCCAACTCAGTTTCTAGTTTCAGGTCACTTTAATGCAAGTTCTCCCCTATGGGCCGATAGAGTGATCGACCGTCAAGGCGGTCCGTCTCCTTGAATTTCTTTTATCTATTAATCCTTTAGCTCTCTCAACTCTAGTCATAAGAACATAAAAAAAGTGCAAAAGGCTAATCAATAACATATACAAGGGAGCTAGTGTTACGTCCTATCACATTCAAAACTGAGTCTTTCAGTTGTGTGGATCTACTCGTATCTATTGGCTCAAGCACGGTTCCGTCGGAAACCAACCGCTCCGGACCCTGCGCCGAATTGCTGCAATTTGCCTTATCGCGACTTGTATTCCGTTATTAGGGACTACATTCGATAACTCTAGCAGTCAGAATCGGATAGCTGCATCGATAACAAGCCCATTCTGTTAAGCCTTCGGCTTTACCGTGGTCTATCAGTTTCCAACCTTGTCCAAGCTCCGAGGTGTCCCTTGTCGCCTGCGAATCGGCCACACACGTCTCGCACATAACATTTAATCAGTGCATAATTGTTTGGTTTTCTGTCAGCCCCTCTCTTCCCTTCGTCTGGAATTCTTATCATTTATTTTACGCGTCCCATGTGACGATCTACTGTTTATACTTTACTGAGGGCCATTTTTTTACCACTACTTTTTCTTTCAGATTTTTATCCCGTTAGGGTGTTTTATCTCCTTTTTTTATTAGTTATGCTCTGCCGGGGCATGTCATTTGTTCATTTTCCCAGGGCCCTCTTTTTAAACTTTATCGTTTTTATTTAACTTTACTACTTTCTGTATTTTAAAGCTTCGTGCAATATATTCCTTGTCACTCAAGAGTATCAGTGGCGGATCCAGGATAATAATTGAGGGGGGGGGGGACTAACCTGAATTCCTCCCTCTGAAAAGTCTGAAAAAGGACATTAAACATTAACAATGGTTATCTTACAGAGCATTGATAATATATGACCGCACATCACACAGAGGGAACACTAATTCTATCAGACTCGATTTTTTTCGCCCCCCACACATCATAAAATTGACAATTGTAGTTTTTGGACGTCAGCTAAAGTATAATACTGAATTTAATAATTATTTTTGAGATTTACCTGTACTTTATACATGTATCATATAAGATACATTTGATCGCAACGGTTTAAAAACTGTTTTTATAGATATTCTATATAATTACATAACTCTTTCTGAATAGCAGAATACAAATATGGCTTAAAAAAATATAAACTTAAACGGGTCAGAAATTTGGGGGAGCTTCAGCCCCCTCAGCTTCCCCCTTGATTCCGCGCCTGAATAAGACTGACATTTTAGCGTCATATACTCTGCTCAATAATAATAATAATAATGTTAAATTTCTAATTATGATGTTATGACGAAAAATAAATTGATTTAAATAGCATTCGGGAACGAGGTTTATATGTCTAAAATCACGAAATACTGTATAAAAATTCCTAACAACATCTGGCAATCGCCTTTGGATTCGAATCTAATCCTTGGCTTTTCGAATTTTAAAAGCTGGGATTTCAACCCCGTACAATTAAAGGATGCTATTGGGAAGAAGCCCACATTTCGAAATAACCTTAATTAATTAATAACCCATCCGTCGCTCGAGGGTCTTTCGAGGCCACCGACTCAGTTCTACGTAATCGCCGGAGGTCCTTTTGTGGCCTTTGACTTTAGATTCGTATTCCCCTTCGTTTTTATGACGATTACTTTATTCTTTGGTTTCACACTCGGTTAAATTTCTAAAATGCTCACCCTTGATTTGATTTTCTTTTTATTTAGACTTCTTTTTTCCTTGGGCAAATTCCCTAAAAGAGTGTGTATGTTGGGGATGGGGGTCGTTAGGTTATTCCTCTGTTATCTACTTCAGATATTGAGCCATAATTTATATTAGTGAACCCGTTTATTATTGCTAATATCAAAGGTTGGATGCATGGATACCGATCTTCCAACGAAAGATGATTGAGGTACCTATTCACCTTAGCGAAACCACAGCACATTAAAAAAAAAAATTCGACCACGTGAAATTAGCATACCTAAATCCTTTTCCATGTTGGTTGTACGGTGGTTAATTTATCGCCAAGTTCAATATAAAAGAAAATAACACCATTTGTATAGTTATACTTATCAAAGTTTCATGTTAAAGACTTGGACTATACTATTAATTTTATTCAATCAACTCACCGTCGGTCTCAAGGCAGCGTTGGACCCTACGGCAGGCTTTCTCGACGATACCCCTCTTTCACTGGGTGAAAACTGTGGGGGTCTGCACCTAAGCTCCGCCTTGGTGGTGAACGGGAACCTGTTACTCTCTCTCAAACAAGCCCCACACATAATATCAAGGGGGCTACAGTCTGAGGGGCAAGGCGGTTAGATAGTCGGAGTGATAGTGATATGGTCGATTAAATTGTCTAACAGCAAAAAATGGGTCCTCCTGCCTGTGTGGCGTGGTAGAGTCCTGCCGCCATACGTACGCCCTCCCGACGGCTACCTCCTGGATCCAGGGCAACACTAACCCTTCCAGGCGCTTGTAGTGCTCGGGGAAGATAAATGGGGACATAACGTGACCCTCGCTACTGTGCACCTCAAACACCATGATGTAGACTGGGAACTTGGTCTTAATGCTTGAGGGGATGCTTCAGTTTGTTGACAAGCTTTGCAACACGTTGCTTCCGCTTGTCCTTCATCTTCTGCAACAAAAGTTGGCCCTTTCTCATCTTGTATGTGTAGCTGATCTCCTGATGCACTGTTTGGTGAGAGGCTGATACCCCCTTGTCCCTGGCTATGAACCCCATTGAAATTTTGTAATCGTTGTCAATGATGGACTGGATCTTGACTACAAATTCGAGGATTCTTTTTATATCAGAACGGTTAGAATGTTTCCAGGCCGCCATACGCTAGTAATCACAGCCTCACTCATCCATCACTTTCTCGATCTTCTGAACCGTCCTCAGTTTAACAACCAAACACTTGGCTCGGGCGTGAATCTTAAGCAGGACAGTTTGCTTTTTCCATTTTTTTAGAGGATTCGCCGATAATGGGAAGGAGATAAGTCGTCTCTATCCGGTTTTAGAAACGGCAGGACCAAAGCCGTTCTCCACGCAGTAGGATAGAATCCCTGGATCCAAATCCAGTTAAAATATCAGGTAGGAGTGATTTGTACGGGGATAGAGACGCCCTAGAAAGTCGTATAAAATATTTTATAGGACTGGGGACGTGTGAGTTCACCGAAACAGTGCGGAACATATCCCACCTTGGTGATAATGAATAAATAATTGTAGGACTCCTGTTCGGGTAACGCTAAACGTTGCTAACATCGGCAACGCTGACGGAATCGCAGATTATATAACCATTAATCTCAACGCCAGGAGTTGCGATCAGTATACTGAGCCTTGATTTTGTTCAAGACCTGAGCTGAAGAGGCAATGGGAGACAAGGAAGACACGTGCGTCTCGGAAGCGTTCGGCTCGCGGGCGAGCACTCGACGCATAACTGTGAGGGCGTTTCTCCTTCTCCAGGGGATGATGGGTCCTAACCACGGAAGTATCCAACGCGTTCTCTCCCGTAAGGAGAGGTGTATTGCAACCAGCTCGGGCGTGAAAAAAGAGCCCTTGTTTTATGTGAGTAGTACAAATCTGTCCGTCCGCCACTGCGCGCTGCCGTATGTCGAGCCAGCCAAGCAAAACTGTGAACGAAGTGGTCCAAAATACTTTTGACACTAATATAGCAACTGTAGTTAGGATATATGCAAATCTTATTTTCAACGTAAAAGTTTGATTGCGTGCAGTACGTTGAATATAACATAACACTAACGCGACTAGGAATGAAACCTTTGGTCATCTCTCTCAAGTATAGAAACTGTCGAAACTTATTTTCAAATCATTTCTCCCATGCCCTCCAAGAATCAATGCGTGTCTGGTGTAGAGTTCACTGGCGAATGGCTCTAGTTCGAGTTCTGTTAATACGATGGGGAGGGTTGGGTTCCGACGGAACCGCACATGCGCCTTTTTATAGGCAGCCACCACACGAGTACAACCATCATTCCATCATCGGACTGATGTCTTGCTCCTACAGGACCTAGTGGAAGGAATTGAGGACTCCGCCACCGCAAGCACTAAGCAGGAAAAGTAATGTATAACAGCACATATATTTCCAATTCGTGTGCCTGTGAAGGACGACTCATGCAACTTTGACCACTCGACCCTTGCAACATTCTATCTGGGGGCATATGAACGGGACGGGCAAATGGTCGCCTGTTTCAAGACAATGGAGAAGTGGTCGCTGTCATGCAGGCCATCAAAAACAGACCACAAGAAATCAGGAACAAGAATCGCGGAGCCAATAGATAAAGCTCCAAAATTGAAAGAATTGGATTGAATAGGCTATTGATTAACCTTTTGAAGACTCATTTTCTTATGTTCTTATGAACAGAGTTGACTGAGAATGCTAAGATGATTAAGGGATAAAAGAAGTAGGAAGATGAGATAAAAGATCTAAAAATTGAGCCCTTGGAGGCGCTCCTCCCCAGGAGTGAAACACTTCTATGTACCACCCTGCCAGGGGGTGGCAGAGAGTTATTTTATTTTATTTTTTTGTGTGGGGGGGGGGGGTAAATTACGATTGATTTTAATTATTAAATCAGCCTAGATAACTATTTGAAAATCATTACCATATTTTTGTTGAATTGGATGGAATAGTCGTCTGCTAATATTTAGGCTTAACTACTGACGTGAACTGAATTTGGAAAAATTTTGATAGCTAAGGTTATAAAAAAACGGACGATAACAAAATATATATTTATAAAATCAACGAATGCACAATGAGAGAATTGAATTAGGAAATAACTAGTGAGCGGTAATTACAATTCAACGAATTAATGATATAATTAAATTGGGAATTGTTAAGGAATACAACGTAAATATAATTGAAATATAGATTACAGGATGAGATTATAGGATGGTATTACAAGTATAATTAACTTGTAAAAAGGATGAGAAGTGTAGGATAGTATGGTTGGTTTGTGAGGAAGGCAATGAAATATAACGTAACGTAATGAAATGTATGAAAAGTATGGAGTGAAATGTAATGTGAAGTGAGGTAAGGTAACTATGATGGACTGTGAATTGTGATTTGCAATGAGAGAAGTAACCAGAATTAGGACCTACTCTCGTATGGCAGTTTGCAAAGAATAAGTGTGAGAGGACGAGGAATTAAAATAAGTAGAATTTGTTTGGAGTTAAATGATTAAATGGAGAAGGAATAATTACTGAGCTTTACGCTGAGTATGACGAGAGACGAGTGAGGAATATTTGTGTTCAATGTGGAAGAGCTGAAAGCGTGTTAGTTTGTGTGTTTGACTAAAGTTAGTGTTGCAAAAAAAGAATGTATCTTAGCCACGACTTTTGGATGGCAATTATATATTACAAAAGATATATTGAAAATACATCTACAAAATATTTGAGATTTTTTATTGATACATTAATAATAAGATTATTTAAGATGATTGATAATTTATACATAACTAAGTTTAGATTTTACATAAGATTTAATAGAAATTGTAGAAATTAAATGGGAAAATAAATGGATATTTTTACATTGAATTTAAAAAGGAAAGTATGCTAATATTTATGAACAGGGTACATTACGTTAAAATGATATTAGGTAATGGTAATATTTAAATTGATGCAATGGAATATTGATTTCCCTCTAATATTTTATAGGAATGCAAGAGGGCATTGCTATACTTGCAAGTAAATAGCAAGTAACAGCTGGTGCTAGTTCATATACTAAAGAGGAGAATTCTTCCTATTTGGGAATCCCCCGACAGCTCCATTAAATAATTTCTGCCATCACTCAGACCAGAGGCCACGGTCGAAATAGTAGGGGAATTGGAGGAGCCTTCACCAACAAGTGCTGTAAGAAAGGACCCCGGCACAGGCGTCATAGAAGGAACCTCGGAACGGAGAGGCAAACCCGATTTAGAGTGACAGGGGCCAGTATTGCGAAACTGTTTGTTTTGACAAACCAAAGTCAGTGGGCCATGACCAGGAAAACGGGTGGAAAGAAGAGAGACTCAGGGGAAGGATCATCACTCAGGATGGAGGGTGTACAACTCACGTCGTCAGCCGAGGGAATTAGTAAGGATAAAGGAGACTTGGAGACATCGTTGGGCTCCGGGTGGGGGCACATCACCAGGGCCGAAGGGTGCACAACCGCCAACAGAGTGGAGATCGAAGGTTACATTTACAGGTCTCGAAGGAACAGGAGTAGGGAGGGGGGGAGGAAGTGATAGGGTCTACCTCAACCGAGGTGGATTTATGATTTAAGGAAGAAACAAGTTGGGTAGCTGCCGAATTTAAGTGAATTATAAATGGCAACAAGAACAAATAGGAGAAAATTAATTATAAAATAGGGAGTAGACCACTATGAGATAATAATTTTTAAAAAAATGAAAGTTTAGAAGATTCCTCTGCCATAAGGAAACGAAGATGGGACAGGCGATGGATAGTTGAAAGGATCTGGAAACAGGACGGCCGGAGAATGGCGAAATGAGGGCATTCTAGTAGAATATGAAGGGGGGGGGGGGGAATGGTCCCCACCACAAAAACAACAAGGGCTGATTCGAGTATCCACCGAAACAAGATGGCCGTGGGTAAGTCGTCGTGTGGCCGATGTGAACGCAACAAAGGGCCACCTCTAAGGTCCATAGTCCCTGAAGGCTCGGGGGCCAAGATTTATGATTTTTTTTTTATATATTATCCCTAGAGCGCTAACCATGGGTATGAGGTACCCAGAGCAACGACGTCATTGTCAGCTTTTCTTAATGTTAGGTCAAAGTTCAAAGTTTGATGTGCCTTCATGTAAATCTATTCCATTGAAGCTGTACATTTAATATATATTTTTTTCAAATCGGGTATGATATACCCATGGTTAGTAGTGGTGTGTAGTGAACTGATGGTTAGTGTTCCAGGGTTTACATAATTTAAAGGATCAACACCCTTCCCATTCGTCCTGCCATAACTGAATTATATATTCTCTTATAAATGGATATAAATCTCGAAAAGGTAATGCAGTTATTCAGGGAGCCAGAATTGGCTGAACGGGCCAGCTGATCAGCCATCTCGTTGCTCAGAATACCTACATTCCCGGAGACCCAACAAAATAGAACTCGATAACAGGAAGCATTCTGGAACAGTAAGTTGCAGGCTTCTGCGACTAAGGGATGGGATTTTAAAAAAATTTAAGAGCCAATCTGGCGCCTGCCTACTAGGACAAAAGTTGCCGTACTCACACTACAGGCTAGATTAAAAAACAAATAACATGTAAATAACAAAGAACAAAGATAAAAAAGGAACAGAAGCTAAGACAAAGGCTAAAAAACAACAACAAATAAAACAAGACTAGCAAAAAGGTAACAAGATGGAAGCCCGCTCCGGCGTCGGGGCGAGACCCGCCTCTCCCTGGCGTAGAAACATGCGACCTACAACAAAAATAAATAAAGTGGAAACCAGCCTTTTCCAAAAGGTCCTGTAGTCCGCAAGTATGTGTGTACGAACCAGTTCCTGACCACCACGTGAGCGGTTGGCGTGCAAAACGGCCAGACGTTTCCGGAGAACCCAACGGCCTCATCTACCAATCTAAACTCCTCGACTGGGACAGAGAAATCAGACATTTCCTGAAATGCGGACCACCGCGCCAACACCAAGCACCACCGGCCCAGAAAATGATATTTGAATGGGAAAGTGATCACTACCATGGAGGTCATCAACCATCACCCACCCAAAATCAGGCTATGCATCCGGAGCAGCGATGCGATCCCTTGGTTTTTAATCCAAGATCTTGGTTCATTGGTTTATTTTCCAGGAAATCAAAGAAATCTTTTTTTTTTTTTGGTCATTTCCAAGAAATTCCTTTTCTAAATGATAATAAAATAAGTTTATCATCGCATGGCAGTCAAATATTTTTGTGTTACCAGCATAAGTTACCCGAAAACTTCTAGCAAAACTAATCCTTTTGGAATGGTCAATGGTGCTTCACTGACGAAACATTTTGAAACAAAGCGTAGATTTTTTAAATATTCAATTTTGCAATCGGTGCATCTTAAGAAATGCTTAAAAGGCGATTCTGATTTCAAAAACAGTGTTTTTAGATTTTCTTTAAAGCTTTATTGTCACTTACTCGTTCTATATTAATGTGAAATGTATTTAGAAATGTAAAGAGGACATTTCAATGCATCTACATGGATGACCTTTAAATTTGTATTTTCAACTGAACGAAAATTAGAGGTAATTATTATGAATAATCAACCACTAATAAACATTATGCATTAATGCATTGAATTCGGATTTAGATTAAAGAAAAAATACTGCATAATTAAGCGATACTATTTAAATGAATTATATATGCGATATTTTACTCCATAAATATTCATAGATAATAAGTAATAATGCAGGTGATGCTATGATGCAATATAACGTCTGGAAACGTTTCTAAAAATCTTCCGAACTTACGCTGATCTCCCATTGCAGCATATGCGTAAACGTTTTAATATGGATAACAAGAGAATTAAAAAAAATCGTTTAGGCCTTATTGTCCCTGTAAATTTAGTACCCTCAATCTAGCTTCATATTCAAGGTGCTTTCCGGAAGGTATTATTTTTGTTGCCCTCTTTTGTACTGACTCTAGCAGGTTGATGTCATGTCTAAAATGTGGTGATCATGCTTGTATATAAAACGTCTTTCAATAAGGTCACTCGATTTTAAAATGTAAATAAAACAAGTTGTGTGTGATATATGCACTCAATTTATTTTAAATTTGAAAGTACACTTTATGGCATTAAGTGTGGAATATGACGTCGCTCAAATTTCCGATGCGGCTTTGCTTGGTGGAACGTATTCGGGAGGCCCAATTTTCGATTACTTTGTCGCATAAATCTGGCTGAATTTGCTGGATGGTGTTCGTTATGTTGACTTTGAGGACATCAACTGTTTGCGGATTATTCGTATAGACCTACGATTAAGGTAGCCTCAAAGAAAGTAGTCTAATGGCGTTAAATCGCATGATCTCGGTGGCCAGTTGACATCGCCACCGCGCGAGATGACCCTGCCCTGAAATCGCTGGTGCAAAATGTCTATCGTGGTGTGCGCATTGTGGCACGAAGCACCGTCCTGTTGGAACCACATGTCGTCAGTATCCATATCAGGCATATAATCCAGTTGAGGCCACAAGAAGTTGCTTATCATCGATCTGTAGGTCTCGCCGTTGGCGGTTATGGCAATCCCATCTTCGTTCTCAAAAAAATACAGACCGATGATTCCGCTAGACGAAAATCCGCACCAGTGACTTTGTTGGGATGCAATTGGTGCTGGTCTATCTCATATGGATTGTTTTCGTCCCAAATCCGACAATTTTGCTTGTTCACAAATCCATTCATCCAAAAATGGGCCTCTTCGCCGAAGATGATAGAAATCACGTAATGCGCGGAACGTTTGTCGAACGGAGCACTGATTTTGATAATAACATTTGAGGATTTGCACACGCTGTTCAACGCTATAACCTTCCATCCTGACTTGCCAAGTATTACTTAACAGGTCACAGTGAGGTTGTCAGATGTCGCGTTAAGAACATGGCCACTATCGCTTGAAAAAGCTCGAGCGTCCTTGTTGAAAGATCCATTACAATGTAATAAAATCAAGAAAGTGGGTTTTGGATACTTTTGTGATTTTATAGCATCTTATGATACGTGAAACGTATAAAAATATGGGCATGAATCTCTGAAGAAATTTGGCAACACTGGTGTATTCCCCTCTACTCCAATACTCTTTATCATAATGGTATTGGTATATTCTAAATTCAAATTAGTATACTGAAAATCTTTGTTCAGCAAAACGTAGTGTCGTCATTTAAAAAAAAAGAAGAAGTGAAATACAGTTTGATTCCATCACTATGAATGAAAAGTCTCTAAAAAAATGAATGGCCTCAACTGGAAGAATTTAAAGGATGGCTAAAGAGAGATGAACAAGATGAAAGCAACTTTGAAGCAGCTAGGTCAAAATTGACTATTACTCATTTTCTTGCAAAGAAAACAAGCCCTGAACCCGATAAAAAATGTCAATGCAGAAATGTTATTTACAGCATATTTTACTGAACGTCACATCTCGTTTTCTCATATAGATCACCTCCTTGCAATTTGTCAAAAAGCTTATCCTGACAGTGATATGCCAAAAATGTTAATTACAAAACTCATATCATCTAAGATGGCATTGAATATTATGAAAAAATAGAACTAAATGAGATATGTTAAAGTAAGAAAAATTCTGAAAATATTTACGAAAGTACTGATACATTTATCACACAGGTTTTAGCTATAGTGATACGTTACTTTGATGAGAGTAAATTAGATGTAACAGATGCCCTTCTCGATACAGTTGTGGTAGAAAATGGGCGTGCAGCAAGCCTAGTGATAACTTCCATGATGCTAGGTAAAAGAATGGATTTTAAAAATTACGAAAGGATCTTTGCCATCGGTTTTCGTTCTTGGATGCGTTTGTCATTCGTTTGCGCTTTGCGCCAGCCATACTGTATCAGTGCTACCCTTATATCTAGAGTCATTTCTTAAAGATATTGCATCTTATTTCTGCCGAAGTAGCAAACGTCAAAATGATTTTGTCACTATTCAAGATGCAATTCAAATTATTAATCATAAAATTCCCAAACTTGCACAAACAAGGTGACTTTCCAGAGAAAATGTAATCTACAGAATTTTGGAACAATGGGAGGCTCTCGTTCTATATTTTCTGTCCGAATCTGAAAGCGACCAATTAGACGGAACGAGGAGAATATATGAAATACTTATCAACCGTGGAACAAAGCATATGCTCTGCTTCCTTAATTATGTGTTGGGTAAACTCAATGCTCTCAACCTGGAATTCCAGTCAGAACAATTTAGACTGCATAAATTACACTCAATGGTATCAGCTGAATACAAGATTATTTTGAGTTTTTTCGTTCAGGAAGAGTACTTAAGTTAAATGGAACTATGCAATATTGATCCAAGAGACAAAACAGTTCACAAACAGACTGAAGATTTCTATCTTGGAGGTAGAATAATGTCTCTCTTAGAAGAAGAACACCTTGTTGATCATGAATGCAAACTCAGATTTAAAAACAATTGTTTGAAATTTTTGAGTGAAGTGTGTGGCCAAATTAAACAGCACCTTTCATTCAGTGAAAACAGCATAATAGCAAAGTTAAAAGTTTTGGATCCAAAGATTGTCCTTGGTCAG
Organism: Ceratothoa steindachneri; assembly: GCA_963969495.1. Lineage (NCBI taxonomy): Eukaryota > Metazoa > Arthropoda > Malacostraca > Isopoda > Cymothoidae > Ceratothoa > Ceratothoa steindachneri. The sequence goes on from OZ018320.1 coordinate 37,928,589, forward strand.
AATTCATCAATGTCCATCTCAAGTTTGGCATCTCAGTTTAAAACACTCGTGCCAGAATACAAACTGAATGATCTGGATGACGAATATAGAAGTTTTCGGGTGACCACAGAACAACACAATATTAACAAAAGTTTGAAAATTTGGGAGTTCTGGTATAAATTACGTGACATCAAGGATGGCTTAGATCAACCCCAAAATTTAACTTTATCCGATTTCATGACAAACATAACATCCCTGCCTCACTTTTCTGTCTGTGTGGAGATTTTTTTTCTCATTAAATACGGTGAAAACAAAGGACACCAATAAGCTGAAGGCATCTACTACGAGAGATAGAATTTGGGCTAAATAACATGTTATTAAAAACAGTAATTCTTGCACAACTTGGCAGCCTAATAAAAATCTATTAAAAGACTTGCAAGACGAAACACACAAGTGATACACTGAACGACTAAAAAAAGCTAAAAATGAAGACGAAATGATAACAATTTATGAAGATATTGACGAAGATTATATGCTAAATATTTATTGTAAGTACTTCCTTTTTGCTTCTTTTTGTAATTTTAATATATAGGCTTACTATCAAACAGGCAATTTGTTTTTATCTGCATTTTTACTAGTTATCTAAAGTGCTTGGTTTATTTGTGTCCATCTTGTTTTTTTTTTTAAATTCACACTGGCATCAACGATCCGGAGAGCACAAAGATAGATCGAGGCAGGAAAATGAAGCGGTTCTCGAGCAGTGATGCGTAAACTCATCCACATTTAGGACACCCATCTCGTTGATAAGGTCAGCAGATCTCCGGGTAAGAGAAATGGCCTCGGCAACCGTGTCACGACGCGGCGGAAGTCCCCTGAGGCGAAGTCGGCTGACGGGGAAAGGAACGCGGAAATAACAGTAAACATCCTATCCAGGTGCACAGCTACTGCCTAAAAGAAGGTATCTAAAGCGAAGAGAAGAACGGAAACATTATCGCTCATCCTCCCGCCCAGCGCCATGCAGTGTTGGTGGGGTCGCAAAACCCTTATACCCCGGGAGGGTGGGCAGGAGGCACGCGCCCAGAATGGTCTGCAAAAAGATAGCAAACGGAGAATGGGAGCAGACGAGCCTTCGAAGCTCCTCTCAGTTGTCTCGGAGTCCCAGCAATTCCATTGAATGAATATGCCCTCCAGGCATAGCTCGGTGGAGATGCGGAGGCCCTCTTTGAAGAGAAGACCCTCAAGGTAATGGCCGTACTCTTCTCGGAGGCAGAACTCCAGGCGCTGTTGGCCGGGCAATATGCTGTCGCCGTCGAGTAGTTATCGGGGGAGGTTGGGCTCGCCATGCAAGTCTTTTCCTCTCTCCGCCTCGAAACCTTAGGCGAGTGGGGGTGGCTTCGGAGGCAGGGGGACTTTTCGAGGATCCACCGTCTCAGAGCCACCCAGCCTAACACTGGGTGTGAACGATGGAGCCGAAGCCCTTTTAGTGCTCTCCTCCTTTCGAGGGGCAAGCTTTAGGAACCACGGAAGATGACCTCACGACCCTCTTCAGGGGTGTTGCCTCCTATGAGGGATTCTACGTATTCGCCAAATGGCTCCCATTCGAGAAACGCGTCACTTTCAGCTCTCTACCAATCACACTAGCTGTAGAACTCGCCTCTGTGGGATCATTTTGCCCTTAACCAACAAGGAAACGTTTGAAGTTAGCGTGCTCGAAAACGCCAGGTAGCCTCTGAATGAGGGGCCCTGACGTAATCTAGGTTCTGTTCTTCGTCTGGGACTCCCCATCCACGAGAGCAACAGGGAAGGACGTGCCGATCTTGGCTTGGTCGCTTACCGAAACAGCAGCGGCCCCGTCCCTCCCCGCGGAAGGAGAAGAGCTCAGTTTTTTTAGGAGAGGACGGGGAATGAACCCGCTTTCCCCCCAACGCCGGCAGGAGCCCCTAGACCAGAAAGGCCGGCCACAGCAAGCTCCTCTGAAATGGAAAAGGTCCTGGCTGTCACAGGGGCACCAGCTGGGAGAGAAGATTCCTCCTAGGGCGCACACACTCTGAGAAGCCCTCACAGGTTCGGTACTTAGCAACGAGCCCGTGTTCGACCTCATGGAAGATCCTACCATCTGGGGCTGAGTCACCTCAGGGACCATGTTCATTTCTGGGTGGGCTTCCATGTGCCTCTTTCCCCCTCCCAATGCATCACAGGTCCCATTTGTCATTTCGTCTTTGGCCGGCTAACCGGCATCTTTCGGGGAAGATATACTGATCCCCTGAAAGCTGGTCGCGCCAGTACGCAAGATATTCGGGCCCTGCCATCCCTTGCTCTCTTAAGAGGGTTGGCCCTGTCTTTCTTGGCTGCCCCCTTAGAAAGTAAAGGGGGTACTGCCGCTGGAGAAAGGGAGTCGCCCAAGAGCGGCTCCAGAGAAGGGGGTGAGTGGGAATCCCTTACACCCGTAGGTAGAGGAGAGGAGTAAGCCTCTTCTCCGGTTGAAGAGTTTTGCAAGGTCCACTTCGAGAGCACAGAGGGGAACGGGAACTCTATTTTTTTCGGTGGAGCTGCCCGAAGGCGGCTCCACCGATGGTAAAGGGCAAAGGGAGTGTTTTATTTTTTAAATTCTCATCATCGGGCATGGGGACCCTATTAGTTATACGGGAAGCAAACGCTAATCACCTCCCGCAGTAGCCCGCTCTGCGAGGGGTGAACACTGGGCCAGCAGAACCAGCTGCCGCCATGGCAAAGGGAAAAGGAAGTGTGTTTTATTTTTTAAATTCTCATCATCGGGCATGGGGACCCTATTAGTTATACCGGAAGCAAACGCTAATCACCTCCCGCAGTAGCATGCTCTGCAAGGGGTGAACACTGGGCCGGCAGAACCAGCTGCCGCCATTTAGGACCACACCTTTCCGTCCAGTGGCCAAGCAGCCTCACCTTGGGCTGGGCGTAAAGTCGATAGATATTGAAAGGAGAGAGAAAGGGGTATGGGGGGAAGGTCTGGGTGGGGGATAAAGCAGGTTGTTAAAAGCCCACCCCTCCGAACCGGACCTCAGGGTGAGGGGGTATTGCCCCATCCCCACCTCAGCCCTGATCCGGGATAGTTGAGTGAGAGGACGCTGGTCCGCTTCTACTCAGTGAAATTAGAGCCCGACCGCAGAAAGTTGTGGGAGATTGAGGAAGTAGGGTAAGAATGCAAACTGTCAGAGGAAAGAGGCTAAACTGGGGCCGGAGGCGCGCTGAGTCCTATCAGCACGGCAGCCAGGAAGGCGAATCGCCGCGCCCCTTACTGGGTCCGAACCGGGCACTTCGCGTTATCTCCAGTACCGAGGAGTGTATTGCAACCAGCCAGGCCATGAGGACAGACTCAGCAAATGGCTAACTTCAAACAGAGGGGATACGGCGTGGAAACCGACCGGTTCTTGGGACTTGGAGCCATCTGTATACACTGGCACAGTTCCAGCGTGACACGGAGTGTGCTCTAAAAAGTCAGGACGCAATACTCTCGGCACTTAGAAGCTTTGGGAGTAGAGGCGTGGCATCAAATAGTCAAAGGTGGTACCCTCCAGGGTGGCGTCCTGGGCAGAACCAGGGGCTCCACCGGCCCAGGAGCTATACAGGGATCTCGGAGGAGTTTCCTAGCCTCAAACCAAAATGGCTTAGGGTATGACTGGCATCTCTTAGCGGCATAGGCATCGAAATCAGCTGCGGATGCAGTGAGAGCTGTTGGCGACTGAGGGAGTTACCGCGCTCGCGCGTACAGACGAATAATGCACTGTGCACAGCGCAGAGGGAGTGGCATCTCCCCAGCACCGACAAGTAGGCTATCAATGGAGGATGTGCGGAAGGCACCGGTTGCCAGGCGAAGGTTGTTGTGGTGGATCGAGTCCACCTTCTGTAATACACGCTCGGCTGCGGATGCATAAAACTCGCATCGGTATTTATGCTAAGGGATGGGAAGCACTAAAAAAGCGAATTGCTTGTAAATAATAGAAAAAATAACGAAATCTTTAAAAGGTAAAATTTGGATAAGTTAAAAACCTCTCCTGAGTAGGAGGCTGCAGCACCCACACCTCTGTCTGACTTGGAACCATATGTTTATATCGTGCAATGTTGTGTGTGAGATCGCATGCTCAAGGAAAAGGCACTTAGGGGAGCAAGGGTCCACGGACGACTTGTCCAGGCTCAACATGCTGGTGCAAACTTGGGGAGGTGGAGCACGTCAACTAGGGGTGACGGAATGAAAAGGATCCTTAGAGCATCCAGGTTGGAGGCGATCTTCTATCCGGAGGTTCAAGGGGCGGGGTAAAGACGGCGACCTATCGAATGCCACCATTACCTCGCCAACATAAAGGCATTTGTGAACCTCTGCTCTGATGCAGGGGCCTGCTGCTCACGACAGAGGTATCGCATACAGATCTCGAGTCGATGATAGGGCAAGGGAAGCACCCGACTCTCACAGTAAAGAATGACACGGGAGAGGTGAGGAAGGTTCCACTGGAGGCACGAACTCCGAGGTTGCAAATGGGATTCAGCATTTTAAGGGCTGAGGGTGAAGCCAATGAGTAAATTTGACACCCAGTCAAATTTGGAGTGGACCAGGGCAGTGAATAGTGGCCCACGACGTATGGAAGAAGGACTTTCAAAATGTCTAGAGCCCACAGACAGCCCGTTAGAAGACGGAGTAGGTGTGGTAACCAGGATAGTTTTGGATCAAGATTTACGACCAGAAAACGAAACTCGGAGACGAACTCTATTGTACAACTTGTAGGAAGATAGGTGGCGGAACATGATTTCCTCTACCCCGGTGGAAATACATTGCCTTCGATTTGCTTGTGGAAAAGCGGAATTCCCTAAGTTATGCACTCTATGAAACCGAATCCACTGCCAGCTGCAGACGTCGTGCCGCTGATCGGAGGCGAGGTGAGGCGCAGTATTCTGCCAAGCAATCGACGAACAGGGTCGCCAAAACACCCTCTGGGAGACAGGAAATTATATCATTGATCGCAATTACAAAAGATAAAACACTTAAAACGATGCACTGAAGAACTCCCTTCACTTGGGGTGCAAGTCCGAGTAGTTGTCTCCAACAAGCAACATAAAGGTGAGGTCGTAGTCCCTTAATTCGTTTGAACGGAGAACACTTTTGATAAAATTCAGACATTGGTGGGGCGAAACGGTTACGGGGACTTCGGCCATCGAAGACAGATTTCGGACAAGGTCGTGTTGAGTGAGATGACACCCGAAACACGATATCACCACTACCTCTTGACCACATCCGGCAGGGTTCATCACAGCGGGACTCAAATGATTCATTAACGTTAAACGTATACACTTTTGCAAGTAGGGTTTCAGATGAGGAAATCAAGACTAGAAAGCGGGGATAATCTAAATCTGGGTCCAAATCGTTGGCATAGAGATCCAACAAGCGACCGAAGGATGTAAGGGAAACTGAAAGACGTTTGGCACGAGAAGGGAAAGTTTTAGGTTTATGGCAAGCCATTGCAAACATAATTGACTTTACATTCTGACTCGGGGCTCCCCACCACGGATGCCTATAGGGCCAGGCGCTACTGCAACTCTTGATTCAGTTGCGTCCGTTAGGTCCTCTTGGAGAATAGATAGGGATCTAATAACACCATCTTTATAGGCCGAAGGGGATTCCCTAGTTCTATGCGTGGAGAAAAAGGGGCCAATGATGGGTTTCTGTTTGGGCGATGGAAATGCCTAATCTCCGACTTTCATGCTAAAAACAACAAAAAGGAAGAATGCTGCAGCGTCAGAGGTAGGCCAGCCTCCCAATGGCGCAGGAACATGCGACATACAACAAAGTCAAATAAAATGGAGGCCAGACTCCTCCAATTTCGAAGAAGATGCACTATGGCTCTCCAGAGTTGGTACTGCGGCGAGGATGGTCGCAAGAATGACCGTTTTTAGACCTATGTGCAATCCACGCATGAGCGGGGTGGCAAAGGCAGTGCTCAAGATGACCAAACATATAACAGCTGAAGCAGCGCTTCGGATTACCTATATAGTATATAGGTTTGGGCTGTTATCTGTAAGTAACCCGCCTTAATATGCGATGGAAGATGCCAACGATCAAGCCTTAGGAACATCATTAGTGTAATTACCCGAATCCCACCTATGGTTCGCGTTATATATGGATGTCGATGATCCGCTGGCTAGCAAGTCTTGAAGGATTGGACCGAATCATGTTGGGGATCGGAGGTGACCTCCACTAGGAGAAACTAAATAGTCTTATGTATAGTACTCATGGGTCAGGGAAAGAAGTGTTTACTACCATTAGTGTGGATTGGAGGACGATAAAAGGACTAATAGGTGAGTTAGATGCTACCAAGGCCTCCAGCCCTGATAATATTCATTCTAGGATACTTAAAGAAGGAGTAGAAAGTATCTCAATAGCTCTGGAGAAGTTGTATACTAGGTCACTGGAATATGGAGAAATACCCGATGATTGGAAGAGAGCGAATGTAGTCCCCATTTTCAAGAAGGGTAGTAAAGAGGATCCAAATAACTTTAGACCGGTTAGCCTAACTCCTGTAGTCGTCTGTAAAATTCTTGAGAAAATAGTTAAAAAAGAGATTTGCCAACATCTAGAGAGGGAGGGGTTAATTAGCAATGCTCAGCATGGGTTTAGATCAGGTAGATCATGTTTGACTAACTTACTAGACTTTCTGGAGTTTGTAACAGATCAAGTAGATAAGGGAGAGAATGTAGATATAATTTACTTAGATTTTAGTAAAGCATTTGATAAGGTACCACATAGGAGACTAGTTCATAAATTAAAAATGATTGGGATATGTGGGGGTGTTTCAAATTGGATAGCTGAGTGGCTGAAAGACAGGAAGCAAAGGGTAGTGCTAAATGGTGTAAAGTCAGAGTGGATGGATGTTATCAGTGGGGTTCCTCAGGGATCAGTTCTCGGTCCATTATTATTTGTCATCTATATAAACGATCTTGGGGAGGCAGTTAATAATAAAGTGTCAATTTTTGCGGATGATACCAAATTAGCAGCTGTAGTTAGAGATATTGATGATAATTTTAAAGTGCAGGGCGATTTAAATAAATTGTTAGCCTGGGCACATAAGTGGCAAATGACTTTCAACCTTGATAAGTACAAAGTTATTAACATGGGAAAAGATAATAGAGAATTTATCTATGAAATGGATGGGCATTGGCTGATCTCAGTAGATGATGAGAAAGATCTAGGAGTAGTAATAGATAAGTCATTAAGGTTTTCTAAGCAGTGTATTGAAGCAAGAAATAGGGCAAATACGAGTGCTGGGTTTCATTAAGAGAAATGTCAGTTACAAAAGTAGAGAGGTTATTCTTAAACTCTATAACTCTTGTGTTTGCTTCATCTAGAGTACTGTAGACAGGCATGGTCCCCACATTTTAGACACGATATTAACCTTCTCGAGTCAGTGCAACGGAGGGCAACAAAGATTATTCCTTCCCTGAGGCACCTTGAATATATAGATAGAATATATAGATAGACTGAGGGTATTAAACATGTTCTCGTTTGAAAGGAGGTGTGAGAGAGAGGATATGATTGAGCTCTTCAAATTTTTTTCTGGGATAGATAATTGGATGTTAGCAAGTTTTTCGAGTTTGATGATAGAAATCGGACTAGAGGTCACCACTTGAAAATTAAAAAGCAGGTGTAGGTTGGATTTAAGAAAATATTTTTTCACCAATAGAGTGGTGGACTTCTGCAACAAATTGCTGCGGAGGGCAGTAGGTAGTCCAAATTTAAATGTATTTAAGAGTAGGTTGGATGAGTTTATGGGGAGGGAAGATTGTGATGGTCCCTAAGTTTTGTATATATTAATATTGTTTGTATATATCTATAGCTGCATGATTTAGTTCTTGACAAGCCTTGATTGGTGATACCCTTGTTTCTGGATGCGATCCTCTGGATGTATTTTTCTTGGGAGTTTGGGTGCCTTAAAAAAGAGGCCGTTTGACTCAGATGACCTATGATGGGCCTTTGTGGCTTTTGTCATCTGTTATATTATATTGTGGGGGACTTTGATTTTGTCTTCCCCTGGCGATGGTGCTTTTTGTTTTTGATCTGCTCGTGTGGCTGGTTTAAATTGTATATTGTGGGCGCGTAATCTGACACAATCCTATGGATTGTTTAAATTGTATATTGTAGATGCATGATCTGACACAATCCTATGGATTGTTTATAAAGTAGTTGCATGATCTGATATAGTCCTATGTGGGTGGGTTTTGATGGATGCGGATGACCTTTGATAGGCCCTTGTGAATTTTGTCATTCGTGAAATTATGTTATGTTATGTTATCAGGGCTCCATCATTATGGGACTGTATGCATCGCAGTTCTCCGCACCATTCATCAAAATAATTAAGTTTGGATAGGGGAATATCGGATTTAGTTTGAAGGACCAAAAGGCAGTGATAATCCAAATCAGGATCCACTTCGGAGGAAATGGCAAGAACGTTTTAAAAATGGGAGGTTGTCTTCGGTATTTTTCCTTGGAGGATTCAAAGGCCATCGTGTTAGGCAGCCGCGGACTGGGTACCTACCACATCCAACTCAGTGCAATTTGGCCATGTAACGAAGCACCCCAGTGAGTCGGGACTAGTGCATTGAGAGAACAAAGGTCCAAACTTAGACCCAAAGCACGCACTAGCGCCCACATTTGTAGTCAAATCCTACAAACATCCAAAGAGATATGCTCAGGCACAATCAATTACACGTGATACAGGAACAGAAAAGGGGAAAGATCATGATTGACATAACAAAAGTCAATAAATAAAGGTTGGGAAGGGAGGAGATGTATAATAAAAGTCCACTTCACAGTCCGCTCCAATGACAAGGCAAGAATCCTCTTGCAACGATCTTCAGAAAGTACTGCGAGCGTGCAGGGGGCCTTGAGTAGGTAGACGCCCTTCCTGAGCTAGCCCAAGAAGGACCGTGGATGAGGAGAGGGCGAGTCGAACATATTGTGAATGATAGATAGTTCCGCATTGAGGGAGTTGTGAGGGGGCATCCTTGGGGCCTTATGCCAGGAATGAACCCCAACTTTACCAGATGCTACAGCAGATAGCACCTCATCGATATAAAAGCCCAACTTGGTGTGGAAAGGAATGATGGGTGGCTTTGTGCTTGGTAGGCCATAAAGGGGTGTAAGGAAATGGTTAGTTTTTAAGTGGCATTAATCCATGCTGCCCCCAGTGTGGAGAAATGGATGAAGATCAACCAAGTGGAATGAATTTGAATCACTTTTGCAGGCATACAATGAAATTGAACTATCGGTATCGGGGCAGTCTGTCAGATCAACCAGTGCCTAACACCCTTATCTCTCAGATTTTGCTGAAATTTGGTTTATAGGAAGTCTTTTGTGTCCTAAACCCATTTCTGAAAGTTTAAGGTCAATCTGACCAACGGTTCAGGAAATATGACCTCAGGTATTTTGAGGTCACTAACATTTGGCGACACATAACTAGGGTAATAATCGTCATAATTATATAAATATATATATTTAGAATCAGAAAAAGACAAGGAATCCAAATATGAGTTTTAAAACTCTAGGTTGACCCCCCCACTCCCCACCCAGCAAAAAAACCCCATACATTTGCAAAAATATTGAGGTCAAGATTTGACCTCTTGGGTATCAAAATTGAAAAATATTTATAGATGTGAAAAATGAAGGCCTATGCTTTGGATATTTGAATCAGTAAAAAAAAAAGTTTGTTTATGCCAGCAGTTTTCATGTAACTAACACATAAGTGAGCGCCATATTTATAAGTTGTCATCAATTCTACATACTTTTCACACTTAAGCTCCTACTTTGACCTATACAAATTAATTTTTTTTTAAATATAAAAAACAAAGATAAAAGCTCTTGGCTATTAAAAACAGCCATGAAAATGTTTATTTTGGTATTTTTCATGTAATTGACTTATAAGTGAACACCATATTTACAAATTGTTTGTCAATTCATTGAAATTTGATAGCTTTGATATCAACTTTATCTTAAACTCTTGAGTTCAATAATTGTAATTCACTGCCAATAATATATAGTTAAAGTAGTGAAAGGGGAAGACAAAGCTCATATGTAGCTTAAACAATCCTGTTGCAACATGTTGCTACTTGTACAGAATCAACACATATAGTTGTAGTTCCTAGTCTACAAGTTAGTACAGTTTCAGCCAGCTGTGTGTGTGGTGGGGTTGTCATTGTTTTTCAATGAGCCTCAAAGAATATCAAGAATTAAAATATTGTGTATAACTATATTCTCTAAAGAGTCATCTAATTGTATATCTTAAAATTATATTTATAGAAATTACTTAGTGAAATCTACATCTTGGCTATTAGGTCTATTCACCAAAATACAATGGTTTGGCACTTGAAATACTGCCAAGACCATACTAAAAAACACAAGCGCATAACAATAAATCTTAGAAAAGTGACCTCCTATGTGCTTATTGAAAAATGTGCTGGAAGATTGAAAAAAACAAAACAACTCATTATTGTGTGTGAACTGTTGCGACACTAATAATGAAAACCCCCACAATACTTAGAACCACTGAAAACAATGAGACTGAGCAAGATTCAATTGAATCATCTTCAATCAGTGATTTGAGTAACATATCTTCAGTTCGAGATCTGGACAGTGATTGCTTAGTTGAAGAAAATCCTTCAACTTCAATTGAATCAGTTCTAGCACTTTTGGACCAAACACCAGTCAAAAAAAGTAAGTACTATATTTCACCAGAAAGGTGTGTTTGATCTATATGGCCCATTAAATAGAATTTAAGGTACTGTATAGAACAAAATGTATAATTGGCAAGCTTTTACTTTGAAGGATTTATTCTTTAATGATGCTCTTTAGTCTACAGAAAATGCAAATTTTGCTCTGTATAATAATTTAAATATATTCGTTTTTGGTTCTTTTCAGAAGGGTTGTCATTGAGTCAGAAAAGGCACAAGGCTCGTGGTAAGTTATCAGATGCCCAGAAACACTTGAAGAAGAGGCTAGAAGTCAGTTATGGTGTTCATATTAGCGAGGGGGTAAGTGATGCTTCAAAACCTGAAACAGAATCTCAAAAAAAACATCTAGAAACATTAATGAATGAATTGAAACGGTCATTCCTGGAGAGCAAATGTCAATCACAAACTAAAAATATTGACTCTCTCCCCATACACAATTGAAAAAGCTGCTAGTTTCTTTCAAACTACAACATATATGGTGAAAAAAAGCCGTTCACTAAAATCAGAATTTGGAATCCTTCCAAAGATTCCAATAATGACCAAAGGAAAAGTGATATCTGAAGAACATAAAGATATAGTTAGAAGATTCTATGAGTCAGATGAGGTTAGTGGTGTGTGTCCTGGCAAAAAGGATTGTGTGAAAGTCATCAGTGGTGAAGGTGCAAAAACGACTGGTCCTTGGGAATTTAAAAGTTATTTGAACTATATAAAAATGATAAAAAGAATCTCAAAATAGGATTTTCCACATTTGCTAAATTACGGCCGTCATATTGTGTGCTTGCCAGTATTGGTGGGACTCATCTGTCTGTGTCTGCACATATCATCAAATCCCCAAATTAGAGCTGGCTGCATTGAGAGAAAAAGGTCTTTCATACAAAGATCTTATGGATTACAGTATCTGCACCTCAGAGAAAGAGGCTTGCATGATGCAACTTTGTAAAGATTGCCCAATAGAAGAGGGTGTTCTGAACTTTCTTGAGTTGCTTGACAGTGTAAAATTAGCTCCAAATGAAATATATTACAAGCAATGGGTGATTGTTGACCGTTGTACAAGGTTAGGCAAAGTGGAACCACTTCATGAATACTTATCATTAAGCATGAAAATATCCTGCATGGTTCATCATCATTTTGTTGCACAGCAGCAATCACAGTACTTAAAATGGTTGAAAGAAACACTACAACCTTAGAGCGAGGCAGTTATATTAGGTGATTTCTTTGAAAATTATTCTTTCATTGTCCAAGAAGCTGCCCAAGGATTACAGTGGGACAATTCTTTTGTCATCTATTATAGATCATCTGCAAACACAACACTATAATGGTTTACTCATTTATAATAAAGCTTATGAACTATGTTAAATTCAGATGCCCACAACTGAAGAAGGTGTACTATTTTTTAGATGGATGTGCTGGCCAATATAAGAACAGATAGAACTTCACAAATCTCCATTACCATGAAGAGGATTTTGGTTTGTCTTGTGAATGGCATGTCTTTGCTACATCCCATGGCAAAAATGCATGTGATGTGATTGGGGGAACAGTGAAGAGAGCTACTGCTCGTGCATTTGCAGAGAACTACAGAGAGGCAGATTCTTACACCAGAAGACTTGTTTCAATTTTGTGAAGAAAACTTGAGCAAGACAATAAGATTTTTCTTTGTAACTACATCTGATTTGAAAGATGCAGAACAACAGTTAGAACATCGATTCAAGAACAGTAAGGCTATTCTTGAAACTCAAAAATATCATAGATTTGTTTCCATAAACAAAGAAGAACTGATGGTGTATCTCATTTCAAGTGGCATTGGAGAAAATAAAAGAATAAGGAAAAGTCATATTACTAATAAACCTGCAATAGTTGAAAACCTAAAATGTGTCAAACCAAGAGACTATGTTAGCTGCATTTATGATGGGCAAGTTTGCTATGGAATTGTGGAGGAATATTGAGGAGTTTGATGATTATACAATGAACTTTTTACATCCATCTGGGTCATCATGTGCAGTGCTAGGCCTCATATATTAACTGTGATGAGTTGTCCTACACTAAGAGGAGGCAGCAGAATTAAATATAGTTTTTCTCAGAAAGAAATTAATGAAAGTATCGAATATGCCAAAATTTTATTAGGTTAACAGGTCTTCCCTATCATTTTTGTAATTATTTTGTCAGTGAGGATTATCAGTGAAATCTTTTTTTTTTAATTCTTGGAGATTTAGGTCAAGTCAAACTGATAGCCAAAATAAATTCCTAAATTGACCTGTAATTTATAAATATGGTGTCAACATAAGTTTGTTACATGAAAAGTAGTAGTATAAACAACCTTTTTATGATTGTTTCTAATATCCAAGATCTTTGACTTTTTTATAAGCAAAAAAATGATAATTTCCATTTCTATGTCCCTTTAAGAACTTACATGTTGTAGTAGTTTGGTTTTCTGCCTCCCCTCCCCCATGTCTAATCCCTTTCTTCTTTTTCAGAAATGTGTGTGTGGATCGCGTGATCACTGTCTTTGCTTTGTGTGGGGGGACTCGATAGACCTCTATCGTGCTTCCGCATTCATCTCTATTTTCTTTTTAGGCGGATTCTTTCAGCTAATTTTTTTTTGTTTAGTAATAGTTTGGAAGTCATTAGTTGTGACTGAAGAAGGAAGAGCCGCCTGGATGGAAAATAGGTGGGTAAAAATTGTATGAGAGTGGGTATGGTTGAATGTGTTAGGAGTAAAGATGTTTGTGACAGTGAATCAGTGACTGAATGTGCCTTCTCTTTTCCAGTTCTGTGGTACTGATAGTCGGCGACATCTGGCTTTCAGAGACGGCTGAAGCCAATCCAGACCCTCGCACGTGCGCCTACCTTTCGGGACGATCTTCTAAGGTGTGGACCTTGGAGAGCACCTCCCAGTCTCCAGGGAGTAGTTGAAGCAGCGCCTCACAGAATACAATCCAGCAGTTGGGACTAACAAGCGTCCCAGGTCCCTAAAGTTCTTGGCTTTGCCGAGTCCCGCATCCCTCAGAAAGTAGCTACTTCCTATTTTCCCCCTCCGTTAGTGAGTTAATGGTGCGCCCATCATTCTGGATATTTTGTAATTGGTTGGAGTGTTTTGACGCGCATTATTGTATATAACTATTCATTTGCATGGCGGAAAGTATTGTAAGGCCAACTATATATATATATTGTATTTTTTGGTTTAGGTTGAGGGCTGTATTATAATTTGTGTATTATATTTTGGGTTTTAATGTTATGCCATATTTACGGTTTCTAAATTAAATTTAGAAAATAGACTCTCTCCTCAATACCCTCTCTTTGAACCACCAAGCGGACCTTGTCAAGGTGGCGCGAATTTTGGGCTGGGGAGTCGTGACCCTGCCGCCACAGTGTGAAAAATATGTAGAATTGACGGAAAACTTAAAATACAGTGCTCACTTATGTGTTAATTACTTGTAAAATACTAGCATGAACAACCTATTTTTTAATGATTCTAATAGCCAAAGCATATGCCTTCATTTTTCTCATTTATAAATTTTTTTACAATTTTTATACCCCAGAGGTCAAATCTTGACCTCAAACTTTAGCAAATGTATGATTTTTTATATATTTTTCAACCTAGAGTTCTAAAACTTTCATATTTTGATTCCTTGTCTTTTTCTGATTCTAAATATATATACTTTTATATAATTATGATCATTATTACCCTAGTTATGGGTTGCCAAAATGCCTGAGGTCATATCTCCTGAACTGTTGGTCGGATTGACCTTAAAATATGCAACTTTTCTGGTTGATCTCACAGAGAACTCCCCTATTATCATAAAATTATTCCTATTTGTCATTTAGGATGGTACAGAGAAAAATGGGCATTGTCTCAAAATGACAAAAACTATGATTTAATGTGAAAATATGTCATTTGCCTTTGTCTCTTGCAAGCATTCAATATAAATAGATCCGGGAAGAACAAAAAAAGAAATGGGTGAAAATTAGACACTTTCAAAGGACTAATGCTGTGGGGAGAATAGCATCTGCCCTCAAACGCATGATCACTATTTCACTCCTCAAATGTAAATCAATCAAGTAGTTTCTGGGGATGATGATGCATTGACCCGTTCCATCTCCTGCAAAGTCATCAGAAGGTTGAAGAGGTTCTTTTGCAGGCAAGTCATGCAGTCACTCAATTGAGTGCCATAATGGCAACTTATCACCTGAGTGGAATGAAAATATACCAGTTAATCATAGTAATTATAAAGTTCTCGCTTCTTTCAGCTCTCCAATGTATAGACATGCATACACAGAACACAGCATCATGATGTTATCCTCCCATCTACACCTGCTAGACCCAAATGTGACCATAGGATTTAAAGGCTTCACTGAAAATTGCTGCCAATGACTGTTTTGTTGCGTAAGGCCTTCATTCCTGAGTTAACAGGTTCAAAGCACTTGGCATATTGTACATTTCCCCCACCAATGGCTCAAGTAACATCCATCCTTCACCAATCTACACTCACAGAGTCAATCCAATTTTTACTGAGCTGACTCAGCCTTTACTGGGCCATTAAACCAACTTCTGTACATCCTTTACAGCAACCATTTTCTCTCCATTCATTCAAAATATCCCTGTCCCAGCTCAAAATAATTACATCAATCATTAACACCCTGTTTATCTGCATATTTCTCTCTCATACTGCTTTATTACTCAACCAACTTTTCTAGAACTAAAGCCATTATCATTATTCATAAGTACTCTTGCAGCCCTTACTCGCTTCCTATCTTCCAGTACTTTCGATTTGCATTTATCTATATATATTCCCATACAATTCACCATGCTGTCAAAATACCCAAACCCATTCACACAATATAGATAACTAGTGCACCATGAGTTATTATACCCTACTCTTCCCAATTAATTTTCAAATCTCTTTTTTCCTACAACACACTGGTGAACATTTCAGGCACTGACTTAATTTGCCCTTCTTTAGATACCAACAAGAGATCATCGACATACAGCAAAGCTTTCTTTGAAGGTAATCATCCTTTTCATCTTCATGATCGTCTTATTACACATTCCATGAACAATGAACTTACAAGGCAAAATAAAATTACTCCTCATCAGACACCATAATCTAAAATCCAACCACTCCTAATCCACTGATGCACACTCCAAAATAGACCCTTCAATGCATTCAACAGTTCATCATTAACACCAGCAAAGGCACAGTTTCTCTCAAAGGTGGCTCTGTGAGAAAAAACAGCTACACATACAAACCTAGATCTAAAACCTTCTAACTCATTTTAATCTAATACACTCTTTTAGCCCAAATCCTGCCATAAACATTCCCAGTCATACTTAGCAGACCAATTTTGTCCTGAGCTTTTTTACTCTCCCTTTTTAGCTAGATTTGTACAAAGTTTTCCAATCTTCAAGTACTCTCCCAACTAACATCATGGTGGTAGTATTCATACTCTCTCACCAGCAATACTTTAATATCAATAACATTTACATCTTTTATACTTGCATATTTACCATGAAATGTACCCTTTGATTTTAATCTAGGGAATCCAATAAATAAATTGGAGGATTCATTTTAAATAATATCTGATTATCGTAGGATATTTACATTCACACTTAGAATTATTAACAAGAGACAGAAATAAGAGAACTTCCAAGTTGTAAAAACTAAATAATATTCACTTGGAAACTCCCAGGTCCCCTCAACAAAGCAACACATTTTTTTTTTTCATCAGCAACTGGCAAGAGCACAAAGGGAAAGATTTTGACATTTTATCGTTTGGAAAATCTCACTGAACTACAATTTAAAAGACCCCTTCAAGAGAGAATCATCATAGAGCAGTAAAGCAGATGAGGGAAGCATTAAGGATGATGAATGTGATCCTAGACAGGAGTTATCACCTATACAAGGGTAAGAATCACAGAAAGGAAGATGACCAAGATTTGGGGTAAAGGTGTGGAGAATGAAAAGTATACAAGTGATGGTATCCAGCGACTCAATTACAATGGGAATCAATGAAGGCAACAAAATACTAATGGAGTTCATTTGTCAGGTCTCAAATCTCACTCAAACTTGATCAATGGTGAAACAATGGACCTGTTTGTGATACACCTGTTTGAGAGAGTCATTAGGGTACAGAAGATACCCATGTAAAAAAAAAACATTTAAGGGATATGAAAACTCAAATTTAATAACAGACATAATGAATGATAAGCATAATTTATGGATCTTCTAAGGGAGTATTTAGGGAGAAATTATTGACAATGGAAGTTTGTTTTTTTTTAAGGTTCACCAGCAAGGCCACAGCCACCAAAATTATAAACAATCCTATCTCTAGGCTACTTTAAAAACAAATGCAAAAATACAACAAAATACCACCAGTAATAAAAAGAAAAACAAGTGCGAAAGAGAAAAAGGCACATTCAAGTGCCAGAGGGAGGTCTGATCCCTCAGGGTGCTGAGCATGCAACCAACTCAAATAGTTAAATACTCAGATCATGCCACAAACAAGTGTGCATGAGTTCTGTCCCAGGACATACAATAGCAACTTTGACCATCATGGTAACAGGAGGACAGGTGCTGCTCATAGAGCTACCCAGACAAGGATATTAAACCTAAAGGCATCTTAATTCCTGGGGAAACAGGCAGTCTTTAACAGAAAGGTAGTAGAGTGCTCCATCAAATGACATGGCATCCTGTGTGTGTCTAATTCAGAGGTGACAAAACAACAAACTGAAACTGTTGAGGCATTCAGGGAGGGGCAGAGGCAAAAATTACTGCAAACTTTTGCTGATACTTCAAATTAAGAGGTGAAGAGATTCTATTGCCTCTGACACAGAGTGGAGTAATGCAACCATTTCAGCCATGAAGACAGATGTAGTGCCTGGAAAAGCCACATCAGCTTCAAATAGAAAGATGGCATGAAGGAGAACCCCTTCTAATTTGGAGCCATCTGTGTACAGCAACAAGGCTTCAGTGTGAAATATGTCTGCCAAGAAATACAAAAGCTGAAGAAGTTTTGAGAAGAAGTGCAGAGTAAAATATCCAAGTGTGGTACCTTCAAAGTGGCTTATTGACACAACCAAGGATGCCACTGGCCTGAGTTACATAAACTCTCAAAGGAGTTTGCCGGCCCTATACCCAAAAGGTTTAGAGTATGATGGAGTTTCATGTCAGCAAAGGCAATGTCTAGATCGGCAGTGGATAACATTGGACAAAGATAGGTTATCCAATCCATTGCGATATATCACAGGTCAAGGGTATGCTGAGCACTTAATACTCTTGAGCAAAAAGTTGTCATCTCCAGAAAAGAATTTTGTGGGGAAAAGCTTAGCAGTAATCAACTAGATACTAGTATGGACTAAGTCCAAGAAAGACAAGTGATAGTTAGTGTATAACCTGAAGAAAAGGGTGAGAAAGAGTAATCCAAATGCGCTAATTTCCCAATGAAAAGATGAAAGTGGGTAAGTTAGTGATTACTGCCATACAAATGATCAATCACTCCCATCTAAAATGGGTGTATTAAATAACGAACAAACCTATGCAAAAGTCATGACTGACATCTCTCAGCAGCATAAGCACTGTTGAGATTGGCTGGGGCTGTAGTGAGAGCGGTTGGTGACTGAGAGCAGTGCCAGACCCACGTGTACAGGCAAATAGTGCACTGTCAAAGTGCAAAGTGAGTGGCATCTCCCCAACATTGATAAGTAGCCTCTCAATGGGAAATGTGCAGACCTGTGTGGAAAATTGAGTCCCCTTTCACAATACACGCTCCGCTGTGGATGCATAAAACTCTCATCTGTAGTCAAGTTTTGAATGAACCAGCTTTAGGAGTGTTGCCTCCTGTGAGTCTAATGACTCAGTGTAAGCATGTGGCCATTTTGCCTTACAGAAACGGTCATGCTGGGAAAGGGGAGGGGCTGGTTTTAGCTGAGGCTGGCTCTGAGCCCTTTGTGCAGACAGCTCTACCAGAGGAGCACCTGGAGTGAATAGAAACAACAGGCTTCAGGTAAACCCAACTTTGCATGTCAACAGGAGTAATTTGTACGGCCGAGGTGGTGGCAGCAGTAGCACCTCCACCACAGTGGCAATAATGCCTTCGCACATTAGTGATACCAATCAGCAGGCACCAACTCAAGGAGCCTGTCACAGTTGAATATGACAAAGAGTATAGAGGTGAGTCTCAAGGCCCCTCCCTGTTTTCTCATTACACATTCAACCTTGCCCCCTCCATGGTCAGCAAGCTCTAAGGTGATGTCTTTATATGGATTAGTCCATGAGTTTCCTCATGTAAACCATTCCTTTCATAGTAGAGATGTGCATTACACTCACCGAGAAGCCATTATGTATCCAAAGGGCACGAATCATGACTGCCTCAGAGAAATCCGAAGCATTGGACAGGAGGCTCCCATCTGAGAAATGGGTCACCTTCAGCAGCAATCAAGCTAGCTAATGTTGTCCTACGATAGATCATGTTACCCTTGGCCAACATGCTGCAATCAGTGGAGGGAATAACCAGAAAGCTTTGAAGAAAGTGGACTAAAAGATGCCAGGTGGTCTCTCAATGAGGGGCCCTAATGTAATCGGGGCTCCACTCAGCACACATGTGACCTTGTTTGTTTGGGCCTTTCTACTCGAGGGTGTCTTGGAGTCGGAAGTGCCAATCTGGGCCTGGTTGCTTGGTGAAACTGCAGCGGATCCATTGGTCTAGGGAGCCCCTGCGGCAGAACCTTTAGTACTCTTTGTCATTTTTGTCCTTTTTCTTTTTGGTAGAAGAAGTTAGGGAATGAACCTACCTATCTACACAACCAGAAGGAGCCCCTAGGCTGGAGGACTGGACTCAGCAAGATCATTCTCTGAAATGGAGAAGGTCTCGACTGTCAAAGGGGCATCAGCCAGGGAAGAAGGTCCCTCCTCTCTATGTGAGTCCTTGGGAGCCCAAGCCATGTGAAGAGAGGCTTGCACAGGGGTGGATCAAGGTTCAGTGTTTGGCAGAGAGCCTAGGTTCGCCCCATGGAAGATCCTGCCATAAGTGACTGGCATCAATGTGGTTGCCATCCTCCCAAGACATCATGGATCCCAATCAAGGACTGTCTTGTCACGTTTTGACCCCTATAGGGTTAAAATGCAGGACTGCAGGACATTAGTGGGCACAGACCAACAAACCCTGCTCTCCCTTGCCCCCCTAAGGGGGTTGGATGTATAGAGCCATTCCCACCAGCAGCGTTCTATTTTGGGCTGCCTGCTTTCTTTCTTGACAATCCCCTGTGATAGGAAATGAGGGACTGCTACTGGTAGGAAGATGGAGTTGCACAAGGGCACCTTCAAAATAGGGGTGAGGGGGGAAACCACTATGCCACTGCAGGGTGGGGTCTATGTATATGGCCCACAGACATCCTTGCACATGGGTTAACCTATGCAGACCGTGTAGAACATATCCTGGTGGGTTGATATTCCTTACCTGGCCCTTCTTGGTTCAAGCCCAGTTCCAAGGATTGAATTCTGACCCCCTCCCCCCACCCAAGTGGGGAAAGGAGAGGATGGGTTGGTAGCTCAGAATATTCTGCAGCAATTATTGTGTATGGCGAGGTGAGGGGACCAGGGCCAGTCCAAGAGAATCAAGTCTCCCGATAGTAGTTTTCGAGCCCAGGTCTGAATCCAGAAGCAGCAGCTCTATCTACTCCAACCAAATGCTTTGAGGGAGTGGAGGAGAGTGGTTACAGAAAGGGAGAAAGTAGTTGTAAGCGGAAAGCAGATAGGAAGCTAAGCTGGGATTAGACAAGGTGCTGATTACTGTCAGCACAGCAGCCAATTAAACACATTGCAGTGCCTTTTACATGGCCATTCATTAAAAAGCCTCTTGTGTACTTCCCAGCTATGAATGGAGAAGACATTTAAAGAGCAACTATTGTTTGAAATGAGTTAAAAAATATCTGTAAATAATATTTACTTTTTAGGAATAAATAATTACTAATATGTTTATAGATAGACTGTAGAAAGCAGAGCCTTTAAAAGGTTGTTAGATATTTAAAAATGTAGAAACTTCTAATCTTTATCAAAAAGACTAAAGAAATCTCCTTAACTTGAAAAACTAAACTTAAAAAAATGGCTTTGATACCCAAGCTTTTGCATAATATCTTTAAAAAAGGGGGCTAACCTTAATATATAATAGCTAGATATTTTGAATCTTGCTAAGATATGCCAGGTACTATGGATGGTTTGTCTTACCTGAAGAACATTTTCCAAACACTTTTTACTATTTTCATTTAGATATCCTCCCACCTTTGAAGACTCCTGGGTTGGCCTTTCATCAATTGAAAGTAGTAAAGATTGATGAGATTCAAATATGGAGGGTTCAGGCACTTTTGACATATTTTTCAAAGTATCTAGAGTATTATTTTCATCCATGGATACATCAACATTAGAAATATCTAATGTTGAGAGACATGTCTGATAACTTAGGTTGCTAAGAGCACTGACTGTAGTTTCCATTATATCCTTTTCATGATAGCCTTCAAGTTTACAATTTTGCTTTGAGCTTTTGACAATTTCTGCAGGAACCACAGGTATGGTTTTTGTATTTGGCTTAACTTTGACTATATGTCTTTCTGTAAAGTTAGTTGTATTATGTGTCATCATTTTGGATTTTAAAAGTTGCTTATGATTAAGGTTTTGCCACTTTAATTCATCATTCCGATTATGAAACTTCTCACTAGTTGATTTTATCTTATTCTGGTTTGATCCATCACTTGATCGGCAGGTGCTAGATAAATTAGATCCAATATCATCCTGATGATCCGTTTCTTTGGCAGATAAATTTTTAGAACTTTTTAACCACTTAGGATTTTTTAAATTAGTCCCTTTTGAAACTTCTGAAAGAGAAGAATGTTCTTTGAGATTCACTACTTTTCTTTTCTTTGCTTTAAATATTTCGAAAAAAGTAGAATCTAATCCATTTTTTTGGAGTAACTTGGTTCTTGATTTGATTTCCTGTAAGAAAATAAGTTCAATATAATTTGTACATTCATAGACCAAAATGGCAACATTTTTTTTTCAATGATATCAAACAAAATATGTTCCAATTTCTCTAAACCATATAATATAAAGTATTAGTGGGAGGAGATAGGGGAAGGGAGTTTTTAGGAGGTGGGTCAACACCCATCTGGCAACTGTCCATGAGGGTACAAGTCATTGCAATCATCCTACAGCTTAATGCTAGGCTAGATTAAAAAGTTTGTGAAAGGTGCATAGTATGGGTCAGTGAGGAAGAGTTGTTTATGTTAGATGACTCAAACTAATGTGGGACAAGTATACTTGATGAGGTGGTTTGCTTGTTGATTGTATTACGGTATGGTGTCTTGTAAAATTTGCTATTTGCTCTATGGTGTGTTTTGACAAAATTTTGCTAGTGTAGTGTTGTTTGTTCTAGTATTTTATTGTATATTTGCATGTTAACAGCTTGTATTTGGTGAGCTGTTTTGTGAGATGTTGAGAATAGTTTTAGTGTCCATTGCCTGGTAGGGCATTTTTCTTTTGCATCTGAGGACGTGTTCTTTGTCAGCATTTTGTCTGAATGTGTTGAAACTGTGATAGGCAGTATTGATGTCTGTGATAGGTATACTATTCAGTATTTTGAAGTGTTGTTCTGTATCATTTGTGAATCCTTCCAATTTGGCTCTTTTGTAATTTTTGCAGGTGTATCTGTAGCCAACAAGTTTAAATCTTGTGTTCATTATGATAATGATTGGCAGATGGTCAGACCCTAAAAATTTGACTACTTTTCAAGGATGTTGTGGGGGCAAGGTTGGAGGAGCAGAAGGAGATGTCTGGGGACAACGGGTAGTAGGGGGGTCTGATTCGAGATGTATGAAATGAAGGTTGTTCATAGGCTGAGGTTGTTTGTGACTGAATCTCAAGCCATCAGTTTGTCTGGGTTGTTGACATACCAAGCCAGCACCTAGGCATTGAAATAACCATTCAGAATAACTTACCTTGGAAATTTGTCTAAAGAACTACAATAATATGTTCATTAATAGAATTGATAAATATTATTTTAAAATATCCTGTTACAGAAATAAATTCTGTACCCATATCCTCTCTGCTTTTTACCCATCATTCTCATCTTTGACTTCTCTCATTTTCATTCTTTATTGAACTAGCTTTGAGTGGATCTTATTGTCTTTGCTAATTTTTAATTCGGTAATGCTATAGTAATCTAAAATTTTGTTTGACTACACATCCCATTTTGCAGTTTTTGCACATGGCCTTGTCATGTATTTCTGTTCACTGATTCAACTGCATGAGCAAATGCAGACATTTTTTAGCTGCATAAACTACACTCATCAATTCCCAGTTTCTATAGCATCTCTCATAGCTTATTCTACTGGTTTTTCAATTCTTTCAGTAGTTTTGTGATCGTTCCAAACTGTTCCACACACAGTTTTATTATTCAGGAGATAGTGGTGCAGCTTTAGTGAAGTATATGAGTGATTCTTTACCCAAGTACTTTCAATCATAACCACCAGTATTTCTTTTGTAAAAACAAACAAAATAATCCATATTTCCCGTATAAATTACTGTTTTAATTCTTATCAACAAGATAGAATTGTTTTAGACTGAACCTAGCTTTTAAATTTTATATACTGGTAAAATAAATGTTGCCTTTCCACAGTAATAATGATTCATCTAAGCTAAGTACTTTTAAGGGAGAAGTTTTCTTCCAGCACAGCTAAGGCATTTCATCTACTTTTTAGAGTTGTGAAATAGGAATGGAATTCATATCACATTTATTCATGGTAAAGTGATAAAATGAGAGAATATTACAAACTAATCCTGTTTCAAAATTTGAGTGAAAAGTGGAGTAGAAACAAACATCTGTTGACAAGTATGCATTTATTTGGGGTTTATGAATGACACCCATTAGAAGTATAAGCCCAATGAAAGAATTCATTTCATCCAAAATAACTACCTGCCATTGTTTATATCTTGAAGAAGGTTTTACAGAAGGACAAGAATAAAAAAATTGCTGAGCTTATCAGTTTCTGTAACCGTGTTCAAAAACTTATTCCTGGGAAAAGTTCAAAACACAAACAGGTCTAATGGTTCCAGTTGACTATTTTCTTGTTTTTTTTTGATTGGGGAATTTTGGCCTTGTTTTGTTGTGTGCACACATTTTTTTTTTTAATTGAATTCTTATATGAAAATTTAATTATCTCTTGTAAATATCATTGTAATTTATTTGTGAATACACGACTGTAAATATAATCCGTTTCATTTCTCCCTCGAGTTCTCATGTCTGAATTAGTGTAGGAGCGGGTTGGATCGATTGGGGTTAGAGCGTAGATTTGTGGCCTGCTACATTTGGCGCCCGGATAGGGACGTGAGATCTCGAAACTGGGAGCATGACAAGATTGGATTGCAGTCCACACCCAATTAGAGTGACAGATAGCTGGTTGCTTTTCCCCTTTTTTCCATCTTTATTACTAACCTGAAGGAGAATGGCTTCTGTGGAACAGGGCCTCCATGATGAGATTGTGAGACTGAGGCTGGAGTTGAGGCAGAAAGAGGAGGAATGTTGAGGAGCATAATTGAGGGATTGAAGAGTGATATGATGAGTATGGATGAGAAGACAGACGGGATAAGGAAAGAAATGAACGAGACAGAAGCAGGTCGACCAACGAATGAAGGATCTATATGGCATGATAAAGGGCTCAGGACTGGCCCCAGGACCCTTGACCCTGACCCCTGCTCTGACTGAAGGGGATAAGACTAATGGGATCAATGGGAGTGTGTGTGAGTCTAGAGAGTATAGGATGATTGTGAGTGATAGGAAGGATGGAGAATGGAGGAGAGTGGAATGAAAGAGAAGAAGGAAGACTGGGTCAAAGGGGAAGGATCGGAAGGTGAGAGAGAAGAGTGTGGACTCATTGTACTCGGATGAAGGAGAGAGTGATAGTATGATTGGTATGAGTGAGAGTGAAGTAAATGTGGGGAAGAGTATTTTGATAAGGGAAGTGCAAAGGTAGATAAGTTTAGGTTGCATGGTGGGAAAAGTGTGTAAGAATTCTTCCAGGAATTTGAGCAGTATTGCAAGCTCAAGTACCCGGATAATAAGGGTTACTGGATGAATGTTTTGGGGGAATATTTGGATGGAAAAGTATTAGAGTTTTTCTGTGTAATCACAAGTGTGGGGGAACTGAGGTAAGAGGTGGTGAAGGAGAGACTGAGTGGGCAGGTGAAACGAATGAAAGAGAGTGTGAAGTATAAAAGGGTGAATGAATTTGAAAAGGCTGGAATGGGGAAGAGTGAAAGTGTCAACATGTATGCACATAGGCTTGAGAGTATGGTGAGAGGTATGGTGATGATGATGTGAATGAATGTAAACAATTGATGAGAAAGTTCCTGGATACAGTGCCGCAAAAGGCAAGTGAATGGCTGAATGGGAAAAGAAAGGAGAGAATGAGGCTTACAGGTGAACGGTTGGTGTGGCAAGATTTTTTTGGAACTGTTGGAAGACGGGCGATTTGATGAGGAAAGTAATTTAGACGAGGATGGATCGTACAGTGTCAATGTTTGGGGTAAGAAATCCGGGAACTTTCCTTCACTGCAGCAGTTTGTCAGTTATTGGGATGCCCTGAAGGCTGCGCCAGCTGGGGTGATGTTGAGCTTCCTGGGCCGGCAGGCTGGATGGGCAAATGGAGGATGGACAAATGGAAGGGGACAGATGACTGGTGTGCGAATGGATATATGAGGGAGCAACCAAGGTATGTCCCAGCAAATAAGAGACTGAATGAGGTGAGAAAGATTGTGGAATGTTGTAGGTGTGGAAGGGTCATATGTTGGTGGAATGTATGTGGACGTCTGGTGCAAGTTTTAGGTGTGGTAAGAAGGGGCATATGATAAAGGATTGCCAGGAAAGTGTGAAAGAGTGCTTCAAATGTAAAGAAAGAGGCCATTTGAAGAGAGATTGTCCAAAGTTGAATGGTGGAGTGAGTGCTGGGAGAAGTATGAAGTATGCTTGCAGTAATTGCGGAAAGGCTGGTCATTATGCAAGAATGTGTTGTGACCAGAGGAATATATGTAGCTATTGTGCAATGGAAGGACATTTGAGTGAAAATTGTTGGATTAGACTGAGAATGCAAGGTGAATGGAAAGTTTGAAGCGGGAAACTGAATTGTAAGAGGGTACCTGGTGAAATATCCTCTGGGTGCATGAGTGCGAGTAATGTGTTGGTAAGTGTGTCTAGTGTGAAAGTGCTGTCTGGTAGGAAGTATGAGTGTCTGAGTGTGAAGATAGAATTGAATGGGATTGAGTGTTTGGCTTTGATATATTCTGGATGCAAGATGAGCTTGGTGTATAAGGATGTGTATGATAAGCTGAGTGATAAAGCCTTCCTGCCTGAGTGTAAGGGTAGTTTGGTAGGGATTGATAGTATGAGAGTGCCTGTGATTGGAATGATAAGGTCAGCTGTTCGAATGCATGGTATGTTGATGAATGAGAGTGAATTCTCTGTGATTGATAAGGTGAGTAGTGAGTATGGTGTGATTTGGGGGTATGATTTTATGAAAGTGAACCATATGGTTGTACATCCTGCGAGTGATCAGGTTGAGAGAAAGATTGGTAAAAATGGGGTGTATAAGTTGTATGTAGGGAAAGATGGTAGTGTTTTGATGAGTGTGTTTACCGGTATTAAGGTGACTGCTATGGAGAGTGTAAGGCTTGTGAAGGGTGAAAGGGTGTCAGAGTGAGTTGGAGTAAGGATGTGAGTTTGAATGTGGGTGAGAACACTGATATTGGATGGAAAGGATGTATGTTATAAGGTAAGGCATGTTGCTTGTGTGTTTGATGGCTTGATGAAAATGAATGATCCTTTTGTATGTGTGCAGGCAGACCCCACAGTGAAAGGGCAAGTGAGGGGAATCCAAGTCAGAGATGTACTGGGTCACCTCTCCACTGTCAATGAGGTAGGTATGGATGGTAGCACGGATGTCAGGGTAAATGTTGCGAATGAAAAGATGTGTGAATGGATGTATAATGAAGTGGGAAGGATGGTCGAATTGGATGGATGTTTGACTGAATATGAAAAGGATGTGTATCAAATGTTATTTGAATGAAAGGGGGTCCTCAGTAAAGGGGATCTGGATTTTGGGGTTACAAAGCTTCCGGAATTCAAGATTATCCTGAAGGACACCCCAATCTATCAGCGGCCGAGACATTTCCCACATCTGGTTGCTGATGAGATTGAGGAGCAGTGTGTGGAATTAGAACGATTGGGGGTGATTGAAGAAAGTGAGAGTACATGGAATAGTCCAATTGTGCCTGTACGTAAGCCGGATGGAAGATTGCGTCTGTGTGTGGATTATCGAAAGGTGAATGAAAGGACTGTGAAAGAAAGTTTTCCGATGTGTGTGGTATCTGAGTGTATGTATAGTATGCATGGGATGAAGTGGTTTACAAAGCTGGATTTGGTACAGGGGTATTACCAAATGCCCATTGCTGAGGAGAGCCGGCCGATGACTGTCTTTTCCTCTACAAGAAGGCATTATCAGTTCTGATACCTCAGCTTTGGGTTGGCTAATGCTCCCGGAGTCTTCCAGCGGGCGATGAATGTTGTGTTGAGTAAGTTTGCAAGTAAGTATGTGATTGTGTTTATAGATGATATTTTGATCATGACTGAGTTTTGAGGAGAATACGAGATTGGTGAATGATGCGATGAGAATGTTGGAGAGTGTTGGTGTGAAGGTGAAAGTAGCAAAGTGTGAATGGTTTGTGAAAGAAGTGGAATTCCTTGGGCATATGCTGAGCGAGAATGGGTTGCAAAAGTCGCCAAAGTATGTTGAGAAGGTGCGAATGTTTCCGAAACTGGTGACTGTGAAGGAGCTGAAGTCGTTTCTGGGTTTGATTGAATTTCAGCAAAAGTTTAGACGTGATTGTTTGGGTGTGAGTAAGCCTCTGACTGAGTGGATGGGCAAGAAAGGTAGTACGATTGTTAGGTGGAATGATAAGATGAATGAAGCATATGAAAGAGTGAAAGAGGCAGCAACTAAAGATGTTGAATTGGCATACCCGGACTATAGTGTGAATGCTAACATGCTTGAATTGTATATGGATGTGAGTGGGTACTGTATGGGAGGTTTTCTGATGCAAGAGCAGCGTTTGAATGGAGAGAATGTCAGGCAAATAATGGGGTATGTATCCAAAGCTATGAATGCAGCAGAGCAAAAGTATTTGACTGTGGAGCAAGAATTGGTTGTGATAAGGTATTGTTTGAAAGTGTTGCGTCCGTTTTTGTATGGTGTGAGGTTTGTGATCAAAACAGATCACCAACCTCTTGTCTATTTACAACATATGAAACGGGCTGATAGTAGGATTGCGAGGACTTTGGAAGATTCAAGTGATTTTGACATGTGATTGAATATGTGCCTGGTGAACGGAATGGAGTGGCTGATTTAATGTTAAGGTATCCTGGTACAAATGATGAAAATGTGTGTGGAGTGAGTGATCCTAGGTATTTGCTAAAAGGGATTATGAATGGAAAGGAGAGTAAGGGTGGTGGTGATTCCTTGTTTGAGAGTGTATGGAATGGTTTGCAAGATTTGAAGAGTGATGGAGTAGATGTGAGAGTGCCTGATAGTGTGTATGACTTAAGGAGGTAATGAGTTAAGTATGTAGGAAGCCTGAAAGTATTGGTATGGCGAGGGTGCAGAACTTTATGAAAGAATTGAGAGCGATGTGTATGCCAGGTGTCCTACCATTTCAGAAGTGTTGATTGTAGTGAGTCATTTGTATGGAGTGATTGTTTATGTGCACTTTGGTGGTGAGAGGCCGATTGTGTACAAGGATGAGAAGGTGAAGGGTTTGAATGCTAATGTGGTGCCTCTGCATTGTTTGAGTGGTGTGCATTACAATTGGGTGATTGAAAAGTCTTCATATATGAGGAAGAAGAATGATTGTTGTCTGGATGAAGATGAGTGTGTGGTGAATGATGTGGGAGCATGTGAGGACCACTCTGTATGTACCGTCTTCGAATGGGTTAGCTGAATGATGAGTACAACTTTGAATGACTGGGATGAATGGTTGGGTAGAGTGTTATGGGGGGAAAATTGGACAGTTCATAGTGCAACTGGGGTGTCCCCGTGTCAGTTTGTTATGAATTTTGAAAGGTGAGTGAGAGATAGGTTTCATGTGAGTGAAAGTGAGCAGAGTGTATATCGTGAGGCACATGAAAGGTTTCGTTCATTTGAATTAGGTGCAAAAGTATTGAAGGTGAAAGAAGTAAAAGGGTTAAATGTTTCAAAGATAAGTGAAAAGTTTGAAGGACCGTACAAAGTTGTGAGAGTCTGGGAGAATAGTGTGACGTATGTTTTAGAGAGTTTGAATGAAGGTGTGACTGAGAGAGTGCGGGTTCATCCATCATTTTGTTTCTTACCAATGACAAAGTTTACCCACAATCAACATTAAGCTAATAGGTCTATAATTTCTAGGATCAATCATCTCCCCATTTTTCAGGAAGTGTAGTAACATTAAGTTTTCAGGAACAATATCTTTTAAAGATTTGTTCCTTTTAGCCAAAAATAAGAAAGGTTGATCTGTGAACAAACAAGATTATTATTATCTTCTTTATTGAAATCAATTTCATCGGGAGAAATAGTAATGCAACAATTCCCAGCATAAATGACTTAGAAAAGTTCTAATTTATGATTTGTCCAATATTTCTTGTATCACTTATCAGGTTTCCCTATAGAAACAAATTGTTTTATACTATTTATATACAAATAGAACTATTTAAGTATTTTTTTGCGCAACTTAGAAAGACCAATTTCATACAATATTCTTGTTTTTATAATTGATACTGAATATAATTTTCACCAGCCACATTACTATTTTCTTTTAGCAAGTAGCAAACTGTATGGTATAATTGATCCATATCATCTATTTTGAGTAGGGTTACTTTCCAAAAGTTCTTGCAGATCTCTCTGATACTGTTCATGTAGACTTCTATCCAGTGACTTTCCTCATTTTACTAGGAAATGTAGCAAAATTACATTTCTAAAATTAAAAATATTACCTCTTTGGTGTTTTATATGAAAAAAATGCTTTTAACTTAAAGTGAATAGCCTTGTGAATGCTTTTGCCTATATGTTCACCTATGAAAACAGATTGCATGAAAATTTTATTTGTTATAATTAGGAATATCTTACTCATTGGATCATTAAACATTTGAGATAATTTTCACTTAAACCTAATAGACATGTCTACAAAGATATATAAATTAAAACAGCAAAGTGAAAAACTAGACACACAATAAACTTCCTTAGATACAGCAGTCAACCACTTCAGTCACACTAAGTAAAGCAAATCTACCAATGAGGAAATGAATATAGTACAACTTAATGTGTGAAACAACAAACTTCATTAAAAAGATTGGATCACTAACACAGGACAATACAAATACTTTATCAGAACTTTCACATAACATGTTATTAATACTCAGAAGTGAAATTGGAAATATTAGAGAAAATATATACCTCCCCCCTCACATACACAAAACCCTTGTAATATGTAGCAAATTTCTCTAAGCCAAAAAACATTCCAACATCCTTATGAAACAACACTCGAAAAACAGACACAAACCATACAGAACATTAATAAAGAATACAAAGAAAACTCATACAGCTATATACACAGCACCTCCCTTCCTACCCTTACACATACAAACCACCATAAACCATCTAAAAGCCTCAGTAGTCAAACGCCCAGACCAAATATCCAACAATCATTTAAAACACCTCAGCCCCACAGCTATCCAAGTCCTGACAAACATCTTTAAATATTGCTGGTTACACAACACTATCCTACTATTAGGAATAAAGTTAACATTGCCCTCAGTATCAAACCCAACAAAACCCCTAATCAACCATTATCATGCAGACCAATATCTTCTCTAAAAACTATCATTTTTATATAACATCAAATTTTCACTTACTACTAATATGCCCATTTATTGGCTCTAAATTTTATTTCAATGTGTTTGGAAGATATTCCCAAACACTTTAACACTTTGGTAATAAGTGTACAAACAATGCATTATAGCTTGCCATTCTGAAAGTGGATGTTCACCTTTTTTGTTCATATTTATACTGGTGACAATTTATTTAACTATAATTCCCTTGGTATTCTTAAAATATCTTAAAAGCTGAAATATAATATATGTAAATATATACTTACTTTATTTTGAAATGTTAAATGAGTATGATCATCATTATAATTTTGAATAGATGCTAGAATGGGCTGAAAATGCTTAGATTCTTCAAGGATTTCAACATGTGGATTTTCAGAGCATACATGCGCAGAATTAATTTTAATAGATGATTTTGGTAAGTGATTTTTTGCATCATTGTTACTGCTATCATTGTCACTGGTTATAGAACTATAACTACAGCACTTTCCCTTGGTATTATTTTTATTACTTAAACTACTTTTTGTATGACTAGAGCTAGAAACTGAAATTGTACTAGGTGGATGGGATGTAGAACTAAACTTGGTATTTTTCATCATACTTAGCATAGAAATATCAGATAATGAAAATGGTAAAGATGCAACTGAAGGTGGTTTATTGGAGCAGGTTCCCCATTGCTTTCTGTTTTGAAAGAGTGACTGTGTTGTTGTGCCTGTACTGTTAAGAGAGACTTGGAACCCTTCATTAGCTACATATACTTTCTGCGGAAGGTTGTCAAAATTAGAATGAGCAACCAAATTATCTTTATATTTTTTTAGCCGATGACCTTTCCTCTTTCTATGTCTCCCCCTTACTGGTTCTGATACACAATTGTTTAATTTGTCATGAGGCTTAATTACTTCCAGAGAAGGAGCAAATATAGTCTTGGCACTTTCCTTCTCTTTATTTTTTAACTGCATCTGAATTAGATACTTTGTGCTTCCTTTAACTGGTTTTGGTTTAAGAGAAATAAATTGAGGTATTTCTATATTGTTTATGCATGAATACTGCATAATAGTGACAATTACATACAAACTCCTGAAAGGAAAAAATATATAGAATTAAACATTGATTTTTTTCCTAATTTTTCTAGCAAAATGGCATTAATTTGTGGTTCTGAATCATTGAAAATTATTAAGCTGTTTGGAAATTAATGCCTTTTTGAATATGCTGCATAAAAGAGCATGCTAGAATACTGTAAACTGTTACAATACTAATATAAACTATTTCAAAGAACCTTTGAAAATATATAAAGTAATTTTTAAGCTCTAAATTATTAACTCATATCAGTGAGAGCACCAAAGAAATTGATTTTCATCCCAATAATGCCCATCTATAGTTCAGAGATCTCAATATTTTTTGTTGCTTAACTTTGCCTTGTAAAAACATACCAGCACAATACATTTCATTCAGGTTCTTTAATTTTAAGGGTCCTTTCAAAACTTGTGTTACTATTGCTGAATGACTACTCTCTACCTTATACTAATTGTAGCATAATTTTTTTTTTTAAGGTTACAGAAAGGATAAAAAAACAAAAAAACAGGAGACTATATGGTTGGTAGGTGTTGAAAATGAACCCGCCAAGAAATGCTGCGACACTCATGAGTTAGAGATGTTCTTAAACATCTGTTATTCTCAGGTCAGTAAAAAAACAAAAACAGCAGAAGCTCCCAGCTACCAATGTAGAGATGATGAGGTTCTGGCAGTATGGACTTGGGGTATTTATTTCAACCTCCCACAAGCCCAAGTATGTTGAGAAGTCCATGGAGTACAAAAAGGTTACCAGAAACTGAAGCTGTAGAGGAGAGTAGCAAATGGAGTGAGAAAGGGGATTGCAACCCAACCTGAATGCTGTTCAAAAAAGCTCATGTAAATACTATAAAACTCATCAAACTCCCTCAAGATCAGATCAAGGCTTTCTGAATGATCAGCAAACTGTGTGGAAGCTATATATCAGAGGAACTTGAGCTTGCTCACAGGGCAGTGGAGTGGGAGAAATGCTGAGAGGCTGAGGAAAGGAAGAAGAAAAGCCACAAAGAGATTGATTCCCTGCAAGAAAATGGAATGGTGAAAAGTGAGTCTTCTTCACAATCCGGTCTCCAAACTGGGTACAACAGGTAACTTCCTGTACCAAGCAGTATATTTCAGTCAGCTTAGCTGTGAAGACAGACATAGGGTCTTGCCCAGTAGAGCCCCATCAGCTTCAAAGGGAAGACAGCATAAAAGCGACACTCTCTTAAGATATGGAGTCATCAATATATATTGGCATGGCACAAGCATTTGATCCAAGATGTTGAAATGCAATACTCTCAAGTGCTATAGATACATGGCAACAAATATTCAAATGTGGTACCCTCCAACATGTCCTGGGCAGAACCAGAGGTGTCACCAACCTGAGAGCTATGTTGAACTGTCAAGAGTTGCCTGGCTCAAAACCAAAAGCTCTGGACTTATAGGGTACACGAGTTTTATAAGGTACATATTAGGGGAACAACCACCGGCTACCAGTTTGATGGTAGAGACGTAAGGGTTGCCAGTTAAGGTTGAGGCATGAAGGGCACATTACCATTACCTTTATAGAGTGATGTAAGGATGATCACAGGTTACCACTTTATGGTAGGAGGACAAAGGCCTTCCAGGGATATTGCTTTATGATACAGATGGGCAGAGCTGGGCATTGCGGCAATGAGTTACGACTTTGCCGCAGTATGAATTTTGAAGTCGCAAACGTTTTAAAAAAGTCGGGGTAAGCAGAGTCGCACAGCCAATTTTCCGCAATTTTTGCCAGGAACAAAGAGGACTTTTTAAAAAAGAAATCAGGGTTGCCTGGCTTTTTTCACGCCAAATCCCTTAAATTTGGCTTTTGCTAAGGCCAATTGGCATCACAAAAACTCCTTTGGCTCTTTTTCTGTTCGGATTATAAAGTATTTTTTAACATTATTTAGATTTTAGTATCCCTCGTAAAATTTATATTTGGTTCTTTCTGATACCTTTTAACTCCAAATTTCGGTTCTTTTTAAAATTTGCTTGTGACAACACTTCCTGTAATTCTGTTTCATGTTTACAAGTGTTGGAACTTATTGGGTGCGTACATTTTGTATCCTATTTTATGTTGAAAATCTTTCTGCCCAAGTGGAAATCTTTCTATGACTAATCAAAAATATAAGTGGGAAGAGACATTTGTGTGGGTTAAAAAGGCAATTGATGGATCTTAATCAGAATATTGTTAATTATGCCAATGCAATATTGTGCCCAGAGTTTAGAATCTTTCAAGTCATGAAATGACAGATAAATATAAATAAAACATGCTATCAAAATTGCAAGGGGGACTTTTGGTAACAAAAACAAGTAAGCAAATTGATGATTACAATTGAAGAGGAGTATGAAAGAATAATTGAGCAATTAATTACAGGTCAGATGATTAACATTCCATATAAGGAGATTAGGACTAAAAATAATGACCCAAAATGGATGACAGATAAAATTAAGCATTATATTGGCATTAAAAAGGGCATTTATAGGAAAATAAAAAATGGAGAGGATCACTTAAGGCAGAGATATAATGAACTAGTAAGAGATGTTAAAAAGTTAGAGTAGCAAGGAGAAATTATGAAATTAAAGTGGCAAATAGGGCAAAGGAAGATCCTAAAAGTTTTTATCAATTATACAAAACTAAGGTTAGAGATAAAATAGGCCCACTTATAGATTCCAATGGACAATTAGTGAGTGATAGGGACTCAATGGCTGGAATGCTAAATGACTTTTTTCTCTCAGTATTTACACAGGAGGATACTCTAAATATACCTGAGGTGTCAATGATCTTTCGGGGTAATGATGAAGAGAAATTAAAGGATATCTTGATCACAAAGGAGATAGTGACAAAGGAAATTGATAAAACAAAAGTAGTAAAGCACCCGGTCCTGATGAGGTCTTTCCTAGAATTTTGAAAGAATGTAAGGATGTGTTAAGTGAGCCCCTAGCATGCATCTTTAGAAAATCATTGGAGAGTGGCATTGTGCCAGTGGCATGGAAGAAAGCCAATGTGATACCTATATTTAAGAAAGGGGATAAAACAAATATGTCTAATTACAGACCAGTAAGTTTGACATCAGTGGTAGAAAAAATGATGGAATCTATTATAGCAAGGAATATTAGGGATCACTTGGATAAGCATAAGTTGATAAAAGAATCACAGCATGGCTTTAGTAAGGGTAAATCCTGTCTGACTAATTTGCTCTCTTTTCATAGTAGGGTGTATGAAGCAGCAGATAATGATGAAAACTATGATATTTTATACTTGGACTTTAGTAAGGCTTTTGATCGAGTGCCACACTTACGACTTCTGAGCAAAGTTAAAGCACACAGGATCGATGGCAGTATATTTAGGTGGATTCAGTCATGGCTTGGTGACAGACAGCAAAGAGTTAGTATAGATGGAGTTAAATCTGAGTGGGGGTGTGTTAGCAGTGGAGTTCCGCAAGGATCTGTTTTGGGTCCCTTGCTATTCTTAATTTATATTAATGATCTTGACATAGGTATAGGTAGTGACCTGAGTAAATTTGCTGATGATACTAAGCTAGGTAGGGCCATTAGGGCTGATTCTGATGCTGTTGTAATGCAGGAGGAATTGACCATTCTGTCCAATTGGGCCGAGAAATGGCAAATGAAGTTTAACATAGACAAATGTAGTGTACTTAGTATAGGTAGAAATATTCCACTGAATAGTTATAAATTAAATGGGAGAAATTTAGGGAGGACCGATTGTGAGAGGGACTTGGGTATTTTGGTAAGTTCAGACCTTCGTCCTAGAAAGCAATGCCTAAATGCTAAGAATAAA
The DNA here is from genome assembly GCA_963969495.1 of Ceratothoa steindachneri. Taxonomy (NCBI): domain Eukaryota; kingdom Metazoa; phylum Arthropoda; class Malacostraca; order Isopoda; family Cymothoidae; genus Ceratothoa; species Ceratothoa steindachneri. The sequence continues at coordinate 37,964,140 of OZ018320.1, forward strand.
GCTAATAGGATATTGGGATTCATTAGGAGGAGTGTAAGCAATAAGAGTGCTGAAGTCATTCTAAAATTGTATCTGGCGCTAGTTAGGCCTCATCTAGACTATGCAGTACAATTTTGGTCACCGTATTATAGGAAGGATATTGATTTGCTTGAGTCTGTGCAGAGAAGGAAGACAAAGATGATTGGTGGGCTAAGGAACTTACCTTATGCTGAAAGGCTCAGAAAACTAAATCTACATACATTGGAAAGGAGAAGAGTCAGAGGGGAATTGATTGAAGTCTTCAAATGGGTAAAAGAATATAATAAAGGGGATATGGGTAAGGTTCTTATACTTAGTGAACATGACAGGACACGTAGCAATGGGTTTAAGCTTGATAAGTATAGGTTTAGAAAGGAGATGAATGGAATAGGCTCACTAGGCATGTGATAGAAGCCTCCTCTCTGGGTAGTTTTAATAATAGATTAGATAAATATATGGATGAAGCTGCTAGATGGGACTGACTTTTTTTTATGTATATATGTATATATTTTCTAAGGAGTGGGGAGATTATATTTTGCGGTTGCATGAATGGACATAATCCTCTCGATGCATTTTATGTATATTGTAGATTAGATCTGACAAACTCCTGTAAAGGGTGACAATGTTGATGACTTTTCTCTGGTAAGAAATCTTTTGTGTGTTGACTGGAACAGGAGCTGCCAAGTGTAGGCCATGAATGGTCTTTTGCAGTCTCCTTCTTTTCTTATGTTCTTAAAGTAGCAGAGCTACAAATTGCTGTTTCTATGACCTGCAATAGTGCCATACACACAATTGATCACTTAGGTGAAATATTGCTAAGACATGGAAGCACACTTGGCCAGATAAAATTACACAAGAACTAAGTGTATATTACTGATAAAAATATAATTTCACCAGCCTTAAAATCTGATCTCATTCAAGACCTGAAAAACCATAAGTATGCAATCACTATTGATGAGTTCATCGATTTCTCTACTCAAAAGTATTTGTGTATTTTGGTTAGATTCCTGAGTGGTAGGACAAATGCAATTATTTCTGGATTTCTAGGCTTAATTCCTGTTCAACAGACTACAGGAGAGAATATCTTTAATTTGATTGAGAGTGAAATAACAAAATGTGGTCGAAGTCTAAAAAATTGCATTGGTTTTGCATCAGATGGTGTGTCCAACATGGTGGAATGCAATAATTCAGTTTGGTCCAGACTCAAAGAAGTGTCTCCTTTCTGTGTACAATTGAAATGCATTTGCCATTCATTAGCATTATGTATTCAATATGCAGTGTCAAAGCTGCCATCAAATATTGGATTTTTACTGGTTGAGGTAACTTTCCTTTTATGATAAATTAAATTCTTCACATTATATGAGACTGACGTTAAATGAAACTAGCTAAACGTACCCAAAAAAGCTTGTCACTCTGAATTTTATTATAAATTAGTAAAATTACATACACTTTTCAGGCATCAACTAAGTTTTAAACCTGTCTTGTCAGTTACAAACATTCAAGAATGTGTTATGCCTTGTGGCATTCATCATGTGAATTAATCTCATTTTCTCGTATTTTAATATGTGCTTATACTTTTCTTGTGGCTAAGATGAAAAAATTAACATAACATAACAACTTCAAGGATGACAAAAGCCACAAGGGCCTACCACAGGTCATAAGCATCTGAAAAACCCACCCACAAAATGCATCCATAGGATTGTGTCAGATCATGCAGCTACAATATACAATTAGAACCATACACAGTAATGTGTCAAAAACAAAAGGCATCATCATTAAGACTTGTAAAAATCTGAATCAATCATAATACACTAATAAAAAAACTGCATCCAGAGGAATGAGTCCAGAATACCCCCCAAAGTTAACCCTCCCTGCACATATAATCATCTAATCTGCATTTGAATACATTAAAGTTTGGAATGTCTACCATCTCAGATGGAAAACTATTCCAGTAATCTACCACTCTATTGGTGCAAAAATATTTTCTAACATCCAACCTGCACCTCTGTTTTTTTTAATTTTGAAGTGGTGACCCCTAGTCCTATTACTACCTTCCAACTCAAATAACTTGCTAAAATCCAACTTATCCATCACAGAACAGATTTTAAAAAGCTCAATCATATCTCCCCTAACACATCATCTCTCAAATGAGAAAATATTTAGTACCTTCAATCTAGTCAAAGGACAGGGAGGATTGGTGGAGGAATAATTATCTATATAAAAAACAACATTGTTTCAAGTTTAAATACTTCAATAAAACAGGATGGAGTTGAGTCACTTTGGATAGATATTAGGTTCAGTAAAAATAGAATGGTGCATTTGGGAGCTTTTTACAGGCCACCTGGGCAGACTGATGATATGGATGAACTAATGATAAGGGAAATAAGTAAGGGATGTGAAACAGATGCAGTTATTATTGGGGACTTCAACTTAAACTCTGTGGACTGGGAAAATATGATAGGTAGGGATAGAACAAGTGGCAGGTTCATAGAATGCTTTGAGGATAATTTTTTTTAATCAATTTGTTAATGAGCCAATGAGGGGGGACAATATATTAGATTTAGTACTTTCTAACAGTGATCATTTAGTTCAAGAATTGACTGTTGGGGAAGCATTTGAAAATAGTGACCATCAGATAGTTCGTTTTAACTTGTGAATTGAGAAGGGTTATCATTAGTTCATCCATATCATCAGTCTGCCCAGGTGGCCTGTAAAAAGCTCCCAAATGCACCATTTTATTTTTACTGAGCTGCCAAGTGTAGGCCATGAATGGTCTTTTGCAGTCTCCTTTTCTTATGTTCTTAATATCTATCCAAAGTGACTCAACTCCATCCTGCTTTATTGAAGTATTTAAACTTGAAACAATATTGTTTTTTATATAGATAATTATTCCTCCACCAATCCTACCTGTCCTTTGACTAATGTACATATTATAGCCCTGTAAATCAAATTCACTTATAGTGTCACTAAATTCTATTTTATTAACCCATGATTCAGTAACACATAATATATCTATATCCTCATTGCTAATATAACTAAATAGCTCATCCTTCTTTTTTCTAAGACTACAAGCATTTGTATAGAAACAATTTAACCCCCCTATCCCTGAAGCACCTCTTGAAACCTGAATGACCTCACCTCTATCGCCTTGGAACCTATTTCTGTTATCTGCCAAGTCCATTCTACTTTCAGTACTATAATGTCCTCTCATAGTACTGAACATACGGGTTGTAGAGTTTAAGGATAACCTCTTTACTCTTGTAGCTAACATTCTTGTTGATGTATCCTAGCACCCTATTTGCTCTATTTTTGCCTCAATACACTGCTTTGAAAACTTCAGTGACCTATCTACTACTAGGGCTAAGTTCTCGGAGAGCTCTCTATTCAGTGACTTTTTCTCATTTTTTATTGTTCGGGAAGATAGTATTTGACATAATACTAAAAGAATTTTTAATTATATTTTGAAAAGTTTCTCAGTATGGCTGTTGCTTTGGATGACTTGACTTGAATGCTGTTCGGGGATTGCTTTTGTAACAGCTCCCCTTTTGGCTTTTCTTATCTTCTAGCTGTAAGTATTTTCCTTTTCATTATCATTTTTTCCAAAATTTCTTTGTTTCTCTCCATTTTCACTTCATCTCTTTCAAATAAAAATTTCCCCAACATTCGCTCTTCATCCTCCTCATGTGGTCTCTGCAATACTCTTACCCCCTGCCTCTCCAGTTCATAACCTTCACAATTCACAATGAAGTGCTACAGATTTTCCATGTCCCATCCACACACTTCACACCCTACTTTCCCACCACTAAATCTTCTTCTATCATTTAATTTCAATGTGTTAGTCCTTGCCTTATACATAAGAATTGCCCTGTATGTATTATCGTACCATCTCTCTTCTACAATATCCTTCTTATTCATACGATATATCCTTACACTGTTTTTCTTTTGCAATGCTCTTCTCCACTCTTCTGTATCCCATTTATTCTCTTCCCTCTTCATCTCATCTTCGCTCATTTTTACTATCTGTGAATCCCTCAGTTTTAATTCCTTTTTATATTTTTCCACTTCATTCATAAAACCAAAATATCCTTTTTCTCTCATGTCCTCAAGTATTCTTCTCATCAGTTCATTTCTAACTTGTTCTTTCTCTGTTACTATGCTTCTGTAATATGTAAGCTTTCCCTTCATCACCCTTGCTACCATTGATGTTGCCCCTATCTCTCCTCTTAAAACCTCAACCACATCTCCCTGCCCTGCCCCTAAAATCACTCTGTATGCTCTGTTCTCAAGTTTCTGGAGCTCTTCTATTTCTTGTTTACTAAATCCAACCACCTTTCCTCCATATAATATTCCTGGCAATGCCACTGCCTTCCAGAAGGTCTTCCCTACCATCAATTTATTACAGCTCTTTTTTATTACTGAGTATGCATTATTTGCCATCCTAATTGCCTTTTCTTTCATTACTTCCCTTTGTCTCCTGAAAAAGTTTCTTCCTTTATTAATTACCACTCCCAGGTATTTTATTTCTGTCAACACCCCTACCCCTCCAATTTCTTCTAGTTGTTCATTTCATTTTATGTTAAATATAATATTTTTGCTTTTGCTTAAGTTTATCTTTAGCCCATATTTTCCACTTATCCTTATAAAATTTTTGATGTTCTGTTTTGCCTCCTCTATGTTCCTGCTCAAAATTAATCCATCATCTGCAAAGTAAAGCATTCTCAGCTTGAACTTCTCATTTTCAAAACCTACATTGCATTCTTCCACTTCTTCTAATATTAAATATGTTATTAGTTTAAATAGTACAGTAGAGGCCGTGCATCCCTGTTTTATGCCACTTGAGACTTCAAATTCGATCCTATCTTCATCACTTATTTCCATAATTGTTTTGTCTCCTGTGTATACTTTGCTTATGATATCTATTATCCTTTCATTTACTTTATATTTCATTAATGCTTCTATTACCTTTTCCCTTTTTATTGAGTCATATGCTTTACTAAAATCTATTGATGTTACTATCAGGCTTTCCTTTTTCTTGTATGTTTCCTCTATACAATATTGCAGAATTACTAAGTTGTCCTCTACTCTGCCCCCTCTGGTAAATCCTGCCTGGACCTCCTTCCTCTCCTCATTTATCATGATGTGCTCTTCAATCTTCTCCTTTAAAATATTCATAAATATTTTGCCTGAACAATTTCCAAGTGCAATAGGCCTCAACTCTTCCTCCGTTGGCTTATTCGCTTTAGGTATCCTTTTTGTTCTCGTCACCTTCCATTTCTCCACATCTATCCTCTTCTCCAGTATGTCATTGTATATCTCCGTTAATTTTGTTATCACTACTTTGCTCTTCTCCAAGTTTTTATACAGGTTGGATCTCAGCCCATCTGGTCCCCCCGCTTTATTCCTTCTCATCCTATTCAATGCCTTTTGTACTTCCTCGCCTGTTATTCTGTACTCTTTCATCGGTCTTATATATCTCTTTACATTCATTACCATTTCCATGTGCTCCTCTATTCTATAATTATAGATTATTTCCTCATTTACCATCATCCGTGCATCCATGTGCTCTCTTAAGTACCATGGGAATCTATACTCTCCTCTCATATCTTTCTTAACATTTTGATTTTTCATTTCCTGTTCATACTCTCTCTTTCTTACTTCTGTCCATACGGTTCCTATTTTGTTCTCTTGATTCTTGTATATTCTTCCCCAAAAGTCCTTTATCCTTTCTATTCCTTCCTCCCTACTTAGCTTCACAGGTTTTGCTTTCTCTTCTATTTCTCTTTTTCTGTATATCTCTATATTTTTTTCTTTTCTCTCCTGTCCCCTTAGTTGGTTTATGTACTCCCAGGTCTTTCTGCTATTTTTTTCCTCTTTAAGAACATAAGAACATAAGAAAAGAAGGAGACTGCAAAAGACCATTCATGGCCTACACTTGGCAGCTCCTGTTCCATTCAACACACAAAAGATTTCTTACCAGAGAAAAGTCATCAACATTGTCACCCTTTACAGGAGTTCGTCAGATCTAATCTACAATATACATAAAATGCATCCAGAGGATTATGTCCATTCATGCAACCGCAAAATATAATCTTCCCACTCCTTAGAAAAATATATACATATGTACATAAAAAAAAGTCAGTCCCATCTAGCAGCTTCATCCATATATTTATCTAATCTATTCTTAAAACTACCCAGAGAGGAGGCTTCTATCACATGCCTAGTGAGCCTATTCCATTCATCTACCACACGATTTGTAAACCAATTCCTCCCAATCTCCTTCCTAAACCTATACTTATCAAGCTTAAACCCATTGCTACGTGTCCTGTCATGTTCACTAAGTATAAGAACCTTACCCAGATCCCCTTTATTATATCCTTTTACCCATTTGAAGACTTCAATCAATTTCCCTCTGACTCTTCTCCTTTCCAATGTATGTAGATTTAGTTTTCTGAGCCTTTCACCATAAGGTAAGTTCCTTAGCCCACCAATCATCTTTGTCATCCTTTTCTGCACAGACTCAAGCAAATCAATATCCTTCCTATAATATGGTGACCAAAATTGTACTGCATAGTCTAGATGAGGCCTAACTAGCGCCAGATACAGTTTTAGAATGACTTCAGCACTCATTGCTTACACTCCTCCTAATGAATCCCAATATAAGATAGATCTCTTAAGAGCGTTAGCAAGTGAAGAGAATTTTGATATAATTGCGATAACAGAGTCATGGCTTGATTTGGCAGGTAATCACTTTAAACCTGAGGTTGAGATTGAGGGCTTTAACATGTTCCATACAGATAGGAATAGGAAGAGAGGAGGAGGGGTTATTATTTATATTAAAGATAATCTCCAGTGTTGTGTAAACAGTACAATTAAATTAGATGATAACACAGAGTCATTATGGCTAAATGTAAAGGAAGGTAAAAACAAGCTTGTCTTAGGATTATTATACAGACCACCAAATCTTAGTAAGGAAGCTTCAAATCTTCTGTGGCAGGAGATTGAACGGGCATGTAGAAGTAAGCATGTGTGTATAATGGGCGATTTTAATTACAGAAATATAGACTGGGAAGCTCTTGTAGGTGATCAGGAGGCTGAGGAATTTTTGAATGTTGTCCAAGATAATTTTCTGAGGCAGATAATTAACGAACCCACTAGAGGTAATAATATACTGGATTTAGTTCTGACAAATAGGGAAGAAGTTATTAAGGATACTGAGATTGGAGGAAATTTGGGTAATAGTGACCATTGTGAAATTAGATTCAAGATGAAATGGAATGGTATTGATAGTAGCATGAACAATGTTAAAATTCCTGACTTTAGAAGAGCAAATTATAATGGGCTCAGGACTTACCTGGAGGCAGTTGTACAGAAACCAGGCAATGAAATCAATTCAGGAATAGATTCAATGATATCAGTTAGTGGAGACAATAATCACCAGGAGGAAGAGATTACAATTGAAGAGGAGTATGAAAGAATAATTGAGCAATTAATTACAGGTCAGATGATTAACATTCCATATAAGATTAGGACTAAAAATAATGACCCAAAATGGATGACAGATAAAATTAAGCATTATATTGGCATTAAAAAGGGCATTTATAGGAAAATAAAAAATGGAGAGGATCACTTAAGGCAGAGATATAATGAACTAGCAAGAGATGTTAAAAAGTTAGTTAGAGTAGCAAGGAGAAATTATGAAATTAAAGTGGCAAATAGGGCAAAGGAAGATCCTAAAAGTTTTTATCAATTATACAAAACTAAGGTTAGAGATAAAATAGGCCCACTTATAGATTCCAATGGACAATTAGTGAGTGATAGGGACTCAATGGCTGGAATGCTAAATGACTTTTTTCTCTCAGTATTTACACAGGAGGATACTCTAAATATACCTGAGGTGTCAATGATCTTTCGGGGTAATGATGAAGAGAAATTAAAGGATATCTTGATCACAAAGGAGATAGTGACAAAGGAAATTGATAAAATCAAAAGTAGTAAGGCACCCGGTCCTGATGAGCTCTTTCCTAGAATTTTGAAAGAATGTAAGGATGTGTTAAGTGAGCCCCTAGCATGCATCTTTAGAAAATCATTGGAGAGTGGCATTGTGCCAGTGGCATGGAAGAAAGCCAATGTGATACCTATATTTAAGAAAGGGGATAAAACAAATATGTCTAATTACAGACCAGTAAGTTTGACATCAGTGGTAGGGAAAATGATGGAATCTATTATAGCAAGGAATATTAGAGATCACTTGGATAAGCATAAGTTGATAAAAGAATCACAGCATGGCTTTAGTAAGGGTAAATCCTGTCTGACTAATTTGCTCTCTTTTTATAGTAAGGTGTATGAAGCAGCAGATAATGATGAAAACTATGATATTTTATACTTGGACTTTAGTAAGGCTTTTGATCGAGTGCCACACTTACGACTTCTGAGCAAAGTTAAAGCACACGGGATCGATGGCAGTATATTTAGGTGGATTCAGTCATGGCTTGGTGACAGACAGCAAAGAGTTAGTATAGATGGAGTTAAATCTGAGTGGGGGTGTGTTAGCAGTGGAGTTCCTCAAGGATCTGTTTTGGGTCCCTTGCTATTCTTAATTTATATTAATGATCTTGACATAGGTATAAGTAGTGACCTGAGTAAATTTGCTGATGATACTAAGCTAGGTAGTGCCATTAGGGCTGATTCTGATGCTGTTGTAATGCAGGAGGAATTGACCATTCTGTCCATTTGGGCCGAGAAATGGCAAATGAAGTTTAACATAGACAAATGTAGTGTACTTAGTATAGGTAGAAATAATCCATTGAATAGTTATAAATTAAATGGCAGAATTTTAGGGAGGACTGATTGTGAGAGAGACTTGGGTATTTTGGTAAGTTCAGACCTTCGTCCTATAAAGCAATGTCTAAATGCTAAGAATAAAGCTAATAGGATATTGGGATTCATTAGGAGGAGTGTAAGCAATAAGAGTGCTGAAGTCATTCTAAAACTGTATCTGGCGCTAGTTAGGCCTCATCTAGACTATGCAGTACAATTTTGGTCACCATATTATAGGAAGGATATTGATTTGCTTGAGTCTGTGCAGAAAAGGATGACAAAGATGATTGGTGGGCTAAGGAACTTACCTTATGGTGAAAGGCTCAGAAAACTAAATCTACATACATTGGAAAGGAGAAGAGTCAGAGGGGAATTGATTGAAGTCTTCAAATGGGTAAAAGAATATAATAAAGGGGATATGGGTAAGGTTCTTATACTTAGTGAACATGACAGGACACGTAGCAATGGGTTTAAGCTTGATAAGTATAGGTTTAGGAAGGAGATTGGGAGGAATTGGTTTACAAATCGTGTGGTAGATGAATGGAATAGGCTCACTAGGCATGTGATAGAAGCCTCCTCTCTGGGTAGTTTTAAGAATAGATTAGATAAATATATGGATGAAGCTGCTAGATGGGACTGACTTTTTTTTATGTACATATGTATATATTTTTCTAAGGAGTGGGAAGATTATATTTTGCGGTTGCATGAATGGACATAATCCTCTGGATGCATTTTATGTATATTGTAGATTAGATCTGACGAACTCCTGTAAAGGGTGACAATGTTGATGACTTTTCTCTGGTAAGAAATCTTTTGTGTGTTGAATGGAACAGGAGCTGCCAAGTGTAGGCCATGAATGGTCTTTTGCAGTCTCCTTCTTTTCTTATGTTCTTATATCCTATTAGCTTTATTCTTAGCATTTAGGCATTGCTTTCTAGGACGAAGGTCTGAACTTACCAAAATACCCAAGTCCCTCTCACAATCGGTCCTCCCTAAATTTCTCCCATTTAATTTAAAACTATTCAGTGGATTATTTCTACCTATACTAAATACACTACATTTGTCTATGTTAAACTTCATTTGCCATTTCTCAGCCCAATTGGACAGAATGGTCAATTCCTCCTGCATTACAACAGCATCAGAATCAGCCCTAATGGCACTACCTAGCTTAGTATCACCAGCAAATTTACTCAGGTCACTACTTATACCTATGTCAAGATCATTAATATAAATTAAGAATAGCAAGGGACCCAAAACAGATCCTTGCGGAACTCCACTGCTAACACACCCCCACTCAGATTTAACTCCATCTATACTAACTCTTTGCTGTCTGTCACCAAGCCATGACTGAATCCACCTAAATATACTGCCATCGATCCCATGTGCTTTAACTTTGCTCAGAAGACGTAAGTGTGGAACTCGATCAAAAGCTTTACTTTGCAAAGTACCTTCATCTCTTCGCTCGAAACCTTTTCACACCACGCATGGTACCAACACTCACAGTCCTCACATAAAATGCCCGCTTCCCCATTTTTCACTTTTCCCCTGCACCCTTTACACACAATCACTATTGTGCTTTTGTTGTTGACCTATTAATTGATCACCTCCCCCCTCCCTCTTCGCTGTTTCTGCTCCCCTTTTTTCCTCTGTCACAGTCTTCTCTTCTCTCGTTTTCCGCCTTGGGGGTGGCATCCTACTAGCGTACTCACAGCATCCACACAGCTCACATGCACTCAGCCTCCCCTCATAATCACATCTCTTTTTCCTTGCACCTCTTCCGGTATCCATATTTAATATTTTATTTGTTACACGTTATTGTTATTCACTCCTTCCCAGCGATATGCAGTAAACTTTGATTGATTGATTTAATCTGTTTTATAGGTGCTGAAACCCTATAAGGATTATTGACACCGTGAAATTACAGTCAAGATAGTCACCATCACCTCTTCAGTCTAGGGACTCCACTCCTAGACACTCAAGAATAAAGAGAAAGGTGGAGTCTGTTAGTATGAGAAGATAAGCTAAACTAGACGGTGCCAACAGTTACACAATTGTGTATACAAATACTCATATCTATATATGTACATAAATGGATATACAACCTGAAAAAAAATTAAAATAAAATAAAAATAATAATAACAAAAAAAAATAAAATAAAATAAAAAAAAAAATAAAATCAAATAAATTAAATGTGTCTATATAATGATGTATCCCTTAGAAACTTTAGTACTAGTTCAAATGGGACTGAGGAATTTAGGACAGTAGCATATGAAAATCTTAAGTTGTTTTCCAAGCAGAAATTTAATAAGGGTTTACGACTTAAAGCATATTCAGGGCATTGAGTTATAGCATGTTCTGGGGTAAGTTGTGTATTGCATTTTCCACAAAAGTGGAAAAGTGATGGATCAAAGAAGTAGCCATGGGATAGTCTACTGCAACCTAATCTTAGTCTAGTTAGTACGATACTGTCACGACGTGACATTCTATAAGGTCTGTTATTGTTTAAATTAGGAATTATTTGCGGGAGAATGCCAATATTTTGGGACCATTCATTTTGCCAGAGGTTGAAGACTGAGGGCTGCAGCATGCCTATCATTTCTGATACTGAGAACCCCAGGTGTGTCGTATTAGCATTGTGTATTGCTGCTTTAGCTGCTGTGTCAACCACTTGATTATCTTTTATACCTGCATGACTAGGAACCCATAAAAAAACAGCTTCCAGGTTGATTTTATGTATATAGTTAATTATACGGTGGGTTAAGTAGTGACTTTTTTGTTCTTTCACAGCTAGCAAACCTGATAGGGAGTCTGAAACTATGAGTAGTTTACAGTTGTCTAGTTTTTGATTTATGTACTTGAGTGAACTCAATATTGCATATAACTCAGCAGTAAATATAGAGCAGTGATGGGGCAGTTTGAAGGTCTTTATGGTTTCCCTCCAGATAAAAGCACATGCTACTCCTTCATTACTTTTGGAACCATCTGTGAAAGTTACATTAAAACCTGAGGATTTATATAACTCAATTAATTCTAAGGACAATGTTTGGTAAATACATGAAGGAGTGTTGTTCTTAGGGTATGCAGTTAATGAGAGGTTAAAGTGAACTTTAGTTAGTGTTATATAGCAGTTAGATATTTTTATGGTGTTTAAATCAATGGGGTCATATCCTAAGTTCATTATATATTTTTTAATCCAACCACAAAAAGGTTTTGGATGAGGCCGAAGGTCATAGAAATTATACCAAAAGAATTGTAAAATACATATACGTGTGGGGTGATTTGCAATACTGAGTACTTTAATACCATATCTTAGCCCTAGCAATATCCTACGAAATTTAAGAGGCATTATATTAGCTTCTGCCTCTAAAAAATCAACTCTGGTACAATTTAATGCACCTATAGCTAGTCTAATACACTTAAATTGTATTCTATCAAGTTTTAATAGGTTGCTTTCTGATGATGTATGGTATAGGAAAGAGCCATAGTCTATTTTACTTCTAACAAGGGATTTATATATATGTAATAGATGCATTCTATTTGATCCCCAGTTTGTATTTGCAAGATATTTTAGGAGCAAAATGCTAGATATACATTTCTCTATTAATGACGTAATATGAGCTGTCCAAGTTAGTCCCTGATCTAATACCATGCCCAAGTATTTATGAGTTTGCATGTAATTAATAGGGTAATTTAATATTATCAGTTCTGGCAAGTTATGTTTCCTAGGGCGTTTTGTAAAAATTATACACTTAGTTTTAGTAGGAGAAAAGGTGGTGCCCCATTTTTGTGACCAGTCAGATATAGAATCCATGATTTTTTGCATCTGGTTATGCATTTGATCCAAGTTTTCACCAGATAGCCACACTGCAATATCATCAGCATACAAGGCATGGTTTATGTCTAAATTTTTGAATAAATCATTTAACATGATTGAAAATAGGAGTGGACTTATAACGCTGCCCTGTGGTAAGCCGATTTGTACAGCAAATTTTTCTGAAGGGAGATTAGCTATAGAAACTCTTATAATTCTAGAGGAAATGAAATTTTTAATAAAGTTGGGGAGGTGGCCACGTAAACCCATCTTGTATAGTTTTTTATAAAGACCATGGTGCCAAATGGTATCATATGCTTTTTCAATGTCCAGAAAGATTGCCATTACATATTTATTGCAGAGGAACGCTTCCCTTATGTCACATTCTAAGCGTACCAAACTATCCATAGTTGAGAAGTGCTTTCTGAATCCACTTTGGTAGTATGATAAGTACTTTTTTTCATTAAGGTATTTCTGTAATCTAATGGTCAATATTCTCTCTAATGTCTTGCATAAGCAGCTTGTCAAGGCTATAGGGCGGTAAGAAGATGGTTCCTGACTTGGTTTCCCTGGCTTTAAAATAGGGATGAGTAAACTCTCTTTCCATGTATCTGGATAGGTATTATTTAGAAATAGGTGATTGTAGAAATTTAAGAGATTATGTTTATTTAGGTTACTAAGATTTGCTAGGAAGGGATATATTATGGGTTGATTATTTATATCAGAAATAGCATTTCTTCAAATCTAAATAACTCTATAAAGCAAGGAGAAGGTGAATCATTATGGATAGATATTAAGGTTGGTAAAAATAGGAAAATACACTTGGGAGCTTTTTATAGACCACCAGGACAGACTGATTGTATCGATGAGTTAATGATTAGGGAAATAAGTAAAGGATGCAAAGAAGATAGTTATTCTTGGTGACTTTAATTTAACTTCTGTAGACTGGGAAAATATGATAGGAAGAGATAGAGCAAGTTGTAAGTTTATGGAGTGTTTTGAGGATAACTTTTTGATCCAATTTGTTAATAAGCCAACAAGGGGTGCCAATATATTAGATCTAATTCTTTCAAATGATGATCACTTAGTTCAAGGATTGAGTGTAGGGGAATCATTGGGAAACAGTGATCATCAGATGGTTCGGTTTAATTTGAAAATAGTTAAGGGTAGAACAACGACAAACTCCACGAAAATTCCAAATTTTTATAGGGGAGATTACGATAAATTACGCAGCATGCTAAATCAGATTAGGTGGGATATAGAATTCCATGGAAAGAATACTTATGAGATGTGGGATATTTTTAAGACTATATTAAACATGGTTCAGGAAGAGTGTATTCCAATGAAGTCTATTAGGAAGAAATGTAGGAAACCATTATGGTGGAACCAAGAAATAGCTAATAAAGTTTCAGAGAAAAAAAGGGCATACCAGAGATTACAAAGTGAGAGTAGTTTAGATAATTTAAACCATTATAGGTCAACCAGAAATGAACTAAATAAGATTATTAAGAAGACCAAAAGGACAGCAGAAATTAATTTAGCTAAAAATAATAATAAAGATCCTAAAAAATTCTTTAGCTATTATAGAATCAATAATCAATCTAACAGTGATAAAATAGGGCCTATTAAATATGAAGGGGTTTTGAAAGAATCTGATGAGGAAATAGTAGAGGTCCTTAATGATCATTTTGCTTCAGTATTCACAGAAGAGAAACCAGTTAGATTAATTGATGATAATTCTAGGTCAAGGGAAGTAGTGATAAATTCTATTAATATAGACAGAGAAGAAATTAAAGGGCTTATAATTCAGTTAAATACTAGTAAGGCATCTGGCCCTGACAACATCCATTCTAGGATACTCAAAGAAGGTGTAGAAAGTATTGCAGTAGCTCTCGAGAAGATATTTATTAGATCACTAGAGTCTGGAGAAATACCAAATGATTGGAAATTGGCAAATGTAGTGCCAATTTTTAAAAAGGGAAGCAAAGAGGACCCAAATAACTTTAGACCAGTAAGCTTAACTTCTATAGTCTGTAAAATTCTTGAGAAGATGGTTAAGAAGGGAATTTCTGATCATCTAGAGAGTAGCAGGTTAATTAATGATGCTCAGCATGGTTTTAGAAAAGATAGATCGTGTTTAACTAATTTACTGGATTTTATGGATTATGTAACTAAAGAATTAGATAGGGGTGAGAAAGTTGATGTGATCTACTTAGATTTCAGCAAAGCTTTTGATAAGGTTCCACATAGAAGACTAGTTCATAAATTAAAGCTGCATGGGATATGTGGGAACGTTTTAAATTGGACAACTGAATGGCTGAAAAATAGGAAACAGAGAGTTGTACTGAATGGAGTGAGGTCAGAGTGGAGGAATGTTATTAGTGGCGTACCTCAGGGATCAGTTTTAGGCCCTTTATTATTTATAATCTATGTAAATGATCTTGGGCAAGGTGTAAATAGCAAAGTGTCAATTTTTGCTGATGACACTAAATTGGCAGCTGTGGTCAAAGAGGTTGAGGGTAGCTTTAAAGTGCAGGGTGACTTAGATAAGCTGTTAGCTTGGGCTCAGAAGTGGCAGATGACTTTTAACCTTAATAAATGCAAAGTTATTAACATGGGGAGAGATAATAGGGAATTTAGCTATGAGATGGATGGATATTGGCTTAATTCAGTTGAAGATGAGAAAGACTTAGGAGTGGTAGTAGATAGGTCACTGAAATTTTCAAAGCAGTGTATTGAGGCAAAAAATAGAGCAAATAGGGTGCTAGGTTACATTAAAAGAAATGTTAGCTACAAGAGTAAGGAGGTCATCCTTAAACTATACAACTCTTATGTCAGGCCACATTTAGAGTACTGTATACAGGCATGGTCACCACATTTTAGACATGATATAAACTTATTAGAGTCAGTACAAAGGAGGGCAACAAAAATAATACCATCCCTGAAGCACCTTCAATATGAAGATAGACTGAGGGTATTAAATATGTTTTCATTTGAAAGAAGGTGTGTGAGGGGAGATATGATTGAGCTTTTTAAAATCTTTTCTGGGATGGATAAATTAGATTTCAGCAAGTTATTTGAGTTAGAAGGTAGTAATAGAACTAGAGGCCACCACTTAAAGATTAAAAAACAGAGGTGCAGACTGGATGTTAGTAAATATTTTTTCACTAACAGAGTGGTAGATTATTGGAATAGTTTGCCACCTGAGACTGTAGACAGCCCAAACTTGAATGGGGATGGAGGGTTAATTTCTTACTTTTTGGTATGTGGATATGTTTCTTGACTCATTCCTGTGGATGCAGTTTCTTTTTATTGTATATTTTGGGGGATTTTGATTTTGTTTTTGACAGACTCCTATGGAGGCTTTAAATTATATATTGTAGATGCATGGTTGGACATTCCTATGGATTGTTAAATTGTATATTGTAGCTGCATGATCTGACAAAATCCTATGGATGCATTATATGGGTGGGATTTGATGGATACGGATGACCTTTGATAGGCCCTTGTGGCTTTTGTCATCCGTTAAATTATGTTATGTTATGGTTTGTTTTGGGGAATAGCTTTTTCTAATTCATATAATGTAATTGGGCAGTTATATTCCTCATTGTTAGATACCCCAAATGAAATTTCATTAAATTCAGCCTCCACCATAGTGTATACAAAGGGTTCTATGTAGGAGTGAATACTGCTAATAGTAGCAAAGTGGCCGGCTAATATTTGGGCAGTCACAAATGGGTCAGAAGTAAAGTTACTGCCAGATTTTAATGTGACGAGTGGATGGGGTTTATGTCCTTTTGTAAGTCTCCCTATCTTATCCCAAACTTCTGCTGTATGAGTGTTATGATTAATAGTTTGTACGAACCTTCTCCAAGAGAGACGTTTCGATAATCTAATTACCCTTCTGGCTAAGGCTTTAGCTTTATGATATAACAGTAAAGACTCTGGATTCATGTACTTCTTAAATAGTTTATAGGCTTTTTTTTTAACTTTTATTGCATAGGCACAACTATCATTCCACCAGGGATTGTTATATTTAGGGAATATTCTTCTGTATGACTTTGGTATGGTTTTGGCTGCACATTTGGTGATAGCAGAGGTTACTAGAAGGCAAGCATCATTTGCATTAAGTGAAATATTGACTTTTGGAATTTGTAGCTCTTGATGAAATTTTTTTAAATTACCTTTATATAGCCATTTGGGCCTGGTATTATACTTCATTTCATACATCGTTTCCATAATTATGGGGAAGTGGTCACTATCATAAAGATCTGGTAGTACTTTCCACTCTAAGTTTAGTTTTAAAGAATGGGAGCATAGAGATATATCTATATGAGAAAAGTGTCCTCTAAATTCATTGCAATAGGTTGGGGCCTTTGAGTTTAGGATGTATAAATTTGCTTCTTCAATAAAATCTGTTATTTTATTTCCTCTAGGACAGCATTCTGATGAGCCCCACAGGTAGTGATGTCCATTCAAATCTCCAGATATTAATACTGGTGGAGGAAGTTGGTTATAAAGATTCATTAAGTCTTGTGTAGTTAAAGGAAATCTTGGAGGTATATAGATTGAACAAATTGTGAATTTTAAAGATGGTAAATTAATTCTAGCTGCTATAGCTTCCAGATCAGAGGTGATATTTAAAGTTACAAATGGTACCCAGGAGGCTATGGCAAGTAGAACTCCTCCTCCATTACGGCTTCTATCTTTTCTTAAGATGGAATATCCTTTTAAAGAAATGTTTTGCTCTATTCCTAACCTTGTTTCTTGTAGCATTACAATTGATGGGGAATATTCATTTAAGATCATCTGCAAGAATGGTAACCTAGTTGTATAACTGCGTATATTCCACTGACATATTCTAAAGTTCATTATCTATATATAATTTAAACTATTAATCACCAAATAATATTCTGTAACCATCCCTTGAATCAATTTTTTTTGTAAAGCCCATTTTATTAAACACTATAGCCATTTTGTTAACTGCCTGTTTAGGGGCAATGTTTGCTTCCATGATTTTCTTATATTCTTTAAGGATAGACCATAGGTATTCATTTGAGACATCTACATTATCAACATTTTGAGAGTTTTGTTTATCTTCATTATTAATACTTTTTGCAGGTAGAGATTGTGGTCTAGTAATGGGTAGGTCGCATTGTGTTTCTTTTGTAGCTTTTTCAGTTATAGTTTTTTTCTTGTTATTTGTATATATGTCACTTGCATTTATAGGATGATTTTTGAAATATACCTGTCGAGCTTCCAAGAAGGATAATTTTTTATCAATTTTTAAATGAATAATTTCTTTCTCCCTGATCCACACAGGACATTCCTTAGAATTTCCTAAATGGTTGGGAGAAGAACAGTGAATACATTTAGGAGCCTCCCTTGGAGCGATACAATCCTGAGAATTATGTTGCTCATTACAATAAAGACATCTAGATTTATTTGTACAGGTCCTACTTCCATGTCCAAAATGCCAGCAATTAAAGCACATCAAGGGATTAGGGTAGTGGTTATCAATACTGAACGTAAGGTATCCATAATATAATTTAGAAGGCAAGACATTTCCAGCAAAAGTTAATACTAACAAGGGGGTAGGGATTCGGGAAGGGCCTTTATTGAGGCGTCTAATTTTCATAACGGACTCATTTTGAATTTTTAATTCATTAAGTAATAATTCTTCCTCAAAGTATAGTAGATCAGGTGCATATATGATACCTTGAATAGTGTTTAAATTTTGTGCAACTGAGCATTCTACATCATATTGTCCATTGATAATGGTTTTTGTATTTAAAAGGGCTGTTGTCTGATCTGAGGATTTTGTATGTATTAAGAGGGATCCTGTTCTGCAATATTTAACCTCGATGACAGGGCCATGACAAATGGATTCAACAACTGTTTTAATTGTTAATGGACTTAATTTTGTCAAATTAACTGTTGGAGAACTTAAATATACCCAAGAAACAAATTTGGGATCAATATTCAATTTGGGGTCATTTTTGTTTATGGAAGTCACATTTATACTACCTGTATCATTGATCTTACTTTGTGATGTTACAGGAGCTTTATTACTGTGCGTTGAACTATGATATATAGCAGGGTAATTCGGGTACTTGTTCGATTTCTCTGAACCAGAAGTTGATGGCTGTGAAGAGAAACGAGAGACAGCTTGGTCAGTCTCTTTGATCACTTTGTGTAGTTGTTTTAGAGTAGGATCAACGTTAGGGGATTCGAGATCAGTATTAGAATTAGGTCGTTTTAGTTTAACTCGAGATTTGTCCTTTTGAGACATCTCGAGAGAAGAACGCCCCCGTGCCCTAGGGCACGGGCGACTTTCGTTAAAGAAAAGGTCTTAGGTTATTAAGGCAGTAGATATAAGGAGATAACCTAGGTTAAGCAAAATTCTCACTAAGGTACCTAACGATTAATCACTTATATCAAGCAAGATTTGGAAAGTGTGGAGGAATACAACCTTTCGGGAGAAAGTCTACCTTTGATGTGAGTAAACTTTGAATGCTGTTCAGGGATTGCTTTTGTAACAGCTCCCCTTTTGGCTTTTCTTATCTTCTAGCTGTAAGTATTTTCCTTTTCATTATCATTTTGGTAATACTTCAGATTCGGGGCGCACGGTAGATGGCGCTGTTAGTCGGTTACAATTTTGGGCTACAGCATATCTCTTATGACGTCAGACGGTAGCGTCAGATGTGAACAATATCGGCGTTATATTTTTTTGTTGTTTGGGGGATTTGTAACTTTTAGTCTATTATTTACTAAATATCTGCGCTCTGCTCGTTTATAGTTTTTTTCTAAGTTAGGTAAGGTTTCTTGATGTCTTTTATTATTTTGGGGTTTTTTTTCGTATTTTTTGTTTACTGCGAACGATAACAGCTTCTTACTGGCAACATCATAGGTTATAAATAGGATCCGTTTTGCAAATGTTTTTCTTTCGTTATTGTGTTTTTGTGCTCTCCATGTGCTTCTTTGTTATTCGAATTCGGCTTTACTTTGTATGATCGCGAAAAACTTTTAGATTATCTAGAGGCGCATAAACTAATCAAGAAACCTATAAAAGTAAGAATTGTTTGTTATTAAGTTAGGTTTTTTCTGCCAGTAAAAAGCGGTTCAGGAGAAAAACCTCCCCAGTAAATTCAAGGGGACTGCTCGTGGGGGAGATATCACTGCAGGGAAACCACCCTGCGATGATCCTGAGTTTCAATCAATTGGGGGGGGGGGTCTGGGGGTCGCAGCCCCCAGTATATACTCATATACCAAAAAATATTACCCCGATATTGTTCACATCTGACGCTACCGTCAGACGTCATAAGAGATATGCTGTAGCCCCAAATTGTAGCCAAATAACAGCGCCATCTACCGTGCGCCCTGAATCTGAAGTGTTACCATCATTTTTTCCCAAATTTCTTTGTTTCTCTCCATTTTCACTTCATCTCTTTCAAATAAAAATTTCCCCAACATTCGTTCTTCATCCTCCTCATGTGGTCTCTGCAATACTCTTACCCCCTGCCTGCTGAATTGAAAACATACAGACAAAGAAGAAATAACCTTCACAATTCACAATGAAGTGCTGCAGATTTTCCATATCCCATCCACACACTTCACGCTACATCGAGGGATCTACGGAGACCAAGGTCCTGCTGAAGATCGACATGAGGAACGCGTTCAACAGCATTCGCCGGGACACCTTTCTGAAGACAGCACGCGAGCACGTTCCTGGTCTCTTCCCCCTGCTGTGGCAGGCGTATGCGGAGCCATCTGCCCTGTTCTACGGAGAGAGGGTAATCGCGTCGGCCACGGGACTACACCAGGGAGACCCAAGCGGACCCGCCATCTTTTCGCTCGGAGTGGACGAGGTGGCAAAATCAATTACCTCAGAGCTCAACGTCTGGTACCTGGACGACGCGACCCTGGGAGGCTCAGCCGAGGACGTGCTGGCTAACACAAGACGAATAATTCCGGAGCTAGCGCGGCGCGGACTCGAGGTCAACGACACGAAGTGTGAGCTGATCGTCATCAACAGCGAATCCGAAGTCGACACCATTCGGATCGCCGACCAGTTCCGCCATGTCCTGCCGCGAGTGCGAGTACTCAGGGAACAAGAGCAAACGCTGCTCGGCGCCCCGCTGTCACCGGTGGCCATCCCGGGGGCCATCCGTGCTAAAACCAACGCGCTCAAGAGGATGGCCGAACGCCTCGCCCACCTGGAGCCCCATACAGGCCTCTTCCTTCTCAAGAGCTGCTTTGCCATCCCGCGGCTCCAATATCTCCTGCGTACCTCCGCCTCGTATACCGACATCGAAAACCTAAGAGACTTCGATTCCACACTGCAGAAGGCACTCTCCAAGATCATCAACGTGCGCCTCGAGGGGGACCAGTGGACTCAAGCCACCCTCCCCGTCAGTCTCGGAGGCCTCGGGATAAGAAGGGCTGAGGATGTGGCCCTTCCATCGTACATCTCCTCACTCCTCGCTGCGGACCCTTTGGTCGCCTCCATCCTTATAAACGTACCTGGATTGGTGGAGTCCGCCCAGCCCGCCGCTGCAATCATGGAGTGGAAGACGAGAAGCCGCACTGGGAATGAACCAAAAGAAAGTGGAAGGACCAAGCAAAAGGAGTGGGACACCATCACCGCCGAGCGCACCCTGGAGGAGCTCACTGGGCGAGCCAATCAAGTAGAGCTTGCAAGATTCAAGGCCGCCACTCGTCCGGAGTCGGGCCTATGGCTCCATGCCATCCCCATCCCGTCCCTGGGGACCCACCTGGACGCGAACACTCTTCGCATCGCCGTCGCTCAGAGGATCGGAGCGCCAGTCTGCCAACGCCATCTTTGTCGCTGCGGAGCAGAAGTAGACACTTTGGCGCACCACCCCCTCTCCTGTCGTAAAAGCGCTGGTCGGTTTCCGCGACATGCAGGAATCAACGACGTTATCAGGCGTGCCTTGACCAGCGCAGGACTCCACTCCATCTTGGAGCCGCCTGGACTCGACAGAGGCGACGGAAAGCGCCCGGATGGGATGACTACCTTCCCCTACGCCCAAGGGCGAAGTCTGGTATGGGATGCCACCTGCGTGGATACCTTCGCCCCGTGCAACACCATCAAGTCGGCACAAGCACCATCATCGGCGGCCGGCGCGGCGGAGGAAACCAAACGACGGAAATACGCAGCCCTTTCGCAGACGTACCACTTCGAACCCCTCGCATTTGAAACATCATGCGTAGCCGGCCCCTCGACTCTCAAGACCATCGAGGAACTGGGTCGGCGTATCAGGGCGGAGACCGGCGAGCCACGCGAGACCTTGTGGCTGAAGCAAAGGATTGGCATGGCCATCCTTCGCGGCAATGCGCTATGCGTGCTGTTGGCCGGGAGACACGAAGACAAGGACCACCTATCCCAATTGACCTGATCTGCTGATTTTTGAAGAACTACTTTATTACTTTGGTTTTTTTTTTGGGGGGGGGGCAAATGATTTATACTATATTTTTTAAGGTTTATAATAAATATTCCCGTCCAAAAAAAAAAAAAAAAAAAAAAAACTTCACACCCTACTTCCCCACCACTAAATCTTCTTCTATCATTTAATTTCAATGTGTTAGTCCTTGCCTTATACATAAGGATTGCCCCGTATGTAAGCAGTGTGTATGTAGTTTGTGATTTTTTTTTCTGCCCGTCTGAACGAAACCTTTAAGCAACTTATCCGGATAGATTTTGGCTGAAATCTATTTCCAAAGTAACTATTTTTTAAAAAAAATTGCCGGCAATAGCCTAAATTAGGCGGTGCTATCGTCTTTGAAATTTTGATAAACGTGTGTTTATCGAAATAATAAAGACGATAGTGTCGCCTACTTTAGGCTATTTTCGCCAAAAAATTAACATTTTTAGTTACTTTCGAAATAAGGGGCTTCACCTTTTGACGTCTCACGTCATAAGGCACATATTTGTAGCCCAGAAACAGCGCCCCTAAACTCAAGTATTACCAAGGTATTTACTAAATGATAAAGAAGAAAGAAAAAAAACAAAATAACAAGACAAATACAACGCCGTGATTGGCCACCTTTTGAAGCTACCGTCGGATGTCATAAGGCCTAGATTGTAGCCCAGAAACAGCGCTCCTAAACTGAAGTATTACCAATGCCTGCACTTCTACTTAATTATATTATTTAGTAATGCATTGATTTTTTTTATAATTACTAATGTATTAAACTTTGTATGTTTTGTTTAACTATTTTTGTGAAACTAAACCATTAATTTCACACACTGGTAAGCCTTAATTCAACCATATTTCAAACATTGGCAACTCTGAAACCAAGCAGTTAAAAGAGCGCGATACCTGTGAATACGATTTGTTCGACTTCAATACGACTTGTGTTAATTCCTCGGTCAATTTAATTTACTTTTTTTTATAGATCGTGGTCTCATTTAAAAGAAACGCGGCTCAATTATAAAAGTGAAAGGTGGAGATAGGGTAAACCTGAACATCTGCGTCACGCATTCGCCTCCGCTGTTCCCCGGTCCTACCCGCATAGTATTTCGTCCATGTCCCAATATTTTCACCTTTTTTGACTATTTCGAGTTACAGCTCGATGACCCTGAGATTTCAATCAATTGGGGTCCACCCCCAGTATATAATCGTAATTGTTTATAGAATAATGTTCTCACTTTTTTTAACAAATCCTTTCTGCGCGTCTGAACGAAACATAAAAGCAACTTGGTCCCGATAGATTTCGGCTGAAATCTATTTCCAAAGTAACTAATTTTTTAAAATTCTTTGGAGGCAATAGCCTAAATTAGGCGGTGCTATCCTTTTTGTTATTTTGATAAACGTGCTATCGGCTCTGCACGTTTATCGATAAAATAATGGCGATAGTGTCGACTACTTTCGGCTATTTTCGTATGTCCGTTGGGTTACTCTTTGTAGTTAGATATTAAGTAAATATGTAGATTGGCGGCTCGAACGATGGGACGTAAACTATTTCGTCCGTGTTCCAATATGTTTCACGTTTTTTGAGTAAATTTAAGAGGACGGCTCGTGTGGGGGTAAACACAATAGGGGGACCACCCTACGATGATCCTGAGTTTCAATCAATTGGGAGTCTGGGGGGCACAGCCGCACAGTATATAATCATAATTGTTTATAGAATAATTTTTTAACGTTTGCAGAAGTGAATGATTTAACCAAATCATTTCTGCGCCTTTAATCGTTTTGCGAATTATAATAGGGGTCGGGGTGGGGTCTGACGTCAGAAATGACTGAATTGAATTTTTATTTTGTTTTTCACTTAATATCTTTTTATTATCCTCATTTGGAGTCATTTTTATTTGTCAATATATTTGTTCCCGTTTTTACTTCTTTTTTTTTACATTTAAATATACTTAGGTAGATCGATTAAAGAAACTACTTATTGTTGAGCCCTTTGGGTGGAGTAAAGACGCCTTTTACGCGGGCAAGCAGTTTGAATATGGAATTCGTTTGTGAATACTGTCCTTTATCTATTGCCGAACTTTGTGCTCTATTTTCGGATCGAGATAAATTGTTAACCTTTTTGGACGATCATAATTTACTTAAGATTAAAATCGATTGCGAGGTTTGTGTCCATGCATTATATATTAACCCTAATTTTGAATATAAATGTTCTAAAACTAAACGTGACTCAAGTGAGCGCCATTTTTTTTTTTTTTAGAAATTAGCATTGAATGGCACCTTTTTCTCAAACGCCCGGTTCTCTGTTATAGTATATGGTTATTAATGAGATTTATTTTCGGTTAATAAATCAGCCTAAATAGCGTTTCGAAAACCATTATCATAAATTTGTTTGATGCAAGTTCGTCTGCTAGTTTTTAGGCCTAAGACGCAGCGAAATAAATTTTCAAATAATGAACTAGGTTTTAAGAAAAACAATTAAACAAATATAAATATATTCATAGAATCAACGAATGTACAATGAGATAAGTTGGATTAAGTATACAATGTAAGATATGGTAAAATATGATTTACAGTAACAAGATGTGAAGAGAAATGAAGTACGTGAAATAAATATGAAATAATATGGTGACTATGATGGACTGTGAATTAGGGAGTCTGCAATACGAGAAGTAAATAGAATTAGGACCTACTGTCGTATGGTCGTTAGCAGAGAATTGTGAGAGGATGTGTAATTGACTAAATATGATTTGTTGGAGTTAAATGACTAATTGTAGAAGGAATGATTAGTGATTACCGATCTTTATGCAGGGAATGGCGAGAGTCGAATGGGAAAGAATAATGTTCCATTTGGTCGAGCTGAAAGCGTGTGTTTGTTTGTTTGTGTGTGAAATTTTAAGAGATGTTTGAAACACTAGTATGTTAAATGAATTGACAAGTTAAGTAAAATAAATGAATTAATTAATTATTAAGTTGTATATAAAATATGATTTAATTTACAAAAGTTAAGTAAAATAATTGAACGGTTTAATTGACAAAAGTAAAAGAATTGCATGATATGAATTTTACATAATAATTGATGATATATATATATTTATATATATATATATATATATATATATATATATATATATATATATATATATATATATATATATATTTAAGTTTCCCAGGAAGTTTTATTATAGGAATGCCCAGAGTGCATTGCTATTCTGTAAAAACTATTCTGCAAATTATTTACTGGTTTCTAGTTAACCAATTGACATTAGAAGTTCTGTCCCATGAAGTCAAGGTTACGCCCAAAACTTTGATTGATTGGTTTAGTTTCTGCAGAGAGGTTGCTATTCACTATTGTGAACAAAATAGGCAGAAGATTGGCGGCGAGGGGAAAGTGGTCAAGGTGGATGAGGCAAAGTTTGGCAAAAGGAAATACAACAAAGGGAGAATGGTTGAAGGAGTATGGGTTTTCGGAGGCTTCAAACAGGGCACCAAAAACATTTTTATGGTCATGGTTCCAGATCGCACAAAAAATTGCTTGTCTCAGTGATTAAATAGTGGATCATGCCCGGAACATTAATCATTTCTGATTGTTAGGCTGCTTACACCGGTTTGGAATTGGAGGGATATAGACATCCACCTGTCAACCATTCCAAAAATTTTGTTTACCCGGAAAAGCGACGCAAGCACCCAAAATATTGAACGCGTCTGGCGGGATGCGCGAAATTCACTCCCCAACTACAGAAGTAAAACCAACCAGTTCGACGCTTATCTCGCAACCGCCATTTTCTGAAAGCGATTCCCGTTTACCAAAACGGGAATTAAAGAAATATTCCACGCTTTCCTCATCGCTATTTCAGAAGTATACCCACCGCAATAAAGTAAGTAAACAGCGTTTTTCGTTTGGTTAATTTGGGGCATTTTTATAAAAAAAAAATAAAAATGGCGCCGGGTATATTTCAAATAGGACTCAAACGCGCAGGAATATTCAGGCAGGGGTGAACGAAATATAAACAAACAAAAGTCCACTTTTTCGGCCGAGCCGCCAATCTACATGTTTACCGACATTTACAGATACATTGGGGATCTGTACGACCAATATCTACTACCCAATTTTGTACATAAACTATTTTACAATTTTTATTTCTTACCCAATGCAAAGATACTTCGCTGTGCGACCAAATATAAACTACTTTGTATCTTAATATCGTTCAATATCACCACCACATACATGGCCGTTAATTCTAATTGTGGTATGGTTTTTTATTTAATAGGTGAGATGCGGGATTTAGAGATTATTAAAATGGGATCGGATCTATAATTTGTGGCATACGCTACGGTTTTGTACGTTTTTTGCGAAGCATTACAAAATATATGAAGATCCTACGGTTCTCCAATGTGCAATACCGCCCTTGGATATCCGATAGTATCCAACTCCTCCTCTTCTAAGCTCAGTTCTTGCCATTTAATTATAATTTCCATGGGAAGATCCTCATCTCACCCCAACTTCCTACTCCAAGTTTCCTGGACTAGCAGTTTCATGGGAGTAATTAACGGGAAAACCACCCCCAAGGGATCGAATACTTTACTCATATTACTTAAGAGCGTTTTCTTACTCGTAGCTACATGCTATTTAACGTTATTTACTGAAATAGTCTCCTTATTATAATTCCAATTTATTCCCAATATTTTTTCATTTCCATCCCCATCATTGCCTATTATATTGTTTAACTGTGTCGAGTTAGTTGTCCAGCCTTGTAACGGCATATTGGCTTCTTCCAACAACTCGTTAGTAACAGTATACAATTTAATTAATGACTTTTCATATTCTTCCATTCTTAACATATTGTCGCAATACAGCGCCGTCTTTATGCGCTCAACTATATTACTATTTTTCACGTTATTATTCAAATGATGACAATGTCATTTGTAGTAGGAATGGTGAACTAGTAGCTCCGAACAATACTGATTTAAATCTATAAGGATCACTCGGCCAAAGGAATCTCGTAAAATTACGATTCCTCTTCCTGCAATCCTATTCTAAGGAAAGCCTTATCTGCTGTATAAGCATATTTATTTGTCCTGGATCTAATCAGAACGTCCATTAATTTACCAGTTACAGTGGGTCTGGTGTCTAGAAAATCGTTTAGACTAGTACCATTTTTTTAGTTTCGCACTACAGTCGAATACTCCTAATGGAGTAGTTTTACTCTCCCTTATTGCGGGTAGGTGTGTAAGTAACGCGTGTCTTTAGTTACTTCAGCACTAGTCACCTTTTCTATAAATCCTTTCTCTACCCTCTCTTTAATAACATTATATAATATTTTTTAATAATGTTAGCGTTGGACCTCAGTTTTTTCAACTAATTTGTAATTGTTTGATAGGTTTTGGTGGTCGGGTTTCCAAGGCAGTTTAACCCAATACTTTCCCTCTTTGAATTGTACCTTATTTTTGTATTGATCTATCACTGCCTGTTCTTCATAAGTAATTGTTTCAGGTTGAATCCCTATTGTATCCAACTTCCACAAATTTGACAGATCAGGACAATTATTGGATGGTAGTACACCTATATTGGTCACTAAAGCTATCTGTGCTTCCTTAGTAACGGGCACATATTTATTAGGGATGTTTCTATACAATACTAAACCTTCCCTTGTTTTTAGGAAAGTCATACCTACCAATTTGGTGTACTGATCCGCTCCTACCAATACATCCACATCCGTTATCAAATCTCCCCAATATGGAACAGCATCCTTACTCCATCCACCCTTAATTAGGTGTGTTAAACAAT
Source organism: Ceratothoa steindachneri (assembly GCA_963969495.1). NCBI lineage: Eukaryota > Metazoa > Arthropoda > Malacostraca > Isopoda > Cymothoidae > Ceratothoa > Ceratothoa steindachneri. Next base: position 37,992,008 of record OZ018320.1, read on the forward strand.
TACTCAACCCATCATTCTTGATGATTCGGGGTAATCTATCCAACACTAGCGCTTGTAAACTTACAAATTTATTCTCATCTTTAATAGTGAATCTTACTATACCATATTATTGACTGTCCATTTCGCCCGTGAACCCATATATTCTTAACTCTACCCATTCCTTTATTTGTAAGTTCAATTTTGCTACGAGATTTGCACTGATAAAGGTATGCTGTGATCCCTTGTCATACAGTACTTTAACTGCATATTTTCGCCCCTTGGCCTTCATGGAGCATTTCTCCACTGGCAACGTGGTCGATATTTTACGACTTGAACACAGTACAGCACAAACTCTCTGTTCAATGGTTGGCAACTCGTCACAAAAATTTAAATGATGAAACGCCTTTTTTGCACCTTAAACACTTATTGAGTTTTATTCGTCAGTTTTCTGTAGGGTGTTTACCGCTACATATCGTACACAATTTTAATTCTCTTATTCTATCAATCCGATTTTTATAAGTTTTATACACTAGATTTATTAGATACGTGTTGCCATTGACAGAAAACACACTTATAATTATTCACGGGTTTGGTTTTGGAGGCGGAACTTTCTTTAGTATCTGTACATATGAGAGTTTTTTTCTCATGTACTTCGTATACCTTTGCTTCTGGCCTACTCGATTTATTAGCTACTCGTGTAGCAGATGGTAAGTTAGCATCCGTTGCGGTCATTTGATGGGAACCTAAGTGCTTACTAGCTTTCCTAACCCGTCTCTTAATTGTGTTATTTCTAGATAATCTCCATCCATTCAGTTTTGGATATATTCTATAGCTTTAAATGGTAACTTTCTTTTTAACACCACTACTATCATTTGTCCGCAACCGTCAACATCACATTTAGTATTTTTTAACCTGGTTATTATTATTTCCAAGTTCGTTCTGAACTCACTCAAAGAGGTTAAGTTAAAAGAGGCAGCTTTTAGGTTTACTATTTTATTACAAAGTTCTGCTACTATACTTTTTTATTATCGTAATTGCTTATAAGAATATCCTTTGCATAGTCCCAACTGCTCTCTTCACTCGGCAAACCTTCTATTAATTTCTGTGCATTTCCCGAAAATTGACCTTTTAAATAATTGAATTTGTCAACCGGGTTAATGTCAGAACGTTAGACCTAACTTTTAAACTGATCCTATAATCCCTCCCATTCCTCTACCTCTCCACTGAAAGTTGGGAGATTTATGGTGGAGAGTTTTACAGGAGTCGAGTTAGCAAAGATTGATGGCGTTTGTGCCCTATAAATATGTAGAGAAATAGCTACATAAAGCCTCCCGGAGGGCCAGGTGGACATATTTCTTAAAGCCCCTTCCCCTTATGGAGAACGCCGGAGAAGTGAGCCCCATGAGGAGACTCGTGGGAAAGGTAGCCGGCGAATAACCGTAACTGCCTACCCTGTTTGATCTCATCACCGCTTAGGTAGTTGGATCGACCATCTGTATTAAGGCAACCACCTAAGGCCCTTAAACGACGTTCTAACGATCCACTTACCTACGAGATCCATAAACCCGTGGTTATGTCACCAAAAAGCGGTGCTAGTTAAAAGGCCCGCCAAGGAGTGTGGCGGTTGAGGGTCTCACTAATTAACAAGCCGACTTGGGCACCTCAGTGCCAACCTCTGCACTTCTCGCTCTCACCAGATGCCAACTCATCATGCGTGCTTCCCTCTGTGGCCTCGCCCCTTCCCCCTTAGATGGGGCGGTGGTTCGCCTATAAATAAGCCCCAGAAAGAAAGAGAAGGATTAGAATTCAGTAAGAAAGACGAAGGATCAGTTCGTGAAGATCGATCCTTCAGCCAAAAAAGACGATTTCTGTGAGAAACGATAAAGGATCAGATTGAGAAGATCGATCCCCCACCCTTCCCCGGGTTGAATTAACATAAATCGTCAAGTTTTGTATCGGTGCCATACCGAAGAATCCTTTACAGACTTAGAAGAAGTCTGACTGGAGAAAAGAAAACCCGCTCACACTCGAGTGACTCTTACATCTCAATCTCCGTAAGAGTGAGGTGAGAAGAACCCATCCCCAACGAGGTTCCGTTCTTTAATTACGGTAAAAATCCCTCCGAAGAGGACTCTTGGAGCGAAGAGCACCGTAATTCTCTCTGTCTTCTTAACTTAACCAGAGGCAAGGTTGCAATAAAAGTTGACAGTACCCACCTCGCTCTCTCCATCACATCTCGGCGAAATTCTATAATCGGCACTCCAAGTCCATTAAGTGCAAGATAAGCCCTCCAACGACCTCCGGCAATCCCTAATCCCGTCTGTCATGTGAGTTAGCAAGAACATTTATATTCATATTGCGATAGTATTAGGTTAGTACGTTTCACGGTTTAATAGAAGTAAAAACAATGGTGCGTGAACCCCTGTTATATTTGTTGTTAGAAAAGAGTACTTTAATTTAATATAAAAGGGTCACGATAAAAATACTAATCGGCAATTGGTGTGTTTACTGGGAGTCTATTTGTTTACTTTTGTCATTGAAGATATTATAATAGGCCTAGTTGCCAACCTGGATAGTCTAGGTTAGCTTAGGACGAGGATATAAATGTGATTATTGTTTGCTTTTCATAGTTAAGTGTTAAATTTAACATATATGTTTATTTGGGGATAATTCCTGTTTGTTTCCTTATATTCTTACGTGTTGAACAACAAAATTCGCACTCTTAGATCAAAGCCTACTTCATCAAAGAAGTACATTACGACCACAAGGTATTCTGCGACAAAATACAATCCTACACTTCATTTATTATAATTTGTATTTCTAAACCATATTCGGCTCGTTGCACTATTAGTTCGCTTATTCTTTGTTGATCACTCGTAACATCTTGTTGATCACTCGTAGCATCTTGTTGATCACTCGTAGCATCTATTAACTCTTCGTAATATCGGGTCACTATATCTACTTCTTTTTGTAATTGTTGACTCCATACTCGGAGTTTTTCGTAGTCACAACTAGCGTTTTGTATTTCATCCTACACTCTTGTTTTCAAGGTTGTACAAAAAGATTTAGGAACCGAAATCTTATGAATTGTTGACATGGCAATGCTAATTTAAATTTAATTAACGAAAGTGCGAATTAGTGAGGGCGAACTAATTTAAATAAATTGACTATAAAGAAATTACAAATTTAATTAACGTCTTACTATTGCTTCTTACAACCGCCACCGCCACAACTCGTGCTGTACTATCACAGTCGCTAGCAATTTATCAAAATAATTTTTCTTTTACCATAAACATTGGTATAAATTTCTCCCCTGTGGTCTAGCTAAAGCTACATTGCCATTGAGTTATAGGAGCTAAGTAAGCTAAGAACCGGTTCGAAAGACAATGTCGCGAATTTCCTGCTAAGTAAGCTAGGATCCCGTTCGAAGGACCATGTCGCGAATTTCCTATTTAATTTTTAATTATGAACTTGGTCACTGGTAACAATTTCAACAAGAAACTGCGAGAAGAATAATTCAATTAAATCTCAAATGAAAAATAATGGCTGTAATATAAACTTAGTAAAAGAATATAAATCTCCACTTACTTGCTCTAATATAAGGTAGTTATTAAATATCCCAAACACAATGTCTAAGTATAATATTCATAAAGGATCCTAATAGGTAGCTATTATTAATAAATGACAGCTAAATATATACTTACCCTGTGAAATGGTGATTAATCTTGATCTTGGAGCGAGATAATGGCTTATTTATCCATTAATATTTATGGGACTTAAATCAAAATAGCTAAGTTATTATCATACGGCTTTGCACACCGTATCAACCAAAACTTGACAACTTGCGGAAATTTTAGTAGATATTTAACGGGGTCTGTATTTACGTCTTGACACTGAGTCGTAGTAGCAGAAAGAAAAAAAACCCTGCTTCTTGGTACACCAGGAGCTGTGATAGGTGGCAACTCGAAACAATACACTTTCGCAAAACGAAATGACAACCACTCATTAAAATTTAATTAACCCAAATCATTATTACTACTACTTCCAACTTACTTTAATATAACAAGGAATGTCTATTTACAATCCCACTTTCGTTTTCGGGAGTAAAAAATTTACGATATATATATATATATATATATATATATATACGCGTGGACATTTGATACAATTTTCCCTATTCCTGCGGGTCATGCTCTCAACAGAAACTCCCATCCCAGTAACGTAGTTAGAGAGAGAAAATTGCACATCTTAACTAGACGCGCAGGTACATGTTTAACATAGGCACAAGGCAATGACATTAACATCACTCATTTATGGACACAACTTTGCTTAGAGAGGGCCTGTACAACCTGCCGACAAAAAAGGAAATACATGGCATATCGCTACATTGTGGCAATAATTATTCCATTGATCGAAGTTACAAGGCAAAAATGGTTCAGCGAGGCTTGTTTGTATATTTATGCCTCCTTTAACATACAACTTCTAAGGTACATAACACAAATAACATGAATCAGCGAGGTTTGTATATATATTTATGCCTCTTATGACATACAACTTCTAAGGTACCTAGAACAAACAACAGGGATTAGCGACACCTGTCGTTGTTTTTGGTGCCTTTACAAGGCTTTATAGAGTTCCTATGACGCTCATCTGTGAGGACTCATATAGGATCTATTTCATATTATTTATATAATATTACATTGCTCAAAGTTACATAGGAAAAATGGTTCAGCGAGGCATGTATGTATATTTATGCCTCTTTTAACACACAAATTCTGAGGTATATAGAACAAATAGCATAGATCAGCGAGGCTTGTATATATATATTTATGCCTCTGCTAACATACAACTTTTAATGTACATAACACAAATAACATGGATCAGCGAGGCTTGTATACATATGTATGCCTCTTTTAACATACAAGAGTGGCGATCTATTTATGATTACGCAAAGCTCAATAATAATAATAAAAATAGTCCCTGGCAAACAAGATCCTTCTCTCGGTGCGCGTGACCATTCCTGGCTGCATGTTTTCTTCCCCAGTTCTTGCTGTAGCGTCTTGCGCGTTGCCAAAGGTCGCATCTTCTCCTATTGCAGGATTTCCACGCCACGAACCGCGACGGGTCCTCTTGTGCTCATCCTGCCTCCTTGCGAGTCGCTGATTACCCCGCACGTCATCATCACGTAAGATGGGCAATTTCGCCGGTCTTAGTCTGTCTATTGAGACAGTGTATCTTCCTCCATCAGGGTATTCCAGCTTGAATACCTTGCTGCCACGCTCGCTCACCGGAAAAGGGCCAGCATATGGCACTTCGAGTGGTTTGCGAACGCGGTCTATCTGGACCCAAACATGAGTTGCATTCTGCATGTCCCGGGGCACGTAAGGCTTAGGCACCGAAAGTACGTGTCCTAAAGATACTCTCGCAAAGTCGATCTGTACTATTGTCGATGCCAGCTCTTTAATGAAATTAGCATCCGATTTCGATGAGGACGACAAGAGTAGAGGCTTTGGCACCTTCTTAGGCACGACCCCCCTTTCAATAGTTCTTCGAGAGTTGCTTTGGTAACCTGTAATCTCTCCATCGAAAGAGGCCTAGGCCGCGCAAAGGACAGTGAGGGCACTGCCAGTATCAATTTGTGGGCAACTGAGTATGGAGATGGCGGTGATGGGTGAGCGGGAGCAGGTCCGTACAGAGCCCCATATTCCTTCAGAATGGCCCTGTACTAGGGGGGGGGGTATGTTCTGAAAGTCATTTATGATGAGGGCTACCGCAGGTTCCCAGGATAATTTAACACAACGAAAGTGGATTCGCGTAATTCACGACCTTGTTAATTGCACCGGGATTATTGAGACACTTGCCCCGGTGTCTATAGAAATTTTCTTTTTATCATACTTTTCGCGGCGACGGTGAAAACTAATAGCATACCAGCGGTCGCGCCCGCTACGGCATGCCTAACTAGTTTTCCCGTGGGACTGGCGAAGATGGCTTGGAGGAAGGTTGCATTTGCAAGAGTTCTCCTCTTTTTGGCCACCTGCAACAGGTCTTACAACACTAGGCCTCCTCACCAAAGTACAGGTGCGAGCGGCAAACCACAGGTTTCTGTTTTCTCCGGGAAGGTCGCAGTCCCTCCGGTATATTACGCGCACTGTAATTATCCTTAGGCACCGATCATGCAAAACCCGCCGAACTATTTACGTACTTAGCACGCGTTTTGTTAGAAAACGTACGGAGTCAGATACGGCACTGGATTTTTCGGAATTAATCCTATGACCCAGCACTTTACCGAACTCAGTAAGCTCATCCGCCAGTTTACCCGATTGGGCCAGGGTGAGTTCTTTTTGTGTAGCAATTATAGGCGCAATGTTCGGCGTTGAGGATTGTATAAATTTGTGACAAACGAGGTCCTCGGCCCTCGCTTACTCTTACCTGACGGAGTAGGAGTAAGTTTTTCAAGAGTAGCAGTTCTTCAAGATTGATTGAGGGCCGGCCTGTGACTGCTGATTCATTGAAGATGGGTTACTTGATGTTAATGGCGTTCACGAAGTCCCGTTCGCCTATTCCTGTCTGATGATTGCTTGCAGAGTCCATTTCTTCGATGCCTTCTCTGTTCGCGACGTAAAGGTCAACACTTTATAGGGGAGGGGGGCTTTATAGGTGAAAGGAAAGCCGGTTAAGGTTAACTGTTTGTTGGTAGAGACGTGGGGATGCCAGTTAAGATTGAGGCAGGAAGTGCACGTTACCGTTACCTTTACAGCGTAATGTAGGGACGATCACGGGTTACCACTTTATGGTAGGAGAACAAAGGCCGTCCAGGGATGCCGCTTTATGGTACAGATGGATAAAGGTAACAGTTCCAGCTCTGGTTAAAAATGACGCGGATATTTTGCGAGGTCCCTACTGTCCCCGGGGTGAAGTGATAGATGCTGTTGAGTTTGTATCTGACTCCAAAATATACTTAAATAATATATCGGCTTGGTTGGGCTTACCGAAGGTTTGTGATCGAGAAAGGACTGGGAGGAATCACGTAAAAATTAAGTTTAATTCCAAACGAACAAAACAAACAAACAAGATAAAAATGAGGCTCGCGTTTACAGAGTACGGTCAGAGAAGTTTCTTACTACCGGTCAGGAAAGAGAGGGTAATGAGAACAAGACTTAGGCGGTTAAGACGGGAGCTTCGCTACGCTAAACGAAACGTAATTAATAATGGGGCGACTCTGATATAGAGAATTAGAATCAAGAATGAGTATGCGTTCTTCATTTTTCTTTTATAAGTAGGGTAGGAGAACGGCGTGCCCTCTTCCTGCCTCCAGGGCACGCTGACTTTAGCTCTGCCCGCAGGGCGGAATTTCCTCGACCGATGTTAATCCCTTGCCCCGTGATCATTTCCCATGGCGTCTAAAAATTAACGCTTTGTGATATAATTTTTATAACACCTGACGCGGCGACAGCTGTCTCGTCTTAATCCCTTTTCCAGACAAGAAATGTTCTTTTTTACTACACTGCCGCGAAATTTTTATTGATATCTGCATTCACGGCTTTCCGTCAAATTCCTTACCAGTCTACACACACACACACACACACACACACATATATATATATATATATATATATATATATATATATATATATATATATATATATATATATATATATACGCGTGGCTATTTGACACAATTTTCCCTATTCTTGTAAGGCACTTTGCTGGCGCAATTTTTTAATGTCATTCCCATGCGCTTCACAACCTCATTTTAGATGAAATCAGTATTTTCGGAGCTGTAATGGCGAGACTTGGTAGCAATTATATGGCAATCTGAGGATAAGTTTCTAAACAGTTTAACTGGGGGGATCTGTAGTTTAGTCAGTCCACGCACAGTTAAGGATGGTTCTGTGCTCCCATAATTTAAGTTAACCTTGTTCGGCACTCTTATAAATGGTAAGCCAAGAATAATATCAGTACAATCATTTTGAAGTACAGTAGCTTCGACATTCTCATAAGTGCGACCATTCATCGAAACGTTAACAATAGAGTAACCTTTAACATTTACTGATAAAGAAGAAGACGCTATCAAAACAACATGAAGCGGGAGATGCATAGCTTGTACTGCAGCCTCATTTATAAAATTCTTTGAACTTCCACTGTCAGTCAGACATTGAAGAAACTGAGGATCTCCATTCAAATAAACAGGAACAGTAGAAAACAGCAAGCCACTGCTAGCGCAGTTGGAAGCAAGCGTGGCCGAAGATAGGGAAACAGGACGTTTGGATTTTGGCTTATAAACTTTGGCAAAATGCCCAAGCTTTCCATATCTACGACAAATCACATCGCGAGCTGGACAGTGTTCGTTCATCCCCAGGATGGCGACAACCACCACAATTTTAGCATGTTTGTTTCACTTTTTAAATATTTTTTTAAACAGCTGCTGTAATTGGAAGGCCAACTTCTTCACATTCTTCTTCATTACTAGAGGTCATGTACCAGGAACATCCGCCACACTAGCAGGTACATGACCAGGATGAACTAAGTATGATTCAGATATCAGTAATGCTTGATCTAATGCTCGAGCTTGTTGAGTATCATCGGTAATGTAAGCTTTTGATTCTCAAAGAGTCCTGCACGAAAATTCGAAGATTTTAACCCTTGAATGAAGGAATCCTTGATACTCTCATCACGGTAGACTGCAACAGTAAAATCCTGAAAGTTGCAATTCACAGCAAGACAATTGAGAGCTTGAAAGTACTGGTCAATCGATTCTTCTGGAAGTTGAATTCGAGTAGAAAGCAAATGTCTGGCACGAATTTCACTGGGAGCCTTAATATAGGCAGCTTGCAACAATTTGATAGCCTTCGAATAATCAGCGCAATCATCAATTACATCCGCGACATGAGGACCAATGTACAAGTAGAGCACTTCTAGCTTGTCTGATGAAATATAAGATATTGTATAAAGGAAGTAGCAGAAATTTCTATGCCAAAGTTTCCATAATTTGCCAGCGTGAGGATCCGAAGTAAGTACATCAAACTTCTCAAGTCATATGATTTTATCCATAATAGTTGATTAAATTGTAATGAGAAGTAAGTTATATTCAAATTGTCCCTTTTTATAAGGTTTAATCAACTATATTCATAATACATCTAGAAAAGATACAAACGAAATATTAGTAACATGAATACATATGAACAAATATAAATGAATAAGTGCAACATACAACAGGCAGTAAAATGCAAGGTAGATAGGGGTCATAAGGTTTAAAAAACTGTATAAGGCTCGGCGCTATAAATGGAAGCTTCTCGCTGCAGCGAATAGAAAGGTATATACCCGAGGGAGATCTTAGAACACCGCACCCTACCCTTATTATCTGTTTTTTACCCGTCTGTGAAGAGATGACATGATAAAGTGTGTGATGTCACATGTTCAATGAAAATAGCACATGACGCACGCGGGTCAACCAGAGACTCCTGGATGTCAAAGAGAGCCATGCAAGTATTTGACAATGTGAGTGTCCACTGGAGGACGGTGGAAACTACAAGTGCAGAACTGAGTTGCGTCGACCTAAACGGGAAATATGTTGTACTACACGAAGTCCCAAGTGCCAATGTGCGGATAGAGACCAGAACCAGGCGGCGACAGACCATGGAGAAAATACGCTTGTATAGACTTCTGAGCAAGGAAGCTGCTGAATACAGAAAATATGCCGTAGACAGACCTATAAATGGTAGATATGAAGCTGGAAAATGCCACCCTGAGCATAAATGCTCGATATATGTAGTGGAAGAACGGAATGCACCACTCGATAAACGGAGGGGTAAGTTGCTGATGGGATCTAGAATGCGGAGATATGACGGAGAAACCGAGGAATACACATCATTACCATAGTATAACTTAAACTTGACGAAGGAGGTGTATAGCATCCACAATGTGAGCCTATCGCTCCCCCAAAGATTTCGGGGAGAGCATCTTCAGTATGTCCATCTTTCCAAGATATCTCCGTTGCAGGTCACAGCGATGAGGACACCAAGTAATTTGGGATCCAGGATCACTCCCAGCAATCGTATCTAACACAAATTCCAAGGAGTTACCCTATAGATAGAAAGGAGGGGGGTAACTGGTGGCTCCCGCTCCCTGTGAAAGTGCATCGCCTTCGTCCTTCAGGCAGAGAAGCGGAACCCTTTATGAAAGATCCAGTGGTGGATGTTATCAATCGCCAACCGGAAGCAGCGGGCTGTGAATGCCGGGCATGAAGGGAGAACAATGAAGAGCGAAGTCATTCAAAAAAAGGTTGCAGACACTCCTTCATGCAGAGTAGATCAGACTATTTATCACAATAATGAACAAAGTAACACTTGATGCACTACTCTGGAGAACACCCTCTTCCTGGGCATAGATATCGAAATAAGTGTCACCAACCCCAGCCTAAAATTGCGATTAGCCTAATAACTCTGGATTAAAACTGGTAAAAGTCGCATCGACCCCTATTCATTCAACTTGCGGAGAACCCCATAGCACCCAGTAATGTGATAAGCCTTCTCGATATCGATGAAGACAGCCACGAGCAAAAGCCTCACGGATAGTGCCCTCCATACGGACAAGATCTGTCATAATCTGCCTCTTACAGAAGCCACACTGGTATGGAGCTAGGATGCCATGGTATTCCAGAAACCACTGCAAACGCACATTGCTCATACCATACATTCCCCAAAGAACTAAGCGAGTAAAAAATTCCCTCTCGTTGGAAACGGCTTACTTACGCCCAACTAGATTTTTGCTGATGAAATATTTCTCAAATTTATCGTGCACGAGGAAAAGACCTGTATATGGAGCTTCTAAGTACGTCGTCTTATGTCTGCTACGTCGTAGCCGTAGGAGGCAATAAAAAATGGCTCTATAGAGCAAGCTGAGAGGCTGTTACCGGCATGATTCCCCCATCCCCATGGATTACTTGATAAGTCAGGAAGGTAAAGAGAAGGAGAGATCTCCCGGTCTTAAGTTCATATAAAAAAATTAAATAAAAAATGATGGGGGTGTGAGATACTCCAAGTTATCTATCCAGGTTACCGATCTCACTTAAGGCCTAATTATTTGTCATTAGGGCAAAAGGATCATGAGATGAAGGGTTATGTATAATCTTCATCGGATCAAAAGTAGGCGGCTCTTGGTACAAATAATTTTAAGGTGACTAAGATTACTTGTTAGACTCGTGCCAATGATTCTACCTTAATTCTGACGTATGAACGTCGATAACTTCCTCTTTGTCAGGGTTGGCTACAGGGCCCTTGAGAGGAAAAAAATGTGCTGGTGCGAGACATTTTTTGCCCCCCCCCCCTTATAAATTATAATCATAAATGATTAAGAGCTTCATCAGCTTTTCAATAGTATAACTAGAAAGCATATGCTTTATTTATTATAGTTTTACATTATAACCATTTACCAATGTTATTAGTTAATTTTAAAATGTCTCAGGCTGATCTCAAAGAAAACACATAACACAGTTGCTTTGTGAATTTCACAACTATATATCAAATTTAACTAATAGTATAGCAATTCTCACTAGCAAAACAAATTAAATAATTCTATATCCTTAATACCAGTAACAGAAGGACAAGAATTTAGCAAAACCTCCCTGTAATTTTACTTCTTGGCTTACTAATGAACATAAAAATGTACAAGCATTTCATGCATGATAATGGAAAAAAATTAAGGTAAATGTTGCGAGTATGGGCATCGGATGCGATTCTAGCTTATTTGGGGGGCTATTTTTCAGTGTTTTTCTGCTATCCCACTGACCAATCAGCGATCTGTATTCAGTTCTGCCAATGACCAATCAGAAAGCTTCATTGTTGCAAGGCTTTTTTTTGCTTTTTATATTGATCAGAACTAGGTTTTTCTTTTACTTTATATGCTTTTTCCCTTATTTCTTTTCTGTATATCCTACCTACCCTGCGCATGACATTATTTAGTCTTTTTAATTACTCGTAATTTTCATTTAATTTTCCATTGTTTAATGCTCGCTAAAACCATATTTTGGTGTTGTGAACGAAGCCTGACTTCTTAATTCTGACTAAAAACGATTTTTTTTTTGCCTCCGTATTGATTTCTCTTCTTTGATTTTTTAAAAGTTTTTTTTACGACCTTCATTTTGATTCTTGTTCCAAAAGGATGCATTCAGTATTAGTGTTTTTATTACTATATATATGTAGTTCAAGAAACACAAATTCTCAAATTATGTAAAAAAAAAACACCAATAGCTTTCCTATGGGCGTATTTAAACGCCTATCCACGCGTTTTTCGCACCATTAATCAAAATGTTTTTTCCTGCGTAGTGTGCTCGTTAAATTTCCACCATTTAGGTGCTGTTTTATCCAACAACGATAAATGTGTTGCTTTTCTCGAAGCCCATGGTCTATTAAGATCTACACACGAGTGTCCTAATTGTAAGGCAGAGCTTATAATGAACGAAAATTGGGTGTTTCGGTGTGATAAATCGTATATTGACGCTGACGGCAAAAGCAACCCCTGTAAATAGAAATCGACGGCTCGGAAAGGAACTTTTTTCGCTGGGTCCTGCCTCTCAATCGAGAACATTGTCATAGTCGTGTTTTGGTTTTTCGTGAATAGGGTACTTATGAGAGTAATAACCCGTCTGACGTAAGTATCTACCGACAATTATAATAGTGTAAGAAACAATAGTTGTATTTTGAGCGTCAGCTCGTTGTTGGGGACGGCTCGACGTGGGGATGTGCCTACGTCGACCTTGAGTTTCAATCCTTTGGGAGGTCTGGGGGCACAGCCCCCCAGTATGGAAGTGAAAATCGCCATAAACTTCATAGATTTCAGTTCAGAAAAGTAGCTAAAAAATAGCCCAAAATAAGCTAGGACTCGGATCCGGCCATACTCTACGCAATTATCAAAATTAAAATCCAATTTGCCATTTGGAATTTTTAGTAAGCCTACTTATATACTAACCAATAGTAGCCATATACCTAAATGTACATCTATAGTATATGGTTATTCATGTGATTTATTTTCTGTTAATAAATCAGCCTAAATAGCGTTTCGAAAACCATAACCATAAATTTGTTTGATCGAAGTTGTCGGCTGATAGTTTTTAGGCCTAAGAAGACAGCGAAATAAATTTTGAAAAATGAACTGGGTTTTAAGAAAAACAATTAAACAAATATAAATATATTCATAGAATCATCGAATGTACAATGAGATAAGGAGATTAAGTATACAATGTAAGATATTGTAACATATGATTTACAGTAACAAGATGCGAAGAGAATTGAAGAATGTGAAATAAATATGAAATAATATGGTGACTATGATGGACTGTGAATTGGGGACTTTATAAAGAGAATGCTGAGAGTCGACTGAGAAGGAATAGTGTGCTATTTGGTCGAGCTGAAAGCGTGTGTTTGTTTGTTTGTGTGTGAAATTTTAAAATGGTGTTTGGAACAGTATTACGTTAAATGAATTGACAAGTAAAATAAATGAATTAATTAATTATTAAGTTGTACATAAAATGATTTAATTTACAAAAGTTAATTAAAATAATTGAGTGATTAAATTGACAAAGTTAAGTAAAATAATTGCATATGAATTTTACATAATAATTGATGTATATAATATTTAAGTTTCCCAGGAGGTTTTTATTATAGGAATGCCCAGAGGCATTGCTATACATCCTAATCACAATTCATACTTAATGCATATCCATATCATCAATTATATTTTTTTACAAATATACCTAAATCATTCATCACCTTAATGATCACTGTTTCATGAAGGCTAAAGTCTACAGAAAATATATAAATGATAGTAAACTTTGTAAATAGACTAATTTTATTAAAACAGGGTTGCCTTGCGTGCCTTTTTTTTGGCAAAACTACGAATTACAGTGTCAAAGTATATATGTCTTGCAATGTCAGAGACTCAATACTGAGCCTAGCCAGGTTGTTCAAGCGACCCTGACCCATGGTGGACCTGAGATCATTTTTGATGAGCTTAAGCTCCATTCTGCTGATGCTACTGTGGCTGGTGATGTAAGGAACATCCTCAAGCTGACACTGAGGTTGGGAAATGTACTTTCTAATCTGTACTCTGCCAAAGAATTTAACAGTTCCAATGCACCCAACTGTTTTCTACCAAAATTGGCATTGTGAACCATTGTTATGTAATTCATTTCCTGCACAAGGTCTTCACTGCTGATGTCTTTAGAATACTTCTCCGCTAGTTTAGCTGCTTTGCGTTTCAATCCCTCTTCTGACATCTTTTGGTAGTTCCAAAGAAAGCTGGAGGTGTCAGAAATCTGTTTGACTGCACTGAAACGAACTGTAAGCCCTCCAATAACATTATCCAATACTACATAAAATAGGTGCTTTCGGAAGTGGGCTTTCTCAAAGGATTCATCTGCTCCGTTCATTTCATTCACACTTTCATCAGGTGTATCTTCATCATGGAATCTCGTTTCTTTTTCTGGCAGTGGTACTACGGTCCCTAAACAGTTTTACTTCTGTCTGATAGTTCCAAAGAAAGCTGGAGGTGTCAGAAATCTGTTTGACTGCACTGAAACGAACTGTAAGCCCTCCAATAACATTATCCAATACTAAATAAAATAGGTGCTTTCGGAAGTGGGCTTTCTCCGAGGATTTATCTGCTCCGTTCATTTCATTCACACTTTCATCAGGTGTATCCTCATCATGGAATCTCGTTTCTTTTTCTGGCAGTGGTACTACGGTCCCTAAACAATTTTACTTCTATCTGCAGGCTAGATGCAACAAGCTTATCTTCATTCCACATTGCTTTCCAACTGTCCCGGAGAGCCACTAGTTGTGCGAGCAAGCTTTTTATATTTGCAACTTCCATATCTAAAGTCGCATCACTAGCTTTAAGGACTTTGCTGCAAAAGTCAATAGGGACCAGTATTCTGTTATTCTGTGACACACGACTGACATTATGATGAAGGTGAAGGAACTGACATAACATATAGCTCCATGGATTTCGTTCCTAGTTTTTGGAGTGAGATTCAGCTCTAGCAGCTCTTTCAAAGCCAACTTAACCCCTGGAAGGTGAGCTACAAATGATTTTACACTCTCAACTCGATCTGACCATCTGGTGCCAGATATTCCATGAAGCGAACAACCAATACACTTTGCCAATATTTCCCACCTTTTGGGGCTGCAACTGAATAAGGTGTATATTGTTTGTATAGTTCCAAAGTAGGTGATTGCTTCTGGAATACACTCGGCAACATCATTACCACAAATTAAGTGTGTGGCAACCACAAGGAGAGAATATAGCAGTAGGGCACTGTTCTTTTATTATTGCTTGTGCACCATTGTATTCGTCTGGCATGTTTGCCGCATTTTCATAACCTTTTGCCCTACAATCAGCAAGTGGAATAGCATGGTTTTCCAATGTTTCAGTAATAATTTGAGCAATTTCAGATCCTGTTTTGTCACTACAATCTACAAATTTCAGAAATCGTTCCACAATTTCAAATCGTGATTCATGGCGAACTAGGTAACGCAAAATGAATGTTGTTTACTCAACATGAGATGAATCTGGTTTAGAATCTACTATTATTGCCTAGTACTTTGCAGTCTGCCTTTCTCCCAAAACATGCAGTTTAACAAGATCAGAACATTTCTGCGACTCTTCTACCTTTAGCACATGTTCCTTTAGAATGAGGTCTCAGTGGAAAAGCAACTCTATCAGACCTAAAAGGTTCCCAATATTTGAGTCACCAATGCGTTGTGAAGAACCCTGGAAAGCAAGGCGACGTTCTCCTAAGAATAGGGTAACATCCATAATTCGTTTCAAAAGTTTGTACCATTTTTCCGATTCCACTTTAATTGATGCTTCTAGAAGATTCTCAATACCTTCTTGCAATGACAGACGTCTTTCTAATTCACGCCAAGCTAGATAGCATTTCCTATGCTCATTGCTCTTTACATGCTCAGGAACCCTGTTACATAATTTATGCCACTTAGCACTGACTGGCCAGCTTTCAGCTGTAGCAAATGCAGATTTGGATGCAGTACTCAGCCTGCAGCAAACACTGTTCCAAAATAGCCGGCACGGAAAACAATATAGTGACTCCTTATGCTGACTCCAGACAAGCCAGTCTCGGGTATGCTGTTCTGCATTAATGTTTCTGAACTTCAGTATACCTTCTGGAAATGTTTGACTGTTACCATCTTTAGGCAATATTAAAGGAAAGTCAATATGACCTCTGGTAACATAATTCTCTATGTCTGATTGAGAAGGAAATTCTGCTGTGAGGAATCCAATGTCGAGCCCGACAATCCTAGTGCTAATTCTTTCAAATTTATCTTGAACTACTTTCATTGATTCACTACTTATTTTATGTCGATTTTTGGATGCGACATTCTTCTCTGCTCCACCAGGTCCAGGTTCTGAATTAATAATTATGTCCATCATATTTGTACATGCTCCCGAATTTGTTTCTTTATTAGCTTCTATCTCATTTCCATATAGGCTCTCTTGTTCACGACTGCCACCTGCACTTTCCCCTTCTTCCAAATTTGCATCCGTATATGTTTCTATACTATCTTGTTTTCTTTTCATACTTACTTGAAAGAGTGTCTGTAATCCTCTTCTTTCATTGTCATCACGTTTCTTTTTTATTTCCTCTTTTGTGCTCCTGATTTATGAAGACATATTTCAGATGGGCAGATTATGAAAAAAATATAATAAGAATTGTCAGCTTTTCCTTTTCAACATTAAAAATCAAGTTACTTATAAAAATGAAAATATTACATTACAAGTGAAAGGCCTGTGTTAAGAGTCGGGAATAGTGTTTGTAGATGTATGGATAGGCTTTTGGGGGAATAAGGGATTGTATGCGATGGATGGGTTCCATCTGAGCCGGGATGGGGTTGAGGTTTTGTGGCAGGAGTTGGATAGTGTTATTGAGTCCTTGCGGGCAGGAAACTAGGTTCTGATAGTGGTCAGGGAAATTTCGTGGCTCAGGGTGGGGCAGTGAAGGAAAGCCAGCACAGAGGAGTAGAAGGTATACAGGCTATAGGGGGTGCTTTAGAGATAGGTGGATTAAGATGTCTTACCTACTCTAAGAATCCGAGTAGGCAAGAATATCAAAACACACATAATGGGTTCAAATGTTTCTATATGAAGGGGAGGATGTAAATAGCAAAGTGTCAATTTTTACTAATGAAATTAAACTTGCAGCTCTCGTCAAAGAAGTTGAGGGTAGTTTTAAAGTGCAGGGTGACTTAAATAAGTTACTGGCTTGGGCTCAGAAGTGGCAGATGAATTTTAACCTTGATAAATGCAAATTTATTAACATGGGAAGAGAAAATAGGGAATTCAGCTACGAGATGGATGGGCATTAGCTTAATTCAGTTGAAGATGTAAAGGACTTAGGAGTAGTAGTAGATAGGTTACTGAAGTATTCAAAGCAGTGTATTGAGTCATAAAATAGAGCAAATAGGGTACTAGGATACATTAAAAGGAATGTTAGCTACAAGAGTAAGGAGGTTATCCTTAAACTATACAACTATTATGTCAGGCCACATTTAGAGTAGGCACCGTATACAAGCATAGTCACCACATTCTAGACATGATATCAACCTGTTATAGTCAGTACATAGGAGGGCAACAAAAAAAATACCTTCCCTGAAGCACCTTGAATATGAAGATAGACTGAGGGTACTAAATATGTTCTTATTTGAAGGGAGATGTGTGAGGGGAGATATGATTGAGCTTTTAAAAATCTTTTCTGCGATGGATAAATTGGATTTCAGCAAGCTTTTTGAGTTAGAAGGCAGTAATAGGACTAGGGGTCACCACTTAAAGATTAAAAAACAGAGGTGCAGACTGGATGTTAGAAAATATTTTTTCACCAATAGAGTGGTAGATTATGGTAATAGTTTGGCACCTGAGACAGTAAACAGTCCAAACTTGAATCTTTTTCGGCGCAGATTAGATGATTATATGGGGAGGGAGGGTTAACATCTTACTTTTTGGTGTGGAGGTGGGTCTCTCAACTCATTCCTGTGGATGCAATTTCTTTTATTGTATATTTTTGGGTATTTTGATTTTGTCTTGCCCTGATTGTGATGCTTTTTGTTTTTGACCCTCTCTTATGGATGGTTTAAATTGTATATTGTAGAAGAAGTGACCTAACACGATTCTATTGATTGTTTAAATTGTATATTGTAGATGCATGATCTGACTTAATCCTATGGTGCATTCTGTGGGTGGGTCTTAACGGATGCGGATGACCTTCGATAGGTCCTTGTGGCTTTTGTCATCTCTAAAATTATGTTATGTTATGTTCAGCTTTGAACTTTGATATTCATGGGCCCCAAGACTCTGATGGGCCCTGGTGCGGCACACCGGCTGCACACCCTTCTCGTGGCGCCTGGCTGGCTATATCTGGACTATAGTAACTTTTTATTTTGAAATGTCAAGAAGCTATTTAACTACCACTATCTTGGAAATTTTTGCCCTACGAATCGGCTTGCGCGCACATATGTCAATTGAGACTTGAATTACCGTGACCTAAGTGCAGTAATTCTCGGCAGTGTACTAATTGTGGGGAACTTCATAGTACTGTAGACACGGCATGACCGATTTTCATACTTGCGAAGGAACTCTTTTCAATGCGTGACTCATTATGTTGGATATTAGGAAAGCACGCTGTCGAGTTAGTGAACAGCTCTCTTCGTACTAGTGGGTATATTCAGATGTTAATCATGAATTTGGGAGGAACCTTCCTTGAAATTGGATGATTGTTTCCCCAAAGAGTCCAACTCTCTCAATAATACCCTTTGCCCTATTGTTGCTCATCTTACTCCCAAGAACGTGCGACAGCTCAGTACTGGTTTTCCAATGCCCATTGAACATAATGACAATCGAAGAGAGGCATTGGCCAATATCCAAAACTATCATTAGAAGACTTATTCACACTGTAGTGGACGTGTTTTTTAATAGCACCCATCTGGCGACTGCTACAAAGGGCACAAGTCATAATTTAAATTAGCCTAATTGATAGGCTATATTAAAACAAATCAGAAGAATATACGGGAAAAATCATGCTCCAGTTTCGGAGGGAGGCTTGCTTCACTCCAGCGCCTGAGCATCCGCCAAAACACGCACAAATTTAAATAAAATGGAGGCCTCTTCTACAAAATATTACAAGCCACAGTCGGAAGTACACAAACCCGCCCGACTACAAGGGAAAATAGAACCTGCTCGTCCCAGTAACGGGAAAGGTGGTGTGCGCAAAGATCTCCCAGACTGGGACACAACAAAAATGTGAAGGACAGTCTGGAGTACAAAGCAGTCGTCGCAGTAAAGTTCAGGGGTGTGTTCCATCAAATGGTGGTGCGTGCCGCGAGTGTGCCCAATCCAAAGGACAAAAAGCGACATGAATCCGCTGAGCCATTGAGGGGTGATAGGGTCACGAGAACAGTCCCCCTGCGATAGCGTGTAACTTTATTTTTCCTGGCATTTCGTTAATATATGCATCTGATTTAGATAAATACACCATTTACTATATTATCAGATTATGTAATTAAAAATAAGATATATGATATGTTTATTTATATACAATCTTTCCTTTTCCAAAATTTTGAAATAACTCATTCGTAAAACTGCCAGAAGCTGCAATTTTTGCAAAGTTGGCAAAAGTTGCGGTTCTTTTAGCGATGGATAAAACCCTCTACAAAAATAAAATTTAGTTTTGCACAAACAAAAATATACGCAAACATGAGTACAACGTATTGAAAATAATATAAATTACAAAATATTCATAAGTAAATTATCCACGCGAACAAAAGTGTGTATTAAAATATGATTTCATGGAATATAATAGTTTTCTTCTACCACTAAACTAATTGAAATATATTAGTTAGCATACTAACATATTATTTCGATATTAAATTTAACAGAGAAGGGGAAAAATATAGTTAATATGTTTGCATTTGGTCATTAGGGTGTGATTTCATAATTAATTACACTACTGTTTTCATGTTATTACTATGCAACTTATTTCTCCATAAAACTGCCCCAAAATACTACATCAAATCAACACCCAAACGCCCCCGGGCCCTTTGGTCTTACTAGCCACATTAATCTACAACCTTCCTGAAAACATCCTTCCTACTCTAACATACCTATTCAATGTCTCACTTGCTTCAGGCAACTTCCCAAAACATTCAAAGTCTCACACAACATACTTCTATAAAAAAAATCAAAGACCACAAGCACCCAAACAACTACAGACCTATTGCTCTGTTAGAGTACCTAGGCAAAATACTCGAACGAATGGTCAATTGCTGTCTCCGGAATTTCCTGGAAGAGAGGGATTGGTTCTCACCTGCCAATACGGGCTCAGGCGGGGCCGGTCCACTAAAGAGGCTGTGACTATCATTCATGACATACAAAAATCACGACAGGCAAAACAAAAGACATTCACCATCAATAAGGACGTGGAGAAGGCTTTTGATAAGGTAGGGCCAGGGACTCCGTTGGAAACTAGTCAACAACACGGAGCTACCTCTTTGCATCAGAAGGCTCCTCTCTCACTACCTCACAGCCTGGATGTGTCACCTAAAATATAATAACTCCACATCACTCCTATTCACACCACGCTCAGGCGTACATCAAGGCAGCGTACTGGCATCCACATTCTAAAAAATTTCCGCAAATGACACCTCACGCCTACCCCAAAACTGCTGACACAATTACAAAGTGTCCTATGCTAATGACGAGACCACTCTCGTCTGCGTCCACCGACCAGACAGGATCGCACACCATGCACAAAGAATACTAAACGACAAGACAGAGTAGGAGGGCAAGTGACTCATTGGCACGAATCCTCAAAAGACACAGGTGGCACTTTATGGCGCAAGCAATTATAACATGCACAACCTACATATTTTCTCACATACAGAAGACCGTTACCAACTAGACCCAACAAAACTCATCTACACACCTCATACAAAAATCCTAGAGGTAACATTCGACAAGTCCCTAAGATTCCACTTGCATCAACACATAATAGAAGCGAGGGCTGATCACACAAACAAATACTACGGAAGTTTCACCCTACCGACAAAAAAATTCAAATATACCTATACAAACACTCGTAAGACCACTTCTCACATACACCCCAGTGACACTTCTATCTGCGAGTGACACATGGTAGTGTCGTAGTGTCCTTTCCACATGTCCCTTGCCAAATGTTGTATTTTATGACTGGTTTCATTGTGACTTTGGTGCTCTCTCAAATTAATTTTTTTTATTGACTGGGAAAGTGAATTCTATGGTTGTAATCCTGACGTCTGTTTTTTTTTCTAAATTCGCTAATATTTTGTTAAACTCTTTTTATACCTTTGTCCAAATTAAGTCGCCCATGTCAAAAATATACCATGGACCAGAAACATATGTAATGATCTTACAAGGCAGAAAACTTCTTCATGGAGACACTATAAACATGTCAGGTCTTTCCTTGTTCGTAATTCCCCCCAATCAGTAGAGGCCTGGCTACAGTTTAGAGATGCTAACATATCATATAAAGATAATGTAAGATGAGCACTATTCGAATAGGAATATTCCTTGTTAACTAATAATGATCCCAAACGCCTCCATTCCTACTTGAGGAAGAAGAAAGTTAATTGACCATCAGTTGGTCCTCTTCTAGTGAATGGATCTTGGTTCAGTGATGCTAAGGTGATGGCAAATCACTTGGCGATTCACTTTTCTTCGGTGTTTGTGCAAGGTTTTCTGGATGACCCTTTTAACATAACATAACACCATATGATTGTGTCCGATCATGCATCTACAATATACCATTAGAACCATACACAGGAATGTGTCAAAAACAAAAACCATCATTATCAAAACTCGTCAAATCCAAATAAATCATAATATACAATAATGAAAAACTTCATCCACAAGAATGAATCCCAAATACCCCCTCTTCCCTCCTTAAAGTTAATCCTCACTCCCCATATAATCATCTAATCTGCGTTTGAAAACATTCAAGTTTAGACTGCCTACCTCTCAGATGGAAAACTATCCCAGTAATCTACCACTCTATCGGTGAAAAAATATTTTCTAACATCCAACCTGCACCTCTGTTTTTTAATTTTTAAGTGGTGACCCCTAGGCCTATTACTAACTTCCAACTCAAATAACTTGCTAAAATCCAACTTATCTATCCCAGAACAGATTTTAAAAAGCTCCATCATATCTTCCCTCACACATCTCTCAAATGAGAACATATTCAATACCCTCAGTCTATCTTCATATTCAAGGTGTTTCAAGGAAAGTATTATTTTTGTTGTCCTCCTTTGTACCGACTCTAGAAGGTTGATATCATGTCTAAAATGGGGCGAGCATGCTTGCATACAATACTCTAAATTTGGCCTTACATACTAGTTGTAGAGTTTAAGGATAACCTCTGTGTTCTATTTTTTGCCTCGATACACTGCTTCGAAAACTTCAGGGACCTATCTACTACTACGCCTAAGTCCTTCTCATGCTCAACTGAATTCCGCCAATGCCCATCCATTAGATAGATAAATTCCCTATTATCCCTTCCCATGTTGAGAACTTTGCATTTTTTTAAGATTAAAAATCATCTGCCACTTCTAAGACCAGGCTAATAACTTATTCACATGCACTTCTCTTGGATTGAACGCTGGTTATTTTTGGAAAGAGAAAGAAAACGAAGATTAACTGCGTGAAAAGGCGACTACGCAACTACTAGCCATTTCGATGGACTCATTCTTCTCCCCAAACTTCATCCTTTCCACCTTTCCATTAAGGGGTCTTAAAAAAGAAAATTAATATTATGACGGCCTAAACTCGTCACCCCCTCCGCTCCTGCCTCAGTGTGCGTAGCTGAGTTTACTGCCAATCAGAATCTAGTTCGAACTATGGCGTCATGTGATATGGCATAATTTGAGGCGGTGGGGAAAGTAAGTTTGAGGAATAGCACACTGCCGTACCCCCCCGCCATAGGCACCCCGGATAAGAGGCGAAGTTTCAACCTTTGGGGAAGAGTCCTCTATATCCCTAAGGGCCCAGCTAGGACCACAGAGGGGGCATACAACCGTCTCTGTGAACGCCGGGAGCAGTTTCGATATCCAATCGCAAAAAGGGGCGCCCCTCTGGCCCGGGTGGTAGTAATTGATTCGATCACCATCCATCATTAAGTCCGCCATGAATCATCCTTCAGGAGTGCATCCCCGGGTTCATCAACTCATCCATTCATAATTTTAATCCAGGCAGTTACACCGGCTATGCGCTGGGTTGAGGAGGGTGGAGGGGCTCTCCTCATCTCATAAAAAAAAATATATATATATAATCTTACTCACATATAAATCACAGAGATAAGGAAGAGTAAAACACCGCCATGAATCAGGCTTCGCACAAGCTACCATGGATGACCGCGAAGGTTCGAAGAGGGTGCCTCTTCGTATCCCACCGGGAACGAAAAACAAACGGGTAATAAAAACTAACTTCAGACAATCTATTCTGAAATCAGCTTAATCGAAATAAGGCTTAAAGAACAATATAATGGATAGGTTGCGCTATGCGCTACAGAAAAAGATCTAAACCTTCTATTGAGCAAAGACGTAGCTATGAAACACTATGTTGGAGAAAAACAGACTTTAAACTTTTTTCCGGATTGAAATCGAAAGAAAACGAAATAAATACAGAAAAATGAGTGGAAAAAAGATAAAGAACTAACGAGACACTGAAGGAAACACGACCAACGAAGAAATCTTGAAAGTAACTCGCAAATTGCCGAAAAACTCGAAAGAGAAAAGCAAAACAGAGATCCAAACTGAACACGCGAGAACTAAATATCAAGCTATACGGATAACACGCCCATCGCCCCTCCTTAAGGGATACAAACAAAAAAAATCGTCAACGGCTTGGTTAAAGGAAAGTTTAAATGGGACTATGACGCAGACGTCGATGAAACAGAAATGCACTCAAGCGGGGAATGATTTTAATCTTCCCTATATCCTGCTACAATCTCTCGAAAGATCAGTTCAAGAAAAGACGATCTAGCGGCACTCGATCCTCAGCCCGATCAGAAAAAAGTAAAAGCAGGAAAGAAACATCAGCACAAAAACCAACATGTACACGTGCCAGCGAAGAAATATAAATATTCACGTTCAACGTGAACGTTTAGAACAAAAAAAAGATAAGGTACTTCTTATAATTTATTAAGTTATAGGTAATAAATTAAGTTAATAACTAACCTGTTTCTTTCTTTAGGTTGAAATTTAAATAAAATTAAAACATATGTGGTAACATGCGATTGTGTGCATAATGTATGGAAATGAAGATCTTGCGGTTTCTCTACTAACTGGACTTCTAGGTTTGTGAAACCAACATTATGACACTTATATTAATTGTTTGTTTGTGAATAATACATGTACCTATATTTGTGCTTATGTGAGAGTGTGTTCATTACATGTATTATTTTCTTTGTACACTTACATATGTTTTGTAATTGTTTAGTTCAGTGAAATAAAGCAGAACTTTGGAACCTTCCTTAACCTTTGTGCTACTTCAATTTATTTCACTAAGAAGAATGGAACGTGGTCTTCGTCGCGATCGTTTGGATGTTCTTACAACTGCACCAGAAGCTGTACGTGTATTTAAACACTGTGTTATCATTGCTCTTTTAGATACCAGCAGTTCCGAGAACTTCATTCCAAAAGATGTTCCGAACTCCTTTACTTTCCATCTTAAACCTTATAAAGGCACTATATCTATGGCCTCTAAAATTTAACATTTCCTATCAAGGAATGTTGTGAGGTTAGCAAAAAAGTCGGAAGCCGTGAGTACCAGAAAGTACGTTTGCTTGTTTTATCTGAATGCTGCGCTGAAATTATTTTAGAAATCTCCTTCCTAAGTAAACAATCCTCCTTTAAACTAAGCTTTGGAGGTCCCCGACTTGACCTCGAAGTGTGCTCTCTGGCTTCTATGATTACGAATCCTCCAAGAGTTTTCACCAACTTATCATCTGATTGCAGACTAGTCATTACGAAGCCAGGCAAACTTAAAACGTCTGACTGAATTTATTCGTTCTGAAGTAGCATGCATGCTCAAGGAAGAATTCATCGAACCGAACACCTCTCCCTGGCGAACTCAAGTTCATGTTGTGTCGAATCATTCAAAGAAAAGGTTAGTAATTGACTATTCTCAGACTTATAACAAATTTACTTACTTGGATGCGTATCCATTAACCATTGATGAATAATTGGTTAATAAGATATCAATCTATAAGATATTTAGCACCATCGACCTAAGTAGTGCTTATCATTGTGTTCCACTTTACCCTGAGGATAAAATTTACATTGCTTTTGAGGCGGATGAAAGGCTTTTTCAATTTAAACGCTTAATTTGTGGTCTAAATAACGGCGTTGCCTACTTCCAGAGAATTATGGACGGATTTCATTCTTAAAAATAATCTTGAGGACACGAATTCTTACCTAGCTGATGTTACTATTTGCAGCCGCACGCAAGTGGAACATGATAATAATCTAAGTAAGTTTCTCGAAGCTGCTAGGAAAAATAAAATGACCTTAAATAAAAACAAATGCACCTTTTCAACTAATACTATATGTATTCTAGGTTATCAGGTTCGCCAGAATGAACTTCGCCCAGATACTTCATGCCTTGCTGCTCTCAAGAATCATTATCTCGATTAGTAGGATTGCTTGCATACTACTCGCGGTAGGTTACAAGATTTTATCAACGAATTCGTCCCCTAATTAATTGTCAGTTTCCACTTTCTGATGAAACTACAAATGCAATCGATGAATTAAAATCAGCTTTTATTAGCGTTGTTAGGGAGAAAATAAATCAAAGTTTACCGTTTACACTCGAAACTGATGCCTAGAATAGCGCCATTTGGGCACTTTGAACCAGAATGGACGACCTGTTGCCTTTTTCGAGATCCTTAAATTACTCCGAGAGAAATCACTGCTCTGTCGAAAAAGAGGCCTATGCTATTGTTGAGGTGATCAAAATGTGGCGTCATTTTCTTCTCGGTCGTAACTTTACATTAATTACAGAGCAAAAAACAGTATCTTGCATGTTTGATTCACGTCATAAGAGTAAAATAAAGAACGAACAGATTGCTAGATGGCGTTTATAATTGATGCCCTTTTACTATCAGGTTCTACATCGTCCTGGTTCGCTCAACAAAGCTACTAACGCCCTATCACACACTTTCTGCTCAAACATGACCCACAATAATATTGTCGAGCTCCATAAAGCTCTCTGTCATCCAGAAATTACACGATTTCACCATTTTGTTCGAGTACGAAACTTGCTTTATTCTGTAGATGACATTAAGCGAGTGGTGTCAGGGTGCGAAACGTGTTAAAGGTTAAACTTCGATATTATCGCCTAGAGTGTCAAGAGCTTATCCGTGCAATGCGCCCTTTTGCCCGGCTCAGCCTGGACTTTAAAGGGCTACTACCCTCTTCTTCTCTCAATAAGTATTTATCAATTCTGGAGGACGAATACTCGCATTTTCCCTTTGCTTTTCCTTGTAAGGATATTTCTTCATCAAATGTTATACAGTGTCTTACTATTTTCTCTTTTCGGGTTACCAGGATACGTGCATTCAGATCGAGGTACTTTTTTCATGTCTGCTCAAATAAAATCATTTTTGCACAAGAAAGTGGTTCCAACGAGTCGTTCAACACCTTACCATCCTACCGGAAATTGACAATGCAAGCGCTATATAGGAATTGTATGGAAAACTGTTACCTTCGCGTTGGAGTATAGAAACCTGAGCATTAATCATCGGAAACACGCCCTCCCAGATGCTCTTCATTCCTTGCGTTCATTGTTATGAACTTCAACGAATGCAACTCCTCACGAACGCGTTTTTCTTTCGTTCTATCGAAAGACCACAACGGGAATAAGTATACCTAGCTGGCTTACTTCACCTGGTAAATTACTGTTAAAGCGACATGTACGAAATAAGGATGATCCCTTAGTACGTGAAGTGAAACTAATCGAAGCCAATCCTAAATATGCACACGTGAGATTTCCAGACGGCCGAGAAGATACGGTGGCTATCCACGATTTGGCCCCAGCCGGAGAGAGCCAATTAAACGAGATCGAAGATATTTCCCAATCTTAATTCCGATACAAAATCCCCCATTCCGTTTCTTGATGCTCCTATAAATGTCGAAACTGAAAGAGATCCTAATTCATCCTGTCATGATGTTCATCCTCCAGTTGCTCTCCCTAAAGCCTCCCCTAAAAATATCTCTCCTCGATCTACTCGATATAGAAAACTTGACTGTTCGATCGAAAACGATACATCTCATGATGTTCTTCTTCCATCTGCTTCCCCTGACGCCTCCCCTAAATCTATTTTTCGTCGCTCTACTCAACTTAGAAAGCTTGTTGAACGTTAAATTGAAAACTGCTAGATCCTTTAAATACTCGCATTAGACGCTTGATCTAGTATTTCATTGTATTTTAGCCTTTATCTTTTTCTAGAGAGGGAGATAATTAAAATTTATTAAGTTATAGGTAATTAAGTTCATAACTAACCTGTTTCTTTCTTTAGGTTGAATATTAAATAAACTTAAAACATATGTTGTAATTAGGAACGTGCAATGGTGTGCATAATGTATGGAAATGAAGATCTTGCAGTTCCCTTACTAACTGGACTCCTAGGTTTGTGAAACCAACATTATACCACTTATATTAATTGTTTGTTTGTGAAATATACATGTGCCTATCTTTGTAGGTGCTTATTTGAGAATGTGTTTATCATATGTATTATTTTCTTTGTATACTTATGTTCTGTAATTGTCTATTTCAGTGAAATAAAGCAGAACTTTGGAACCTTCTTTAACCTTTGCGCTACTTAAGTACTCAAATAATAATAAAAGAAGAGCCGGACATTGTCGTATTTACACAACATTAAATCAATACTGAATCAGCAACAATGAAAATACCAAACTACAATATCATAACCAGAAATCTCACCCAGACCAGATACTATTGTGTAATGATCGGAGTGAAAACTGGCATCCATTACACCGAAATACAAGATCTTAAAGAATCCTACCTCGCTGTACAGATATAAATTAATACAGGCGATCTAGTAGTAGCCGGAGCATCCCAACCTCGGAGAAGTCCGTACCTTCCCACCTCCAACTTCAAGCTCTTTCGCCGACCCGCATCAACCATACTGGTCGGAGATCTCGTCGCCAGATGCAGGGAAGCAGACTATACAACCCAAACAAACGGAACAGGTAGAACGCTGTAATTATTAATGCAAAGAAATCTGGTCCACAGAGAAATACCAGACCTCCCAACATTTCTAACCGACCGAGCATCCACCAGTCCAGATATCGTTTCCACAAACCCTAACTTTAACATTAATCTCCATACTAGACCTCGACCCGCAACCTTATCCAACCACCTAAGCATGTTCACTACTATATCCACTCTACCTTTCATCCAAATCAAGATTCCACAACAAAAATCAGCAAAACAGATTAGAGCAAATATAAAGAACACCTAAATACGATAGAAACCGGATCTCTAAAAAGTCAAGGAATAAATGGAATAGAAAACTAAATACAACTAATAGCCGCAAAAATAACAGAAGGCGACAAACTGTACACTCTAATAATTGAATATAGTAGCCTGCCTGAACTACGATAGGACGACGAGAGATTAAAGAAAAAAATGGAAGAATTCCAGAATCTAACAATGGAAATTATAAAATTTGGAAATACAATGGAAAAGTATCGCAGACTAAGTACTATTAGAAGGCAAGTAGGATTACTACTAGATGAAAAATCGGATATAGTCTGAAACAACATAATAGAAAATGGACATTGAAACAGAGCCAAGGAAATTCTGGGCTCATTACAGAAGACTACGAGGATCGCAACCAAAGGGAAAAAATAAAAATTAAAGTACAAAATAGGAAAATGCAACGTAACGACGAACTGCGAGAACACTTTCAAAGACACTAGGAATAAATATTTGTAATTTCTCGGGATGAAAACCTTGAATACAATAGGGAATATGAAGAAGAAATTAGATGCATGCTGCAACCACAACGGAAAAACATTACACCATACTTACATGCTGACGAGGAGAGACGCACCTCGTTAAGAGAAGGAATACCCTTCACAATGGAGGAATACTTGGCAGCGATCAACTCCTTCAAGCAAAAAGCACCAAGATTGAGTAGTATGACTAAGGAAGGTACACTTGATTGACGCATCGAATACCCTATATGATCCAATACTGAAGATCTTCAATGCCTGTCTGAACATTGGGTATTTTCTCCAAGCTTTCAAAACGGCAAAGATGATCTTCTTGCCGAAACCGGGCAAACCGAAGCATCAAATCGAAAGCTATCGTCCTATCTTGCTATTGGTCCTCGAAAAGCGTCTAAACGAAAGGTAAACAAAATACCAAGAAAACCGAAGCCTTTACAACCCACAACAGACTTTTATATTTGCAATTTTTGATGGCAAAGATGATACTTTTGTCTTTTGAGAAAGGTGTCCGCGTTTTTTCGTAATTGTTTATTGCTGTCCCGAGTTCGTTTGAATATAAGTTTCGTTTGACTTCTTCATCGGACTACCACTGAATACCAAGTTCAACTCCGTTGCCAATCAGCCCTAGCCTCGGAAGTTCTAGGCCTCCTCTCGGAAGACCTAGGCCCAGCCTCGGTCACCGCGAGGCCAAGATGGAGATGTTAACCCCCAGGGGGAAGCGTGGCCCAAGCCCATCGTCTCCAGTAGACCACCGTCCTCGTTTTGGAAACAAATCTGCCAAGAAGGCCACTGCCAGACCTCTTCCATCCCGCCCTCAGGCCACACCCCATCAGGATGACTCCAACCCCCGCAACGTAGTCCTTATCAAGTCTGCAGAGGACAAGTCCATATTTATCCATCCTCTTAAAGTTACCTCTGCCCTCAATGCCTCTCCTTTCCACAAACTCATCCTAGAAGGCTCGTGCAGGATTCTTGGCAAGGGTACTGCCATGAGGATAGAGCTATGTGACATAAAAAAACTGGAAGTGGACTTAGAGGATGTGACCACATTGGGGAACTGGCCAGTAAAATGCTGGCATCCTAAGGACGCCTCCATGGGAAAGTACAAATTCGGCAGAATTTCTGGCCTTCCAGCCTCCTTAGTAGAGCAGGATCTAAAAGAAAATCTGCGAATCCTGGACCAAAATAGCTCTGCCAGTCTTGTAGAAATCTCCCGCTTGTCGACCCACCCTGAAGCCTCCACTTATACTGCTCGTCTCAAATTCGCTGGTGATCTCCCTGAAAGAATGGCGCTTGGCTTTACCTCGTATAAAGTTAGCCCTTACCACCTCCCTCCCCTAAGATGCTACACCTGCCAACGCTTTGGTCATGGGACTCTAACGTGCAAGTCTACCCAGAGATGCAACAGGTGCAGTGGTCACCATGAAGGCCAAGACTGTACCAATTCCCCACACTGCTACTTCTGTAATAAGGATCATCGACCTTCTTCCAACAGCTGCCTCTATACTGAGAAAGCAAGAGAGATTCAACAAAAAGCAGTGGAGGAAGGTACTCCAAATTATACCACCCATGCATTACTCCGCTCATTGTACTTAGAAAAGGCTACCACAGCCAGCTCCATCCAAGAAGCCACACCAAAGCCTCCATCAAATCCCCACCCTCTCCCAATTGCCTCAAATAGAAACAAGCGCCATCCTACGATCACCTATGCTGAGATTGCTGCTGCCCCCCCCCATACCCCACCAAAGGCAATCCACTACAAGACCGCTTCCCAACTACCCGCCGCCACGCCAAAGAAAGCTAACTCCAAACTTTACTATCACCCTGGACATCAACCCTCTCCAACCCCTCCGCGTTATCCACTCTCTCCAATCATTCAGAATGTCCCACAGTTCCATTGCAAAGAACCACCTCCCACACAGCCATTCATAGCTAAGCTCCTAAATCTACTAAAAGAATTCATCTCCCTTCTACAATCGGGCTCCTCTCTTCAACAGGTCCTCATCACTCTCCTCCCAAGTGCCATCCAAATGATATCATCTTTCATGGCATAATGGCACCAACAAGCCCGATAATCTTTTGGAATGCCCGTTCATTACGCCACAAAATGAAAGACCTCTCCTTACTTCTCAACTCCCTCTCTCCCACCATAGTTGGAATCTGCGAAACCTGGCTTCACCCCAGCTTTTCTCCGAAAGCAAAAGGCTACTCCATTCTGCGCAGAGACAGGCCAAATAGGGGAGGTGGTGGCCTTCTCCTTCTCATCAAAGAGGGACTCAGCTTCCGCCCCCGCTCTCTTATTCCATACCCCCGCGGTCTTCTAGAACTCCTGGCTGTTCAGATAGCCATCCGCGGAACCTGGTGCGATGTCCTTGTCTGCTATAATCCATGCCTCCCAGTCACAGAGGATGAATTCAACCACTACTTCGACCAACTCTCCCCCACAAGCCTCATCATGGGAGACTTCAATGCCCCCCACCCCCATTGGGATCCGACGGCCACCATCAGCCGCCCAGGTGCTGCCCTCTTTCAATCCCTCCTCTCCTCAACTCGCCTCTCCCTTCTCACTCCCCCAGGCCTCTGCACCAGGGTGGACCCAGCAAGGGCCCTGTCATCCACACTGGACCTGTGCATTGGCAGTGGATCCTTTACCACTTCAACAGTCTCCACTGGCCAGTACATGGGAAGCGACCATCTCCCAGTGATCATCTCCTCAAGTGGCCTCACAAACCTTCCCCCCAGGTCAATCCGTCCACATTGGAGAATAAATAAAGAAGAATGGCCCAAATTCCAATCCTCGCTTGCACATCCCCCCCCAAATCTCGCCTCAGTTGAAGCAAAAGCTAGTTGGCTTTCTGACTCCCTCATGGCGGCTGGGAAACAGACTTTTCCCCTGACCACCTGCCGCTATAACGGCCGCCCACGCACACCATGGTGGACGGAAGAATGCGCTTCAGCAATTCGCCTCAGACGACTGGCTTTTGCAAAATGGAGACGCCAGCCCTCCCAAACAAATAAAATTGACTTCCGAAGACAGGATGCCATTTGCAAAAGGACCATTCTGCAGTCAAAAAGAAACTCCTGGCACAAGTTCTGCAGCTCGCTCTCCTTTTCAACCCCATCCACCAAAGCCTGGACCTTCTTCAGGAATATGACCTCACCTTCAAACCCCACTTCCTACCCTCTCTGCTCAGGGGGCCTCCCCCTAATGAACGAACAGGATAAAGCTGAAGCATTTGCCGCAGAATACAGCAAACTATACAGCTGCAAACCAAACACTCTCCTAACTAGACCCCAATTGAGGCTCCTGACAGAGAGTATTTCCAATACCACTGATGACCCACTGGCTTCCCCTTTCCATCTCAAGGAATTGCTTGGGGCACTCTCCTCCATGTCAAAAGGTAAGGCCCCAGGCTCTGACATGATCCCCTCTGACTTTCTAAACAATCTGCCAGAAAACCACCTAATATTCCTGCTGGACCTACTAAATGAGAGCTGGACACAAGGCCAATTTCCCTCCCCCTGGAAACTCTCACTCATCCTCCCCATCCCTAAAACAGGAAAAGATCCTTCCTTGCCGGCCTCATACAGACCTATTAGTCTGCTCTCCTCCTCCAGCAAACTACTCGAGAAGATGGTCCAAAAGCGTCTATCTTGGTGGCTGGAATCCCACCATCGATACCACCCAAACCAATATGGTTTTCGCCAAGGCCGCAGCACATTAGATGCCCTCTCCCATATAGACCACCTGCTGCAATCTGCCTTTAAGGAACACCTAGTGGCAGAGGTTGTCTCCTTTGACCTGTCAAATGCTTTTGACACTGTTAACCATGAGGCCTTACTGTTTAAGCTAGCCAACCTGGGAATTCATGGTGCCCCTCTCTCATGGATCAAAAACTTCCTCTCAAGCCGCTCCTATACAGTCATGATAGGGTCAACACAGGCCGCCCCCCGCAAGATCAACCAAGGAGTACCACAAGGTTCCCCATTGAGCCCCCTCCTATTTATAATATATATAGCCGATATACCTGACAGTGTGCACACAACATCCCTACTATATGCAGATGACATCTCTATCATCTGCACGGCTGAAACGCCCCAACTGGTCCACGACAGTCTCCAAGTTGCAGTAAATGACCTCACGGCATGGGCTAAAACTTGGAACCTGCACCTAAACACTGCAAAATCAAAATCCCTCTGGTTCACTCGCCGCCGTCTAGGACCACCCCCTCCCCCGCACATCTCAGGCACACCTATCGAACGGGTCTCTTCACACCAACTACTCGGACTATGGCTAGATAGCCCAACTCTAAGCTGGAACGCTCAAATCAATCATCTACGAGAAAGCTGCCTGAACCGTCTTGCCTTGATGCGTCGCATAGCTGGTGTGAAGTGGGGTGCTTCCCGGGAAACACTCCTTCAATTCTACACATCTTATATTCAATCCAAACTGGACTATGGGGCAATTCTCTACTCTGCAGCAAATAAGACCCTACTGTCTAAACTAAACTCAATCCACCACAGTGCCATAAGAACTGCCTTAGGAGCCTTCAGATCCTCACCAACCTCTGCACTCTATGCAGAAAGTGGCCTCCTCCCCCTTGAATATAGGAGAAAGATCCTCTTAGGAAAATGGCTCTACCGGACAACCCATCTACCAGAAGACCACCCCCTTGCTACATTTGTAGCACCCCACATATCACTCCAACCATGGCCAACCACTTCTCATCGTCCAGTTGCAGTTCGTGCAGCACAGACCCTCTCGCAACTAGCCTTTCCTCTCCCACGGCAGACTCCACTCCCAACAATACCTCCTATCCCCCCCTGGTCCTCTCTCTCTCCAGTGATATCACTCTCCCTCCCATGCAAATGGACTAAGTATGATCCACCCCACAAACTGAGAGCAATCTACAGCCTCCTTGAAAATGTCACCTACAAGGACTACCTGGCCTTATTCACAGATGGCTCCCACTACATGGATCCCCCCTCAACCACTGCAGCAGTCATCTGTTTAGAACACCCACTGGAACAAACATGGCACATAGACCCCTTACACAATATTGTGGTGGCTGAACTCTATGCCCTGTATCAAGCCCTCAAAATTGCCCAGTCATTTGTCTCCACCAGAAAAGTCATCATTTACACGGACTCAATGTCCTCACTCCAGCTTCTCCTCGCCTCCTCACCCCACACCCATCCACAACTCTGCTATGACATTCAGGAATTGCTCCTCGAGTTTACCAGCCACCCTTTATGGGACGTGAAGCTGCAATGGATTCCGGCCCACTCGGGTATCACTGGAAATGAAGAAGCGGACGGCGCAGCAAACCAAGCCCATTCCACCCCAATATCCAGAACACTTCCCATTTCCCCAGCCACACGATCCTCCCTTTGGAAGGCGCAGACCAGAGCCGCATGGGAAGATGAACTCCGGCAACAGTTCCAGGGATCATCCAGATCCATCTTATATGAGGAATTCGGTCCAATGCCCTGGTCTAGATCAACAAATCGTCGCCTTGACTCAGCCCTTGTCCGACTGAGAATCGGACATTCCGGGCTCTCTGCGCATCTTTTCCGCCTGGGTCTCTCTCCTTCCCCAGACTGCCCCTGGTGCCCCAACCATCCTGAAACCATACAGCACTTCCTACTAGAATGCCCGCATCACCACTCCCACCGGGTTCTACTCCATGAAAAACTTAGAGAAATTGGAGTAATGCAGCTAACAATCCCAGTCATCCTCAATGGAATTGGTCACCCTATCCCTATCCGCCAAGCCATTTCAAACAGATTCCAGTACTTTCTGACCAAAATAGGACAGTTGCACAGAATATAATCCACCCCCTCCAGCCTGTGCCAACAAGGCCCATTTCTTTGCAGACTGCTGAGTTGGCCAGCAATTAAGAACTCTACTCCTTTCCTAAGCCCTAGCGCACAGAAACTTCCAGGCTTTGACCATCTCCAGGGCCCATAGTGCTCACCCTGGCACTCTCTGGCCCTCAATTTACCAAATTACCAAATTACCAACCCACAACAACATGGGTTCAGGAGCATGCTATGAACGGAAAACGTCCTGGCAATTGTAAAATAAAAAAATCGCCACTGAAACAACGCGAGACAACAGAATGGACATCATACTCCGCGATGTTGCCAAAGCTTTTGACAAGGTCTGGATACACGGCCTGACAGCTTAGATCAGCGGCTTTAACATAGAAGTTAACATATGTAAAATGTTATGCAGCTACCTCGAAGGAATAAACTCTACTTTTCACCTAAACAGCCAGACGGGAGATGCATTCGAATTACTAGCGAATGTCCCTCAAGGAAGGCCTCTCTCTCCAACTCTCTACAACTCGGCAGAAGTTGGATCTGACCACTTACTTGATGGCTGATGTTAATGTTCGTCTGGGAAAGCAACGGAAAACTGGTAAAGTCAATCAATCACTCATTTCCTGTGGCTCCCACGGGAATGCATAGAGACTCAATGAACTCATGCTACCACGCTCTATGTTGAGCTAATTCGTCAAGTTCTTCCCAACAATCATCTCCTGCTTCCCGCCTCATAGTCCTTATCCAAGTCTTCCTAGGCCTACCTCTACCTCTTCTACCAGGGGCCACCAACCCTGGTGTTCCAGAACTATACCCTGCTTTCTATAAACATGACAACCATTTCCAAAGGGAAAATCTAACAAACTCATCGACCGGTTGCACCCCCGTTATTTCTCTGATTATAGTATTTGACACTCTATCCCACCATTTGACTCCCAATATTCGTTGCAGAGCCTTATTTTCAAATGCCAATAGTTTTTTATCTGTAGTCACAGTGCTGTACCAAGACCCATGTCCATAAATCAAAATACTTCTAACCATTACTTATAAATTTTGATTTTAGTATGCACAGAAAAGTTGCTATTATTCTGAACATTTTTAAGCATTCCCATTGCCTGATGGGCTCGTCTTAGCCTTTCTTCAGATTCCGAATTTGGAGAACCATTTTTTACTAAATAAGTACCTAAATATTTGAACCTATCAACTTGCTTTATAGCAATTCCTTCTACCGAGCAATTCTGCGCATTTTCTATATTCATAATTATGATTTCAGTTTTTCTGCTATTAATTACCAAATCAAACTTTCGTCTTTCCCAAACTAAACATTCCAGCAGTCTTTGTATCTCTTCTGGCCCATTACAAATAAGAACTATATCATCAGCATAATCTACGTCCAGAAGTTTCCCATTTTCTCCCCAGTCTATACCAGCATCAGTTTCTGCTTTTAC
This sequence comes from Ceratothoa steindachneri, assembly GCA_963969495.1. Classification (NCBI taxonomy): domain Eukaryota; kingdom Metazoa; phylum Arthropoda; class Malacostraca; order Isopoda; family Cymothoidae; genus Ceratothoa; species Ceratothoa steindachneri. Next base: position 38,028,333 of record OZ018320.1, read on the forward strand.
CTTTTTCATGATGTAATCAATAACTAATACAAATATCAGAGGTGACAGAATGCCATCCTGGAGCACCCCAGACTTTATGTACTTCAAATGACAATTAAACATAATTTTTAATTACATGGAGGACAAAAGCCACAAGGGCCTATCAAAGGTCATCCGCCTCCGTCAAAGCCCACCCACAAAAAGCACCATCACCAGGGGAAGACAAAATCAAAGTCCCCCACAATATAATATAACAGATGACAAAAGCCACAAGGGCTCATCATAGGTCATCCGAGTCAAACGGCCTCTTTTTTAAAGCACCAACACTCCCAGGAAAACTACATCCAGAGGATTGCATCCAGAAACAAGGTTATCACCAATCAAGGCTTGTCAAGAACTAAATCATGCAGCTATAGATATATACAAACAATATTAATATATACAAAACTTAGGAACCATCACAACCTTCCCTTCCCATAAAACCATCCAATCTACTCTTAAATACATTTAGATTTGGACTACCTACTACCCTCTGCGGCAATTTGTTCCAGAAGTCTACCACTCTATTGGTGAAAAAATATTTTCTTAAATCCAACCTACACCCTTGCTTTTTAATTTTCAAGTGGTGACCTCTAGTCCAATTTCCATCATCTAACTCAAAAAACTTGCTAACATCCAATTTATCTATCCCGGAAAATTTTTTAAAGAGCTCAATCATATCCCCTCTCACACACCTCCTTTCGAACGAGAACATATTTAATACCCTCAGTCTATCTTCATATTCAAGGTGCCTCAGGGAAGGAATAATCTTTGTTGCCCTCCGTTGCACTGACTCAAGAAGGTTAATATCGTGTCTAAAATGTGGGGACCATGCCTGTATACAGTACTCTAGATGTGGCCTAACATAAGAGTTATAGAGTTTAAGAATAACCTCCTTACTTTTGTAACTGACATTTCTCTTAATAAAACCCAGCACTCTATTTGCCCTATTTCTTGCTTCAATACACTGCTTAGAAAACCTTAATGACTTATCCATTACTACTCCTAGATCTTTCTCATCCTCTACTGAGCTCAGCCAATGCCCATCCATTTCGTAGTTAAATTCTCTATTATCTTTTCCCATGTTAATAACTTTGCACTTATCAAGGTTGAAAGTCATTTGCCACTTATGTGCCCAGGATAACAATTTATTTAAGCCCCCCTGCACTTTAAAATTATCATCAATATCTTTAACTACAGCTGCTAATTTGGTATCATCCGCAAAAATTGACACTTTATTATTAACTGCCTCCCCAAGATCGTCAAACGGCCGTCAACCATCACTTTACAAGTTGTGCTCTCGTTCATATTCAAAATGACCCTAACAAACTCTTCCGGTATTCCATAATGCCGCATTTTCTTACCTATGGTATTTCTCGAAATGCTATCGAATGACTTTTCAAAATCAACAAGGCAGAGCCTTAAAGGAACTTTCATTTCATTAGCTTGCTGCATCAAATGTCTAACAATAAAAGATCTGGTCATTGCACCCACGCCCCTTCCTAAACCCAGCCTGTTCATCTCTTAGAATGCTATCAACCACTGGCTCCAACCTATTCAATAATATTCTACTGAAAATTTTCAAAGAAATGGGTGACAAAGTGATTCCTTTCCAGTTACCACACAGACTCAGATATCCTTTTTTCGGAACTTTAACTAATACTCCATTCTTACACCCTAATGGTACTATCTCTGTCACCCATATCTCATTGAATAACTTTCTCAAAACATATACCAATCCATCCTCTTCCACTTTAACATAACATAACATAACATAATTACACGGATGACAAAAGCCACAAGGGCCTATCAAAGGTCATCCGCCTCTGTCAAAACCCACCCACAAAAAGCACCATCACCAGGGGAAGACAAAATCAAAGTCCCCCACAATATAATATAACGGATGACAAAAGCCACAAGGGCTCATCATAGGTCATCCGAGTCAAGCGGCCTCTTTTTCAAGGCACCCAAACTCCCAGGAAAACTACATCCAGAGGATTGCATCCAGAAACAAGGGTATCACCAATCAAGGCTTGTCAAGAACTAAATCATGCAGCTATAGATATATACAAACAATATTAATATATACAAAACTTAGGAACCATCACAACCTTCCCTTCCCATAAACTCATCCAACCTACTCTTAAATACATTTAGATTTGGACTACCTACTACCCTCTGCGGCAATTTGTTCCAGAAGTCTACCACTCTATTGGTGAAAAAATACTTTCTTAAATCCAACCTACACCCTTGCTTTTTAATTTTCAAGTGGTGACCTCTAGTCCGATTTCCATCATCTAACTCAAAAAACTTGCTAACATCCAATTTATCTATCCCGGAAAAAATTTTAAAGAGCTCAATCATATCCCCTCTCACACACCTCCTTTCGAACGAGAACATATTTAATACCCTCAGTCTATCTTCATATTCAAGGTGCCTCAGGGAAAGAATAATCTTTGTTGCCCTCCGTTGCACTGACTCAAGAAGGTTAATATCGTGTCTAAAATATGGGGACCATGCCTGTATACAGTACTCTAGATGTGGCCTAACATAAGAGTTATAGAGTTTAAGAATAACCTCCTTACTTTTGTAACTGACATTTCTCTTAATAAAACCCAGCACTCTATTTGCCCTATTTCTTGCTTCAATACACTGCTTAGAAAACCTTAATGACTTATCTATTACTACTCCTAGATCTTTCTCATCCTCCACTGAGCTCAGCCAATGCCCATCCATTTCATAGTTAAATTCTCTATTATCTTTTCCCATGTTAATAACTTTGCACTTTTCAAGGTTGAAAGTCATTTGCCACTTATGTGCCCAGGATAACAATTTATTTAAGTCCCCCTGCACTTTAAAATTATCATCAATATCTTTAACTACAGCTGCTAATTTGGTATCATCCGCAAAAATTGACACTTTATTATTAACTGCCTCCCCAAGATCGTTTATATAGATGACAAATAATAATGGACCGAGAACTGATCCCTGAGGAACCCCACTGATAACATCCCTCCACTCTGACTTTACACCATTTAGCACTACCCTTTGCTTCCTGTCTTTCAGCCACTCAGCTATCCAATTTGAAACACCCCCACATATCCCAATCATTTTTAATTTATGAACTAGTCTCCTGTGTGGTACCTTATCAAATGCTTTACTAAAATCTAAGTAAATTATATCTACATTCTCTCCCTTATCTACTTGATCTGTTACAAACTCCAGAAAGTCTAGTAAGTTAGTCAAACATGATCTACCTGATCTAAACCCATGCTGAGCATCGCTGATTAACCCCTCCCTCTCTAGATGTTGGCAAATCCCTTTTTTAACTATTTTCTCAAGAATTTTACAGACTACAGGAGTTAGGCTAACCGGTCTAAAGTTATTTGGATCCTCTTTACTACCCTTCTTGAAAATGGGGACTACATTCGCTCTCTTCCAATCATCGGGTATTTCTCCATATTCCAATGACCTAGTATATAACTTGTCCAGAGCTATTGAGATACTTTCTACCCCTTCCTTAAGTATCCTAGAATGAATATTATCAGGGCTGGAGGCCTTGGTAGTATCTAAATCACCTATTAGTCCTTTTATCATCCTCCGATCCACACAAATGTTAGTAAACACCTCTTTTCCTGACCTATGAGTACTATACATAGGACTATTTAGTTTCTCTTTTGTAAATACTGATGCAAAATGACCATTTAGTACCTCAACTATTTCCTCATCAGTTTCTCTCACAAACCCTTCATATTTGATAGGTCCTATTTTAACTCTGCCACACTTGTTATTAGTTTTATAGTTTAGTTTAGTTTTAATGTTTTTAAACATTTCAGGAAATAAACCATCCTCTCCCGGAGTCTTATAATTCTTCAATTGTTTTAATGTTTTTACCTCTTCTACAAGCCTAATCTCTCCCTTATCTATATTCAAATCTTCACGAGCCTGAGGTATATATCTCTCTGGTGGAACTGGTCTGTTCAGAACTGTCTCAAAGTGTTCTCTCCATCTATTCCTTACACCAATGCTCTTCGTTAACAGGTTACCTTATCGATCTCATACTGGAATTTCGTGGCGCTTACCACCTCTACCATTCAGTTCACTAATTGCTTTATATGCTAACCTCTGACTATGTCCATCATATTTATTGATAAGAGTTTCAGTCCCCACAACCTTTTCATCAACAGATCTGCTTTTATCTCTCCTAGTTAGGCTTTTTACTTCTGAATCCAAGCTCCTATACACAACTCTTGCTAATTCAATGTCTCGATCACCACTATTAGGCATCTCCCTCCTCACTTTAGCTTCAGCTCTCTTTCTAATCACATCCCATGTTTCTTCAGATATCCATTTCTTTCTCCTCAATCTATGTCCCATTCTAATTGTATCGCCAGCAGCACCATGCAAAACTTCACTCAGTTCTCCAGACATCTCATCCACATTTCGTTCCTCCTCCTCCAGCACCTCCAGCGCCCAAAATCTATTTCTACATTCTTTTTTGAATTCCTCTCTTTCATTTCCATCTCTTCTGAGCAAGTCAATATCATATCTACGGGCAACATAATTTTCCTCGCTTTGATTTTTAAGTTTAAATCTTATTTTTGAGATGCTGAGTTGATGATCACTACCAATATCTGCTCCTCGTCTAACATGGACATCTAGCAAAGAGCTCCTATGCCTCCTACTAACAGTAATGTGGTCAATCTGATTTTTATATCTTCTACACGGTGACACCCACGTTGTCTTGTGTATATCAAGATGTTGAAATAGAGTCCCCAATGATTAAGTCATTTTCCAGACAAAATCTCCCGAACCTCACTCCATTTTCACTCATCCTGCTTCCAGCACCCATCTTCCCCATACATGCCTCAAAACCTCCATTGGACTGCCCATTATTGCATTAAAATCTCCAACACAAACCAAAATATCATGCCTAGCAGCTCTACTTATTCATTCCTGCAACTTTTCATAAAAAAGCATCTTTCCTTTCGTCAGGTGCTTCGTTGGTTGGTGCATAACACACAAACATGCTGATGTTACCATGATTAGACTTAAATCGTGCGTACAACAATCGCTCGTCTATAGGATCCCATTCGCATAAAGCCTTATTTGCCTTGCTTCCCAATAACAATCTTACACCCTGATAATGAATTCCATCCCGACGACCAGATAGCAACAAACGTAAACCATTCTCTAACACCAAGTTATCAATTCCGTTTAATTTAGTTTCTGTTATAGCGCATATATCAATTCAATAATTCTGAAAAACTTTCACCAGCTCCTCAATTTTACTGTCCCGATTCAGCGTTCTCACATTCCAATTTCCAACCATAATAGTATTTTTAGGATAAACCAGAGAATTGGGAGACCGTGAGATTCTTAGCACTCCCTGCCCATCCAAAGGCTGTACGGGACTGGGGGCCAATCTACATGTAGCGTAGTCCATTTTGGTTTCTATAGCTAATTACCTGAACACATCGCCACTGTTGCAGGCGCGGCGCAGTAGACAACTAACTTGCCTCTATGCCCGCACCCGAAAGATCCAGCTATGCTGAGGCCAATCGCGTGCCTGCGTGCTTCTCACCCATTTCACTCTCAAGGAGTTCATCTGCCTAAGAAGCAAACACCCCCCTGCTCCCAGGGGCGTTGATCTGTAAAGGTAGAGGGCGATTACTCCCTCACTAGCCTTTATACAATGTATAGACTACACTCGCCAATACATTGGCTACAGTCTCCTTATACATTGGTTACACTCTCCTTATACATAGACGATATAATGTGAACAGGTTGCAGGATAGAGAGATAGCAGCTGTATTTGAACCAATAATTAGTTGATCATTTGAACACCTGATCCAGGAGTAAGATGCAAATGTCATTGTGGAGAGCATCTATTGTCGATTTGTGGAGGCAACAAACAAGGTAACAGAAGATGTGGTTGGATTCCAAAGGAGAAAGCAGGTAGAAGGTTTCTCAAGAGAACTGGAAGAAAAATATGCAGAGAGAAGAGCTGCAAGACTGGAATCTTTATCTAGACCGGAAAATGAGGAAGCAAGAGAAAAATATAGAAAGCTTAATAGAGAAGTTAAGCAGGGTATAAAATTGCAAAAAGAGATACTGCTACCTGAGAAGCTTGAACAATTGGAGAGGGAATTCAGAGAAAATAACAGCCATAACCTATTCAGACCTTTAAGGGACCTGGAGGGAAAACCATACCGACCTCTGATAAGCAGCAAGGCTGTAAATGTAAAGGTACTATATAACAAGATGAATGTTATGAGACGTTGGAAAGATAATTTCTCCTAGCACATAAATACTAGATTCACATGTGAAGAGAATGTTTTAGATGAAGTGCAACAGGGAGAGGAAGTTGAGGTTGCTCCACTGAGTGTAGAAGAAATACGAGAGGCCATGCCGAGACTCAGTGAGAGAAGTTGTTCATATGGCTCTAAAAACTTTTCAGTCTTCCAATAGGTTGAACCTATTCTTGTCGAGTACTGGTTCAGGCCTTTTCACTAGTTTAAGTTTTGTACCTTTACTTTTTACAATTTTCCATGTTTCATCAGATTTTTCACTAATCCATGGGTGACTTTCAGTTTGATTTTTATTTATAGTCACATTCTTATTAGTCATTTCAACCTGAGATAAACCAGTAGTAGGGTCATTTGCTTTACTACGATAAGTGGGGGGAGTTAGTAAGAAGCCAGCTTTGTACTTGGAGGTAGTCAGACAACTAATTTCATGTTTAGTCAGGTTAAAACAATGCATGGTACCAGTCATGGCAAGAATCACAAGCTATATAGCCACTCGCCTCACTTCTTTTTTGCAAACTTTACAATCAGAGTCAAAACTCATTGTTAAATTATTTAATATTTATTCAGTATTTAATTATTTAATCAAATTGGTGTGCGCAAGTTCAAAACTTGTAATCAAGATGGCCGACGATGTGAACAATAGTCCATCTCTGAATTCAGAGAACCAGACCCATGATTAATTACAATTTATCTAAAAATTCACCACCATTCAAACACAATTCAAGAATTACAATCCGATCCAAAATATCCCCTAGGACAACCGAAAAATCAAAGAAATATGAAAAGTTTATCCAAAAATATCTATCAATTGAGTGCTTGCCACTAACACGTCCGATTGGTACCAGTCCACTTATATACCAATGTTTGGAATGGGTTTTATGGGAATAAGGCTTTGTATGTATTGGATGGACTCCATCTAAGCCAGGCTGGGGTTGACATGTTGTGGCAGGAGTTAGATAGTGTCATTGGGTCTTTGCAGGTGGGAAACTAGTTACTGATAGTCGTCAGGGAAATATAAGAGTACAGGGTGGGGCAGGGAAAGGAAAGAGATGCAGAGGAGATAGAGTGGAAGGTATACATTCTAAAAGAGGTGCTTCAGGGATAGGAAGGCTGAGTTGTCTTTATACCAATGCTCATAGTCTTAGAAATAAGAAAGATGAGTTATTTAGTTATATTATTAATGAAGATTTAGATATAATATGTGTAATAGAATCATGGGTCAATGAAAATAAATTTAATGACTGTGAGTGAATTTGAACTACAAGGGTTATGATATGTGCATTAGTCAAAGGAGAGATAGGACAGTTGATTATTTATATCAGAAATAACATTTCTTCAAATCTAAATTCTATAAAGCAAGAAGTTGTCACTGTGGAAAGATATTAGGGTCAGTAAAAATAGGATAATACACTTGGGATCCTTTTACAGACCACCCTGACAGACTGACTGTATTGATGAGCTAATGATCAGGGAAATAAGGAAAGGATGTGAAGTAGATAGTTATTTTTGGTGACTTTAATTTAAACTCTATGGACTGGGAAAATATGATCTGAAGGGATAGAGCAAGTTGTAAGTTTATAGAATGCTTTGAGGATATTTTTTTTACTCAATTTGTTAATAAGCCAACGAGGGGTGCCAATATCTTAGATCTGGTTCTTTCAAATGATGAATACTTGGTTCAGGAATTGACTCTTGAGGAAGCATTGGGAAATAGTGATCATCAGATGGTTTGTTTTAACTTGGAATAGTGAAAAGTAGAACATCAACAAGCTCCACAAAAACTCCAAATTTTTATAGGGGAGATTACAATAAATTATGGAATGTGCTAAATCAGATTAGGTGTGATATAGAATTCAGGGGAAAGAATACTTATGAGATGTGGGACCCTTTTAAGATTATACTAAACATACTCCAGGAGCAGTGTATTCCAATGAAGGCTATTAGGAAGAAATGTAGGAAGCCGTTGTGGTGGAATCATGAGATAGCTAGGAAAATTTCTGAGAAGAAAAGGGCATACAAGAGATTACAGAGAGAAAGTACTTTTGGAAATTTAAAACATTTTAAGTCGACCAGAAATGATCTAAATAAGATTAGTAAGAAGAGCAAAAGGGTGGCAGAAATTATTTCGAAGAAAATTGTTTAGCTATTATAGAATTAATAACAAATCTAACAGTAATAAAATTGGGCCTATTTGATATGAAGGGGTTTTGGAAGAATCTGATGAGGAAATAGCAGAGGTTCTTAATGATCATTTTTCTTCAGTATTTACAGAAGAGAATCAAGATAGATCAATTGATGATAATTCTAGGTCAAGGGAAGTAGTGTTAAATACTGTTAATGTGAACAGGGAAATAATTACAGAGCTTATATTGGAATTAAGTACTAGTAAGTCATCTGGCCCAGACAACTTTCATTCTAGGTTACTCAAAGAAGGTGTAGATAGTATTGCAGTAGCTCTTGAAAAGATATATACTAGATCACTAGAATATGGAGAAATACCTAATGATTGGAAATTAGCAAATGTAGTGCCAATTTTTAAAAAGGGAAGTAAAGAGGACCTGAATAACTTTAGGCCGGTAAGCTTAACTTCTATCGTTTGTAAAATCCTTGAGAAGATAAGTTTAAGAAGAGGATTTCTGATCATCTAGAGTATGGTAGGGTAATAAATGATGCTCAGCATGGGTTTAGAAGAGGTAGATTGTGTTAAACAAATTTACTGGATTTTATGGATTATGTTACTAACATCAGAAATCTAAAAAACATTGCAACATTCAAGAACAAGCTGAAGACCGTTTTGTTCTTTGTTATGACCTGGATGATTTAACCACTAAGCAACTATATGCAGTATAAAAACATGAGCTTGATGTGAATTAACCTGAGGGTTCTATAGAGCGCCTTCGGCGGAATGGGACCAGTTAAACAATGACTACAAGTAACAAGTAAGTAAGTAACATCAATTGCTTGTCCTTCATCTAATATATGTGTCCATCTATTCATTACTTGTATTAGTTGCAGTACTGCAGATCTACCTGAAATGAAGCCAAACTATTTTTCACTAAAAAGATTATTTTCCATCATATGTCATTATTTTTTCTCTTACGATTGACTTGCATTATTTTATATACTATGCTGGTAAGACTTATTGGCCTATAGTTACCAGGTTCTTTTTTATTTCCCTTTTTTTATATATAGCTGTTATTGACTTCTTTCCAATCATTTGGCACCAGTTGTTTATTAAGAGAGCACATGAAAATAATCGGAAAGGTTCAACTAGAATATCAGCCATCTCCTTTATCACCCAAAAGAATATAGCATCTGCTCCTGGTAACTTATTCTTATTTAGTTTATTTATAACTTCCAGTATTTTTTTTCTTAGTTACTTCAACAGAAGAAATTTTGTGCGATGTTTAACATAACATAATTTCACGGATGACAAAAGCCACAAGGGCCTATCAAAGGTCATCCACATCCGTTAAAACCCACCCACAAAAAGCACCATTGTCAGGGGAAGACAAAATCAAAGTCCCCCACAATATAATAGAACAGATGGCAAAAGCCACAAGGGCCCATCATAGGTCATCCGAGTCAAACTGCCTCTTTTTTATGGCACCCAAACTCCCAAGAAAACTACATCCAGAGGATTGCGTCCAGAAACAAGGGTATCACCAAGCAAGGCTTGTCAAGAACTAAATCATGCAGCTATAGATATATACAAACAATATTAATATATACAAAACTTAGGAACCATCACAACCTTCCCTCCCCATAAACTCATCCAACCTACTCTTAAATACATTTAAATTTGGACTACCTACTACCCTCCACGGCAATTTGTTCCAGAAGTCTACCACTCTATTGGTGAAAAAATATTTTCTTAAATCCAACCTACACCCTTGCTTTTTAATTTTCAAGTGGTGACCTCTAGTCCAATTTCCATCATCTAACTCAAAAAACTTGCTAACATCCAATTTATCTATCCCAGGAAAAAATTTTAAACCGCTCAATCATATCCCCTCTCACACACCTCCTTTCGAACAAGAACATATTTAATACCCTCAGTCTATCTATATATTCAAGGTGCCTCAAGGAAGGAATAATCTTTGTTGCCCTCTGTTGCACCTACTCAAGAAGGTTAATATCGTGTCTAAAATGTGGGGACCATGCCTGTATACAGTACTCTAGATGTGTCCTAACATAAAGTCTGGTAGTTATCCCATAGACTCACTCGTGAACACACTACTGAAAAAACTTGACAGAGCTTCAGCCTTTTCATAATCATTTTTGGTTACATTCTTCTTTTCATTGCCAGTGTACATTTTTTAGATGCTGGTACTAACTTTTATTTTGCTTTGCACATACAAGTATTTCCAGAAAGCTTTAGGATTTTCTTTTGCATTGTTTGCAATTGTCTCTTCATGCTTCTTTGTCTTTTCTGGTTTTCCTTCAGATTTTGGTATTTAATCTTTTATATTCAGTTTCAATTTCTTTATATATATTTTCATTTTTACCTGGCTCTCCTTTCAGCCATTTTAGGGTTTCCCATAGTCTTTGTTTTCTCTTAACCATTTTTAGAATTGTTTTATTAATTTGAGATGACAGCCACCTGTCAGCCTTTTCAAAGAGTTAGACATAACTTTTCACCTTCCTCTCTTTGACTTGTGGTTCCATGTTAGCAAAATATCAACAAAGCATGATCGCTCTTTCCAATAGGACTTAAAATATTTAAAGCTCTCAACATACAATCATCATCAGTGAAAAACAGGTCTAGCACATTTCCTATACAGTGCCGGCTCAAGGTACTGGTAACTCGGACAGTTACCTGGGGCACACCATGTTCTTGGGGGCAACATCAAGGATCTTTAAAAAAAAAGGTGTAAATAATAAATAAAATATTTTTCAATCTGACGTTTTTAAGATGAAAAAAAGCAGGCTCATATAATATATATATATATATATATATATATATATTAAGGTGCGTTACATCAATAGGCGGGAATTTCAAAATGAAATGATGTTAACACAAAACTCTTTATTCTTTTCCTTTTCCAACAGACAGAAACAAAATGAAATTTCATTTTGATTGGACGATATCTTTATGTCGCGCCGTCACCATACTTTTCTTCAGGGATGGGAGAAATTGCATCATATTACAAAAATCAGTAATCAGTGCTTCTATTTCATCAGGCTTCCTTTCTTGGCCATCAGATACATTTTCCCGTCCTCTTTGACAATGTGCCAGAGGCATTGCAGCTGGTCCTCCAACTTTGTGCGAAAGTTCTTAGTGAAATCTTGCACGAGAGCGACCCCTCATTCTGCGGTGTCGTTGGTGATGAGAAGGCCACCTACCTGCCTTGCCCCGGCCTGGTATATGGGGTTGATCCCTCACAGGGCAGGATCGACATTGAGGAACCCTTTGTCGATTTCCAGCAGATCCAGGAATTTGTGTTTTTCAGGATGAAGGAGGCAATGGTCTTGTTGTCTAAGTCAGCATCCTCAATGCGAACCTTGGGTGGAGGTTCTTCTGGTGCCTCCACACTTCACAGGTTGGCAACAACATTCCGCTTCTCCAGGAACAGCTCATCATCAAAAAGCGCAAGACCAAAGTTCTGTCACTTCTAACAGGTACCACATGTGACATCCCAACACTTTTAGCCCTGACTCTCTGATCGCCTTGTTTGTCTCTTTCGTGAGGGCTTTGTAAAGGTCAAGGGTGTTTCTTGGGGCTTTTGCTGAATATGCAGCTGAGAACCACACTTGAATGTAGTAGCGTACAATGAAGATGCAGAACTCTCCCAGCTTTGGAGGAACTGTGGCCTTGACTGCATATGAAGTGGACAGCCGCTGTTTGTTGTATTCTGTGAACTGAGGCATGTGATCCACATTTTCAGAGTGTAAATCGCTCTTGCCCGATGGACTGCTCCTGGCTTGTGGAAAGAGATCTTGCGTCCATGAGGGATTCCATCAAGGAACACAATGGCTAGTTATAGCAGTTCCTGGTAGTCATGTGGGTGGTACTGTCATAGGTAGCCTTGGCAGAGTTTGAGGACATCGTCCACCCAGTCCTCCTTGAGCTCTTCATTTGCTGTCCTGTACTGTTCTTGATCAACAAACTGCCAGAACTCTTGGAAAAGAACAAAGGCAGTGATATCTGGACTTTGAGATGCTTCTGGGATTAGGGTCGAGAAAACAGCTTCCAGCTGAATTTCCAGCGCATGATGGCGACAGGCCAGATGCAGCAGATCTTGACCAAGGATTTACTGCAGTCGAACACACACTCCACCCTTGGATCATGTATTTGTCGCCATTGTGTTGAAGCACTGCTCTCGAATTCAATCAGAAACAGCCCACTCGGATATATTTTGGAATGGATGGTGTTTGCCATAGGCTCCGCTTTACCATCAGTGATGGGAACTGCGAGGATCTTCTCCATGCCTTCTCCATAAATAAGGATCGGCAGTCTGTCCACAACGCCTTTGTTTGTGAGGGAAGGCATAAGTTTTCCATCCCAGGGGAGTGTAAGCGGTACATCAGGAACAAAGTTGTCTTTCAGCTCTACAGCCTTTTTCTGGCGATGACATCTTCACTGCAGATTGATTGTGCTCATGCTCAACAACAATTCTCCAGCATTCGCTCCCATCTCCTCCACATATGGAAGCACCATGTGTGCAGCTTGATAGTCATTTATGTTGGTCCAGTCCAGAGCAGCAGAAACTTGTGAGGAGATAATTTTCTTTTTGAGATGGTGCATGGCGGGATCGTTTTGGTGGAGGACTTACTATCACACCTTGCTCTTCAGATGAAGCAGGCAAGGTCGAAGACTCGAGTTCAACGGTGACCTGCCTTTCTTCAAATGTTTGACTTTCTTTTGCAGCTCAACTTCTTTCATCGTACCCCACTGTTGTGTCCGTTTCTCTTTTTCCACCAAGGCCAGATCTACACTGCCCATCTTCCCCTGCCTGCCTAGCTTCCTCTGAGCTTAAATGAACTTGTGGTCCTACTCAATCTTGATCAAGTACATGATGTTGTGATGTGCTACATTGAACAAATTTTTCAGGAAAGCACGAAATTGGCTTGGTTTTCCTCAGCTTGCTCTGTTGTCTGGGATTTTGATTTCTTCAATCTGATGTACTTTTTGTGCAGATGCCGTACTCTCTTGAGGATATCACACAGATCAATGGTCGGAATATACTCCTTGGAGTACTGATGTCTAACTTTGAGTATGATCTGCCGAACTAAGAATGTCAAGTCACGCGGGTTTAGCTTTCCGTGCTATTGCAAACAACACAGGACTTCCTCACAGTTCAGGAGAACACACTATAGCAGCTGTTGAGTTGCTGGGGCTCCTAGGAGCCATAACTTGTCACCAGACCTCGTGGAAGACATCTTTAAAAAAGAAAAACACAAGTCAATAAACAGGAGAATAAGACGGAGATCTCTCCATAACATAAAACAATACTGAAACCACTTCTTGCACTGCAAAACTGTGAGGCGGGACCATGCCTACGTTGCATGGGGTGGTGCAATAGGGACAAGATTCAACTCACCATATAGCCATCATTAACCTTAGTGAGTAATTCTTCTTTAAACCTATAGGGAGTTTTGTATGGGGAACTGATTTTTAGATAAAGATGATAGGAGTTTAACTAAATATTTGGCCAGTTTGTATGATGGTAAAGAATAGGAGGCAAGTAGGTAAATATTTGTTTTAAGACATCTCTTCTAAGGAATTTAAACATGTTTTTCTTATGCAGTTTTATCTGTACTTTTCAGATCTGACACTCATTTTTCCCAGAAAGGCTTACTTTTCCCATAATCGACTGAAGGTCCATAATAAGAAAAGTATTTATTTCCAGCAAAAACAAGTTTCGGATCTGAAAAGTACTTATAAAACAACAAAGTTTGCGCAGAAAACAGTTTATAAACAAGAGACTAGCATTTGGTCTAATGTGGGCATTAGAAAGCCACATGTCAATAAACACACTAACTGAAAATTTGCATGTGGTTTTACTGCCTTTGAATCCTTTGCAATTATATTACAGTAAAATATATTTTGATCTTTCCTAAATTTACAATTCTGCCTCATCTAAGGAATTTAATAACTCATAAGATTATACCGTGAGCTCCATATATTTTTTAAGGCCTGAATATTGTCCTCAAAGACTTCACATATTATTTAGTATTGTGACTTACAACAACCACCTCTTCCCAATCTAATATATCAATTGAACAGTCCGGAATATAATGAAGCATGTCATTGACTAAATGGTCAAAAGATGCATCTACATATATAACATAGCATGCTATTGGCTAACTAATTAGGCCAAAAGTTGAAGAAAGTACATCTAATTGTTTCCAAAGATTCATTTTCGCAAAATAAATGACTACATTATTATTAAGTTTTGGGAGGGGAAAATTACATTGGTTAACATAATTTTTAAGAATTAAGAACATTCATGTCTTTGAAAATTTAAAAATCGTTAATGTCTTAAGACGAATATTATACGCCAAGTATGGATCTCAGAAGAATTAGATGAAATAAAAGAAAATGTCCCTTTGATAATACTAGAAGATTTTAATGGGCATGTTTTCCTAGGATAACAGAGATTGGACTATAATAGAGGAATAGTAATAGAGCTATGGAAAATTATAGTTTAAGTTAATTAAATCAAGACATGCATGTATAAGGAATAAATGGAGTGATGAACTTAATCTAAATATGATGATTGGAATATAAGAAAAGGAGTGCAAAAGGCTAATCAATCACCTATATTAGGCAGCTCATGCTCCCATTACTAAGTTCAGTTGCACCTAGCATCCTCATCCATAAATCTATCCAATCTATTCTTAAAACTTCAGGGAGGATGGCTTCTATCACATGATTATGAAGCCTATTCCATTCATTTATCATTTGATTTGTGCTCCAATTTCTACCAATCTCTTTCTTAAACTTAAACTTGTCCAGTTTAACCCATTGATACTTGTCCTATCCTGTTCACTAAAAATAAGAACCTACCAATGTTCCCCATATTTTATTCTTTTACATACTTTAAGACTTTAATCAAGTCCCCTTAAACTCTTCTCCTTTCTAACATATGTAGATTTAGTTTCCCAATCCTTTTACCTTAAAGTAAGCTCCTCAACACATGAATCATCTTAGTCATCCTTCTTTGCACAGACTCAAGTAAAACCAATATCCATCCCACAATATGGTGATCAAAAATTCACTCCATAGTCAAGATGAGCCTAATTAATGGTTACAGTGCCTGTGAAAAGTATCTAATCACCCTCAAAATTTGTATTTTTAACATAAAAACATGTTTAATATTGACTAACCTTATATTAGTGTTTGTAATCTTTCCTTTGGCTTTGATGACTTGTAGACGCTTTGGCATGGATTTGATCAAGTTTTGATAAACTTGCACTGATATTTGGTTGCACCATAACTTTATGATGACCTCTTTTAATTTTTTTAATAGTCAGTATCTTGGCTTTCAACCCTATTTTTTATTATTAGCCATAATTTTTCTATGGGATTTAGATCTGGCCTATTACCAGGCCAATCCAAAATATTAAATTTATTTTCAGTAAGCCATTTTATCACAATTTTAGCCTTGTGACAAGGTGCCCCATCATGCATGAATGTTTCTGTCTCATGGATTGTCATTACCACTAGATGTTTCTCCTGTAACATTGCTAAATACTGTGCGCCATTCATAGTTGTGTTCTTAGGAAGGAAATATATACTTCCTTTCCCTTGCAAACTGAAACAACCCCAAATCATCACACTTGGAAGCTGTTTCATTTTCTTTTGGGGGTATTTAGGGTCCATTCTATTTGAGCCAATGGGCCAACAAACCTTTTTTAGGACAGTTTCTGAATGTTAAAAATGTTGACTCATTGCTGAATCAAACATTTTTTTCCACTCCTCAACAGTCCAATGAATATATTTTTTACAAAATGCAACGCGTTTGTTACGCATTTTTTCATTAATGAATGATTTCTTTGCAGCATGGCAAGATGGTAATACAAGTACTTTTTGTAGTCACTCCTCGATAGTTCATTCAGAAATATCAGATAATTAATTATTCAAATTAAATTTGAGTGCTTTCGCAGTTATTGTTGGATTATTCATTACTAAACTTTTCATAAGCATGTCTGTTTGCAAATTTGTTTTTTGGGGTCTGCCAGATTGGTTTTTAGGTATTGGCATAGATAGGCTAACATCATTTTTAGCATGTGAAACCCATAAATTTACAATACTTTGCGCTATGTTTAATTCATTAGCTATCAGTCTCTGAAATTTCCCATATTTATGAAGAGCAACAATACCACCTCAACAATCACTCTGGAGTTGTTTCTTAGCACGCATTAGAAATAAATTTTATTTCAACCCCTTTCTGTAAAAATCAAAAATAATAATGAAATGGCAAAAAACATGAAATCGGACAAATTTGACACACACCCATATGCAACAAATGTTACCACAATATTAACTTAAGATTGCATTGGAAAGCTGTCATATCAGAGCATTATATGAAAGCTACCAGATGTCGCTAGAAAATAATACAGATTTTGAGGGTGAGTGGATATTTTTTGTGGGCACTGTATGTAAAGGCAAAACCGAAGGAAAAATAAAGCATTGATCTAAGAATTGAGTGCTGAGAGACATTAGTAAATGAAAGGTGGATAATCCTGGGGGACTTTAATACACTTGTAGGATTATTGGGAGAAGATATGAATAGCAATGGAAAAGGTCATATCAATGGCTAATTGAAAAGACATAGTAGTAAGGAACTTTGAACTGCATGGAGTTCCAACAGGGATAAAGGAAAGGAGCAATTAATTTCATGGTTATGAATAGGAAAAGTGAAGAGATATGTGAGAAAAGAATCTGACAACACAGTCATAATGATGAAAGTGAAGAACAATACAGCACATAATAATGGAATGTTAGGGCCACAATATAAAGAGGGAGAGGTTGATAAATAAGTTGGGGACAGTGTTAGGAGAAAAATGGGATGTTGTGCATTGGAGAGCACATTGTGGACTGAAGATTCTAAGGTTTGAATATGCAAAGAATTATATGATAATAGGAGAATGAGGACAGTGTTAGCAACAAAAAGATTTTTGTGTATTGAAGAAAAGACGTAGTAGTCAAATATATGTATACCTAAACTAATTGAAATTTTCTCTTTTTACAGAATATAATGCCATAACAAACTGAACCTGGTTGTTGTTTAATGACAATTTGGCACCCAAGCAGTTCCTTCTAGTGTAGTCAAGTAGCAGTTGTTGGTTATCTTGCCTTTCTCTAATATAAATATTATAGCAATGACTTATTTAAAAAAGCTCATCATCACAATAATTTTTATACTTGTAATATTTTTTAGTCTTCCATTCACAGTCGCCCATGAGCATAGCCACAGTCATGAACATTCTAATGATGAACCTCCTTCCTTCAAATGGAGCAGAGATGCTAATGTAGCCTATAATAGTGCAGAAAATGATGAGTCTTTAGAAAACCGTGACCACGTAAGGCAAGGAAGTCCTATCCCTAAGTCCACACCACAAATAAATAGACAATCTGACCCCAATCTCTGGTTTGAGGCAATGGGTGCTACACTTCTAATTAGTATAGCTCCATATTTGATTCTTTTTATTATTCCTGTTACTAACAGTAAGGAACATGAGCCTTATTTGAAAATTCTTTTAGCATTTGCATCAGGAGGATTATTAGGTGATGCTTTTTTGCATTTAATTCCTCATGCGCTTATGGCACAGGGACATGAAGATGACGATAGCCATAGTCACTCTCATAGCCATAGCCACTCTCATAGCCATAGCCACTCTCATTCAGAATCGGGTAGTGAAAATCTGGATGCTCATAGTCATGATACTACTATAGGTGTATCAGTTTTAGCAGGAATTATTGTGTTTTTAATTGTTGAGAAGTTTGTAAGAATATTTAAAGGAGGTCATAGTCATTCACATGGTTTATCCAATTTACAAAAAGAAAAGGTTTCAAAGCAAGTAAAAGATGAAAATAATCTGCAGAAAACTAATAAGAAAAATAAAGAGAAATCTCAAAATGAAGAAAAGTCAAAAGATAATATACCAGTATCCCAAATCAAGAATAATTTTAATGAAGGTATAGTTAATATATTATGGTTTTAATATTTAAGTAGTCTATCTAGATTTTATTAATTTAAATTTTGTATGATGAGCATGAATGAGGACACTGCTAGTTTTTGTTTTTTTTTAGGAATCTGGTCAGAGGACACAAGGTCATGATAGGAAACTGATAATGATGCATTCTTGGTTGGATATCTGAAAGAACCTTTTTAGTCAAAGGTTGGTGGTGAAGTTTTGCAATGGTTTACCCAGTAGGGTGGTTAGCAGTGACACTCTTGGTTTGTTTAATTCCAAGTTGGAGCACTATATCAATAGTTTAGGTATGATTTGATACCAACAATTCTGTCCACTTTATATAATTTTCTTCCTTTTATAGATTGACAAGATACTTTGGATGCATTATTCTTACTTTCCTATTATATTTGACAGTCTTTTGTATGGTTCTTTGATTGGGTTTGGTGGTAGAGAATTGTCTCATTGTGTGGTTCACCTAGATAGGACCCAATGGCTCTTTGTGAACCAGGTTTTTCTTATATTCTTATAGAGGATTAAAAATATTACTGATAGTGTTGTATCAATAAACAGAAATAAATGTGATTGTTTTTATTTCCAAAATGGATAGGGATACCTTTGATACCTTTTCTTCATGTGAGAGATTTGCTAACCTTAACCTGGCTTAAAGTGCACTATTTTATCTACCTTTTGTACTTTTAAAAAATATCTTTTCCTTATCCTTTGTCATTGATATACATTAATTTGAGTATAGAAATACAGTTAGCGCAGACCATTTTGCAAACTGTTTGAGTATGCATAACAGTCCACAGTTTGGGGATCCGTGAGATATCTCATTCACAAAAAACGTGTGGGAGAAAGTGACTAACTGGTAACCTTCAGCCATTCACCCACGCAACATCCACGTAAGACAAATCCAGTCAGTGTGTGACTGTCCTTCAGGGGAAGTGTTTGTTTTCGTATTGTCACCGAGTTTCTTTGTTTTTCCTCAGTGTTCACTGACTTTGGGGCTGTGTCCTGCCCTTTTTGCAATGCCTGGAAATTGCACAGCGCCTGATAACTTTGTAACTTTGTGAAAGTGATTGAACTACACAAAGTGGGAAAGAATAATCAAGAAATAGCCAAGGCAACAAGTGTGACTGAGTGTACTGTGTCCTGACTCCTAACAAAATGGCGCACGGGTGGAGGGGGTGATACCATGTCTCTCCACAAACAGGCCTGGGGGCAAGGCCCTGAAGTTTTTCCCGAAGGCTTTAAGGCTTGTAAAATGTCACTTGGACTTTAACCCTTCTACAACTGCCCAGGAATTGAAAGATATGAACCCTACGCTTCTCGGTAATGTCTCCATCAGGACAATTCAGGAAAATCTTCAGAATCGGTTATATTACTCAAAGGTGAGAGCACATGTGAAGCCCCTCATCACTGCGAAACTAAGGCGCCGCTGTGTCCAATTTGCCAAGGATCATAAAGACTGGGACCTTGTTCAGTGGTGTAAGGTCCTTTGGACTGATGGTAACCTTTTGTATAAGTGAGAGCAAGGGAATGATGGTGTAAGTGTTTAATTATTTTTTTTGTAATTTTTTAAATAATTTGAACGAAATTTTTCTCGTATATTTCCCGAGTATGCAAAATGATCCCCACTGACTATAGGCTAAAGGCACTTAATATGCCCTTATATAAAAGAAATTTCTTAAGATCGACATGTTGCAGTCGCCCTGTTCAAAAATCTATTTTTTTTATTTTCATACGTTTCTGTACATTTTCCCATGCTTTTCAACCTGAAATTTTCTGTCTTGGAATTGGACAAAAGCACCAGTTTTGGAGGCTCTTAAAGCATGTTTTGTGCTATATTTTTTAATCTAAACATGATAGACCAATGAATTAGGTATCAAATGAAAGAATATAAAATTAATAATGATAATTATCTATCATTTTTCAGGAAAACCATCTACAAGTTACAACTTGACAATGGCATTAAGCAAGGAGCTAAGTGAGCTCCGTGTGTGTACAGTTGATATCTCAGAACCTCCATGTATTGTCCACAGGCAGGTGTCAACTGGGCTATCTACCAGATCTTTCACTGAAACTTTACTGGTTAAATATCCTTCAGCTTTTATGAGTGGTTCCCAGCTTCCCACCCAAAGAAACATTCTAATATTTCCTTAATATTCAGAATTTACCAGAAAATAGAGGGAGGCTCAAGGTTCAAGACTTGGCATATGAAACATTTGAATCTATCATCCTGTATTCTGTCAGTTGGCTAGGATCAAGACAATGACCAAGTATAATGCAATGAACTTACATGAGAAATGTGTGCTGGTGAAAAGCAAAAGAAGAGCAATTAACACTGAAGGACAAAGACAGTTTCAATGCTTGAAAGATTTAACTCTTTCCTTGCACTTTTCTACACTGTTATATGGAAGATGTCAATGTCTGCTTGCAGATGCTCCCATTAATGATCTGTTTTGTTTGTCAAAACTTGCTGATGCAGTACTTAATAAGATAGAAAACAGCAAATGGTACCTGATTCAAGAAATCTTATCATTTGCCCTATTCAGCATTAGATTGAGTGTCACATAGAAGCACAATATTGCTGCCCAGTTAAATGACACTGAGTAGCCAGACAACTTCAGAAAAGGAAAGCCTCTATTCCATAGTCACAGCTAAGACCATCCTGGTAATCTCATTGGTCCAGAATCGCATTTTCTGCTGGACACAATGAGCATTGGATCTAAGGTGCTTTTGTAACCCATCGTCTCTTGACCACAGAATGAGGAATACAGGAAAGTGTTGGAATATTTTTAAGAATCTGAACATGTTGTCTACATGATAAGCGACTTTGCAAATGTCTTAACAACAGATGTAAAGTGAAGGGACTATCCTTCAAGCTGTGCAGTTCAATGTATGCCACTTTGGCAGCTTTAAGAAACAAACTCTCAACAATTGACTGTAAATGTTATTATGGAATTAATCATGTAATGCTCTCACATCCTGATTGATTAGACTTGTATCAAAATAAGAAAATGAATTTTGTAATATTTCTGAAATCTCTTTATGTATCATTGTTCCGTTTCTTGTTCCAACTTATAATTGTATGTTAAAAAGAGGATAAAAAACACAAAGTTGGTACATATTTTGTTAGATAAAAGTTGTAGTACTAAACATGATATTTAAGGGATCCCCGATCTGGTACTTTGTTTGATTTCAAGGCATAAAATTTAAAGCTTCATGAACCGATGTTCAAAATATCCTAGTTTAAAATAGTTGTGATTTTTTTTATTCATGACAAAAAGCATGAGAAAATGTACAGAAACATATAAAAATACGAAAAAGTTGATTTTTGATCAGGCCTAATCATGCAGTTAATGTATTTAAAATGTTCAAAGTATAAATAAACAAGCCATACTTCGTATTCTTTCTTACAGAAAGAACTTGGTTCCACAGGCACTTCTTCGGTGTGTGGCCTACAGCCTATTTGCTATTCTAAACTGCTTTTTTTAATTCCCTTTATAGACTTTATTTTAACACCCTGAACACCTTTTTCAACATAGATACCCTGAAACATTTTTTTAAAGTTATTTCACTTTTTATTATATTGTCTTTATCCCTTGAAGATTTATATATAGTTGAGAATTTTCCAAACACTTTTTTCAACATAGACACCCTGAAACCTTTTTTTAAAGTTATTTCACCTGGTTTGATATATAGAAAAACCTTCGTCAGATCTCTTTTATCATCTAAATTTGTTTTATATACAAAATGATAGTAAAAAAGTGCCAAAGCCCTAATTTTAATACATTTTTTGAACTTCACGATTTGTATGTTTTTTCATTCCAAATCATTCAATAATTATATTTATCTTTTTCTGAACTCTTAGAAAGAACTTTGATAAAAGCTCGAAACATACAAGAAACAGCCCTGCAAATAGACGTTTCAAATAAACCTAAACTCAAAAACATGAAAGGTTACGTCCACTAAGCAAAAAAACATTTTCAAAAATTCACTGAGTTAAATTAGAGTTAAGGACAAGCGAAGTAGCTTCACCACTCCTAGTTACAGGAGAAACTTGCCCTTCCAATACATATTCAATAACTATATTTTAGCAATGCAATTTTTTTAAGCTTTTATCCAAGTTCTTTCTGAGATTTACCTTATAATTTGAAAAACAGTTGGCAAGGCTTGTTTTTTTGCATATTTGAAACTTTTGGCATTATTATACATATATGCACCTCTTGCATTTACTGCAGCTGCTTTCATCAGTCAGAAGAAGACTTTTTTTTTCCATCATTTGACCGAATGATTAACATCACCCATGTAAGCATTGTAGAATGCAATCACAAATGAGCATGCTAAAGTAACCTTTGCTAAATCTTTTAATTTTCTAGTAATGCCATCAAGAGCACAAGTATGTGAATGACAGTTACTAAGTACATGGGCAGCTTTTGTGTCCTGCCATTTCACTGCAATTGTCCCATGATTATTTGCTGCATACTGGCTATTACCACAATCCAGTTTTTCAGATAAGTCTGGAGTATCTATTCTATTTGTCATATATGTACTAACTGCTGGATATCAGTTCATTCATAAGCCTTATTGTGGTAAAAAATCTCAAAACAGATAGAGATATCTGGGACTTGGATTGTACTGCAGAGTTTATGAACAACTCTTTTACCTAGAGTATACCTTCACTGGAATCAGATAAAATGTTTTTTTCATCACGAGATTCTCCATCCTGATTCATCATCTAATAACAGATTACTTGTTCATTTCTTTTTAGGAGAGGGTACATAATCTTTCTCTTGGTCGCTGTCATCTAAGAAAATGCTTTTATGAAAACTGCCCTTCCTAAATGTTTTCTCTATAATGGAATCAATGTCACTTTTCACTTATCATTTATTCTTCTTCTAGCCATTTTGAAGCCTAAAAGAGAAGAAATATATAGAATGGCACTGCAAGACAATGTTCCAAACATGTACATATGAGAAATATTAATTCATTCCCAGTAATGGTACATATATGGCACAACATATTCCTCAATGATACACATATATATAGCACCTGAAAAGAGTGACCCCATACAATAGCATATTTTCCAAAATATTGCAATAAATGGCTCTCATTTATGGTTACATGATGTGCACTTGCTATAAAGTACAAAAAAAGTTATTTATCAACTTGAAAGTTCTCCTAAAACAATAAAAATCACACACAAGTACCAAATCAGGAATGTTTAGCCAAGAAAATGGTGTCAATGTCATTGAGTAAGTTGCTGCCAAAGTATAAAGTTGTATGTTTAGCAATTCAGAATGCCTAGTTCTATGGATCGGTACAAATTTAGCAGGGTTTAAGGCTTTTTTTTATGTGGATTGTAATAAAATTAACAGCTTGGTACATATATGTACCAACCCAGGTGAAAGGGTTAAAATATCAGGTATATATTATACCTTCCATTCCTCACTTGTGGCTGAGATCTCCCTGACCAGATAATAAAATTATCTTAAAGATCAGACTGATAATCGCTGGGGAGCCTGAAGGCATTAGGGACTGGTTTTTATTTGTTGGGTGCATAGTATAGTACATAATGATTAAATATTTTTTCATTTCAGGTAATATGAAAGTTGCTGGCTACCTGAATCTGGCTGCTGACTTCACTCACAACTTCACTGATGGGTTGGCAATTGGGGCTTCCTTTTTAGCTGGAAAATCAGTTGGAATTGTGACTACACTCACAATCTTTTTGCACGAGATTCCTCATGAAATTGGAGATTTTGCAATACTTCTTCAAAGTGGATGCAGTAAAAGAAAGGTATACATTTGATTTAATGTCAAAAAAGCAAAGTACCTTTAATGTAATGTCTAGGAGAGAGGATCTTTCAAATAATTTTTGTTTTGACTACTATCTTGCACCACTCATCTTTTGCTCATAGATGAGGTCCCCCTGACTAGATAATGAAGTCAATATAAAGATCAGCATGACATGTTAGCAAAAGGGAACTGGAAGCTGGTCTCACTTTTGGGCAGCTTGAAGGTGTTAGTATTTATTTTTCTCTCCAACGAGTGATCAAGTAGGAACCTTCATCACCCCAGGGGAAGGGGGACCCATTTTGCCTGGGTGTTGTGCAAGAATGGTGATGTCATAGAGAAAAGGTTGAAGAGGGTGGGTGGAGTACAGATTCTTCTGTGACTCAATTGTCTATGTGGTCTGATCATGGTAGATCACAGTTGTATATTACTTGTGTTTGTCTGTCTGGGAAAAACTTGGCAAATCATTTTTTGTTGATGTGGATGTGACTGGGTATTGTGTCTAAAGCCTTTGTTATGTCAATTGTTGCTATTACTATCCTAACTGCGAGTCTGGGTTGGTTGAAGCTTCCTCATATGAGGTGGATGATGTTGGTTAGTATGTTTGTTGAGTATAATGGGTGGAAACTGTTGGGGTGTGTAGGGCTTGTTTAGTACTACACATTCACTGATTTTGGAGAGGCTCCAGTTTTGAGACATTTGGAATTTCGTGTTATGGGAGATAATGAATGATTGAAGATTTGTATGCAGGCATCAATGCTTCTAAGTGGATGTTTAATATGTTTTCAGATCCAGAAGCAGGGAAGGATTTTTCCTGCCATATAGCCTGGGATGTCATTTCTGTGGGTATATCATAGTCAATTGAAAGTAAGTGTAGGTGCTTGTGGTTCTATGTGAGAGGTTTCTTTAGCTAATTTTTGTACAGTTGCATGAGGGGATTTGTCTGTTTTGTGTAAGTTTTTGCACATGAGATTGTGACATGTTGAGTTTAGGGAGGTGGTGAGCCTTCTCCAGTAGATAGTTTTTAAGGCTGTTTGGTGTTTGCTCAATCCCTTGATGGAGAGTGGCTTCCTCTGGCACCTGAACATACCTTTGTAGTTTTTGCAATGTTGATCTTTTGTTTTTGTTGCTTTGTTTTTATTTTCTGCGAGGGGGTACCCTGCATGGCCTGTTAAACTTTGTACCTAAAGGAGCTCCACTTCCTTCTGGCCTGAGTGAAAATTAGGGAAGCCCTGGGTTGACTTGAACTCTGACAGGGCCTGGGGAAGTTGGTGTGATTCTTTCTGGCTCCCTCAACTTTTTATCTACCTGCACTTAGTACCAGGAGGAGCTGTTCTTTCTTGGGCTGAGTACAAACTAGGGAAGTCGAATCCATGGGTTGAATTGAACCTTATTACAGGACTTTGGAAAGTTGGTGCGCTTCCTCCTCACTCCCTCTTAATGCTCTCTCTTTTCAAAGAGAGAGCTTTAGAAACTCAATAAACAATGCCCAGAAGTTGCAAGAGGTCAGGACCTGAGGTGTCCTGGGTATTGAGATGCGATTAATGGGAAGTTCAGTTTTTGCCCAAATAACCTCTTTCCTATGTGTAATGGGCTGACCATTGCCTTGTGCCTATTCTTGTTCGCATAAGGCTTGTGGCAGGTGGGTTTTACTGCCTAGTTGGTTGCCAGGCCAATGAAAAGTCTTAGGGTCACATCTCTGGGTCTGCCACAACAGATCTTAAGATCTTGGCCATCCTATCAATGATTAATATCACCCAGTAAGGAAATCCGCCATCTGTATGGCTGCTCAGGTGAGAGCTGTGGCCCTTGGTGATTGACTGGTCCTCTGGATAAGTTGTGGTCAGTGTGCATCATTGCACCGGTGCAAACACCAACCAAGATGGGATAGTCAGGTATAGCTGGATGTGGGATATAGCCCACCACCCCATTCTCCTTTCAGCGGGCACAACTTTGGTATACTCAGTCAGTGGCAAATTCTCATAATTTGACAAGATTTCAGATTTTATCCCCCTCTCAAAACTGTGCCCAACTTTAGTGTTCGGGCAGACAAGGAAAATAATCCCTGGTGCAGGGGCTCCTCTCCAACCATTTGTCTGTGGCAATACTGGGTGACCAGAGCAGTGTTTTCCGTTTCCTCACAGTCCCTACATGGCAGGAATCAGGACTGCCTGGCAAAAAAAATGGGAGAGTGCTGAGGGGAGCTTAAAGTTTCATACCATTGCCCCATGACCATTCCCTGGAACTACCCCAAAATGCCCCATTAGCTTCAAGCTGCTTTCTTTATCCTTGAATTGGGCACACTCATAGGATGCACCTGCATTTGATGGAGCACTGCCCTGCACCTTACTGTGATAACTGCCAGTCTGGGTGATCTTGTGCACATAACCTGTCCCTGTACCAGGATGAGTGAGGTCGCCTATGCTTTTCCCTTCTACTTAGCGTGTGGTCATAGACTCGAGACTTCTTGAAGGAGGCTGGCCTCCCTCCATTTTATTTGACTCTCTTTGGTGTTGGTTGCATGATCCTGCACTGGGAGGAGGTTGGCCTCCCCCTGATACTTGAGCGTTCTTCCTTCTTCTTGCCTTCATTTCTTTTTTTTTTCTTTTTTTCCGAATTCTAAAGTAGACTAGTACTAGGCTGAAATTTTAATTGCAGCCACTTGTGATTAAACTAAGACTGGCACATCTGGCTATGAGGCACCCTCAGGTGGGTCTCAGGAGACCTAGACAAACACCAAAGTTGTAAGTATACTGACTGTGGCCTCAATTACATTGGGGGCCCTAATTGAGAGACTACCTAGAGTTTTAGAGCTCACTGGTTTAAATTGCTTTTTAGTTATTTGCTTCATTAATGCCACTGGTCATATGTTCCATCAGAGGATAAGATTAGCTCAGTTCACTGGTAGAGATAGAGAACTGAAGGTCATCTGTTTCATAAGCAGGAGCCTTCTGGCAAATGCAGCGGATCCTTTGAAGTGCCTATTATTAGTCCTCTTTTGACATTCAATTGCTTAGCAGTGATGGTGACACTACACTCTATCATGAATTTCATCAAATGGGGGGTCTATGCTAGTGAACTCATGGACTACTCCTTGGAAGCCATCATCAAAGAGTGGGCTGACCAAGGAGCGGTTAAGGTCAAACGTGTGATAAGAAAACATGAGGGGGGGGGGGTCAAGAACTAGCCCTACATTCTTTGTCATGTTCAATCATGACTGTCTCCCTGAGTCATTCAGTGCACATCCTGAAGGCTGCCAACTGGACTTCTAGAGGTGTAGAACCCTCAATATAGGTTTACGCTGAGTGCATTGTTTCACTCTCATTTAAGGCAGAACCGCTGCTCCTGGTCTGGACAATGTCACATATGCCATGCTTTGACATCTACATGAGTGAGTCATGGTTTTTTTGGTTCAATATGATGTGAACAGATAGTATCCACAGCCAAGTGTGTCAATTGAGGAGAGTCGCATCCTTCTTTGAAAGCATAAGTTTCTTAATGGGAAGACGTTTTTGAAACAAGTCAAAAGGATTTAGGGCAATTTCTCACTGGACTTTCCCCATTCATTCTCCAGGAGAATTGGACTCCAATCTCATACCAGTATTCAATGCATTTCATGAAGGTCACCAACTGGACTTCCAGAGGTGTTGAAATTTTCAATGACAGAATACAATGAGTGAGTTGTGTTCCACTCTTGCTTTATGTATCGACACTACTCATGATCTGGATAATGTCCTATATGCCATGCTCGACATCCAGGCAAGCGAGACATGCCATTTTTGTTAAATTTGTTCAACTAGATCTGAACAGAAGGTATCCTCTCAGACTCATAGTGAATGGCTACTATGCTTGCTTTTTGCAAACCAGAGAGAGATCACCCTACCCTGCCCAATTTCTAACCACTTGATCTAACCTCCATGAGCAAGTTAATGGACAAATTGGTAAATTTTAAATTAGCTTTTATGCTGGAGAGAGGAGTTCATCTGTTATCTATACATTGCAGCTTCCACAAGTTCTCCACTATATCGGATGTTCAGCTCCAATGGAAAAAAATTATCTGTGAGGTCTTCCCTCCTAGACAGCATTATACCACACTATGTTTTGATCTGGAGAAAGCCTATGATACTGCATGGCAATATGAAGATCATCCACACAATGGGGACAAGGAGATACCTACCAAATTTCATATCTGAATTTCTACAAGAGAGTTGATTCCATTTATGAGTTGGTTGAGCCATCTCTGACCCAATAGAGGAGGAAGAGAGTGACCCAAAGGGAATTGTCCTCAGTGTCACACTCTTTTTCCCTCAGCATCAACAGTATTACCTCTGTGCTGCGAGAATGTTCTCGCTATGCTTTATGTAGATGAACATCCATCACTTTTTTTCTGTGCAGCCCCGATGCTTTTGATCTCCTTAATGCAACCCAGATGCCAATTCTATAGCATTGAATCCAGCAGGCGTTGAACCGCATCTCTCACTATGCCAAAGCGCGCAAGTTTCAGTTTTCCTACTCCCCAACGCACCAGCTTGCTTCCTTTCTCCTTTTTGGGGTGTTTCTTTTTTCTCTCTAATTTCATTTTAAAGTAGCCTAGAACTAGGCCAGTTTTAATACGGCGATTAATGCCCAAGTAGGCAGTCGCCAGATGAGCTCTTAAAAAAAAAATCAATTTTCCTTGGCCAAGACCAAGGTAATTGTTGTGACCATCGGAGGCTTAAGAAAACTCCAAGCAACATTTTGCTTTAATTGACTAGAAGAGAGATAACAAAACATTATAAAAATGAAACATACAGAATGCCCCTGCAAAGAAGAGGTTAGATATGATAACAATATGACAATAACAGTAGTGCTCTTCTGTCACTCATCTGCACCTCCATCCTGACCCAGACTTGTTCTTAAACTGGGCTTGTCTGGAAGTTGTGGACTTCTACCATTCCCTTGTTCTTGTTTTTGATTAATGCCTCAGCTGAGAGACACTTATTTTCAACCTAAAGCTCTTGTGTACTTGTGCCATGGACATTCACAGCCAATTGTGGAAGATGGGCCCGACCCACCACACCAGTCTGGTGAACAATGCCTTCTGCACATTCCCTATTGAGAGCTTGCTTGTTGATGATAGGGGGATGCTCCTTGCCTCGTCTGTGCACAGTGAATTATGTGCTTGTACCTGCTGGCAGCCCAGCCTCCTACAGAAGCTCCTTTAAGAGCTCGATGTAGCACTTGAGACAGTGGCTCCACTGATTTTACCCAGGATGCCCCACTGAAGGACACCACATCTCTGCTCCCAAAGCTTCCACAGCACTATGAGTATTGTGTTAGATATTTTTGGAGTACACTTCATTTCTGAAGGGGGCGGGGGGCAGCTTCCACACTATTCTTTCACTTTGAAGTCATTGAGTCTCTGCCAGGTATTGTGTTGTCTGTCTACACTGCTGAACTGGTTGCAATACACTGCTCAGTATTGGGGACAATGCATTGTGTTCAGTTCAGAGATTGAATTGTGACCTATAGCAACTCAAAAAGCACCCTGAGTGCTCTCTGGGCATTGAAATCTCTGTACCCCTTAGATTGAGGCATCTGTGATGTCACAGTTGTCATGAGTAAGATGAATGGCAAGATTATTATTTTCTCAGTTCCTGGACACATAGGGATTACAGGGAATGAGTTTCCCCCAAAAGCCTGTGAGGACTGAGCCACTAGACCAGTGTTTCGCTTTTCATAACACTGACTTCATGGCAGGACTCAGGTTAGGTCTCCCAGTGGCCTGGCAAAGAAGATGGAAGATGACTGATGGGAACTTTGGTGCTGGGTTCCTGGACAGTCTAACGTCACTTTACCTGCATTACCTGTCTTAGTACCAGGATTTACTGGCTCACTACTGCCGGTCCCTTTTGCTAAGGACAGGTTCATGCACTCTAGATTGTGGATTGGACTTTTTGGAGGAGAGAGACCTCTTCAGTATTTAGTGGTATTGGGCAACTATCCTCTCCTCTGCCCAAACAAACATCGGGAGTACATGAGCACAGGCTCATGGGATTCAATCTTTCACCTGTATGATGCTTTACATGCTTCTTCCCATCCAATCCGAACAAAATAAGTTTATTTTCATCACTGAAAATCACTTGCCAGCACCACAGGACATTTTCAGTGCTTTATTCTTTTTACTTATGAGTGGTTTGTTAGCATGGCAGCATTCTATGGGTCCCAGCGCTCTCGAGCAACTTTGGTCAGACATTCATGTTCTTAGCAGCTTAATGTGAAATACTGGCTTTGTCTCTTCAGTCTCTTATTAACATCTGTTGCATCATGCGTGCCTTTCCTGTATGTTTTTTCAAGCGCGAGCCATTTTTATATGGATCTTTATTATGTGTGAAATTGCTATCTTTGTACAATCTGCTTCCTAAAGAATTTGTCAACCTTATCTCGTCATCATGCAGAGATAAATATGGTAGCCATTTGCATTACACAATGGACAGTGTTAGCATACATACATACAAAGTTTTGTGTACATAGAAAGTTATTTTTCTCTTATTTTGGATGCAGCCTTTCTTCAAATACACATTACTTTCCTCATCACTTTCATGAAAATTAAATGAGTATTTTTAAGAAAATTTAGATTTTTTTTATTGTTTTCTAGTTTTGAACTACTTATATGGCAGAAGATGGGACTCAACAGAATCTTGCCATTTCAACTTATTCTCTCATGCTTAATTGGTTTCATGGTACTCTTTAATACCCTAGACTGAATATCACTGCAATTTTATAGTCTGCTTAAGCTGCAGGCCTACATGGTTCCCCTTATGGTAATAGGACAGTGCAACTTAGTAGTATTAATCCATGGTGCTTTAGACAGATTTATTTATGCTAGGTTCTATGTTTTTTAATTCTCTGTGGTAGTCTGAATGGCCTACCTAAGATTGTGGGTCAGGTCCATTTGACTCTTGTAATGATTTTTCTTCTCTGTATTTTGGATTTTTTTTAAAAATTGAAGCAAAATACAGAGGGTAATATTATAAACAGGTTGTAAGTATTGATTTTTAATGAAAGTGGTACATGGCTGCCATGTATTGTAGTGATTTGTAGTTTGGATCCTTCAGTAAACTATAACTTCCACTGAGATGAGCTACAGGCAGTGTGATTCAGTGGGAAAACCAGTCCCAAAAAGCAAATGATACATGTATATATATAGTGGCATTAATGTATACTGACCCTACTATGCAGTAAACTGGTAGCTTTTGTCTTTATGTATTTAGAAAAGGGTGTGTTCGTTAGAATTTGGTTTTCTTTCAAAGAATAGGATTTGCATTGAGTCTGAAAAGTCTAATTTGCTGCAGTATTTCACTCTCTTAGGTAATGGCTTCAAATATTTTTAAATATTACTTCAGGTTTAATATTTGAATGTTTTTAACATGATTTTTAAATGGGCTACATTTAATGAAGCTCACATTCACAGCATTTTGGTAGAACAATAGTTTATGCCAAGCTTTTTAGGAGCAATGGCAGTCTACCTCATAGTCACAAAGCCATGGGGCCATTTTTCTATATAATTGAAATATTTTGTACAACACTATTAACCTTTCGCATTTTCATTCAAAAGCTAAATATTAAGTTTGTTTTAAAATTTAGCAAATCTATTTTAAGAGTTAAATGGAAAAAATGGAATTAAAATATACTCTTTAATTATTTTTCACTTTGACTTATCATTTGTTTGATATTGAAAGAAATTTTCCAAGTTTTGATTTCCACCAAATGTTTTGAAATATTGAGTGATTTTTTTTAGATATATTTTCTAGCTTGCCTCTCTCCTGCTTAACTAGAACAATCTGACACTAATTTACTAAATATTTTGTATTTGGTTGAAATGAAATGTTTTAAGTATAACTCATTTAAATCTTCACTACTTATTTTGGAATTGTTTCTAGTATTCTTATTTTTCCCCCTTTATTATCATTTGAGTCATACTTTAACCTGCATAAATTGCAGGGAAAATATGCATCATAAAGGTCCTTGTAATGTGGTGCTCTGTATAGTCTGTTAGACCTGGCACCTAGGAGAGTGGCACTCCTCCAGTACCTGTGGAATTATACTAGATTATAACTATCTGGGGCTTTATTCTTTCTAGGCATCTGCCACATACCCTTTTTTGACCCTTTTCTTCTGGCGGCTAATTTTCAACTATTATTGCCATTCATTATTTCATTTTCTCCAATCTCTCTGTTTCACTCTATGTTGTTTTCCCCACTCGATTAAAAAAATTGTTGTTGGTTAGTGGCAGGAGGAAATTGTGAGATAGAACTGTCTCGCTGTTTGGAATAATTGATTTATTTTATTTTATTCATCAAGGCTATGTTATTACAACTGATAACTGCACTTGGAGCTTTGACTGGTACTTGGGTCTCCCTAATGGCAGAAGGGACAGGTAAGAAGAAGAGTAGGGAAGATAATTTCCCCATTTTTACATTATTTTTGACGTTATAGATTGCAATCTTCTTCTTTTTGTGTCTAGAAAGCTCTCCTTTAGCCTCTATATAATAGGAAGAAAATTAAAGGAGAAAAGAAATGTTGCCAAAGGCTACAGATTCTCTACTTGTGGTCCAGAGTGTTTGTTGCCTGATGGTGTGGATTGTGGGTGATGGCTTAACTCGTGTTGATCAGCCCCACAGTGAATACCTCTGTAGCCTGTTACACTTGGTACCTGGAGGAACTACCTGTGTTCACATTAGGGAAGCCCTTTCACTGCTGAGTTGACTTGAACTCTGTGGCAAGGCATGGAGGAGTTGTTGGTGCGCTTCCTCTTCGCTCCCTCAGCATTACCTTTTCTTTTTTCTACAAATATCCTCTCAACCTTTTCTCTAACCACTGTCCTGGAGGAGATGCTCTCTCCTGGGCCCTATGCAAATTAGAAACGCCACATCACTGGGTCAACATGAACTCTCTGATAGGGCCTGGGGAAGTTGGAGAACCCTTCAATGACAGGTTTACTCGTGTGTGAGTTGCGTTCCGCTCTTGATTCGTGCATGGTCACCGCCCCTGGTCCGGATGATGTCCCATACACCATGCTTCGACACCTGGGTGAGCGAAGCATGGCCATTCTGTTAGATTTGTTCAACAGGATCTGGGTAGAGGATATCTTCCCAGATTCCTGGAGAATCGCTATTGTGCACGCTTTCCGCAAACCAGGGAGAGATCACTGCACCCCGGCCGATTTCCGCCCAATCTCTCTAACTTCCTGTGTTTACAAGTTGATGGAGAAATTGTTAAGTGTTAGATTAGCCTTTTTCTGGACAGTGGAGGCCATCTGTCTTCTGCACAATGCGGCTTCCGCAAGTTCCACTTCACATCGGATGCTCTGCTCCACCTGAAAAAGGCTGTCTGTGAGGCCTTCCTTCCGATTTGGAGAAGGCCTATGATACCGCATGATGATACGGTATCATGGAGACTCCACACGATGGGGGAGAGGGGACGCCTCCCAATATTTATATCTGAATTTTTGCTAGATCTTCAATTCCGCGCACGGGGGGGGGGGGGAGCTCTCTCTGGCCCAATGGAGCAGGCAGAGGGTGTCACGCAGGGAAGTGTCTTCAGTGTCACAATCTTTGCCCTGAGTATCAACGACATCACCTCGGTACTGCCGGAAGATGTTCTCGCTACACTCTACGTGCACGACACTTTGATCTCTTTTGGCGCGTCTCTCGCTATGCCGAAGCGCACAAGCTTTGGTTTTCTTTGGCTAAAGACAGGTGGTGCACTTCTGCTGCCATCCACGGCTCCATCCTGACTCAGACTTATTTCTCAATGGGGGGCGCCTGGAATTGGTGGACTCGCACCATATCATGGGTCTTTATTTGACCGATGCCTCACCTGGAATCTCATATTTGCAGACTTAGGGTCTTTTGTGCCCACACTATGGATATCCTTGTTCCGTGACTTATGGCACGCTGATAGGGCTACCTCCTTACTTTTTTATCGATTCTTTATTCCTTCGAAGCTCTACTACGGATGCGATTTTTATGCAGCCGAGCGTGTATTGTGGAAGGTGAACTCGATCCACCACACCGGCCTTTGCCTAGCGACCGGTGCCTTCATCACTTTCCCCATTGAGAACCTACTTGTCGATGCTGGGGAAATCCTACTCACTCCTCGCCATGAACGTGCATTATTCGCATGTACGCGCGAGCCTGGCGCATCCCTCATTCGCCAAAAGCTCTCACTGCATTCGCAGCTAATCTCAACGGTTTAGGGCCATGAAACTCCTTCGAGAGCTAGGTATAGCTCTCGGGCCGGTGGCGCCCCTGATTCTTCCCAGGACGCTACCCTGGAGGGTACCACCTTTGGCTATTTGTCGCCATGCCTCTGCTCCCAAAGCTTCTACAGCGCCGGGAGTATTACGTTCGACCTTTTTGGAGCACACTTCGTGTCATGCTGGAACCGTGCCAGTGTATACAGATAGCGCCAAGTCCCAATAGGGGGTCGGTTTCCACGCAGTATCCCCTCTGTTTGAAGTCAGCTGGGCTCCGCCAGGCGCTGCGTCTGTCTTCACGGCCGATCTGGTTGCAATACACCACTCGGTACGGGAGATAACGCGACGTGCTCGGTTCAGAGACCAGATTGTGATTCATAGCGACTCACAAAGCGCCCTGAGTGCTCTCGGGGCATTGGAATCTCCGCATCCCTTGGTTTGCGATATCCGTGATGCCACGGATTTGGCGAGGCGGGCGGATGTCAAGATTATCTTCTGCTGTGTTCCTGGACATGTAGTAATTGCTGGGAATGAGGGCACCAAAGAGTCCGCGAGGACTGGCCGACCAGCCCAGCGTTTCGCTCTTCCTCACCGATACATGTCAGGAATACAGGCAACTCTCTGGACTGCTTGGCAAAGAAGATGGGAGACGATCGAGGGTAACCTAAAGTTGCCTACCATTGCGCCTTGACTGTTGCTTTCTGTCGTGTCCCATATTGGACACACTCGCGGGACGCACCGCCATTTGAGCGCTCCCCTGCGCGCCCTACTGTGAAGACTGCATTTTTTCCCAGACTGTTCGGCACATTCTTGTTGAATGTCCCAGTCTGGGCTATCTTCGGGCACGTTACCTGTACCGAGACGAGCGGAGTCGCTACCTCTTGTGCCTTGTTCTCGGGACCTGTGGACTTTACAACTTTTGGGGAGAGGCCGGCCTCCTCCCCTTTATTTGACTGTTATTTTATTTTTATTGTTGGTTGCATGTTCTTCCACAGGGTTTTAAGTGGGCCTATCCCCGATGCTGGAGCCCGCCTCCTTCCTGCTTTTTGTTGTTTGGTTTTGTTTTTTTTTAGCCCTTGCCCTTTTTAGTGTTATCTGTTACTTACATATTGTTATTTGTTTTCTTCATTTTTTTGTTCCTCGTTTCTTAATATAGCTTAGTAGTAGGCTGTGTTGTGTACTGCTACTTATGCCTTAGCAGGCAGTCGCCAGATGGGATCCTAAAATTTTTTAAAAAGTCTGTCAGGACTCTGCACCCGGGGGAGCAAATAAAGCCAGATGTTCCGATCTTGGCTTGGTCACTTACTGAAGTGGCAGCAGACTCATCCATCCCCACAGCCCCCACAGATGGAGAGGAGACTCAAGTCTTTTTTCTTTTTAGAAGAGGAGGGCTGGGAATAAACCCTCTTCTCCCCTCCGCCGGCAGGAGCCCCCAGGCCAGATTGACTGTCCTCAGCAAGATCCTTCTCCGAGATAGAGAAGCTCTTTGCTGTCACGGGGCCATCATCCGGAAGAGGAGGACCTGGCCCAGGGAAAGACTCGGGTTCGGTGCTTGGCACCAAGCCCAGATTCGTCCCCATGGAAAGTCCTACCCTCTGGGGCTGGCTTGCCTCAGGGACCATGTCCATCTCAAGGGGTGCCTCCATGTGGCCACCCCCACTCCCCTCGAACATCGCAGGTTCCATTGGTCATAGCGTCTTTGGGCAGGGAAGAGAGGGGGCTACATACGGTGACCCCCTCTAAATCAATATACGAGCCTGTAGGTCTTTAGAGAGAAGGGGCTGACAGGCCATGTCTTCCCTCATCCCCCTAAGGGAGTTGGGCAGCCTGTGTTTTCTTGGCAGTTCCCTTGGAAAGTAAAGGGGGGACTGCCGCTGGAGAAAGTGACAGAGAAGGAGGTTAGGGGTAGTACCATAAGCTGACAGAAGGAGGTGAAGGGGGAGTCCCCTACACCCGTAAGCAAAGGAGAGGAGTAAGCCTCCTCTCCGGTAGAAGAAATTTGGAGGGTCCCCTGTGAAAAAGCACATGGGTCGGAGGGACCTCCATTTTTTCCGGTGGAGCTGCCCGAAGGTGGCTCCGTCGCTGGTTAAGGGAAAAGGGATAGGAGTTGGTTTTGTTTTTATTTCATCATCATGCATGGTGACCCTATTATCTCTATGGGAAGCAAACGCTAATCACCCCACGCAGTAGCCCGCTCTACGAGGGGTGATTACGAGGACAGCAGAACCAGCTGCCACCATTTAATGCCACTGTTCCGACTTAGTGGCATGGCGGCTCCTCCTTGGGCACGACGTAAAATTGATAGATGGTGAAAGGGGAACTTAGGAAGGTGTGGGTTGGGATGAATCAGGTTGTTAAAAACACACCACATCAAATCGGAGCTCAGGCGTGAGCGAACGTTGTCCCCTCCCCCCTCAGCCCCTGACCAGTCTTGTTCCTATATGGGGTTCGCCTGGAAGTAGTGGATTGTCTCTTGTCCACGCACCATGGTCATTCTTCATTATGTGCTGCTTCTCACTACCTTTCAACTGATGTTTTTTTCGTTTGAAGCTTTACTATGGATGCGAGTTTTAGGCATAAGCATGTATTGTGGCAGGTCGACTCGATCCACCACACCGGTCTCCGTTTGGTGACTGTTGTCTTCTGCATGTTCCCTCATTGAGAGCCTACTTGTCAATGCCAGGGAGATGCCACTTTCTCTGCGCTGTATGCACTGCATTATGCGCTTGTACATGTGTTTGAGCTGTAGCTAGGTTGTTTTACTTGATATGAAATTAGAATTGTTAAATTTTCAGAGTAGTGTGTGAAGGTTTTCAGGTTGTTCTAGAATGATGTAAGTTTGTTTCTGTTTTATGTTCAGTGATTATGGTTTAAGAAGAGGTTGACATTTGAGAGTGGGCTTTGCTTGGAAGAAATGGGTGAAGTGTAAATATTGGTGATCAGTTTAGTGTTATTTTGTTAGAGATTTTCTGTGTTTAATAATGTTGGAGGCTGAGAATGTCTTTCCATATTAAGGTAAATAAGGTGTGGTACAATAGGTATACACAGTGGTGGGCGCGATAATGAAAAAATGTACCACGATAACCGATAATCGATAACTGGCGATAAATTTATCGCTCGATAAGGTGATAACCGATAAATCCAAAATTATAATACAATATTGATTAGTGACTATATATAGCATTATTTTATAATACAATAGTAAGAATATTTGAATACTGTTTCTTAGTTTCTTAGTTTCTTACCTGGTGAGGCTCTCCTTCATCTCCTCATAGGTTTTGAAGATCCTCCTCCCCAGCGTCCTTCTGGAGGGTCCCTCTTTCTTAGGGTTGAGGGTGTGGACCATGTCCCTGAAGCTCTGACTGTCCACAATCTGCAGCCGTAGCATGTTGTCCACCACAAATCTGACAATTGTCTTGTCGAGGGTGGACTGCAGGCCTGCGCTGCCCTGGGCCATGATGCCAAAGGTCTCGGCGATGGACATCTGCCGCTGCTTCTTACTGGTTGACCCGCCGTCGTCTGACTGACCGAACCGGTTCCTGTTGCGGCCGCCAGTCCCAACGTTGGCCTTGCAAGCTTCATCAACTTGTTTTGACTTGTCAGGATGAATCCTGTTGAAGTGGCTCTTCAGGTTGGTCTTGGTGCCCTTGTTCACCTTCACCTCAGTGATTTGGGGGACGCAGGACAAGCACTGGAAGATGTAGCTGTCGCCAACCATCTTTTTGTACTTCACCCACTTGCCAAGGAATAGCCAGGGTGGCTGAGGCTCAGCCTCAGTGAGCAAAGAGTCAATAGACTCCTCTGAGTCTCTTTGGTTTGATGTGGTCACAGTCTCTTGCGACGCCATCACTAATTCAATACTATAAAATAGCAAAGCACTGCACTACTAAATTACAATAAAAATAGGAGCAGTTTAGAATAGGGGCGTAACTTCGTAAGTGTTAGTTAGTTAGCGCCAATCCTTCTATGATACTGGGAGAATCCCCGACCGGATAATTAATTTTTTATTTAAGGTCAGAATGACAATCGCTGGTCGGCCCGAGGGCCCCAGGGGCCGGTCCTTTTCTGGGGAGAGGTGCCAGGAAGTATTATGTTATGACACCAAACAGCGTTCAGGTGGAAGCCTTCGTCACCTCGGGGAAGAGGGGCCTGTTCCGCTTCAGAGGTACTTGAATATAGATACCCATCGGCAGGTTTCCTTAGAACAGAGCAAGTGTGTGTGTTGTGCTGTGAAGGTGGGAGAGGAAAGAAAGCAGTGTTGTGATTGGCTTTGTGTGAAGTGAGAGGTGTAAGATCTACTCACCCGATAACGGGGTGAGCACAGCGCGTCCACCAATCGGTAGCCAGATCTCTATGTGCGCTGACGTTTGTGTCCGCTCATGCCGGGATTCGGAATCGAACCTCGTAGCGCGACGTTGGGAGGCCAACGCCGTATCCACTCGGCTAGCATGAGCTCTACTTCGTAAGTGTTCAAAACGTTAATAAACGGATATTAAAGAATAGCACCGAATAGTACATGCATTCATATACACGTAGACAAAAAATTAGAGCGGAAGAAGCACGGGAACATAGGCAAAAAATCATTAAATAACGCGGAAAACCGGTAGCGCACAGGAGCAACACCTCGTGACCTCTCGTCCGACAGCTGGTGAGAGGCTGAAGCTGAGCGAACGTTTTGAGAAGACGTCAAGACCGGCCGCCCCGCACTCCGTTCAGTATACGTTCAGTTCCCAGCTCGGACCTACCTATTTCTACCTGCGAGGCACGCGCAGCTCGCGCCTGTGCTAAACTGGAACCAAAAACTGAAATTATCGATTATCACTAGTTTTGAACCAAAAGTATCGGCGATACCGATGAATCGATAACGCGGGGAAAAAATCGGATAACCGATAATCCGATATCGTTATCGCGATAAGGTCCACCTATAGGTATACATTGTGTCTTAGGGTTATGTACATGTGGAAAGACTTAAGGTGAGATTCCAGAGCTAAATGGAGCAAACTAATTATTCACAAAAAAATTTAAGTATAAGAGTAGCCATACTAGCCCCCTGTGGTGCACACAAGGTCAGATAGAACAATTATTGGCCTAACATGATGCAAAATAATGAAGGTCCATCAGTGGTCATTCATCTTTTGCCAAATAAGGCAAACCTCTGCTCAAAAGCAGTCAAATAGAGAATCTAATAATTATTCACCACAGTTCCACGCTGAGTTTCCCCCTTGCAAATTTCAACATCACCCACATAATTCTCAAGCTCACATTTGCATCACTATCAAAACGAGCTGCTTTTCACCCCTACCAGCATTAGTTAGATTCCATACCTCCTCCATGATGTTTAGTTTCATGGGTGTTATGTGCATATTGGGGCCCCATGAGTGAGGCATATCAGGAATTGTTCCCATTTTCTACTCTTTCTTTAGTTTATTGGTTTGCTGTTTCTTTTTCTTTTCTTTTCTTTTTATAACTGTCTACGTAGACTAAGAATAAACTAGTAAAAAAAATCAGCAGCTATGCCTTTGAATGCAGTCACCAGGTGAGCAGCCCCTTTAGAATAATAAAAGAAAGATTTCATATTACTCCATTCACTCCATCATGCACGAACTCTTCTTTCTCCTTCATGTCTAATATGAACAACGGCAATCTCTAGTTTATACACATTCACTACCACTATCCCCATCACATATAAGCTTCCAATTTCATACATTGATGCAGATGAACCATCCTAACTGAACAAGATCTACCAACAATCCCAGCCATTACAGCCATTTCATATCCCGCCTTTAGAAGCAAAGTTTTGCTTGTGCTGCTTTCCAGCTCAGGGGCCCTTAAGCCGCCTTGGTTCCCTTTCTTTCACTTCTCATAACCGGTATTCCCCCACTCCCCGAGAGGGAGGATTGAATTCTATTATCGTCGGAGTATTGAAGGGGTGGCCTTGTCATAATCACGGTTTCTTTTACAGGAAATTCAAGTGTATCATGGATTCTACCATTCACTGCTGGAGGCTTTATTTATATCGCCACTGTGTCTGTAATCCCGGAGTTGCTGGAGAACTCTCACTTCTGGCAGTCTGTTGCAGAAGTTGCGGCTCTACTCTTGGGAGTGGCTCTGATGGTTGTTATTACTTGGTTAGAAGATTTAGGTCATACATGATCTTTTCACATTTGAAATTAAATGTGTATGTGCTGTTGAAGAATATATTAAAATAAGGGAGTTTGAGGTTCTTTGTTTTTTATCTTAATTTATTGCCTTTGTTTTGAAATTAATTATTCTAGTTTTGTTTCGTTATATCCAGGTTCAATGTGTACATATTTCTTTTACTTATGTTGCCTATGGCTAAGTTCCATCTCTTAAGCAGGCAGGCAGCCTTGATGAACTCCACTGACCCGAAGTGGTTGTACATTTTGTCTCAGTTGTACTTTTGTTGGTATGTTGTGAACGTGTTGAATAATGTCTGGTTCCTGATGGCAGTGGGGGGGGGGGGATTTCTGTGTCAGTGAGGCCAATTCAGTATTTGTATGTAGTTTTGGATGATGACTCCATTGTAGCCTTGCCAGGGTGACCCATGTGTAGGGGATGTTTTCTTTGAGTTGATATCTGGTGGAATGGAGATTTGCGTCCAGAGTTTGGATTCTATGATGTGTGTGTTTTGGGTTGTGGGTAATAGTTATGGGGAGACAGGATTGTAAAGTTCTTGCATGGGTGGCTTGGCCTGCGCATACTTTGGAGAAATTGTTTCACAGTAGACAAGATTGTGTTTTATTGGGATGGCATTTGTTTTGAAATGTAAGTAATTTATTGGGGTGTCATGATGATTCAGAATGTTTTGTGTTTTCTGTATTATACTGAGTTGAGTTGATGCAAGATTAGACACTCA